>CM069543.1:27888068-29207443 GCA_035773235.1 Eospalax fontanierii | reverse complement strand
TTATGTATATGTGACAGTAACTACAGGTAAGACTCCCATCTATTTCTTGAAACTCATCAAATCATGGATTTAAGTGACCAAAATTCATTATACATTATTAATATTGTCACAGAGATTATTTTTAAAAAATCCAAGTAGATTTTTATTTATTGTGTTCCATAGGGTGTAAGTACATGTTAGAGAGAAACAATGTATGAGAACTGGTTCTTTTCCTCCATCATGTGGGTTTTAGGGATTGAACTTGAGTTTGTCAGATTTGGCAGCAAATGCCTTTACCCACTGAGCCATCATGTTAGCCCCTAAATAAAAAATGTTAAAAAATCATTTATCTAAGAGAATAATTGGAGGCTACTTTTGTATATCATTATTCTTCCACCTTAAGCTTAACTTAAGCTTTACTCTCACACTTCACTCTTCAATATGTGCTCTTTGATCATTCTCAAGAAAGTTTCTGGAAGTGCATAGAAAAAGTGGAACACTCTCCCTGTCCGCAGTGATAGAAATAAAGACAGAGGATTTAGAAAGACCCAACCCCTGGGTTCTACCAATGCTTCCCACTAAAATTTATATATAAACCAGAGGAATTTTTTAAATAATTGAAGAATGATGCTTTCTTACCAGAACTGCAGTCATTCAGGACAGGTGAAACATACTGCTGTCCAATTAAGTTATTGCTAACAAGAAGTATCTTTTGTTTAAGGTATGATTAAAAAAAAATCTTTCTTAGCTACGTAAGTCTCTTCTTTATAAGTAGTATATATGAAGTATATTTAATCACATGTCTAATGAATAATGGTTTTCTGCAGTGCTCAGAATCACCACTTTGAGCATAACCCTTATTTGCAACAATAGGTAAGGATGGATATAATGATTTGTTTCCATGATGCGTGGATCCTGTTAACTCCCATCCCTCATTTCTTCCCAATAAATGTTTCATAATTAATTGTGTTTCTGTTCTGTGTATTATTGCCACCACTTAGGTTGTTATTAAATTATTGAAATTGTAAACTATTTAAATATTTTATTTAAAAATCATTTAAATAATTTGAATATTATTAAATTATTAAAATTTCTGAAATAAACTTCATACAAACTCATGAATTCAGTTTCAGTTTTTTGATTAGGTGGGTAAGATTCTTATGATTTGCATACACTTACTAAGCAGAGGTTGCCCAATACAACGTGCTACTGTTACTGTGGAAAACAGTATGACTCTGTAGCTTACCGATAACTGAAAGTGAGCTTTAGCCTCTTTGAATCTCAATATTCTCATCAGTAGAATCCGTATTACTCTCTGAAGTTGCTTTCACTAGAACTGTGGATATGGTCTATAGAGGACTGGATGCAAAGTCTCACTGAGTGTAAATTTCCAAGAATTCTGAGTTATCAAAATTCATCACCACCTCCATGATCATCATCATGTCATTTTTATTTCTACAGCTTCTAGAATTTGGATTTCTTTCCTTAGTTATTAATTTTCCCTACGTTCTTGCCTTCCTTTCTTTTAAAATTATACATTAATTCTTCTCTAAAATGGAGGAATCTACTTAATAGAAGTTTCAGTTTCACTTGTTTTCTAGTTAATCAAAGACTTATTGTGCTTTAAACAATAGCGTGCCATTGTTGCTTTAGAAGGGTTGTTGGAATCTAACTGAGCTACCTAAGGTGTCTTAGGCTCAAATCAAATTCATAGCCTGAATTTAATTGTATTTTATCCTTTTGTGGAGTAGAAAATTCTTTGATATTTTCCCTACATCTATCATAAGCACCTATAGAGACTTCAGGATGGTTGAGTTAATGGGATGACCATCATAATATATCAGCTCAACTGGTTCATTATACTTTAAAAGTCTTATTCTGTCCACATCTTTCCTGCAGTAAGAATAATAATAATAATTTATGTACCACAAAATACTAGTTGTCTAAGTTTGTCGACACTTCCAAATAAATGTTTTCATAAAGCAATGCACAAGCTCTCTGAACTATTATATAATGCCAGGGAGAAAGCCAAAGAACTTTCCCATAAAATCTCTTGTTTTTGCATCAGGTAAAATGTTCCACAATAATTGTATTGGCTGTCCATCACAGTACCTCAGGGAAGCATGCTGTTAACAGGGTCATTTCAACTTCACAGTTGAGGATACCGAAGCACAGACACATTAGTGGTAACTTGTCCAAATGAACATTGTGAACTACTGAACCAAATCACAGTGTGACAATGACACCACTCAAAGTCGGTGCCACACAGGAAATGGCATCACAAAGGTTAATTTCAGATTAAAGCGGGGCAGCATGAACATTGGGTCATCTTGGGAAGATGTGCTAAAATGCACAGAGACAAGGTTGGTCATGGTTCGTAAACCTTACCTGCGAGTGTAATCCACTGTGTGTTAGGCATTCAACTTTATTTTCACAAAACAGTTGTGTCAGGAAGACTCTGTCTTTTGTATCAAAGTGGAGACAGAAAGCAAGGCTTTCTCTTCTCCCTAATAAGCATTAAGTGCTCCATTCACTTTGAGATGTCAAATTTACATCTACTCTGTTTACGAGGAATAATTTTCAACTTTTTTTCACTAAAATCACATAAATAAAATAATGCCTGCTTGTTATACATCACAGAACTCTTTTCCTCTAGCAGTCTGGTGGCAGCTAGATTTGCTCAGACAAAAGAGCTAATTACAGATATCAAGAAGAGTCTCTCTGAAGACAGCATTCTAAAAGTACCAAAATGGTAAGGCCCCTTCTCAGCTATTGGTTTGTAATTTTTTGAACACATATCCCCGCAACAGAGAACCAAAAAATCTGGTGTGCTATGTACTCCCAAATTTAGCATAATATTTTAGAGTGATCACAGATTTTCTTTCATTGACTGACTGTCTGGAGATCCAAGGAACCCATATTCACATCTCTCCATCTGTCCTTCTATCTCTCTATCTCCCTTTCTTTACCATCATTTCCTATTGAGGAGAACTGGGGTGCAGCAAGATTCAATTCTTTTACAATTGATGGAGACTCCTTTCTCTCATACAATGTAATCTAGTTACATTACTGTACTAAAGAAGAGCCACAGGGAATCCTGCCACCTCAGTTTGCCCTCCTGCCCTTTCCAGTCTCTCCTGATCACTATTCCATCTTGTTATTCTCTAAGATTGACTTAGAGTTTCCACAAATGAGTGAACACCAGTGGAATGTGTCTTTCCGTGACTATTTCACTTAACATAAAGACTTTCAGCTCCATCGGTATTTCTACAAATGACAGCATTGCTTTCCTTTTTCATGGCTAAATTATAAAATTATATACCATTGTGTATCATATGGCTCATTTTCTTTATCCACGTATGCACTGAAAGACATTGAGTTGATTTTATATTTTTAGCTATTATGCATAGTTCTGCAATGAACAGAGGAATGCAAACACTCTTTAGTAGAATGATTTCACTTTTGGGTGAGCACTCAGTAGTTGAAGTGATGGATCATATAGTAGTTCTGTTTCTAATATCTTTCAGTAAAGAATATTCATACCTTTATCATTTAAATCTCCAGACTTTTTGTAAGACCTAAGACATTGAGTGTAACAAACATTTGACAAGGACAGGGAGTTCAGGATCTATATTAACTTAAAATACATTTATAATTGAGTATCCTAACACAGTTGCTATTCATTTTCCAAGCTGATAACCAGTCATAATATCTGACTGAGGTAATTGAAAAATATACAGTGACTATTCAAAAGAAGGTAAGATGAACCCCATTGAAGTCACTTCACTGTATAGTAAATGCTAATTTTGTAAGGCATGACTCAAGTTTGTATATGTGATAGTGTTAATTGTAAACTTTACAGAGTCTAGACTAACATGAGAGATTGTGCTCTTGGAGAATATGTTGATTATGTATGTTAACTGGTGTAGGAACACCAATTTTAGTTGTAAGAGGGACCATCCCTTGGGCAAGAGATCCTTTACTTTACAAAATATAGAAATGGAGCTGAGTACTAGCAAACATCTTTCTCTGCTTTGTGGTTGTGGATATGATGTGACCAGGTGTTTTAAGTTCCTGATGTTTTGACTTCTCTGCCATGATGGACTGTACTTGAACTGTAAAGGTAAAATAAACCTTTCCTTCCTTAACTTGCCTTGTATACTTTCTTCCCCCACCACCCCAAAAATAACTTCAGGTCTGCTTCTTTAGTCTGCCTTCTCACTGGAATTTCCTCAATAGCCTCTCACACAATCCTGAGACTTCTGGGTCTTTCTCTGAATTTCCACGGATGAAACATCCTGTGAATTCACTATGTATTCGATCTTTGCTGTATACCTCTTTCTCCATTAGCTATGTCTAGCTGTAATTCCTGTTTAATCCAAATGACCCATTTTTATGATTTCACTTATTAATCATCAATAATAAAATGTCATTTTTACTTTTTAACCGGGGCTTCGGGACCTCACACCTAGACAAGCTTACATAAACATGGAATTGAGTTCAAATGGCGGTTAGTATTTTATTAGATTACTGACAGAGAAAGGGTTCATTGCTCATCACACAGTTTAGATTATAAAATTACTTAAGTGTGAGAATTAGAGACTTACTCATGATCAATGTTGCTATTATGAAGGTTAACAATATGGCAGGTAGGTGTCTCTTATCTATGTCCTTTCACACAGGAGAAGCTGTGTCCTAGGACATTTCTTCTGTGACAGGAGGGAGGCAATAATGAGGAGTTCACCCCTCACCACTGCAAAGTGAAAGGCTTCCTCTGTAGTCAGTGTTGATAGCATCTGGGTTACAGTGTGGAGCAGCTCTCAAGATGAAGACCACCATCATTTTCTGTTAACCTCTTCCTTGACCTCACCATGGACTATGAACCAGTGATAATTTCCATGTGTTCTTGAATTTAACAAAATGAAAATAAAAAGAAATGAGGGGAAAATTCTCATGTGTTTGACAACTGCCGAAATATCTGCCAGAAATGTCTGGAATCACTCAACAGTTTCAGAGCATACCACGGTTTGGGATGTGAGTTTCCTCCATGGATGATATCAACAAGTCTACAGATGCGAGGTTAGTGAACTCCATCCCACGCATCATAAATTTGGGGCCACTCTCACGTCAGTGTGCCTTCCTTATATTCAACTGTATTATGATTGCATCTCTATAAATGCAAACACTGTTTCCATGGACATAATTTCATAAAGCCAAAACTATCTTCTATCTTTAGCACTGAAATTCAAGTAGCAACTCTGACAAGCAAAGAAAAATGAAGGTGCAGTTAACTTCAGCCGTCCCTGCTCATCTAAAAGCTTATGTCAGTTTCTAAATAAGCTTTTCATTTTTCTATTCAGTCTGCTGATCTTTGTTGATTTACAGCATGAATGAGCATGGCGCATTGCAACTTGTATAGTGAGTTTTTCCTAAATAATAAAACATTTATTGCAGACACATCAAGCTAGCTAGTGGCTCTAAATTATTGTGGCAATGAAGTGCCATGTTAACAACTCATTTACATCCTTCCGGCGACTCTCCATTACCAAGGTAAGTAATTTAATTCCATCTAGGAGGAATGACTTAGTAAAGTTCATTTACTACAATTTGGAAAAATTTGTACTTAAATCATATTAGAAATTATGATGACGATCAGTCTGAACTGAATGCAAACAAAATAAACCAGTCAGAATAGATTGAATTATCTCATGTAATTTTTGTTAAAGAGATGCTAAAGTAACTCCAGAAAACATCACGGTATGTAGTTAACTATGCTTAGTATGTGTTAAATGTGAACGCCTAAGCTTTAAAATGCAATTTAATACTCTCTTTCATTTATCTTCTTTTTCTACTCCTACTTTTAGTAAGACACAAAAAGTGAAGTTAAATCTGTTCTTTATCATCAGTTACAAATCATCAACTGAGGTGACTTTACCGGTGTTTCACCTTATCGCTTATATAGAGCACATGCTAATATAAACACAGCCATAAAACGGATACCAGGACCATTTTACAAATTCTCATTCCCCATTCCCCTTGTTCCAAGATTTTGACTTCAGTTTGACCCCTATACCTGGCTCAGTGCTTACTACAATGTGTTTGGAATATCCTTAAATATTCATGTAATCTTTAAAAACAGGAAGTACTTTTATGGAGTATTTTGTACACATGTTTTGGATTTATACAATAACTGCTCCTCTGTCTCCTACTATCTTCCCCCCAGTAGGATTTTATAGACATTCATTTATCTAGATTTTGTTAGATTTGGGCTCTAATTACAGCATTGTATGCTGAAGCATGAACCTTGCACACTCCCTTACCTTTCCAAACCAGACTGACTTCAAATACCCAGGTGTAACACCCAATGAATGTCATTAAAAATTCTCTTATGAATCAAGAAACAATTTCTCTAGGATTTATTGCAGAAATGAATTTTTCCTGAATCACATTCAGAAATCATACAAATATACTAAGCAAAAAAAAGTGATAGTCTGCACAAACATAAACTCATAAGCATAAATATAAGGTGATACATAGCCTTGGGGAAATAAAAAAAATATGCAGTAAGTTCATGGGAATTGGTCCTAATGCTCTGTCATTAGGACTCCTGCATTTGAAGTACATGCATATACTCAACACAGTAATACTGACAGTTCAGTCTGTGGATAGACCTATTTTCATAACACTGCAGAATGCTGGGATCTTACCAAAAGTGCTTAAGTGTTCCTGTCTCTTCATGGTCTCTACAAATTTCATTTAATTAACATATTTGTACTTACCTCATGGATGTAAATTATCTTCATTTTATTTTAATCAACCAATTACAGAGTTTCAGTATGTCCAAAAATTATTCCTGATTTCTTTGGACTTACTCTTCTGAAAATTATGTAAGCATAAAGACTTTGCACATTTTGAATTGATTTTGTGTTCTTTTGAATTGTAATTTTATAAAACACATGTATATGCTATGTGCCAACTGTTACATATATAGTTAGTTTCATGTAGCTCAATTTTTATTTTTCTACCTTCAAATTTAGTTTGGACTTTTTGAAGACTTTACTGTCTCAAATGAAAATACAATTTTTTCCTTTTCTTCCAAGTATTACTCTGATAAGCTCCTTTTATATTTTGATAATGAGTATGTCAGAATTCTACTTTTCTATGCACTTTAATTAGTAATGCATGCTTATTTTCAAATACATTTTACTTCATAATGTGGTCTCCATTCACCAAGTAATCTTCCAAGTATAACTGGATATCATAGTTCTGTTCTTTTGGTCTATTTATCACTCGGATAATCCTAGATTACTTTAATAAAAAGAGGATAAAGTTTTTTACCCTTCCCTTATAGATTGTTAATATTCCCATAAAAGTTTTAGAAAAACTTTGAAAAAAAATCCTCAATGATCTAACTACAATTTGATTAGGTTTGTGTTGTTTGTTTATTTATTTATTTTTACTTTATTGAATTGTTGTGTATTTCATACAGAATATCTCAGTCAATCTTAATCCTTAGTCATCATTATACCCACTTACTTACTGGCATCTCCCCATAGTCCCCTAACTGGAATCCATACATTCTTTCATCTGTGTTAATGTCTTATAATGTCAAGGTAGTGTCCCCACATGATCCTCATGGCAGATTCATCCACTGAAGTTGAGATTTAGATCTAGCCTAAGTTGACTCATCCACCAATATAGAATATCTTCCCTTTACATCCTTTAACAAAGATGTTATCATCACGAGAGCAGTGTTCATTGACTGGGTTAATTGATAGTTTTCTAGCAGAACAATATAAGCTTTCATTATCTTGAAAATTGTATCTTATTTTTCTATCATATTTTTCAATTTGATAATTATTGCTTCAGAGCAAAGTTCATTAAACTTTTTCTGTAAGGACAAGACAGTGAGTACTTTAAGCTTGGTGGGAACTCAGTGTGTTGTAACCACTTAATACCTCATAATGGCTACAAAAATCCCCCCAGACAATAAACTAACAATTGTACACTGCTATCTCCCAATGGTAGTTTATTTACAAAAGCTGTTGACAACTGGATTTGGTTATTAGGTATATTTTTATCTATGCTATAGAAAAATGGTGTTAACTTGTTAAAACTATTGTGCATGACAAATTTGCTGAATTATATAATTAGTAGTAATAATTGGATGACTGATTAACTATGTAAGTATTTTATTATATGAACACATGATCTGAAGATAATGACAGTCTGTAGCTTCCATTTTAGTCCTTGAACTTTTCCCATAATTACAAAGTTGGCAATGTTCTTCATGTTTTTGCATTACAGATAACAGTGGTGTTGGGTCTTTGCCTCTTGATCCTGACTTTATTGGGAAAATATACAGAATATCTTTAGGAAAGATGATATATCCTGAAGGTTTGGGCTTCATCCGTCTGTATCATTTGGTAAAGTTTCAAACAATCTTTTATCAAATAAGGATATAATAGTACAATGATCATCACTTCATTTGTAAAATAAGTTTTAATTTATTCATTTTCTTGTTATCAATTATTGAATATTTCTATACATTGAAATTTGTATACTTTAAGTATACACTGAAATAAATTATGGCAAATATACACAGCTAAACAATCACCATTCCAGTCTAGACACTGAATTTTTTAATATGAAAAAAAGTGTGCTTCTGTGTTCAGTTATTTCATCCCTATTTATGAACCCAAGACACAACTGTTCTTCCTTGTATCACTAAATATTGAGTTTTCCTGCTTTGTAAATTTATATAATTTAAATTATATAGTATGTTCACTTTGTGGAAGCCTTGTCTTTCTGCTTACAACAGTTCATTCTACTGATGATATCGAGAATAGAAGGAATTCATCCATATTGGTAAGTGACTTACTACCATTCCGTCTATTCCATTTTATGTAGAAAAATGTACATGCCACTGTTAAACAATATTTTGTATTTTTCCAGATTTCAATGACTAAATTTAGTATTAATAAACCTGCTATGAATATAATGTCTGTGTTCAAGATTTGTGTGTACATATAGGTTCAATTGTTTTGGATACTTACCAATGTGCTAAGATTCTTAAAACAGCAGCTTCAATACTTGATTCTTGAACTTTCTTATATAATATAGTATTTAAAGCCACATATTTCTATCTAAGCACTCTTTGGACTATAGCCGACAATTTGATGTCGTGTTGGCATCATCACACAACCCAAAATACTCTTCAATTTCTTTTTTGGTGTCTTTTTACTTAACATGGCAGATATGCTAGATTATTTAAAAAATAATTGAGAATGTTCTCAATATCAATTTAGTTGTAACTTCTGTTTTTTGTCAGAAATACATAATGTATAATCTTGCTAATTTTAAATATACTGGAAATCATCGCAGTATGATTGAATCAGTGATTATATGATTATATCAGTAGTGGATGAATCAGTGTATGATACACTTGATTTAAAAATTGGGGGGTTTATGTGTATGTGTGCAGGTGCACATGTGTGGAAGTGTATGCGTACATGTATATACCTTTGTGTGGAAGCCAGGTGTTATTCCTTCGGTAATATCTACCATGTTTGTTGAGACAGAGTTTCTCATTGGCCTGGAACTACAAATCACTGTCTTGATTACTGCTTTGACATATGGTGATGTAAGTTCTCTAATTCTAATCATTTTTAAAAAGTGGCATCTAGATCCACTATATTTTCAAGTAAGCTTTGAAATCATATACTTAATAAAATAAAATAACTTTTTCTGGGTACAATTTGATTGCATTGGGCCTGCAAATTAATTAGAAGAAAATTGTTAGCATGCTAAAATTGCATTTTTACTCTGTGAACATGGTGTATCTCCCCTTGTTTTCTTTAATTTCTAAGCATTTTTTTTCCAGGGTCCTAGGAAATAATTTGGCAAATACATCCCTGAGGATTTCATATTTTAGGCTACTTGTGTGAATAACATCAAAATGTTTATTGTTACCAGAATGAATTATAATTGATTCCCTATTTTGCTGAAATTTTTTACTCTTTGCTTTTTCATTTTTTTTTCTCCTTGATGGAGATTAAATGTACTGAACTTTCATCAACTTCTTAAGATGGAAGATGAGAGCATTAATTTTAAACCTATTTTCCAATATCAGAATTTGTGATCTTACAGTCCTTATAAGCAGTGATTCTCAATCAGGGCAGCTTTGTTTCCTAGGGAACATTTGGCCATGTCTGGTATTTTGGTATCACAGTTATGGAGAGTACTGCTGGAACCCAATGGCTAGATACTGGGGCATTCCTAAACATTTCACAATTCATAGCAAAGATTGAGAAATATTGCGTTATTTATTCCTTACAATTTTAAATATATTTTTAATTTGAACTTTAATTCATTTTCATATGTAAATAAAGCAGTCATCATTGGCAAGTTTAAAGAAAAAAGCAAAATACAGATACATTTACTGATCAAGCATACATTAAAGTACATTAGCAATACCTGGTCAAATGCTTCCTAAAAAGTTTGTTTTATTCTTTTTGATTTAGAGAAGAAAAATCAAGAAAAGTGAAATAGCCATGAAAAGCTACAAAGAACTAAGTTGGAAGATGTGTTTTCAACAAACAGTAATTAGTTTTTCACTGGACAAACTATCAAGATTAATGTAATTATTTTCTGCATGTATAAGGATAAGCAAGTTATCCATCCCAATTTCTCAGAATGTTATTTGGAGAACTACTGAACATCACTCTAACACTTGTAATATATCTTTCAAAGGTTAAGCTCACTTTCCAGATTTTGCAAAGTAGGTTGTCCTCCAAGATTTCGAGTTTGGTTACCTTTTGAAAAAAAAGGTTTTCCAGGCATGGTGGTGCCAGGTCTTTAATCCCAGCACTTGGGAGGCAGAGGCAGGCAGATCTCTGTGAGCTGGAGACCAGCCCGATCTACATAACAGTTTCCAAGGTCAGCTGGGGCTACAGGGAAATCCTGTCTCAAAAATACCAAAAAGAAAAAACAAGTTTTCAGAGAAATAGTTCAAGGCTTTTTATTGCAGAAGACAAGGAGGCTGTAGTGGATTTGCTTCTTGGAAAGACAGAGAATATTTCACTACCTTCTTTTAGCTTTAATACTTCAGTATATGCTATTTGTTTCTATATGTTTTCTGTGTATCTTCAAGCTCCTTCAGATGAATGCGAATTTTTAATTAAATTTTTGTGATATTTCATACAATACTGCTTCATACTATTTAGATCTGCTCCTGTCTCCACCCACACTACGTCTCCCACTGCACCCCACCTAATTTAATAAACTCATAAACTCATATATATAGATAGATATAGATATAGATATAGATATATAGAGAGGCTGATTTGTGTCCCCAAATGTTCTTCAGTGTAGGTCCATCTACTGGGCCCATAAGAGTCTCATCTCTGGTCCCTGTAAGAAAATGTCTTTTCCTCTCCCAGCAGCCATCAATTGCCAATAGTTCCTTATTGCGAATTCAAACCCACTTCCCAATGTCTGTGCTGGGATTTTATATGATTTGAGCTTGCATAGGACTTGTGCATTGCTGTGAATTCATATGAGTAAATGACCAGCTGTCATTTTAATGTATTTTTAATTTGCTTTTTTAATGAATTCACTTTATTTCAATTCTAATTTCTTCTTTAACTTACAGGTCACTTTGAAGTGTTTTTTTTTGCTTTCCCCATACTGACCTAGTTTCAAGAAGCCTCTTCTTACTGCTTGCTAGCTTAAATCCATCAGGTTCGGAGAATGGGCATAGTACACCTTACATCATTTTAAATGAAATCATATATATTTTATGCCACAATATATGTTTTGGTAATGTTCTTTGTCAACTTTAAAGATATACCTATTTTGCTAGTTTGTAGACAAGTTTGGATGTTCGGGTTGGGATTCCTCTAGCTCTCTTCTCCACTTCATCGGGAGTTTTTGGTGATTTTTAATTTCTTTTATTCTTGAGAATTTAATACACGAGTATTGTCTTTGCATTATTTCCATCCCACCCAGTCATCTCCATCTCTTCCCATGTCCCCCCACTCCTTCTCAATTTCTGTTCTCTTCTTTGCTTATTATTTTTAATAAACATAACATACATTTATATAATGCACTGAGTCCATTTAGTCCTGTGTACCTGTGTTTAGATATGTCCATTTGGGATTAGGTAACCTTTTAGGGAGCTAGTTCCTGGAGAAAACTGACCCTCCCTCCCTCATCATCCACTGATGGCCTGTAGCTCTTCATCTTGAGGTGGGACCCTGTGACATTGGAATGTCAAATGGTTGCAAACTGTGAACCACAACAGTGACCAGCCCAGCAAACTATCGCTATTGGTCCAGGAGTAGCCCTTTTATCTTGGGGTAACTAATTGTATTTAAGGCCTGCAAATTATGCATGGTACTGTAAACATAGGCAAGTACACATGGTTTGAAATGTTATAGACCTTAGGGAAAACTCTATCTATCTATCTATCTATCTATCTATCATCTATCTATACTTTCTAAATATGTATCCTTATATTACAGGCAAGTGTACCTCTCACCACTATCAAAGAAGCTTCTTTTTGCAACAGATGGAGACTATTACAAAGTTCCACAACTGGTCACATATGGAGAATAAGTGACTGTGAGATGCACAGCCCTACGTGATACATCTACAATGCAACCTCTATACCCAAGGCTCATAGAACATCAGAGAGAGAGGGCAGAAAGGATGTAAAACAGGAAGGACAAAACCCTGCTGTTAGTTAATGCATTCTGGACATGATGAGGGAAGATGTATCTAGCTTCAGGTAGGTTTGATGTCTATGTTCATTCATGTATATTTGTGATCCTGTCCTCTTGATGAATTAATTCTTTTACAGTTCTCAAATGGTTCTCCATATCTGTATACTTTTCCTGTTCTAAAGTTTGTTTCCTATGATGTTAATGTGCCTGATCCAGTTTTCATGTGATTGGTATGCATGGTAGATGATTGCTTGGTTCTTTTAATTTTAATCAGTGTATTTAAAGACAACTTGTCCTAGACAATGTATAGTTGTGTTTTTAAATTCAGCCTGTCAAAATGTCCATTTTAAATGTTTGGTAAATTTGTAGTTACTAGTGTTAAAATATGGTTGGTTTTAAATCTAAGCTGCTTCTCTTTTTCCTCTTTAACTTATGTTTTTGTTTTCCAAGCTTCATTAAATTAAATATATTTTATAAGTCTCTTCTACTGATTGTTATTTTATCACCTAGATTTACTCAAATTATAGTTAGTTCTTGTACTAGGATGTACAATATGTTCATTGAACTTACTAGCATTCCCTTGGAATTATTTTATAAAAGTTCTTCGTAAATATTTGAACTTTAAAATGATAGAATGAATTTACACTCTCCTATCCTCTGGGTTATTGAATCATACTTTTAATTGGTATGTACTTTATGAATTCCATTTAATGTTGCAATATTTTCATTTAAATTGTAGTTATCGTTAAGAAAAATTTAAAAATAGTAACATGGCCACACATTTAAATTTCTGGATATTTTAATTTCTTCATGTAGATTTTCAAATTTGGAATTATGTTCTTTTCTATAATGAAATTCCTTCCTATTTCTTTTTGGACCACTCTACCTTAGATATACTCTCTCAAGTTTTATTTTACTATGCTTTCTGAAAGATATTCTATTTAAGTATTAAATTTTATATTTATAGAACTTCCTCTATATACTTTCTACTTTCAGATTTTTTCTTCACTCTCTTCTCATGTATTTAGATAGATGATAGATAGATAGATAGATAGATAGATAAGCGATATATAAATTTATAGTACGAACCTACTATAATTCTTACCCTTGTTCCTTATTTCTCCAGTATGAAGACAAGCATACACCTTGGAGATAAGCCATTTCCCATTAACTCTTCAAATTCTGATCTCTTTCTCTTTAATTTGCAGAAGTTTATGTTTTCTGATTGGGATCAGCCTCCTGGGATTATAGTCTAGAAAATGCCTGAGGAAAGAGAACAAGATAATATTTTCAAGGTGTAAAGGATTTATTAGGCCATAGCCCTATCATAAACTGAGGAATATGTATACTTCCTATAAAAGATATAAGTGAAAGAACAGCATCCTTTGTGGGAATAAAAATTATTATTAAGAACTACTAGATTATGTTTTTCAATATTAAAGCAAACATATCCAGTGACAGTGCATACAATTCTCTTGTATAGAAATACATCTAAATAAAACTTCATACATGTGGGCAGGAATGTCTCTAGCTATAATAATTGTACAAACACATTTCCAAATGAGAAACAGATGAATCAGGTAATTTTAATCTGTAAAAATACAGGAGAAAATCCAAGGGCCATACAATATTTGCACTGTTAATATAAATCATTGAGTAATGTTAATAAAATAATGAAACAGTATTATTTAACAAAGACTATTAGTAGAATAAAAGTCCTGGCTTAAAGTGTATTTTTAAAATATTTTACTATTTTATTTTATGAATTTGAGTGTGTTGCCTACATGCGTGTAAGTGCACCATGCTGTGCAATGACTGAAGATCTCAGAAGACAGCTTCAGATCACCTGGAACTGGAGTTATGGATGATTGTCAGCTGCCACATATGTGCTGGGATTCAAATCCGGGTCTTCTGCAAGAGCATCCAGTGTTCTTAAGGGCTGAACAGTCTCTCCAGATGTATTATGTATATTTTTTATAAACTGAATCTGTACTAATTTTGAACTCAAATATGATGTTACATTAGAAAACAGCAGAGAGAATGCACAGAACAATGGTCGTGGGTTCAACTTGACACTCTTGTAGTAGAAAAGATATTTTTTAAAATACAAAAGAACAAAACTCCACCTTTAACATGGAACAAAATCCTCTCTGTGACTGACTCTACCACTTAGTCATCAAATTCTCCAGGAAGCTTTCTTTGCTTTTTGATTCAAATGATATAATTTTTCTCAGAAACTCAAAGCACTTGTTAGTACTATAGACATTAATGTGGTCTGCATTTAAAGGAATAAGTTGTGTGATTACTAAAACTACTGCCAAATAATACATTCCTTGATAACAAACATCTTTTTTAAAAATCATAAAGTCCCTGTAGCTTTGATTTATCACATACCAGGTGAACAAATATTTGAATTAAGCGCAATTCTCATTCAGTGAATGAAAGGAATGAATGAAAGGATTGTAATTCTTGCGAGAGATTTTTCTACCTTGAAGGCTATGAGTAACAGGCTCAACAGACTGCATTAAATGAGCTCCAAGCTTATGAACATCATTGACGATAACTGATTGCACCAAAGATTTCAAGAAATCATTGAAGCTTGTGTCTTTATGATAAGCAAATTTAGTATAAATTTAAATTGCTTCATAATAATAAAAAAGCTTCCTATAAAACTTCTCCAAGACCCTTGTTAATAAAATGAAATACAGATTTAGATTTTTTTCCAAAAAAAAACTAGTGTGTTATCCTAAATTTAATTCTATTGCTTAATGGAGTCTATGTCTTATGATTCTTTGAAGCAATCCAAAGAGGGAGGGAGACAATTCAGAGATATCATTGTCTCAAATTTACAGCCATTCAGCCAGAAAACACAATTAGGTGCACTTTATTACAGAAAAACAGTTTCTTCTTATTAAAATTTAGCTGGGGAGATGCATCGTGTGGAAGCCGTGACACTCACGTCTGTTTGGGGTCCCTAAGACAGATTCTGAATAAGAAATAAGAGACAGGGCTTCAGAATGATCTATCTCACCAGCGAAATTAAAATGAGAAGCAGCTTTTCTGTAGCCCAGTGCAGCTAATTATATTCCTCAGGGTGAGCAACTGAAAGAGAGGACAGTGTTTCATATTTCAGACTCTTCTATAGTGAGAGAGTTATATATGCACACTCAGAGTACCAACCAAGTTTTGCACATTCTTAAAGGAAGTTCAGAGTTATCTTGTTGGATTTACTTCTCTGGATAAGGAGAACTACTGTGCACTGGGGCAAGGACAAGGCCCTCTTTACAAAGTGCTGTCTCCCGCACCAAACAACAGCCCTCCATGTAGCCAGGAAGATGTTTAAGAGTCACCGTGAGTCTACATTAGAGTCCTGGATTCTGACCCTTCTATCTCTTGAGTCACCATCGCCTTCAGGATCATTGCTATGAAAACACCAGGGATTCACACTCTAAAGGAGATCGATAGCTGCTTGTTTTAGAGAGTCACCTTGCTCTGAGGTCCAAGAGAAAGAAACATCCTCCTCCTCCTCCTTTGTAAGTGCCTTCTACCCTCCATCTTGCCTAATAAAGGTCTGTGGCTCACACCAAGCCAGGCATTTCCCTGGTGATTACAATTGTTGGATAGTTTTGAGACACTTATTACTCACTGTATTCTTCTTTTGAGAAGTGTTTACTTAGGTTTATTGCCTTTACTAAAGATTAATTTTATTTTTATTTATGTGGTGTGTGTGTCAGGGGGCAAGATGCACATGCATGTGGGCCTGTGGAGGTCAGAGGAGGTTGTCAGAACTACTAGAACTAGAGTTGCAGGTGGTGTGAGCTACCAGATCCAGGGTCTGGGAACTGAACTCCAGTCCTTTGTAAAAGCAACTTTTAACCACTGAGCAGCCCCTATGGCCAGTTATTGAGGTTATTTGTTTATAGTATACAGTCTGGCTATCGACTCTTTGTCAAATTTTTCCTCCAGTTCTATAGGTTGTTTCTTCACTATGATGATGATGTCCTCTGCCAAGCAGAAACTTTTAAAAAAATATTCTATCTATTTTTTTCATTTTATTTTATGTGTACATAAATACATTGCCTATTTGTAAGTACGCCCATGTCATACAGTGCCAGTGGTTGTCCAAAAAAGGCATCAGATCCTCTGGATCTGAAGTTACAGATGGTTGCTAGCCACCATGTGGGTGCTGGGAATCGATCCCAGGTCCTCTACAAGAGGATACAGTACTCTTAACCACTGAGCCATGCCCTTAGCCCCAAGCAGAAAATTTTAAATTATATACAATCCCTTTGTCTGTTTGTGCTTCTCATGTTTTCTCTGTGAAGTACTCAACCATTCCAATGTGCTCAAAACATTTGTCATGTTTTCTTCTAGTATATATTTTTTAGCTTCAGGTCTTGCAATTAAGTAGTTCATCTACTTTAAATGAACTTTTGTAGCTGGTGAGAGATAGGGATCTAGTTCCCTGCTTTCTTCTTATGAATAGCTCCCCTAAAGGTTTTCTTTCTCCAGTATGTGCTATTACCACTTTTAGAAAAAAAATCAGTTGGCTGGAAACACACAAGTCTCCCTCTAGGTTGTGCAGTCTCTTCCGCTCGTCTCGGTGTCATCGTTTATGCAAAGACCAACTTGGCAGCATATTTTGAAGTCAGACTGTGTAACACCTCCTACTTGGTCTGGCTTAAGATGGTTATGTTTCTTTGACTTTTTCTGTGGTTGCATACTTATCATAAGATTGTTTTATCTAGCTCCATAAGGAATGTTGTTGGGGGCAGGGTAAGAGAGAGGATTCAGTGTTTAGGAGCACTGGTTGCTCTTGCAAAGGACCTGGGTTCTTCATGGGACCTGGGTTCAGTTCTCAGCACACACATGGCAGATCACAACCAACCATAACTCCAGTTCCAAGGGATCTGATGCCTTCTTTTGATCTCCATGGACATTGTATGACACAGGTGCATACAAAGCAGGCAATACATTCATGTACCTAAAATAAAAGTAATAAATAAAAATGAATGTTGCTGGCATTTCACAAGAGATGGTCTTGAAGATATTGTTTACTTTGGGCAGTGAGCATTTAAACATAATCATGCTTTTAATCAATGAGCATAGGTGTCTTCCCATTCTGCTGTGGAGATAAGTGACTTCTTTAATTTCCTCCATCAGTATTTTATAGTTTTCATTGTAGATATCATTCATACTTTTGGTTAAATTTATTTCTAGAGTATTGTTAATATTAGCATATAACATCATTACTAACATTTATATACTGATTTTGTAGATTTCCTCAAAAGAAATAATTGTCGTGTTGTTAAAAAGAGAACATTAAACATGGGTTCCTCTCATTTGGAAATAGTATCCATTTAAGGACTTGAGTGCAATAGCTTCTTCAGGGCTAGGATTCATAAAGATCTCAATTTGAGAACTCAAAATTGGTCTCTGATTTGGTCCTCATCTGACTCTACAGTTTTTAAAGTTCTGTACAAGAGTACCATGTATTTAGGTGAAATTGTCCTGGAAAGTTGGTATATTGTCTCACTTACAACCATATTTCTTCTTTTCCCTCTCATATAAAAATACTCTGGGAAGCTGGGTGTGGTGGCTCATGGATTTAATCCCAGAACTCAGGAAGTCCAGACCAACCTGGTCTACATTTCAAGTTTCAGGTCAGCTGGGCTCCCTACAGAAACAAAACCAAACAAAACAAAATATTCTGGGCAGATCAAAATGTGTCTTACAAACTCAATTTTTTCTGAATTTTCATTCCATACATGCTATTGGCAGGAATTCTTCCTAATATTGCATTTAAAGTAACGCTGTTATAGCAGTTCTCCCCTTCTCTGTGTTACTGGGAAAGTTGTTTAACCTCTCCACAGCTCAGTTTCATCATCAGACCAATAGGAATAATGTAACAACATAATACCTATCACACAGGACTTTTGTTGAGGGTATTAAATGAGATAATACGTTGAAATCTGTGTCTGATACATGATGAAGAATTAATAGATGCTAGTCATTATTATTTTTATTTTTCAGTGTCTTATTGTACTTTCATGGGTAAAATTTTAGTGAGGCTTTTTGCTATGCAAGAAGTTTCAAAAAGCATAAATCACAGAGAACTCTGTCCCTAAAGCTAATTTAGCTTCAGTTCTTGGAAGATAGAGCATTCAAAAGGTATTGGTAAGGGGCAAAGAAGGCAAGATACTACTTTGTGTTTCACTCTTGAGAAATGAAAATATATAAAATATAAAGAGGAGGACCAAGAGGCAACTGGGACATCAAGGGAATGTGGCAGGACCAGAAGAGACAAGGGCAAGGGAGTTATAGATGCAAGAACTGGTTTCTTGTGACTTCTAAGGAATAATGTTAGAATTTCAGTATACAAGATTGACAAAGAGGTCTTAGAAATGAGAGTCTGTATTGGGCATAATAGGACAGGCTGAACATAATCTCAGAAATTTGATTTGCAGAAGAGTAAGAAAAACTGTAAAGAGATAATAATGAAATAATCTGGATACCAGCTAGAATTATAATAAAAAGTCCTCACTTAGCAATCAGAAGGCTGGCAAAGATGAAGTTTAAAACTGGAGGTATCAAAGAGGATATGTTTTATATAAGCAATAAAGCAATATGTATACATACTTTAATACAGTAATACATACCATAAAACTCAGCCCTAGAGAATCAGTGTACTTATAGTTAATATCTTATAGAAAATTCATACATAAACATCACTTCATAAGACAGAACACGGCAGCTATATTCTCCCAGCCCGAAGAAGAAGATTCTAGCCTAAATAAGATTCCTGTGACATTACACCAGTCTTCATTATGAAATATCAGTTCCAGGGTCTGCCAGTTCAACAGAAAAAAAAACAAAAATAATAAAAAAAAATTATCCTCTTTGCTGCCACTGGGTGAATTATGAACCAAAGAAATTAGCAAAGGCAAATGAAATAAATGAAAGCACATGACAGTTTGAAGCTTGTTTACCTCTGGCCTTAGGGTGGTGGGTAAATGTAATGATGTCAATTAAGGAAGAGTTCTTTTCATTCCTGTTCAGGACTCCCACCCATAAAACGATTAGACCTCTCTCCTCAGTGCTCTTCCCAATGATTACCTGAAGTCATCATGACTTGACAATTGCCATTAGTGACACTTGTTTTAAATTCTGCCTGTCATTTGCCATCCTAGAAACAAAACAACCAAATGAAACCTCAGGATCTTTGCATCTTTCAAATGCTGTAACCTAATCAAGTCATGGGCAGAAGAAAGATTTTTCCCTTCTGTACACTTTCCTCATTTCTTTCCTCTGTACACAGAGGCCATATTGATCTTTCTCTACCCAGTTCTTTATGAATAGTTGCCACCAAAAAGTTAGAGGGGCCAAGATTTCACTGGAATATTGAACACTTACCTCCTGGGTAATTTTTTTCCTATTAAATGATAAGTCTCTCATATCATGTCTTGCTAATAATCTTTGAGCAATCCTTTTGATTGAAGTTCAGCCAAAAGAAGGATAAGTAAGATCCAGGGATGTCATTCAGTTGGAAGAGTGCTTGTCTTTTAGGCAGTAATCCCTGGATTTGAGCCCTAGGACCACAGAAAGCCAGCCATAGTAGGGCATGCCAGTCATTCCAGCACTTGGGAGGCAGAGGCAGGAAGATAAAATCATCAAGGTTATCTTTAGTTACGTAATGAGTTTGAGGTCAGCTCGGGATAAATACAACTCTGTATTAAAAATAAAGCAAAAATGTATGTATGTGCCATATCTCAGAGATATAATTGTTATATTCTAGGACCTGAGAGGTCTTCATTAAAAAGCCTTATATTGGTAAGTCTTTAGAAAGAGTTGAGAGTATAGGGTCTGATTCTCTAAAATTAAAAATGTAAAGCTATATTCAAATTGAAAGAAAATTTCTTTAAAGGGTAATTAACTTTGGAATGATAATAGAATTGCTGTGAACTGGGACTGGAGAGACGGCTCAACAGTTAAATGCACTGGCTGCTCTTGCAGAAGATCCAAGTTCGATTCCCAGCACCCACATGGAGGCTTAAGAACTCTCTGTAACTCCAATTCTAGGGGATCCGATGCCCTCTTGAACTCTACAGGCATTGCATGACACGGGTGCACTTACTTACATGTAGACAATACACTCATACATATAAAATTAAAAAGTAATAAGGAATTGCAGTGCACCAACCTTCAAACCCTAAGCTACATATATATTGTTCTAGATAATAGAGACCCGATATATCTGCAAAAATTCCCTGCTTCCATCCACAGTAACATTGTGATCTAATAAATCACATACAAATATTCACATATGGATAATTTCAGTGCAGTATGACAAATGGCACAACAGGAGCAGGCACAAGGCATTATGGGTACACTGAAGTGAGGAGAGGATCAGGAAAGACTCGCCCACTGGGTCACAGCTGTGCTGAATCTTGCAGAATGAGTGGGAATTAGCCAGTTGAAAATGGAATGGCGAGTGAGAAAAGCATTTCTGCGCAGATATGTGATGAGCAGAGGCAGAGGCATGAAACACCTTGGTGTGAGCACCTCGGACCCACAAGCAATTTGCTGTTGCTGGAGCATAAAATGTGGAGAGGAGAGGTGGCCTGGGCAACCATTGGAATGGCTGAACTTTTATCTCACAATGCAAGGAGAAAGTGAAGACGTTTAGTAAAGGCTGTGAGAGGAGGTGTTGCTTTTCACCAAAGTGCTTTTGACGTTATGTAGAGATAGGAGATGGAGTGTGGTGGATGAGCCTCTATTATGATTCTCTATTCTTCATTCTTTCCCTCAATAAAAGTCAGAACTAAATTATGCTGAGTGAGTTGCAATCTCACAGATTCAATAAGGGTATTTCACTACTCCACAAGATTTGGGCAGTGGAATAAAGGAGAGGGGTTACAATTTCTCTTTCCATGATGAGATTTAGAGCACACTGAACATTTTTTCCCAAGTCCACTGAACATTGTTTCCAGTCCTCTTAGGATTTGGATTTCCTTCTCTGCCAATTAGCCATTCTTTATTCAGTCATTTTCAAATAGACAACCTGATCCATAGTCTAAGACCAATAAGCCCAGGTAAACTCAGCAAGATCATCACAGATCTATACATTAAGGAGCATGAAAAGGATCTTTATTACTTCTGTCATTGAAATTTAAATGTCACTTATTATTAAGCATTACTGAAGGTGAAATCAGACTAATAAAGCAGGATTTTGGAAATACAGGAAGATCAAATAAGTTCTGTGTGCAAACCATTTGCCCACTGGAGCTCTGAGGAAGGTCAATCCACAGACTGTGACCATTGACAAGGAAAAAAAATGATGGAGACTTAAATGTTTGGAGTAATAGAATAAGTGAGTAGAGAATACTACAGAATATCCGTTAGACTGTGAAATAATGGGCAGCAATGAGAGAGATGAGAACTGACGGGTGGCTCTCAGATTTCTAAAATCGATAGTTGGGCGAATGATGGAGCCATTCATTCAGAAATAAAGTAGAACATAAGCATATCCATTCAATCTGGCATACTAATGGAGAAACTATCTCTGGCCAATGGGGTAGGTACTGAGAACAAAATCTACAGGTCAAAAAAAGTCCCCAGTCTTCATGGAGTTTATATTCTATTTGGGAGGATGTCACCTAAGTGTATCAATAAGAAATTATGAAAACTTTAAAGTAGAATTTTAAAAAAGAAAAAACAATGTCAAAATAGCTATCAGAGAGAGCTTTTCCCTCATGGTGGCTTGAAAAAGACACTTTCAGGAACTATCTTCCCAACTGAAGACTGATGGGAGACAATATGAGGCTACCAGGCAGGTGGGGCTCTCCCGGGGAGAGGGCAGAGAGGTGACAAAAGAATGCAAGGGGGGACAGAGTTTAATGCTCATTTCTGAGATTAACCCCAGAAAAGGAAGAGCTGGGAGCTGTTTCTCTGGTTTGGGCTGTGGGAATATTAATTTGAGGTGCTCATCAGCTATCCAATGGCAATATTCAGCTAACTACACTATGTGAGGGCGAGAAGTCCCCAGGTGTAAGGCATTAGTAAGGATTATTAGTAAGAAACATAATTTGGGCAGGAGAGATTGCTCAGTGATTACGAGCACTTGCTGCTCTTGGGAGGACCTGGGTTTATTTCCCAGCAACCTCAGGCAGCTCACAACTACCCATAAGGAATTCCAGGAGATCCAACACTCTCTCTAGCTTTCACTGAAAAACACAAATTACTGTAATCTACAGGGTGGCTTCAAACAGACATCAAGATTGTACATTATAGAAACTAAAGAGTTCCGTTTTTCTACAAAAGAAATCTGCAGTTCATAATTGTTTTATTAAAGATTTGTGAAAGGGAGAAAGAACAAAAGAAGGAACTGAGAAGGAAATCAAGGCTTGAGAGAAAGAATAGAGACCAGAGTAAAGCGCGTTTACCAGAGTTGTTGGTGTTGTTTCCTTAAAGTCTTAACAGGTTTATTTTTCATGCTGGTGGATCTGCAGTCAGTCAGCATGAGGAGGGACCTGAGGCTTCTTGGCTTCAGGTTCACTCTCATGCATTTGCTTTGGGAACCAAACAATAGATTTCAGAAACCCAAGGGTGCTGAGACCTTAGTTTAGAGCTGATACATGCTCACTGTACCAAAGCAGGGCTTCACTGTACAAAGTAAAGTACCTGGCCCAGCCTGATCTCAACATGGAAGGGAAGAATATTCCCTCTTTGCAGAAGGAGATATACAAAGCCACCTAACAGAGAGGGTTTGATTCTAGAATTCTAATTCATGCAAAGTGGGAGGAAATAGGAAAAAATGAAGTTATTTACCACATTAAGAAAATAGTTCGGCAAGCACAGATCCTGCACAAGTATCTAACTACTTTGGGAGAAAACAGAAGCTACCATATTGGTTTAAAATATAGATTTCTGGGGCTGGAGACATAGCTCAGCGGTTAAGAGCACTGACTACTCTTGCAGAAGACCCAGCACCCACATGGTGGCTAACAACCATCCATAACTCCAGTTCCAGGGGAGTTTGGCACCCTCTGTTGACCTCTACAGGCATTGAATGTCACAGGTACACTTACATGTGTGCGAGCCATACAATTATACAAGTAAAATAAAAAAATAGATAAGAGTATTTTTAAAATATATATTTCTATTATTACTAGTGAGAGCAATGGCAGATGGCAGGGATGAAGAATGGGAAAGAAAGAAGAGGCTAAGAAAGGTCACAAACTATTTTTTAAGCCTGAATATTAAGAGAAAGTCAAAGAAAGCAGTAGTATTTTGTTATGTTTCTGTTTCGTTTTCTTTTTTTTTTAGAAAAAGAAGTAGGAACAGGCATTCTCTTCAACATTGCCATAGTCATTTACCCTGAGGTTTACTACATGGCCTGAGCAGTTTATGAACTATTCGTGTACTGCTACGATACACCATTGAGATATTATGAGCTTAGTCACCATACAGACGGGGAAATGAGACACTATGACTAAGTCTATGGTCCAAGATCGGAAAACTGGTACCGAGCCTTGATACTCAGACCATCAGCCTGACTGTCCTCTATAAGTTCCTTAGAGGTTCACACCTCAGTGTTCACTTCAAACCCACAGAAATGGGCTTTGAATTTGCACTGAGACCCTAGTCATTTTCACTCATTCAGGTCAGAAAAGCACTCCTCTAGAAGGAAGCTGTTGCTTTTGTGTTTCTAAAATTTATTGTCCTAACTTCTGATAACAGCATGTGATAGAAACATCTCTGTCCCCTCTTCTACAACATTCATGAACTCAAGTGCAGTCAGTCTCTTCACTCTTGGATTCCATAGTTGTAAAGTTGCCTGCTTACCAAAATTTATTTCTAATCTCAAAATGAATGCTCACTATACTTTGTGGGTATTTGTGAACATGTGCAGAATGACAAAAGATTTGAGTTGCTGCCACACAAATCCCATCTAAATTCAGGCAAAGCAATGCTCCACCTTATTCCAGCAAGGACTTTTGCACATTGTACTGTTTGTTGGTGAAAATGATTTTCTAGTATAGTACTAACATTCTGCCTCTCAGTCCTAAATACAGTAACTCTAGTGTGTGCCTTATAGAGAAATTATGCATATTAGTCACAATTAAGGGTGATTTACAGTGATTCTGATCACCAATTCAATGTTAATCATCAATGTATTATACCCAGGAAAAGAAAGAGAAATTCGAATATCTGTATGTGAAGCTACTCCAGAAATTTCTAAAGTAACTTTCTTGAGCACGATGAAAAGCAGCTCTGTGTATTTTTGAGATGAAGCCAATTAGAGAAAAAAACAGTAGAAAAGCATCATTTTAAGACTAGAAGTCAGATAAATTTAAGGCCCCATTATTTGGAGTAAGAAAAAGACTAAGCCCTTCTCAGTTTTTCACTAAAAAAATACTGCATATTCAATTTCTGATTAGATTTGAGTTCTGCTCCATAGAAGGAGATTGATGCCTGGTACTGTAAACCTGGTCAAAAGTCTATAGCTGAGAAGAAAGTCATAAACCTAAGATGGAAACTATGCCACCTACTATTGTTATTTTGCTAAACAGTCTTGTTCACACCTGGCCTTTTATACAGATGGGCTGGGATGCCCTTAACCTTGGTCAGAGACATTTCTTTTTGCAATGGGTATCAATACACAGATTCATAAACTCGTCAGAGTTCTGGGAATAAGTGATTCCACATGCCCTGTCCTAAATGGGACATCTTTATCAAAGACTCCTTATTCCCCCACTGCCAAAGCACAGAGAATATCACCAAAAAAGGAAGCAGAAGAATGTGAGGGCTGGAGGATGGTGCCGGGTGCTGTGAAATGCTGTCTTCTAGGCATGACATGGCTATTGCACCAATGAACTCACAGCATCTGCAGTGACCTGCACAAGATCAAACCAACCGAAATGCTGGCATAGATGGAAATGCTGGCATAGATGGAGGAGAAACTCAAGAGATATCATCTCTAACTGAAGAGTTAATAACGACTGATACCTACTGGGAGAGAGGAATCATTCTTAGGGTATGTGGCCATTAGGTGGCTGTCATGCTCCATGGATGCCCCATGTCCATGTACATATGGGAAGCACTAAATGGACTTAATGATTATGTTTCTAAGAAGAAGAGAACATGAATTTGGAAGACAGACATGTAGTGGAGATCTGGGAGAAGTTGGAGGGAACAATGGGAGTAGATATGATTATATTTAATTGTAGACACATATGAAATTCCCAGATTAAAATTCCACATGTCCTTATGTTAAATACAATATTGAGTAAGGGGTTTCAAATAGAGACATACATTAAACAATGTTACTTACTGACTGATGAAGATTTTGTGATCAAAGTCTTTTAAGAATAGAATTCTGTTTTCTCTCTAGAAACAATGGTTCAATATTTACTCATTCATATGAACCTACTACAGATTACAAAACTCAGTTGTCCTTACTAGGAACGAATCATTGTCCCAGGTACTGGGGATACAATAGTAAATTAGACATATAGTCTCCTCCCTTTGTGGATTCTTATGGGTTCCTGAAGGATATGGATACTTATATATAGAAAGACAAATGTATCAATAAATATTCTGAAAAAGATAAGTCAGGATAAAGGGACAGAAAGTGGAGTAACCATCTTATAGAGTTGAAAAGTCCTGATAAGACCTCTCTAAAGAAGGACATTTGAAAAGAGGAATAAGTATTCTAGTAATTAGTATACTGGTACACTAGTATTCCTAGTATACCCGAGGCTGGGTGAAAACAAACGTAAGTGTCCAGAGGTGAAACATGAATGAATCTTATTCATCTTTTGTTTTCCAGATGTATACCACAAGACTTGGTACCCACTAGGCACTAATCAATATCTTGATTAACTTTCTTATTACTTTTGAGTATTGAACTTCTAAATAAGAGAACTAAGGAAAGAGGGATTGGATTCTTTTGGTCTGCAAAAGATTGTCATAAAACCATATGCCTGAAAGTCAGAAGAGTCTTAAGAAATCACCTAGTAGGCAACGAGAGCATTCTTTCAGCTAATGCAAAGATGATGCCCAAGAAACTTACATAAGACTCAAAGCCGCAGATTATGAGAGATGAGGCTCAGGTTTTCCAAACTCTACTATTGGGCATTTTTTTTTTTGTAATTTAGGCAACTGTTGAAATCAATCTTGAAATTAAGCTTATCAGAGGCATATATTCTCAAATGTGTTCTGAATTATACCTCAGTGATCCCACTGTGAAAAATTGTTAATTAGTTTTTATAAGTTTTCTCTGTGCAAAAGTAAGATCAATTTGATATAAAATAATATGTTGATCGAGGAGGCAAAGGGCTGATTTGTTTGCTGTTCATTTATATGTTTATTCATTTGGTCAATGAATGGTTGTGTTCACACGGTGGAATACACAGTGAGATTCATCCTGAGGACAAGTACATAATTCATGTGGACAAACAGTAAGAAAAAAATTTATCCTGGAGCTACATGGGCTGTAGGAATATAGCTACAATATTTTAACTGTATTTGAAATGATGCTTCACCTAAGAAGTATTGAAACAAGTTGATGAATATTAAAATAATAGATATCAAGATACTTGGATGGATTCTGTGATAGTTAATATCGATCATCAACTTGACAGGCTCTAGAATCACCACAGAAACAAGCCTCTGACAAATCTTATGAAGGAGTGTCTACAAAAGGTTAATTGAAGTGGGAAGATCCACCAAAATGACAGGTAGCCCCCTCCCATGGGTTGGTGCACTTATTTGATTAAAAATAAGATTTTTTTTCAGTACTCATCACCTCTGCTTCCTGACTATGAACACAGTGTGACCAGCTGTGCGGGCTCCTGCCATCACCTCTCCCCATGATGGACTTGAATACGCTTGAACTGTGAGCCAAATTAAATCCTTCCTTTCTTAGGTTGCTCTTGTGGATTTTTTTTGTCACAATATCAAGATAAGATCTAATACAGATTACAACACAACTTCTCAATATCCTGCCAACTTGAAAAAAATCAATTATAAGAGTCAGTTGAATATTATCAAATTATAATTTTAGGAAAGTTAGAAATATATCATACCTACAAAATATAAAAGCATATTTTAAGTATTTACATCATTAATGAGAGAAATCACAGGAGATTCAAGGAACAGAGCATAATATACATAATTAGGCAAATAATGCTGAAACAAGTTTCCTAAATTGTATAATTTTAATATACACACCACAGAACCTTGCACATGGGCTTATTTATCTACTCTGCTGCACAGACATGATTTTTATTTCTACTCATCAATAATCTCCAAATTAACATGTATTTTTTGCAGAATTTGTTCTCTATAAAACAGGGCATTGTCAACCAATCAAAGGAATATTCCCTAGAAAACTAAACAATATTTGGTCTTATTGGACAGTGGTTCAGTATGACTTCTAAGGTCACTTTTGTCTCACTTTCAAGATTTGGATAATGTTCCTTTACTCTATTATAAAATGAGTTTATATCAGAATCCCAGAAATACTGTGCAAATGAGAGATGTCATAAGTACAGTGTCAGAAACATAGACTAATATTTTCATGTCTTCTCATAATGTCAGAGCTTTACCAAATAACAATAAATTGATAAGATATGGTAGATTCAGTGGGAACAGTTTGTTAGATACTCCCTCTTTAGTTAGTGGCTGAGATAAACACAAGTTCTTTTATTCAAATCTTAATTACTAACATTAACTCTCAGATCACACAGTAAATCTATCTATCTATCTATCTACCTACTTATCTTATGCAAATGTGCATATAATTATGCATATATATATATATATTACAGAATGGCTATAAAGGGTTTACAAATCACATCAGAGCTCAAGATATTTCATAGTCTTGAGAGGCAGGAGAGATGACTGACAGATGTCTCTGTCAGTGATAAGAAAACCAACCACTGGAGAAATTGCTACTATTCTGAGTTAGGCCACTCACAGCCAGGTTTCAGATGAAAACTGTAGAGCTGAGTTTAGCTGGTGAGGAAATAGCTAGAGGTCCAGCTGCAAGAACAGGCAGAGGGATGGCTGGCAGGTCCAGATGGAAGAACAGGAGGATGGGCAGATGGCAATTTGGGTAGGCTTCGTCGATAGTGTAGATGTAGCTAATCTGAAACCAGTGGGATAATCAAGAGTTCTCTGCCTGTTGGTGTTTAATATACACACTCAATGGTCAAATGACAGACAGGTGGGGACTACTGCAGTTCCAGTATGAGGTATTCTCTTTATTGGGTTCAGATAAGGGAATTACACACTTTCCTTTGTGTACAGTAAGTTCTTGGGCTTCATTTTCCTGATAGAATTTTAATGTGCCTGTGTGCCCCTACAGTCTCAATTCATCCCAAACAAGATTATAGGGTGGCAGGCTTGCCACTCCTAGATAATGATACCATTATCATTATCAGTCTGTGCTCTCTGGGTGTTATTGGACATAGGTGGCCCTTACCTGTCCACCCAGGGGCAGTGTGAACCTCCATTCTCAAAACAGAGTCAAGAACTGCCATGAAATGGAGTTTATGAGGGCAAGGCATATTCTAAACAATCACTGTTGTAAACTGGAGTAATTTGCAATTTGGAGTAAGCTAGGGCAGAACATAGCCTAATCTCAACTAGAGACAACCAGATGCCTGCTGCATGACAGATGCTCTACACAGGAAAGTGAAGTATCTGAGAGCTAAACTTTTCCATCTTTCCGCGGACATCTCCTTTGTACTCTAATCCCCAAAAAGAGGTACCAGAGGAAGTACTATCAGTGGAGACCTGTCTGGATAACCGACAGAAGAGATGCTGGGCAGATTCTTCCACTTTTCTGTGATTGCAAAAGAAATAAGAAATGTCTGCCTAGAACCTTTAGTGGTAAGAGCTGCTCTCTGTGCAGTTCGAGAGACAAGTTGCACCAAATAGAAAATAATATACAGGGATGACAGGCTCAGCAGGCAAAGGGACCTGTCACCAAGCCTGACGATCTGAGTTTGAGCTCAATCCAGACAGCAGGGTAGAAGGAGAGAACTGACTCCAAACTCCAAGCATGCCATGCATGTGTTCCCCCAAAACACAAAATAAATAAATGTTAAAAAAAGAAACCAGGGACTGGAGAGGTGGCTTAGTGTTCAATAGAACTGACTGCTCTTGCAGAGGCCCCAGGTTCAGCTCCCACGACCTAGATGGTAGCTAACAACTATTCATAAGTACAGTTCCACGGGGTCCTATGCCCTCTTCTGATCTCTGTGGGCAGTGGGTGATGCAGGTGTACTTACAGCCATGCACATGAAATAAAAAGCGGCACACACGCTTAATCCCTGCACTCAGGAGGCAGAGACAGGCAGATCTCTCTGAGTTCAAGGCCAACCTGGTCTTGGTCTATATAGTGAGTTCCAGGCCAGCTGGGGCTACAGGGAGATCCTGACTCAAAAAGACATATATGAAATTAGCATAGAAAAACCAACCAAGCAGTGATCATTTAGTGATGCCTGTTAATATATTCTATTTGTTAGCTATATTTCTGAAATTCCAGTTGTTCCCCAGATCCAGTGAGGGCACCTCCTTAGCTCTAATAGGGACAACAGCATCATCAGTTGATGTTCCTGTGCAGATCTGGCATAATTTAAATATTTTTCTGTATACTTTTTTTCTTCCTTATTACAAATAAATTACTCAGCTCACAAAATTATCTGAACAGTAAGGCTCAAATAAGGAGCATTGATGTTTGCTGGTTGAAGAGAAAGGCAGTTAAACATCTAGAGGTGAACTGGAGGACAATTAACATCCCAGCCCACTCAATTATCATACAATGCCCACTTCTCAGGGAATTAAAGCTATTACAATCTGCGACTATGAATAAATGAGTATTTTAGCTCTCAGAGGATAATGCAATAGTCTTGAAAATAATCTTTTTATGAGATTGTGGCTTTATCAGTTATCGTCTAGAGTCAGAATAAACACTGACTATGTATCGAATTATAATGACTGCTGGAGGGTGCTTACATTAGGGTTTTCAATATTATTAATTTTGCAGTTCTTCTTTTGTCTAAACTGCTATGAGGAATAAGTCTTGGCTAAAAGACTGCAGTTCACTTTTAATGCTGTCTTCCTTTGTGAATTTTAACAGCAAATAAATTAAGTTGTAAAAACTGCTCAAAAAGAAATCTTCTCTGAAGTACTCGAGGCACGATGTGTTTCAATGTAAATGGACTCCCAGGACAACATGGTCTCTCTGACATGCAGCCGTGCTGAAAACACTTAGGAACAGCTTAAGCAGAGCTTTACAGTGACGGGAAAACAGCAGAGAACACTTTGTGTGTGCTCTCTGCCTCATGCACTGCAGAGAAGCATTTTGTTTGTTTGCACTGTTTAACAAAAATCTTCTTCCTGGGACATTTTGACCCAGTTCTTTGAATCTTTATCAGCCGAGTTGCTGATTTCCTCTGCAGCTGCCAAGGTTCAGAAAGGTTTGCGTTTTCTCTCTCTTTCTTTTTTTCTTCATTTGACCAGCAGACAAAAGCATAACTAAATACATGATAGTGTTGGAGAAGACTAACTACAAAAGAAAGCCTTAGAGGGCCCCAAATAGTGGACCATATGTGAAATCAAATGGGCCAGCCATTAGCATCAGCTGTGAACATATTGCACCAACTGGGAATGAAAATAAAACATTCAACTACCAACTGTTATAATCTGTAAATAGTCAAACCAATTCCTGTGGGCTTCCAAAATACATGCAAAGGGTGCTCGTCAGGACCCTATTGTCCTGATCACAGGTAAAATGGCTTATTTGTTTCTTGAAAAGCATGTACAGCAGAAAGGCTGAATAAAAACAAAAATCCATGGGGCTTAAAAAACTCCAGGGATTCAGGAAAATGTATCCAAAGATTACAAACAGAGGTAAATGAAAGGGGGATGAATTTCCATCCAACTTTAACACACATATCCCAAGTCTAAAATTCCCTACAGTCCAAAACTGGCAACGAACCCTAGGAAATTTATAGAACATACCAAAGCTCCCGAGAATTTAGCTTGCAGCTGGCAAAGGTTCGCCTACCTTCTAGCTGCTCTCATTCAATAATGGATGTCAGGAACAGATGGGTAGTGCTCCTAGGTGGACTAGGCTCTCCAGGATCAGTAGCAGTGAAAAACTGGACTGTGAATACTTAATGGCAGAAAAAGAAAATTAAGTCTCAAGAAGAAAATTAGGTGCTATACAGACACTGTAAGTCTGATAGTGCCTCAACAAGTGTATTTAAATCTAAACCAATGTTTCACCTAAGGAAATCTAGCAAGCATATATATATACATATAACACTATGAAAGCTGGCCAGCAGAGATTTTATATATATATGTATATATCTAGAGAGAGAGAAAGTCATGTATATAAAACAAATGCTTTACATGTACATCTGTCAAAATCATTTACTTGCATAAGATCAGAACTAATTGCACAAAAGTCTTACAGAGAGGTAAAGTTACTCAAAGGTTTTTTAAAAAGTATATATATATATATATATATATATATATATATATATATATATATATATATACAGGTCAAATGTCAACTATTCACTTCTGAAAATAAAATGCAGTTTCAGTTCTGCCACCTAAAAATTAATTGATTCTGTGTGTGTGGTGGTGGCATGGATATGAAGGTCAGAGGACAATTTTCAGAACTCGGTTCACTCCTACTTTGTTTAGGCAGAGAAAGTAAAATAACAGAGTAGGGAGGCTTAAACGGGGTACGGAGTAGGAGGGCAAGGCAGAGAAGGGAGGATGGGGAAGGATAACTAACACTAAAAGCCTTCATAAAAAGTCATATGGATCCCTTCCACTATAGAAACTTCCTAAAGTATATACATATATAAGAAGAGATTAAAAGGAATTACTTTATACCAGAGCAACAATATCTCTATAGATATCATAGACTAGCAAATAAAAGCCCAGTGTCAGGAATGAACTCATCTTTTGAAGCTACTGACTACAGATCCCATAGATCCTCAAAAAGTACTGGCCATTGCCCTTGCTCTTGGCTACCCACCAGAACTTCACGATAAGACCATATTGCTGAAGACACTATTTATATGATAGAGCTATAGAACAAACAAGGAGAAATCAAGCTGTTGCTGAGTTCAAAGCCTCATCTCTGCTGGCTAGCTTGCATAGTGTTAGAAGGTGGTATGCATCCTACCTGAAGAGAAAACCCAGCTGTGAAGCTGCAAGCTACAACATCTGGCCTGTGAAGATACGCCCACTGAGACAATAGGGGAACAAATACTACTGGAGTAATCAACCAAATTCTAATTGAATTACAGTCTGTTTCAGGAGCCCATACTTGACATTGATATCAGGCCTAGGAACCTGAGGTTACATGTCACAAGACATTGGAGAGAGCCTAATATTATTATTCTATTAGATATAGTATTAAACTAACTCCTGATGGCTTATTATTATACCCATACATTAATGCATCTTTCAGCTCTCAACAGAGAAACTTCCTTATGCAGTAGATGGTGATGAACTTAGAAAATCACAGTTGGTCAATGTGCAGAGAACAAGAGACTACAATGTGCCTATCACAGACTAGAACACCTATATCAGACTTCTGCCCCCTCAAGGCTCTTGGATCATTGCAGAAGTGGGGGAAGAAATACTGTAAGAGCCAGAGATTGTAGATGACTACAAGGAAACACTTTCTAGACAGCTGGTCGGTTACTCATGTGAACGCACAGTAATGGTGACAACTTGCACAAGTCACACTTAAACTCAAGCCAGACAAAATCCCAACACAGACATTGGAAGTACGTAAGAATTCCCAATCCTACCTCGGGAACTATTGGCAACCAGCAATGGACCGCTGCTGGGAGGAGGAGACTCAGTCTCATTTAAGGGTGATACACTTGGTAGGTTGACCAGGCACAGTAGATGAACTTATAATGAAGGGCATTTGTGAACACAACTTTGGCTTTATAAGCCTTATACACACACACACACACAGACACAGTCACATGTATGTATGTATATATGTATATTAGAGTGCATGAAATTGGGTGTGGGGTACTAAGGTGGGGATGCCAATAGGGGAGAGTGTGTATATAAATATGATCAAAACGTATTCTATGAAGTTTACAAAAATCAATAAAAATTTACTTATTTAGTGTGTGTTTGTGTGTGTGTGTGTGTTTGAGAGAGACAGAGAGAGAGAGAGAGAGAGAGAGAATATAAGTATGCATGGGTGCACAGGTAGGTGTGGAAGATAGAGGACGACTTTCAGAAGTTGGCTCTCTTCTATCTTGTTGAGGAAGAGCCTCTCTTGTTCCTGTGCTGCACTACAGACTCCAAGTTAGCTGGTCCTGTAATTTTCTGTAATTAGAGATGTGTGACCCAGCATCTGGATTTTATGTGAATTCCAGGGATCAAACTCTAGTCATCAAGCTTGACTGACAAGTGCTTTTACCCAGTGAGCCACCACCCTGGCTCCTGACTCTGTCACGTTTTTGAGTGTGGCATTGAATAGGTCTCAAACGGCTCAGGGTATTGTCTCCCTTATCTGTATGTAAAGGGGGGAATACTTTTCCCACATATTCAGAGTTTCTTTGGAGGTGACAGATAATGCCATTTAAAGTGTTATGTACAACCTAATAAGCGTCTATTATATAGGCAGGATGCCGACAATATGGGCTCAGCTTTCTAGCTGAATGACATCTCATGTGGACACAGCCCTCTAATTTAAGCCCATCTCAGATTAGCTAAAGAAATGATGCAAAACTTTATAACTGTAGTATACTACAGTAAATAAAACAATAAACATACTCATAGCATTCAGCAGGAGACAGCCTGGAGAGGTAGAACTGTATAGGAATTCGTGGACCAAGTAACACCTAAACTGAATCTTAAAGAAATTATAAAACATGTTGTAGACACTGAGGATATGATATTGAAATAAATTTTATAATTATTATGAGTATAAACATATTATATATAAAATATGCTATGTATATAAACATACAAAATAATATTATGAGACAATAAAATAAAATGCAGGTTTATAATTTAAATAATCTTAAATAAAAGATAACAGACATAAAAACAATGTAAAGTCAAATCTGTTGACATCATATTTTGTTAGCGGTATGACTATATTTTGGTACATGTGAGAAAGAATGAGGTTCTACTCAGTTATACTTCAGCTGCAACCCTTATCCTTCCCACAGATAAAAACTATAAAATGTAGACAGAGTTTAGAATGAGCAGTGATCCTGAATCAGTGGAGATTAGACAAACAGAACTAGAATCTGATGAGATTCAAGGTTAGGAAGAAGAAATTTCAGAAGGAATTACATGTTTTTGTGAGTTTCAATCTCAGGACAGGTTGAAGATTGTAGTAGACGCACAACTAAATTTTCAATGAGAATTCTCACTTTTTCTGATCTATAAAACTAGATAATCTAAACTGCTAGAATGTAAATAAGGAACACATTAGAGAGCCAAGAAAGAAAAGCCTGTGTGTGTGTGTGTGTGTGTGTGTGTGTGTGTGTGTGTATGTGTGTGTGGTGTGTATGAGAGAGAGAGAGAGAGAGAGAGAGAGAGAGAGAGAGAGATTCATGTATCACTGGGAGGCATGTTTACAGGACATCCAAGGCTGTCCAGCTCAAGATCAAAACAAAAATGGAATTCTAGAACAAAATTTTAAACTGAGCACATAATGCTAATTTCCTGTTAAAACAAAAGTATCAACACTCTACAGAGAATAACATTGTGATAGAGGGTCTTTACAGAAAAATAAGTAATAAGATTCAGGATACTACCCTCAAATGCTCAAAGAATACCTGGGAAAGTGTGCCTCATTTTCCAGATAAAAAACTATCAACCAAAAGCAACCTAGAGATTATTTTGATGCTGAAATTAACAAGTACGGATTGACATGAAGCTACTATAACCATCATTATTTAAGTAAATGAAAATATAATGGCAAGGTAGCCATAGCCAGGAAGGAAGTATAAATTACGAACGTGGCCAAATACAACTTCCAGAACTTCAAATCGTAATTTCTAAAATTAAACAATTCAGTGTCTAGGCTTGACAGAAGAATGAAAACACCAGAGAAAAGACTGGAAAACTCAAAGATAGATCAGCAGCGATTATCCAACATGAGGAGTAAAAGAAAAGCTAGGCAGAGCCTAAAGCCCCATGAGAAGATTTTGAAAGCTCCAGGGTGTGTGTGTGTGATTGAAGTGCCAGAAGAGCAGAGACAGATGGGATGGAAACATGTTGCTGAAAGACATACATTTACAGATCTGAGAAGTTCAGCAAACATCAGAAAGGATAAATATGTATAAATCCACAGTTAGGCACAACACATTGAAACTACTGAAAATTAAAGAGAAAGATCAAGTTCCTGAAAGCAGCCGAAGTAAAATGACATTTGACATGGAATGAGCAATAACGCAAGTTTCTACCGCCTCCCCGCTGGGAACTGTGGGAGACAGAAGATAGTGATGTGGCATGTTTAGCGCGATGAAATAAAAGCTGTCAGCCCAGTCATACATCTGATAAAATATTCCTCAGTAATGAATGTAGTATAAGAAATTTCATATTTCAAGAACTATAAGAATCTGATTCCAGCATGCATGCATGAAAAGATATACGAAAGGAATTTGTCTAGATTAAAAGAAAAGATACCAGATGGAAAACTCATCATGAAAAAGAAAAATAATAGAGCTTTGGAAAATGTTAATATCTCTGTAAATAAACTATTTTCATCCAGTTCTATATACTACATGTGATAATTTCTAAAGAACATTGTATTGAGTTGTATTGTGAAGGATTATAATTTATCTAAATATAATATAAATTATAAACATGGTATAAAGAACATGAGTGATCAATTAATCTACAGGACACAGACAAGATTACACTAAATGGACTATATATTCCTATGTTTGTATAGAAAGAGATAGAGCTACAAAATATAATCTTTAAAGTAAGAATCTAAGGAAAATTAAATGATACAAAAGGAGAATGAATGAATCAAGAAACCAAACCAGAAAGCAGTAAAGAAAAAAATTATAAAATAGTAGACATGAAGAATCACTTCAGTAAGTACAACCAATGTTAACTGAATGCATTATCATTACAATGTAGAGACTTTTCAAAATGAATGAAAATATAACTTAACTAAATACTTTCTAAAGTAGATGCACTTAATTTATAAGGACACAGATAACAAGTGGAGTGATGCCATAATCAGAAAATGCCACACCAGCCTAAGAGATATTTCAGAATAATTGGAGAGGCTAGACAGCAATATGTGATAAAATAAACTTAAAGATGAAGAATAGTAATAGATGACAATCATTTCACAATAACGAATGAGCCTGTATATCATGAAGACTATTTTCAAACTATAATATATGGATAAAAGGAACAGATTTCAAAAGAGAAACGGCAATGCCGATTCATAATTGGAGATTGCACCACAACTCACTTGACAGTTTGTTGAACAATTAAACAAATGTAATATTCAAACAATTGAATAAATGACCATCAAGACTAATTTTCAATTAAAGAAGGCAAAATATTTTAAGTGTGTGAGTTTAACCTTTAACCATGTCATACTGATCACAGTGGGCAGTGATCTTATTTCTTCTTCAAGTATGAGTTACTATGATCTTGCTGATGGATTCAATGCTAAGGAATCAGCAATATATAAGAAAATTGGTTATATATTTATAGGCTTTTGAAAAGCCAGAGATGTGCAGGAATCTTTTCCTGGGGAACAGTGGTCAGTATCCACAAATTCAATGTCTGCCATGACTTTACTATGACTTTATACAATGCAACAATGGCTAAGAATTAACTGTATATAAATGGACATTCAGTACATGAAAGCATACCCAATAATATGAAGGAAAAACAAATTGAAACTTTAATAAGAAACCATTATAAACCCGAACAAAAGAAGAAGAAGTAAGCATGAACAACCAAAATTCATACACTGACAGAGGAACTATAAAAAAAATACAAGATGGTCTGGTTGTTGTAAAACTCATGTAACTCTGTAATGACCTACCAACACCACAAGTAGGTATTACCTAACAGAGAGATTTTCACGGTAGCTTTATTCATGTTAGAAGATATGTGGAAATGGAACAGGTATGTATCCACAGGTGAGTGGGTAAAAAACTGGTATGTTTATAGAATGGAACAAATCATAGATTGATGAGTCAGCAATTTTGGGGGTGGGGGAAGTGGCTGCACATACAACCAATAACACAAATCTCAAAGATGTTTTGGTAAATAAAAGAGAACATACAAAAACACAACCATACAGCTTCCAGTACATGAAATTCTAAAGCAGAACTAATCTGTGATGGGGAAAAAATGATCAGAAGTGCTTCTGGGAGTGGGGATGTCATTGTGAGCCCAGATTAGCTGGGTAAATCATTAAGGAGGATTCTAGGGTCGTATTAAAGACATCGAGAGGTAAGTTAGCCTAACGCATGAACACATTCGCCAAAACTCTGTGAATTTACTGGACATACAACATCATGTACCTCATTTTATGTGGATTTTATACAAAAATAGATTAGATTTTTATGCATCGTCTGTAAGTTGAAGCATTTAGTAGGACTGTTATCTAAATTTTACTGGGAAATGTTATCAAAAAGTTAGATTGATTTATAGATGAGCAAACAGATATTTAAATCAGCATGTGATGAACAGATATAAGTGTCAATCATCATGTAGACAAGGTAGAAAGAAACATGCCACCTTTGGAAAATTATTTGATATTTCATACGCCTAAGAATTTTTGTAATAAAATACTGAAAACTATACATGAAGAATAAAAATAAACAAAGATTTCTACTTATAAATAAATGAGTATCTCTGAAGCAGACCATGGAGCTCTCTGTACTTAACCTCATGTACTATTTGTTTATAAAGAAGGCAATTTGTGGCACACTCTTTAGAAAATTAAGAACTACAGGAAAAATGTTAGTGTTCTTTTCCTTGTCATATTTGTTATTGGATTCCAGTGTATTATTGGAAAAGGTGACACTGTGCTTTCTATAGATTTAAATGCAATCAACTTGTAAACACTACCAAAGAAAATCTACTCTCAAAAGATATAGTTCTTTTTCTGCTGAAAAGTTTTTATAAAGCTTTAAGTTTTGGTGTCAATCTCCAAAAAGAGTCCCAAAACTTTTCTGAGGAACATAAAATTGCTCAAATGACTCTGTAACACTACAGCACAACCATTCAGAAAGGGGATAGGGCAATTTATTTATAAACTCAAGCATTAATAACTCAACTAAGAGCAACACTCTGTAGCAGAGGGGTAGAGAAATAGCCCTGTGGTTAAGAGCACTAGTTGCTCTTGCAGAGGACCCTGGTTCAATTCCCAGCACCCACATGATGGCTAACAATAGTCCATAAATCTAGTTCAGGGGATCCATCACCCTCTTCTGGCCTCTGCAGGCATTGCATGACACAGGTGCACTTACATACTTGCAGGCAATATACCCACGCATATAAAATAAAAATAATAAATAAAATAGTAAATAAAGAAATAAAAAAGCTCAGATGAATGCAAGTGTGAAACACTCAGAAAAGAAAAATTACAATTTCAAACTGTGGATAAAGAGATGATTCCAGGGCTGGGGAGATGGCTCAATGGTTAAGAGCACTGACTGCTCTTGTAGAAAACCCAGCTTTGATCCCATCAACCAGCCATTGTAGGCAATCCCACACTCTCTTCTGACGTCTGCAGGCATTGCACAACAAGGGTGGACTTACATACATGTAGGAATAGCATTCATACACATAAAATAAAATATAAAAATATTCTAAAAGGATGTTTGCAAGTATAAGCTCTGATGTTTATTTGAAACCCAATATAGTAATGTGTAGTCATATCTCATAAGTATATTGATGTTTGATCTTTAAGATCTTAACTTTCATTTTATTTTACTCTTAATTCATCATTATTTCTCAGGCATTCTACCTAACAACTACAATTTGGGGAATAAATATATGATTTGTCTCCTCATTTTTTTCCTTAAAGTTAATATTCATTTTCACTTTCCTTTTGTGATCACTGTGATAACCCAAATTCCAGGTCTCATGAAATATTTTTTTCAGTTCTTTCTAGTTTACATATCATATTTAATTATTTAAGTAATCTCGATAATTATTTAACAATTCTTTTGACAGTGTGATTACAAAGCCTTCAGTGGATCCACATAGAGACTCTGCAATGAATCAATAACACAAAGCCAAATACGGATACGTTCATAAATACAAATATTTTCTGCTAAGCAATGACAATGCCAATGAAAGAATCATAAAAAATAAAATTATAAAAGAAAGCAATGTGCAAATAAAACTGATGACAGCCAGCCAGAACTCCACCAATGGCATGTGATGTGGGCATTTAAATGAATAAAGACAGCAGAACCTATGCCTGCACTAAGGAAAATAAAGGAGGACTCAGTTACAAAGTATAAGCATGATTACCTGAGTTTGGAGCCCAGCACTAATTGGAAAACCAAGCACTTTAGTGCATGTTTGTAATCCCAGAACAGGAACTCACTGGCTAGCCTAGCTGTATCGATGGACTCCATGACCAATGAGAGACTGTCTCAATAAGGAGGAGCTTTCTAGGACTAGAATTTGAAGTGTGGCTCCTGGACCCTGGACCCTGGTGAGCCTGTTAGTACCTGCCCACTCCTTTCCCATTTTCCTCTATGGTACTAGGAAGAGAACGAATGATCCCATAACATGCTGAGCTAGTTACAACCCACTCACTTCTTCACAATCTTCCCTCTCAGATTTCTAGTTGTGATTGCCCACCTGGCACATCAGATCAGAAAATAAAATTACAGCAAACAATACACAGCTTTCAATATTAACTTTAAACACCAATGGCCTAAATTCTCCAATCTGAAGACATGGATTGGACTGGCTGAATATATTAGGAAACTAAATCCACCTCTTTGCTTTCTAAAAAAAAAAAAACAAAAAAAAAAAAAAAAAAACAAACTCATCTTACCTTAAAGGAGTGAAAGGATTAAAAACAAACAAACAAAAAAATCTATTCAAAGCCAATGCCATGAAGAAACAATCAGGTGTTGCAATCCTAATACCAGAAAAAAAAGACTTTAGAATTCATCAGAAGCGCTAAAGAAGTTCACTTCATTTTGATCAAAGGAACAGTCAAACAAGAAGTCATTACAATCATGAACATATGTGCACCAAAATCTGGTGCACCCCATTTCACAAAAAGAATACTACAGGACTTCAAGACACAGAATAGACACAAGTTAATCATAGTAGCTGACTTCAATACCTTAACTTCTCCAATAGACAGGTCATCTGGACAAAGAATAAACAGAGAAGAATGTGAATTAAATGAATCTTACACCAAATGGACCTACCAAACATCTAAACAGTATTCCATCCAAGCACCAAAATATAAACATTTTACTCAGAAGCTCATAGAAGTTACTCCAACATAGACCACATATTGAGGCACAAAACCAATATCAAAAAATAATAAAATTAAAAAATTAAAGTAATTCCATGTCTTCTATCAAATCACAATGCAGTGAAACTTAAAATAATAAATAGCAACAGAAACTCTAGTAACTAAAAAAAAATAATCTTGTGAATATTATACAACACACTACGGAACAGTGAGCGGATCAAAGAAGAAATTAAGAAAGAACTAAAAATATTAATGGAACTAAATGAAAATAAAAGCACAACACAACAAAACAGTGGGACACATTAAAAATCAATCTGAAGAGGAAAATTTAGCTCCATATGTCTATATTTCAAAAAAATCAGAAAGATCACAAATAAATGACTGAACAATATAAGTCAAGAATCTGGAAAAACAACAAACCCATCAAATGAGAAGAAAAAAATCAGAGAAGAAATCAATGAGCTGGAAACAAAGAAAACAATACAAAAAAATTAATGAATCTAAGAACTGTTTCTTTGAAAAGATAGATAAGATAGACATTTATCCAACTAAAAAAATGGAAAAAAGCAAATCCAAATCAACAAAATCATTAATGAAAAGAGAAACTTATAAAGGACATCAAAGAAATCCAGATCATTACAAGGACTACTTAAAAAAATCTATACTCTGTTAACATAGAAAATCAAAATAAATGGATTAATTTCTAGATTAAGTCATACTGCCAAAGTTAAACCAGAAGAGATCAACAAATTAAAAAGAATCATAATAAATAAGGAGATTGAAACAATAATACAAATTCTCCCAACTAAAAAAAAAAGTCAAGGTCCAGACAGATACACAACTAAATTTTACCAGACCTTAAATTATTCAAAATGTTAGAAACAGAGGAAGAACTTCCAACCTCCTTCTGAAAAATCAGTATTGCTCTAATACTGAAATCAGATAAACACACACACACACACACACTTACATGCTAATATCCCTAATTAACACAAATGCAAAAATTCTCAACAAAATACTTGTAGATTGCATACAGACACATAACAAAAAGATTATATACCATGATCAAGTCATTTTTATTCCAAAGATGCAGGTAATAAATCATATAAACTGAATTAAAGACAAAAAAATCACATGATTATCTGAATAGCTACAGAAAAATACTGGGACAAAATTCACCATGCCTTCATGAAAATAATGCTACAGAGAATTTGACTGAAGAGAACATTCCTCAACATATTTAAAGCTATATAGGAGAAACCCACAGCCAACATCTTTCTAAATGGAGAAAAACTCAATTTGCATTGAAATCACAAGTGAGACAAGACTATCCACTATCCCCCAATCTTTCTCAATATAGTGCTTTAAACTCTAGCTAGAGAAATAAAACTAAAGAATGAAATTTAAGGGGGTGCTAATTAGAAAATAAGTCAAATTATCACTATTGGCAGGTGATATAATATTATTCATAACAGAGCCCCAAAATTTCCACCAGAAACCCTTGAGAAATGATCAATACTTTCAGCAAAGTGGCAGGATAATAAATCAATTTATAAAAATGACTAATTTTTATTACTAAAAACAAACAGACAAAAGAGATCATAGAAACATCTCCATTCACAATAGTCTCAAAAAAAGAAAGAAAAAAAGAAAAAGAAAGAAAATCTAGGGATAAACCTAGCCAAAGACATCAAACACCTCTACAGCGGAAACTTCAAATCTTTGGAGAAAGAAATTGAGGAAGACACAATGGGATGAACAGAACTCCCATGCTCATGGATTGGTAGAATTAACATTGTGAAAAAAAAATCCTACCAAAAACAATTTATAGATTTGATGCAATCCAAATTAAAATCCCCATGACATTCCTCTCAGAAATAGAAAAAAAAAACACTCTAGAATTCATACAGAATGACAAAAGACCCCAAATAGCCAAAGCATGTACATTCACATTCATATTAAGTGTGCATTTTACAATAGACTTATTAAATACTACATCTCCCTTTTATTTTTCATAGCTCTTAAGTATTATTTATCTCCCTTTCCCCTCTCTGCTCCTGTCCAGCCCTCCTTCCTCTCTCTCCGGTTAAAGTACTCCCCATCTTCATTTCCCCTTGATAACTCCTGTTGCTTACAGTCTCTCTCAATGAGAGGGAAATAATGTGTGGTACTGCAAACTTGACCAAGTGCAAGTGATTGGAGAGGTCATAAATCTTAGCTAAATCCTCCCTCTGTCAGTTCCCTAGACCAACATAATTTCTTACTGTATTACAAATATCTATATTTATATTAACAAATAAGAGAATTTCTCACCACTCATCAAAGAAGCTTCCTTTTGCAACAGATGGAAACTACTACAAAGTTCCACAGCTGGTCAAATGCAGGGAATAAGTGTCTGTGAGATGCCCAGCCCTAAGTGACACATCTGCAATGCAACCTCTACATGGAGGCTCAAGGAACATCATGGAAGAGGGTGCAGAAAGAATGTAAGAGCTAGAGTGACAAGCTACCCATTGCCAATTAATGCATTCTAGACATGAAAGGGAAGCTGCACTAATGAAATCTTCATGTTATGGTAATGACAACGCCAGTAGACATGCCAAGATGGATGGGTAATGTCACGGGGTCCCACTCAAGTCAATGGATCCTGAGGGGGCGGGGATCAGTTTTTTCCACCGACTAGCTCCCTAAGAGATTATCAAATCCTAAGCAGACTTCCCTAAACACAAATATACATGAGTGCCATTAGATGGACTCAGTACATTATATATATGAATATATAATCATATCATAGTGTATATGTGTATGTATATATGCCATATACAATCATCATGTATATGTAACAGTAATAATCAAAGAAAAGGACAAGACATTGAAAGGGGATTAGGAGACAAGGGAGGAATTGATGGAGGACTGAGAAAATACTTAAGCATGAAATTCTCAAACAACTAAAAAATTTTTTAAAAGCAAATACAAAAACCAAAACAGAAATGGGGAAAATAACGTAGAAAATATTCAAGAAAATCACTGAACATTGAATTCTGGCCTACATGTGTGTGTGTGTGTGTATAGGTGCACACACAACTGTACACACACCCAGGTAAACATGTATACACACAAACACACACACACACACACACACACGCACACGCACACACTAAAAAAAGGAGTCGCTATGCCTGAATGCCAGCAGGGATTAATTCTGGAGCTGCAGGTGTGCGTTATTACTATTTTCTTCATTAGATTTATAATACTTTGACATTTATTTTAAAGTGGAGAGAATGAAGGAGAAAGGAATGAGAGAGGGCAAGAGGGTGCAAGCAGAGGAGTAACAAGAGAGGAAGGAAATGGGAAAGAAGGGAAGGAAGAATGGGAGAGAGAGGGATGGCCAAAGAAATGGTAGACGTTAAGGAAACAACTATGTTGATGACACGTTGGATAAACTAAGAATAATGAATCAAAGTGAAGTTCAATGCAATATTCGGACCTAGCTGAGGGCCGGGGACTGAGCTCACTGGGAGCACACTTTCCCAGCACGTACAAAGCTCGGTTCCGTTCAGGTGAGAGTAAAGTGAGAAGGTACAAAAAGGAAAGAAAAAAAGGACGAGGAAGAATTGGAAGAAGAGGAGGAGAAGAGGATGGAGGAGGGAAGAAAATTCTACAGACGTGCGTTGATGGCCAAAAAGGAAATAAGTCGTGGAGGACCTTCCAAGGAAGCGCTCAGTACCGAACAGGCGGAAAATGAAGTCTACTCTCCCTGGAACATTATTTTCCTCCATTTTATCCTCAGCTCACTGTAAAATAAAGAGAGCTAACTACTAACTTAGCTTTCAGCACTTAATTTGTCTAGGTCTCTAGACACCTCCCTGAGACTCCACCACATTCATGCTTCCTCTCTTTCTGTTCTGGGATGTCAGAACCCTTGGTCATTTGATTTTAAGAGTTTCTACCTCTTGTGCTTGTTTTTCCTCTAAAGTTCATCTTTTCATGCTTTTTTGAGCCAAGGCATTCTTTGTAATCCACCTGGTACAAGAAGCAGCACTTAATGAACCCTAACCCTCTGTGATCATGCGTTTATGTCTTCCCAAATTGATGGACAGGCCTGTCACTACTCTCTTTCATGATACATATTAGTTCCTAGTACAGAGTAATTGTCAGTGCACATCAGACACTTAACATGTCTATTTAAACATATTTAAATAGACACTTAACAGAAATGTACTTAAATATATTTTAAAATATATTTAACAAACAAAGGAGTCATAGAGGACACCAAGCATCTTGATGGAATCATATCCCAGGCTTTTAGAATGTGAAGAAGATAAAAATAAGCCAACATTCAAAGTTCTTTTTTCCCCCCAATTGTCTTAGCAAAAGCCTCCTTCTCCTTTAATCTATGTCCTGCGGTCACAATACTGCACTATCAAAGATCTCATTTATTTCAGGTTTAAGAAAGCCAAGTGACCTAGATACTAGGTTTTTCTAAGAGAGCTGTATCAGAACTCTTTGGCACAAAAGAACTTCCTTTCTACATTGCATATGAAAAGCAAATTACCATAGCAGTTCACCTCAAAGAGTGAATAATAAATACAATGGTCAGAATCCAGCATAAGTAACACAAGCTTTTTTTCTTTTTCTTTTTGCTTCTACAGTGACACTTTTGAATCTGGCCTTTATTGAAAATGGTTATTTTTAAAAAGCCCCAATGGATGCAATAAAAATGCACTGCACACAGCATTTTGGTATTCAACTCTTGCAGTCTGTCAGTGGGCATAGTTGAACTCGGCCTATATGCACAGCCATATAGAAAATTCCCCCAACTAACAGCCGAGAATAGTCATGGGACATTCCCAAACAAGGAACCTCCCGCTCTGTCTTTAGAGTATGTGTACTTAACAGGTATCACAATTTTAGACAGGTGTGGAAGGGTTACCTATGGTTGCTGCAGTCAGTCAGATGCCTGTGGTGTTAATGTGCACAAAGGACTTTCAATTAAGCAGAGTAGGTGTTTATGTCAATAGGACAGGAAAGGCAAGACTTGCCAAGACAAGTTGAGAGCTTTCATATTTCCCACCGCAGACTTGAATTTCTCACCCAGATGCATAGGACCTGTGCACAGTGTGCGGTAGGCGAAGGATTTAAGTCATTATAGCCAATAAGTACATTTTCCCCAAGGAAGATTTTATTTGAATGTCAATTGTTTTTTTGACACTTTTGGTGTTTTGGAACCCAGTGAAAGGAGATAAATCACGATTCATATTTCCCTTTACCTTCTTCCTCCATGAATCTGATAGTTATTAAGAGGAATTTGGAAGATTCGAGTGTTTCTTTCTGATGCTCTTTTACGGCTATTTCACATTTTAATCTCTGATCCTGGCAACTCCATCCTTCTTCTCCTCCTCCTCCTGAACGAGCGTCACAGACAACAAGGGAAGGCAGAGCTCTTTGTTGAGTTTTCCTGTGCCCTACTTCTGCAGCTGGCACCCCATCTCCCGCTGCACTAAATCGACACTTCTGGAAGCAGCAGCTTCGGAGTGACTGACGAGAGCCATTGCTTGCACAAGTGTCAATTTAGTGCAGCGGGGGACAGAGTCACAGCTGCAGCAGGAGAGATGCCTGTTCCAACTTAGAAAACAATTGCAAAAAAAAAAAAAAGCCAAAGGGAGGGGAGCCTGACTGGCAGAGAGAAAGGATGAAAGAAAGCAAGAAAGGGAAGGAACAGAAAGGAGAAAAGACGGGGGCTGGAAAAAAAAGAGAGCAATCAGTAAACAATAGCCCAGAGAAGACTGAATTAAGTGTTTATGTTTTAACATAGAAATATTCCACTTCTCTTAATTTAGAAAGACCCGTTTGTATGATAAGCATGTTTCACATGTAATACGAAGCTGCCATCTACTCATATCTTTCAAAGGAAAACAAATCTCCAATGGTTGGAATAATAAATTCTAAGCTGGATGCTCAACCTAAAATTCATTAAGTGCATAGAAGTGCTCAGCTGTCTCACTAAAACCATGAGAAAGGGGGCAAAGAAAAAGTTCCAAGATTTAGTACTTGCAGATAACTGTGCATTACCAACTCAGAAAGAAGAAATTAATTAGAAGTTGGAAACAGAATAAAGTATACATAAGTTTTATTGAGATAGCATTGATTCTACCCTTTTATTCTCTTATTCTTTAATATTCTCTGAACATTTTTAATCACAGTTACACACAGGGACATGTCTGGAACAACTATTTCACATACACAATGGAGTCTTGGTGATGCTGGTTTTTCTAGACATAAAGGCAGATACTTCTGACAACTCCTGAAAGGGTGAAAATTTGATGTTCAATAGACACATGCACAGAGATATGGACACACACACATATCTCATATGAGAAGTGTGTGTGTGTGTGCGTGTGTGTACACTAATTGCCCTTACATGCAGATATATGAAGATATATAGATAGATAGATAGATAGATATCAAAAAGTTCACTTAGTGACATCTTAAGTTTTTGAGTAGAAATGTGCTTTCTAACATACACATGTAATGACACTTTTTTTCCACAAAGTCACAACAAATTGTGCCCACTGTCAGCCACTGTCAAATCTTCTCAGCTCCACTGTCCAGTACAATAAATAATGAAAAATACGTATTGAATGTCACCTACGTACAGAAGCTTGCATACATTTACTGTTATTGTATTATTAATTAACAAAACTGAATTTTCATGAGTTAAAATCATTTATTTTCCTTGTGCTATGTATGACAATAATGTGCGAAAAGCATACAAGTCAGTGCTTAGATTCAGAAGATCTCTAGCCTGAATTCTTATAATTGTGTTGAATCACTCTTAGCAGGCACTATGTTTCTATAAGAGGACAGATACTCAGTTGTAGCTGATAGTAAATTTGACCTGCTAATTAGAAAATGATAGAGTACCTATAAAGTTTTGTGACAAGTCAGACATTTTCTCTCATGACTGAAAGCAAAATCCTTGTCACAAATATCCTCTTTCAGCTATAGCGACTCTTTGACATTTTGATTTTCTTATTTTTCTGTCCATTGAAACTTTTTTGGAGAATACCTCATACTCGCATAAAGAAGCATTTCTTTTCATGGTTGTAAATGAACGTCTAATGGTTGATGATATGAACAACGTATTAGCACAATCCAACATTTTTCAATTATGAATAATGTGATGTTACTAAGCTTTTCACTTGAATAATTTTGTATAAATGCAGGTACATATCCTTGTAGGAAACCAACTGAGTGATGTAATAAAAAGAAGAATTTTCAGTAGCATAGAACAGGTTAAACTATAGAGCAATGAGTTTATTTGACAATGTATAAAAACGAGGTGTGAAGTTACGGATGAAAGTGTGTGGGTCTATGAATTTTAAACTTCGATAACCATTCCCAATGTGTCCTTCATACAACTTGAAAGAATTTTCACTTCTTCCTATATATAGATTTCCTACTCTATGGATAACATAAACTCTGGCTCTTTGCCCATCAAAGTGACAAAATTTATATCTTAATTTTAGATTTCATTTTCTTCATGTGAGTAAGTCTGAGCATCTTGGAGTCTAAGAACACGCCTTCCTGACCTTTGAAGAATATGTTCAGTTTTGGCCCAAATTCAGTTGCATTTTTCATCTTATTCTCACTAATTTGCAGGTGCTCACTTAGGATCAAGAAATCTATTTTCAATTGCACGTGTTTTGCTTTTATATTGTTTATTTTTCAACTTAGTTTTTGTTGATTATAGAATCTGGAAGTACTTTGTGGTTGATTTGACTAGTCCTATTCCTATGAAGTCAAAGTTATTAAGTGCTTCTGAGTAGAGCTCTCTACTTTGATACATCCAAAAATTCTCCTATGGTTGTTTCTGGGATTTCAGGTTTATATTTTATTTTTGGAGAAATAATCTCCTTGTAGCCCTAGCTGGCCTGGAACTAGCTATGTAGACCAGGATGGCCTCAATCTCATAGTAGATACCTGACTCTGCCTCCCAAGTGCTGGGATTAAAGGCACTTTAGGCTTTAATAATTTTACATTTAAATATTTGTTTCGCCTTAACTTTGTACGCTTCATTTATCTTACTCAGTTCATCTGATACGAGCTGTTGAATCTTTCTTTGGTATATTTGAAATGCTACTATTACCAAAAATGTATTTTGGTGTGATTTGAATTTGTGATACTTTTTCTTGAAAGATTACACCTTCATAGTATATTTGAATATCTCATAAAATTAGACCCTTCTCATTATTCTATATCTGAATTTTATGGATTTTTAAATTTTATCTATCGTTTACAATAGTTAGTCTGATTTTTCAAAATAATTTTAGTTAGATCATGCCAAATTTAAAAATCAGTTTAAAGAGAACATATAGGATATTTCAATTTGTATTTCTGCAAAACATTTTTCTCTCTATTGCTTGTAATTTTAGGCTTTCTCCACAAAACATACTGTTGGCTAAATTTGTCATAGAGTTTATAGTTATGCTATATTTTCCCATTAGTGTTTTAAATAGCATATTTTCCCATTGTGTCTTCCATGTACCTGTCAGTTTCAATGGAGGTCATTAATTCTGCTTATTTATTTTGTCCCAGACTCTTACCGAATTCCTTTGATTATACTTTTTGTTGGATGTTTGAGATTTCCAGCTAAATGTCAACAACTGTGATTTCCCCTAGCTTTACAATGTGCACATATTGTATTTCTTTCTCTTGCACTTGACAGTTTAAAAAGGTATTTTAAAGGGAATTTAATCCTTTTTTCCATCTAGGGAATTGAAAGGAGCACTTCCTCTTTCCTAGGACACTGCTATCCAAAAGAAAAGTTAGAATTGTTGAAGAAGTTGTGAGAAAATTAGTTACTTTAGATATTATTGGGGCAGGGAATATTAACAGCTGTCTTAGAATACCATTTTGACAGTTCCTCACATGTTATCACAAAGAAGGCTCACTTGATGTAATAGTTCCAGTCCTAGGAGAAATGAAAGCTTAGACATGGTTCATTATTTCAAATGGCCAATACTTGAACACAATGAAAAAGTTTATCTACCTAAATAACTGTGGTACGTGGATACAATGGAGTGTTGCCTAACATAAAACCAAATAAAATTCTAACACATGAATCAACCTTGGAACATTATACAAAGGAAAAGAGGCATTTAAAGAAGGCATTGACAGCACATTTATGTTATTCCATTTATATCAAAATGTCCAGAATAGGCAAATCTACACACAGAAAGTAGACTTATGGTTGGCCAGGCAGGAGAAGGGATAGAAAAAAATGCTTAGGGAGAGGGAAGGGACTGTGGTAGGTACTGGTTTTCTTTATAGGGTGATAAAAATATTCTGAACTTTATGGTGGTGGTGGCTTCACAAGTCTGTAAATATACTGAAAGCATTGAACTATACACAGTAAGTGCAGAAATGTAACAGAATGTGAATGCATACCATGAAACATGCATTTATTTCATAAGGGCCAGGCTTAGTGATGCACACCTATAATTCCAGTACTCTGGACTCATGGGCAAATGGATTTTTGTAACATTGAAGCCAGCATGATCTCCATAGTGAGTTTCCGACCAGCTAGGGTTACATGGAGATCCAAGAGCAAATAAATAAATAAATGCAATAAAAACATACTAAGTAGGATAAATTTACATGGAGTTTCACTCTGGCTCAATGGACACGCCTATGGAGGTATGAAAGGGATCCAAGTGCAGCTGAAGGCACCACAGTGGCAAGTCACGCCCCCAAGAATTTGATTGATGGAAATGGAGCCAACAGAGTCAACCACTTTCCAACCAATCAGTGACTTGAGGGGGAGGGCCTAGAGGGAAAGAGGACAATGCTTGTGGCTGGTCAGCATCTTGGCAGCGTCAGAGGTCCATGGTGGTTCTGATTAAAATGTGGACATCACTATGAGATGTTGCACCTTCCTCCCATAAATCCTTTGTAAGTAACCCAGAGTAATTTTGAGTTTTCTCATTGGAAAGTATATACTGTTTGCTCAGCTGGTTGGACCCATGCCATGCCTCATTGCAGGGGAAAAATTCTTAAGATGGTATCAAATATTGATGATAAGAGCTTTATTTATGGGACTTTTATAAGTTCCCAAATAGATGCTCAATTAGTGCTGTGAATATAAATTCTTTCTTTTATTTTCCAAACTGCAATCAATAGATTAAATTACACATTTGTTAAACACTAATTTGTTTATTAAGCAACCATTTCACGAAGATTAAGCATTTCTCAAACATGGACTTTGGAATAAAAAGAGAAAAAGTGACAAAATGTCCTGAAATTTTTGCCACGGAGGTACGACAGTTGAAGCTAAAAAATGGTAACTAGCATGTGAAAAGTCAGTTCTCGGAGAGTAAAGGTCAAGATGGCCAAAGAACACTTGAGGGGAAGGTTGATGGTGATCAGAAATTTACATTAGTGCTAGCCGACTGCACAGAGAAATTTAACTTACAATGTATTCTTAAACATATTGTCTTCACTGAACATAAGTAAATTCGTCTACAAAAGCTTTGCTATATAAGCTTTCTCAGTATGTGGGAGAGATGTGTGTTTTGCAAAGTGATCACACAATTCTGTTTCCTGTTCTAAGTCTGATGGACTTCACAACACCCTTTTCATAGGCTAAAACTCAGACAAGATGCAGTCAATACTAGATGGAAGGGAAACATTGACCAGGCAGGGCAGAGAGCTATGGAAGATTCAAATGGAGAAAATGGAACTTCTGAGAGGATAATATTCATGCTAGAGCTCAATTTCTTTAAATACTTATGTTCTATTGCTCTCTGCAAACATAGCCAATTTTTCTGGTCTCATACAAGGCAGTTTTTATTCTTAAGATTTTTCTGACAATCTAGTACCATAAACTGCTTTTTGTCAACAGCTGGGTGCACATTTCTTTACCTCTGTAATATCTCAGACTTAAATTATGGCTAGATTTCAATACAAGAAACCTCTAAATCTACTTGGCACAGCTCAAAGAATTATTCTATTGAAACATTTAAAAATAATGCAGCCTATGCTGCCTTCTTTGAAGGAATTCTCAGCATTGTCTTCCATTTGCATGATAGGGCTGTAATGGGGACATGATATCTTTAAGTTAGAGGTGCATTTCCTTCATATTTTGCAGTTAGTCAAAGCTATGCTCTCAGAGGGCATCCTTCCAACTAAAAAGTCCAGTGAGTTTTCTACAAGACACTGCTAACTGTAGGTTACACACACACACACACACACACACACACACACACACACACACACACACACAGTATAAAAATTTCCCAGAGCATTGAACTATTTATCTCTGACCACATCATATTAAGTACTTGGCCCCTGCTGTGTTTTCTCTTCTCATCTGGGGCTAAATTTTTCTCTTTGAAACTAACATTCACTATACTCTACTCCAGAAAGGAAACCTGGCTTCTTCGCACTCTCTTTCTTTGTAATAAAGGAACTAAGGCCTTCTGTAAAGAGTAGATCTCACATCAGAGGAGAAACAGAATCCCATTCTTTAACCACAGACTTCACCATCAAATTATTTTGAGTTTCTGTTCTAAATGACAGTTGCATCTTAAATTTTTTTAATTTTAAAGATAAATAAACAAACAGAACTAGGAAAGTATCAAAACTTATAGCCTAGCAAAAAGATATAAAATTACTAAATACTAACCTGGAATTTCCCAATTTTAATGTGCTCTATGTTATAGCCTTCCAGAGCAGAGATCATTTGGATTCCACCTAACAAATAAGTGATCAAAGGTAAAACATCCTTAGCAAGTCAGGATCATAAAATCAGCACATAGTAAAAGCTGTGGTCATTTTTATCTGTCTGTCTATACTTGTATTTGTTGGTCAGCTGTTTGTTTATTTGTATATGAATATAATTTTCCTAATTATTTATTTGACACAGTGTGTTTGCAATTTTAGCTTTTATTGTTAATTATGTGTGTATGTGTGTGCATGAATACAGATGCCTGAATAGACCAGAAGAGAACACTGAATTTCCTGGAGTTACAGGCAGCTGTGAGTCACCTGATCTGGATGCTGGAAACTGAACCCAGGTCCTCTGCAAGAGCAATGCATTCTCTTAAAAGCTGAGGCATCACTCCAATCCTGATCCAGTTTTTAAAAGGTTTTCTTGTATAACACATTACCTGTATATAATTGCATAACAATTACATTGTTACAAGGTATAGTTTATCTCGTGGGTTCTCTTTTGTTATTTTCTTGGTTTAATTTTTTTATGCTAACTGCTCTTCTGTCTGTTCATGACTACCACTCTCAAGTATTTTCTTTTCTAGATAATCAATGGTTTTAAATGTATCTTGAACATTAAGAGAACAGCATTTAGGATCTCATGCTATAGTCATGATCTTCGTAGATCTAAACTCTTCTCTGTTCCCCTGTCCTCAAAGAATTCAGACAAGACTCAGAGTGTAGTGTAGAAGGCAGGTGGAGTTTATTGCAGTGACAAGGAAAGCACAGTCTCAAGGGGGAAGAGTGAACAATGGCCAAAAGAGTCTGTGTGCTGCTGTGCATTTTTGACAAGTATAAACTATTTCTGAAATCCCAGAACATTCAGCTTTCTTGGGGGCCTTTGTACTGTCTATTCCTTGATAAGCCTGATTGCTTTAAGCCTTACAAGGGGAGGTGATGATATGCCACCATTCTTAAGGACTTCTACTGTCAGTAATCTTAGAAGGTTTAAGACTGTTGGACTTGGGTTTAGGTATCAATTACTGATCTTTCAGTTAATTGAGGATGTGGGACTCCTTGTAAGGCCAGAGACATTCTTCAGATATGTTATTAGAGGCCTTCAGGTCTACTCTTTAGCTTTAAAAGCTGTTGATTATGTGAGAGGGAGTGTCCAGCACTAAAGTCCTCTATTCCAGCTAGTTAAGAGATCACATGCATAGATCTTAGCATCTATTTTCTTCACAGGTGATTCTAGGCTGTCAGGTTGGCAGCAAGTGCTACCTTGTACCATGTCCTATTTACCTGATGTTATTTGATCTTCTTTTAATGTTAACTTTGAGAATTTATATACATCATTTCCACCCACACCCTCCCAACTCCTCCTCCATCATGCTGGAAGTCTGACTGGCTGGATTTTGTGCAGGTGACCACAGCCATGATGAGTTAATGCGTGCAACAACTGTTCGAAGCTCCAAAGTCAGCATTTCACAGCTCTCATCCCCATCTGCCAGCCCTTCCATTCGTTTTGAAGGCTTTTCGAACTATCCATGAACAAAACACTTTTTGAGACTTTTTATCTTCAGAATGGTTCTAGCCTCCTCACATCTGAGGGCCGCGCGAAGGCTCCTGGGAAAGTGATGCCTTGTGCCCATTTCCCCTCCAAACTTTGCAGGCAGTGGAACAGTTGTGCCATCTGACTCCACTGAGGAGATCCAGAGCAGGCTGAGCCCTTTTATGTTTTAATCCTTCTGTTTCTTTATTTCTTATCAACTGACAGGAAATTAAAGACATCTCTGCAAGGTTCTTCTTGGAACACTAAATAAAGCCCTTAAGATCTGAAAATTCAGATATTCTTTTGGATAAAAACACGTTTTCTTCAATAATTCATTCTCTCTGTTAGAAGTTTACCCTAAAAAAGAACTTGCCTGTACTTCGGATCTCTCGTCTGATCTAAATGCATGTTCTGACAGTACTATTTCTTACAATCTATTTTTGTGTGTGTGTTCTATGGTGTTCTCAAGTCCTTGTCCCTTGCTTTCTTCAGTAGCCTTGTGGAAAGGTAGGACACCATAGAAAAAGACATTCATTAGATTTATGTACAAATGTGCAGGTTTGTTTTTCCACATCTTCCACACACAGGATAAGATTGCATTTGTCCCACTTGCACTCCTCAAAGTTGCAGGGGGAGGGGGTTGCATTAACCAATAAAATAGGAGTTGAGATGACATGTGTCACTTGTGGACTGAATAGCCTCACCCCTAGTGCAGGATGTTAACTATTTTCTAACCTTGTTGTTGACCATGAAAGCATGAATCAAAGTGACATTTTCTTTATCCTAAGTCTGTGACTCACTTTGATAACAGATCTCTCTCCTCGTGTGCTTTGGACATGTATAAAGAAATACTTTGTTCTGAAATCACTGATATTTGGGAAGCGCTTGCCTAGCACAGCTTAATTTAGCTAACCCAAGTGACATGTCAGTGAAGTATGTGGATTCCAGAACTATGTTGTGTTCATATCTAAGCTTTAAGATTTGTTGGCTAAGGACCCTATGACAAGTTACTAATCTGTTTTCCATTACTAAATTTTAGGTCCTAATAATTGATAACTCATATAATTATTAAGAAAATTAAGTCAGTAAATAAATGTTACCAGTCATATAGTAATTGCTGTTTCTTCTCTGAAGTTATTCTTCCTCTTCTTGGTTTTTCCCTTATCGTTCTTTCTCATACCCATTAAGCCCTTTTTCTAGTGTCTTCTGTGGCCGTATTATCTTCTCTTTGCCTGTTGTTTCATATAATGTGTGGTAAAGAGTATAAAGGAGTTCATAAGATTTTCTCGTAGTTCAGGCTGGAGAGGTGGTTCAGCAGTTACAGAGAACTGGCATGTTTTACAACCCTACACACTAGAAGATTAGATGATCAAGTTGTTAGTTTGTATTATTTGTATCTCCGGTTCCAGGATATCCAGCCTTCTCTTCTAGCCTCCATAGGCGTTGCAGGACATGGATTCACTTGCTTACAGGCAGACAAAACACTCATAAGTGTATAGTAACGATGACCTAAAATTTTTAAAATGAACATACAAGAAACCTAAATCTAATATCACGTGTAATGAATCTTTTCTAATCTTTTTCTTTGAAGATTGAGACCAAGAAGATACATTCAAAGTACTGCAAGTCATCACTCTGTCAAACATTCTGTGAGGAGAAATTGGTAAGAGGTGGAGTCTAAAGGCACTGCAAACAAAAGATAAGCAGTGGATGGAGAGACAGCTCAGCAGTTAAGAGCACTGGCTACTCTTACAGAAGACCTAGGTTTGTTCCTCAGCACCATTGTGGTAGGTAACAACACTTCTTAACTATAGTTCCATGGTATCTGACCTCTTCTTCTGGTTTCCATGGGCACTACACACATAGTACACTTAACACACATGCAGATAAAGCACTCACACACATAAAATAAAAACAAATAAATCACAGAGCTGGAGAGATGGTTCAGTGGTTAAGAGCACTGACTGCTCTTGCAGAGGATCTTGGATTCCCAGCACCACATGGTGGCTAACAACCATTCATAACTCCAGCTCCAGGGGAATCTAATGCTCTCTTCTGAACTCTGTGAGCATTACTCAGTACAGGTGCACTTACATACATATAAATACACTCACACATATAAAATAAAAATTATAAATAAGATATTTAAAAAATAAATCAAAAACCATTTTTAAAGAGGAAGAAGTGATACTATATTCACAAAAATCACAGTGATATAACCTTGTATAAATCTTAAGGTATTCATAAAAAACACTACTCATAAATAAATTTAAAAAGCTTTTACGATAAAAGGTAACCAGATAAAAATCAGTATCAGGTCTCTAGGCCACAAACAATGGGAAATTTAAAACAAAATACTCAATATATAGAAATGTAAAATTGTACCAGTATCTTGTAAGATAACTGAAAGTCCCTCATAGAGTTAAACATACACTTAAAATATGACCTAGCAGTTATCCTAAGTATTTACCTAAAGGATTCACATATACATCCATGTAAACATTTGTATAAGAATATTGATAGAAATACTATTAGCCAAATTTGAAAACAATTCAAACTCAAATTTTCTTTTTTAAAAAATATTATGTGTATGAGTGTCTTGCCCACATGTTTATGTGCCATGTCTATGTCTTCTGATCAAGAGAGGTTAGAAGAGGGCATTAGATCATCCTGGAATTGGAGTTATGGATGGTTAGTAGATATCATGTTGGTGTTGGGAACCAAACTCAAATCTTCTGCAAAAGCCGCCAGAGCTCTTAATTATTACCTCATCTCTTCAGACCCCAATCCAAATTTTTGGTCAACCAGTGAAATCAAAACTGAACTGTGTATTTATAAAATGGAGTCCCACTCATCATAAAAGCAGTAAGTCTACTGATACCTCTAAAATTATGAATAAATCCCATGGACATTTTGGTTGAATGATAAAAGCCAAAAGCTAAATGGCTTAGTGCATGATTTCATTTATTCTGGGAAAAATAAACAGAAGAGGGATTCAACGCCCTCTTCTGACCTTAGGGCACTGCGTGACATGGGTGCACTAGCATACACGCAGGCAATACACTCATACATAAAATTAAAAATGAATAAATAAAAACCAGATATCCCTCTCAGGGACTTAGTCCCTCATCTAACCCCTCTCTCACCTGTTTATGTTAATGTGTTCCTATAAATGTAAGAAATTAGGTGAAAATCAAAAATTCTAATGTGTTAAACGAGAAGCAGAATATAAGAACTTGGGAAATATTCTAACTTCTTATTTATTCCTATCATTTGCTTCAATATGCATACATCGATTTTATATCTTATCAGTATAAGGAAATACAATGGCAGTATGTCGATTATCAATGAACAAACACAGATACGAAATTCAGATTCAAGGGAACTGTAAACATTAGCAGACGAGGTTAAGACTTGCCCCAGATTCGCCTGATGGCGAGTGGTGAGGTTAGGCACAAACATTATGCACCTCCCTTCCTCAGCTGTCAGCTTCCAGGACCTTCCTGCTTTCCTATCTGCTGAAGATACACCCATGCCTATATCGCATACTCGATACTGTAGCTGAGCAGCATGATTGGCACCATGAGATATAGATTATTAATCTCTAAACCCTTGAAAATTCTGAGATGTCCGTTTCAGGGTTGCAGCTGACCTGACTGTCACCTACTGTACCCAGCTGAATGGCACAGACTAGGTAATGCACCCCCTCTGCTGCCTCCATGAAGATATGCCTCAGTGTACCCATCATCCCGCATGCCTTTAGTGTGGGAAAGTTTGTTTTCACACATTGGGGCGGGGGTAATAGACTTTTATAATGCTATGTCTGGCCACCAACCAGCTACCCTCTTGCATAAAACAAATCTTGGTTCTGGATCTGCAGTTTGAATCCAGTACCATCACATAGCTATCATCTGGTGTAGGGGATAATGCAAGGTGGGCCTAGCCAGGTCACTGCTATGAAGAATAGAGGAATGGCTCCTGTGGGCGTGGCGCTCCCCACCCGCTAGTTGTGAGGCCAGCTTCTGCCCAGCACCTGGAAAGAACCTGATCCACATGGGAACAAATTACGATTGGCTGTATTCAGGACCCCACCCCATAAAGCCATTGGCTGACCGGACCTATAAGACCCTCTGCACTTTCTTGAATGAATGAATTTGCAGCGCCATCCGCATGCTTCTCACTCAGTTCCCAGAGTTTATGTCTTAACTCTGCACCTACTCTCCCCCACCCCCGCAGCAGAGACCATTCGGTCCCCTCTGACTGGCCCAGAGCTCTGGAACCCCCCAACAATCTGGATCCTGAAAATCTTGACTCTTTGGGATTCCTGTTTTTTCAGTCTCTACACTTCTGCCCAACAAGGTTGTCAAATCCCAGCCAAGCCTTGCCAAGAACCAGTCAAATAGCACTTGATAGGTGTCTTCCAAGATCATGACTATGGCTTGGGCCAGTCAAGCTCCTGGACAAGTCTGCAATCTCTGTCAAAACTTGGATGAGTAGATACCCCAAAATTTCAAAAAAAATATTTTCTTCTTGATTCTGTTCCTTTCATTCGGATTAAGTAAACAACAAAACTGTCCCAAACAGAATAAAAATGTTGTCAATTCTTACATAAAAGATATCATGACTGAGTCTAAGGTGCCTCTCTATGCATGAAAGTCAGGCGGGGTGAGAAGCCTTGCCACTTTAGCAATCTTCAAGCTTACGGTGATTATTTTTGCAGAGCTGTTAAATGTGAAATGCCTAGGCAGGAGGGATGAGGAAATAGCTCAGTTTGTAAAACGCTTACAGCACAAGCAAGAGGACTGAGTTTTACCTCCAGCACCACATAAAAAAAGTGGACATGATAGCAAGGGCTTGTAATTTTCGCACTGGGGAACAGAGGCAGGTGGATTCTAGGGACTCCCTGGCCAGTCAAAGTAACCTAACCATGAGCCAGGGCAAAACAAAACAACCCCCCAAAAAACCTCACAAGGTGGACAGCACCCAAGGAGGCACACCTGAGACTCACCTTTAACGTCCACATTCACGCACATGTACCTATATACACGTGACTACACACACATATACACACAGCAAATACAATGCATACCTAGAGAACCATGTGTCAGAGTGCATGTCTGTATATGCATACATTTGTGTAATTTATCTATGCATCTGATATATATCGAAATGCTTATTTTAAAATTAACAAAGAATTTCCTTATGGATTCAACCCTGATTCCTCTCTGGAATTTCTTGTCCATTATTCTTCATAATTCTGACTTTCCATTACCTCTTGTCCTTATTCTCCGTGCTTACATCTGAAGTGAATGTTGAGGTATGTGCCCTCTCTGGGGATAAGAGGAGCTGTTCTGACATGGGCATGCTTGGGAGACAGAGTTTTATTTTGCTCTAAACTCATCATTATTTTGACAATGTAATTCAGTAATAAAAAAAAACCTTCAATTTTCTGATCTATTTGTTTTCAGTCTATTTCATATGCCAGTGAGCGTAGCCAAAGTTTATTCTTAGTCATAATTCTCAAGCCAAATTGATTTATTTTCTTCTAGCTTACTGCCCCTCTCCTGTAGTGTAATGATGAATACCTTTAGGCCATCTAAAATAAAAGGTGGAAAGATCACATTCTTTATCTGATCTCTTTTGTAGGGATAAAGCTCTTTGTTCTCTGAGAAGTTTTACTGAGCCTTTGATGCTCAAAGTATTTTTCAAACTTATCTCTTACTCTCTGAGGTCTAAGGATAATTCACCTTTTCGAAGTCATGGAATCTCCAACCGTATGGCCTCTCCGTTGCCTCTCATTGCTGCTTATAAACCAGCCAAGTTTTTCCTTGCGTTTGTCTGTTTATTTTAGTAGCCAAAGGCAGCCAAGAGTGGCCAATATATTATTGTTTCCAATAATTTCATCTGGAGCAGTAGTTACTAATTGGGGGTAATTATGACCTCTGGGAGATATTAGAATTTCTGAGGACAGACTGGGAAGATATGACTAAAATTTAGTGGTTAGAGACCACGGATAGTGCAAAATAGAATCCTCCAAGATTTAAAACTATCCCCTCGATAAAAAATAATCTCCCAAATATCAACTGTGCTTCTGATTAAAAAATAAAAAAACTTCTAGAGAAACAGAATCTGGAAGTACATTTTCTGGCTTTGATTTACATGATTTCAATAGATGATAGCATCATGACTTACAGGAGCACATGGTCTGGTATCTGACTCTCTATAGGCAATGCTGTCTGAGGTGATGCTATGTAACAGGAGCCACCATCTTCTCAACGTCCTTCTTCCTTTTTCTAATTTTAAGCTATAAAGACATAAATCTCAGGGCTCTTGTCACCGTATTGCCTCACTTCAAGATAATAATTTCTATCTTGAGGATAGTGCATAAAATACAAATATATATTCCCCAAGTGCAGTGATTCACCAAAATAACACACTAACATGAGTACACTGTGATTTTTTTGTGAACATCTTTCTTTTCAGGCATGCTCTGAAGACTGGTTTCTTATCTCCCTGGTAGTTCAGATGCCCCTACTGGGAAGACAATTGACAAAGGAAAGGAACATAGTAGAAAGATCAGGAGAGGAGTTTTAAGCCCAAGACACGTGATTTCCATTGACATTCTTGGCCGTGCCCCACATTCTATCCTTTTTCGTTTCTGATGTTGGTAGCACTGTCTGTATTAGACAGGGTCTTCCAGTTCTAACCAGCCTAGAACTCACTGTGTAGACCAAGCTGGCCCTCACAGAGATTTACCTGCCTCTGCCTCCTGAGTGCTGGGATCAAAGGCTTGCACCACCATGCCTAGTTTCTTTCACTTATTTAAAAAAAAAAGGCTACATTTCATTAATTTCAAGCATAGGGAGGTTTTCAGAATAAAATGTTTATTATTCAAACAAGGTCATATAACTTCCTATTCTGTGAGTGATTTTTGCCATATTTGCTGTGACTCTTTCTGTGTTTCCATCTTTAATCCTTTAGCAAATTACTGTCAGTTACTCTACAACCTTTATTGTTCCATTATAGTTTCTCTCTCTTTAGCTGGCTCCGAGTATGTCTATTGGGACTTATTTGTGGGACTTATTGGGACTTCAAGGCTGAGTGTTTAGAGAGGATTCATTCCCCGACTTCTGAGTTCTTTCTGGCCGTTAGTTGTCTCTTCCATCCGTCTTTATTCAACAGATTCTCTCCCTTTTCCCTTCAGTGAGAAGAAGGAACAGAACGACACTCTCTATGGTAGTCAGACTCTAGGTTTTGTGAGAGAACTTTGCCCAGTTTACCAGACAAGGCATTTTCCAGATCTGTGGATGGTAAAACGGTAGAGCTCTCTAGTGATGGGGTCTACTCAGTCCCTCCCAACCCTTCCCATGGGAGAAAAGCTAGGCTTTGGACCCTGCCACTCTGTGGATATTAAAGGCAGGCAGTGGGAGCATCCGTAATTAAGTCCATTTCCGCATTTCTTTATTCACTCATCCAATGAATTGGGTCTCAACTACATCCTAAGCTCCAGACGAAGTGAGCCCACAGGTATTCACTGTGAAGTGACAGTCCTTATGGTGCCTCCCACTCCTCAGATGCCTCTTCTTGTTCACATCTCCCTCCTCCCCCTGGTTTATACATTTCTGTTTCAATTCCTGTTGCTGTGATAAAATGACCTGACAAAACTGAGGGGAGGAAGGGATTCCTTTGGCTCACAGTTCCCATTACAGTCCATCACAGCAGGGAATTCACAGAAGCAGGAACTTAAGAGAACTGACTCTGGAAAGCAGAGAGGGACGATGAATCAATGCATGCAGGCTAGTGCTCAGCCTGCCTTCTGCATTCATACAGTGCCAGGTCTTTTGCTTAGGCACCTTGGCCAACTCCTCCCATCTCAGTTAACACGGTCAAGATAATCCTCCCACAGACATGTGCACAGTCCAACCTCATCTACACAGATCTTTATGTCAACTTTTTCCTTTTCCCATGTCAAGTTGAAAAGTTTTACCCATCATCATAATACATATATGTCTTCAGTCTGTAAGCATGCATGTATGTTCTGATGAAAAACATCACAGGGTCAGTATTCTCTGAACAAAATGTAAAGACTGCAGTATGCTTTAATTTTCTATTTGTCTGTTAAAAGCCCCAAAGTCTACTTCCTTCTAGCTACTGCATATCTTATTAGGACTAACTTTAGAAAGGCAGCTAGTGACAATAAAAACTTTAAAATCTATTCAAGTATCTTTTAAAAATCTTGCACACCGGGTTTCTCTGATCTTGCTTTTGAAAGCCTCGCCCTCGGTTAACCCTTTGTGTGCACTCACTACCTCATTTTCTTTTCTTTGCAAATGGCACTGATCATGTGACAGGAAATAGCAAAGGTTATCCCACTCTGCAAATAAGGTAGCTCATGTAATTCTAATAACTGTGGTCTAATCTTGGTTCTTCCAATAATACTAAAGTAATTGAAAACCACACCATGAACAAGTCTAAAAGCATCAAAGTGACATAAAACTAATTAATCACTATCAATTTAATATGTGTCTTATCCGTTGAACCAGCTCAGCTCCTCTTGACTTCATGGGTGATATTCTCTCAGCTCACTGTGTATATCAGTTCTCTCGAAAACAGAGCCTGTCTCTTCTCCACTTACAAAAGTACTTTAATATTGTGAACTCATCCTATCATTATTCAGCAGGTCAATCCCATCATCTTTCAGGGATGATCTCCTTTTCAAAGGGGTCCGTGAACCTAAGGTGCAAATTTGCATCACAGAGTTTTGAAAGTATTTCTGGGCTACATTTCCTTTCTAAAATTGCTCATTGTCTCTGAAGTTCAAAATAGGATCTCCTTAGTCACATTTTTACCATAAGTTCAATGATACATTCCCCTTTATATCATATACAAAAATATAGTTCATCTGTTTGTAACAATAGACAGACATATTGGGCATCCTTAAAGCTGCTTTTAATTTAACATACTAGTAAGTGCATTAATGATATTTTATTCATATTTTGAAATTTAATTTCATAGAATCCTTTCATTTTTTTAGATAAATGAACCCACTTTGTAATCTTAGGGATAGTTCTTAAGTGTTCAAAGCAGGTAGCTTTTTATCTCTGACAAAGGATAATCAACGGTATTTACTTCATATACAGAAGTGCCAAAAATGCTGGAGAAATATTCTTATTCTTATCATTAGTATTATTAATCAGTTGTTGTGAGACCTAAGGTATGTAACAAGCATACCTGACCTAGGATCTAGTCTACATACTCCAGGTTCATGATATCTGCAATAACAAAGTAAAGCTATTGCAAGAGGTCGACAATCACAGGAAAGCTAGCGAGTATATCCTAGGGGCACATGATTCCTTGGGTGATCAAAGGACATTAAGTATAAATCTGAGTAGCAGAGCCAGCCAGATACGCTTGGGTTATCTTCTCCTCTGACATGTGCCCTACTCTTGGACAAGAAAGAATGTTTCATGACATTTGCACAATGATATAATATTGAGCTTATTTGGGGGAATCCACATTTTCACTGCATAAAGATTTTAAAATATATAACTGCCTTGAGAGTGGCAACTCTAGGGTTTCCTGACTTAAAAGGCCTGGTTGAGCAGCAGTTTGTATTGCTGTCATTATAGAATATGCAGGAAGCTTCCATGGAAAACCCAATCCTATTTGAAATTCTATTTTCCCTTCAGTATTTATTATATATATATATATGTGTGTGTATGTGTGTATATATATATATATATCCATTAAAATATGTTTAGATTGTAACCATGCTTACACCATTGTTTTTCAAGGAAATGATGGAAACTGTGCTATTATTCTGCATGCATCAGGGCAATCACTATATTTCAGTCATCAGTGCTGAAGTGAGTCAGAAACTGAACTAGTTCATACTCTGTGAGTTTAGTGTTCGACTACTTTGATTCTATATTCTGTTGTACAGGTAGCTTTGTCCAGTAAGATGTTAGTGGACAGGACACCTCCAGCAAAGGCTTGGGAAGTGCTAATGTGGGCCCTGGTGCCACACCATTCCCTTGGATGGATATGCTGGGATTGCATACAGCTCCCAGTGCAAAGAGAAGAAGCGAGTAAAGCACAGCCGAGCTCCCGCGAAAGCCCCGACTACAGATCTCTGAGAACAAGCTTTAACAGTTCCAGGTAGCATATTTCAACACACAGTAGCAGTAAACTTCATAGTCATAACATGTCAGATTGTATCATGTAGCACAACTTGTGTTAGTTTGCATGGTTAATTTATTGAATGTTTAGTTACACTCGGATGCCAAAAAGAATCATCATAGGACATTCTGAAAAATACAGTAAATAACGTGATATATCAGTTCAAAGGTTCCCACTTCATTTAGCATACTAACTCCTGTTTAAGACATTATTTAAGATGAAAAATAAATCACATCACTCTGATTTCCTTGACACATTCTTCGGCAGACACTAGTGCTCCTGCATTTCAGGGCCCAAGTCAAGTTCAGTTATGTTCAAGGAAATGTCCTTATGTCCAGTTCTGAATAAGACATGGAAGGCTGCACAGAGCTTCCAGTATGAGTATTTTAGCTACAGTAACTTTGCTGACATATTCCTTCAGCCATTCCCACTCTTCCTGCTTGGACTGTAAGTGTGATTATAAGTAACACAGATGCAGCAGCCACTTTTATGGTCCTGAGTTGAAACAGGAGGAAGAGTTCAGAAGATGTACAGTGTTAGGGGATCTGCAATCACTGAGCTTCTAAGCCTGGGCTGCCAAATCTCCTTTTTCTAAGCTCCTGGTTATACATGAAGGAACTTTTCCTTAGGTCAGTACTGGGCAGGTCTTTATTACTTATAGTTTTATAAGCCTCTCTGTTTGCATTCCATAGCAAGCGATGAGAGAAAGTTAAGATATACCACAGCACAGAGTCCCTTTGTCAACCTTATTAATCTAGTAATTCTCAGTAACCAAAGTCAACAGCATATAATAGCTATCATTATCAAATCTTTCCATATCTTTATTTCCTGAAAATAAGATATATTAACATTTAAATTATATGGATTCATACCTCAGGATTTTTACTATACTCAAAGAAACAAAAGATGTTTCCAGATCAAGGTCTATACCCTCAGTGAATGAACTAAAAAGACGTGATTAAAGACAAGCTGATTTTGAAAAGGTTATCCATATATCAAAAGCTCGAAACATCAATATCACAGAGTCAGTAAAATTTAGGCATACTTTAAGATACAATTAACTTGTCCTTAGAGCATTAGCCATTCTCCTACAAACCTAATTGTGCAGTCCTGCCATGGTTTCCTGTATTCACAATAGAGATTAGGAAATCGTTAGCTTGGTCGTTAATTGGTAAAGATTTCTTCCTACCAGTGAATTTTCATTGAATTTTAACACATGATAAACCCCACCTGACGTATCAACAGAAGTGATGTGAAGTCGTGTGGAACCCTGGAAATATTCTGTGCCTTTTGAAATCTACTAAATAATTCCATGTCAAGGATCCACAGCTTTTCTGCAGATGTAAAGTTATGTCCTAGCACTTTATGGTGGGAACACACACCATACAATTACAGGGATTATAAACTTTGCCGTAAGAAGAGATCAGTAGAAACCTACTTGATTATTTCTTTTCTCAAAGTCACTTAAATTGAGAGAATTTGAGTTATGTATGTCAGGTATTTTTTTAAGTGATATCATGAGGTTTTCATTTAAATTTGAAACCTGTCTTTTGGAAATATTTGAAAAGTTCTATTGCATCTAGTCCTGAGATTTGAATCCTGATAGAGTGACACTGGACTATGCTGTGTGGTTACATCACATCACATGAGCTACTTTTGAAATTAGTTTGCACCAATAATATTTTTAAAGGCAGTAAAACAAATTTTGCTGTAAATTTTATTTTGAAATAAAATCAAAATTATCAAAATGAAGGCTCCTTTCATGAAAATATAATTTTTAATATATGCTATACATGTAGAAGAAATAGCAGCTAAAATAGACAGAGAATGCCAAGAGATAAGCTAAAGAAAAGAAGAAAGAAGCAATAGACACAGTGCTGGACAGAGGGCAACCCAGTTAGCACTGTGAGGATGTGGAAAGGCACATTCAGTAGGCCTGCTCCAATCCCAGACACCTGCTGCACAGGACCCTTCCTCCCGTTGATGTGCTGGAAAATGGAATGCTTACTTGTCCCACATGAGGGAGGCATTGAATGAGCACCTAGTTAAAGAAATCACTGATCTTCCTTTAAAGACATTAGAACCAAATGTTGGTGGGGAGGGCTGGGAAGGGAGGGAATCTCTCTGGTTCCCATGTTTCTTTGTTCTGCTTCCCCGTGTCAGGCAGTCATCAACTGGGAAAAGGATTTATGTCTGTAGAATGCGGCCCCTCCCCTAAATGCAAAATGATAAAACACTAGGGAACCAGAGGTGATGTCGGTAATAGTAACAGAAATAGAGAATGACCAGGTTTATTTGTTGATTGTAGAAAGCTGTGACTTAGTTCTGTGTTATCTTGGTGGAGGGGCTTCAAAGATGTTCCTTCCACGATATCCCTTCTAACCAGTCCCTCAAGGATATTTGCTCAAAAATGTCCAAGTCTTTTTCTCCCTAGTCACAGTGTTCAAATATTGAAGCTCTTGGGATGATAGGATGGCTCAGCAAGACAAGATCCTTGCTGTCCAGCCCGACTACCTAAATTTGATCCTAATGTCCCACATGAGGGAAGGAGAAAGCTAACTCTCCAAGCTGTCTTCTAACTTCCACATGGGTACAGGGAATATGTGTACCCCAGACAGAATAATAAATAAATGAAAATGTAAATATTTGGAAGCTCTGCTTAAAATCTTGAGTTTCCCAAATCCAGGATTAGTTCTCAAGTAGAAAAGAGTCATAAGAATTTGGAGCAGAGAGTCATGGCCTAGACTTCTTTAGCTTTTTTCAACAATCCAAGCCACAGGCTTACGAGGGCAAAGTCAGGCAGGCCAGTTTCCACTTATCTATAAGGCTCAGCATGGCTGGCCACTGACACTCTCTTCAGTTTCATTTTTCCACCCATGATTAGTGACCAGGATGCTGGATGACTAAGCCCTTTGCCTTTCTCAGAAACCCATTTGCTTTCTTCTGCTTTGGAACTTACTGGTCCCACTTCTCATTCTCCAGTCTGTCACACCACACCTTGATACACTGAGATCTTGAAAATTCTGTCTACACTTCATTTCCGAACCCTTCTCTTTGATCCTTTGGTATCTCAAGGGTGAACTGATTAAAGCAATTTTACAGGTTGGTTTACTATACTTTTCCATAAGCCACTTGAAGAATTTAAATTACTCAGGTTTTATCTCCTAGACATCAAGGATGTTATAGATTTTCCAAGACATTTATTGTTTAGTGAACTGAAAGTTGCTTTTTCTTCTACTATGTTAGACTTGATACCAGTTCCTTCTTCTGAATGAAAGAAAAAAAACTTCATTCATTAAATCCAATTGAAAGAGGCTATTCTTCGCTCTTGATGTGGTAAATTCTCCACCTGTTTTAAGAGTTCAGTATAATTTCTAGGTTTTGGATATTGTGGACAGACAGACATATGTGCTTCTTACTGTTCAAAGATTTCTTTTGTTTATATTTATGTGTCTGTAAGTGTGTATGTGTGTTTGTGCATTTGAGTGTGGGTGCCCACAGAGACCAGAAGACAGCATTGGATCCCCTGGAGTTGGAATTACAGGCAGTTGTGAACTGCCTAATGCAGGTGCTAGAAACTGAATCTGGATCCTCCAAAAGAGCAGCAAGTGCTCTAAACCACTGAAACGTCTCACCAGTCCATCCTTCTGTGTTTAAACCATGCTATTCCTCAAAAGGGTCCGAAGCAAGGTCAAGGAATATTCCTAAATCCCAGTTCTTTTAGAAGAAAGGTGCCAAGTAAAACAACACGGCAGTGCAGAGATACCACCAGGAGAGACTCCACTAAGTCTCAGGGGTTCCTAGAAGCAGCATGAGCACTTCAGATTGGGTTTATTCAGTTCAGTCTGTTCTCTATGCCTAGCCATTGATTTCTTTGCAGAAACTGAGGCTGTTTGGCAGCAGTTATCATGTCTGCTCATCATGTCTGTGACTAGAGATCTGGTAGGAGTCAGCTAGCCTTTGCTACCTCAAATGTGTCCTTATTGGTGAAAACAAAAGGAAAATGGTTTTGATCATGCCTCCCTTTACATCATAAAATCTCACCTACCCCCCATTAAGCATCCCTTGTACTTCCTTTGGATCAAGAAGTAACTCAGGAAAATAAGAAAAAGGACTTCCATTTAATCCAGCACAATAAATCAGGATAATTATATCAAGTGAGTATTTGGAGCAACTAATGTCAAACATTTGGCATTGATGAGTAAGGATCTTCAGAGCACACTCAGCATCACAGCTGAGAACAATGCTACAGCCCCATAGAACGAGGTCAGGCTTGCTGTGGAAAGTGTAGGATGAGAAGCTGATGGCAGCACACGGAGGCAGTTCCAGAGTTCAGTCCTCAAATAGGCACTAACAAAGATAACTCCGTAAAAGCACTTTCCAGGGCTGAGGACCAGGCTGAGGGGGGAAAGTGCTTGCTGTGCAAGCAACAGGACATGGGTTTAGAAGCTCAACACCCAGGTGAAAGCCAGGAGTGACTGTGCATCCTTAAACTCAGCTCTTTGGACGCAGAAACAGTTGGATTCCCAAAGCTTACTGGCCAGGTACTCATCCAAGGCAGTAAGTTCCAGTTCAATGTGAGACCCCTGTCTGGTGAACTAAGATGGAGAGGGGGAGGGGGAGAGAGAGAGAGAGAGAGAGAGATTGAATTGAGATTCTAGGGCTGGAGAGATGGCTCAGTGATTAAGAACACTGATTGCTCTCCCAGAGGACCTGGGTTTGAATCCCAGCACCCACATGGCAGCTAAAAACTGTCCTAACTACAGTTCCAGAGTATCAGATGCTCCACCCTCTTTTGACCTCCCTGACAGGGGTGTACTTATATACATGCGGATGATACACACATAAAATAATAAGCAAAATATTTTAAGAAAAGAAGTGGAGGTTCCAAAGTCTCCATTATAACTTTGCCCCGCTCATCCCAAGGCAGATCCTGTCTATGATGGCATGACTCACTGCCACATTTGGTAACTGGAAGATCTTGGGAACTATCACTCTACATCTCACTAATATGAGACCGCTGACATAGTTTTTACTATGCACAGTAATAAGCTAAGAAACAAATATTGATCGGGCCACGGGTTACTGAAGTGGGGTGAAATGGAGAGAACTTCCAATAAACAGCGAGTGACTCTCCCAGCCCACTGCCCGAGTTATTCAATAAGTTAGCGCCTTGCAGAATCCTCATTCTGATTTCACAGATTCCTCCTCTCGCGCTGCACGTCAGCCGAGCAGAGTGTCTGTAGAACAGATGGTCCCCATGTATACACCCGGTTCTTAGCACTGTGCCAAGCTTATGCTTCCTTCTCTCTCTTCATGAAAACAGGCGTGCTGCAAATATGTTTGCGGATGGCACAGAAACGCTGTGCACATTTTAGCCATCATGTCAAAGCAGGAAAAACTCAGCCATAACAAGTAAAAACAAAAACCACTGAAAAGTTTTTTTAGCCCCCTCCACCAAGGAATCGTCATTCCCATGCCAAAACACGGTGAGTCACGACTGCATTTTGTTAAAGCATCTTTCAAAGAGAAGACGGGCGACTGTTACGGGCATAAAGACAGAAAATCTTGGAGTAGGATCAGGCGTCACATGCTGGAACAAAGGGTTTTCGATGCTTGTAGATTTCAGAAAGCAAAGCTTTTGCTTCTGTGGTGAAGGAGCAATAAAATACGGAGAAAATGAGAGCTTATTAAATGTCACCTAGTTTTCCACTTTGATGTCTTCTCAGAAAATTATAATTTGCCTTGTTTTTGCTCTAATGTTTTAAACCATGGGATATATAGTCCCATGAGGCAGCTGAAGCCCATAGATTAAAGGAAATGTTATAATTGATGAAGCAGATATTAAAAATAATCATAGCAATTGAGTCTCCAAGCCATTAGTTACCAAAACGTATCACCTCCGAGTCTGCAATAAGACTACCTCCATTGGATTGTTCAGTCAGAGAAATCCTTAAAGAAAATCAGACATCTGTGTTCTCATATCCCACACAGCAATGCACACTTGTTTGAAGCATTATGAAAGACACTGTATTGGCAAGTTTTTTCGTATTGGTCATTTAGTCCTAGTGAGTAGCACAACTATCATAGCATCTAGAGTCAGAAGAGACCGGGTAATCAGTTAATTCAGTTTCTCTCAAACATGAAACTCCTTCCATAGGTAAGCAGAAGATTCTACATGTCATTAGGTGTCAGCCTTTCAGGGACAGCCAGCTTCCTCCAACCTCTGCACTTGACAGGAACCAGCAGCTTCACTAGCCCAGCAAACATTCATTTGCCACCTTCTGGGTTCAAGGTCTTTTTGAACACAGAGTAGGAAGAAGAATTTAGAAGTCCCTGTCCTCAAAGAGCTCACAGCCTACCTGGGGAGCTTGACAAACAATTTCTCTGCAATGTGACTACTCCTGCGAGAGAGAAATCTGATGACGGTCATTTTTCTGCTCACTCTTTGCTTGTCCTTATTGCCTTTACCACAGCTTGTAATTACATATTTATCAGTGTAATTATCAGTTTCATTTACTGTCTTCCCTGCTAAACTCTAAGTTTCATGTGAGAAGAAACTAAATGTCTGCTGTTCAGCAATTATCTCCAGAGTGCAGACAGTGTCTGAAACATATAATCAATAGTTGTGGAATAAAAGTGAGCAAATGATTAACTTAAGATGGGCACTTTTGCCAGGTGAAACATACGTGGGTTAAGGATGCTCCAAGGGCACAAAGAGTGAAACAGAAAGCACATGAGAGGCAGAGAACTTTATGGAGTCCTAGATGTTTGGGCTTGGAAGGAGCAAGCGTGAGAAGAGGAGAGAAGCCTGGAGCTGAGTGGCCTGCATCACAAAGCGCATTCTATGCTGTGTGAAGGGATTTGGATCTGCCCCAGTGGCAGAACTCAAGCAGCGGAGAAAGTATGGCTGCATATTTTAAAGGGACTCAGCTGGTAGAACTGGAGAGCCAAGTGGGAGGGTGAAATGAGGACTTCCTTAAAGGGAAGAGGTGGCTGTGGTCAAGAGGAGGGGGTGCTTCCAACAAGTTAGAATTGTGGTGAGGCTGGAGATACAAGGGTGAATTCTGACTCCCAGATTTTGCACAGAATTCAGACATAGCAGAAAGTACTGTAGGAAACAGAAGTGTCTTTTTTTTTTCCCCCCCCGTGGGAGAGATCTTATGCTGATGATTATTTTGAGTTCCAGATACAGGCAATTACCTAAGTCTGAGTTGAATGGAGATTTCAGTTGAATGGAGATGGAGCCAATAGAGGGGTCAATACATAGGTAATCATTAAAACTCAATCAAGAGTGACTGCTTAAGAAAGAAAAGAGTGCTAAAGTGAAGCTCGAGACATGGCTCAGTGCTTAAGAACACTGGTTGCTTTTATACAGGACCCAGGTTCAGTTCCCCACACCCATATGGCAGCTTACAACTGTCTATAACTCCAGTTTCAGGGAATCATATGCCCTCTTCTGGCCTCCAGGGACACTGCATGAATTGGTACATTTATATGCATGCAGGCATGCCTCTCATTTGCAGAAAATATAAAAAAGATTTCCTTTTAAAGAGTGCTACAGAACAAACAGCAAAGTGACATTCACAAAGGAACAGAGAGCTGTGTGAAGGCAGAAAGAACCTCATGGAAATCATCAGGAAATAACTTCTGAGGACAGAGAGCATGAGTGAGCACTTAGCTATACCACCGTGGCAGAGTGGGAAGGCAAAACCAGGCCTGAAAAATGCCTAGCATCATACTTAGTATTTACTCCTCCATTGACTTTAACAGAAGCCCTTGAAAGTTCTGAAAAAGTAGAAGGAAGCCATGATGTTCTCTTTTCTTTCAGGGCCAGCTCCAGACAGTATAAAATTTTCTATTTATTATTGTCAATCAGGTTTTTTCCTTCACATAGATGGTTAAGTACCTGGGGAGGAAGGAAGTGCATATTTTATGAGTTTCAATGAAGAATTGTGGTAATTATTTTATTTGGTTTCAACAAATATTTTCCCAGCATCTACTATATGATATGCTCTGCTTTGGGTGTTAGAGACACAAAGATGAATAAGCCATGATCCCTGCCACCAAGGGGCTCAAAATACATATAAGGAAACAGACAAATGCACATTTCAGTAGGGGTAAGTGCCGGAGTAGAATGTATAGGTACTATAGAAATGCATGAGATGAAACTGCTAGTTTTGCCTAGGTTAGTTGGGACTGGACACTTTGAATGGCGTCTTTAATGGCTGAGAGGGGAGTGTGGGCATAGGTTGTTTGTGTGTGTAGGTAGGTATGTAGGTGTGTTTCAAAAAATAAATGAACTGCCAAAAGATCAAGCAATATGAGCTGCATTTGTGACAGATGCTTCACTGAAACTGTGCACTAGGTATCATCTACTAAATCAGCCATGGTGTTTTATTTCTTTTAATCCCATCAAGTCTTGGCATATTTCAGACCACAATTTTGTTCACATTCTGTTTATACAAGAGCAGATCAATGTGCCCAGGCTGCAGGGATTTATACAATGCCCTCATTAGGTGAAAGTACTTCGTGCAATCCACAACAGTTAGCTCATCTTTACTTTCTAGCTCACTGACTATTACCAAGAACGTGCCACTCAGTCTACACAGCCTCATAGTATATTGCTTTGGAGATGTTTTAACATTTCTAGTAGCATCGTTTTTACGTCCTTTGTCAGGTATAAAGAGTTAAAGCTGTTCACCAAAAGATAGATTAATGAATGAGAGACCAAGGAGGAGTAAGGATAGAATTAGAAAAAGCAAAGCAATACAATGCTTCTCGTACTGAAACTTCTATGCAAGTCGCTTTAGTGCTTACTGGGTCAAGTGTTTGCTTATCATCAACCTATATTAGAAACATTCATATGCTAGAGAAAAGAACACACACAGGAAAGTCCAGTGTGCCTGGGGTGGAATGTTCACAGAATAGATAAGACTGGAAGGGCTGAACTCTACATAGATTGTAAATGTCAGTTTATGCAAAGGAATGAAAGCTGTATTACATGGCAAGAAGCAGCTTCAAATATTAAGACTTAAAGTGACATGTTCATTCACACTGATAGAAGTATGGAGAAAAAGTGTAGGCCCCAGGGAAGTTTATGGCAGGCAGACTAGTTGAGCTATTATTTCAATGAGCAGAATGAAAAACCCAGAGATCTTTGACAAAACCAGTGGAAGCAGGAACAAAAGAGTCTGGGCAAGTACCAGTGGATTCTCGGGATATGAACGAGTGTAAGGTGTGAATGAAACCCCCAACAGTTTCAAACTCAAGAAGATGGAAGGAGACTTGGAGCCAGAATTTACAAAGCATGCATTAGGAAAGACCGACTTTTACAACTTCTCAGAGATCTAAGCCTTGCAAATAACTCAGAAAAGACTCCAGATCCGAATTCACAAAGGACACTGGGCTTCCTTAACAGATAAAGTTCAGGACTCAAGGAATTCACAAACAGCTGTAAAAAAAGGGCTACTTCCTGGCCAGAAGCCTGCCTTAAACATCAATCAGATGTCATGGCAACCCCTTTCCCCTAGAAGCCAGGAGGGAGCTGAGAGTTTTTAAGGCTTTGAGGACTTAGATTTGGGAGGGGGCTTTGAGACTCAGACTTGGGCTGAGCTCTCTCCCCCAGGGAGTGTGCCTCTAGCACTCTCCTGGAGGGAGCTCCTCCATCCGGATCTGGAGCCTGGCACACCAGCCTGGTTCCCCGGAGCCCCAGCCCCAAGAGTGCTCTCCACTCGTGAGTGCGGAGCAGCTAGTCCCATCTGGTCTTCTCTTAATAAAGCCAGTTCCTGTTAGCTGCCAGGGGAGTCTCTAGTCCCTTCTGTCTGCTGCATCTCTCGAACCCTGACCTTACACAGAGAAGTAGCTTCCATCATGGATAAAGACCAGAGAGCTTCTACACTATGCTGCAACAACAGTCCCAATCAAGTAAGGTATTGCTTTTTTCTCCTCCCTCCCTCCCTCCACTCCTTCCACATCTAAGCAGGATTTACTCCTGGAGAATACAGAGGTAGAATCAGAGAGGAAGAGTAAAACCTCCAGATTGACCAGTAGATGAGAAGTCTCTGAAGCTAGGGAATGGACAATGGCCATCATTTTACATAAAGCTGGAATTGCATTATTCCATTGACGTAATTATGACAAAAGGACACAATTTGGACTAGAACCAATGAGAAATGTTCTTATGTGTGATCCTAAAAGTCAAACCGTTCTCTTTAGATTTCACCATAAAGAGCAAAGACCTTTACAGTGCAAGTGTGAATGAGCTTTGAGGGGAAATAATCTTGTCTAACAAATAATTCTGAGGTCCTCCATCCTTACAGTCATCAGGTACCACTACACTTAGAAATAAATGATTAATAATAAGGTTCAAGGCTCCTGAGTTCCTGTTCTCTTCTCATAGCCTCTGTCCACCAGAATAGATCACCCAAATGAATATGGTATTTGGGACGTGGTGTGTGCCTTTCTTCTCCTGTAGACTGTAACACAGGATGTGCAGCATTTTCAGTCTTCCACCAATTATAGTGTGCTCTGCATATACTTAATCTATTCTTTTCTAGAAAACTGTAACTATGGTTCTAAAATTATAATTCATTCATTTTTACTAGCATAGATATTCCATTATGTTGGCAGGGCACATGGTACCCATGTTCTTGTTAATTCACACTTAAGTGGTTGATCTTTCATTGCTGCATTGAGTAACACTGTTCCAAGCTTCCTATACTTGTTTTCTTATATTCAAAACTTTCTATACACACATTTAAAAATGGAATTTCTGACTTTATTCTCTTCCACTGACATTGGACAGGACATGATGAAGCATATCCTTAGATAACAATACATTATCCTCACTAGGTCATATGTAACTGCTTGATTTAGTTAGTTTTTGAAATAGTGAAATTGCAAAACTAACTCCACTTTGTTCTGACTGATCTTTCCTTTATGATGTGTTTTTGCCCAGCCATTCCCATTGCTGCCAGACAGGCAGAATGTGCCATAAAGTTAGTTTCAGAGAGGGTATTATTTCCACAATTCTGGGGAACTTAAGAGTATCCAGGTAGCATATCCTCCCTCGAAGCTATACCTGCATCTCCATGGAGACCATCATTTCTACAATTCTGAGAAACTTACTTTTCCTAATCAAAACTATTTGTTAACGGACCTGTTGCTGATCTGGTGTAATCGGTCATAACTATAGTTCTTGGCTTTGTCCATTGCATGACATAATTGTAGTTTCAAGCTTTATAAAACCTGCCCTGCTTCTCCTCAGGGTCAAGAGTTCTTTTGGGCAATAGTCTTCCATCTGACCACTAGGTAGTAATAAAGAACTCCTAACTCAACTAAAACTATGTGGTGTTCTTCTGTATATCATGCTTCATAGTACATTTGGAGACCCCTGTGAGACTGCAACTCAGGGTCTCAGCCTCACTCTGGATCTCCCCGCCTTAATGGCCTGTCACAGAAGAGGTGCCCCCTGAGATGTTCCAGGGCCCCATGATCCTTTCATTAGAGTTGGAGAGTCTCAGAATGACTGATGTTTGACCAGAAACCAAACCTGATTTAGTCCTCCAGACCTCCTAGGAGGTAAAAATCTGTTGTTTCTGGTTCAGAGTTTCATTCTAGTCTGATCTAATATTTAATAATGGGAATGTGATCCTGACGGGGATCTTCCCAAGGCCTTTCTCAGAGGCCAGGATGTTGGATGAGGAAGCAACTGGTTAACTGGTTAATCTGGAAACTGGGGACTCCGGTCTCTGTTTGTGTTTGTTTTGTGTACATGGATAATTGTATGACTGAATGAGTGACTGGGCAGTCAGATGAAATGAGTTCTGCCCTAGACAGCACCTGTCCAGAGGGTCATATCTTCTGTCTTGTCTATCATGGAAGGATAACGTGTCCTTTCTTGTTTCTACTGCTGCCCTGTGACTTGCCCCTGCTCCTTCAGCCCTGATTCTCTTTGAGGAAAGAAGAGCCAGCCTGCCTTCCAAGATTCGCAGGTCTGGTAAACTCCATGTCTCTTACTCCTGGCCCCTACTTTACAGCAACTCTGTGTTCTGACAGGCTTGCTGCTGCTTTTCAGTTGTTTGCTCTCTCTGCCCTACTAAACGGCCTGCCTTCCCTTTGTCCCCCAGCCAGGGCACACCCCCGCCCCCAGGCCTATCCCTGAAGCCCATCTTTTCTCCACCCCTGGTGTTTTTCTCTGTTCATTACTCTGTGGCTCCAGGTGGGGTCCCCATTCTGCAAATCCACAGGTGCTTTGGGTCTCTTCCCTGGGGGAGGTCAGGACTTGCTGCCAGGATATTGCTACTCCCACTGAAGCCTGTTAGGATCTTCAAAACATTATTAATCACAAAAGCAAGTTTTAGAGATACCAACAGAGAGACAATATGAAGTGCCTCATCTCAAACCCTACCTCTCCTAACCCAGTCAGTAAATTAACTCTGTGTTAATTGTTTCTTTGTTAATTTTTATCATTTTATTGCACCTCTAGGTAGAGATTCCTGGATATTTCTTTATTTTTGAGACAGATGGTCTACATAGCTCTTGCAACATTACCAAGCGTGGCCTAGAACTTGAGATCCTCCTGCCTCAGCAGTCCAAAGTCTTATTGCAGGCTTAATATAAGAAGAATAAATTAATATTTATCCATATATCACATCATCCACTAAAGGCAATTCAAAATTTGTCTTATATTTTACTCAATGAAAATTTAGAAAGAGTTTACCAAAATTTTCTATGTATAGCTAATTAATATTAATGAGGATTTCTTTAAAGAACAGTCTAGACCTAAATTCTACCTTCAGAGATTAACAACAACAAAAACAAACCAGTAAAGAGAATATAAAATAAGCTGGAGAAAGAAATGTGATGATCTAATCCAAAGTGAATAATTTGGGGAGAAAATAATAGCAAACAATAATTGGCAAAGATCTTGAATCCAACATACATAATGAGCCCTCCAAACTCAGTAGAAATTATAGCAACCTTAAAAATGAATTGTTAAAATATCTGAAAAAACACATTGATAAAGAAAAACTGTTGATGGCAATGAAGCCTCCCAAAATGTTCCTCATCATTAGTAACTAGGGAAATACAAATTTTCCTTGGAATAAAAGAAGCTGGTCATGGTGCTAAAGCTTGTTAACACACCACTTAGGGGGTAAAGACAGAAAGATTCCCAGTTTAAAATTAACCTCATATACATGGTGAGTCTGAGTCCAATTTGGGATTTATGAGATGGCTATCTATACATCTGTCTCAAAAAAATAATGAAATCTAGAAGAAGACCCCATTGCATGTATATTAGAATGGCTAAAATTAAGAATATTAACCAATATTAACAAGCTGGGTGTCACTTCCTCTCGTGGTGGTTGCGGCAGACACCAGTCGATATACTCCCTCGCTCCGAGTTCCCGGTCTCCCGTCCAGCCGGAGAGAGTGGCAAAGGGGAGATCAGGTGCTCAGCTCATGTCCTTCCTCTCTTGGATTACCCCGGCTCACGCCCTATGATGGTGAGAGCTCTAAGAGCAGATCAATGGGAGATGGGGTGCGCGGCTCTTCCCAGGAGACAATCAGACGCAACCAGGGCTCTCGTTAGACCAAAGAAGTGTACAGCCAGCCAGCTCTTTTTGTGGTACAGTGGAAAGCTGTTTATTGAACTCAGCAGGCACATTATAAAGACCCAGAGCCACGGGCATTAGCATACGGTGCGAAATCTCTACCAATCATCATACAAGAGGAAATATTCTTCTCCCTATCACATTTCTCTTTAGATTTCACCTAATTAGCATACAAGGGAGGAGTAGTTTCCCACATGAAGAAGTAACATACTGCTCCAATGGTAACACTTCTATATTTCACTTCATTAGCATAAGTTTCATTTTTTGCAAGGTCCCCATTTCCAGGAATCCTTGTTTATCTCTTGGTGCCTTCTGGTTTAGTCTCACTTCCTCTAGGCGCCATCTTAACAGCACATTTAATTCAATAAGTCCCAACAGCTGGGCATGTCTTTAAGTCCAGCACACAGGAGACAGAGGCAAGTAGATCTCTCTGGCAAGTGATTGAGGCCAGCCTGGTCTAGGTAGGGAGTGCCAGGCAGATGGGACTATAGAAAGACTGTGTCTCAATAAATAATTATTGAGACAGAGAGCATATCAGTGGTCTGCTGGGCTGTAGGGATTAATGAATTGGAAAAGTGGAAGAAAGGCTATTAAAAAAAATTTAGGGTTGATGAATGTGTTCATTAGCTTGAGTGTTTAAATAAAAATCAGAGCAAAAATCAATGAAATAAAAACAAGGAAATGAACCAATGCTACGAATCAATATAAGAGCTAGTTCTTTGCAAAGACAAACAAAATAGCACAGTTAACAAAAAGAAATAAAGAGCAAAGCCAAATCAACAAAATCAGAGACAAAAGTAGAAAATCAAGAGACCCCCAAAAGATCCAGAACATTATAAGAAAATACATTAAAAGCCTATACTCTACTAAATTAGAAAATCTAAAACAGATTTTCAAATTCAGTGGAATCACCAAAGTTAAGTCAAGAAGAGATCAACAACTTAACCAGACCCATAACAAATAAAGTAGTCAAAACAGTATTACAAAGACTCAGCTAAAAAAAACCCAGACTCAGATAGATTTTGCCAGATCTTCAAAGGTTATCTATAACCAATGTGCTTAAATTACACAAAATGATAGAACAGATAAAGAAAGCCTTTTATGAAGCCATTATTTTTCTAATACCAAAAACATGTAAAGGTTAAAAAAAAAAAACCCTATAGGCCTATATCCCTAAGGAATATATATGCAAAAATTCTCAACAAAATATTTGTAAACTGCATACAAATAAACATCAGAAATATCATCCATCATGATCAAGTTGACTTTATTCCAGAGACGCAGGGTGCTTCAGTATAAGAAAGTCAATAAATACAATAAATCGTATAAATAGACTTAAAGACAAAAATCACATGATCATCTCAGTAGACTCAGAAAAGGCTTTTGACAAAATTCAACATGCATTCATGCATGTGGTAAGAACACAACTCAACATAATTAAAGCTGTATGAAATAAACCCGCAGTCAGATCATTTAAAATGGAGAAAAACTGGAAGCATATCCATTAAAATCAGGAACCACACAAGGTTGCCACTGTCCCCACTCCTTTTCAACATAGAGTTTGAAACTCTTGCTAGAGTAATTAGACAAAAGAAGGAATTTAAAGGGATATCGGTTAGAAAAGAGGAAGTAAAATTATCCCTAGTTGTACATGATAGGTATAATAAATCCCAAAAATTCCACCAGAAAACATGAAGAAATAATCGACACTTCATTGCAATGGCAGGATACAAAATCATTTTACAGAAAGTGCTAGCCTTTACCAATAACAAGCAGAGAAGAGATGTAGAACCACTTCCATTAACAACAGACAGTAAAACTAAAATATCTAGGACTAAAACTAACCAAAGACATTAAAGATCTCTTCAATGAAAACTTTAAATTCTTGAAGAGAGAGACTGAGGAAGATACAAGGAGAAGGAAAGACTCTCATTCTCATGGATTAGTAGAATTATTATTATTATTATTGTGAAAATGACTATGCTACCAAAAGCAGTTTACAGATTTAATACAATGTCAGTCAAAATCACTATTACATTCTTGACACAAAGAAAAAAAATCATCATAAAATTTATATGGAATCACCGAAGACCCCATATAGTGAAAGTAATATTGAGCACAAAGAGCAATGCTGGGGGGGATTCCATTCAGAATTAAAACTATTCTCCAGAGCTGTAGTCATAAGAAGCATGAAATTAGACTCATATCTGTCACCCTGCACAAAAGTCAACCCCAAATGGATCAACGACTTCAATGTGAAACTGAAGAGTTGAAATTATTAGAGAAAAAAATAGGTAGTTTCCTACAAGATGTAGGTGCAGGAAGGACTTTTTAAATTGAGCCTTTATTGAATTGAACTTTCTATTTATTATTTTTATTTTATGTGTATGAGTGTACTGCTTACATGTAAGTGTACCAGTGTCACACAATGCTTGTGGAGGTCAGAAAAGGTAGTCCTATCACCAGGAACCAGAGTTATGGACCAGAGTTAGTCACCATGTGGGTGCTAGGACCTGAACTCGGGTCCTCTGCAACTGAACCTGGATCCTCTGCAAAAGCAGCCAATGCTCTTAATTTCTGAGCCATCTCTCCAGTCCACTTAATATACTTTAAAAAAATTTACTGGGGCTTGAACAGCTGATTGACAGGATTAGTCTTTGCCCACAAGGTAGAGTGGCATGGGCGAAGAGCTTGGATTTTTGCTTGATCTTAAAGAACTCTCCAGTCATTTCAGCCCTAGTTTCTGTCTAGAATTATCACACAGTCTTTCTATGCACTAACTGTAGTGCTGGATCTATTTCACGGCCAAACCTAAATTCCAACAATTACAAAATTTGGTATTCATGCTAGGGTATATCTCATAGTAAAAACTAAAATATATGGCATTCAGAAGACTTTAGGTTGGAAAATTCAGGATTTTTGCTGTAAGAAGTCTGTTGTTATTAAACTTTAGTCAGTAGTAGCTCAGAAGGCAGATGACATCTTCAAGGACAGAGTAGAAGATAAGTGAATGTTGAGAATTTAAAATGCTGTTCACTGACTATTTATTGTAATGTTCATCAGACATGTACCCAAGACAGATAAATTCAGTTTAGAACAATCACATTTCAAGTGAAATGGAGAATACAGTTTTGGCAAAAGAGAAAATTAGGACTTTGAGCCTAAGGCTTCTAGTCCAAGTAGATGTGAATCTGGCTATTGGGTGCCAGGCATTGTTGAAAAAGCTAAATACATTTGTCCTTCATATAAAAATTATTACTAGCCACAGACTCAGACTTTAAATATATATGGCCTATCAACTGATTGTCGATTTAGCTAGTAATTGGAACAACTGCTTGCAATAACAATAAAATGTTCACATAAAAATGTTCACATGAATATAAGAATAAAAAATAAGTTTGTAAACAGCCTTTTTGACATCTTTATGATTTTTATAAAATCTAAAGGTAAGATTAAAAATAGAAAACAAAGCTATTATAGGTATTCACATAGTTCTTTCCCTATTTAATATTTTATACTCAGTGAAAATTTTGCTGTATGGGTACATTGTACTTGGAGGCCAACAGTATAAATTGTAAGAGTTCAAAATACTTAAGCTGTGATGAAATTATTAGAGTATCATAATATGTCAAGTGGAAAAGTCATAGAGAGACTTTTATGACTTAATAGTTTTAGTCCATGTAGGAATGACAGTCCCATTGAAATGCAGAAGTTATAGTTACTATGGCTGAGAACGCATAAGAAATATAAAATATAAAATTCATAGTCAAATTATGATACATAAATGTTATTATTATAAATTAGCAGTGAACCATGCAGTAAAATGTAAGCCAGTACATCTAAGAAGGCTTTATGAACTCTGTGATTTTTCAAACGTTATTTTATTTTTATTCAGGTGCTTGTGTATGTATGTGTGTATGCATGCACGCAGGTGCCTGAAGCAGCCAGAAAAGTGTCCGATCCCCGAAGCTGGAGATATAGATGGTTGTAAGGTAACTGGTGGCTTTCAGAAATCCACCTCTGTTTCTCTGAAGGAGTAGTAAATGCTCTTAACTGCTGAGCCATCTCTCTTGCACCCCCAACCCAGCTAGGAGTCTGTGATTTAAGATGTGAAATTTGCATCTCTGAACCCCATTATTGTTTACATCAACATGTTCTCTGTTGTTCACTTGTGACTATCAGGCATGCTCATATAATTTGCATAGACTTTTAGTTACTATTAAATTTATTTCTTGACCAATAGAGATGGATTTAGAACTGAGATTTTTTTATATAAATATTTGAAAATGCAGTCAAGAGAAAAGAGATCTCTTTGTGAAGAAGAGATGGAGGGAATAAAAAAGAGGAAGGGGGTAGAGGAAGAAAGAGAGAAAATCTTATAATATAGAAAAGGGATGAGCGCATTATAAAACCATATAAAGTCTTCAGCATTATAAATAAATAAGTAAATAAACATCTAGACTTTAAACACTAACTATCGGATTTTAGAACATAGGAAATATACCCTATTCCTGAATGAATTAGATGCTGAAGCCCTTCCAAATTGTTTTGAGTCGTGTTTTCAGAACGCTAATTTATTTATGCTGTTCAGACTCCATCTCAGATCACATCCATCATAATAATGGTGACACTTTTAGATCCAGGACACGATTTGTCATTTGAAAGAAATGCATGGAACCGCTGTATTTAAGATGCCTTATTTTAAATTACAACAAATCTCTAGAGCAAATGTCCTTTGCCCTGGAGCACCATGTGCTAATTCTCCATTAAAATGCATCCTTCTCTCACTTACCGTTCTAATGAGCATACCCTCCCACTTATCATGAAATCATTATTAAATATTGATCAGAACTCTTACTTCATCCAGGGGTATAATATATAGTTGGCTTCAAAGGGAAGCCTTTGTATTTTAAACACATTTTGGAACTTTCCAGAGCAAATCATATAATCATTAAGCCTTGGGCTTTAAACTATGCCATTAGCAAAATAAGGATCTTTAAGGATGATTTCAGCACTCAACACATGAAATTTGGAGACTATTCTAAGAATGAATAAAGATTAATAAAGAAACAAAAATTTTCCTCACCAAAGCATTTGAAATAAAAATTACTTTTCTACTTCTCACTTTTCTTATTTCTTTTTCCTCTGTGTGACTTTTCCATACATATCAGTTACTAGGTAAGTCACTCATTTGTTGATTTGATCAGAAAGCATCTTCTAAGGATCATTTGGCTAGACGCTCTGTGTCATTACAAGATGCTGCTACAAAATATGGCACTTGGGCACTGGATTATTTTGAGAAACAGCAGATGCAGAGTAAAACGCCCTTCCTTCCTCACAAATGGCCAAAAGAAGGACTTAAATTGCATCTGTAGAAGTTTCTCCCATTTTCGTCATAAAGAGGCACACAATTCGAGACTCTTAATCATTGGAGATGAGTCTGGATTCTGTATAAAGGCACCAAAAGGACACTTCAGGACAAACCTCATTGACTTATCCCTTAACTTCCATTAACTTCCTCATATATTTCTATCCCAAAGACTTCAAGCCTTGAAACTCTGCTCTCTTCTCCATCATTCTGGCAATCCTCAACACATTCAAAGACAGAAGAAGAAAGATTTAACACTTGAAGGTTTCACAGTAGTTTCCTTTATTGATTCTTGTTTCCCCTCATGCTCAATACAACCAATAAAAGAGACACAGAAATTATTATTATTATTATTATTATTATTATTATGACATTCTGAAAACTTGCCTCTTCCTCCCATTGGTCATCATTATTTCTAACACAATAAATGAAAAAACTACGTAAACAGTTCTCTAAAATAAACCAAATTATGCTCAACTCCCTCTGTTCTGTCCTCCAGAGGTTACAAAGAAATTTTTTAGACTACAATTGGGCAGGAAAAAAAAATTATGCCAATGAGAAAGTGTACATTAGTTGTGGAGTATGCTTTTCCCTGATCCGAGGTCATATCTAAGGAAGTATGCTTAAACTCTGTAAACTTGAGCAACCCAAAATCGTTATCTAAAGACACAGATTCTGACCAGTCTGGTAAATGCTCAATTATCGTTCTTCCTTAACTGGGAAGAAAGCAGTTTTACCTAAATTTGCTTTCAGTTTTCCTGATCATAAATGACTCTGTTCTCTGTTACTCAGATCACTTTCAACACTTTTTTTTCTATGTGTGTGCTTCAGAGTCAAAGCTTGACCTCCTCTTTGGGAAATAATCTTGCAGCAGATCTCAACAGGCTTTACCTTGCTTACACTCATAGGCTGGGATCTCAGTGTAATAGGCATTTAGGATCAAAGGTCTTCCATAGTTCCTTTATCTCTTCTATAGCTTTTGCTTATGTGACACCAAACCGCTTCCCTTTGTTTTAAGCCCTCTCTTCGGAATCACAGCTGTTGCTTTTGCCTCAGATCCCCATCTGTTTGAAATGCTCTGCCTTTCCATGCACAGTTGTTTGCCAAAGAAATCGTAGATTCATCTTTCAAAACCCTGCTTTTATATGATCTCTCTGAGGAAGGAAACTCTTCTTAATTCTGGCTTATTGCATCTACACATGTCAAACAAGACAACACAGTTAAGAGATATCTAAAGAAACCATTGCCAGACAGAAAGTTAAACCTCATCCTGTTTGTGGGAGGGACAACACTGGACAGTGCACTCAACTTCCTTTGAGGATCTTCTGTAAAATGGAAGCAATGAGAAATGTTCATATCATGTGTTACTGTAAAAGTTACAGAAGCCAACACATATAAAGGCTTACAACAACACCAAACTACTGGGTGATCTAGCTATACTTCTCCTGGGCATATACCCAAAAGCCGCTATAACCTGCCACAGAGACACTTGCACATCATTGCTGCTCTATTCACAATGGCAGAGAAATGGAATCAGCCAAGAAGTCCATCAACAGAGGAACTGATAATGAACATGTGCTACACGTGTGTAACAGAATTTAATTCAGCCATAAAGAAAAATTAAATTATGAAAATTTCCGGAACATGGAAGGAATTGAAAAATGTTATATTAAGTGAGATAATCCAGGTTCAGAAAGACAAATACCACTCATTGCCTCCCGTTTTTAGATGATAGCTTCTCATTTTGTATATGTATATTTGTGTAGTACAGAGTAGGTATAGAGGCCAGGGATTCATGAAAGGAGACTAGTTGGGGAAGATAATTGAGCAGATGTGATAATGAAACAGAAGACAGAATGTTTGTGGTAGAATGGTTTAAGGAGAGATGTGGGAGAGGAGATGGGAGAGGGATCAACCAAAGCTAAGTATGCATGAGAAAGTCATAAGTAAACTTGCTCCTCTGTAATTTAAAAAATCTAATATTAATTTGTTATTATTTATTTTAGGATTTTTGAGTGTATATGGTATATGTACATGTGTGTGCATGTGGAGGCCAGACACAGACACTGGGTCTCTCCTCAGTTGCTCCTCATGTTATTTTGTGAAGCTGGATCTGTCACTGAACCTGGAACTCTCCAATGCAGCTTAGTAGGTTAACCAGTGATTTCCAAGGATCTGCCTGTCTTCACTTCCACAGTGCTGGGATTCCAGATGCTCGCCACCATGCCTGGCTTGTACAGAGGTCTCCCAGATCTGAACTCAGGTCCTCATGGCTGCTCGGTAAGCAATTTAGTGACTGGGCCTTCTCCCCAGAGCCATCCTCCCCTCAAATCTTCATTCTAAATTTCTCAGTTACTAATAGCCACATTATTATAAACAAGGTCAAACCTTTGGAGAACTGTCAGAAAGTTAGTTAGAGTTAAGCTTGAATGGGTCCTACAGATTAAATTGGGAATCACTGTGGAAATTGTAGCCAGCTCTAAGATCTACAATTAGAACAGTTTGCCTTCCAGGGTACAGTGCAATCCCTATCCCCTGTAGATTCTAAGTCAAGACTAGAATTGCTCATGGTGGGGATGTGAAGGTACATGTGAGCTGAATTTGAAGCCCCCTCCTATCCTGAATGTCTATATTCTACCTCAAGTCTACTGCTACATCTTATAGACTTTACTGCTCCTAATGTACACATTTTACACGCTCTTGATCGTACCTCCTTTCCCCCTTCAACTGCAGGTCCTTGGTGACAAGTTCATTACCAGATTCATCATTATTTATCTTTTAATTTTCAGCAACTTAACACCTTGTACACAGCAGGGACATGATGGTATATGTTTAAGTAATTGAACATTCACTTTTACACCCACAGGCAGGTTGTTTTTCACAGAATTATCCCACCTATCTTTGCTTGCCAGAAAAACCCCAATGCAGAGTGTCCCTGAGGGAGTTAGGAGGCTTGTATCTAACGCCATCTAATTCTTAGGTTTATGAGTTGGATTTTAGAGAGTGATTTCAGGCATGTTAATTCAGAAAGATAGTCTATCACTGGTGGATCCCAGGCTATTTAAACTCCAGATTCTCAAGGTCTAATTTTCTCATTTACAACTCTAATCAAATATTAGAAGGGCAGTCGGTCAACATTATTGAATGCCAAACGGCAAAATCAATAAAACCCACATGCTCCTATATATTATAATACAAAAAGAGATAAATAAGTATTGGTTCTCTTCCTTAAAAAATTATTTTTCTCAATATTTTAGGCTAAAATTGTTAGACCCCCCCAAACTAGAGAAATCAATTAAAATGGAAAAGTAGATTAAAGGGCTTGGATTGAAAATGAAATAATTAGAGAAGCAAGCGGGTCTCTACATTGAGGGGTGATGCTAGCTGACCCCCCAAATATGCAAGAGGCAGATAGTTTGGCATGATGGAAGGAAGCATAGTGCGGTGAAAACACTAATGCAAAGTCACCAGGGAGAATCAAAGATCTACGGCACGGCTAGTGCGAAGGCTGCTAGACACCGCAGTGAGCACTCATACGGTAGATGTGCCATTCCTTTCACTATCCAAACCCTAAGTCTTAGGGCGTTACCGTTTTTTACCCTCTGGTTAGAAATATGTGAAATGGGGTTGAGGGGCTAGCAGGGGGATAAGGGTCCTCGTACTGCAAGCAGAGGTGGAGGGAAGAGAAGAGAAGACATGGAGCACACTGAGGTCATACGGCAAGCTGGTCTGACTGCAGCATTGGATCTAAAGCATTCTTTCATTCAGTCATTCAAAAGCATCTGACTTACAGATCTCCTTCCATGTGACAGGTGCTCCAGGTGGACCACTCCTCACAGAATTCCCTGACTTCTTCAAGTTGATAATCTAGTGGGGATAAGGAACAGAATTTACCTTTTTCTGATACCTGCCTATTTTAATGTCATACAGTAACCATAAACCAATACATTGACCTTAAATAATTCCTAGAGTCAGTCTGGTTCTACTTTGTAACATTATTGATGCATTAAAAATCTCTGTGCCACAGCCAGATCACTGATGTGTACTGAAAACATGTCTAAAAATTTCCAAACCCTTGCTGAAATTTAGGGCTTCTCTGAGAGACTGTAAGATCAGTGGTAAAATTATACATAGTTTTTCTTACAACCTGTAACTAAATACAAACTGTAACAATGATTAACATTTTTAATATTCTCAGTGTTTCAAGACTATCATATTAATAAGGCCATCATGGATCACTGCTGTATTCCAACAGAACGATTAGTCTCTGTACCATGCTTGTGTAATTACAGGCTAATGGTTTACACCATTATAAAAGCTCTAAATATTTCACTAAACTGAGTATAGTATGTAAAAATTAATTTGAATCATTCCAGGCTTGAAACAATAGCATCAACGGTGAAAAACGTTCTTTCATCTTGAATAAAGAAAGGGGAATATTTTTAAATGTTTGCGTTGAAAGAAAACTACAGAGCTTTTAAAAATAGAAATCCGAATGGCATCTTGCTATAGCCTGGTTCTGTATTAGCAACATTTTTTTCTAACATGGGGAAGAGAAAATTTTTCTTTTTTTAAACATTGTGCATGCATGTGTGCGTGTGTGTGTGTGTGTGTGTGTGTGTGTGTGTGTGGAGTGTATGCAGACATGGACACAGGAGTGTGAAGGTCAGAGGACAGCTTGTGAGAGCTGGTTCTTTCCTACCATGTGAGTCCTAATGTATACACATGGTGGTCCTGGTGAGTTATTTTCATTGACAGTTTCATACACTCATACAATCAATTTTAGTCATTTCCCCCCTCAGTTTGCCTCATTCATCTCCCTCTCCCCAGCAAGCTCTTCTCTTCTCAACAAGCTCTCCTCCCTTCTACTTTCATGTCTTCTTTTTCTATGGCTCACTAAATCCAATCAGAGTTACTTGCCCAATCATGGTGGGAAGTTAGTGGAGAATGGACCATTTATCTGCAGCTACAGCACTGAAGAAAATTACCTCCCGACAAGCATTAATTGCCCATAGCCCATCAGGGACAGGTGGGCCTCATGGACCCCTCTCATTCATGACTAAATGTTGATTGGCCCAGTCTTGTGCCATCTTGTGCAGATAACCATGGTTGTAGTGAGTTCATCAGTGCAACTGCTGTGTCATGCCCAGAGGCATCTCTTTGTTGAAATCTCCACTCCTTGACTTTCACCTTCTTTAATGTTCCCTTTCCTGTGATGTTCCCTGAGCCCTGGAGAGCATATTACAGCTATCCCAATTGGGGCCAAGCACCCCACCATCATTTATTCAGAGCAGTTTGAACAGTTACCCGTTTCTGCATTAACCATAACCTGTTATAGTAAGAAGCTTCTCTGATGAAGTCGATAACAGCGCTAATCTGTGACTATAAACTGAAGTATTTAGAGAACAGTTTGACACTATTGTTGTTTAGCAAAACAATAGTAGTAGGTTTCCTGTCCATGACCTCTCCAGCCAAGGACTCTTACTCCAGTTTACAGAATCAGGCATGAGTTCCTTCCTGTGGTACAGGTTGCAAACCCAGCTGGAAAGTGATTGGTTATCCCCATATCATTCTTGCTGCCAGTGCACTAGGGGGCACATCATTCCTGGTAGGTCATTACTGTAGCTTGCACTGGCACAGCTTAGTAAGATGGTTCATAACTTTCCTCCCCTAGCAGCCTACACAATACCTTCTGGGACCAAGAAGGCCAGGCAGTGTGGAGGGAACTTCCAGCTCAGCTCCAACTTGATTTCTTTATGACCTATGGCCAAAGTGTGAGGTGCCTTCAGCAATGGATCTTATGATAAACTTCTATTGATTCCCAAAACAGTAATGGTGGGCAACATCAATACTGCATTATCACCAATGAGAAAGATGAATCAGACCAAAAACAGAGAAACATTAGCCCGTAGATCAAAGGAACCTAACAGACATCCATAGAACATTCCACCCAAACACTACAGAATATATGTTCTTCACAGCAGCCCATGGAACCTTCTCTAAAATAGATCACGTCTTTTGATACAAGGAAAGTCTCACCAAATTCAGGAAAACTGAAATAATTCCTTGTAGTCCAGCTGATCACAGTGGAATAAGTACAAATCAAAAGAAAGAGAAATTACAGAAGACATAAAAACTCACGGAGATTTAACAATGCACCACTGAATAACTATGTAGCATTGAGGAAATTAAGAAGGAAATACAAACAATCATAGAACTGAATGAAATGAAGACACAATATATCCAAACCAATAGGATACAATGAAGGCAGTCCTAAGAGGGAGATTCATAGCTCTAAATGCCCACATCAAATGTCAGAACGATCTCAAATACACATCCTACTGGTGCACCTATGACACTGGAAACACAGGAACAAACTGCACCCAAAATCAGTAGATGGGAAAAAATAACTTAGATCAAAGCGGAAATTAATGACTTAGAAGTGAGTTATATGTATACTTGAAATTTGTTAAGACTTAAGTCTTCTGACCATAGACTTGAAAGAAGTGATGGTGTGAAATAGTGAGATGTTAATTAGCTTCTCTGTGTTGATCACTTCACAATGTACCCCTGTATTCAATTAAAATTCCCTACATAATTTTTAAGGTACCTAACTTTTAAAAGATCAGATTCAGCTCCTCAGGGTGAACCTGGGAAGAAAATTCCACAAAATTCAGTTCTAAATTGGACCATTGGAGAAAGTACAGCCCAACCATTATAGAAGTTAATAGTCAATAGTAAGAGGCTTATGTGAACCAAAATGGTCAACTCCTTTCCAAGAGAGCACATTGACATCCTTCCTTTTCTTTCAAATCTTATGAGAGACATTTACACAATTTATAATATCTACTGCTGAGTAATAGAAAATTAATGCCCAATGAATTACCACAACCCCAAGTTCTCATACCAGCTTTATCTGCTTCTAAGCAGTTACAAAGAACTAAATGAAAATAAAAGAAATGCCCTAACTTTGTTGAGTTACTGGCTCATAGTTTACATGGATAACCCATCATGTAGCTGGTACCTTTTCCACCTAACACTCTAAGGGTTTGACAAAATGACTTAAAACTAAGATCTAACTACACTTTGAGTGTTATTTTCTATTTCTATGTTATATTAGAAATCAGCAAACTAAGTTGAATTGCTGTATTTATCATATATTTTATTAATTTACATTGGTGAAAACACTAGGTGAATTAAAGTATCAACTTAAATTACTTAATGATATGAGATTTTGTTGGATTTCTTGCTGGTCTTTAAAAACTAAATGACAACCTAAGTAAAGGGGAGGGGCTTCTATTTGAGTCCAAATTTTCATTATCATGCGTGTGGAATTATAAAGCAAAATTCATTACAAATTGACTTTCTGGCACCTTCCTTGCTGATACCTTGCACATTAAGCTCCCTTTCCAGTGGAGTCACTGAGGCAGAAACACAGGACACACTCACTCCTCCAAAGCCTGCTAGGGAATATTTTGGGGCCAATGAATGAAGTACCACACCAAGACTGGGATTTGTTGATCAGATTTGAGAGAGCTCTAGGGAAAGTGTTTAAACACCTGAATTCACCCTAGATCTTCTGAGCAAAAATCTAATTTTTAACAATAGCAGCTATTTCACAGGTGTAGGGAGAATGTTTACTTTCATTGAACTAATCTGTTCTAAATTGAGAAACCATTTAGAAGCTAAAAAAACAAAAAAACAAAAAACAAAAAACAGAGACTTCTATTTTCCCAGGACAGAAGTGAAAAAAAAAGTAAACCAAACACACTACAATATAGAACTTAACATTTTAATTTTCCCACGGACCCTTACAGAGATGCCTATTTCATTTTGTTTTCAAACGTGCAATCTCCAAGTATGACTAAATAATAACAATAATAATAGCAAATATATATGTATATGTTTATTTTGTTAAGAGGTAAAGATGTCATGTTAATTGCTAAAAAAACAAGTATGTACCAATTACATAAGACTTTCTACTTTTATTTAAATAATTATTGTACATCATATTTTGGAGGGGAGTGCAACTTTCTCTTTAATTCATCAGAAAAAATAAATCTCTGTGATTCAAGAGAAAAATCTCATCTTTCCTCCTGAAGAATTAAAAAAATAAATAAAGCCTCTGCTTTGACTTCAATGGTTTCTTAAAATATACTCCATTTCTTTTGTTATTACAGTGATGTGGTGAAAATAAATTTACGCTTTAAAATGTATACCTCCTGAGGAAAAGAGTGAGATCTATTTGTATTGTTGGCCACACGAAGTTGGCTTCTCCTGTGAACCACACTGTAAAGCAGTGCAGTTTTTGTGCCTAATGATTTAAATCAAAATTTAAATAAAATCCACTGTATTTTCATTTTCCCTCCCTTCTCCTCACTTCCTAGGATACTTCCCTTCATGCTAAATAACCCAAATCTGTTTAGCTTTTCCTCAAAGGACCCATTTTCTAAGTTAATCATTTTTAGTCATTCTCTTTTGAGCTCTCTCCAAGTTTTCTACATCTTGCTTCAAACAAAGGGCCCTAAATTGGGCCCTGTACGCCCATAAAAGTCTGATGAATGCTGATCACCAAGCAAGTTCCTTGTGGTTGTTCCTCCGTGTAAGGAAACAGTCTCAATAGCAGGGCTCTCTTCTCCATTGGCGAACTAATCCCCACCCACACTCAATCACTGGGTCATGGGCAGAATATGTATTATTCTACCACTGAGATAAACTCCCCATTCACAGTGATAATAAAAACAGGTATTTTTCAAACACCCCTGATTGTCATGCCCTGACCTGGCCACAGTGACTGCCTTTTGAGACATGAAAGATAGTTCTTATCTTTATTATGAGAAGAGTCAACCTCCCCAAGGCCACAGTAGAAAAGGGAGTTCAAGTCCAGGTTAAAATGATTCTAAAGCCCACAGGCACAACAAATACTCTTTATGGACTCTGAAGGAGTTCCGAGTGGACCAAAACAAAATGTGCCTTTAACATAAGGAATATTTTGAACTAAGGCAACTGAGAAAAAAAAAAAAAAAAAACAGATCCAGAATAAGTTGTCCTTTGTTTCCGTTTCTACCAGCAAGGTCAGGATGGCTTTCAATCAGTAGGCACAACTCTAAAGTCTTATTAATGCCCATCAAAGAAATCTACACAGCAAGCCTTACTGACTAATCACTCCCTTCTACCACTTACTCAACATAGTACCTTCTTGCTGTTCACTGCCCCTTCGTTTAAGCTCCTTAGTTTTTGGTCCCTTTCCTTTGTCTTATGATTTCCCTACAAAGTTATTGTTTTCTAAGATGCTCTGTATCCACTCCTCTGAGGTCACCCTGTGTGTGCGTGCGTGCGTGAGTGTGTGTGTGTGTGTGCAATGCTTGCGTTAATCACATTCTGTGCATCTCTTGTCACTTTGTCTTCTTCCTGTCATTTTCAGATTCCCAGATCAAGAACTTAGAAGTGCAAGAGAAAGAAATGTTTCCTCTTTTACAACTCCTGTGCTTAGTAACACAAAATCCTATGGGACATTCTCAACTAAGATTAATTCTGAAAATCTCTACCATACAGAGATACGTTTGTCATGGGAGTTAATGTTCCCTGCATTGCATTCCACAACACAGGAGAGGAAAGAGCAGAGAACCAAAGCACTTGGGTGTTCATAAGTAATTCTAAGACCAAAACGTGGTCTAAGACCCTCCCTCAGACTGCATCAAGTGAGGAGAATCGAGCACCTATCTCAGGAGTTCTTCATAATGCAAGTTCCAGAACAAGCATAGTGTCAGGTAACTTATTTGTAGCCAGCCTGGCCAACAAATCACTATGTTATTTTACTTATTTATTCTTTGAAATTTTCATCTTTGAATACCTATATCTTTATCATATCTAGCCCTTCCTTCCTCCTTCTAGCTCTCCCTGCTTGCAAAACATCTCCAAAGTTCATGTCCTCTTCCTTTTTTATAATACACTGAATCCATTTAGTACTGCCAATATGCTCATGGATATTGCCTCCTGGGGCATTGGTGACCTACAGTGGCTACCTCCAAAGAAAAGTAACTCTCCCTCCCCCCGCAGCTATCGATAGCTAATAGCTCCCCAGCTGTTGATGGGATCTCCAGTGCCCCTCCCCTGTGCGGGCTGGATTTCTTTACTGACTCGATCTTGTACATGCCTTATTTAGGTTTGTTATGCATTTTAAAACATATATTGAAACAATAAAAATGAGATTTTATGTGAAAAGTCTATAAGGCACCTGCAGTAATTATTGGCAGTTGAAATTAGCGACTCCTAAAATGATATTTGATATTATTGATGGGCATGCTGGTTATCTGAAGTTCATGATATTTTGAGTTGTGTATGGTAAATATAAAGAATTCTGACAAAAATAAGAACATAAAGAGAACTATCATTTACTTAATTTTAGAAATGAAATAATTGATGCACACAAGCTATTAGAATTCATTTCATTATTAATTTATTTCATCATGGTTCATTTTATACATGAGTATATTCTTATTCAATAAACATAAGGACTTTTATTCCAATGTAAATAAAATGATGCCTAGCTCAGTTTAAAAAGAAACTCAACATAATGCTTTTAATTCTATTAAAGGTAATTTAAAGACTGATAGAGTGATTTATTGTTTCTTTAACAAAGTGCTCATGATCATTTAAAGCCTTTCATAGTTCAATACCAATATGAATTTCTGATCAGAAGTAGGTACATTCTCAGATGACTGTCCCTCCTTTAAACATTCAGTAGAGGGAAGAGCAACAGAATGTCATGACTTACACAGTTTGATCTGCAATGACACTTCAATGCTATTCATTTTATGGGTTTATTTTAGAAGAGTAAGCATCATTGTCCATGATCTTATCTCTCATTTATTTAGTATATTGTGTTGTCCTTTTAAATTCTTTAAGGTCTTTTAAACTCATGGCACCCATGATCATTCTTTCTATTGCTTGAAACTCATGAAGTTATTGATTCAAGTTTCAGATTCTGGGTTTGGTTTAAAGATTCTTACTGCCTTATAAAATACTCAGAGTGCCATGGCCAACACATTCAAGTTTCTCCTGTATACTGCTGTTCTACGCTTCTTCACAATCTTTAAGCCTTTGGTGTTTCAGATCCTCAAACCACTCCCTTACGGTCCTCTGAGTGTCAATGTCTAAATGGCCTCTATTCACTCTCCAATAATGCTTTCTTCTTGAATTATCACAGTTTTCTTTCCTTACTGAATCAGCTTGGTGTTTAAAAGAATACCCTGCAGAAAGTTGACTTAATGGTCAAGAGCACTGGCTGCTCTTGCAAAGGATTTGGGTTCTATTCCCAGCACCCATATGACAGTTAACAGCTGTCTGCAACTTCACTTCCAGGGGATCTAACACCTTCTTCTGACCTCCTAGAGCATTGAACAACACAGGTGCACTTATCTCCTTGCATGCAAAACACTCATACATATAATATAAAAATAATAAATAAATTAAGAAAGAATATTCTGGGAAAAAACTGTGTGGATTTGAATCTATGCTTTATCACTTCTGAACTGTGTGACCCAGAGAAACATGAAGTGTCTCTTTGCTTCATTTTCTCATTTGAAAATAGCAATGAGAGTACATATCTCAGATGGTTGACATTATGACATAAGGTAATATCCCTAGTTCATAAAAAATATTGGTAGAAACTCATTTCTCAGTAATTTTCCTTATTTCTAATTATTACTTCTCAATATAATCAGAAAGCAAATGGTCCTGTACATACCTATTAAATTTAATTTAGTTCTATTTACCACATCAAACTTCTGTAACCCTAAAATAAATATCTACTCCTCCACGTCCTCATCTATATGAATAAAAATGAATAAAAGTAAAGTAATCTCTTCCGTGGTAGGAGATCTTGAAAAGATTGCTGGCTTTTCTTTGATTCTTGAAAAGCTGCTGGAGAAGCAGTTCTGAGAGGGGTACATTTCCGATATGGAGCAAAACATATTAAAGTGTTTTTTTCTTAAGCTCTGCCTGCCATTCTCACCCACATCTCTCTAGAAGACAGCTGATCTTCCAAATCCTTTCTGCTTACCTTTGTATTCATATTTCCTGAGCCTAAACCTCTAAGTGTTTTATTTCACCAGTCTGACTCCTATTAGAGACAGTCTTACATGACAAGGTACCATTTTGGTCAATGAGGAATACCATGTAAAATGGTGGTCCCATGCCATTGGGCCACCAAGTGATGTCATAGCATCTTACTTTGTATTAGGACATTCTACAATGGTCAAAACAAAGATGAAATCACCTAAAGACATGTTTTTTGGAATTTGTCCCCATTGTTAGACTATGCTTGTCTGCACTCTGCTTGCCAGCTGAACATTGGAAAAGCTGGTGTGTGAAAGAAACTGATGGCTTAGTCCCATGCTAGGAAATCCTGAAATGACTAGTAGGGATGTGGCACAGGCACAGGGAATTTTTCAACACTCCCTGTCCAATTCTAATGTCACACCCATTAGTCTTGGGTCCTAGAGAGATGGATCAGCAGTTAAGAGCACTGGTGCTCAGCCAGAGGACCGGGGTTTGATTCCCAGCACCTACATGGTGATTAACAACCATCTGAACTCCAGTTCCAGGAGATCCACTGCCCTCTTCAGACCTCTATGGGCATTACACAAAGTGAGTGCTCTTATACAGGTGCAGGCAAACACTCATAAACATAACATAAAAATAATAAATACATGAATGCATACATAAATAAAAGAACCACTACTCAGCCATTTCCTCTCCTCTCTTCAGTGAAAATCTAGCTTCTCCTTTTCTTCACACATAGAAACTCATAGAGTTCAGGAGCTAGGGATGAGCAAATGGCAAAAGTCCAATACCATAATTTTCCTTAGTGATAAGAAGAGATACAACTATCCATGTGTGGTTTTGGCACTGTTACGCTTTCCTTTTCTTTGATCTCTGTGGACCTATGTCCTTTCTCCCTTATCAATCACTTCTGTCCATTGGACAGAGCTCTCACACTAACAATTATAGTATTTAGATTCTCTTAAAGAACTTTAGTTGCTTGTCTTTATAGGTGTCTCCAATTCATAATGATACTGAGATTTTGTAAATGATGGCATATAACATCAGTATGTATGTTTTGAAACATGGGTAATATGTAAGGTAAATGCTCTATAGTGGGGTGGATTCAGGATCATAACATTTATTATCTATGATCTTGGGCATCATCTCTAGAATAGGAATGATTATCTGTTCCCTATTGTGAGACTCTATGGAAGAGGTAAATTGAGTCACCATTTCATGTTTATTATTATTTCAAGTTTACTAGACGTCATTTATGCACTTCAAAATAATTTGCTGTAAACTTAGCAGACGTTTAGTATAAATTCATAGATTTGAATTTGCAGCAGATAAAATTTACTAAAAAAAAAAAAGCTTTTGAACAAGACTAGTGTTCTAACATTTTTAGGGAAAAATATGAAAACCGAATGGGATGCTGTGAGATTTGGGGGTTTGAGTTCTTACAATGGAACCACTCACAGGAGTTAAGTGGCATGAAGTTCTTGAAACATCTACGCTGTAGCTTTGTCATCTGCCTTTATGCCCTCTCAGTCCCTCCAAACTGTTGCTTTTCCTCTCTTTTAGAAATGTGGGGCACACATGATTCTTCTGAATTTCTGTGCCCACCATGTCACCTGCACAAATGGACTCACAGGACTGTATATCTAAAAACAAGAATTCTGTCCCTCTTTGCCCCTTTCTCCTATTTCATTCTTACTAAGAATATATACAACATCATCAAATGTTTCAAAAAGTATCTAACAGGACAAGCTTTTCATGGTTCTTATCCACTGATGTATTTGAACATGCCAGCAAGGGTGGTTAATAAGTAATTGAGAAATATGTTTTTATTAAAGAATGGTTTTAAGTTTGAAATGTAACTATGTTAGTAGTCTGAATATTTACATTTCATTCTAAGCTGAGGAGCAGTCTCAGAGAGGTGAAGTGAATTTGCCAAAGCTTCTGATGGGATATAGTGCAACTGGGCCTGGTCCTCTGTTATCTGTTTCTAAATCTGGTGTTCTTTAAAATACAGTAAACCATTCCTACTACCCCTCAATCTATCCTTCATTGTTTTTGTCTCTTCTTCCAAATACTTAATTCTGTGGGCTATTCAAGAGTGTCTAAATGTCTTCATTGCAAATTTTATTTTTAAAAAAATCCTTGAACTGAATGAAAATTAATCAGATTAAGTGTCTATGAAATGAAACATGTAAACTATTATAGCTTGTTCTTCAACTGTGCCTCAACTAAGTTTTTAATTTGTTAGATAGAAATTAAATTGAACACAGGATACAGTGTAGTAAAGTACATTTGAAATTATTTGAAGTCAGCAGATCTTCCAAAGAAAGAAAAAAAAATGCCTCATAACCTTGAACCTATTAAGAAACCTGCACTTTGAGGAGAGTTTGTTCTTTCTTTTCTTTTTTCCCTTATTTTCCTTTAGTAGTTACAATTTTCATGTGGCAACATAAGGGCTTAGGAGCAGAGGTTATGCAGTTTTACCACCTCAGTTTGAATGAAAGCCATATGACATCTCAATATAGCCTTGAATGAACATCTCAACATCTCAAAACCACATTTTTCTCTATATAAAATAGAGATCACAATAGGCACTAACTCTATAATATTATTGTAAGAGTCATAAAATTATATACGCAAAGCCAGAGGCATTATTATTGACACAAAGAAGACTTTGAGATAGGCATTATTGCCGTAATTATTATAATAACTGTTCATTACTATTAATATCGTTATTATTCAGGGTATAGGATTTTTCTTCATCTCATGAGAGCACTCAGACATCCATTCCTCTCCCATTTTCTGTGAGGAATGTCTTCAGCTCAGTGTTCACAGGTACCAGCTCCAAATTCCATTAAGTAAGGCAGAATGGCCAATCCTTCTTTGCTCTTAGAAAGCTCAGTCCTTTATGAGCACGTCTACCTTGAGCATGCCTTTAGAATGTGACAGTCGTTTGCCCGACTGTTCAAAGACTAAGCCCTGTGGCCATCCCAGGCCCACCAGGACATTTGGGGAAAATGGAAGAAAAAGAACCAAAACAGAAGACTCTCTTCTCTCAAATTCCCCAACACTATTTCTTTAATACCTTTTCAGTTTATGAGATTTGACAAGGAAATAAAGGCATGGCTTCAGGCCATTCCAATCTCACAAAGCATTCTCTTAAAATTGCTACATCTAGGAGAGCCTTTATATCCATGTCATTACTCAGAAAAAAGTGAGAAGCCGGGGAAGGATGTACAGGAAATCTTATTAAAACATACTCATGCAGGAAGAAGGAAACTAGCTCCTACCTTTATGTTTGAAAGACATCATCTACTTAGTTTACATCACTCATCAAAGATGTCATAAGAAGCTGAATGAGTAGTATCCCTCCAAATGATCTGAAAAAGTATAGTGCATAAAGAGAAGGAAAACAATGGCCTGCCAGGTGTAGTGAAACAGTTATGAAGTCCATGGGTAGAGAGATGAAAGGATAGATGATGAAGGTCTACATGTGAATCACAGTCATACTGAAACCAGAATGGAATTGGTCTTCTGGAACTGGATCTAAGCTCAGTAAGAGAAAACTTTATTAAACAGATTATGCTAGTTATCAAGATAATATGTCTGTGTATGGGTATGTTAATATAAACCCCTTCAAGCTCTAGACATCAAATGGAATTTCAAAACACATAATGCAAACCTCCTTAAGCAAAAAGCAATGCCCACCTTTCCTTGAGGAACTATTGAAAGCTTATGGTTGCTGGAGTTTAGCCACTGATAAGTTGCCCATGCTCCGGTAAAGAGCTCCTTACCCATCCTCATGCAAGAACTCTAGTTACACTCATTTCTCTCCCTCCCCCACACAAAAACATGAAAGTAGAAGGAACTACTGAGGAAGAAGAAAGAGATCAACAAGAGTGGTATTGAAATGTAGCTTCCTATTGCTGTGCAAAAACGTTTTTGACCAGAACCCCCTGGGGAAAGAAAGGGTTTATTTGACTTACAAGTCCTGGTCATGGTCACAGTTCATTCTTGAAGGAAGCCAAAGCAGGAACTCAAGGCAAGAACCTAGGTGCAAGAACTGAAGCAGAGACCACAGAGGAACGTTGCTTACTGGATTGCTCCTCGGGCCTGTGCTCAGCCTGCTTTCTTATACAACCAAAGATAACCTCAACACCCCATTTCCCCCACAGGGGTGGCACCACTCACCTTGGGCTGGGCCCTTCCACATCATTCAACAATGAAGAAAATGCCCCACAGACATGATGACCACAAGCCAATTCTATAGAGGAAATTCCTCAGGAGAGGTTCTTTCTTCCTAGGTGTGTCATGCTGACACAAACTATTCAGTCCAAGTGGGAAGCAGACAACACAGTATAAAGAGGAGATGACATGATCAAAATGCATTATATACATGCATGAAAGAAAAATTAAAAGAACAAGCAAGAAATTTGCAGTAGATAAGAATACTGGAAGAAGGATAGGAAGGCAGCAGAAACAAAGGTATATTAAAAGAAATTATGCTATTGTTCTTGGACATCTCATCAGCCATACTGAAGTTAATACCTCCACAGTTTTGGAATACATCATTCTTAATTTGGAGTTGATTATCATCCAGCTGCCAATTAAACATGGGGGGTAGTGAAAATAAAGCTTTTTTAAGCTAGTCAAAAATGATGAAATGCTTATCTCTACACATGCTCACCTGAACATGTCACCTGAAGATGGACTATATCAAAGTGCAAGAAAGATGAAGTCATGGGGCAGAATTCAAAGTCAAAAGGAAAAACAAGCCACTTGTGGGGAACAAATTCAGAACTGTGAAAATCACTACCAGAAGAAAATTTGTGCAGCTCACGGAGAATGCAATGAGTCCAGTTGGAACAGGGCACTAGTCTCTGACTATGAAGGCCTCGTGAAGAAAAGAGTCCATTCAGCTCACACTTTGTGTAAAAGTATGCAAGACTGAAATAATAATCTAAGAAGGTGCATAGCTCTTTAATAAAAAAGGTGACATTTAGAACCGCTCCCCGCAATGTATTTGAACAAACCCAGTTTTCTCAATATAAAGCAAATACAAATGTAGCATGGAATGAAAAATGAACTGACAGAAAATGGCCTTTCACTTCACATTGAGAGTTTAGGAAGAAGGCCCCTTAGAGGAACAAACTCCTATGCATAACTGTGTTGGTTAATATGGTCAAATTATGAATCAGGAAATAAAGGTATTGGGCTAGAGAGATGGCTCTGTGCTTAAGGACCCACCAACTCCCAGCATCCACATGGTGGCTAACAACCATCTGTAACTCCCATTCCAGGGGATCTGATTTTTCTCTTCTGACCTTTGATGGCATTGCACAACAAGGGTGCACTTACACGCATGCAAGCAATACAGTAATACACACAACATAAAATAGATTAAAAAAATAAAAGAAGAAATAAAGGTATCTGATTTTATTTAAATATACAGTCATTGCTATAGCAGTAGTTATCATATTGCCTTTTGAAGACCAAGGATTTATAAACCAATTATAACAGTTACTGGCTCCGTGATGTTAAGTAACTAATCACTTACAGTTTTAGCAACCTAAATGGAACATTGTGAAGAGGATGTTGATAACAACTATGAAGGGATGAAAACAGAACTGGTTTCATCTAATGAGTCATTAGAAGTCAGTTTAATACTGTGTTCATTTAGCACAATAATAGTAAGTCCTCCCCTATAGTCTGTGAACTATCTAGCCACACTCCTAGGCCTGATATCAGTGTCAGGTATGGGCTCCATCTTTTAAACTGGACCTTAAATCCAACCAGAAAGTGATTAGTTCAACATTTTGTGCCACTATTGAACCAGTGTGCTAAGCCAGCGATTGTAGCTAGCAGGGTTCACAGCTTGGAAAAGTTGATGATTATTTTTCTCTTGTGGCAGCATGCATAGCACCTTCTAGCACTATAAAAACTAGGCAGTAGAGATGAAGCTTTGAGGTCAGTACTAACCCAATTTTTCCTTGTTTGCACCACAACTCATTAATGTAGTGTCTTCAACAATAGGGACTTATCCATCAATTTTTAATGGCTAACCAAGACCAGGACCAATGGCCAGGATTGTTTGAGAGTCTATGCAATCCCTCCTAGTAAACAATTTCAAAAGAGGGAGTACATTTCTGGCCAATTTTTAACTGTGTTGTTTGTTTTATTATGCTTAGTTTTCTGAGTTCTTTGTATATTCTAGATACTAACACTCTATCAGAGGTATAGATGGTAAAGATTTTTTCCATTCTGTAGGTTTCCTTTTCACCAGAATAATGGTATCCTTTTATATACAGAAGCTTATTAATTTCCTGAGGTTCCATTGGTCAGTTATTGAACTTAGTGCCTGTGCTAACGGAGTTTTATTCAGAAAGTCCTTTCCTACACATATAAGTTTCAGTGTGTTACCTATTTTATCTTCGTCAGAGTCAGGGTACCAGGTCTTAAGTTGATGTCTTTGATCCATTTGGAATTGAGCTTTGTGCATGGTGAAAGATAGGGACCTATTTTAATTCTTCTACATGTATATATCTTGTTTGACAAGCACTATTTTTTGAACATGCTGCTTTTTCTCCAGTACATATTTTTGATCCTTTTTTTGAAAATCAGATTTCTGTAAATGTGTGAACTTAAAGAACAAAGAAAGAATACTGAAAACTACAAGAGAGAAAGAACAAATCACATATAAAGGCAGGTCTATCAGTATAAACCCTAACTTTTCAATGCAGACTCTCAAAGGAGGACATGGACTAATATTCTACAAATTCTTAGAAACAGCAAATACCAACCCAGGCTATTATCCCAGCAAAACTATTACTTGTAACAGAAAGAAAAAAATGAAGTTTTCCATGATAAAAGCACATTTGAGTAATTTATGTTCACTAAGCCAGATCTATAGAGGACAATAAAAGAACTAGTTCCCTCTCAAGAGAGAAATAAAACCACCAAAGACAGCACAAGGAATAAATAAACAATTTCACAACAGTTAAACAAAAGTGATCAAAGAAAACACTATAACAAACTGACAGGTGTTATTGAACGTTGGTCAGAAATAACTCTCAATATTAGCAGTCACAGTACCTCAAAAAAAAAAAAAAAGAAAGAAAGAAACAGACTAAATGATTGGATTAAAAAATAGGATCCAACTTTTTGCTGCCTCCAAGAAACATACCTCATAGTCAATAATCAATACAACCTTAGAGTAGACGGATAGCAAAAATTACATCAAGTACACTGAACTAAGAAACAAGCAAGGAAAGGTATTTTAATGTCTGACAAAACTGACTTCACACAAATTATTCAGAAGAAATAAAAATGGAGATTGACTCTTCATTAAAGGAAAAATCCACCAAGAAGATATTACAAACTTAAACCTGTATTCACCAAACATCAATTTCATAAAAAATACAACTTTAGATCTAAAATTACAGAATTGACTCCAACACACTGTTAGCAGATGACTTCAGTAGCCCAATCTCAACAACAAACTTGTCATCCAAGAGACTAAACAGAGGAACCCTGGAGTTAAATGGCATTATAAAGCAAATGGACCAAATAAATATTTACAGAACATTCCACCTAACACCAAAGAATACATGCTCTTCCCAAGACCATGAAAATTTCTCAAAAGATTGACTGCGTATTAGGACACAAAGCATGTCTCAATAAATTTAAGAGCATGAAATAACACCCTGTGTCCTATCTGACACCAAAAGAATAAAACTGAACAGAAACAACAACAGAAAAGAAAAATATATGCAAATTTATGGGAAGAAAACATCATAACATTGAATGAAAAGTGAGTCAAGGAAGAAATTAAGATGGAAATTTATAAATTCCTAAAACTGAATGAAAATACAGCATACCAAGATCTATTGGACACAATGAAGGCCATCTTTAGAGCAATAAGTGCCTCCATCAGGAAATCAGAGTCTCATATTAATAACTCAGGGATGCACCTGAAAATCTTAGACAAACAAAACAATCAATACCCAAAAGAGTAGATGAGAACTGCTGTATGCTGTGAGTGAAAGAAAACAGCCAGCTTGTAGTTTGAGTTCATCTCAGAGAAAATCAGCCTTAGAGAGATTTCACCCCCTGAGACCACCTGTAGGTAATGTTGACAGACTCAGCCTTTGATCCTTGTAACTAAGTTCCACAGGGATGTCCTTGGGTCTGACCAAATGGCTATCTCACCTGAGCTGAGTTACAAGCAGGCGCCACGGGTTTAGCACTTCCCTGGTTCAAAGACCCTGCCTCCCCTTTTAGTGCCATCTTCCTAAAAGGCATACAACTTCCTGGTGGGCTTTGAAGGTTAGAGATAGTGCCTCTCTGTTAATTACCATATTGCTGTATGGATGTATCTGCATTCCTGATTCCCCAAGACTATAAGTATGCCCTGAAACAATAAAGCATGCGGCTTGTGGCTTGCAGCCTGCCTGTAAAGCCCAGGTTCATCCATCCTCATGTGTCTGTCTTGTCTGTCTCCACTGTCCTGCGTGTTCCCTCTGTGTGTCTCCATTCATTCCAGGTTACTGGGAAAGTCTCAAGCTCACCGTTGAAACCCGCTGGCCGGACAGAGAACAGATAAAATCAGGACTGAGATTAATGAAAAAGAAATTTTAAAATGACAACGCAAAGAATCAACTAAATGAATTGGTTCTTCAAAGAGATGAACAAGGTCAGCAAACCTCTAGTCAAATGAACTATCAAAAAGAGAGGACCCAAATTTATAAAATCAGAGAGGAATGAGTAAACATCACAACAAATATTTGGGAAATTCAGAGAATCATCAGAAAGTACTTTAAAAGCCTATATTCTACTAAACATGAAAATCTAAAAGAAATGAACACATTTCCAGATATGTGTGTATCTATCAAAAGTAAACCAAGGTGAGGTAAAAAATTAAATAGACCCAAAATAACCAATGAAATAGAAGCAATAGTTAAAAATCTCCCAAATAAAAATGTTCAAGATGAGATGTATGTACTGAAGAATTCTACCAGACTTCAATAAAGCACTGAGACCAATCCTCCCCAAATTTTTCTGTAAAATACAAAATGAGGTACATTTCCTAATCCTTTCTGTGAAGCCAGCACTACTGATATGAAAATCAGACAAACAACAACAAAAAAGAAAATTGTTGTCCCCTTTTTCTGAGAGTGTAGAAACAAAAAATCTCAATAAAATACTTGGGAACTGACGCAAGATCATATAAAAAAAAAAGATTATCTATTATGGTCAAGTTGGCATCCCAGAAATGCAGATATAGTTAATATACATAAATCAGTACATACGATCCAGATCCATCTAAAATTGACACAAAGACAAAAACCACATGATCATCATCTTGTTAGATACAGAAAAGGCCTTTGAAAAACCCCTACATTTCTTCATGATAAAAGCCGTGGAACAGGGTACATATCTCAGCATAATAAAGGCAATATATAGCAAGCCGCAGCGAATATCATACTAAATGGAGAGAAACACAAAATATTTCCACTAAAATCAGGAATGAGACAAGGATGTCCACTGTCTCTAGTTCTGTTCAATGTTGTGATTTATTTAAGTTTTTGCTAAAGCAATAAGACAAGTGAAGGAGACAAGGGGATACAAACTGGAAAAGAAGAAGTCAAAGTGTCCTTACACGCAGATGACATGACATGATATATAAAAGACCCTAAAAAAACAGTGCCCCCCGATAATCACATTCAGCAAAGTAGAAGTTATAAAATGAGCAAACGAAAATCAGTAGCCTTCCTACACAGAAATGACAAACATGGGGGAAAAAATCCCATTCATGATAGCCTCAAAGTCCATAAAATATCTTGGAATAAATCTAAGGATAACTAACCTCAAATTTCATTTGGAAATACAGAAAACCATGGATATCCCAAAGAATTCTGAACAATGAAAGAACTGCTGGAGGCATTGCCTCCTTGATTTCAAATTAGGCTACAGAACTATCATTATAAAAAAAAAGCATGATACTGGAATAAAAACAGATACATTGATCAATGGAATAGAATTGTGAGCAATTAATATCTTTATGGACTCCAATAATATCATTTACAAACACTTATATGAAAAGAAAATTAAGTGTTCATTGCGTTATTAGACAATGAAATATCCATAAAATGAACATTACAGCTTTAAATGGTGGGCTACTACATTAAAAGTATTTAAAGATAGAATATTTTGCGGGATTGGAGAGGTGGTTCAGCAGTTAAGAGCACTGGCTGTTCTTGTAGAAGACCCGGGTTCAAGTCCCAGCACCCACTTGGTGGCTAACAATCATCTGTAACTCCAGTTCCAGGGAATCTGATTCTCTCTTCTGACCTCCTCAGGCATTGACATTGAATGCACCTATCTCCGTGCAGGTAATATACTCACACAGATAAAATAAAAACAGTAATTTCAAAAAAATTTAAAGATGAAACATTTTCTTTATACTCTCATGCATTGGTGGCCACCTATGCTTACCCCATCATTTTCCATTATGACTAAGCACGTCAATAAACATGGATATTCAGGTATCTCTATGCTGACTTTGATTCCTTGGATATGAGAGAGAGAAGTAATATAGTTAGATCATTATATAGCCTGACTTTTGAACTTAAACTCTGTGTAAAATATAACTCCAATTTAAAACTACTTTACACTATGTGCATATTTTAGTAGGTACAAGGTCTAATTTTATAGGAATCATAACTGATAAAATAATGCTTATGAAAACTGTAAGAGATGTATGTAATAAGTGTTAAGTCAAATGATGAAATTATAACAATAATTTATTTGGCTATGAATTAAGTACTTTTATGATACTGTATAAAACAAGACCACTTATAGAAAGAAGATTTTACTTGAATTACAGTTCCAGAAGGATGAGAGTGCATCATGTTGGGGACGCATAGCAGGAGGCAGCCAGTATAGAACACTGAGAGCTCACGTCTTTAAGCAGGAACAGGAAGAAAAGGGTGAAACTGAAGATGAGACTTTGCCATCTACTCTCATTGCCCAGCCTCAGTGATATGCTTCCTCCAGCAAGGCTGCACCTGTTAATCCTCTGTGAATAGTGCTACCAACTAGGGACAAGTATTCAAATACTTGAGATTGCATCGGGGGGGGGGGGACTTCATTCAAACCACTACAGCTATAGTAAGGAAAAAGAATACACAGGGGAAAGTGAGATGACATAGAGGGTAAGGATGCTTGCTGCAAGTCTGATGACCTGAGCTGGATTCCTTGCACCCGCATATCTAAAGAAAGAACTGACTAACTGAAACTTCCATGCATCCACATGCATGCCATGGTATACACCTGTGTACACATATACACATATACACACATACAGATAGAAAGAATAATAAATGCAAAATATTTAAAAGAGTAGAAAATCTATAGTCGCCTATACACAATTAAGCTAATATTGGCCAGGATTTGCTAAGATCGTAAGATTATGGGTTATTTTATTCTATCTGCATTAGTTTGTAAAATACAAAAAATTATGGTTTTAGAAATATATTTAATAACAGAAATACAAGATTAATAATAGAATGCATGTTGGTGTACTAACCAAACTCCCTTTTTAGAAATCATTCAATAATATGGCAATAATCTCAAATTATACTGGTTAGATGTCTCTTGAAAAAAAAATCTAAATCGTCTTACTCCAAAGATTCATCTTATTTATCTCTACCAGAGTTGAAAATAATAGTAGGTTATATACAACTATCTGTGTTTGACATTGAAATACCTGCAAAAGGCATTTCAAGCAGATACGCACTCGGACTCATATTAAGTGTATCTCTCTTTTTCTCTTTGTTGTCCAAAGCACTTTATCCAAGTTCAATTATTCCAAACGTTCAGTGGCTACACCATTATCTCATAACTTGATCTAAACCACTTTATTTGGTTCTTCAGGTAAGACTTTGGCAAACTCTAGACATGTACAGGAGTTTTTGCTGGTGAAGATTACCGTAAAAGACTCATTATTATGTCAATTAATATTTAATGTCCTCAAAATTTTATCCCAGGAACAGAAAAATTGAAAACATTGTTAAAATCTATTAAATATGACGGCTCATAAATTTAGCACATTTTGCTCTCTCTTTCTAACTCAGTTTCATCACAAATTCATTTAATTTATTCAAAGGACATCTAACCCCCAAAGTTCTTACGTAATCAAGGAAACCTTCAAAATGGAAGAAAAATATCTGAACCTATACATTTCACAAGGGGTTAATGTCCAGAATATATAAGAAACTTAAATCAAATCATCCAGTCTAAGTACACAGTTCTCAAAAGAAAGTATCTCAATAGACAACAGGTGTGTGAAATGACTAGATAACATGATTAATCAGGCTGGCAACACCAAATCAGACCACACATGGCCTCCCAGCAGTGATGGTTATTATCAGTGAAACATCACAAGTTTACAAGTGCTATTGACGATGTGGAAAAAAGAAACCCTTGCATACCATTGTTGGGAATGTGAATTAGTACATCCATTATGGAAAATACTATCAGGTTCCTCAAATCAATGAAAGACAGAACTATTGCATGACCCAGAAATCCCACTACGGAGCGCCTAGCTAAAAGAAATGAGATTGATAATGTCAGAATGACAGTTGTACTTTATTATTTTTTTTGGTAACACTGCTCCTAAAAGCCAATGGATGCAACGTAAGTGATCATCAGTTGACAAATATCTAAGAAAGGGTGATACCTGTATCCAGTGGGATGTTGTTCTGACTTTCTTACAGAAACATTGATCTCCACTAATGAAGCTGAATTACATGAAATTTTAATAAATATGGCTAAGGTTTCTATACAATCCATAATCTGTCTACTCTCTTCATAGCTTCCATCAGAGAGCATTAGAATTAGTAGTCATTGGTTTCAAAATTGTTTAATGTCTATCTAGCATGATCCATTTTACCCTGGTGCAAAGAAACCACTTCCCTGATATCGGCTACAATGCCACTGCTCAAAGAATTACTTGTGCAATTAATGAAAATTTTCCAGAAAATAAGATGAAAGACAGTCATCTGTACCCTAGGAGCTTTGGTGATTCAGGAAAATTAGATGAAAGGGCAATTGTTTTCTGCTAAGACTGTCACTTCTTACAGTTTTCAGACTCTAATGGAATATTTCCTCCTAAGAGTGGTGACTTTGAAATAACTGAATTTTGGTAACACAGAAGTCTCTCTAGAAGAACAGGGGCATCCCCCCCCCTTCATTATCAGAGGACGTGGTTTCTGAAAGGCTACCCTCTTGTTGAGAATCATCCACACATTCATTCTGTTCATTCAACAAAGAAGCCAGAGTCCCATGGCCATACATAAATGCAAAGAAGATCTTGTTCTCAAATATGCTTCTGGTGAGAGGGAGGAATTTAGAAAGTAAACCAAGGTTGCCATGAAGGGTAGCAGTTCTGGGAAAGGACCTAAGAATTCTTGACTTGTGAGTTACTGTAAGATACAGAAAATGGTTCCTCTGGGACGACTTCAAAGAATTGAGGCTTGAGAGAAGATTACGCTGGTCACAAGTTAGATGTCAAGAAGTCGGGGGACAAAAAGCAGGTGAAAAAAAATGGCTGAAACTGGGGGTTCAATGTCTGGCAGTAAAGAAACTCAAGAAGGACCTGGAGCAGGTAGCACATTTAGGATCTAATACTGAAGAAACTGGGAGGCTGGGAAGGCTTTTAGTCCCAGAAGTGGGACTCAGACTTACATCATAGGAAGCATACCTCAAATCAAAGGTAGACTTATGGAAAAGAGCTGCCAATTGACAGGTAGATCGCAGGTTAAAGGGAGGACTCTCTAAATGGATTCCACAGCATATTTTGCATATTTTGAGGTGGAGTTTAAAAGAAAAATATAATGATTTATGTGTGTTGAAAATAGATATCCTCTCTAATATTTGAGAGCATGTTTGCATACATCATTTCCTTTGCAGCAAATTAGGAAATGAGGATAATGGTTCTGTAAAACTCTAAAGACTGCTGGTGACTCATTATCCAATTAATTGATATGAATAAACTGGGTAAATCAAGCTAAATGAGAGTAACTGCACACAAATAAGAAGGGGTACTGACTGAGGTTTGTTTTTTTTTAATATTCCATTGCCTGTGGGTTTGGATTTTGTTGCTGTTTTGTTATTGTTGTTTTTTTGCAAACAAGTAAAATTGGGAATCTTGAGGCTTAGGGTGAATCAGGCAAGATATATCCACTGAGACCCTGACAATGAGACAGAACATAGTCTGATATGGATGTGGACTTGGGGCTGCAGGTGATCATGCTGTACCCACAGCCTCTGCTGCACTTGGAATCCCTACCTGTTGTGGCCCTCGACCGGCAAGGAAAAACCGCACTCCAGACATACCTGGTTGCAAGCAGTTTTATTCAGTCCTTCTTTCAAGACAGCAACTCTTCCCCCAGACAGCAACTCCAACTAACTGATAGCAACCTGAACTCTCCAACAGTAACTGGAACTAAACTAACTAACTACAACTCTAACTCTAACTCTCTCTTCCTGGGCTTCTTCTCCTTTTATATCCCCTAGCTTAGCCAATCACCTAAAAGGTCAAGTCGTGGGCGGCGAGCCTCCAATCATGGTAAACATCACACGCAGGTCACAAGGCCTGCATGCTTTTAGCAACCAGTCATACTTCCTTCCTGTAACCTTGGCAACCTCCCGGCTCTAGGAGGAAGCAGCAGCAGGATGCCATCTTTATTTCTCCCCACAATTCCCCCTTTTTGTTTTTCTAAGGGACCGTGCCTGTCTTAGGCGCCCCGGGTTTTGCATCTCCTTACCCGTCATCGGCTACCCCTCCGGCTAAGGGACCTGTCTTAGGTTGGTAGAGCATTACCGGGTGCTTACCCGTCACTGACTACCGGTCCAGCATAGTGAGCCATACTTCTGGGGAATCATGGTGATGGAGAGCTAAGATGGCGTGTGCCGGAAAAGCCTACTGCTGTTTTTGAAGCCAACTGTTACCAGGAGGACAACGATTATTTTTAAGTTATTCATTTCGGCCCACTGCTTGGCAAACGAGAATCCTTGCCTGATCCATTTGGTCCATTGGTCAATAAAGGTTATATGACCAGGATCCGTTAGGACCTAGCATACAACCAATTTGTTGGGACAAATTTAATGCCTTAAAGGCATTATCAACAAATAAAGGAGTAACACAAAGCCCAGGAAGGTTTAACACATAAGCGTTGCCCATGAGCCAGAATTAAGTACTAACTAACAGCAGTCCTGTCTTTGAGTGAAGGTTCATGGCCTGTTGAACTGCCATAGTACTGTTCCGGGCAACTCAATCGTCCATTCCATAAGATTCTTCTTTACCCATTGGTGGCGAAGATGGGTGGCAGCAGGGAGGAGTTATTGATAACCGGCAGTGGGACCGGCCACGCCTTGGCCACAGCCCACAACTCCAGCTTCTCTGCAAAACTATGTTGTGTCATCACGAAGATCCTTGCCATTCTTAGCCAGGTCATCTGCGTTGTCTTTTTCCGAATATCCTTTCACTGTTCTCACCAGTCTATCAGGAATCCATACTGGAGCATCTGCATCCTGCGGAAAAACACAAACAGCTCCTCGCGTCCGGCGTAAGACCGGATGCGGGCCCTTCCATTGTTTGTTATGACATCCCTCCATCTAACATATTCACGTGGGGAGTCATGGCCTGGGGCATGATGCTCAGCCGTGGATAGGCCAAAAGCATCCAGCTTTAAAAAATTACTCTGTGGGTATAGTTTGGCTCCTACTCCCCCTTTTTGTTTTATAAGAAGGGTTTTAATTGTAGCGTGTGCTCCCTCGACCACACTTTGACCTGTAGGATTATAGGGGATGTTAGTAATGTGGGTAATAGCAAATTTTTTATAAAAAGAATAGGATTAGGACATGTGATTAAACGCCTGTGGCCCAGGAGATTTTTAGATTATTATGATCTCTTGGAGGCCTCCAGTTACATATTCTATACTGTATGGTATATGACTCTCCTGTTAACAAAAACTTGAAATGCTTAGTTTTAGTTAGAATAACATTTAAACCGGACACCAGTGCTACCTTGAGTATAGGAGGAAAATGAATAGTATTTTGTTGAAATTAGTTCATCCCTTAGTTATTCTCAACAGTACAATGTCCTTGCACTGAGGCTGTATTGTTTTTCTCTTTTATTTGTTATAGGATAAGGTGGCCAGCCTTATCCCATAACAGGTTTTGACTCTTTTAAACTCAGTGGTTTACATGGGACAGAAGAGCTGTCCAGTTCAGCAATTACTTAGTAGGGATGAAAACAACTGTTAAAATCTTTTTCTCTCAGATATTTAACAGCTTCCTTTTCTCTCTCCTCTTTTCCTTTGGGATCTAAAGACTCTTGAGGAACTGTTTGATTTGAGGTTCCACAAAAGCTGGCCCCTCCAACAGATCTGAAGGCTTAGTTTTACTTTCCTCCTACATTTGAGTTTCAATCCCAGATCCATTTGCATTTGTCTTTTTTTTTTTTTTTTTTTTTTTTTTTTTTTTTTTTTTTTTTTTTTTGAACCTTTTCTATCTGAATAGACTCTGAAATACTGAGGCTCCAACTTTGTTTTGCTCATTCTATTTTTACCTTTAATTAGAGCACAGGAATTTAGGCAGGAAGTCAAATTAGTGAACCTGGTCAGTTTCAGGGACTTCCTGAAGCTCCTGACTTGTTTACTTCCTGAGCTTAATGAGCTCCCCTGCAGGTTGGAATGTTTTACCTTAACACATAAACAAAAAAAATGGCTCCTGACCACCCATAACACATAAAGAAATTGTAAGAGTAATACAAAAACCTTTGGAATGATAAAAGCTGAGACCCAGATAAATTTACAGTAAAATTTTTTCAGACACTCAAACTCCATTAGAGAGCTCAACAGGAAAGAAAATAAACAGAGAGACATCTTACTTAAAATGAACCTACCTAACAGGCATCTACTGAATATTCTATCTAAATACCAAAGAGTACACATTTTGTTCAGTACTGTCAGATCTTTCTCCAAAGCTGACCACATACTAGGGCATAAAATAAACCTCATTTAAAAACATTGAAATGATTTCTTGCATTTTTTGACCTCAATGCAATAAAACTTATAATTAACATTGAAAGAATCCTTATTAATTTAAATTCCCCATGACTTCCTGGGCTAGTCGCTTTCCCCGCGAACCTCACGTACGTGTCCCGCTTTTCCGCGGCTCCCTGAGACTATCTCAGCTAATGATTATGGGCCCTTCCCTGTCGTAACAGGCTTATTAAGTACTCTTAGCTTACTCACCTATCCGAGTCATCGATCCAAGTTGCCAATTTAAGTCACCGATCCAAGTCGCCAATCCGAGTCACGAATCCGAGTCACGGCACCATCTGTTGTGGCCCTCGACCGGCAAGGAAAAACCGCACTCCAGACATACCTGGTTGCAAGCAGTTTTATTCAGTCCTTCTTTCAAGACAGCAACTCTTCCCCCAGACAGCAACTCCAACTAACTGATAGCAACCTGAACTCTCCAACAGTAACTGGAACTAAACTAACTAACTACAACTCTAACTCTAACTCTCTCTTCCTGGGCTTCTTCTCCTTTTATATCCCCTAGCTTAGCCAATCACCTAAAAGGTCAAGTCGTGGGCGGCGAGCCTCCAATCATGGTAAACATCACACGCAGGTCACAAGGCCTGCATGCTTTTAGCAACCAGTCATACTTCCTTCCTGTAACCTTGGCAACCTCCCGGCTCTAGGAGGAAGCAGCAGCAGGATGCCATCTTTATTTCTCCCCACACCTACCCAGCAGCAACTGGTATCACCCAACAGCAAAAGAACAATTTCAGAGTAGAAGAGAGCTCTAGAGCGAATACCAGGATCACAGACCACAAAAATGGCTGTGTATCATCACTGTAGAGTCTTACTTCAGATAACATGCCTTGCCTCTTTCATTATTATTATTATTAGTAGTAGTGGTAGTGTTTGTGTATGTGTGTGTGTTGTGTGTGTGTGTGCGTGTGTGCGTCCATGTGTGTCTGTGTACAGAAGTCAGAGGATAACTTTCTGGAGTCAGTTTTCTCCTTCCATCCTGGGTTCTAGAATTGAACTCAGGCAGTTAGTTTCCTGTGGCAAGTACTTTTACCACTGAGCCATCTCACTGGCCCAAAACGCCTCATTTCTTAACAGAGTACCTACCTAGTCTGCCATGTTTCTCCTGATGAAGAGAGGCCAGCACTGTTTATGTTCATAATATGTAAGGGGCTCTTATGACACTGAGAAATTAGAATTGAGATGCATGAACAAATGACCACTACCAAATTGGCAAAGTTCTAAGACATTTATACATCATGGGATTATGTCAAAATTTTAAACAAGGGCAACAAGCCTTGTGTCCCAGAACCTCTTTACAAAGCTGAGTGCTGTGTCTGGACTCGTGTAAAGGCTGATGGACTTTACAACTGACTTACTATCTGATTTCAGGACTGACTTAAGCATTCTAAAAACACTGTAATGTTACAGGTCTCTTTTTATATAATTTGACAGACTTTGAAACTTTTATATTGCTACCGTCGTATCTTTCATTATTCTCATTCATTAAGCAGCCCTGCCTATACACTTCTCAAACAAAATCCATCAAAAGGCAATTCAGCAAAATATGCCTTTAATGACATACAACAGAGTGTCACCCAAATACAGTTTTCGGAAGAAATATGCATATGGGGAAGGGTCCTGTGACTTACTATTACTACCAACATTGTATAAGTTCTCTGTTATCTTAGAGATTCCAGTCTTGAATTTGGTATTTAATTACATTTTGAATGCTTCACTGTCCATAGGTAATTATTGTTTTGAAAACGTTAAGTGGTTAATAGTGTAGTATTTTAAATTTTATTTATTTTTATTTTATGTGTATGTGTGTCAGACCTGTGGAAAAGGGTATTGGATTCTGGAGTTGGAGATATAAAAGGTTGTGTACTACCATGTGGGTGCTGGGAACAGCACTTGCTTTTAACTGCTAAACCAATAGTACAAGCACTATTTCTTATGAACCATATGAAACAAATCTTCATATCCTATGAATCACAAATGAGAATGGACAGAAAAGTCATTATAATGGCATAAATGTTATTCAAAATCCTATGTTTACAAACATGTTGTAGAATAACACACTAGAGACACATGAGTCAATGCTTCTAATTTCAAGAAAATGCCTAGGCTCTACAATTTAAGGCACTCATGTGGAATATTTTATGAGATTTAGCTCATCCATACAGCGAACATCTCTCTGGACGAATTATGTATTAGTGCATTCTAGAATAAGTATTCTGTGTCAGGTACTTTTTTCAATTGCTGTGACAAAATACCCTGTAAAGAAAAAAAGGAACTGGAGGAAGAAATAGGTTTATTTTGGCTTACAGACCAAGGCATAAGTCATCATAGTGGGGAAGCCAAGGCAGCAGGAGCTTGCAACAACATGGCTAGCCCACAGTCAGGAGGAAATTAGCGCTCTGCTCACTTTCTCCTTTGAACGCCAAAATCCCAGCTCAGGAAATGGTGCCACACTGAGTGAGTGAAGCTTCCCACCTCAATTAATCCCATCAATATAATTCCCCACAGGCATACCCAGAAGCCCATCCATGAGATGATTTTAGATTTCATCAAGTTAATAACAGTTTAATCACTACCTATTCAGAGATGGCTATCCTTGATCAGAGAATGTGAACTTTGACCTGCCCCTCCCAGTAACTAGTTTTTCATAATGAAGTAGATAATTGCCTTCACAGATTGTTAATGGTGTCTCAAAATGGTGATGGCAAGGGAAGGCATTATTAAAGGAAGAGGCTTTGGAGCCCGAGTTGAGTAATTTTAAGGTATGCCTTAAAAGCTGCAGTCCTTCAGTTCATCCAGGCTCCTATAACAAAGTACCATAAATAGGAACTTATAAACAACAGAAGGAAGTTCCTCACAATTTCAACAGCTGGGATCAAAATAATGTCAGATTCTGTGAGCACTGAGAACCTGTCCCTCATTCATAGAGGGTACCACTTCAGTGCATCATCTGTCACAGGGTAGAAGAGGAAAGCTCTCTGAAGCCTCATTTTCAGGGACAATCCCATTCTAGAGGGCAGAGTTATCATAACTCAGTCACTTCTAATTCTGTCACATTGGTTGTTAGGTCTTGACATATGAGCTTTGAGGGGGAAATGAACATTCAAATCAAAGAAGAGAGAATTACTTGAGAGCGGAAAGGAGTCACAACATAATGGCTGTAGTTGGGGTAGGTCAGATGAGCATGCTATTGTTTTGATGAGAAAGATTCTTTCTGCCAAGAACAGGTATGTACTCAGCTAAACAGTTAATTTTGCTTCAGTGTTTTACTGGTTAATACAGAGACAGTAAACTATAATTAGTTCCAGAATGTTTAACAAAAGAAGACAAATTAGGTCTAGTTGTCAGTCCTATTGATTGGTTTTGTATACACTGAGCTGAGGATTCATTACATCATTTGCATCATTTCCTGAAGCTGGTCATTCCATCCTCTGTGAGCATTCCACACAGCACTGCTATCACACTCTCTACCCAGATTGATGTCACAAGCCAGTTCATGTTCAGGAGGAAGGGACAGAAGCCCTCTCCTTTAATGGGAATGTCCAGTTACATCCAGGTTTTAAAAATACTCTAGTTTACCCTCAGCCCAAAACTATGCTTTCCCACAAGCTCCTCAAAAGACTCATCAATTGATAAAGTCAGTATCAACCTTAAAGTATAGGATCAGGTCATCTAAATTAGATTCCGGTAGTGCCAAAGGCACTTGGATTTAATTTCATAGCTATAATTCATTTTGACTTGGAAACCTGTGAGTGAGAAAGAGGCTAGTCATTCCTACACACATACCAAATGGCCACAGTAGAATAAACTTTAAATATGGAATAACCATAAAAAACATTCCTGTTAAGGGATGGGTAGAAGGTACACTGTAATCAGTCCCTAGCAATTCAGAAGCCAATAAGGCACCAATTCCTTGATTAGGAGCAAGAAATATTCTCTAGGAGTAAATCTTCCATCTAGACTTTTGCCTCTGTCCTCTGAACCATCTTTCATTTTACAGAAATAGCTTATGTTTGCTGTTGAGTAATTTTCATCTTACTTGTAGAAGTTCAATGGCCCAGAGGCCATGTTTTAAATTTGTATTTTCTTCATTCATTTCTACCTAGGCTTTAATAATTCTTTTAAATAGCTCTGTGAGATTATTGCCTATACATCTATAGTCTACACAACAGAAACACACACACACACACACATATATATATATATATATATATATATATATATATACACACATACAAATCTTTTAAGAGTCAATCCCTTGTTCCCTGTGTCTTCTTTGAAGCTGTAAAACAATGTCCTTAAGATTCCTGGAAGCTTTGTTGTCTGAGAGACCCTCTGTGTGATACATTCACTTCCAATCCTTAAGAGGAGATATTTTGTCTAGTTGAAGGGTCTTTGAGGAACCAATACATGAGATTCTGGGGTCTTCACCAAGTGCTTTACTGGTTGGATTTTTAGCTTTGTCATTTCCAGATTATACCCAACATTTGACCTTGGCTTCCAGCTAGTTCTTGCTTTGAAGATCTCCCACAGACAGGAAAGAATATCGCAAGCCTCTAAGCTTTCACCAAATCCTACTGTACTATCACATTCTTATTGTAAGTAGCTAGAAGTCACTCAGTGTGTCCAGTGCTCTTCATGTCCTACAAGGGACAGTCCTGGTGCTACTCTCATGCGCCCATGCCCTTAATGATAACCTCCTTGATTCCTGCCTTTATTCTGTCTACCTACCACCCATACACAAAATCAATATCAGATATATATAAAGATTCATTATAGTGACATTTTTCTTCTAGGATTCAAACTGTATTTCAGTTATTTTTACCTGTTTAATAAATCATACCGAACTTATCGACAAAAATGTAAAACTATTTGTGCCAAATGGCTCCTATAACCTCATTGTACCTTGTAGACCCATGAAGAGATATATATGATTTGCTCTGTGGTGCAGAATGGTCTTGGCTGCCACATTTTGTGTTCATCATAATACTCAGCATCATTAATTGGCTGAATTGGAGGTTCAGCTGTCCACTGGGACTAGTTGACACTGGGACTGGCTGGGGAATCAGACTACAATAGTTCTGCCTCACACAGCCTTATTAAACCTCATTGTCTCCAAGTGTAGAAGTGGGGGTCTGATGTGCGTCAGTGACACCAGGGGTATATTAAAAGCAGACTGCTCATCCGCGTAGTCCCAATGTATACCACTTCGCTTTGGCTCATAAATTCTATAATAATCTTTGTCAACATGGTAGGATTTAGAATCACCATAGAACCACTCTTTTAGGTGTGTCTATGAGGGTATTTCGAGAAAGGTTTAGCTGTGCAGGGAAGACATACTATGAATGCCAGTGACATCATTTTATGGGTTAAAGCCTAGGACGGAATAAAAAGGAATGTGGGCTGTACCATTTCATGTGCTGGGTCCTAGACTGAACGCAAAGGAGAGAGCAGGCCGAGTTCTGGAACATGAGTCCACTGTTCAGCCTCTGCTCTTATCTGTTAATACGATGTGATTAGGTGCTACAGGTTTCTACTAGCTTGATTTCCCCACCATGATGGGCTGCAACCTGGAATCATGAACCAAACAAACCTTTTTTCACTGAAGTCGCTTTTGCTAGAGCGTTTTTATCACAGTAACGGGAATGAGATTAAAACAAATGCTAACAAGGGATCATCTCGGTTCTTCAAGGCCTCCGCCACCAAACCCAACATAGATGTGAGTAGTGAAGCATAGCGTTGACTAGCCCGGCCCCACAGCTCCTCCTTATGTCTCATAAAGGAGATTAGAGATCAACTCCAGCACTTACCAGCAGGGGATGCTGTGCCACTTCCTCCTGCTGTGAGAAGAGAGGGCTCGCCATTTGGACTGCTGACAACACACCTAACCAGCAGAGGATTCTGAATATTACAGTCCTGGCGCTTACTTCAGCAGGGTGAGAGGATGTTGAGAAACATCAGCTTCCTACCCAATCCTGCTGAAACTGCGCAGGGAGTAACACAATGTATTTGTTGGTATTTCTCTGACAAAAGACACATATTGCCAAAACAGCTTTCCATTTTTAAATCGTCCTAGTATTGAATCAGTCCTTTAGCTACAGGTGATAGCTTCTCTTGGAACTGTATCATCTGTGTCTTTTGACAGTTCTAGGCTGGGGGTTTTAAGGATTCCCTGTTGGACAGAAAATGAAAATCTGTCTGCCATTTATCCTTCAGATCAGGAGGGCCCTAGGCAGTCCATGGTTTTCCACACTTTGGAGTCTTCCTGTGGTTACCTGCTTTGGTATATGTGTGGATTTTCAGTGTAAGAAAAAGCTTGGAGGAACGAAGTTAATCCATTTTTCCAGAAAAGGTTGGGCCTGTGAGTATCTTAACTTCCCAGGAAAAGGTCAACAGATATCACCATTCTTGTTCTACTGACAATAAAACCCAGAAATCATAGATTTAGAAAGTGAAGACAAAATGGTGGCCTCAGTTGACACCAAAAGTAAACTAAGTGGGTACATGACCACAAGGAAGGGGAAACAGGAGAGAATGATTCTTTTGTACATGGTCTTAAAGTCCTGGAGGAACTATAAGACTTTGTGTTGGCCTTATTAACTGGAGGAAATAATTACAAGGACTCATGGCAACTATGAGTCTTTTCTAGTAGCTTTTGAACTGTTGGTTTGGGCATTGCTTACGTTCTGGTTTTAAACAATATTGTGCAAGTTGGATAGAGATTTGAATGGATCAATGTGAACCTTCATGCTTTTGTTACTGTCTTTATTGTTATAACAAAGTACAAAAAAATAGTTGGCATAAACATAATTTACTTTTCATAATTCTGGGGGTTAAGAAGTCCCAGACCGGAGTACGTGCAGATTCAGTGTTTGGTGAAGACCTGTTTCCTGATCCATAGGTGACAGATGTAAGCTATGACTTTACAAGGTGTAAAGTATGAAGCAGCTTTCTGGAAACTTTTATAATGCTACAATCACTGTGGAACTGAAGTTTTTGGGAATGCCTTCTGTTATAAATGGAACCTTAACCTAATCTAATAACCAAAGTTAATCTTGTGTTTTAAAATCATTTAATACTATCTCAACTTATTTATAATGGAAACAAGCTTCCTAACCCTTGGTCTCCTCTTGTAACCTAAACATATAGCTTTAATCCTTCATGATTCTTCCTTCTTCCTTTCTCCTGATTAAGATTTGTGTGTGTGTATGCGCGTGCGTGCGTGTGTGTGTGTGTGTGTGTGTGTGTGTGTGTGTGTTGAAAATATCAATTGCCAAAAGAAGTATATAATTAAAGGAATGAATTCTCCCATTTGTGTTGTAACCAACAGATGAGATTAGATTGAAAACATTTGTTTGTGGTTGCGTGTGTTGTTCTAAGTCAGTAGGGGTCAGCTAAGAAAAATTCTTTGATAAGAAAGCTTCCTTTTCTTTCCCCAAATCACACTAAATGTACTGTTTCAATAGAGAACAAGTCATTTGTTTAGAGAACAGCTCCAGGAAGACTCAGAAGGAACATGTTCTCAGAACAGATTGTGTTCACTCTTGGCTTTCATGGATGCTAAGAGTCAGGCTGTCTGTGTTCAGGCACCACTATAATATAGTATTACTCAGCTGGAAATCACTTGTCCAAAAACTCCATTTTCTGGTAATCATTACCTTAGTGATTTGAATTGTGTAGGAGAACAATTATTCAGACTAAAACAATTTTCTTCTAAAACAATTTTCAACACACCACATGTACACACACACACACACACACACACACACACACACAGACTCCAAATCATATATCCTTATGTAATGTATTCATCCTCTCCCAATAGATTTCAATGTCTAACTTGTGACAACACCAACCTAAAAGTCCAAAATCTAGAGGGGGCACTAGGACAATAATTCAATAGTTATGAGCACTGGAGGCTTTTGCAGAGCACAGGAGTTCAGTTCCCAGAACGCACATGGCAGCTAACAACTGTCTGCAATTCCATTTCTAAGGGATCTGATAGCTTCTTCTGGCCTCCATGAGCATTGCATTTACAGGTGTATTTACATGTATGCAGACAAACAACACTCGTGCACATAAAATAAACATAAATAAAGTTAAAATCCAAAGTCCAAAGTTTCATTTAAACATTATTTGAATCAGATGTGAATGAGGTTGACTCAAGGTTCAGTTCATCTCAAGGCAAAGTGATCTCCAGTTGTGAGTCTGTGAAACAAAGTGTGCTATGTGCTTCAAAGTGAAATGGTAGGCTAGCCACAGACTACATATTTCCCTTCCACAAAGGAGAGATAGGAAAGCAGAAAGAGGAAACAGGGGCAAAGTAAGTATGCTATCTTAAGGTTCAACCATAATCTTTGGCTCTGCCCTTTAGGACCCCCCGTGATGGAAGTCCTTTCTCACCTAGGTAGTTTTTCTGGGCAAGAGCTAGGATTCTGTGGTTCCACATAGCTATGCCCCAGTGTAGATTTCCTGGGCTGGAGTCACCTGCCTGAAGCTGTAATTTTTTACTTTATATATTGTTCTGAGAACTACCCACACAGCAACACTTCAGGGCTTCAGGTGGCCCCATCCTTTGAAATTCTTCAAGGCTTGTGTATTCCGTATGCTGATGTTTCAGACAAACATCTTATTTCAAGTTCTAGCTTCCACAGGATACAAACAAAATCCAGTCAAACCTTCTGCAATGTTACAATAAGCACTGCCTTCCCTTCAGTTTCCATGAAGGAATGTTTCTAGTTTCCATAAGAAATCTCATCAGAAAGCCCTTCATCACCCGTATTTCTACTGGCATCCTGTTCACGACCACTTAGGCAATCTCTAAGATTAAGGCTTTCCCTATAGCTCTCCTCTCCATTCAAGCCATCACTATGGACTCCTTTTGATGGCCTCTGCATAGAAATGTAAGCGTTTTTAGCATGTCTTCAAGGCCCTTCTGGCCTGTGCCATGACCAAAGTCCACATCTCCCTTCACACTCCTGGTGTTTGTTATACCAACAAGCCACCTTCAGAGCAAAATTATCTTAGCCATTCACACTTCAGCCTATTCCCTCCACTGCCTGAATATCATATCTGGATACCAGGACTTGGGTTATTTATAAATAATATCTTTCTCATGGCTTAGGAAGATAGGAGTCCAAGACCAAAGTCCCTTTAGATCTGGTTGCCCGGCGAAGGACCATTTCCTTGTTCCTATATGTAACCTTCTTGCTTTGTGTTTGTGCAATTGAAAAGGAAAGAACACTCCTTGGGCTTTCTTCCTAAGGACACTAATATCGTCCATGCTTGTGGAGGAGATATTTATAATCTAATGACTTTCCAAAGCTTCACCTGCTAATACAATTTCCTTGGTAAATGAGATTAAACATCCACATTTGGAAAAAAAAACCAATTCATAAAATGCAGCATTAATTTTGAAAATAAAGTAGAATTTTTTGCCGTATTACTCATGCACTCAAAAGACTTTCAGATGGGCTTTATTTAAAAAACAAAGATACCAGAGTTTATCAGTATTTAAGTCAGCTACAGTATGAGTCTGATTAGGAACGTCAGGATTTCAAGACAGGCCAGAGTGGAAGACTTAGTCTAAATATTTCATTTTTCAAGTAGTTTCCTTCTTAACAAGTTAAAAGTTATAGTATCACAAAGGAAAGAAAATATTCTTTGGTTAAAAGCCCAAGAGTGACAATTATAGATTAAGATGAAAGAATATTTAGAGATTACTGGTTTCTGGACTCCAAGACAAAGGTTTACACAGCAGCAACTGTGTCAGAGTGTTCTTCAACATTTACAGATTTACTCCATATGCATATGAAGATGAAAATGGAAACTGACCACAGGATTCCCTTTGGGGCACTTTCATTGTCCACTTGCCTTATTTTTATATTCCCTTTCGGTTTCTTTTCTGTCACAGTACAAATATATTTCATTGTTCTTTGTGTTTATGGATAATACACATCCAACTGCTTTATCCATAAGATCATCAATGCACACTGGGTTTTATTTTGGTTGTGTTTTAAGGTGATTTCAAGATATTGAATGAACAGCTAGCTATTCATAGACCAGGCAACAATGTGAGATTCCATTCTTGCCCTTGCTTTCATATAAAATCCCCTGGCTCTGGCTTAGGGCTGTTCAAAGGGAATGAGATAGACTTGGGCTCATATCTCTCTCCAGATCTGTTCTTGATGTTGTATAAAGTGCTAAAGAGTCTGCTCTTGAAGTCACCAATAGATACGTCCTTTCTTTGCTTGTAGAGCAAGATTACAGTGCAATCCATTTTCACAGAGCAGACTTTGAGGAGGGCCTCTTGTAGCTCCTTCTCCCTACCTCCAGCTTCTGTGACCCTTCTAATCTCCTCTGCAATTTGGTTTGATTAGGTCATGCTCTGAATCTTCCCACTCTCACTTTTCATCCACCTGTTTTTGCCTCTGAGATTCCTATTAGCTCATGAACCAAATTATATGAATCCAAGATTCCAATATTATATGTTCTTGAATAATTCTAAATTCATTTGAAAATTTCTGACTCTATTTTGTGGGTAGACTTTAGAAAGTACTTGACAATGGCTCTTAATTCAAAGACCAGGCTTTAAAGTCAACCATACCTGAACTTGATGTGTCCTGAATAGAGTTTAATTTTAGGGAATATATGGGATTGGGGATTTCTTTTAGTTAGAAATGAAAGAAGATGAGTCAGGAAGAAGAAATGTAGTCAGGTGACAGCAAGAGCATAGATAGGGACAGAAGAATAGCAGTGAAAGGTAGTTATATTCAGATTGCAGCTCGAGACAATCTATGAGAAATATAAAGCATAGGTGGGAGGTTCCATTTCTTCTTGGCCCTGACTAAGGAGTCTGGAAACGCTCCTCCTTTTAGAAGGGCTTTTCTTTATGCCAGTGAAAAAAAGCGGACTAATCTCTTTCTGATGCACTGCTCAAACGGATGATTCTGTTTGAATTAATAACATGCCAAACTAGCACCCCAATTCCAAATTATCAAGATGAAATTATGCCACTTAAATGGAGCTATAATTAAAAAATACATGGTAGGTGAAAATTCTCCACACTCTTCTGCGGCCCGTGGGACCTTGACATGGAACAGCATTCTGCCCTTAAGTCCAAATTATTGCATGTGCTTATTGTGTTTTAGGGCCCTATATCATTTAGGGATCTCCAAAGAAAAAGAACCAATAGGAGAGATGGATAGAATGAATACAGTGATGATCGGTATGTAGGTAGGAGGATGGATGGATAGATAGATGATAGATAGATAGATGATATATAGAAAGATAGATAGATGCAGATTGACAGGAGACACATAAATAAATGACAGACCACTTAGTTCAAGTCTAAATTCAAAGCCCTGAGAAACAAAATTGCTGCTGGAGCAGGTAGTACTCTTGAGTCTGAAGGCCTATGAACCAGTAGTACCAATATCTGCGAGCAGGAAGAGGTAGGCAACCAAACTCATGATGAGAGATTTCCCTTGTGATACCTTTCTTTTTTTCTCTTGAGGCTCTCAGGGGATTGGGAGGCCCAATCATTATCGACGAGGCTTAGAGCCTCTATATTCAGAATACCAATTCCTTCCAGAAATGTCATTAGGAACATACGTCAGAAACAATTTTTATTAGCTATCTTTAACCCAGTCGAGTTTCCACAAAAATACCTGGCCTAAAGTCTGGCATCTCAAACTTTAGATAGAAAATTTGGAAAGTTTGCTTTCACTCAGGCTATCATACGAGACGAGACCAAGTCTCATAACATTTCAGCAGGTTACAAAAGGTGAGGTTTATCCAATAGGAAGCCTTCAGCATGATCATGATTTTTTTCTGAAGTCATCAAGAAATGACTTATTAAACTCATCTCTTTGATGATCTTACATAAATTCATCATCAAATGCAAAGTACAGACAGAAACAATCAGCAGTCTCTTTAGTCACCGGACAGTTTTCCCTGATCAGATCATCAAAGGATTCCTACACAAGAATCTCTTATTCTCAGGAGATATTTGGGAGCTGAAAATAAAGAAATTACAGCTCTAGCTCACCGAAGCAACTTTCGAATTCATCACAGTCAAAGAGTCTCCACAGGAAGCATGAGGCATCAGCACCCAGGCTAGCTCCTGAGACACTGTGTCTTGACAGAGTCTAGAGGATTTTCACTTGTTCAGTCCTCAAAGAAACACCAGTATCACTGTTGGCCAAGGAAAGCTAAATTCCTAGATATAACACTGTAAAGAACATTACCTTTGTTATATCTACGAAGAGAAGGAAGGTCTGAGGGGAGAGTATTTGTGAGGATGGCTTGATGTCTTTCTTGCAAGGGCATACAGATCTGCTGATCTGGTGACACATGGGACTTGGATTTGTGAGCACAGTGAGATGGAGTCTGGAAGGAGATCCTGATGCCCAGCCTGTCAGTCTCGATTAATAATCTCTGCCAGGTTCAAGTTCTATCTCCCAGGAGCAGGTATTTCCCAGAACAAGGAGTTAAGCTATTTAGGTATCACATCAGTATTATTTAACACAAACATAGAAAAATAAGATCTTTTTTTCCGCACAGAAGACTGAAGATTGGTCTCAATGTTCATTCGTATGGAGATGGGTTCTAGACTCTTTTTTTAAAGCTCCTTTATTAATACATGTATATGACTATGTATAGCACAAACTGAAAACTTAAAAAGCTGGGATGAAAACAAATAATTACCGTTTAATAGTATTATATTCATTAGAAGAAGCTGTTTAATACAATTAACAAAGGCAGAAAAAATAAGAGAAATTCTTGTGTGCTTAAGAACACCTGATAAAGCAACCTTTACATTTGTCCTTCAAACATTAGTTAGAAAAAGGCAACATTCACTTGACAAAAGAAATAAGACAGTAATTTAAAAATACGTATTGCTCAAACATAGTTTAATTTGGAAAGTGTGTGTATCCAAAAACTTTGTGTTTATACCTGGGTGTGTGCTGTGCCTGTCACGTAGGAGCAGATGCAGCATAGAACCCAAGCACTTCTCCACAGGTGGAGAGTGAGGTGAGGATTCACTAGCCCAGGCTCTGGAACAAACATTCATAATATTGACATGGCTGAAGATGACTTGATCTCAAAAAATTCTAGTAGAGGAGAAGGCACGCCCCTGTGTCAGTGCATAACTGAAAGAATAAATATGTACTGAGAACTCAGAGGAGGAAGAGACAGGGAAAATTCACACTGGGCTCAAGCTCTGAACAGGGAGAGGACAGAGAGGGCTATTCAGGCAGCCATGAGAGACCCCACAACGTGTGCCTGTGATGAGTAAACATGCTCCTGTTATGTCTTCAGGGCCTAGGGCAAGAACAAAAATGAGCTCTATATTCTGTATCTAAATATTTTTAAAACTATAAATCAAACTTTAAAAGCTGTGAAATAAATAATCTGCCTCCTACCTGAAGATATTTCTGTATAACAACAAAATTGGAGGGTTTTGGCAAAGCTCTGGTTTTAGCTAAGTAAAAGTGAGAAAAAACAGCTGAGATACCCAATTTAACTATAACTGAGCATTTCTGAGGACAGACTAGCAATTTTTGATTAATAATGAAATAAAATCAATTTTCAAATTGCTGTGCATTTATTTCATGCCATTCTCATGCATTCAGCAAGTCATTCTGTTTTATATATTATTTATTCTTTCAAAATTTCATGAATACATGTATAGGGCTCATATCTATAATATACTTTGATTCACTTGCCTTCCCCCAGTTGTCCTCTCTAATCACCTTTCCCACTTCTTTGGACTCTTTTTCCTTCTAAACCAGTGCTCTTCTTAATTTCAGGTCTTATTTGTGTGTGTGTGTGTGTGTGTGTGTGTGTGTGTGTGTGTGTGTGATTTTGTGAATCACCATGTTTAAATAGGGCTGCTAGTTTAATTACTTTGAGGGAGTATTGAGGAAGGTCAATTCACTAGTGGCTACAATCACTGAGGAATGAGGCCCTCAACCCCAGCAACCCTTTATTGTTGCCAGTTCCTCTGGGAGGGTAGGGCCTAGTGTGACCCCCAGTCTATGATGGGATGTTGATGTATGGAGTCTTTTGCAGATTATGTGGGGGGAACCACTGCTTTGAATTCACTGTTGTGTTTTATGTAAGATTTTTGAATTCTGGTTTTCTAAGGATATTAACTTAGACAATGGAAAAAAATAAGCTGTAAAATTCAAAATGTAGTCAATCAAGTAATTCTTTTCAAAAACACAAAGTAAAAATTTTTCAAATATGAACAATTTTTTAAAGTATTTCATTTTAAAATGTGAAATATTATCTATAAGACTATGAAGAATTCAATTATATAGTATCAAATAAATAATCAAAATTTACTTTTATTTATTAAACATATGAAGCTTAAAATAGTTAATATTTATTAGCTATATTTTGTCAACTATAATATTTAATAAAATATTTAAAGCCAGAAATACTTGATTTTAAAAATATTTTAAACATGAGTAAACTTGAAAAATAAATTTTTAAAGGAACACTTTGAAATTAATCATCTGGGGGCAGGAAAGAAAGCTCACTGGTTAAGAGTACTGGCTCTTCTTGCAGAGGTTCTGCATTCAGTTTCTAGCACTCACATGGCAGCTACCAACTCCAGTTCTAGGCCATCCAGCGCCATCTTGTGGCCTCTATGTGCATTGCATGATGTGGCATGCAAGAAAAAGTTTTAAAAATTAAATTATTTCCATTTTAAAAGTAATTTTACAATATAATAATAAACCGTTCAGCATTTATTTTTTTGAGACAGAGTCTCACTGTAGCCCCAGCTGGCCTGGAACTCGCTACATAGACCAGGCTGGCCTTGAACTCACAGAGATTCGACTGCCTCTGCCGCCTGAGTGAGTGCTGAGATAAAAAGCTTTGCCACTACCGCTGGCCTTCAATATTTTTATAAAATTGGAATTTCTCATAGTTCTTCATTATGTGTCTATTTTGTGTGGCAAAAGTATCAACCCTACCACATGCATGCTATGTCTAAACCAACCTGTAAGAAATTTAAAAGTAGCACAAATAGTTTAACATTACAAAGTGCTTCCCAATTGTCTGGTACAATTGTAGTGAACACAGCATGGCTTCTTGTGAGTGTTTCTAGAAATACACTTCACAAAGCAGAAACATAACAGCAGACACTCAGAACTCTTAGAATATAATATTTCATTTAGAAAGACACCACAGCATTTATGCTGTTTGCAAGAACTTGTTTGTCAAATTCAAAATGTGGAACCTCAAAAGCAGAAGTCCAGGACAGGATCCTCTTGACCCAGATAAAAGTACAGTTCTAGAAATCAAGCTGATGAAGGACAATGGTGACCAGATTGTCAAGGATGTCATGAGTCCTGCTAGAAAGTGTTCTCTGACACTGTGTCTGCTAACCTGGGAGAAGAGCAGACAGGCAGTAGCTCCCTCCCCCTCACTGTTTTTCCTTCCTGCTGAAGTCACACCAACTCTGCTCTGTTGTTGAAATCTGCATGTTGACCCTCAAGATGATAAAAACCTAATTTGGAACTCTGAAGAGATGGCTCAACAGTTAAGAGCACTGGCTGCTCTTACGATAAAAGCCATCTGTAACTCCAGTTCCACAGAAATTTGATGCCCTCTTCTGACCTCCTTGGTCATTGCACAACGTGGGTGCATTCACACACATGCAGGCAATACACTCATACACATAAAATTAAATAAACGGTTTGAAAGAACTTTGTGGATACTTTATCTATCATGAAACAGAATAACATCAAAGGGGCTAAGTTTATAGTATCTTTTTGTGACTCCTTTATGTCTCCAGAAAAAATATACACTTAGAGAAAAAGCATTTGTAGATTCATACATACAGATTCAGAGCTAGGTAGAGACAGAACATGAGGGGAATTCCATGACAGGTGATTTTGTTCCCCTGGATTGTCAGTAACCTTAATGAACTGATTCATCTAAACAGCCAGGCACACAGCACAATGCTCTTCTAGGTTCTAGTTACCAGAGAAGGTCCGCGGTCCTCCTCCTGACACCCACTACCTCTCACAGCAGAACCGATAACCACAGACCTGGTCAGCACCTCTCTGTTTCTTCTGGAGCCCTACTAAACCATTCTCCCAAAACAGTCTAAGTAAGAAATGAGAAAAGAGCACATGCCTTGGCCCAGACCTAGAGCTTCTGGTAGACACAGGACAAAATCTAATCACTACACATGACCTGCAAAGTGCTGTAAGCTTCCATTCTGTCCCACCTTGGGTTTGCTGTATTATCCTTCTTTCACTTTCTAGAAAATGTTAGGCTCCTTCCTATCCTAGGGCTTTGTGGTTTCCTTCTAACTAGAAAGTCTTCTCTGGGAAGCTCGTAGACATCACATTCTAAATATCGCTGCTTAAACCACTTGCGCTCACAGCTCACTTTCATGTTTTAAATTTTGAGGATTTCGCACATGAGCACTGTGTGTGTGTCTTTGCACCTTCCTCTCCTTCTTCAATTCCTATTGTCTTTTTCACACTGTCCCACATTCACGGCCTATTCTATAAAAATTATTGTAACATGTGTATGTGCATGTGTATGTGTGTGTGTGTGTGTGTGTGTGTGTGTGTGTGTGCGTGTGTGTGTATAAACTACTGAATCCATCCACTGTTGCTCATCTTAAACACTTGGAATTATGTAATCAATCAGGGGGCTTGTCCCTGGTCAAGACTGATTCTCTTGCTCAGCAGCCATCGATTGCCTGTAGATCTCCATCTAAGGGTGAGGCCTTATGAAACTGACATGTTAACTTGTCATTATGTAGATCTTGTTTGGGCAACCATATTGTTAAGATTTCATGAGTACCACATCCCCTCATATCTACAAAGCACTATCTAGAAGCAGACATCCTGGTCCTCTGGTTCTTAAAATCTTTCTGCCCCTAGTCCCTGATAGTCACTGAGCCTGGAGACTGGCATCCCACAGTCACCTATTCTCTGTATTTTGACCAGTTGTGGACCTCTGAAACAGTCTCTATCTGCTGCAAAAATAAGATTGTTTGATATTAATAAGAAGTACACTTACCTATGGGAATAAGGATAAGTACTTAGAATACAGTTAGAAGCTACACTGATTTAAGAAAATAGTAGTAGTAGTTTTTCTCTGGGATTTACAAGAAGTAGTTCTTCTTGACTAGATTTACAATTCTAGGTTTGAGTTCCCTCCTATTGAATAGGCCTGAAGTCCAATTAGTTTGGGTTGGTTATCCCCAAGATAATATCGCTAACACACCATTGAGGTTATCTTACCGGGCTAGTCATCGTTAGGTTAGCGGCCTTTATATCTGAGTAGTACTATTGATTCGTTTTCTCCTTTGGTATCTTCCGTAACACCTTTTAATACTGTGAGAGCTAGCCTTCAGAGAAAAGGCTTCTAGATCAGTTCTGACTCAGTTCAGCCGCAATGTCCAAAGGGCATGGTTTCTTCAACAATGGGGTCTTACCTTTAAGTTATCCGAGGCAACCAAGGGCATTGGCACTGGCCTCTACTGTTTTGGAGGACTCTTGGATCTCCCTGATCAATACTTTGATAAGAGGTTTCCCTCATCTGGCACTGGAGGTTTTGTTGAATAGTCTATGACTCCTGTGAGTGGGGGGGACCATTATCATCCTCCCAAACAGCATAGGTATTTTCAAGTAATCTTACAAAATAATGTTTCCCTCTGGTTCTTTAAAATATCCTTATCTGTCCCCTTTCATAATTCCTGTGTCCTACTGACTCTAGGTATATAAGTATATAAAAAATATATATACAAATCAGATGTTTTACTGATAAATAAATCATAAAGAAATCTATTTCAAGCACTTCTTTGTTGTACATATAATCTTGTATTTCTTTAAGGCAAAGCCCTAGCTAGATGTATGTACTTGCTTATTTTTCCATAACGATTAAATCTTGGCTGAGTATTCGATGCTCTAAGATATAGAGCATCTTCAACATTTTTCAACGTTGATCAATATTTTGACTTCATAATCATCCGTGCTGAGAACACTGCTTCACGTCAATTCGGAGTACAAAAAAAATGACAGAAATATACTTAGGATCATTTTTGGAAATTGGCAATTTCATCCTAATCCCAAGCCAACATTTAGTTAACAATTTTTGTTGATGTTGTGATTTTTTTTTTTTTTAATTTTTGAGACAGGATCTCATTGTGGAGGCGAGGCTAGCCCAGGACTCACAGAAATCCACCTGCCTCTGCTTCTGAAGTTCTGGCATTAAAGGCATGTTCCACCACACAGAGGTATTTTACAACTTTTTGATAGAATGCAATTCAGCAAGTCAAATGACAATTTTTAAATATCAATTTATTTACTTTTAACTCAGCATTCAAAGTATCAGGTTTCATTATGAAATTTTCAAAAAAAAAAATGTTTCCCGGGTTCTCCTCCTCTCTCTCCCGTCTTCCCACTCTCTTCCTCATCTTTCTCCTTCAACACTTTGTTTCTGCTTTGGTGTCACATGTGACTTATTGCTCTCCTCCTCAATCCTTCCCTGCCCCCTTTTTAATGATTTCCTTTCTAGTTTCATAGCCTGCCCTACACTCAGCCTTACTTACGTGAAGGCATATAAATATTAACACTGAGGACCTGCAGAAGAGAGAGACCATGAATATTTGCTTCTCAGAGTCTGACTTAACTTACTCAATGATACTTTGAAAATCCATTCATTTTCCTCAATTTCAAATTTTCATTTTACATTAAAACCAAATAAAATTCCATTGAGTTTATACATATATATATATATATATATGTATGTGTGTGTATGTATATATATATATATATATATGTATATAAAATTGTCATTATCCATTTATCTATTGATGGACTTCTAGGTTGAATCCAGACTGAATCCATTTCCTTGTTTTGGTGGATAATGTAGCAATGAAGGGACTATGAAAGTATCACTGTGATAGGTTACTGTAGTCCCGTTTTAATATTTGAGAACCTTCCATAATTATATCATGGGAGTGGGAACTTCCAAGGCCCCACCCCTACCTGAGGAGCTATTGGCAACTATTGGAAAAGGGAGAGTAATTTTTTGTATGGTGGGAGTAGCCTTTGTTCGGTTGCCCATGCCCAGTGGACAGCCTATGCCCATGTGCATAAGGGCATTGCTAATTGGACTCAGTGGGTTATTTAAAAAAAAACAAAAAGGAGGGCATGAAATTGAGAAGCAGATGTTTTGTGGAGTCTGGAGGGGTTGGAAGGCGGGAACAGAGATGGCTATGATAAAGATATATTCTATACATGTACGAAATTTTCTAAATAATTAAAGGATTAGAAAGAATAAAGAAACCAAGGAAGAAAATAAAAAAAGAGGAAAAATAACCTTTCCATAGTGATTTTCATGTGACTGTATTCATTCACCTTGCCAGCAGCAATGAAGAAGGGTTATCGTTTCCCCACATCCTGGCCAACCTTTATCAGTTTTCTTTTTTAAAATTTTTTATTGAGATTTTGGACATTGCGTACAACAGTTCTCAATCAAATTTAAACCTCCTCCCCGATTCATGTCCATACACCCCTCCACTGGACCTGGGAATCACTAACATGTTTGATTTGAATTAATGCTGGATCATTGTGCGTTCAGAAACTATTCACTATTGCCAAATTTTTCATGATTCCCTTGCTCAGGATGGGCCAGTACCCAAGCTTAAGAAGCTGGGGTCTAGATAGCATGGATCTTTCATTTATTATCTGATAATTTTCTCTAAAATTTGTTCAGTGATGCATAAAGCTTTCAAACCAAAGCTGACTCAAGAGGCACCGCAATACTTGTTGGCTGTCTAGGCTTATGTTCTACCTTCCCACAGTTTGCGGTGTGTATGCACATAATGCTGAACATCTCAGAATATTCCAAGTCCTTTGAGGAAACAGCCAGGACCACTGTGTACTAAGATACCTACAGGAGGATGAAATTAATGTACTTTCCTTCTGTTTCCGTACATCCTCTGCCTTTTCCACAGTACTTGACTCTCTTTATGTGCAATGTCATCTCGGTTTTTCTGTGCACTTTTGGAAAATGAACCATATCTTGTTTATCTTTTTGTCCCCATAAGGTGATTGCATTATCTAGTATACTGTGGGTGTTCAGTAAATAAATTATCCAAGGAGTTTTTGTCTACTTCTAGCAGGGTACATGTATAAAAGGCAAAGTCTTCTATCTGGGATCAACTCTCAGCCATACTCCTGCCTTATTGAGCATCTTAGGAAGCTTGAACTTGGGTCTCAGTTTCCCCACTCCACACAATGGGACTGAAAATAGCAACTTTCTCTTGAGTTGTGGTGAAGATTAAATAATACTGAGTTATAAATCAAGTCCTTGAAAGTGTTAAATGCCTGGCCAGTGTCCAATATATGTTAGCCATACCTTCCTGAAATGTTTCTCATATTTTTGTCCTAATTTCAGGGCAACTGGAACAAATGAAAATAGCTTTATTCAATATTTCTTGTCATGTAACAGTAATGAACTTTAGTTTATGGCAAATTTGTGATTAACTTGGCACTAGACTCTCTTCTAATTGAACACACATATATAAATTGTGACGTTAGTTGCTTGACTGTTGTGTAACTTAAGAAGTATGTATATATTGCCAGTCTGTGCCACTTGGCAGCTTAAAATTTTAATTTAATTTATTTAAAAAGAGAGAGAGGCAGTGCATGTGAGACTAGTACTGTGTCAATATGCTTAAATCTCTTCCCATATGTTTTGTTCAAAATGTTTCACACTGCTAAGTAGGAAAAGAAAACATATCTGATTATATATCACTTCTCTGCTTAAAATTTGTCTATAGGTCCCAGAGTAGGGGGAAAAGTTTAGAATACTTTAATATGAACTTAAGAGTAATAAAATGAACAAAGGTAATACAACAATAACATTAAAGCCTATCACAAGAATAAATAATATAAAAATGAAGCTAACTGGCAGTTTTATAAGACAAATAAAATTCATGAAACAAATTTCTATCAATGTTAAAGAAAAGAATAGATATTCATTGTTGGCAAAAAATAATAATAAAATGCATAGTCTTATATAGTGCTTATTGGAATGCAATTTTATTTAAGCTCTTAGAAATGGAAATAAACACCAAAAGTCTTTTAAAAATATCACTTGAAAATTTGCTCTTTTCTCAGCTGAGTGTAGTGACATACACCTTTAATCCCAGCACTCAAGAAGCAGAGGCAGGTGGATCTCTGTGATACCCAAATCAAACTTGTCTACACAGTGAATTGAAGACTAGCTGGGGTTACAGGGAGACCTTGTTCAAACAAAAAACGAAATTAATTTACTTCTAAGAAATAACATGAATAAGCAAAGAAAAGTTATGATAATAATTTTGTACATATTTTGGTATGGCATTTATTATAGTAAAATATTACAAAGAGCCTGGCATCCAGCTATATTAATTTAGGATATATTGATACAATGAATTATACACTATATACATTTATCTGGAGTCTAATCATATGTGCTAAAGAACAAATTTGTGCTCATAGCTCTATGTAAAAGATCATGTATAAGTCAGTAACCATCAGCACCCGTAAAGGATAGATTCTAATGGCCCTGGGGCTGCCCACAGTTATTCCTTATATAAAACATCATTCTCTTTGCCTATGACTTATGCACTTCTTCCTGTATATCTTAAATATTCTATAGGTTATTCATAGTACATGTTAGTGCTATGAAAATAGTTGTTACAATGTACATTTACAGAAGAATGTCCAGAAAACACTTGTGCATATTTGGTATAAGTAGATTGTTTTGAACATTTCCAACCCATGGTTGATTGAATCTGTAAATGCATAGCCTACAGCTATGGAGGATGAGTACATGTATGCATATGCATAAAAGGGACAATTACATGACATATTTGTGTGTGATATGTGAAAGGAAACATTAAAATATTAACAATGAACCACATAATTTAAAGTAAGAGACTTGTTTCTGTTATTAATGCTTTTCTCTCACGTCTATAAATATTGTACCACGACATATTTGAGTTCCTGATGAGAAAAACAATTCAATTAAAAAGAACATTTTATTTTTATTTTTATTTTTTATATGTATGACTGTATTACCTGCATGTATGTAAGTGCACCTATGCCATGCAATGCCCATGGAAGTCCGAAGACAGTGTCAAATTCCCTAGAACTGGATCTAGGAGTGGTTGTTAGCCACACCCTGTGGGTGCTGTGAGTCAAATCTAGGTCCTCTGCAAGAGTAGCCAGTGCTCTGAATCACTGAGCCGTCTCTCCAGCCCCAAACATTTTCATGTTAGTACATACAGCTCTGAAGATTCAGTACTAAACACTAAACCTAGTCGTTATGGAGACCATTGAGATTTTAAAGTGCAAAATTTAGTAGAAATGACTACTTTCCTAAGATACAAAAGCTTTAGTAACTTTAATTTGTTTATTTATGTCTATGTGTATGAATGTTTTGCTTGCATATATGTAAGTGCACCCATTACTAAGGAGGCCAGAATTACAGACTATTGTTAGTTGCCATATGAGTGTTGAGAACAAATCCGGGTCCTCTGCATGAGCAGCTAGTGCTCTTAACCACTGAGCCATCTCTCCAGTCCCTTAATGACTTTAAAGAAGAAATGATCTTGTTTTTGGTCTAATATTTTGTTCTGTTCATCTCATCTACTGGTTTTCAGTGACTAGTGCTGTAGCTCTAGTGCCCAAATCTGTGTCCATTAAGCAAGAAACAGTTGTTAAATTAGTAAAATATTTAATGAAGGGTCATACCAGCTGACTAAATTAACACTGTTTTCCTTATATTTTTATCTACAATTAAGCAAGTTTCCATAAATGGACTATTAGTGATACCAAGTCAGATTCCAAGACCCCTGGCCAGATAATTACCTCAAGAGACAAGGGGTTCAAGCAAGGAGAATAATTTTATTTCTGCAGGAAGCTGATTCAAGGTGGTTTCTGAAGACCAGTGATGGGACTTCATAGAATGATGGGCATCTACTCACATAGGAAAGACCAGATGATGCACAGCTCATCTTTATTGCTTAGCTCCAGATGTTTCTTCAGTTCTTCCAATCACAAAGCAAAGATTTCTGTGTCCTCAGGCTGTAACTGATTGGTTACATATTTGCAATGGGCAAAATGGAAGGGTGGGTAGGCCGCCCCAGGGAGCAAAAACTATATTTCCCCAGATTGTTATTATACATACTACTAACTCTTAAGTAGTGAACAAAAACTTTAATTTTTGAGGCAAGGTCTTCCTTTGTAATTGGTCTTGAACTCATGACCATTCTCTTGCCTCAGTCTCTCAAGTGCTAGAATTAAAGATATACACCTCCATGCCTTAGTTGGAAACATCTTTCATATCCACTGTAACTATAATGTACGGACCAATCAAGGGTCTAAAATTCTTGGTCTGTGATCTAGAAAAAAAAAATAACCCTTAGTCCTTCTCAGCCTTAACACAGACAACTATTGAAAACGCTGGTTCTGCCATTTCCATAAAAGTTATGGCAATTCTTAGGTAAAATAACATATTGAACTTACTATATGTTCAAATAACATTTATGTAAATTAGTAACTGTTTTAATATATCAGAGAACTGTAGAATTAAAAGTGTCTAAGAAGTAAGCACAATTCCAAAACAACCAGTAGATTTACTTCTGTCACCAAAACCAAAAGCCAGAATTTGGTCCTCCCACGCTCTTCTACCCATTCTAAAATAAACTTTACTCTGAGTAAACTTACGGAATGACATCTTTAAGTACCTTCAGGAAAGCTACCTATGTCAGATACTATGTTTCAAGTAGAAAAGGAAAGTTTCAGGAATCACATGTGTCTGTGTGCAGGAAGTAAGTCGAATTCCAATGTGTTCCTTCAATCTGATTCACATTTTTTTTCTAAAGCACCAAAGCCAAACACTTATTTTTTAACATACTTGAAGTGGGCCTTTTGATCATTATTCTCAGTAAGAATATATTCCATTTATTTAACACCATCTTATGTGTCAAAATATTTTCATTTAAAATGTCTTAACTGGTTCTCACAGCCACCCAGGCAGGTGGCATTAGCAGTTTTCCTCTAGTACAATAGTATCCCACATAGTCTACTAGAATTTCTTCATACTAGCTAGCTAAAAACAACTGTAAAATCTTTAGAAATGTTGCAAGCTGGTTCTTAAGCACACATAGTATTTTAAATTAACATGTTAAAATTACACCTATATATGTTAGATAACATAACTCAATAATAAAATTGTCATCACAAATACTCAAAACCCATTGCTTTCTCCTTATCAGAGTTTGCTGATTTATATGCTCTTGAAGATATGCCTATTAAGTAAGTCTTTGCAATAGGAAAACTGTATAGTACTCTGCTAACAGCTCCATGTTTGATGACATCACACTGCTAGCTTGAAATCACCCAAGTGGCATAAACACTCTATGTGTTAGAGCTACATGTACCCATTCTTTGGAAACAGATTGGCTACTATACAAGAACTGGCAAAAATCAAAGGATTCTTTAGGAACCCATTGCTTTTGTTTCTATAATAAAAAGTATTGACACTTGTCATTTGTAAATTATGTGCCACATATCCTTCATATCAGTAAAATTTATAATTAAAAAACAATGATAGATGATAGATAGATAGATAGATAGATAGATAGATAGATAGATAGATAGATAGAGCCATCCTTTGGGGTGAGAGAACTGATTATTAAATACAAGTCAGAAGATTCTGGGAAAACAGAGGAATAGAATTCATCAGGAATCTGTCTCGTGTCCTACACAGCAATTGCACTGGAAGAATCTCTCTGGAATAACTACTGTGGAACTTTGTATTCTACAGAAAGCTTGCAAATCATGGCTGCTCCTGGTGAAGTTCAGCTCTGAGCACAGTAGCCCTTGCGCCCTTCTCATTTCTCAGTCACATCTCATTGACAGAGAACTGTGGACAAGTTTCTGGAGCAACCTGTACATAGATTAGGGTAGCCTAGGTGGGCAAAAGACAACCTGTCCTCCAACTGAGGGAACTCTCTTTTGTCATTTCCTGTACCTTGATTATCACAGGGCTACAGAAAAAGAGGCAGGCAACCACCATTGCCACAATCCCTCATTTTAGTAAGTCCCTTCTAGCTCAAGTGACCTTCAGAGTAAGGGCTGGAGCCCTTCCTCTTGCCTTTTTCTATATTCTCTTTTGGGGCTAGACACTAAAGAAGAAGACGTTCAAAACTACTTCATATAATGAAGAAATTAGAAATTGATACTCTATAGCTATAGAAATTCATAGACTCAGAAAATATCTTTAAAGTGCCTTAAGGTCCTACCTTGGACTGACTATTGGCACAGGAAGCACTTAGAACAAAGAATAATCAATAAACATAACAAAAATGGGAAATTAAAGGATAGGATTTTCAGAGTTATCCAAATATTGATGCAAATGTCCAGTTTCAAACAGGCAATCATAAGCCATATGAAGAAATTAGAATGTATAGCACATCCAAAGCAAAATTAAACAAAAACACTATCTGAAAGGGATCTATTGGTAGATAATCCAAACAAAAACTTTAATGTCTTAAAGATATTAAGCAAAGAATTTAAACAAGATGTGGAGAAAGTCAAGAAAATGATGTGGGAACAAAATGAAAATATTAACAAACAAATTATTAAATATATAAAAAGAAATGAAAAAAGAAATTCTTGAGTTTAAAATGTAATTGAAATAAGAAATTAAATAAAAGACTCAAAGACAGACATGGACAAGCTGAAGGAAGAATCAGTGAACTTGAAAATAGGATAAGAAAAATGATCAAGTCTGAGAAAAACAAAGTAAACATTTTTAAAGAAAAGTAAAAAGACTCCAAGGGGTCTAGGAGACACCAACAAATTAGAACTGGGACTGTGGGAGTTCATGAAGAGAAAGAAAGAATACGAGAGAGAATATCTGAAAAATAATGGCTGGTAATTTTCAAAACCTGATGAAAAACATGATCATATAAAAGGAGACCAACAAACTCTACATAAGATGAGCTCAAAGAGAAGAGACACACACCAAAGTAGACTATGATCAAAGCAAAGACAGAGAATCTTGAAAGCTAGACTACAGAAAGAAATATATACAGGTATAGATTATCAGTAGACTCATCAGAAATTTGGAGTCTAGAAGACAGTGGGTTGATAAACTCAAAATGATAAAAGGAAAAAAAAGCCTTTGATGAGGAATCTTATATCTGGTAAAGCTGTCCTTCAAAATAAAATACTCCCAGAAAACAAAAGCTGATGGTGTATGTAATCAACAGATCTGCCAAACAATGCTCCAAGGAATCTCACAGGATAAAATTAAAGGACATTAGATAATAACTGAAAGCCATGAGGAAAAAAAGACTTCAATAAAGATAACTACATGGGAAAATATAAAATAATGCTATTGTAACAGTGGTTTTTAACTATTTTATTATGCATTTAAGAGACAAACTATTACATTTAAATTTAATATAAATATTAAATATACTTTTTAAAAATTAGTCTAAAGGATAATACTATAGTAACTTCGGGTATAACTCTACAATTTTAGGCTCTATATAGCCTAAAGTTAGTGGATTTTAAAAGGTATCAGCTTATGTTTGGGACAAACAATATGTAAAGATATAAGTTTGTGATATACACAACCAGAACAGGGGGAAAAGATGCAACTAAAAGAATAGAATTCTGTTTTTTTTTTTTCTGGAGGTGAGCTAGTATAATATAAATTCAAATTAGATGACCCAGTAGTTAAAAGCACTAGCTTGTCTTACAAAGGGCCCAGGTTTTGTTCCCAACACTCACATGGCAGCTAACAACTGTCTGTAACTCTAGTTCCAGGGGACCTAACACCTTTTTCTGGCCTCCATGGGCATTGTATGCATGTGGTACATTCATCCACATAAAAATAAGTAAATCAAATTAGAGCATTATAATATGAAGATATCAAGTGCAATTATCATGGAAACTACAAAATGGTTGTAGAATTAAAAAGGAAATGAAGAGATAATTTTATAATTTTACTGAAAACATGTATATCCAATCTCAGAAGAAGACAGCTGGGTTGGAAATGGGAGACAAAAACTGCAGATATCATAAAGAAAACAAACAGCACAATAAGTATGTTGTCATACCAGTAATTATTTTAAGTATAAATATATTTAACTTTTTGATCACAAAACAGAGATTGGCTGATCTGACTACAATGACTGATTTCTGAGCCCAAATATAAAACATAACTAAAGTAAAAAGATGGAAAATTATTTTTTTAAAAAAATATTTTATTATTTTTCTTTTATGCGTATGAGTACACCGCCTGCAATGGTGTAAGTGTACCCATGTTGTACAATGCCCCTGGAGGTCTGAAGGAAGCATTGGATCCCTTAGAACTGAAGTTACAGATGGCTGTTAGCTATCATATGGGTTCTGGAAGTTGAACCCTGGTCCTCTGCAAGAGCCTCGGTGCGCTCAACCACTGAGACACCTCTCCAGCTCTCTTTATATTAGAATTTTTAGAAAATTATTCTTTGACAATCTCATGCATGTATGTAAAGCACTTTGGACATTATCACCCATTACTCTCTTTTATTCCCTTCCAGTCCTGGGAGCCCTTCTTCTCCACATTTTCCCTCTTTCTTGCTTTCATGTCTTAAAAAATACTCACTGAGTTTGCTGGCATGGACATTGGTGGAGGGTTCTTTTTAAAAAATATTTTATTGACTTTTTGTGCTTCTAACATAACAGATCTTAATCAAATTTAGGCCCCTTCCCCAATCCCCACCATCACCAGATTTCATGTATTCTGTCATACATGTTAAATCCTATCCAGCCAAGCATGGGTACCCAGATGCTCTTCAGTGCAAGTTCATCTACTGGAGTCTAGCCAGCCTATCCAAAGTCACATCATTAAAGAAGATCTAGTCTCTCTCACCCAGTAGTAATCAGTTAACAACAGATCCTGAACTAACGTTGGGGCCCGCTGCCTGTTTCCCAGTTCTATGCTGCATTTTTGTCTGATTGAGTCAGCATGTGTCTTGTGCCTGCTTTCACCATTGTTGCAAATTCATATGAGCAAGTTCCCAATAGCCTAAAGCCTCTGCTTCCTCATGTTCATGCACCAACCCTGGCTCCTACTATCTTTTTGCCCCCTCTTCCACAATGGTTCCTGAGCTGTGGATGGGTGAGGTTTAATAATTCTATTCTATGCAAATAGCGACCACAAGAATATGAGTACCATCCATAATAATATCAGACAAAATACATCTTATGTCTACAAAGGTTATAAAAGAAAGAAATTAGCACATACCTTTTAATCCCAGCACTCAAAAGGCAGAGGCAGGTGGATCTCTATGAGTTCAAGGCCAGCCAGGGCTACAATGTGAGTTGCAGGCCAGGTATCTCAAAAAGATCAAAAAAGGAGAATATTTACTATTAAACTTTCAATACAGTAAGAGAATATAATCATTGTAACCATCAACATTGCCTAGTCAAAGACTATCAAAATATATGAAATATGAAAATATACCACTAAAGAGACTCTAAAATACCCCTCTCAGTAAGTGAAACAGTCAAGCAATTAAAAAATAGAGGCCTTAATCCAACAAGCCAACTACAAGAAAACCCAGAAACAATATGCACATTCTTCTCTAATGCAAATGGTATACTTTCCAGGATAAACCGTATGTTAAGGTACAAATTAAGTATCAATAGACATTAAAACACAGATGTCCTACAGAGTATCTTCTTCAATCACTCCATGGTGCAGTTAGAAATCAATAACAAAGTGAAAGTGGAAAATCCACAAAATTGCAGGAATTAGTCCACACATTCTTAACCACCAATGAATCAATTAAGAAATCAGAAGAAAATTTAGAACATACTTATAGCTTTATTTTAAAAAACACAGCTGTTATGGTTAAAAAAGGAATTGTCTACCACACGCTCATGTGTTAAAACCCAGGTCCCAAGCTAGCAAAATTATTGGGAGAGGTTATGGAAACTTTAGGTTTGAGGACCAGCTGAAAGAAGAATGTTCTCAGAGTTCTGATGTCTCCAGTTCCTTACCTATACCTGCTTCTTGTCCACTATTAAGAAGCTCCTTTGCCACATGTTCCTAGTACATTAATTGTCTGCCCAAGCACATGAGGCAAAGCAATTATAGACTGAAATCGATGAAATGGCAAGCCACACTAAACCCTTCCTCCGTGAATACTCACAAGTATGTTAGCCACAGCAAGAAGAAAGAAGATTAACACAACCATGCACCAAAATTTATCAATACTGTAAAAACAAAGCTAAAGAGTAAATTTATAGTTACAGATACTACAATTAAAAACAAGTAAGATCTTAAATCAACAATCTAATTTTACAATTTAAGGACCCACAAAAAGAACAAAGTAAAACCAAAACTACTAGAAGGAAGAAAATAATAAAGATTAGAATAAGAGATAAATAAATTAATAAATTGGATCAATGAAAGATAATAAAGAAAAAAACCTATGAAACAGAGAGATACTCTTTTCTTTTTGAAGATAAAAATTTGGCAAAACCTAAACTAAGAAAAATATTGTGAAAATCAAATTAAATACATTTATAAATTAAAGAGGAGATGTTACAATTATTCCCAGCGAAATTACAGATGATCATAGCACGTTATATGAAAAGTTCTTCATCAGGAAATCAAATTATCTAGAAAAAATTAAGAAATTTCTAAAAACACTCAAAACCAAATCATGCAGAAATAAAAATATCTGTACAGACTTATACTGAACAAGTACATTGAATCAGTAATCCAAAATCTCCAAAGAGAATCCCAATGGATTCACCGATAAATTCTACAAAACATCAAAGAATAATGAATCCAAATCATCTGAAAACTTCTGAAAAAACTGGAAAAGGGGGAACTAAACCAAAGCATACAAACAGACACAGACAATATAAGCAAAGAAAATAACAGACCAATAATTCTAATCATCGTAAGTACGAGAGGACTAAGCACAATACAAACAAACCAGTTTAACAGCATTTATCCCTGGGATGCAAGCATAGTTCAATATGATCATCCTAAGTGATGCAGAAATACTTGTAACAAAGTTTAATACTCTTTCTAGGTTAAATATTATTAGCAGACCAGGAATAGAAGGAAATTTTTCACAAAAATATAAGACATATACGATGAAACATAGCATTTTTTTGAGACCAGGGACAAGGCAAGGAAGCCTGCTGTTGACACTTCTATTGAACATGGTTCAAGAAATCCTAGCTAGGGCAAAGAATCAAGAAAAAGAAATAGAAGGTATTTTCTAAGTTCTTTTGGAATAAGTGAAACTATCTCTGTTCTCAAATCACATAACATTTTATGCAGAAGACACTAAAGATGCCATAAAACAATCAACCAAAAATGCTATAGGACTAGTGTTTCACTTTCTGATTTGATTTGATGCCCACTGCTAAGCATTGACACAGCCAGGTAAGCCCATCAAAATCTCATGGCTGCAGAGGTCATTGGCCCTAGAAATGGACATGGTGTGCTCATCAAATTGCCTTTTAAATAATTATGTTTATACCCATAGATTAGTGCTGTTGTCAGCTTTGGTCAGAGAAGCTTCTATTTGCAGTGGCCTAAGGTTCCTGCAGAGACTTCTAACTGGTCAAAGTGCTGAGAGTAAGTGGCAGCTGAATGCTCTGGTGTAAATGTAACATCTGCATCACGCATTCCGAGGCTCAAGGTTTGGGGCAAGAAGAATGTCAAAGTTTGAGGAAGAAGTGGGGGTTGTGGTATGGAATGCAGACGTCCAGATGTCCGGGACGACATGGCTCTGGCACTTCTGAACTCACAGCAGCTGTGATTCCCTGTTTAAGATCTGCATAAGATTGGCTCTATCTATCAACACCCAGTCATAGACGAGAGATGGACTCATGATGCCTCGCCTCCCTCTGAGTATTTATAGACCGGGAGCTGGAGGGAGACATTTTCTGTATAGCCACTTGGAAGGTGTCGGTGTTTCTGTAAACAAAGCCTTTACCCATGTTCCTACAAGCAGCCTAATAAAACTCATTGGGACACTCCTAAAAGTATAGTATAAAAGATATCATAGAGCTGGGCATAATGGTGCACACCTTTGATCCCAACTGTCGGGAGGCAGAGGCAGACAAATCTCTGTGTTGCTTATCTATATAGCGAGTTTCAGGCTAGCTGGTGCTATAGGAAGACTGTCTGAAACAAAACAAAACAAAAACAACAAAACAAAACAAAATATAACTATGGAAAAAATTATAATACACGAAATTAGACAGCTGACAAAAAGACAAATATATGGTTCTGCCAATATAAAGCATTGAAAGTGGTGAAGCCATGGAGTCACAAAATAGAATGACCAGGATGGGGTTGGGAAATAAGGAGTCTGTGCAATACAAATAGAGCTTCAGTTTTACCTGTTGCATAGTAACGGAGATGGGTACTAGTGCTCGTAACACTATCACATAAATGGATTTTTAACATTGAACTGTGTAGTTAAAATGGTTTAGATGATTATGCTTTAAATTACACAAAATTATTAATTTTCAACTAACTTTTTAGGTTGTCTTATTAAATATTAATAATGTATTTCATCATGGCATCTTCATGCTATTTGACAGTCGTCTTTGCTTCATTCATTTCCTCCACACTGACCGTCCTTCTCCATACTAGCTTCTCACGACCAGTTCATCTCCCTTCTAACTTTAGTTGGTTTCACTTCTGCTTTCCTAGGACGTATGTTCCACTGTCTTTTCTACTGCTCCTCTCATAAGAGCTATTCCTCTCCTCTCTGCACACCCTTACTACATTCACGATATGCACACATAATATTATACATATTTACCACCATAAAATTATATAAATCAGCCCTCTACTATCTTTTAATGACAATGATATAAGTTGAAAACACCGAGAAGAATATAGCAAAGTAATACAGGTTGGTGTTCTCTATCATTTAGTGAAGATTATTATTTAATGTTCTATCATGTGGGAAAGCATTTAAAAATACAACTCAGATTTCAGTGCAAATGAAGTGTCACACCCTGTCCACACGGAGCTCCCCACCAAGGTCGTGAATCGGAGCAGTCGACTCAAGGCCTCAGAGCAATGGCAAGGGCTTGCGGAGTTGCTCAGATTAGTTAGTTTCTCACATCCTGGGCACAACCACTGTCTTTCAAAATTGAAGCCTTGAGTCTGAATGAATGGCTTTCATGCCTCCCAAGCTGACACATGCTGATTGCCCTTCACTTCACAAGTGTGTGTACATCCTATCTTCCAGTGGAGAGTCTTCCCACACCATTCATGAGGATCAGAATTGCTCAACTCCGGACTGTGTCACTGTCAACAGAGAGAGGATGACTATTGGAAACGAAGGTAAAATGCAGACAAGGAAACCAATTTCTCTTTCTTGCATCTTTCCATGGAACTGCTGTTGCCTTCCTCCTTATGGCATTAACACAAGTTCATGTGTTAAGCTAACACTACCCATAGAACTGCTGGAGTTCGTGACCATTACAATGAGCAATTGGCACATAACTGAGATCTGAAATGTGATTATAGTTTATTAGATTTTATCTTTTAACAGCTGGTCTCAAGGGGTCATCGTAATTGAAAGAGATCCAACCATTTGCTCCAAGTTCATCCACATCTCATTTTCCTTTTACCTTACCTGGCTTGAACCTCCTACAGAAAAGTCTACTGTTCTCAAAATATCTGCTTCCTAAAGACTGAAATTTAGCTAGTGGAGTAGAAGGCATAGGTCAGTGGGTTAAGAGCACTTGCTGCAATTCCAATGACCAGACTTGGATTCCCAGCATCCACAATGGGTAACTCACAACCACCTGAACTCCAGCACCAAGGGATCTGATGCCCTCTTCTGACTTCCACAGGCACCCACAGACACATGCAGACAGATAGGCGCGCACACACACACACACACACACACACACACACACACATAAATAAATAAAAATAAAATAATCTTTAAAACATTTTTATTGAATTTTTGAAATTTTTAAATAATAATTTTGATCATATTTAGATCCCTCCCCTATCTGCACCACCTTAATGCCCCTCCCAATTTCATGTACTCAATATTATATATAAAATACATATTAGAGTACATTAAATTAGAATATATACATATATATATACTAAAGTCTATGGAGTCAAATTCATGTCCCCAAATGCCTTTCGTTGTGGGTTCATTCACTGGAGCCTCGTTAATCTACCAAGAATCTCACACTTCAATGAGACAGAAATGCTCCTCCCAGCAGCTGTCAATTGCCAATAACCCAGAGACGGAGGGTTGGGGTTTCCTACATCTATGCCTGACCTTGCCTCATCTAGCTTCATTTGGCCTCAGGAGCTCCTTGGCTTGTCATCTCATCACTCCAAGTTCTGTCTCCATAGTCACATTGCCTCCTCTTTCAAAATCCCTCTGCATCTTTCCTACAAGGACATGTGTGACAGCATTTAAGAGTCACCAGATAATCCAATACAAAATCTTCCTTTCCAGTCGGTTAACTGAATCATATCATTTACCCTAAAAGATAGCATTCCCGGATCTCAAGCTTAGAGTGTGGGTGTGTCATTTTGGAGGGCACTGTTCATATCATTATATCAGAAAAGAATTCATCCCTTAATCATACATCTATTGCCTAGGAAGAAGTAAGAGAATTTTCTGCACTAGGTACTTTCAAAATTTTTTACACACCCCGATAAGCTTGTGGCAGCATAATTAGGTAGACATTTATTCAAACAAAATGTAAAAATCAAGCACAAGAGAAAAAGATTAAACAATGCAAAAAATTATCCTGTTATTCATCCACTAAAGCATTAAGGTCATATCAGTGCTCCAATGTGCACCAAACAGAGAGGATGCCTTTGAAATGCAGAGTAAGTGTTTTGAAGTTTCCTGGTTTGGAAAGTTTCCTGGAAGGAAAGGGTTTCTAAGTTTTAAAGCAAAATCTTTTTAGAAATAGCTGCTGAGACCTCACCATCCCCTTTATCGTGTTTTTCTTTACACAAAAGGTTTTGGCTTCGTTTCTGCCATTTTGAAGAAAAAATAAGGGAAGCTGATGTGAAGGGTTATTGGAGGGAAGGAGGAGGAGGAGGAGGAGGAGGAGGAGGCGGGCTCTGTGAAGTGAGCAGCTGGGGTGTGCCTGATCTGAGGGTGGCTGCTAATCTTACATTGTCTAAGATCCCAGTGTGTGATCCAGCTGTGATCATGGACTCTGTTCTTCATCTACAGCGTATACAAAAGAAAGCGTTAGCATTTGCATACTGGAATTCCACATGCATTTTTATTCATTTGTGTGTGTCTTCAATTTTTCTTCTCCAATTTGCTTTATAAGAATAGACTCTCTTCTCTGGGCTGGGGGTGGAAAAAATCCCAGCACAAAGTAATCTGATGTGTTTATATTTGAGTTTCTAAATATAATTCATACCATGCTCATCTATCATGGGCTCATTTATCATTTCTTCTTTGTACCATAGTTACAATTATGACACCCGGAAGAAAGGCAGGTTTTCTGACTCCTAAGTGCCCCCTGGGTCTTTCCTGGCTCACTGAACAGTTATAAATGAAGTACATTTAACTCAATGGGTTGTAGACTCCTGCAATGCAATTCTTAGTTTACAGGTAAAGCTAGTTATCGCTACAAGCTGATAAACTGTGCTGGAGGAGTCCTTCAGGAAAGAATTGCTTCTTTTGTGATAACACTATATTAACTCATAATTCTATTACATACTTTGTAATTTGCATTTCACCTACAGCACTGATGACCGCAACTTTACCCTTTCTATCTATCCCTTCTCCTGGAACTCAGATGGCAGCAGGTTTTGCTGTGTAGCAGAGGTGGCTTCGTCTCTTCTGTTATTGCCATGTAGTGGCTCCACTGCATATTCACTAGCAGTGAACCTAAGTGGCCTGCACCAGGCTCTCATAGCTCCCTCCCGCCACCCTCTGAACTCCCCTTCTGAATACCTAGAGTTAATGATCATGAGAGACCTGGAAAGTGTTGCATAGCAACACTGGGACCGCTTATCTCTTTGATTAAGGCTACCTTTTTTATTTTCAGCAGTTAACAGACTTCTCTGTATTTAACATTTTTCCAAATTGACAGGTAAGTAAAATTGTAGGCATTGGTTGTGCATAACATGATGCTGAATGATTAAATCTGGCTAATTAGCAAATATATTATCTCATACATTCCAAGACCATACAAACCATTATATGAGACACGGAGATCATATATTATTCAAATTTCATTTCACTGCCATGTTCACTACAGGGTAGACACTTAAAGTATGACGTATGATTCGTGTTTAGAACACAGACAACCCCTTTTAATTTCTTTAGGAATGCAATATGGCATCATTAACTATAGTCATCATTATGTAGAACAGATCTCTTGAACCTATTCTGTCTGTTGAACTACACACATGTATCCTTTCACAAACATCTGCCCACCCATGCCTCCCCTATAAGAAGCCCCCACTTCAAGTCCTCAAAATTCTACTCTCCATTTCTATAACATCAACTTTGTCAGATTCCACATATGAGTCAGATCATATAATATTTGTCTTTCTGTGCATGACTCATTTTACTTAAACATAAGGTCATCCACCTTAATTTATGTTGCTACAAATGATTAAGATGTCCTTCTTTTTATGGCTAAAGAGCATTCCATTGTATATATAGGTGCCCAATTTTCTTTATGCATTCACCTATTGATGGACACACAGACTGATTTCATACTTTGTTGTGAAAGATGTTAAATGAATAGACAGAGGGTATAGAAATTTCTGGTCTACTCAGCTTCCTTAAGGTGAATACACAGTAATGGTATTACCAACTATAACAAGTTCTATTTTAAATGTTTTAGGAACTTCCATATTGCTTTTCCATAATGGCTATCATAGTTTACATTTCTATCAAAAGTGACTAAGGACCTCTAAGAAGCCCTTAACAGCTAATTTCATGGTCAATCTGACAAGATTTGAAATCACCTAGGAATCACACTACTGGCTATATCTGTGAGGAAATTTTAGAGCTGTTTAATGAGAAGGAAAGCCATATCCAGAATGTGAACTGTACCACTCCATGGACAGGGGTACTAGACTGAATAAAAAGGAGAAAAGGAAATCCAGCTAAATACTGGCATTCCTTCTTCTCTGCTTCTTGGTCAGCAAGACATACTAAGCAGTTCTCACTAACAAGCCTTCCCTCCCTTGGTGGACTGCCTTCCTCTGAACTTTGAGCCAAAGTAAACCCTTCCTCTTTTGAGTTGCATTTTGCCAAGTATTTGGTCAAAGCAACAAGAAACATATCTACTACAGAACCATTTTGATCAATGCAATAGATATACTCTTCAAAAGCGTTCTGTCTACCCGCAACCTTTGATGCCTATATGCATGTGTATAACTAATCTTTTCCAAGAGAATGGAAACCATTGGGACATAAGGAAAAAACCCTTCATAAATGTGCATGTGTTCCCTTGAGCCTATGGCTGGGCTCTAAGTGGTGCATTGTAGGCTGAAACTCCAAAAGGTCTGACAGAGATAAGAGAAAAATTCTCAGACACAACCATGGTCAGGACATGTGGGAGTTGAGACCAACTGAAGTACATATTTCACTGAACCACAATATAAATCAGGGAGAATTCACGAGTAGACACAATTTAGAAATGAGCTAGCTAGTCTTGTAGCAAAAGTAACTATAGACCCACCCTAAGTAAACTTGAGAAAGACAAGTTTCAAAAACTTCCAGCTAATATGTGAGAGACTTAACCAAGTCTTAAAAATAAACTTCCACTCTTTAAAAGAATACAGCAAAATACAGGCACATAACAATCTGACATACAATACTGAATGTACAATACTGAGTAAAAGAGGAAATGGAAGGGGAGGAGGAGGAAGAGGAAGAGGAGGAGATATTCAAACAAACAGAAAGATGCCTTATAATCAGAAGGAAAATACAGTAATACAATCAGACTCAGACATGACAGACCACATAAGCTAATAAACATGAAATAGATATTTTAAATATATTCAAGGATTTAGAGGAAAACAAACAGTGTGAGGAAACTGAAAGTATTTCAAAATATGAGCATCAGTGTTAAATGCAGGAAACAAGTCTTGAAAGTATCATCAAAGTAGATTATCAACAGGTTACATCCCATATAAGAAAAGATCAAGAAATTGAAATACATAACAATGAGGACGGAAAAAATAGCATGTGTGAGCATGCATGCGTGCATGCACTCGCAGACACACACACACACACACACACACACACAGAGTGAGCAAGAGAACGAGAGAGGGAGAAAGAATTCTCAAAAAGACCAAAGCATCCGAGACATAGGTATCACACCAAAGATCCTAACATATATAGTTTTAGTCTCAAAAGGAAAAAGTCAGAAAAATGTAGAGAAATAGAGACAAAAATATTTTCAAATTTGATATGAAATACAAAACTACAAATGCAAAGAAACTCAAAGAACCCCAAGCAAGCTAAACATCAAAACATTCTTCACAAGCACATTGCAATCCACGTGCAGAAATGCAATGATAAAGAGAAGATCTTTAAGGCAGAGAAAGAAGACACTGTGAAGGGAGCGATACATCTGAGAATGACCAAAGACTTATAAACAGTAAATTGTGATGGTTAAATTAATTGTCAATGTCACGGGATCTAGGATCACCTGGGAGACAATCTCTGCACATGTCTGGAAGGCATTATCTAAATTAAGTTAGCCTCTAGATATGTCTGTGAATCTATATCGAGGTCAGTTAACTGAGATGGGAAGAGTCATCCTAAACATGAGAAGTGCTATTCCATGGGCAGGAATGAATAAAAGGAGAAAGCGATCTGGACTCAAATATCTATGGCTTTCTGCACCCTGGTCATGGATATCAGCAGCCTCTGGTTCCTGCCACCACGCATTCCCTGCCATGACGGCCTGTACCTTTGAACTGTGAGCCAGAATAAACTTTTCCTTCCTTAAACAGCTTTTGTCAGATATTTTGTCATAGCCATAAGAAAAAGACACTAATACGCAAACCAAAACATAATCTAATGGAGTCTAGAAAGTACTATATGAAAAATAACCTACCGTTCAACCCCCAGTGAAAGCATCCTTCAATAATTAGTTTCTTTTTAATTATCAGAGAAAAACAAAAACTCAGACAAACGTATCATCAACAGACAGACCGGCTTGATAAGGCGTATTAAAGGAAACTGATTGGATTATAAGGAAAATGACATCACACGGAAATTCAGATCTACACAAAGAGAATGGGATCCCTGGAGATGGCAAAAATATTATAAAAGCTCAATTTATAGCAGGGAAAACAGATTCATTTTTTCCAGGTGAAAGTTTTGTGAAGATTCCTCCTAGAAGGTGCTAACTAAATTGAGTCCCTTCTCCCCAGCTCCTGCAACAAAAGAGATATGAATTCCCCAACTCACAGTTGGGCAAATTCTAGCCAATTTACTTGGACTTACTAACAGAGCAGTGGGTAACGGGTTATAGACAGAGAATGGGCAACCTTCCTCCCCTCCATAAGTTACACCAGGAAGTCCACAACTAGGCTTGGATCTTGCCACTTCCTGGTAGTCAGACCCAAACTGGCAAGGAGGGGAAGAAAAAAGGACCCACCTCTTGGCACCCTCAGCTTAAATGCCTTTAGCCCCTCCCACATCTTACATCAAAGGCCAATGGACTGGTTGGGAGCAGTATAGGACTTTCCCAGCTCCTCACTTTTCTCCTGAAAGGTAGTCCTAGGGAAAAACCACCAAGCCTGAGAGGGAGGCGTTTGTCCACAGTTCATCTCTCTGGCTCATAACCTCGGGGAATTAATCCACTCTACAGAAGGGTAATAAAAGACTAAAAATGGAGGTGAAAAAGCATGTAGAGTGATTAGACATACGTGGATCATATGATCACATACGTGATCATAGAGATGCATCTACAACCATGTAGATAGATAAACTCATCCATGGCATGCCTTTTTATAACATGTTTTATTGAAATTTGTGGATTTCATACACTGAATCTTGATAGTACTTAGTATTCCTCTTCCCGGTTTGTACTCTCCAGATTATTTCACATCAAATATGCTAAGGTCAGGACAGTCAAGTTTGTGTACCAAAATAGTCCTTGGTGTGGGTTCATCCACTGGAGCTTGTTCAGCCTGTCTAACATCACTCCCTGTGGATGAAAAAGACTGTAAGATCCAGAAGAGGAGGGGCATGACCGTAGGAAACAGTCTTACAAGCTCCTGTGACCTTGCTCATAGGAACTTACAGCAATGGTGACAGCATGCACAAGACCCATGCAAACTCAATCAGACAACAATCAGCATAGACAGAATTGCATGCCTTTTATATATACAGTTAGCTTCACTAAGAATACGTAAAAATCACAAAACGATATCAAAATAAACAGAAAATTTACTATAGAGTATTTAAAAGGAAAAAAAAATTTCTCATGTACAACTAGAAAAACATTTTTCTAAACCTTTCTAAAACACGCACCTGCAGCATTCTGACACCAGGACAGCCTAGGAATAACCTAATAGAGCTATTTAAGATCACCATCTGACTTTAAAGACAATAATTGTCAAGTAGAAGTGCATACTACATGTGGCTGAGTTGAAGAGGACATTCTCTATATAAGGCCTTGGCAACACTTAACAACTAGATTATGTCGTCTTTCTGGAAAATTTATCCTCACTTGACTTTATATTTATCTTTACTTCTTTGAACTCTTCTTGGTCATTTCCTTTGCATTGTGAATTTAATTATCAACGATAAGATACCATGTCAGTTTACCCAAACACACATCTTTGATTACTCCTGTAGCTTTATTTAAAGCATCATTCAAGTACTGATGGTCCTCAGTTTATATAATTGCCATAGATCTCACCTGTGGACTCCACATGTACAGATCAAAATGAAGACTTTACATTTCCAGTCATCTAATTAAAAGATATTTTTATCTTTACATTCCTGAAAATCAAATGTCTGAGGTCGCCCTGCTGTCTGAACTGAACTGGTAGTCCAGTTGATTATATCAAAACCTTACTGCATCCCACATGTAATAGTAGAACATGCTATTGGTGTCACTCACAAACCTATCCTTTATCTAATAACTCATCACCTCCCACAGCTCCCTCTGCCACCTGGATCACTGCCACAGTCTTGATTATCCTCTTCTTTGCATTATTACTTTCCCTGTCCACACTGTAAAAATGGTCACATTCTTCCTTTTTCTCTCACCTAAAGCCATTCTCCTACTTTTGCATTTTCCATAAACTCTATTCCAATCACACTGGCTGACTCACTGTTTGTCAAACATCCCAGAAACATTTGTTTCAGACGATTTGTTCTTCCTCCAGGGACCTGGACGACTTACTGCCTCCTGTCCGTTAGTCAATTCTTCTCAGCCAAGCTTTTCCTGGTATGTATGTGTAAAACGGGAGCTCTGGCTTCAGTGCAACCCAAGGCTTCACAAACCCCAAACCTTCCGACTCCTTTCAGTACTTTCAAAGCTTCCATCCTCTTTTATGCTTTCATATGATTGATATTTGTGTTGCTTATCGCCCTTAATTATAGGATGTAAGCTCCATTATTAAAGAGTTCTGTTTGCTTCAACTGTGTTGCTTACCATTGCTTCTTTGGCACCTTAACGAGTATCTCATTATACACAGTCAGTAAGAATTTTTCAATGAAGGGAAATAGAGCAACATTGTGTTTCCACATCTTAATAATATAAATGCCCCTATAAAGAGGTCTATAGTTTCTCATATCATTACAAACTTATTTGAAAGAGCATTAGTTTTTCAAGGTTTGAGCATGTCAGTTATGTGATTATTAGGTTTTCAACAAAGAGGACATAAAGCCCCATTGCTGAGTTCAACACATAAAATAAGACGGTCTCCTAGGAAGCACCAGTCGTGTGCACACCATGGCCACATGAGTGGCTTTTTACAGAATGAACAATACAGCTGCTCTTTGTCTCTTCAGTCACCTATATTTTTCCCCTTTATTTTTAACCTGACTTATAAAATAAAATGTTGCTCAGAAGATGTGTGTTTTTTTATGAGAACACAGCAGTGTTCTCACAGAGAACTGGACTTACTGAACTCTCACAGAGTCCAGTAAGACAGAAAACAGACAGACAGATGGCAGTCAAGGGAGATGTCTCTGTTTTCTACACTTCTTTCTTTTAAGGCTCAAAATTTTATTTATACGACTACTTTCAATTCTATAAAAATAAAACCTTTATAAACATATGCATATGTCTATATATCTTCATAATTCATGCTGTCATACTTATGACTACATCTTTTCGTGCAGTCTTTATCTTAAAGGGATCAATTACTTGGGCAGAGACTGTCTTCAGACATTCTTAAGTTAACCTACGAGATTCAGTGATGGCACTTGTATTTACTGGGATGGAACAAACAAAATAATTCAGCAGTTTTCCTATTCTTTTCTAGGATATACTTGGTCAACATTTCTAATATAAGCAGAGTGGCTTCAAAAGTGTCCAATTTACACCTGAGGATTTCCATGTTACTTATTTGGTTTTTTTAAACATTCACTTCCTCCTTACCCCAATATATGTAACTGTAATCACCAAACTTTTTAATCAAAATGATTTGCCTTAAATGATCTATTTTAATTGAATTCATGTAACAGACTCTATTTAATTACATTTCTCGCTAGAAAAAGGGCCTCCTTTAGTTTTATAAATATGAACCTACATCTCTGAAAATAATTAAGAAAATTACACATTAATAAGTAATATGCAAAACCTTTTACCTTTGTGAATCCAATAATTGAACCTTTCTAATTCATTTCTGTTAGCTGTGCTTCTTTTAAACTAAAAGAGTATGGAAATCATGCTTCAACAAGCTTTATATTTCTGTTAGCAGTATGTTGATTTAATGTATTTTGTTGAAATATATTTTAAAGCTTACTGGCGGGACTAGAGAGATGGCTCAACAGTTAAGAGCACTTACTGCTCTTCCAGAAGACCCAGGTTTGATTCCCAGCACCCACATGGCAGCTAATACCCACACTAAAATCCTATTCTAGAGGATCTGACACCCTTCTCTGGCCTCCCTGGACATGTTAGACTTGCATACATGCAGGCTAAACACTTAGACACATAAAATAAAAACAAATAAAACATTTTGAAAGATTTGTTGCTTATCCGTGAGGTCAGCAGGAAGCAGCCATTCAAAAGAGTTACATTTAGCTTTCCTTTTTTACCCATTTGATTATTAAAACGGGGCTTCAAATCTACTCTCAGGCTGCTTGATGGTGATCAGCTGCCCTGTTAGTATTGACTCTCTTCTCCAAAACTGACATCTTTTAGGACCCCTGGTTCATTGCTTGAGGTGTTAGAGTTGCACGAGTTTATTTCAAGTTCCCCAGAATTATACACTATTGCTAAACTTGGTTCTCTGCTAGGATTTTGCCATATGTAAACAATAATTCTTAAGGGCAGTTGCTAAGTCATTTGATTCACAAATATTTACTTCTACCAGGACTTTTTATTTCTGGCTTGAGAAATTAACCTCGAGAACTAATTCTCCCTTGTATACACTATGCGAGCACACTGTGCGTTCCTTTCCACAACACAGTGATAGCAAGGTCCATTCTCTCTTATTTTTTTTTTCTTGTCTTTATAAGAAGACTATGTTTCTTCTTATATGTTCACTATGTTTCTCCTTTTGTTGCTAGGATACAACATTCCAGATACCCAGTGAAGAACAATACTGGACAGAATCTATTTGCAAGAGTTACTGTAACCCCTCAATTCTATTCAGAGACACATTGTGCTTGAGTGTGGATGATTTTGTACAATGATAATGCCAAGGCAAAAATTAATTTGGTTCAGCTTTCAGCATTATTTTGGTAGTGGTTATTAGACCTTTGTAACAAAGTAAGTGATTAAAAATGTTTGAGTTACATGACAAGGAGTTGAAGGACTAGAAACTCAATCAGATACTGGTATTTTAAAAATGTCATTGTTATATTAATACTGCAATGTGTAGTGTTTTAAAAGATTATTTCTATTCTTAATGAAAATTTATTAAAATATGCCTACTAGTGACACTTCTGCAGAGAAACAGAATCAGTCAGATATATACATATATGGATATGTCAAAGGAGACTTATTATGAAAACTGGTTCAGGTTAAGAATGCCAAGAAGTCTCAGCCTATGCCATTGTGAGCCAGATAATCAGGGAAAGCCAGTCTTGGATCAGGAGTGGAAATGCTGAGGGAGCTGAGGATAGCTCTCAGTGTGAGGCTGAAAGTCTGAGAACTGGAGATAAATGATGCGATGGGGTTGAGTGTTGATATAAGTCTCTATGTCCAAAGGCTGTGAAGCCAGAAGCAATGCTGTACAAGGACAGGAAAATGCCAATGTCACGGTATAAGAAGAGAGAATTCACCGTTCCTCCACCTTTTCCTTCCATCCATGCCTTCAATAGAGAAACTCCTCAGCCATCCTGGTGAAGATGTATCTTTACTCAGTCTGCTGACTCAAATAGCAACCTCTTTTGGAAACATCATGACAGAAAAAAACGAGAAATCATTTTTTTGGCCAGTTTTCTTGGTATCTTTAGCCCAGTCAAGTTGACCAATAAAATTTATCATCATGGCATGCATTTCTTTGAAAGAAAAACCAATTATTTTAAATTCATATCATAAAGACACTACAGGCAAAATATTTACACAGAAAAAGTCTCAGACAATGTGTTCCAAAGTATGAAAATATTCAATCATGTTCTTTGTGATATTTAAGACAGCAGTGGAATTGGTTTGGCCAGACAGTCTGAATTTATCAAAATTATATTTTCATATTCAGTTCTAGTAGCATGAACATTGGTTTTTTAGCTGGTGAAACACAACACATCCTTCGATTATCAATGGAAACCTTAAGTCCAATAATAACCATGGTCAAATGTTAATGATGTTATATCCTAGCAAAAAAGCATGAGTGTAGGTTTGATGTCTTTGTTGAAAATAATGGCAGCTGGGGCTATGGTTTTTATAATAATGTACTTGTTTGCAATTTCTGAGTAATGTCTAAAGTCAATGAATATACATATTGGCAACAAAACCTGCATGAAATGACTGTCTAATCCTAGCTGCAGTGGGGTGTGGTAGAATGAGTCAACCTGTCAATTAAGAACTCTGGAAGCCAATATCAACTTACTGAAGATATGCCTGGATAAGTCATGTAACTTTTTCAACTTTAAATGTTTCTACCTGCAAAAAAATTATTAGACTAGGGATGGAGAGATGGCTTGATGGCTCAGGTGCTTAGGGCATACGCGTGAGGACCTGAGTTTGAATGGCCCAATGCAGTAGCACATGTCTCTAATCACAGTGTCCCTACAGACAGACAAGAAGGAGAGAAAAGAAAATCCACCAAAGCTCAAGGCCAACTACTCTGGCACGTGCAGGAGTAAAGCAACAAGAGACTCTGTCACAAACAAGGTAGAAAGTGAGATGTGACACCTGACATTGTCTTCTGACCTCCATATGCACGGCACACACGTGTGCACACACACATCACGTAGATATCATATGCAAACACAAAGATTTTATAAGAATGAATAGACCAATGTTAAATCAGTTCTTCTTCAGAAACGTTTTGACTCAGCAGAGTGAGTAAAAGTGATGTTTCCTCACCAGTATAGATAAGCATCACCTCTCCTGAAGTCAGGGATAGAGAAACTGAACACTACTGTCATGGTTATTACTGAATTCTACTTTTCCATTGGTGGTAGAATGATGTGTTGTATACTGCTAGTCAACACCAGGAAGTAATCAAGACAATAAGCATCAAAGTGAAAGTACCAGCTTCAGCCTTTTCTAAGGAAGCCCGTCCATCTCTTCTGGCATCTACTACAGACTCCTGAGAGGTTAGGAGTACAAAAGCCTCATGAAACTGAAAGAAAGGGGAACTTCAGGGAAAGGTTTTACAATGTTGTTTTGAGTATTTGACCCTCCAAAGTTGAATCAGACTTGACTGTAGCCACATAGGAGAAGATTAATACACTCCATCTATCTCTTTTTTTTTTATATCTTTTGCACCAGGGAAGACTTTATGCCCCAGGTCTAAGACTATAAACAGTCAACTAAAAGCCATATGAGCTGGTTATTAAGTTGCAGTTTCTAAAATCAATACCCATCCTTCCAAATTGTGCTTTATGAAATCAGAATTGTAACACTGAAACTGAATTAAAATTTCCTTTGTGTGATATTCATTTACATGTAGGTGGCCCAGTATAGTTAGCAAATAAATGCACATATTACTACCCTATTCCCATTGACTACATCTCACAGCGACTTCTGTCCTAGTTACTTTCTATTGCTGTGATAAAAACACTGAATAAAACCAATTGTGAGGGTGGGGAGAGGTGGGTTTATTTTATCTTACATCTCCTAGGTACAGTTCATTACTGAAGGAAGTCAGAGCAGGAACCTGGAGGCAGGAGCTGAGGCACAGACCATGGAGACACTGCTTACTGGCTTGCTTCCCTGGCTTGAGCTCAACCTGCTTTCTTATACAACACAGGACCACCTGCCCAACGGCAGCATTGCCCACAGTGGCCTGTGCCCTCCCACATGGTTCAACAATCAAGAAAATGCTCCACAGACATGGCTACAGCCAAATCCAATGGAGGAAATTTCTGAGCTGAGATTCCCTCTACTCAGGTGTGTCAAGTTGACAACTGAAGTTATTCGGCACAACTTCTGATGCAGACATGATGAAGTTTTAGCCACCGTTCACAGTGAGGAAACAGATTACAAAATGTCACAGTCGCTCATGCAAGATCACCAGTCTAATAACTAGGTAGTTCTAATCCCATATCAGAAGCAGGTAGATCGCTCTGTCTACTCCAAATCTAATGATCTCTCCAATATTTAGATTTCTTGGCAAGTATTATGTATATATGTGCTAATAATGTTAGTAATATTACTTTAATTTATCTATTTCATTCATTCTCTTTATTAAAAATTAACACATAATGAATCACAGAAGTATATTTTCACCTAATAATTGTATAATCAATAACTAATAATATCTTACTTAATATAGCCAATAATAACTTACCAAAGATAGAAAAAGTAGCAGCTGAGTTTAAATTATCATAATGGATAATAAAGAACAAAGTTACTCTTTCCATGACTATAAGAAATCATTATTAAGCAAAATAAATAATGAAAGCAAACCAATTCTTACCAATTCCTTTTAAAGAATAACCTTACCTAGCCCCAGACAGTATGTTATTAGCATCTGAAAGAAAATCAGAAATTTGCTCTAAGCAGCAGATTCAAAGTTAATGTGCAAAGGATACTGTCTCTTTGTAATTCATTCAATAATACAATACTTTATTCAATAAAGAGAGCCATTTAGACTTTACATACTTAACAATTGTTCATCTTCGAAATGTCAAAATGCAAAAAAAAAAGAAAAAAAAAAGCATGGGAGCAAGTTACAAAGGGTTTCCAGTTTCTTAGATAAGGCCTTAAAGCAATATAATATCATTCATATGAGCAGTTATGCATTAATAGCAATGGCAAAACCATACTGTTCCCACTTCAAAAGTGGAAGCTAAATCTGGAAGCACCTTGGTTTATACTTTCAGGAATTCAGTAGGACTGCTTAAAAAAGAGGTTCGGGTCAAGTGGCAGCTGTGATATCTTATTTCAAGCCATTGTCTCCCATAACAATCAACACTGAGAGAGAAAAACATTATTTTAAACCATGGAGGCAGTTTAAATAAATGAAAAGTTACCCTGGCCATCTCCAGAAGCTTCAGGTGTGATGCGGAGTGTGAGTGGTTTGCATTTTTTCTGTTGCTTTGGGGCTTGTGAGCAGATTGTGTGCTTTGCATGAGATTTCCAGTCCTGAATGAATCCAAGGTCCTACTTGGCCCCGGGTTCTCACCTCTGAGTCTCTGTCAAGGTGCGCTCAGGCCTCTGTGTCTGCATTTCCTCCTTCCTTTGCTCCTAGTCTGCTGCTTGTGCTTGGGTCCAACCCTAGAAGGGAGGGTTCCCTTCCAATGTCCAACCTGGGACTGTGACTGGGAAAGCTACCTCTTCCTCCTCTATGCATGCCTTACCAATTTAAAAACCCCAGCTAAGTGGAAAACAAGAAACATCTCCTCTACTTCAAATCATGCGGGAAGGATTCACTAGTGAGGAAAGCCAGGAAATCCTCCATTAGATTCAAACAAATCTACTTATGGACAGGACCAAAGTGCTATGACTGCTAACTTTGCACTGAGAAGATTGACAGGGCACAGATGTGGTACAGAGCAGGGCTCCTGGGGCCGGGGAAGAGAATCACACAGGATGACCCGGAACAGCTGCTTCTGTGTCTTTGTCCAACTGTGGAACTCCGGAAGGGCTGTGCAGAGAACTCTCTTTGCATCCTAAGAGGATGTTCAGGTCTCAGAAGATGATACCTAATAACAGATGCCTTGTCCTGCTAAGACGCTTGCATGCCTATCAAAGAGGAAACTGGGGACATAGCTCAGTGAACAAACTGGTTGGTGCACAAACATGAGGATCTGAGTTCCTTCTCTAGCCTTCATGTAATAAGCCAAATATGACAGCACATACCTGTGATCCCAGTGCTCGGGGATGGAGAAAGGAGTGCTACCTAAGCACCCACAAACATGGACACATACATACACCACACACACACCAATAAATATATAAATACTTTTAAAGATCTACCTCTGTATCAAGGCCCCTCTAACACAGGAAGAAAATTTCTGCATATTTCCCAGATCTGCCAGAAAGGAACTCAATTACAGTCATCCTTCTTACTAAAAGTTCATTAAATAGAATACACAATTCCAATGAGGAAGAGAAAATGAGGTCTGTCAATACACCTGAACAGAATTTTATCACACATCACTGTCTGCTATTTTGGTCCCATTTAGTATCCCAAAAGGAATCATTTATAAACCATTCCCTGTTTTAAGGCAGAGAGACAGGCTTTTGTCCTAGGCCAATGATATCTCTCTAAAATTAATTTACTATCTTCCTAAAAATTGTTTCCATCCCCACTTCCTTCTTTCTCTTAAACAGAGTATTTAAGCTTAACTATTTTATTTTTTCTTTGAGTCTCACACTATGTATGGCTTCAGTGTTTTTAAATGTTAAGGAATTTACGCCCAGAGGACAAAAGGAACGCTTTCTTGTGGCTCCTACAGGTTCAAAATCTTTGGTCTTTGGGGTCACGCTCTATCCACATGTCGGTCATATGTGGAACCCTTTGAAAAATATGGCAATAAGTTCACCTGTGCGGAGTTAACGAGAAAAAGATGATAGAAAAAAGTGAAGCTGGGAGATTCACGAAGAAATTCATAAAAGAACACTGGCATTTTTACAGCCTACATCACACAGAGCTGCAGAACAGGCCTTTCCCGATTTTACCCCTGCGCTCCTACCTTCTGATGTTAAGCCCATCGTTTCTTGACCAAAGTCTGAGAATAAGGCTTGTGGGGCCAATTGCTTAGGGAGAGTGTGTATTTCAGGAAGTTAATAGGGATGGGAGAGTAGGAAGCACTTTCTCAATTGCTTAGGTCGTAAGCAAAGCATTTGGGGAGCCGGCCACAGCTCCAGAATGACTTCATACTGGGAATGAAGAATTGGCTTCTGTTTGGTTCAGCAGCCTTGTGTTTACCTCCCTGAACTGATCACTGGTTTGGCGTTTTCCTCAGCAAGGGAGACTTTTGCCAAGTGAGGCACTTGAATATGAACTGTTTCCTCTTGCCAGTCCTAGAAATCCTATGGTAGATTTAGAGACTCTTTGCTAAGGTCCCACCTGTGAGACGGTGTCGGATGTAAAAGAATACACAAAGAATAGTCTTGGAACGCGGTTATCACAGGAGGGCAGCAACCTCAGAGCAAACACCTCTCGCATCTCCAGTCCCTGTACTTTGCCAAGCATTCTCTGTGCATTTTTTTTTTATCATGTAATCCTCAAAACCCAGAAAGAAGAATTGTTTTTTTAAATCTCCATTTCACAGATGAGCCAACAACAGCACAGACTCTCCCAAACCAGATGGACCGCAAGTTGCACCACTGAAGATTTCAGTCCCTGACCTCCACCCGGCTGCTACTTCAGGACTCGCCACCTTCCCTGGGCTAGTATCAGGACTAAACAGCAGAAGACATGTTTCTAAAGAGAAAGCTGAGATCTTAAATGGAGGCAGCTGGACGGGGTTCTGACAGACTAGTACCAAGGTTGATGACGACCGAGTAAGAGAACGGAGGAGAAGGAACATTAAAATGTGTGTGGAGAGAAGCTGGGTTGCACAGCACCTGGTCTTGAGGGGAGACCCTGCTTCCAGTTGAGCAAAGTGAAGTTCATACAGTCATGATGGGTCTCCATAAGCTGCCCACTAAAGTAGGCATCACAAAGCAATATTCAGTTACCCACAGTTCCTAACAGTGTTAATGCCCAAAAGATGCAAATCAGAAAGCATCGCTTCTAAGCACTCCAGAAACTGATTTGTAAATAACTGTCCCAAGAAAACTTCATGAGATTCCCATTTGTGTTTTTATAAATGCACAGGTTGTTAAAAGTCTCCTGAATTTTTTTTGTTGTTGTTTAGTCTTTTGACTAATACTTTAAAGAAAAATTCACCTGCGCTAGCTCCATTTCTGTACCAGGCATATTTCTTCATTAATGGTAACAGTTTCTCACATTCAAGAAACTGAGATTTGCTTGCGATTTTAAAGTAGAGTCATGGACTCCTTTGTTGACATTTTGAAACTTTAAGTCTCTCTATCTCTCTGCATATACACACACACACATATATATATATATATATATATACACACATACAGATATACACATATATATCTGTGTATATATGGACCATTTATTTTAGCTTTATTTTATATCTTTGGGCCTTATTCCTCCACTTTAGCTTTTGAAATGAATTGCCTTGTTTTTTTAATTCAATCATCCATCCAAGTCAGCTACATTTGGGGGATGAATTCAGCAAGGAATACACCTGGAGTTTTCAAATATTAAAAAAACTGTGTGTCAGAAGCTTTAGGTATTTCAGAATTAATTCTCTCCTTTCTTCTCTGTTGACCCGTTAGCCTCAGGCCCCGGGGCTGTGCACTGTGATAAAGTGCGAGACAGACAGCTACAAGTACCGTGTTCAGACGTGACACTCAGGGCACAAGGTAACATTTACTCCAGGTATTAATGGTCACGACCCACAAAAGTTAAAAAAAAAAAAATTGCTCTACTTTATCTCTCCTTAGATATCACACACACAAAAATGACTGGTAAAAGAAATCGCTTTCTAATAACAGCTTCCAGAGGTCACAGAGAGATGAAATTGTCACCGTGATCTGCACACTGTAGGAGAGAGACCACTCTCAAAAAGACCTGTCCTTTATTTTTAAATATCATGATAGAAAAACCGCAAGCCACTCCCATCCCAAATGAAGGCTTCTCCAGAAAAAAAAAATAGTAATAATAATCAGATTTCTCTGTGCCTCTGCATACACAGAATGAAAACAGGCCTGTCACATGACAACCCACAATTTCCCTTGGGGCTGAGGGCTTTGTTTGCCACTATCCAACTTCCATTTTCTATGATATTATAATTATTCATAGATTTAATCGAGGTATAATTGAGTTAGTCATTTCTTTGTGTTATTTCTCTAGGATTGTTCATAAGAATATGAGAGGAAGAGTAGATCAGCAATGATGTCCAACAAGTTACAGGCCTGGTCTCTTGAACACAGTTGTAAGAAACCTGGGCCCAGTCTAAGTAACAGTGACCGTGATCCATCATCACCATTGTGATTAGACCAGTGTTACACCAAGATTGCACAGCCCGCTGCCTAACATAAAAACATTTTATGTTTATAATATACATTATATGTTATATATGTATATAACGTATATATTTCTTAGAGATGGGAAACCGACACTAAAGGTGTCATTGACCCACAACACTCAAGCTTGGAGAGAAGGTTCCCAAAGGCAGTATGATCTCCCCAGGACAGGCATAAGCCTTCCTAAACTTTTGAACAAGAGGAAGCACTCATGGCTGATGTGGTTAAGGGAACATCCAGATCATTCTGGAGTATTGATCTCCTGTGAAAAAGGAGACTTGAAAGATAGGGAAATTGTTCTGCTCCATTAATTGTTCATGAGAAGATGCTGGAGACAGGGAAGTAAAGGATAGATTTTGCAAGGATGCCTGAGGCTCAGAGCCAAGTTCGGGAGACTAGTTCTATATACATTTTCACTGTTTTGTTTTTCTCCATCATCTGCCCTCTTCTCTTTCCTGAATGTATACCTATTTTGAAAAAAGAATCCGAATGTATTCAAAATTAAAAATGGTATTACCTGAGGAATCTTTCTTACTTATTCACTCACATCTAGAGCACTGTAATCTAAGAGAGCAAAAGTTCTCTGATAGAGGCTACAGAATTAAAACTGGGGTAGATTAGTAGAATTCAGTATGGAAAAGATCACGAAATATCTGTGTGTGACGGCAGAGCTGTGAAGAGGAGGGACAGGAAGGAGTGTCGTCTTTTTGAAAACCTGTAGAAAAAGCTATTTTAGCATTGAATCTTCTGCCTTCATTTAGTAAGCGTGTTTCTGCCTTTTCACCCCCGGGAAAACACGGAACTGGATCAGCCATGTGTCCTGTATCCTCAACAATTAGAACACTCTCAGGACTAAAATAGGTCATAATAAAATTGGTTAACTGACCAAACTAAATTTTCAATCAAAAAGCTGTCTTTAAAACAATAAGGAAAACTATCCCAAAGCCAGTGGGAATTAAATGGCACCATCCTTCCGTGTTTGTTTTATTTTTATGGCATCACAAAGTCTAGTGTCTGACCAATGCCCATTATGTAGACTGGCCACAGCAGAAATGAAAGACAGCTAAAAGCAAGTGAGAGAACATTCTTTGCAGAACAAAGACTAGACCAAGACCTAGGAAGATCTCACTTGTGTTATTGGTATATGAATCATGCCTGGTTTCCTTTCACCTAGAAAAATATCACAGTGCTCATTCATCCTAGGGGGCTAAGGGGCTTAAATGTGGCTAGCTCAGTAAGTACAATGCTTGTCTAGCATTTAATCTCTAGTCCCATATAAACCCAGGTGTGGGGGCACTCAGGAGGTGGCAGTGGGAGGATCACAAGTTCAAGATCCTTCATGGCCACTTAGCAAATTTTAATCTAGCCTGGACTATGTGAGACCCTGTCTCAAAATTAAAAACATTCTGTATAAGTCCATCGCATATATATTTGTGCACAGAGAGATACTGAATCTACCCACAGCAACATTTTATGCCACTGTGATGAGTTACCTCATAAATACCGTTCTTAAAAATAAAACCACAGCTCACAATGACATTGAATAAGAGCATATGCAAGCACAAAAGAAAAAAAAAGAATTTTAAAGCTATTAAGAAAATAATGATATTGACTCACATTTGAAGAGCTTGTTTTGTCTGATTAAAACTAAATGCGCAATAAAAACAGGAATGAAATCTTGATTGCCTCAGGAGTCTCAATTGCCTGGTCTCTCTATCTCAATTCCCACTTCCCCTGGGCAAAGAGGAGCAATTGGTAACTTCCATTGGTACTCCCAATGGTCCAAAACGCTTCAAAAGCTGTGGCTATCTGAGACCTTAGTGTAAAGTACTGGTGTTCACTACAACAGAATGCATCACTGTGCTCCTTCATGACTGAATCACATTGACATCCAGTCGTGAGTGGGGATTTGTCGTTGTGTTTTTCTGTTCTGTAAAGGCTTCAGGCAGCTGTAATGATGCTAAGACTGGTTCTGTGAAGACAGATACAACAAGTTTTTGGAAATGAGGCTGCTCACCTACCATGGAAGAAGTCAGAAGGATCCTGCTTTTTCTGTGGGAACAGAGATGAGTTTTCCCCAACCCTGACTGCTCAAGGAACCAACTTCACCCTTTTACAAACCCCAGACTTACATGCCTGGGTTCCTGTCTCAGGGAACAGACTTTTCCCCAGGGATCCTTTGTTATGTTTGGTCAGAGAAGCGAATATAAATCAAGAGAATCTCTCTACTCCTCTTTGTGTTGGAAGAAAATGAATCCTAAATAGTGAGAGGCTACTGAAATCTATTGCAACTCAGAATAAGCCAAGACATGGTAGAACTGTTCAAGTAGTGTTCCCACCTCTGTCTGTCGGAGTTATAGCTTTAATTCCAGTGGATGACTCTTGTGAACATGCTGTTTCTTTGCTTAAATCCATCACATTATATTATTTTTTCCTGACAATGCCAATTAGGTCTGACATTGGTTTTAAAACTCAGGAATTTTCTATCTCATTTGTACAAATGTACATAGGAAGGTCTCTGCCTTCTTGGGCCACAGAGCCCCATTTTAATTCTTATTACAGATGGGGCGAACTCCCTAATGATCATCTTAGGTTTGTTATGAGATACAAGCCCCAAATTATTTAAGAATAAAAATGTATTGATTATAAGTACTTAATATATATATATATATGTAAATACATATATAATAGAAAATGGTAGTATTGTAGATTACAATGAGAGCTATGTGTCTTTGCCATGACCTTATACCATGCTGTGTACTCTGTTAATACATGGATTATCTCAGTCTCCCCAGTGATCTTTTGGAGCTGTCTTTTATTATCCTTCCTGGATAAAGATGAAAAAATGGAGATCTCAGAAAGGTACACAATTTGCCCAAGGTCAAGCAGCAGGTTTACCTTAAAGGAGGAAATTATCCTAGAGACCATCAAGTTCAAGGATCAGCAGGGTTTTTTTCTATGAATCAGAAACTATTTCAGGATTTGTTCTAGGTATAGTGTTGCAACCTGTAATCCCAGTTTCTAAGGAGGTTGAGAAGAGAAGATCATTTAAGTCCACAAGTTCAAGATCCGCCTAGGCAGCAAAGTCATATTCCATCTTTTTAAAAAAATCACAGTAAAATAAAATAAATAAATAACATGTCATGCTTTGTGTTGAAATTATTTAACTCTTCTTTTGTAATTTCACAGAACCATAGAAAAGTAATTGAGAATGACTGTATCGCAATATTTACAGTATTGATGATAGTTTGTGTTTAATATCCAGAATCTAGTTTGCAGAGAGGTTAAGGTATTTACATAACTTTGGAGTATCAAAAAGGAGTTGAAATCTCATAGGTCTCAGTCCTGCAGTGCAGTAATTATATCAAATTTGAAATGTTTCACAATTAATATGGTAATAGATTTAAATAACTTATAATAAAACAAGTATAAAATTTATTTAAAACTCTAATATTTCTGTATAGGTCTTTATATTCAATATAGGTTACTATTTAACTGAAACTTTTCTACTTTACCTAATTTGTATTGATGTGGTACACACAGCTCTAATATTAAGCAGAGAGATTTAGAAGTCATCTTATTAAGTCAAATCAGGAATTAAGAGAAGCCAATGTTCAAATTGTCACGGACAACATGATGAAGCTACCTGAATATTTTGTCACCACACGTACAAAATTCAGTTGTGGAACCCATAAAGCATAAGCTCACTCGACCCGCAGCGACTGTCCAGATTTTCTCTAAGGCTTCATGTAGACTTGTGACTCTGTTCCTTAATTGGAAAAGACATATTTCTCTCTCCATCTCTGTGACCAAAATTCAAGCCCTCTGAAATTTCACTTGGAATGTGATTGACCACAAAATTGAGTAATGATTTTCGCAGGTGCTGACTCCTTGGAGCATTTTTCATCAAATTTCACTTACAATTCTATTAAATAGCAAAGGCACTAAGAAAAGAATATTATGATGTGTTAAAGAAGCAGTAAAGGATTGATAGTGAAGGAAATGAGGGCTTTTAACAGTATACTCTAACAGCAATAATTGATAAAAGGGCATTATCAGCATTTACTGTGTAGTATGTCTAAGGTTTGTGCCAAAGGTTTGGTAGATCCTCAAAACTATAGGCATAGACGCTCTGAGAAATGAATTAACCACCCGAAGTTGTACTGTGCCAACCCCTGCCTTCCCCTTAGTAGACAGGTGATTTTGATTCCGATTCTCTAAGCCTGTTTCCTCATATGTAAGATACGACTAAATATGGTATATCCTCTATAACACTGGTATATATATACTAATGAGTTCATTCACACAAAATGCTTAGCAACACACCGACTTAAATTTTAGAGCTCTAAAGGAAATCTACTTCATGTTTCTGGTCAAGATAATCCAAAACAACATAGACTATTGCTATAGCCCTTGGTTGCCTCCCAGAATTTGAAAGTAAAACCTCATTGCTGAAGACACCACACAGTTCAGATACAGAACTTTGAGAAATCAAGCTGGAACTGAAAACCTCCTTAATGAAGAGTGGCTCTCATAGTATCAGAAGGGGAGATGCAAGCTGCCAAAGGAGCAAAGCGATCAATAGTTCTACCTAGCTACAAAGTCTATGAATAACAGCAATGGCAGGCCTACCAAGATACCTTACTAATGCAAGGTAAGCAATGTAACCTTGGTGGTTACAAATAGCTATCTAATTGGACTTAAGGTATGATCAATGGAAGGAAAATTTTCACTGAAACTGTAAACATAGAGAAATAACCATGGCTAGAGTGGTCATAGACACTACTTCCACTCTCCTAAACCAATATCAATTCTAACGATATTCCAAATGCTTAACCTTATAGCCACAGATGAGTGTAGCCCTCACCATTCCTCAAAGAAGCTTCTTTTTCCAACAGATGGAAACCTTTACAAAGTTCCATAGCTAGCTAAATGCAGAAAATAAGTCACCATGAGGAGTCCAGCCAATTGGTACATCTACAATGGAACCCCTAGACCAAAGATTCAAGGAATATTGTAGAAGTGGGAGCAGAATGATCATAAAAGCCGGGGGACAAGGACCCCTGTTGGTGCACAGTGTCCTCTGAACTTGGCAAGAAAGTTGCACCCATGACATCTCAACAGTACAGGTGCCTAAATAAGCCCTGCATAATAACAACACCAGCTGACAGGCCAGTGTGGACAAGGGAAATCACACATGGCCTCACTTCTAGATGAAGAGCTACAGGCAATCAATGGCTGCTATACATAACAGTAATAATCAAGGAAGAGGTCATGAAATTGAGAGTGGAGGGCGAAGGAAGAATTGGAGGTGGAAATGATGTAAATACAAACCTGATACATGAGAACCTCAGCTATTAAAAAGAAAACGTGAAAAGGAGAATGACTCTATGCTGTCACTGATTTAAGGATTTCTCACCAGGATGCACATAAAGGTTCCAACTCCCGTTACTGCCGCCATGAGAACCCACCATCAATCACATGGATCACTGGCGGATTTCCAAATCATATCCAAACCAGAACAACTAACCAGGGAGGTAAGATGTGTCTCATCTTGCTCCACCTCTTTCACCACAACTAAAAACCAAGACTTTGCTAGATCTTAGACACTCTTCTGAGCAGGCTTCAAAATAGGGTCCTCATCCCACATGGAGCTGGAAGTCTTCTTGAGGGAAAACTACCGTAGTTATAATAATAATAAGCCCGTGCAGGAGGTTGGAGGGAAAGCAGGTGACAAGGTCCACGGAATGTCTTAGAAATCTCTGAGGTTCCGAAAGAAGGAGGCAAAAGAAGTATCAAATGCTCCAGGGAGAAGGAACAACGTGACAAACTCTAAGGTGGACACAGTGGAACTTTAAAACAGCGTGACTGGAGCATCTACCCAGGGGAGCTAAGGAACAAGGCTGCAGGGTGGAGCCTGGAACAGCAGCTGCTGATGGTGTTCTCACCAGAGTGTGTTAGGCTGTCATCAGCAAATCATCAGATTAGCATTTCAGAAAGACTTCTCTGTGGCTGGGCTATAGCTCAGTAGTAGAATGTGTGCCTAGTGCGTGAGGCCCTGGGTTCAATCCTCAGTACTGTAGAGGGAGGAAAGAAGATTGGAGAGAGAAGTGGGGGAAGGGAGGGAGTTGGGGAAGAAGAGAGAAGAGAACAGAGGAGGAAAGGAAGGTCATTCTGGGTATTCCTTTTTGAGTCCTATTCCATCCTACATACAATATTGTCTCCCCATTCTGGACAGCCACACCTCTGACCATTTGTCCAATTCATTCAACAGGAAATCATATAAATTTTTATCATTTATTCATATACCTCTATACCTTTTTTTCCTCTATACCTTTCACAATGCTCTACTGATAGTAACTGCTCAATCACTGTTGACTTGTCCCATCACTCCTTGAAACCAAGACTCTGTCTTTTAGTCTTTTTATATCCCCATGTTGAATAGGAGAGTTCTATATAATTGAGTAATAAATAGATTTTACTATTGGAAAGGAAACTGACAAAAATATTTTTATCTCCTTCATGTATAGCTGATCTTAACCCACATTGTTTTGTATAGATCTAAAGACATCATTCAATAGGGAAACCTAAGTAAACAGAAAGCACAAACACACTAACAAACCAAGTATCCCTCTACTGCTGGCCAAAATTCTTATTACCATTGTAACTCAGGACAGTTATAAAACTATGGACCCTGTAAGACCAGAACGTCAAAAATGAGAGAAGGCATGCCAGTTGGAAGTCAGAGGCAGGTGAAAAGGCTGCTTAACAAGAATGAAAGGTACGGCCAGTGAGCTCTTGGGTCACATCCACAAGGAATCAGCCCCGCACACAGATCATGATCCCCCAACAGCTCAGTGAACCAAATGGTCAATTTCATCACTGATTAGAAACGCTTCCTAAGATGGCAGGTGAAAAGGCTTGTCATTTACCAGTGAAGGGGTTAATTAAAACATTCCACGGAGATGGTGGCAACACTTGACATTTGGTGGCTTGCTTGAAACAGTATAAAAACAGTGCCAAAGAAAGGCATTTCCTCCTTGTGAATGCCGTAAATCGCCCAATTCTGGTGTTCTTGTGACATTTCCTAAAGCAGTTCAATGGCGTAAACATAAAGGGATGCTATTGTAACTCAGCTCTTCAATGAGGTATGAAATTTCTATTTTCCTCCAACTAGTTCTCTGATTTGATAGGTAACTTGAATTTCTCTTCCATGACTCATAACAGTGCTAATGGTGCATAAGTCTCTCTGAATATAGGATGGAAAGGTGGGAACTCTAGGTCTGGAAATCTGAAAATAAGACAGACCAGCCACAGATGGTGGGGAAAGTCAGACAGAAATGTCATGCAGGGGCTGGAAAGGTGGCTCAGTGGTAAGAGAACTGGCTGCTCTTGCAGAGGACCCAGGTTTGAATCTCAGCACCCACATGGCAGCTAACAACCATCCATAATTCCAGAGAATTGGATGCCCTTTTCTGATCTCTGTGGGCATTGCATGACACTTTGCGCTTACACAAATGTAAACATAACACTCATACACATAAAATTAAAATAATAAACAAAATATTTTAAAAAATAAAAGAAAAGTCATTCAGGTATTATGTTAAAAGGGAAGAAGATAATTAAAGTCCCTCACAGAAGCATTACTATGGCCTCCATAGAATGAGTATTCCTTAAGGAACAGGACCCATAAAACACTCCATGCAGATTTCAGTTTCATGTTCTTAGAAGCAGTAGTTAGTGAGAACTCTAAAACCATTATTCCAGAACTGTACTAATAGTACATTTGTCTATAGGCAAATTGTCCTATGTTGTACAAAGTTTGCAAATGGGCCAGCTTGGGCCCTGTGGGGGTCAACGAATTACTACTAGGAAAGAAGGAACAGATGCATGTGTTTAGAGTAATGAGAATATTCAATTTTCATTAACAGTAAATCAGAGTGAGAAGGTAAGGAAGAGAAAGCTTTGGTTGGTGCAGGCAAGAATGTGGTCCTTGGGCAGATGTCTGAGTGTATAACTTTCACTCAGTCAATGTGCTGGTTAAAGGAGGTAGAGTTTGAAGGAGGCCATAATAGTAATGCAATTGATATCAGTACAATGCTCATAGTCGCAGTGGCTGTCACCTGCTGATCATACTGTGGGCCAGGCTCTTTGTTCCTGTTGTACATGATCTCCTATTTTCAGAAGGACCCTCAATTTAAATGGTCTCACCTTCACTGACAGAGCCAAGAATTCATCAACTTCTCTTTCTGACAAATTTATTTCTCAAACTATATACTCTAAAATTGGCAAGAGGATTTCTCAGAGCTATCAGGGACCGGTTTAGCTTCCTGCAATACCAAGACTTCAGTGGCATCCTTTGAGCATTAGTGGGCTTGTTAGTTCAAAGCTGGCTTGGCTTCCCATGTGCATAGCATACTAAAGATCAACAGCTTGCATTGCCTTGCCGCTCCCATGACAGTTCAAGGCAGAAACAAAGAACACTGCAATCCCACTGGTGATGTAGGCATAAATCCTGGCTACATCCCTTCAGAGTTGAGAAGTCTGGGCGTCGACAAACCTGAATAAGCAAAGCCCATCCTATGTTTCCTCTTCTGAAGTCATGGTGCTCATAATCCTATCTCCTTGGAAAATCTTACCTTGCCTTCAAGGTCATTTCCTCTCGTATGGGCTTTGGCTTTCCTTTTTCCTAGCACAGTCCTGTAAAGCATGTTATTTCTAATGTTCTATCCAGTTCTGAACATCCAGCTCCATGGTTATATGAAGCACTTGAAATGTTACTAGTCTGAATTTAGTCATCCCTATGATTGTAAAACATACACTGGATTTTGAAGGCAAAGTGAGGAAAAGATTATAAAGCATACTGACGATTTTAATTGTAAGTTGAAATAAGATTTTTTTGTATCTGGAGTAAAGAAAATAGTACTTTCTTAACTCTTAGTAAAATAGTGAGAAGACTGAAACTCACATATGTGACTGCCTTTTCTGGTTCAAATTATATTTCTCCAGAACATTGTTTGTCTATACGATTCCAACTCATAGTAAAGTCTATAGACCAGCATCATTTTATCTGAAGACCTGTTATAAATAAAAACTAGAACCTCTGTCCTTGACGTATAGAATCAAATTGTCATTTTTTTAATCATTTTTTTGAGCCAAGGTCTCTCTCTCTATGCAGCCCTGGCTGACTTAGAACTAGATATTTTGATCAGACTGGCCTTAAAATCATAGAGATTCACCTGTCTCTGCCTCATGAGTCCTGGGATTAAAGGCATGTGTCACTACTAGGTGCTACATCTCAATATGACCTAGTTGGTAAAAAAAAAAAAACATAATTCATATTTCTTGTATAAATCTTTAGTACCTAGCATGATCATGCACACCTAAAAAACACTTACTAGGAGCTATTTACATCACAGTATTTCACTATAAACATTAAAATGGATGTAAGTCTTTTCAACGCTTTGACGCTGGGACTAGCATCGAAATTTGTAGGTACTTATATGCAGTAGAATAAGATAAGCCAAGAACATAAATAATTTTACTTAGCAAATAGCTGAAAGGCAAAGAGGCTTATCTTTAGTGTCCAACTGTACCTTAATCACAGTGGGCCTATACAAACAGCCAGAAACAACCGGAAGTGCAGCTCAGAGCTGCCCGTGTCTTAGATCAGTAAATGCAGGATTTCACAGGTGATATCTGCCGCAGCGCTCCATCCAAAGGAGCAGAACGCAGTCACCTGTGCATCTGGTAGCCTAGGTAAGTTTCCTCTGAAAATTCTCCCTAGTTTTATTTTCCCATTCCCCACTTAGGACTTCCCAACAAAACAGAATAAAAATAGGAGGAAAGAGTTTAGAGTGAGTTACTGTTGCATAGATTTAGAAAACAGAGTTAAGCATATTTCAGTTAGATAAAGACGGAAGTTGGGCTGTTGGTGCTGGAGTAGAACAGGAGAAAGCATGGGCTGCAGCGGATGGGAAGGGTGGTTTATTCTAGTATTGTTCTTTCCTAGAGGTTCTTAGGAAGTTGGTGCCAACAATTTGGAGCATGTTTTACAGCTTATAAACACCAATTGCCATTTTGGTGGTAGCAGAGGCAGGCACAGAGATGTAGGCCAGCATTATCTGTTTTAATGTTGACTGTAATTTTGGTCTTTGGTAATTATTGCTTTATTTTTTTAAATGGGTTTGTTTCTAGAAGCACTGTGCATAATTTATTGCCTGTGGCATATCAATTGAGAGAAAACTAAAACTTTAAATACTGGCTAACAAAATGAAAGCCATTTTATTACACAAAGGAAATTAACAAAAATAAACAAATACCCACGATTTACAAGGCTGGACTTTCTTTTCTTTTCATACATTTGTAAACTACTTTTCAGCAACTCAAAAGAACTTGCCCGGGTTTAGAAGACCATTACTCCTTCACATTTTCCTTTTCTGGCCTTGATAATAATAAGTAATCTACAAGCTTTAGTTTCCTACCCTGATAACACCTCCCAAATACATAAGCCTATAAAAATCTCAGCCCAGCGTGGGTATGGCTTTCTCTACTTTTGATCTATCCACACCAATTAAGTAGTTAAAGATCATTTGCACAGTCAAAATCTTTGCTAAATAAACAGCATTTCCACGGCCCATTTCAGCCAGAATGCATAAGAAGAAAATGTCCCAAGGATATTGTCTTACATTTGTATTATGAATATAGACGAAATAGTAAGCAAAATAGCCAATTTTTTGGATGATAGCCTTGTAAATGCATAGATGTTTCTGGAACTTTCAACCTGGGTACTATAAGAAAGTCACTAGAAAAAGCATGTGATAATCAAACCTGCTCTGTCGGCTTTCTCTTCCCATTCTCACTGGAGCTAGGATGGTGCTCTTCTTTGGGGGGCCTTTCCTCTCCTGCAACCCTCACACACAGTGCCATAGCTTCCTTCTCACAGCTCTTGTCCTACTGGATGGATTAGTGATCTCTGAGCATTTCCTTGATGCTATCAAATCCTCTTCCCACCCCCTTATCAAATAATTTCCATCTTGAGTTGGCAGCAGACTGACACACTGCGTTTCCTTATGCTGTCGTTCATTTACTGACCTCCCCGCAAGCCCATAAGTAATTCGCTTCTCTTTTCTTCTTTTTTAAAAATTTTTGTTTATTATTTTTACCTTTTTATGTGTATGCATGTATGGGCTTCATGTAGGTAGGTGCACCCGTGTCACGTGGTACCCATGGAGTTCAGAAGAGAGCGTCAGTTCCTCTGGAACCGGAGTTATGGACAGTTGTTACCTGTCCATGGGTGCTGGGAATCAAACCCCTGTCCTCTGCAAGAGCAGCGAGTGCTCTTCAAAACTGAGTCATCTCTCCAGCCCCCTCTCTTTTCTTCTAAACTAATTGGTTCTCAGTTCACACTCACTCTAGGGCTTATCCTGTCTCTTTTTGGTAAAGTGTGCAAATGATCTTTCCAGTTCATTGATCTCTCCGCCCTTTGGAATTTACTTGTAATCCTGATTATCCCACAAACTTTGATTGGCCACCAATTCTAACGTCTTCCTTTCCACTTTGAATTCGCTGGTTCCTCCTAAATCACCCAGACTCCTTTCCTTCTTGCTTTGCCAGGATTGCCTGACAAAACCACAATCGGTGAAAGTTAACTCTCCCTTCCACTTTGCCAAGTACTCGTGCAGCTGAGCATGACTGGAGCAAAATACACAAGCACTTTGAAGAGTCTCACTGTTAATTAGTCAGTTCCCATTGGCAACTTAATGGTGTCAGGCAATCAAATCCTATACAATATATTGTACTGCATATTTACTATCTCTCACACATATGTTACGAGGATATTACCCTGTTACACCTTATCACTGTATTCCCTTAGTTCACTGGTCTACTTCTCTAGATGACAACTTCACACTTTCTCTTTAACCGATGCGTCCTGTAGTATCTTCACTCTAGTGACCCCCGTTTCTCACATCACTAAAGAGTTAAATCTCTCACAGGTCTGCAGATTCCTACGCTGTGTTCCAAATATTCACACTCCTAGCTGAAGCCAGTGCTCCCACTTGTATATTAGAGTCCATCCACTCTTGCTTTCTCCAGCAGAGCTGCTCTGATTCTCCCTGAGTTCAGCCATGTCCGTATGTTTTCTCCATATAGTATCATGTCTTAAAACATACACACATGCTGTTATTTCTCTCCTCTTCAAAACAATTCCTTTTCCAAAAGAAAATCTTTCTTGGGGCTGGATAGATGGCTCAGTGGTCATGACCACTGACTGGTCTTGCAGAGGACCCGAGTTCGATTCCCAGCCCCGACATGGCGGTTAACAACTGTCTGTAACGCTGTAACTCCAATTCCAGATGCCCTCTTTTGACCTCTATGAGTACTTCACTGCATGGAGTACCTATCTGCCTACTGACAATACACTCATACCCATAAAATAAAAACAATAATTTTTTTTTAAGAAACCCTTTCTTTGCTTCAATTTGCCTAACAGCTACTGCTCCATGAGCAAATTCACTGAAACAGCTAGGTTTACTTTTCTCTAATTTTTCTCTCTTCTTTCGTTTTAGTATTTTTATGTTAGTATTTTAGTATTTTATTCATTATTTTTATTTGATGTGTGTAAGTGTTTTGCCTGCATGTATGTAAGCATACCACATGTGTGCAATGCCTGCAGAAGTCAGAGAAGGATATTAGATCCCCTGGAACTGGAGTTACAGCTGATTGTTAGCCAGTATGTAGGTGCTAGGAATCAAACCCTAGTCCTCTATAAGAACAGTAAGTGTTCTTAGCTGCTGAGCCTTCTCTCCAGCCCCCTCTCCATTTTCTCATTTTACTCCAATGAGCTTTTGTTCTCAACATTCTGTTAAAATATCCTTCTATACTTGTCACCAGGAATATCTTCATTTTTTAAGTAATTAAATCCTATCTTCATTTGATTTGCCTACTAAGCAGCATTTAAGACATCCTCCTTTTTTTTTTTCTTGACACATTCCTTTCTCCTGACTTATGGGAAATCAGTGTTTCCTCAGTGCTCCTCTCATGTGCAAGAGTCACTTTTTTTCAGTGTTTGATACATTACTTCATCTTCTCCTTGACCTCTTAATGTAGAAATGTCCTGCAATTCAGCCTCTAGACATCTATTTCTTTGTGCAAAGCCACTCCTATGGTGATGCCATCTGGTTTCCTAGCTTCCAGAAAACATAATTTGTCGTGCATTTTCAAAAGTATGCCCTAGTCCAAACCTCTCTTGTTTCTAGGCTTGTAAAGCACTGACCTCCTTGACTTGGATATTGTTAGGTATCTCAGATCACATTTGCTGTATCTGGAGCGGGCTGCTGATGCTCCACATACACACCATCCTCCACTGCCATGTAACCTTCACCCCAGAGGCTGCTCTAAGCAGAGCTTTTCCAATTTTAGTTGCTGACAACTCCATCTTCTTTCTGCTTCCATCTGCCCAGACACTTTGGAGTCATTCTTGATGCTGTGCCTCCCTCCCACTCAATGCAGGAGATGACATATCCATCCATATGCACGCTGAATATGATCCTAGCTCTTCACCCCCATTCTTCCACTCTAATGTAAATTATCAACATCTATTGCCTTGACTACCACAACAGCCACTGAGTAAGTCTTCCTCTAAAAAGTCAAATAATTGTTTGAGTCCAGAATGGATTGACAGATGGATGGAATACAGACAGTTGCTAAAAAGAAATATTAAAGAGGGTTCTTAGACTTATCTTACAGTTCAAGTTTAAGCTCTAACACTTTGGGCTGGGACTGTGAACTGATGCTTGACAGGCAGTACTCTTTGAAGCTCAAGTAGTTGTTCACAGAATTTATTTCCTTGTAAGTGTAAATATGTGAGTTTGCTTGCTCTAGACCAGCAGATCATCTCTACCTTTAGACTCCCCTTTGACTATTTATTTACTATTTTTATGTGTATTGCCTGCATGTATGTAAGTACACCTGTGTCATGCAAGGCCCATGGAGATAGAAGAGAGCATCAAATTCCCCTAGAACTGGAATTTGAAGTGGTTGTTGGACACCATGTGGGTTCTGAGAATCAAACCTGGGTCTTCTTCAAGAACAACCAAGGCTTTTAACCACTGAGCCGTCTCTTCAGAATGATTTCAGTTAACATAAATTTGACTGATGAGGGATTTTAATTGCTTTAGAAAAGCTCTTTACCTCACCTAAGATATATATAGATATAGATATAGATATATATCTATATATATATATATACACATAGTCTTCCAGATCCTTCCCAACCTCAAAGGGAATTTCTTATTCAGGAAGTATGTATCTTGGATCAAGAATACCAAGGATCATATAAGAATACTGACTTCCTCAGTGTGTAACTCTGCAGATTAGAAAAATGACCTTTCAGAGTCTTAAGCATGTAAGAGTACAGAAAAGCAATCAAAACTGCGATATAACAGCAACATATTTAAATATGTAACTTTTACTCCAAATTCCTGCCACAGGACTTCAGAAAATGATTGGAAAATCCTAAGTGATAAGGACATTTTTGTTGTGTTCGTACACAGAGACTTCCTAGATAACTTCAACCCCACCTGGCCTCCTCTGAGGAGGAGAAGAGGACTAAAGTTTGAGTTCACCACCTGTCACCCAATCACCAGTGGCAAATCATTTAGGTAATCATGCCTAGGTTATTAAACCGCCATAGAGGACTAGAAATGTGGCTCAGTTGGTAGAATGATTTTCTAGCATGCTTGAAGCCCTGGGTTTTGACCCCTAGCACAGCATAAAACCTGATATAGTGGTGTTTGCCTGTTCCCTCAACACTGAGGAGGCAAATGCAGGGCAATCAGAAGTTCAAGGTGATCTGCAGTACAGAGGCCAACGTGAGATACATCTCTCACTAACTAAACAGATGCCATGGGAATTCTTGAGCTGTGAATATGGAAGCTCTGTGTTCTACCTCACCTCCAGACCTTGCCTAATGTACATGGTGTTCCTGATTTACTCCATAATAGTAATGTCCTAAGTACAACACTTTATGAGCTCTATAAATCATCTTCATGAATTGCTACACATAAAATGGGGTCATGGAACCCCAGATTTGTAATCATCTGGGAAGAAGTTCATGTGCCTTGCAGATATCTGGATAGCCAGTAGCTGAAGTGGGAGAACTCTTGTGATATTAACCACTTAACCTGTGCAGTGTGCTCTAACTTCAGAGTGTCTGAACTGAATTAAACTGGAAGACACACAGCTGGTGTCAGAGAAGTAATACTGGAGATGCCAGAAGCAGACTCAGCTCTCCAGAGAACTTTTAGAGACCACCTACTGGAGAATTTAAGAATAAAAATTTTGACATAGGCAACAAGCTCCAACAAATTATATAAAGATATCCACAAAAGATTATCAAACCTAGAAAAATAATCACAAACGTGAACCAAGACAAATATTATTTATTTGTTTTGTCATAGAAAATAAAATTTTACCAGATTTCTAGGGAGAAAAAACTGAAATTGAAACAGAACTCCACCACAACTAGTTTCCATGCATTATGTATTTTTTTAATTAGTTGTGTTTTATTTGGTGTGGGGAGGAAGGCCTGAGCGTGCCACAGTACACTTGTGGAGGTCAAAAACAACTTCTAGTAATTGGTTCTCTTCTTCACAATGTGGGTCCCTACTCAGGCTGTCAGGCCTCACTGTTAGTGGCTTTGCCCACTAAGTCATCTGGCCAGTCCCAGTATGTCCCATTATGTTTAAGTTTTGTCTGAATGATCTCAGTAGAAAGACTGCATGGAACTCTGGTATCAGGATATAAGTTTTATCATTCTCTGCATCATTTTGTAATTTTCATAAAGCCCTGAATTTTAAATGTGTTATTTATTGCTGGGTTCTCACCGGTAGGTAGGGCGGTGGATGAGCCGGTCCAGCGAGTCTCTTCCAGGAGGCTGAGCGAGATGGTAAGTGTCGTCGTCCCGAAACCCCTCTCCACTCGGGAAAATCACCACACCGAGCCGGGAGAACTGTCCAGCAAGATCTCGTTTTATTGCGTCAGGCACAGTCTTATATAGGGTAGCGGGTGGGGCTAAAAACATGGGAAGTAAAGGACCAATCATTTTTCACCACGTAGCTGTAGCTAGGTAGAGACCATTTTGTTATGCCTTGCTGAGTCACTCCTATGCGGAAGTGGAGTGTCAGAGACAGGCTGCAAACTGAGGCTCAGAAAGCTGCACCAGGCCACATGTCTGGACCCAGGAGGCCCAACAATTTATTTATTTTTATTACATGTGTATGAGTGTCTTGACTGTATGGGGATAGGCTCACCTGTGTCATGCAATGCCTGCAGAGGCCAGAAGAGGGCTCTGGATTCTTTGAAACTGGAGTTATAGATGGTTGTTAGCTGTGATGTGGAAGCTGGCAATCAAACCGGGGTCCTCTTCAAGAGAAGCAAGTGTTCTTAACCACTGAGCCATTTATCCAGGCCCTCCCTGAGTTTTACAATCCCCTCCACACCTAGGAAGGCGGTGGGTCTTAGAGAAGTTAGCATTGTAGTCCAGAACTGAATTTGAAAGGAGTTATAATCAATAGAGCCAAGGTTGAAGAAGTGAACAAAAATGTATGACACTGCACAGTTCTCTTCAAAGAACGTCATTTTGTTTTATTTCTCTATACATTAGCGCAACACGATAGAAATTATAGGCTCATTGCAGAGTATAGGAACCAATCATTCAATGCGTATATTTCAGTGACTCTGGAGACTGCTTCTAATGCTTCTAATATTTAGTCTTGGAGCAGGTTTCCAGGTGCCACCCAGCAGAAGCCCCTTGCTCCTCTGAAGAGATCACGGGGCCATCCCTGACAAAGGAAACTAAGATTAGACAAAAGGAAACTGATTAGAAAACTACTGAGCAGCCTATCGTGTAGAGGTCTGAATTTTACTGTCATTCGGAAGTGCTGACTTTTAATAGAGTCTCTGGTTTCAGATTCAGGTTTCCCACGTTGGGGGCAGCTGCTGAGTCTTCAGTCATCAAGTGGCTTCCAGTTGAGGGGACAAAAGAGCAGACGCAACGATGGAGCATAACTGCCTCATGACACAAAACTGATATTTTGACCTTCCTAGTTGGATGCTCTGACCTCAAGTCCACTAGATTAGAAAACAGGAGTTAATAATTCCAGGCTCTACTCCATTCTGTGTCACTTTGAACAAGACACCTGACCTTTCCTCAGCTCACTTTTTCTCTGCTATAAAATGATAACAATATATCCCATCTATTTCAGCATTTTGTGATTGCAGATTTCTCCCCTTTCTGCTCAGCAGTCCTCCAGTGTGCATGCTGGTGAGTATCTGCTACTGTCCTTAGAGTCTACATTTCTGGGTGATCTACCACGTACAAGGCATCTCTTTCAGAACTTTATGCAAGGGTATTCATATCTATGGACTTTATGCACCTGGAGCCATTTCCTCATGATCCAGTGCCCAGCGTATAAATGCCATATGCAGGCGGAAGTGATTGCCAGCAGTTATCTGTACACAGCATTCTGCTTTTATTTCAGTTCTTCATATTAAATTGGTGACTCTAAAGAAAACATAGGTCTAGAAAATGACTTGAAGAGAAACCATTTTCCTTCCTGTGGCTCTGTTTAGTGCCTTCAGTTAGCCAGCTCAGGACACCATAACAAAATACAATAGGGAACAGAAATTTATTCTTTCACACATCTGGTGGCAAAAAAGCCCAAGATCAAGGTTCTTCACAATTTTGTTTCTGATGATGGTTTACTTTCTGGCTTATGGACAATTAACCTCACTGCATCCTCACAGGCATTCTTGATACGAGAAGAGAGAGACAGAGAGAGAGAGAGAGAGAGAGAGAGAGAGAATCAGCCGCCCAATGGCATTTTAGCCATTGGTGTCCAAAGACACTAATATTTTAATTACTTTTCTTTTTTGATTCATTTTTATTTTATGAGTGCTTATCCTGCATATAGATAAGTGAACCATGTCCAAGCAATGCTCACAGGGGTCAGAAGAGAATGTGGAATTCCCTGGAACTGAAGATATGATGGTTGTTAGCCACCATGTGGGTGTTTGGAGCTGAACCCAGGTTCTCTGTAAGACCAGCCAGTGCTCTTAACCACTGAGCCTTCTCTCCAGCCCTAAGACACTCATATTTTGTAAAGTATAAACCATTGATTAAATAAATAAAAGATGGCATAAAAAACTGGAAAGTGATAAGTGATAATGGAAATTGGAAGTATTTGTATTGTTAACATTTCCATTCTACTCAAACAAATCAAAAACTGATTCAATATAATCATGTAAAATTCCATTTTATAAGAAAATAAAAAAAAGTAAAAAGTGGGTTTAGCATATAACACATCAATTCTACTTCTGTGTGTATACTTAAAGGTATACCTGCATTCCAGGTTTACTGTGGTATTATTAGTAATAGCCACATGAAGCACACAACCCAGGTGTCCACAGTTACATGAATAGTTGAATATAACATACACAGTAGATGGAATACACACACAACAGAATACTAATTAGTCTTTAATAGAGAAAATCTGCTATTTATGACAACATGGATGAACATAGAAGACCCCATGCTAAGTGAGACAAGCCAGGCACACATGTCCTTACTTACATGCAGAAAATAAAAATGTCAAACACAAAATTGGAAAGAAAAATTGTACTTCTCAGAGGTGGAAGAAGGAGAAAGAATAGAGAACTGAAAGATGTTGATCAAAGGGTACAAATTTAAGTTAGATAAGGAGGAATAAGATTTAATGATCTGTTACCAGAATGATGGCTGTTATAAATAATAATGCATTATATATTTTAAAAGTGTGGAACAAGTAGATTTAGGGAGTTTTTTGGTTTGCTTGTTTGTTTACCAGTGAGAAATGCAGTTCATCTGTTTGTGAGCTGGCTTTAATAACCATATTGTAAATAGGTATCAAAACATCACATTGCACCCCATAAAATATTACTTTAGAACGGGGGAGATGGCTGTCAGTAAATGCCCATACTTCAAGCATAAGGACCTGAGTGTGGATTCCCAGTATCCGTGTAAAAGTCAGGGAGTGGGCATGTGTCTGTAGGCCCAGCACAAAGTGGGGGATTGGAGACAAGTGTCTCCTTGACGCTCTCTGGACATCCAGCTTATCTGAACTGATGAGCTCCAGGTTCAGTGAGAGACAATGTTAAAAAAAAAGGTGGAGAGGAATCAAGGAAGACACCTGAAACTTCTGGCACACACACAAACACGCACGCACACACATACACACATAGCATACATATATAACATTTATGGACTAAAAAGAAAAATTGTCAGCCAAATACATGTTTTCAAACACAGTAATACTAACACTTTGTACTCTATTTCAAAAGTTTAATTTCACAATATATCACCAAAGAAAGTCATGAAAAGTCACCAGAGAGCTTTATGGAAAACAGGCCTAACATTTGTTACCATCAATCAAATTGTCATGTGTTAACTAACTATCCATTTTCTTTTAATTTCCTCTAGAAAAATAAATAAATTTAAATAATAACAAACTTTTCCTTACCATATATACATATATAGGTGTATGTGAACTTGTTATTTTATATACATATATATATATGTATGTGTATCCAACTCCCTCAAATTATGTCATGGTATTTTGCCAGTGATGGTACACTATTGATTTATTTTATCCTGGAAGCTTATATCTAAAGTCTTATAGCTAAAAAGATGGAGTATAAAATTTATGATAAGTAATAGAATTCAACATGTTCATATATTAATGTAGTCTCAGAACAGAATCAGATCTCAGAGAGCATCTCATTAAACCTGCTCACTGCAGAAGGAACTGAGACCGACTCTCAATTCAGCTCTCTTGGCAGTATCAGAAAAGAATTCAGTCTTGGTATCCCCAGCACAGCCATCTTTTCCCTGAGGCATGTGCCCTCTCAGAATTCATTTCTTGTAATCCCTAGTTTTGAACACAGAGGCTCATATTTGGGAATTTTTTTGCGTTAAATTTTACTGGAGGGTCAGACTCTCAGCAAATTCAAAGTAAACCTGGGATGCTCATCTGGTGATTTTCATTAAACATCTGACATTTGTCTTATAGAGGTGAGTTTATCTTACCACAATTCTTCATTGCAGTCATGGGAAAATAGCAGCACTTACCGTGTGAAGGTAAATATTATGACAAGATAAATATTAACTTTTGAAAGAAACCACTCTAGCTGGTTAAAAATCACAAATGGCATCAGTTGTTTAAGGTTTACACTTTCATGGTGTCTCTATGGACAAGAGAGTTTCGTGAACTAAATCTGTTTTTCTCAGAGATCTAATATTGGAGTAAAGGTAACAGGCATTGTTCTCAACACAAAGAAACATCTTAGTAGCTATAGATGGTGTGCAGCACAGAGAGATTCTTCTAGAGCGCTTGACCTCTCTGCACATAGCTACGCTTCTCTTCTTGCCAAGCTCATCCCTTCTGTGTCTCTACATTCAATCTGAGAAACACAGAAATCCCCCCAGACTTAATTCCTGGTTCAGCAGTGTTTAGGATGACCAGAAATTTCCAGAGCTTTAGTCAGAAGACAACTTTACAATGCCTGCAAATCACATCTGCTGTTTGCTCCTCCCTGTAGCTAAGGGGTAATGAATAATTAATCTGCTACTCCTTCCTCACAGACCCTGGAGGAGACAACAGAGGGAGGTCATGTATTTTATGTGTTCTCCAGAAAAGCTTATTAACTATTTGGGAAAGACTTTGTAAGCTGTTACCTCACATCAAGATCGTTTCATTTTGCTACCCCACCTCAAGAAAGAGTGACAACCACCCCTACAGGCTCCCATAATATAGAATGCCTTGAAAGTTAAAGATTGGTCATGCAAATGCTTGCAACAGTATACCAAACAGCAAAAGTGATCCTCAATGGAAAGCATGCCTTATTTAGTTGCTGTTTGCTTTTCCCTACACAGAAAGTTCCTCCCAAAGCAGAGAAAAGATCATCCAAAGTGGAAGACACAGGTATTAGCTACATAAATATGCAGGAATTTGCTAATCATGAGTAACTTTGTTAATGAGCAGAAGTGTTTTGAGTATGTGTGTGTTGCGGTGCACATGAGTGTGTCTGTGTTCATCTGGAACTGTTTAGGGAGCAAATGGTAGAGAACGCTTCCAATAGAATAGGAAAACTGGTAAACATATAAGGTTCTAATGGCTCTGGATGCTTATTGCTCACTGGATGGTTAAAAAAAAAAAACAGTCATTTGTCAAGGAAAAATTCTCATATATAAATTCCAGCTCAGATTACTGAATGAAGATACAAAGTTTATCTAAATAATTTAGATATGTTATTGCAAAAAGGACTATTGAAGGTAATTCTTCTATTCTGGTGATGATCTCATAGATAAAAATGATTTTTCAGGGGCAGGAGAGGTGGCACAGCAGTTAAGAGCACTTACTGCTCCTCCAGAGGACCATAGTTCAATTGAAAGAACCTATATCAGGGGATCCAGTGCCCTTATCTGGCCCCTACAGGCATGTCCGTACACATTACACGTGCGCGCACACACGCACACACACGCACACACAAATATCAAAATAAAATATTTTAAAAATAAGATTTTTTTATGGTCTGGAGAGATGGCTCAGCAGTTAAGAGCACTGTCTGCTCTTGCAGAGGACCTGGACTCACTTTCCAGCACCCACCCAGCAGCTCACAACTGTCCAGAATGCCGGGTCCAGTGGATCTGGTGCCCTCTGCTTATCTCCGTGGGCATTACATGACACAGGTGCTCTTACATGCAGGCAAGACACTCATATACATAAAATAAAAATGAATAAATATATTTTTTTAAAAATATGATTTTTCCATTTCAAACTCTAACCTGTGTAGAGACAAGAGCTCCTTTCAGCTATCCACCAGAATGTGGTTCTTTGTATTTTGATAGCAAATTTTATTTACTGTTTAAAAATGAACAATTACTTGCAAACAATTCTTATAACTAGACAATTAATGGGAAAAGATAATAACACGATTAAGAACATTATTGGAAGACAATGGTGATTGTGAATGAATGAGTTGGAATGTTTTCTTTAAAATTACATAATGACTCCAAAGAAAATTCAAATAGAGAAATTTGGGGAAAAGTTTAATGAATGGTAAAATTCTGAAATCAGTACATAACTTCCCAAAGAGATTCTTTTTTTTAAGGCAACAGTCGGTTTTAGAAAAATTGCTGCCTGTTTCAAAGGAAAAGGCCTACAGCTTTAGTTTCACCTTATGCAAGTTGAATAAATATAGACCAAAGCAATGATATTTTAACAGACCACTGAAAGAGATCCATTCATAGAAAGGCCTTGTGGCTATCATGTTGTAAAACTCTATTGTTTATGTAGAGTCTTGCAATGAAATCCAGGTACAGAGAAGAAATGCAAAGAGAAGTGAAGCACTCAACCTGGAGGCCAGGCTGCCAGAAAACAAGAATACAAGACAGGCGTCTCCTGAGATGAATGAGTTCAGGAGGGTTCACTTGTGTTACAAACTGAAAATCAGGTTGCTGTAAGGTAGTTTCAGGTTTGGAATTTAGGGTTCCCCAGGGGTTCTGTTTCAAAGAACGAGTCATCTATAACAGTGAATGGTTGAAGGTAATACATCAAATAATATCTTTATGTGCATGGTTGGGTTTTAAATCACTCTTTCTTGGAGAGAAACTTAAGATGACAAATTTTAATTCAAATGCCATAGGAAATTTTTAAATAGTAATACTAATAAAAATAAAGCAAGAAAAGGCAAAAAAGAAATATGCACTTGTATTCTAGCTCAGATTATCAGAGATACAAATGAAGTCTTTAGGCAGTAGGAATTGTGCTCAGGAAAGAGAACTTGATCAAGTTTAGGACTGTGAAAATGTTCAAAATTTTGACTTTGATGGTAAGGCTTTTACTCTGTTGTTAAGTAAAATGAACTCCTCACTTTTAAATTTAAAGTGGCAAAAGACTATAAAGGCATCAATGGCTTTTGACAATAAAATGTTGATACTAACCATAGTTTAATGAATATTAACTTGGCATGCACAGGCTACAGAAAGCAGGTGTGAGCCTGCTAGCCAAGCGAATGCCAGAACCTAAAGGCAAACCCAGAACATTTACAAAGCGCCCTTGGAGACTCACCTTAGTTTCTCATTTAATTCTGTCAACCAGCCAGTCGGGATGATTTTCTGAACCATCAACTTGTGATTTCCAACACACTTTCATTTTCCCATTCACACAGCTTTTCTTGCTTATTGTCTATGAAACTGAAACTCTGTGGCTTATTGGTCTTCGTGCTAAAATTTAAGAATTATTAGTGAGTTGCATTATTTGAAATATTCTAAGATAACATTGGCTAGGGGAAAATAAAAATGAGGAAAAAGAAAAAGCTATATGTGTGCTTTGTTTTAAAAATTCATCTCTTCTCCCAAAGAAATCTGACTTCCATGCTGAAATCTTCCCGGTAGGACCCATAGAAAAATGACAGGGGGCTGCTGGTTGGTTTTTCTTGCTGCTGAAACATATGTTGTTATGTCATGTCCTAAACAGAAAACTGAAGCATCCCTTTCAAATTCTCAGCACCACTGACACTTCCAACAAGTGCTTTCGTATTGGTTTTGGTCTTATCTGTTCCTAACAGACAGCCTCATGCCTTGGAAATTTGACCTGAAATAAAAATTCAGCCCCAAGTATCTGCTGTCAATTGTGCAGAAAATAGGAGATGACAGCAAAGTCACTTCTGCATGCTGAATTAGATCTCTCTCCAACATCTTCTAATGTCATTATTAGCACTCAAATACACTGTGTCAAAATGTGTCTGTGTAGGGAGATGGACCGGGCAAACTGAGCTTCCCTCTTAGTCAATTTGACAAGCTATTTTTAATACATACTTCTGCATGGGGAATTATTTAGGAAAGGCTCCTAACCCATCACAGAGATTTATAGATGAAGATACTCAAAATGAACATGAGCCGTCAATAGAGAGTTGGTTTTTGCAATCCAGTTTCAATTAGCTACTTCCAAATTTGGGCAAGGCAATTTTCATTTTGGTCTTATAGAATCTATAAAGCAAAGAAAGAAACTCAACTTGAAATTTCTGTGAATTTGAATGGCTCTCAAAGGACAGTTATTTTGGTTCAAGATCAAATTTCAAAGTGGTTCCATCAAAACTGAATTTGCCATCTTCTACATGAGTCTGATTTGTGTATGTAGAATTATGCATAAGTAGTGAAGCTAATTTGTAATTAACCAGTGCCCTTAAATTATTATAGGCATGCCACATATGGGAGAATGGGTGAATGAACTCTGTTTTCATTTAGATGCTCCTATCCCATCACCAAGAACCTGCTTTAAAGAAATGTTTGTAATAAACCTAATGAAATTATCTGACAAATTATGTGCCATATAATATCCATACATGATGACAAAGATGTATTTTAATGACTATAGAGAGAAAGTATAAGATAAAAAGATGGAAATGTCAGTCAACAGAATCAAATATAATGCAAATGGGAATAGTTCTCATATTCTTCCAGGATCTTAAGGAATAAAATATTTTATTTCAAGAGGAAGTAAATTTCCTGTTACTCGGAGTATCAAGTTACTTAGAATTCTCAACACTGGATTGAAATTTGGTAGTACTTACATTAATTAAATTTAAATGTTCCTTCCATAGACCTGGAAATTGTTCTTTAATGCAAAATAATTTGAGACCATTTCTATTGAAGAAAAGCCCATGAGCCCTTTGCAAAATTCCAGAGAAAATATTCTGAAACTTTAGTTAAGTTTCACATGACCCAGCAACATGAATCAGTATATGAAAGAGACTTCTGCACCCTCCTCAGCATCATTCATTACAGCATTATTGATAATAGCAAAGATACGAAGTAAACCCAAGTGCCCACCAACTGACGCTTGGTCAAAGAAAATGTGGCACATCTGCTCAAGGGAATATGTTCACCCCTAAAAAGAAGGAAATTTTGAGAATGACTCAGTTGGTAAGACTGAGAACCTGATTTCGGAACCACAGCACACATATAAAAATTGCTCAGGAGGAAAATGTGTGTGTGTGTGTGTTTTTTTAATTTTAAATCAACTCTTATCCGAAGGAAATCTGACTTCCTTGCTGAACTCTGCCCAATAGAAACCGTAGGTGTGAGCATGCTGGTGCATGCCACGTGTCTGCGACCCCGGTGCTTTGGGAATAGAAATGAGTGGATCTGTGGAGCTCACTGGCCAGGCAGTCTAGCCAACCAGGGAGCTCCAAGTTCAGTGAGCAAACCCGTCTCATAAAAATAAGGTGGTGCAACATAAAGGACGACACTTGAAGTCAACCTCTGACCTCCATATTCACACACAAACACATGGATGGTGCACTTGCACATGCACTCATGTGCGCACGCACACACACACACACACAGAGAGAGAAGGAAATACTATCATTTTCAACAGCCTGAAGCCAGAAGACATTATGCTAAGTTCATGAACCAGGCAAAGGAAGGCAAATGCTGCAGGATCTCACTTATATGTAGAATATGTGACATCTTGCAAACATGTAGAAAAGCAGAGAGCGAAATGGTGTTTCTCAGAGTCTGAGAGTAGATGGATTGGACTGAGACGCTAATCAAATTTATCAAAAAATATCAGTTGACGAGAAGAATACATTCAAGAGATCTATCTTAAATAATGACTGCATTTATTCATGATAGTGCTTTCCAGTTCCACCCATTTTCCCACAAAGGTCGTGATTTCACTCTTTTTCATGGCTACTTATGTGGATAACTGCCCCATTTTCTTTATCTGATTATCTGTTGTTGACTATCCAGGCTGGTAATAAACATGGATGTGCAAATATCGTTGTGCCATGTTGACTTAGTCTTTTGGGTACATGCTCAGGGGTTGTGTAACAGGGTAATACAATAGTTCTACTTTTCATTCTATGAAGAACCCATACAGATTCCCATACTCCCATGGTGACTGAACAAGTCTGTATTTCCTCCAGCAGTGTATGAGTCCCTATTGCCCCACATCTTCTCCGTAACTTGACATGTCGTTGGAACAACTTTTAATTGGACTTTTGGAAATTGGACACTGCCAGTTTTATATGCACAGTGGTGAGGACAGGAGAGGATGTGGGAGGGTCAGTTGAGCTTGTAGACTCATGTTTCCTGTGGCACCGAACAGCAAAAGAAACAGCCACTAGAGTGTAAGAGTACAAAATGAGAAAATATCTTTGCCAACTCTACATTAGACAGGATATTAACATCTAGGATATATAAAGAACTGAGAAAACTATAAATTGAGTCCTTCAAAACACAAGTCAGCTAAGGAGCTGAGTAGACAGACCTCAAAAGAAGAAGTACAAATGGCCAATAAATACATGAAAAAATGTTCAACATTAGGAAAATTATAAGTGACTTGAAATCCCATCTCAACCCATTCAAAACCTTGAAGATTGCTGCATGCTAATATTTTTTCTTATCTGGGAAAATATGTATGTATGATATATATATATATATATATACATATATATATATATATATTATGGTATGGAAGGAGAAGGTTACCTATGTATGTGGCAGGAGAAAGAGGTCAGAAAGAACAAGGATAGGAAGAACAAGAGAGAGTAATAGAAAAACAAATACCCTGTACTTTTCTCTCATCCATGGAATCTAAAGTTAAAATATGGGACCTCTTGTGGGAAGGGATGGAACCAACCAGAGATGAGAAGAGAGCCTAGGCAGGGTGATGGGGGTGAACATCAGTAGAGTTCAGTGGAACATATGTATGAAGACATTATAGTGAAGCATTCGTATAGTGATTTGGAATTTAGTTTTTTTAAAAGTCTGCCAGACTCTCAGGGTACAGCTGTTAAATCACAGAATGCATACCTGAACAACTTTATAGTCACGCCAAGCAAAAGCATCATGAATCCTAATGACTTCACTGAGGCAGGTACGCTTCAGCTTTAAGATGTATTTTCGTGTTAGATATCTTTTTAATTCTTTTAAAATGTATTTATTTTTATTTGTGTGCATGAGTGTTTTGCCTGAATGAATGGAAGTGCACCACATTGCACATGCCGGAGGAGGACAGAAGAGGGCATTGGATCCCAGGGAACTGGAGTTATAGATGGTTGTTAGCCACCACGTGGATGCTAGGAACTGAACAGAGGTTCTCTGCAAGAGCAGCCAGTGGTCTTAACTGATGAGCATCTCTCCAGCCAGCATATTAGATATCTTAATATTCTAGAAAAAGGAATAATTTGCAAGGTAATAAGTACTTTGATTTTTGAGTCTTTCCCTTCTGTCCTGCCATTAAATTTGATATCAAAATGATCATATGTCTTCTAGGTTTTAGAATCAAGGAAAAATGACATACTTTTATGTAAGGAGAAGAAATTCTTAGACATGCGAAGCTCTGCTCCAAAAAACTGACTTTACAATGGGATATTTGTACTATTTACAGAATATAATGTGATGTTCCTATACATGTGTATGTTGTGATGATCACATAGAGCAATTAGCACATTCACCAACTTAAATATGTATCATTTCTAAGTAAACATTCAAAAGCCTCTTCTGAGTATTTGAATGATACAGTACATTACTCTTAGCTATCTTTTTCAGGGTAGACATCTGGGGCCCTTGGAAGGATACAACCTGGACTCTTTCACGTCTCCCTGACCTCACCTGCCTACAAAAAGCCAAATGACACAATCAAGGAAGTGAAGGAAGGGTGCCTTTCACAGGAACTCGTCTAGCATGTTCCAGAGAGTATTATGCTGTGGAACTCAGGACAAAGAAAGAAGAAACCACACAAAGCTGTGATTATGCCCCTACCTGAAAGTCAAGGACAAAAACATTAAGCAGAAAACTTGATGATATTTCTTCCAAATTACATCTCTTGTCTATGGTGCTGTCACAATGAAAGCCCTCTTCTTTCATTCATGAAGCAATGTTATTAAGGGGCTTCCTCTCCCTTCCCAAGCTGTTTTTCCTAAGAACCGAGACTATACCTAGTTCATTTTTATAGCATTGTCAAGTGACTGTTAGATCAGTGAGTATTAGTAGGTACTTATAATACACGCTGTGCCAAGACTTGGCATATTTTATTTCAGTTAATTTAATAAATCTCTGTGCATACCTATTACTGTTCCCATTTTAAAATGAAGAAGGCAAGACCTAGAGGGAAAGTATAACTTACTCCCCAAGCTAGTAAATGGTGAGCTAGAGACATAAACTCGATTTTGAGTGATGCAGCAGTTTTACTTTATTACAAGGCGTGTAACTCATACTGTGAAGGGACTATGTATAGGAGGTTCTGGTACTATTGCCGTTTCTAATCATCCTTTGAGGCAGTTCCATAAGACTTAATTCAAAAATGTTACATATAGTAGAAAATACATGATAGTATCTTTATGATGGAAAATCAAATCCTAAATCTTAAAGAACTGGCAACCCATTATAGAGACAGGTAACAGCTAGAACAGGAATGAGACCAATTTTCATCACGGTCACAAATTAGAAAAATAGAAGATCCTAATCAAATAGCTGTTTACTAAAAGTGGCATGCAGACATTCTGTCATCTCCCCAATTTCTTTCTTTTAATATTTTCATTGAGCACTTGTACATTTCATACAATAGTTCTTAAGCAAATTTAGACCCCCTCCCCCATCCACAACCCCATCCCTCCCCCCACCAGACCTCATGTATTCTGCCATAAATGTTAAGTCCCATCTGGGCAAGCATTTGTACCCAGCTGTCCTTCAGTGCAAGTTCATCCACTGGGATCTAGTCAGCCTAGCTAGAGATCTTAAGAAAGGTCGACTCTGCAGTCTCTCATTCTCAAAAACTTAGCCAGTTATGGTCTTCTGTGTGCCGAGAACAAATTTGATTTTTATTGTTACCTTTTTGCTTTCGTAAAGAAGTTTCTGTGTGAAGAAATCTTTTGGTTCCATGGAGAAATATCTCTGCACACTGAGTTTTCTATTTGAAGCTAAAAAGACAGGAGTGTTTACAAGTGATTAATTATTCATCTCAAGGTATTAGTAGTGAATCATCTAAGATTAATATATGAACTAATTCAATATAGCCCCTATTTCACAGTTTCAGGAATGCTAAGAGGAAATGTAAAAAAAAAAATAATGTAAAAGTTTAAATTGAGAGGAATTAATAAATTACTTGAAAAAATACTGTCATATTTTTAATAGTAACAATAATGAAAGGACAAGCAGTACTGAACTGAAGACCCTGACATTAGCCTTAGACACTGGTCTTCTATGCTGGAACCTTGTGACGTTAGAAATTGCAGAGTTTCCATCTCTAACAACAAGGCTCACAGACTTTACCCATCACCAGGGTCATCCTGCCTTGAATCATTTGGGGTTTGGTCCTTCAAAGCTCAGAGGTTCTTCCTGAAAGAGAAGCTCCCATTTCCTGTCTCTGGAATCCAGTGTCTTCTTCTGTGGGGCTTCTTGCCACCACAGCTGGCGTGTATTTCTTTTTTTTTTTTTTTTTTAATTTTTTTTTTATTGTACCTGTAGGAGTGCTTTAGCTGCCTGGATGTAGATGCATCCATGTATGCAATTCCCACAGAGGCCAGGAGAGGGTGCCAGTTGCCACTGGAACTGGAGTTCCACATGGTTGTTAGCTGCCATGTGGATGCTGGGAACCAAACCCAGATCTTTCACAAGAGCAATTAGTGCTCTTACCTGCAGAGCCATCTCTCTCCACTCCCCCAGCTGCTGCCCCGCCTCGCCAAGGTACTTTATTTCTTTCCGAACCCTGCTCCAGCTTCTGTTTTGGCTGCCGTCTCCACCTGACATACCTTTTCATGGGCTATTGGCCTTCACCAGTTTGTCATTCACTTAAAATCCTCCCCTTTCCATTAAGTCATCTGAACTTTTCTCAGCTGAAAGGCATTTCTCTTTTCAAATGCTCCCACAACACTCTTTACTATTAGCTCTTAAGTCATGCCTTATGTTATTAGACACAGCTCTGTTTGTCACTTTCTCTTATAGAATACTAACAGGCACCTTATTTATAATATTATTTTAGTTTTGATGCCCCAAACACAATACCAAAAAGACTCTGTGTGCGTGTGTGTCTGTGTCTGTCTATCTGTATGTGTGTGTCTGTCTATTTTAAGTAGATGATCTTAAACATTTGTGTCATTGAACATAATGATCTTTGCACAATTTTGCAACCTAAGCAACAACATCAAAAGTCTTTTTAGAACTTCAGATTATTTGAGTGCCACTCTTGAACTTTACTCTTTGAAGCATATATCAATCCAGAAGACCCTCTAAACTCATTATCAAATTTGGAAAGACCTGTAATTGGAAATAGATACTGTTTTTTAAACCATATTTTTACCTGTCTTTTTATTGAGCAGAACCAAATCAGCACCTGTCCCTGATAAATGCCATAAACAGTATGCTTTCTGGAACCTTCTGGAACCTAGTTGCCTCTTACACTGCAAAATAGAGGACGTATTTGATGTTTGAGCCAAGATGCTGTGAAGACAGGACCAAAGTCTTTCATCTCACAAACTCTTCTTAAACCAATGTTCTTTCAGCACTCAAGGGACTGTGAAATTAGGTGCAATCCACAACTGGCCTTAAACTTAAGGAAGAAGCCGGACATGGCATCCAATAGACTGGGTTCCCATGCCAGCTTTCCAACTTCCTGTGTGCAGGTGGGCTGTACTAAAGTGCTAAACACACAGACAGTGCTCCTGACACACAGCCCCTGCAGTGATGAGCTCACCCACTAATACACACCACTGCTTGCTGGTATTATTGGGTGCGCGAAGAGGGTGGGGCTCAAACTAACAATATGTGTATCTCACAAATTTACAGTTACCTCAGAAAATTGTAAAGTGGTGAGTACTTGATCAAGTATTTGTTAACTGAACGAACCATCTATCAAAGTATGACATAGAACAAATGCAAAGAAAAGTTCAGCATGAGATTGGGCAGCAAAATCAGTGAAAACATTCCAGAAGCCAGAAGATCTTAAAGTTTGGTCATGGACTGGAAAGATGGCTCAGTGGGTAAAAGCACTTGCTACACAAACAAGTGTGCCTGAGATGGGATTCCCAGAGCCCACATAAAGTCAGGTGCAGTAACCCAAGTCTCCAGTCGCAGTGTTCCTATAGCAGAATAGGTAGAAATAGGAGAGTGACTCCCTGGAAGCTTTGGAGACAGCTAGTCTGGCAGTGCTAGACAGGGGACCCTGTCCCAAACAAGGTAGACTGCAAGCATCAACACTGTAGAGACTGTCTTCTGACCTCTGCACACTCATGCTATGGCCCGCACACATCAGCACTTACACATACCTATATGAACGCACACACATGCACACACAGCATATACACAGGGACATATAGTTGTAAAAAAAAATAAATTTGGTGAAACTCTGAATGTGATTGAAACTGACGAGGGGAGAGAATGAGAAGCAAACTTGCTAGGAACAGAAATCGTGTTTATTTGGTCCAGTGTGTGTTCTCACTTTCAGTACAGATCTTAGACACTGAAGGCAGTTAATATGCATTTATTTGTAATGAATGGCTTCAATTTGCAGAGAACATCGTTAGTAAAAATACATCAGGACTGATGACTTGTATATATAAGAGAAAGTGAAATGAAGAAATGTGTTCAGGAAGAAGAAAGTGAGGCAGATGTTAGGATCCTTGAATGTCAAATTAATCTGGGAAACAGATAGCTGACTGTGGTATAAAAACCAAAAGAGTCTAGACACCAAGCCATTATGCTACACAGTGATCAGAACTGGGCTGTGTGGTAGCAGACAGAACAGAAAGGTTCATTAGAAACAATAATGAGATAGAGAGGAAGAGAGGAAAAGCAAGCAAGACTTTGACATGCAGAGAATGGCGGTGGCTGGTAATGAGGAAGGTGAGAAGCTATGTAGACGGATGAAACGGCATGATGGGTTTGTCATTTGTGTGTTGCATAAAAGAATATGGATGAGTATCAAGGGCATTTGCGATCTTACTCAACATTTCCTGAGCTGGAGACACAGAAGAGTGATACAGTCTGCATCGACCCTGAATGGGCTTTAGAGTCAGGTGAATTTGTCCATGGGTGGAAGTTAAACCTGAACCCGGGGTTCAGAATCCAAAGTTCAGATGCATTGTGAAAGATGGATCTTCACCACGAGTCAGATCCAATCACTAAATAAAGTATGGAAAGGCATAAGTGGATAGTGACAAAAAGCAGGACGTGACTTTCCATGGCGATGGCCTAGTGAGTTGTGAAGGAACTTCCTTCGCTCTCCTAGCCTCACCCCTTCACGTCTTAGCTCAGCATTCACTGAAGAAGACTTGTCCTCTCTACCGTGTTAAATTCTTTCTTTAATTCCTACATATCTCTTTCCCATCACAATGCAGTGTATAGTACCTATCTCTCAAACTTTCCTCCACAATTAAAACTTAGAGCAAGGCTACTAGTTTTCTTTTATTACTTACCAGGTGACCTAATGGAACTTTCTAGAGGGATGAATGTAGTCTGTGTCTGTAGGTGGTCTATTGACTATGGAGACCACTAGTCACAGTGACTATTGAACACCGGAAATACAGCTAACTTGACTATCTGAACTTTAAATTTTATTTATTTTAATCTCTACTTAAGCAGCCATATTTAAGTACTAGCTCTCACACTGGTCCTCACAACTTTAAGGTACCTAAACCTAGACACATAGTAAATTTAGGTCATAAGTATCAGGACCCAGATATACAGTAAATGGGTTTGAATGAATGAAACACAGAGTAACCAGATCAAATATTTATGACACTTCTGTTTCTGCATTTCTTTGGGTTTTGTGGTTAATTAGAATTTTTTCATTTGTGGATTATTTTTAGTATCTATCACGGTATCAGAGCCAGAGCTCAGACATCTCATCTAAAAGTAGGTATTTGTAATATTCTGTTCTAGCATCCTAGCCTTTTTGATGCTATTATAAATAGAGATCTATGAAGGTCAAGTCAGTTTGACTCCATCCTTGCCCTTATCAAAAGACAGTCCTGGATGATCCTCTCATACTTTTATATGCTTAATACTTCTGCCATTTAGATGGCCTTGACAAGCACTGCTATTAAAATCCCACCACAGTCCAAGCAAATACATCTTTAATGTGTCTGATATTCTAGAAACTATTTTATTATTCTATACCAATTTGCATAACACCTCATTCTAGTTCCAACAAAAATTAATGTTGAAACAATGAATAGAGTCATACTCTGTAAAACTTGCTCTGGGTCTCCCATAATCATTATAGACCCTTGGACACTACAGAAAAAAAAAGGTTATTTTTGACCCCATTGAGTGAAAATTTCACTAAATGACAGCAAAGATAAAGAAAGAAAAATATTGTCACAATTCTATTGCTCTAAGTCCCTGGCCCTTTACCCAAATAAGTTCAAATACTAAGTAAAAGAAAAGACTAGGAAAAATTTGCTATTGGATTCCTGTTTCCTTTCTAGCACTGAGCCATGTTAGCTACCAGGACCTGATTAAACACTAAGATGGTAGAGTGATTTTCATTCTTTATTAAAATGCAGACAAAGAATCCAATAAGATTTTGGCAGTGTTTAATCTCAAAAAAGCTCACAAAGCTTAAGACATCTCTTCCTCATAGAAGATGGGCTGTCCTGCTCACAGAGGTTGTTTAGAACTTTTTTTTTGGACAGGTTTCTAATCTTAGGCCAAGAGGCCATCTGTAGAAGAAAAGGGGAGAGGAGGAGATGCAGGAGCCATAATCTATGTAAATTTGAGGGAAGACTTTACAAATGTGAACTCTGAAAAAGATCAAGTTGTTATTTATACATTTCTGGCCTGCTTTCTGGAAAACCAATCCTCCTTGCTAAAGACAGCAGGAACATCCTAACCAGTTGGTTAAGGACCACAACTAAGGGGTTATACATGCTTCAAGCTCCATGAGTCAGCAGAGCAGCCAACCACAGCACAGAATAGCCAAACAGAGGTAGAGTGGGAAGCGGAGGCAGCCTATAAATAGTAACATATTCTCTGTGTAACTTGCTTTGAAAATCTGACATGTACTTGCTCCATAAAAAGGAGAAAAGATGTCTTTGAAATGTGTGTGTACCCATCAGGTACCTCAGAAGCTTTCTAAACATCAAGCCTTCCTTGGACATCTCTAAATAAATTAGGTGTTTTATACCTGGCCTAATGTGAACAACTTTTCTGACCTGCTGTAAAGCTCTCCCCAAATAAAATGTGGCACTCCCAGTGAAAACAGCCATGGGAAAACTTCCCAGACAGAACAGCAGGAAGAGGACCTGACTCTGATTTCAAATGTAGTTTAGTTAACATTTTCCTTACCCACATGTGAATTTACAATAGCTTCCTTAATCTTCTATAAACGGTCTTTTAAGATTTAATTTCCTTTTACTTGTTTAAATATGTATCAGACTCTAAAACTGACTCACAATAGAAATAAAGGAAACTTCATAATACCAGAAAACCATGCTTTATGCATATGAAGTTCTACCACCCAGAGATAGTCATGTGAGCCCTCAGTGCATGTTCATCAGCCCAGGGAGACTTAAAATCATGACCACCTGCTCCCTGGAACTTCCATAACTCTTCGGAAGGAATACCAAACTGATACTGTTATCTGTGGAGGGGTCATCAAAATTCCCTGCACCTTATTATTTCATCTGGGGATACACAAAAGATATCTGTGTGGCCTATTGGGGAAAAATGACGTAAAGTAATGTTAATAAATCTCCTGGAGTGCCAGTGAGATGGCTTAATGGGTAAAAGAGCCTGACGCCAAACCCCATGACCTGAGATGGATCCCCTGGACCTAATTGGTGGAAGGAGATAATCAACTCCCAGAAATTGTCTTCTGACCTACATATGCGCCACCTGGCATACGCATATCTACATAGGTAGAAGCATACTAAATAAATAAATAAATAAAATGGAATAAAAATCGTTTAAAAATTTTAATTTCTTGGGCTGAGAAGATGGTTCAGTAAGAACACTTGTCAAGCAAGCATGAAGACCTGAGTTCAAATCCCCAGCACCTACATAAAAATCTAGCATTATCATGTGTTTATTAGTCTCAGAGCTAGGGGGTGGGTAGAGACAGGAGGACTACAAGGGCTTGTTGGCTACTTGTTGGCTTGTTAGCTCCAGGTTCAGTTAGAGACCATGATTCTAGGTAATAAGGCAGAGAATGGTAAAGCAGGACATCCAAAGTCCTCTTCTGTCTCCTATAACTTCAAAGGTATACACAGACACAGACACACACACACACACACACACACATACATATACCACATAGTATAACAAACAAACATGTACACATGTACATGTATTTCTACATATATAAAATAATAATGAGATAAATATGATAATCAATTTTCTGATAGTAGGACAGATAACATGTAATAAGTACTCAAAAATAGAAACTTTAAGAACGTAAAAATAAATCTGATAAAACTGTGTTTAAATTTGAGAAAATAAGGAAGCAAAATCTTAATTTCAATAATTCCTTCACATTTTAAAATTTGGCAGTGCACATCAATGTGAAAAATCCCATTTTCATTCACGTACAATCAATGGCGTAAGGATTTGTCACTATGAATTTGTCTGTAAAGCTCAAGCATCCATACATGTCAGAACAAAACACATTTCCACTGTGAAATAAACTTCATTGGAAATACTTTTTATGTCTCATTTGTTTGTTTGGATTTGTGTAGAGTTCCATGCACAGGAGCAGGTGTGAGTCTGCTGAAAAAGAAGTTGAAATAAAACATAACAAAGAGCCTTAATGGAAAGTACAGGTGTCGACAACACTATGGGATCTATATCTCAAAAACAAATTAACACCACACATTTCCAGGACATATGGACAGAGATCAATGAAAAGATGTTCTCGCAAATGGAATATCGAAAGGCAAGCAACTGTACACTCCTGCCTTCAGCATCTTTCCAATGAAAAGCAGGTTTCAATGGAGCAACTGTGACCCTTCCTTCCTTCCTTCCTTCCTTCCTTCCTTCTTCCTTCCTTCCTCTCTTCTTTCTTCCCTCCCTTCTTCTCTCCCTTCCGCCCTCCATTTCTCCTCTGGGGAAAGGAGAAAACTCCCTCCTTTCTCTCTGTCCTTTCTTTGGCTTCTTTCATTTCCTCCCTTCCTTCCATTCCCCCCCTCTTCTTCCTTCTCTCCCCTCTTTGCCACCTCTTTTTCTTTCTTTCCCTTAACAGGTAATGAATATAACATTCCCAAATCAGAAAGAATTCTCTTTAAAAACTCACCAATAGAAATTAAACATAGGAACCCTGTGATGAGAAGGGAATTTCCCTTCCCATAACCTGTGGCTCCCTCCTGTGAACGTGGAATTGTAGTCCCCTCCCATGAATCTGGAGTCCTGGTCTCCTCCTGTGAGCTGGAGCTCTGGTCTCCTTCACATGAGCCTGAAGCTTTGGACCCCTTCCATGAACCACAGATCCACATCCCAGATGGTGGAGTAGCGTAGAGCATGGAGAACTTCCTGATGTTGAGCAGCAGTTTCATTCTTCTCTGGGTGACTACATTCCCCCACAGTCTTTCCACTGAGGTCCCACATTGTGCATAGCAGAGGCTTTGCCTCTTATACTGGGGTCAGGGGAGGCATCTGTTATTTGCAGATTCTGATCTTGGGGGAACTGATTCCCTGGAATGGACTTCCTACCACCTGAAGGCTGGCTGTGGCTCTCCTAAGCATCCAGAACTTGGTGTTGAACTTCTCCCATTACCAGGCACCAAGGAGTCTTCCATTATTCCTCTTCAGTCTGGCATGCCTTCACCTATGACATAATTGAAATTATAGAGATAGAAAGCACAGTCTGGAAAGTTACAAAAGGTGTGGGAACGGGCAGTATTGTAATAACTAAACTGATATAATTGTCAAATTAAAATGTATAATTAGCTCTTAGACTATAAATTCAAATTTCTACATATCTACCAAAATATTTGAATATTATTCACTGACAAAGATATACTACCAAGCTTCAACAACATTGTAAATTTTGTCACTGTTCCAATAATGTCAGTTGGCCACTCACTCCCTTTCTAGATTCTCTACCTATGCAAACTCTTTCAGTGTAATCATGCTGCTTACTAAAGAAAGCAATGCTAATAAAATATTTAAAAAGAAAACACCAAAGAGAATGGCCTACAATTTGTCCATTTCAATAATGGAAGGAAAAATACTCTATCTGAAGCAGTGCCTTCCTTTTCATATTTGTGTTTGTGTGTGTGTGTGTGTGTGTGTGTGTGTGTGTGTGTGTTCAGATATAGGCAAGTGTTCATGATTGTAAGAATGTGCATGTGTCATTTTGAGGGGTTTTAGTCTCAAGTTGTCTGTAGAAGGATATATATATATATATATATATATATATATATATATACATATATATATGGATGGATGGATAGATAGATAGATAGATGATAGAGTTGTTTCTGAGTAGCTGGAGTAGGTGATTCTGCTCTTTCATCTGCAGACACATGCTGTATATTACACATTTAGGCCGCACGTCCGGGGCTCACAGACGTGAGAGAGTGGAAGTTCACACATCATGTACTATTTTTTTCTTTAAATCACCATTATGATGCTACAAAGGGAGTTAATTTCTGTCTCAAACCTGTTCATTGTATGCATTCGTATCCTTTTCCTGTCATTTGAAGAAATATTACATAATTTAGAAATTTCTTAGGGACACTGTTTGTTCCTCTCACAACTCAGCACTGTACCCACTCCCACTTTGTTGTTGAAGAAAATGTCTCCTCACAGCAGTTTCTGCATATGCTGCAGGTGCAGTCACTGAACACAAGCAAATCTGGAAACCCAGCAGAGCCCCAGGAAATGAATAGGTGTGGTGACAGGGACAATTTTTCTGACAGTGAAAGATACGTCTCTGGTCTGGCTTGTAGGTCTGTTTTACTAGTTTATTTTTAAAAAATCTGTGTTCCTTTGAAATGATTTTTTAAACCACATCCAATTAGCTAGAAATGGCAAAAAAAGAAAAATCTCCATTGGATAAATTGATAAGTCACACTTTTCTAAAAATCCAAATTGCCTTTTGATTGGTTTTCTGGTAATTGCTATTGGGTAATCAGCAGCTTTCAGTACATGTTTTCTCTTGTCAAACACAAAACAAAACTACATAATGAAAGCAACCATTACAAACAGCTTCAGAGTTTTTTCAAAGCCAGTTATAATTAAATGGTTTGTAGTTGCTATTATTTTGCTTGGGTTATTATCAACATGATCAATTTTGTGGGTCTCTGTCACACAGATGCCCCTATCCCCATCATTAGAATAAATATTCAAATGTGATACTTACAAGTGATACATCCTCCTCCGGGTAAAAAAAGTTCATGAATCAAATGAAACCACATCTCCATTATATTCAGCATGAAAACTATTCCTTTCTCAACAAAAATTTCTTTTAACACATACGTTCTTGGGGCCATTGTCCTATTTTCCCCACTCTATAATCAACCAACATCAAAAATATCCTTAATGACAGATGATAATTATAGAAAGCATTTTTCTGCTTCTATACAGCCTTCAAATTTTCCAGCTTACAAGCTTTCCTATTTTAAAGGCTCCTGGTAACATTTTATCCATTGAATCCAGAGGTGGCGACTTGTATATAGTCTCTAACAGTAGAAAGATGATTCATTCATCTTTTGCACGTTACTGGGGTATGCACTTTGATTTAATGATGTCATCCTTGATGAAATCTGTAAATGTTACATAGTAGCTTTGTTTTTCAAAAAAAAAAGGTAATAAGCTTGAGCAAAGAAAAGAGAAATTAGCTAATTGCTCAAACTCTCCCCGCCAGCAAGATGTCAGACTGAACGGATGGTATCCCCAACTTCCGAGTTAAGTTCTGCACTTTGCAGTGATGAGTTTGAAGTGATAATGGAAGATGAAGAAAGGATTTGTGATTACGGGGATAAAGTGCTAATCTGCGCCACAGAATCTGCTGCATCCACTCCCTAACATTTACTCTAAAACGCTTTCAGCTTTTAAATCCACCCTCCAAAATTAGTAGGGGGTTCAAGTAGAACCCATTGGGAGGTTACATTTATTTAATATTCAGTCCTTTCTTGGATGAAATATTGCAGTCTATCCTCATAGGCATTTGTCAAACCATTAGAGTAATGGTTTATAGCTATTAAATGAAATTGCAGTTCTGTTTGTAAGTTCCATTTACACAGGATAAGCAAAGTGCCTTCATTTAGATTTAAAATACCTGAAATCTTAGAAACAGCACATGAAGATTGTGTAGACGGTTAACTAATTCATAGCCATGGTGTGAACGTATCAGAGACAAATGCTTATCAGTTGTCTGTGACCCACAAAACCAGCTTGTACCCAGAGTCCCACTGTGTCATTTGTTTCTCCAGGATTGGACAGCCTGGAACAGCTAAACTTTGGTTAACAACTCCATTCTTTTGTTTTCCGGAACCAAATGAAAAGGTGCTTTTAATCATTGTTTCTAGTGCAGGAATACTTGATAGCGTTCCTTCTGAAGTAAAACAAAGCTTTCCTCTGGAACTTTCCATGTACTTTTCCCTATTGCATTTTACTTCAGAGGCAATTTGTTCAGACAGCACCGAGTACAAAGAAACAATGATAAATTAAGTCTTTAGAACTCCACCCTTCTTGCTAGGTGATGAGTTTGACTGCTTTCATTAAGAGAGACGCACTCTTATATTCAAATGACTAATTACACAAACTCACATTTTTGGTCATAAGGGAGACTCCAGATGTTGTCCTTCCTCCAGAGAGTGAGTTAGGACTAATTGCCTCCTGCTCCAAGCCCCCATTTACTGTCAATCCCAGTAGATTCTTATTCAGCTGCCCCTATGATTGACTTTTTGAGGCATAAATGTATACAGGCATACATATAGAGCTTATGCTTAAAGATCCCAGCTTACATGTTGCCTAAGGTGCCTGGGATGGAGACCCTTCCCCTGTAAGACTTTCCTGTGAATTAGGTAGGTGCCTTCTCCAAGTGCACCTGTGCTACAGGTTTTGATTAGACCTTTTGGGCAGAGCTTAGTCTAGTTATTCAAGACAACTCCAACCAATTCTTGCGGTTATGAGAATGTACTGCACAGACCCTGTCCTGTGGGATACATAGCTGACTGACACCCACAGCAGAGCCCTCTTTGGATCTTCGTGTTCAAATCTTATCTTCCCTAGATATTAATAAGCATATTAGAGCACTAGTCTAGGTTCAGTGGGATCGAGTCTTCTTCCAAATTCTTTCTGAGTACTATGTACAGTCTGAGAGTCTCCTTGTCCAAGACTTTCTCCCCTCTCCTGTCTCAGGTGTCAGAACACTCTTTAGGCCTGAAGGCTCCCTCAGTCTTCATTTGTTTCCTCCCTGTGCCTTTCACAAACATCTTCCCCACTGAATCTTGTGCAGTTCCATTTATGCCTTGAGTTTGAAAGATAAAACACAACCAATAAAATACGAGTTTTCCTTTTTACTGTACACCAAACTGAATGCTCTACTTTTATTTATGTGACATTCCCAACAATACTGTGCAGATGGTATTCTTTAAACACTCTTGATTTCACAATGAATGCAACAAAGGCTTAAAAAGAAAAAATAATGTTCCTGTGATTACTTAAGTTTCATGAAGTGGAACTGGGATTTCTACACAGCTCTTTTCCAGCCACTGTTCCAAATTACCGTGCAAGATTGGCTTGACTCAATTTTCAACTTTGATGGGGCTGATAGGAAACACTATCAGTTGGGAGCAATTTTTCTTATAGAAGAGAACGAACTCAGATTTTTTTCTTTTTCCTGAGAAAAGTCACCTAAATGTTCTACTTAGTAACCCAAGTATAGTACAATCTCATTGTTGTTGTTATTGGATAAAATTATATAGTAACTATTAACTTAGAATCAGGTATTCCAAGACTGAAACTAAATATTTTGTTTGGTGGAAATTATCATTTGGGAAGCTGGTAGTTCTGGAACAAAAGATGAGACGTTTAAGGGTAGCCAATCTGCACAGACTACCAGGATACAGTGCCTCTCTAAGGTGCTCTCAGCTGCTGGCAAAGGTTAGAAAGTTGCTTAACTCCCAAGACTTGTATCTCCTCTATGATACAATATAAAAATTACAAAGAGAACTGGACCAACTTTTGGATGAAGACCTACATGAGTTCTAGGAAGGACTGAAGTAACCATGGCTAAGAAAAGAGAAAACTGCTACATTCTAAGAGTTTTGGGTTTGGGGGAGATCTCTAGAAACTTTTTTTTCTAGAAGCAGACTAGGTCACCTAAGCTGCAGGCAAAGCTCTGTGGGGGTCATCCCAGACACAATCATCAAAGTCACCATCTAGTGCCATCATTCTGGACCAACCCTGTATTTTGTGTGCTTCGCTTACGTTAGCATGTAGAAAGGTTTTTAGAAATCTTCCCAAAGTTCTTTGAGGTTCAGATTATTTAAAAATATATATTTTATGTATATAAATGCATCCATGCCATGCAATGCCCATGGAGGTCAGAAGAGGGTGTCAGATTCCCTGGAACTGGAGTTATGGACAGTTTTTGAATGCTGGGAACAGAATCTGGGTCCTCTGCAGGAGCAGTCAGTGTTCTTAACTGTTGAGCCATCTCTCCAGCCCCAAGGTTGGGATTCTTATTATTACCTCAATGTCAGTATTCATGAAACAGATTTAGAATTTGAAGCCATTTTCTCAAGATCATGTAACTACTAGGGAATAAAATAGGACTCAAAGCAAGGTCTTTCTGATGAAGACTCAAAGCTATTCACTGGGAAATACTTGAGCTAGATTCAGACTGTCAGACATTCACCTCTGCTTAAGCAGCATATTTCTGACAGTCTGTTCTCAAGGAGACCAAGTGGTACTTTAATAACATCAAACAAAATGAGAAAAGAATCATATATAATAGAGCCTTCCCAAATGATTTATATTGTACCCAGCAATATCTTTCAAGACCAAAAAGTGCAAAAAAAGTCTTTTAATGTAAAGTTGTGATACAGCTTAATAAAATGAGCTTCTGTTCATCATCTCTCCTTTCCATGCTTGACTTTGAAATCATTTGGTGGGCTTCATAAAATGCAGGGGGTTCCTGGCTCTCAGCTCTAGATTCTTTTTCAATAAATTCAAGAATATGTGATTATTACAAGTTCCTAGGTCAGGCTGCACATGCTGGCCAAAGAAGTCGCTTTACAAAACAACAATGTAAGATTTCCATTCTCTTCTTTCAAACCTAGATTTTGATGTTGCAAAAAATGACGAAAAAAAGCTTGAGTTCCTGAATAAATGAGATTGTTAAAGCATCAGTTAATAGAAAAACATTTGAGTTTTGACCTTAAAATATGGTGAGTTTGGAACTCTCAGTCACTGGGTTATCAGTACTAGAGGCTCCATCTACGAAGATTCCTTGCCAGAGCAAGGGGGTAAATATAGTGACAGAGCAAACCACCCTGAGGATGTCTGGGTTTGCCCTTTTGTTAATGTTTCTTTGAAAAAGCAAAACATTGAGAATAAAAAAGGATAAGAAAAGTATACTCATGAAACAACTTCTAAGAATCTCTTTTCTGAAATAACTATTTTTATTTTATGTGTATGAGCGTTTTGCCTGCATCTGTGCATGTGAATCACATGTATGCCTGGTACCCATGGAGGCCAGAAAAAGATGTCAGATCTCCTAGAACTGAAGTTACAGATGTTGAGCAGCCAGGTGAGTACTGGGTACCAAGCCCAGGTCCTCTGCAAGAGCAGCAAACTGTTCTTCGTCACTGAGCCATCTCTCCAGTCCTATGAAACAACTTACAATGCATATTTTTCTTTGTGCATTGAGGAAATTCTAACATTTTCCCATGGACTCTCTAACATTGTCTATTAAGACATCCTCTAGAACCCGGCATGGTGGTGCACGCATGCCTTTGATCCCAACATCTGGAAGGCAGAGGCAGGCAAATCCCTGTGAGTTCAAGGCCAGTCTGGTCTACATAAGTGAGTTCCAGGCAACTGGGGATACAGGGAGACCCTGTCTCAAAAAGACCAAGGGGAAAAAAGATGTCCTCTAGACATTTAATTTCTTCCTTCAATGATTAATTTAGCACACACTAGGTATGATTCTGAGCTTCATCTTGCATATAGGCTACCTGTTCTTCCTCAGCTTCCCAGCTCAGGTAGAAGCTTGAAGTGAAAGAAAGGGGTCTGAGTGATTTCTTTCTTTCCCTAACAGAAATTCTACTCCAATACCACCCTGTGGGTAGATATGATACAGGAGAGCTTACTGACTCTGGTGTAATCTGGAGTTGTTCCTCCACTACTGGCAGATGTCAGATGGTCTCTCTTGCACACTTAGCCACATTTGTCCTGGGAAGTCTCTCCTTTACCACTCAACAGATCTTCTTCAGTTTCTGCATTTGAACAAGAGCACAGTAGCATCACTGGCCTAAATCTTTCTGTGTTTGCATAAAGTTAGGCAAGGGTATTTTTAAATGACCCTATCCAGACATTCTTACTATTTGCTACCCTTTCTGGCCACTGAGAAACTGGAGACCCTTCCCAAATACAGCTTCCTTCTCTTCTGCCACAGGCTACTTTAGTCTCCAGTCTTTAGCAATTTCTTTTGTGAGATCAGATATACCAGGATCCAAGATCCCAGAAGCTATTAATAAAGCTTTCTAAGTAGTGTCTTTGAATCTTTTCTTGTTCTGGACTTAAACCAAAACCAGAACATTTAAACATTGTATGACACAATGACACAAATCAAAGTTATATTCAAGGCTATGAAAAAAGTCCCCCCTTTGCTAAAATAATAATATTTATTCTAAGTTGTAGTCAGTAAAGGTACTCTTGAAATTCTTCACTGAGATGGCAGGGGTGGAAAGTATGGAGCATTTTACCAGATGGAATCATGTTAGACAAAGACACAAAATGATATTCCTGAGGACTGGTGCCAGCCTTGAATACCAGGTTAGTCAGAAAACAGCAGTTTCTACTCTCACAATAGTTAAAGCAATTGTGCCTTTAATAAGGGACTAAGACACAATCTTAATAAACAATGGAGGTTCCTTGTGTTCTAAAGACAGGAGGGATATGAAGTACATAATAGAACAGATTGATTGTTTATGAATGACTAAACAGGTATGTTCACCCCTCTGTCCTTACAAAATTCCAATAAAATCAGAGGACAAACAGGAAAATACATTCAAAACAGTCTTAGAAAGACAAAGAATATGTGTTAAAGAAGATGAAGGTACTAGAAACCCAAGATGGCAAAAGATTTGCACTTGAAAATAAGAAATGAAGTAAGTGGGAATAGACTAGTAATAAATCCATGTAGAGAGAAGGGAGGAACTGGAAGAGAGTCTGCCAGTATACTTCAGGTACTCAAAAGGTTGTGGTAGAAATGGTAGATGGTGCTGATGCTAGGTTATGGCTTGATCCCAAACTTATGTTGGATTTGTGCTTAATCCCAGTAGTAGTGTATATAGAGAGATAGGATAATTAGTCTTACTGTGGTATTTGGAGATGGAATCTTGGGAGATCATTAGGATTAAAGTCATTAAGGTGGACCTTCCACCAAATTGATTTATGATGGCTTTATAAGATGAGGGACACAGAACCCCCCAATTCACACATATTCATTCCCTCTCTCTCTCTCTCTCTCTCTCTCTCTCTCATTTACTGTGTAAAACTCTGTGCTGCTTTGGAATTCTAACATTAAAGAGACCATCATCAACTGCGTAAACCTCTCCTTAAAAGTTACCTGAGACTGATGAGATGGTTCAGTGGGTAAGGGGACTTGCGCGTCACACTTGATGACCTGGATTCAGTTCCCAGCATCCACATGGTAGAATGTGAGATCCAACTCCTGCAAGTTGTCCTCTGACTTCCACATATGCACTGTGGCATATATGTGCATACCCATACCCACAAAGTGAAAAGTGAATAAGTATCTAAAAATTAAGAAATGGGCAAGCCAATAGAAAACCCCAAAATGTTATCTGGTTTCAGTCTGTAGTTCTGTGTTATCATCTGTAAAGGGCTAATACAAGGTAATTGTATAATTGTGTCTTAATCCAGGCAAGATAAAACCTTCTGTCTTGACCTCACCTCTACCTGCTTTAGACCAGCAGGCCCAATTCAGTTTCCTTTCTTCCTTCTTTCCTTCCTTCCTTCCTTCCTTCCTTCCTTCCTTCCTTCCTTCCTTCCTTCCTTCCTTCCTTCCCTCTCTCCCTCCTTCCCTCCCTCTCTTCTCCCCCCCCACTCTTTCTTTTTCAGGATCTTCCTAGTCCAGCTTTAACTGGAACTCACTATATGAGCCAAGCTGGCCTCGATCTCACAAAGATCCACTTGCCTCCGCCTTCCAAGGACTGGGATCAAAGGGGCGTGCCACCACATCCCAACATCTCATTCAGTTTTCTAAAGGCTTGACACCAAAGATCATCAGCTGGAAACCATCAATTCTGTTGCAGCAACCAAGGTAAGGGATAGGATGACATGTACCACGTCCCCCAAGAATCTCTCACTCAGCAGCTGTTCCATTCTTCTTTCCACACAAACCCTAAGCTAATGAGGAAATAAAAACTAAAAATATGAGCAACCTAGAAAGCAGCGACCACAATGGTGAGTAGCATCTACGCATGCTTATATTCCCTACCCTCAGATGCCCATATGGGCTCTCCCTGAAACCTCATTCTATGATCATTACATAGGATTTTCCGAAGGTCACACTCAGTTTGTGTTTCCTTGACAAACAACTTGGGCCCCAACATCAGTGCTTAAAATCAGGTACCTCTATACATCATCATGGGGCCTCAAGTACCTCTCCACTTGTGGAATCTCTCTTGTTCCAGGCACTAAAGATTATTCCTCATTACTGAGCTCAGAAAGGTACTTTAAAGGTATTTTTAAAACACTCTCTGTAGTTTGGACTGGGAACAGCTTTTTATCCGCTTTTTCTGTTATCTTCAGGAGAACCTCTAAATTTACTTCTCTTCACCAGTGTGCCTCAGCAGGCTGTATTTCCTTCCTCGTGCTTCATTTCTCACTGTAAGCTCTCCAGCCTTACCAAGATATTTACTAGTTTCAAAATTATGTTTCATCCTTTTTTGTTGTTTGCTCCATTTTTAACAGCATTTGTCAGGCATCACTTGTTCTTCAAAGCCTTCCAAGAATCCCTCAGATGGCATTAGGAACTCCTTCCTCTGGGTTCCTACACTGCTGTTGATCACCCTTGCCTGACAACAGTTCATCCTTTGTGTTGTATTTACTTGGGTGCGTATGTTGTCTCTAGAGTGGAGTTTCCTTTGGGGGACTGGAAAGTTGTTGTACTGGCAGCACCCAATGTGGTACCCAAGTTGATGGGGACATCCCATGTGGAGTGGATGAATATTTCGCTAGACAGAAAGACTAAGATCTAAGCCCTGTCCACCAGACAAGAGTACAAATCACTAGCAAATCAAGTGATGAACATTGGCTGGAAAAACAATGTCAGATGCCTCTGGTCAAATCTGCAATACCTAGTGAAGTTATTTCATTATTTTAGTCTCAAAGAAGGAGCTTGGTTGTATAGTTCTTTATAGAAATATTTTAAGAAATTAATTGGATGAGAAAAAAGGCTGAAGGTTAAAGAGGTTAGTAAGGAGTAAATGGAAAAAGTCGGTCCCTAAGAAAGGTGTGGAAGAAATCCCTTAGGATGGTTAATAAACTCCAATCATCTCCCACCCTCTGCCACAAGATCCACAGGAAACAATTACTGTTCTGCCAGTTCTACCTGGAATCTCTGAAATGTCTGTGCAGTCTGCCCAGAGGCTCTTGGGTTTTGAAGCATAGAAGGGTCTTATAAAAGAGTCATAAACAGTTACTGAACATGAACTCTTCTTGTTCTCAGGGCTTGCCTGCCTTCATGGTTTACCTGGGATGACTCTTAATTCCCCATCCTGAATGACATTTATTGGGAACTCCAAGTAAACAGAAGTGTTTCTCTCCAACAGTGCAAATAATATCACATTGCTTTTATAGAAAGATAATTACCTACCTGACTGCTCAAGTTGTAGCAATTAGTTCATTGTTCTCTGCCTAATTTCTAGATGTTGACATTTGAAAAATACCTCTGGCTAACATAGTTATTAAAAAAACTTGTAGGTGTCAATAAATTTCTGTTGAATGAATGATTCATTAATATACTTCAACAGTGTTGAGTGATCACAAACTTCACTTTAAAATAGTCTCAATTATACACCCTATTTATCCCTCAGTATAATTTATACACAAAATATCAAAGTGGTTGCCTCCAGCCATAAACAACAAAGTTCAATGAAATTATATATTTGACTTTTTGCACTCAAAATGCATTTATCTCACTCTGTATTCAAGTGAATTAGCAAGATCAGAAGTATCATATATAGAGACTCTGAATTGGCTAAAAATAGATATTAAGTGACTTCAAAGCAAAATTATTCAACCACCTTTATCATTTTCCTTCCTAAGTTATAGAAAAATACTCATTAGCCTATAAATACTACTGCACTAAAACCTTTTATTTTCAGACTCATTGAAAGTCAGGATTCCTGGCTATTTGGCTATTCTCATTAGCAAGAAATAATAATATTCACACCAGAGTCAGAGTAGCAATTACCAAAGAATGAAATATTGCTAAAAATAAATTGATCTGCTCAGATGTCAGGTTAAGGCATCGCAACACCTTGAGTTTTACCTATTATTGAAATTATTGAAAAACCATATTAAAGAAAAAACCCATTATAGCTGCACAGAAAGACGAATGATATTTTATTAGCTCTTATTCCATCCAAGTTGGACATCTCTCCCATAATCAATCTGACCAACAAACCTAAACTGAGTCTGAAAGTGCCTATTAGGGGCATAAAATAAACGAGGTAAAAGAAGGTTGTTTTTAAGCATAGGAATTGTGAATGGTGTTCCATGTTTGGCAAGCACAAAGTGGTGTTAGAGGTAATGTATCTCTCTAACAACCTGCACAATAAAGCGATGTGGTGTGTGTGTTCAGCAGGCTTCCCAGGGTCACATATTGCAAAAGTCAACCCTAGATGGGCCCGATGTTTCTAATCTTATTTTCTTGGTATTCTCTGCCTGGTGCTGTCATTCTACTTCCATGATTGACTTTTATCTTCTTGACTCTTCTCTTACTAGGTGGTAAACAAATCCCTGCTGAGCAGTAAACAAGCCTCCAGGCTAGGCAGAACCTCTGGGAGTTGAGCTGACACAGTTATAAAAAAAAGTCTAAACTCTTAAAGAGATGAGGAACCTTTAAAGGAAGTGGAGAGCAAAGTGTTAGAGCTTTTTCTTCAGTTATACCATCTGTACTCAAGATGGCTAGAAAGAAGTCAATAAGAAAGATAGCTACAGGCAATGGAACATGGCGGAGAACTACACAGAGCAACGATTTTCAAAAATCTTTCTTTGAAAGCAATAACAAAGCCTTAAAATCAAATATTATTTCTTGGAATCACCATTGTCTCTAGCATTGTAATAATAGTTTCCCATATTGCTAAAGTGTTTTGAAGTCTACAAAATTCTTGCAAATATATAATGTTATTTGATGCTCACAACCTGCCCTTGTAACTGTCTTCAAAACCTCCCTTGCCCTCTTACTGAGCTACCAGGCAGATCCTGCACACTACCATCTTCCTATGTGAATATAATTCAAATTCGTCCCTGTGTTGGCCTACCCCAGTCTGATTAACATCTAAGAGGCTTAATCTTAGACACTTAATGGTGAAACATCTGGAAGAGTCTTACCTTCCTTTGCAGACTCTAATGATCTGTATTCACAATGTCACCTAAAAGTCATATCTGTGTCTCCCTGGATCTGTTCTACTTTTATTTTATAATCTTCTAGTGCTTAAATTTTTTCCATGAAGTATTACCCCCTTGACTAAACTCTAAGTCTGATGAAAACAGGAATGAGAATTTAAGCAACTAATTTTGAATAAACTGATCCTGATAGGTTAATGAGTGGCCAGTGCTATGGTGTGAATATAAAACGTCCCCTGTAGGTTCATGTGGTAAATGCTTGGCTCCTGGTTAGTGGTGTTATTTGGGGAAGTGGTAGAAACTTTAGGAGATGGAACCTAGCTGGAAGTAGATCACTAGGGATGTAGATTTGAAGATTGTATGTGGTCCCCAGTGCCATTGGCTCCCCCTGTTTCCTACCCACCATGGGAGTAAGCAGTCGCCACTACTGTGGGGTTCTACCTCACCACCAGCCCAGAATCAGCAGAAACAGAACCTCCAAAGTGTTAGAAATAGAAGCCTGCCCTCTAAACCCTTTATGTTAGGTATTTTATCACGCCCACTAAGTCTAACACAGCCAGCTATAGTTAGCTCCTGGGACCCATAAGGAATCAACCAAGAGCTCTCTACACAATGAAAGCCTCGGTGTTGTAAGAAAAGAAAATGAAATCAGCTTGTGGCAATCAATTTCTATGGAAAACAAGAGTCAGAATGGAGTCTAACATTCCTTGTTCACACCTATTGCTCTGCTTTAAAGGTAGAGAATCTGCCTTATTAATAGAGCTTACTTCAGTGAGTTAACTAAGAAATAGACATTTAGGAGGAGGAATTCTAACCAGCATTTAGGGAACAGCAGTTGACAGTAGATAATTCCAATGCTGGGGATGCTAGGAAGACAGAACCAAGGGAATAAGAGAGAAAAACACTGGAACAAAATCCCACAGAAGGACCACTGATGTCTTCAGAGACAATCTCCAAAGAGATGATTTCCTGAAGTGAGAAGAATGTATTGATCTAATTGAATGACAGAGGTAAGTTCGAGCTAGATAATTAAGGTGTCTTTCTCTAGGGTTGCTTCTCAAGCTCTTAGCATTCTTGAGCTACTTTGAGCCAAGAAATAAAATGTGTGCCTTCTATTAACTGGAATTCACAGCAGAATGGACTGCATATAGCAAATGATCTGTAATAGTCACTCACTGGACTATTGTGTGTATATATGTGTTAGAGAGAGATAGAGACAGAGAAATAGAGAGAGACATAGAAACACAAAGAGACAGAATGAGAAAAAGGACAAAGCAGAGACACAGAGAGAAAATTATTGCACTTTACTTATTTTTCTTTTATTCTAAAATTGAAAGATAATTTTCAGTGCAGGAAATTTTTTCTCAGTGTGGAGAGACTCTACTTTGAAACAAACAGCACTCACTCACCCCCGCCCTCCCTACATAACTAGTCCTAGAAATTTCTCATTCTTGCTCCTCTTTCTTTATCTCCTATGTCTGAATTCCCACCTCCCAGTCAACACTCAACCATCTGTAGTGGCTCATCGCACAAGAATCACACTTAAATTTTATTAAAATTTTGTGGCTATTCTATTTGTACAAATTTATACAACAGGTTTTTGTCAGAAACCAATGATAGGAGATTTGGGTCTTAGCAACCAATATACCAAAAGTAATAATTACATTTTCAGAAGCAAATTAGTTAATATAGAAAATAATTTTTAAAATACATTGGAATGGGACTGTAAGTATAGCTCAGTGGTAGAGGGCTTGTCTAGCATGCGAGAGGTCCTAGGCTTACTCAATGGCACTGCCAAAAAATAAATAGTACACTATTCCCAAAGTTATTCTACTCTACCGAAGTAAAATTTAAGTTTTACTGCTTTATTGACTCCAGTATTGAGTTGTTTATTGTTACATGTAAATTATCTGAATACTTAGCAATGTGGAATATCCATATATTTATTATCTCTCTAAGGTTTCTGGGGGTCAGGAATCCAAACTCGGTTTAGCTCAGAAATCTGGCTCAGGGTCTTTTATGAGATTATGGTCAGGATTTGGCCAAAGCTTTAGTTACCAGAAAGTTTGAAAAGAGCTGAAGGATCCACACCCAAGGGCCTCACCCTCCTCTGGTCCTGGTTGTTATCAGGAGCTTCCCTCTGTTCAATGTCACCTAGAACTTTCCACATGGATAAATGTCCTCTTGAATCATGAGTTAGAGAACAGGATTTGTGTTTAGGGCAGGGGCCAAGGGAGAGCATGTGTTACACACACATGTGTGAAGAAGTCATAGCAGGATGCCAGTTGTCTTCCTATATTCCTCCCTGCATTATTTGGCTCAGATAAAGGGTTTCATTGACCCTCTAGCTCACAGTTGATTGGCTGAATTGTTAGCCAAAAAGCTCCAGATATCCTCCAGTGTCTACCCTCACACCCAGTGCTGAGGTTACATGTACTGCCATGCCCAACTTTTACATGAGTGCTGGAAGTTTGAACTCAGGTCCTCATGCTTACCTTAAAAATGCTGTTACTGAGCCATCTTTCCATCCCCAAGAACAAGGTGTTCTATTGTCTGTAGTGGTAAATTTTCACATGATTGGGCCTCATTACTCATCCTCTTCTGTATACCATGAATGATAAAGGCCAATGCTGGTGCGTTATGAGGGGAACCCCACAAGAACATCACCACAAGGTGAAGAACTGGTGCCAGGCTTAGAGACTGGCTAACAGAAATGGAATATAAACTGATAATTCAAACACATCATGATTTTGCCTTTTACAATTTTCAGAAATGTTGGGCAAAAAAACCAGTGACAGATATATCTGTGAGTAACCCATATAGAATTATTATTCTTTCTTTTCTTCTTTTTTAATTGAATTGTTGCATATTTCATACAGAATATCCCAATCGGTCTTATTCAGCTTTATGCCCTCTCCCCCACCAGCACCAGCCCATTGCTCCCCAAATGGAATCCATACATTCTTTCATCTTTGTAAGGTCTATTGTGCTTAGTTAGTGTCCCCAAATGTTCCTCAGTGCAGGTTCATCCACTGAGGTCCAATCCACCTATCCAGAGTCCCTCGCTTTAGGAAGAGTAGCTCATCCTCACCCAACAATAATCAGTTGTCAATATTTCTTCAGCAAAGATTGGAGCCTGCTGTCCATTTTTTCTCCACTTCTATGCTGTTTCCTTCTTCTTGAGTTTGCATGGGTCTTGAGCAAGCTCAAATCATTGCTGTAGGTTCATATGAGCAGAGTCCCAGGAGCTATGTGGGATTCTATTTCCGTATGGTCACACACCTCCTCCCTGGCTCCTACAGTCTTTCTTCCTCCTCTTCCACAATGGCCCCTGAGCTTTGGGTGAATAAAACTTAATATAAGAGTTCTGTCCAGGGACTTACACTCTGCAGATTCCTAAATCTTCATTCTTTAGCTATTTGTGACCTTTTGTGTTACTGGCTCTCTGTTGCATGAGGGAGTCCCATTAGTGAGAATTGAGAGATTCACTAGTGACCTCTTTACCCCTTGTTTCATGTTGTATGAGCCTTGGGTTTAGAGATTGCATTGTAGATGTGGAGCTTAGGCATGGGCAACTCACAGAAAATGTCTGTGTCTGACCAGTTGTGGTCCTCTGTAGAAGTCTCTGTCTGTTGCAAAAGAAGTTTCTTTGATGAGTGGTGACTGTGATACTTGACTATAAATATAAGGATACATATTTTGCACTTAGTAAGAAAGAGAGACCTCCGATTTACAGGAACCAGAGCTCATAATACAAGTATAGCACATTAAACAATAGAGCAGACGTCTTCTGAAAAATAGCCAAAACCCTTTTGTGATGGATAGATTTAGTTTCAACTCGACACACCTGGGTGGAGGGAGCCTCAGTTGGGGAATTTTCTACATCAGACTGCCTGTGACCATGTATGTGGTATATTTTCTTGATTGTTGAGTGCTGAAGGAGGGCCCAGCCCACTGCCATCCCTGGGCAGTTTGTGTCTATTGTATAAGAAAGCAGGCTGAGCATGGGGCGTGGGAACAAGCCAGTAAGCAGCATTCCTCCATGGCCTCTGCTCCAGTTCCTGCCTCCAGTTTTCTGCCAAGTTCTTATCTTGGACTCCCTGATGAACTGTGACCTGGGAGATGTAAGCAGAATAACCCTTTCCTCCTCAAGTTTTGTCACAACAATTAAAGCAAGCTAGGATACCTCTCTATTGATCTTAACTCTCTGTATCAAGGTATACATTCAGGCAATACACTAATACACATAAAATAAAAAATAATAAATAAAACATTTTAAATGAATAAAATATAAGTACTTCAAACACATTAAAATTTCAACAAAACTTTCCATTATACGTAGCACATTAACTGAGATGGACTGAAAAATATAATCTCGAATGGGCTCGAAACAAACCAGAATCTCAAGGGTTAAAAATATTTTGCATTCAATTGCTAGTTCCCTTCTTGCCCTCTGATAACCAGGAACAAAATTGCTTTTCTGTTGCATAAAGTATCTTTCAAATTCAATTGCTTATCTCCTCATTCATTCAAGAAAGAGAGACCTTAGATTTACAGGAACTAGAGCCCATAATATAAATATAGTACATTAAACATAGCGCAGACATCTTCTGAAAAATAACCAAAACACATTCTATTGATTTTAACCTTCTGTATCAAGGTATTCTCCAGTGGTTTCAGCTGGATGCTGGCTATAAGAAATTCCAATTATTTGAATTTCTATATATAGGATAAGCATTTAGTTATCAACACACACCATAAAACATATTTTCATCTGTTATTAAAGCACTATTACTATGTGGAATTGAATGTATTTCTACTGTGAACTGGACTATCAACAAAGTAAGCGAGGCGGTATTTTCCAGAGGAGATTCCCGTTGCAACCTTATTTTATGTGCACTGTCCTGTAGCAACCGTCGGATTTACTTTTGGGTAAATAAAATAAAATGCCATGGCAAGGTTTCAGACATCTCTTCGTTCACTGTCCTGCAACTGTCCCTACATGCAATTATTCATTGCTCTGGTTTTCATTAACCGATATGCTGTCAAAAATTGTTTTTCTACAGTAAATCACTGAGCCCTGTGCCCGTAAGTTCATGCAAACACTTCCAGTATAGGGCGATCTCTTACAGGATGCTGAGCTCAGGTAATTTTAGTAAAGTATCAAACAGTGGGGTGAGATGTACTGACCTCTTATCACTCTGATTCCAATTTTGATTAAAGCAAGTTTGCAGACTAGGAATCAGAGCCAAATTAAATGTTTTTCTGGGATCGTGATACCAGTGTTTGCTAGCATCTCCTAAGGAGCAGTGCTCTTCATGGTTCACAGACTAGCGGAATTGGAGCAGGATGGAGAAGAGAGATGATGAAGTCAGAGGGAGAAAGAAGGGCTGGTTATATCGGAAGAAAAAAATTTTCATACAGTATCCGCTGCCTGCAACAAGTGAGCAGTTGATTTCCAGGGAAGCCCTGTGGGTTTCTCTTGCATTCTATGATGACTTGGCCAAAGTAGAGCAGCTACAGAAATCCAGAGAAAGCAAGCTCAAAGGTGTGCCACATTACTTTTGATTTACTATAAAACTTTACAATTCTCTCTTGAATTATTTCAGATGATAAAAGAAACAAAGAAAATTTAAAAATAATAAAAATTATGCACAATCCCAGAAATGACCATTAGTAACAACAGACATATTTTTGCAAAGATTCCCATTCACATATTATTTACATGGGTTAAATAAGGCTATTCAAACCACTCTACAGTCTTCATTACTCAGTGGTGTTTTATGAGTAGTATTTCTTCATAATATGTTATTTAATTTTTAGCTATGAAGCAATTCATGTATAAATGGGTTGTGGTTTTCTGAATATTTCTGAGTCTTATAATGTACCTTCGAAAAGTAGCATTCTATACAGATAGTTTTATACTGTTGTCTCCTATGAATGGATTTCTCACTAGGAATTTTTAAGATTTTTTTTTTTACATATGTATATGTAGTGGTAGAGCTGAGTAGACGTTTAGTGTAGTGCTCACAGAAGCCAAAAGAAGGTAATGGATCTCCTGAAGATGAAGTTACAGGCAGTTGTGAACTGCCCACTGTGGGTTCTGGAAACTGAATTCAGGTCCTGTGGACAGTATGTGTGCTTTAACTCTGAGCCATCTTTCTAACCCCTGGATCCTAATTTTTCAACAATAATTCATTTATTTGACTATACTCTTCTATACAATTATTTCCTGAAGAAATAATTAAACAGAATGTGGAAGTTAATCAAGTTTGAGACTCTAGTCACATTTTTGACAAAGTCCTTCCTATACTTACTTTCATTTTTATAATCCTAACTTGAGTTGAAGTAAAACTTATAGACGTTGAAATGTTCTAGCTTTTAGTGTTTTAGTTTGATAAACTAACAAACAAGCAAATCCATCTAGACAGAACCGTATCAATGTACAGAAACTCCACTCGCAGAAGAAACTATGGCTGTGAGCACCCACTGGGTATCAACTGTGACTGTTCTAATTCTTGTGCATACTGTGGTCTCATTCATCTGGTTTCTTTCCCTCACCATGGGTCTCACCCGTGTTTGGCACATGTATCAATATTATATTCATTTGTATTATTGAGCTATACTATATCAAGAAACTAAAGTATCTCTATCTCCTGTCGAAAATTTGGGTTGTTTTCAGCATTTGGCTATTGTGATGATTAAAACTACGAGCTAGTGCCTACTGTCATTTGGGACATAACATATGGATTTTCCCTGGCTAAACTCTGAACAGTGTGATTCCTGAGTCATAGATCTTTACATATAGCTACACAGAAGTACATACAGTGTATTTTGCAAGAAGCTGACAAGCCATGTTCTAGGAGATTTTTGCCATGCTAAACTCTTTCTGAATCAGTTTTAGTTCCTCTGTGCACTCCCCAACATTTAGTATTGATATTCTTTTTTATTTTAGCCAATCTAGTGCTGTGAGTTGGTATCTAATTATGGTTTATATTTTCATTTCCCTGATGACAAATGTGTCAAAGAAGTTTATTATGTACTTATTGATGTTCTTGAAACGTCTAAATATTTGCCAAGAATTTTTTATTACTGAGTGGAAGGCATTTTATATAGATTCAGACCTATATTGACTGTAAATTTATAATATTTTATCATAGTCTATGTCTTCTCTATTTTATTGCTGTTATCTCTTTATAAGCAGACATTTCTAATTTGGGGGATATACAGAATACTGCTTTTGGAAATTATTATTCTTGTTTTTTCCTATATTCTTGTATATAGAAATTTTGCCTATTGCTATGATTTGAATGGCTTTGTCCCCCTCTCAAATTTATTGAAATTTAATCCCCAACGCAATGATTTTGAGTAAGCAAAGTCATAACTGGGATTAGGTAGTTTTATAAACTGGGTGTGGTAGTGCATGTCTTTAATGCCAGCACTGGAAAAGCAGAGGTGGGCGGATCCCTATGAGCTCAAGGCCAGTCTGCTCTTCGGAGTGAGTTCTAGTCCAACAAAAGCTACATAGTGAGACCTCATCTCAAAAAAATGTTGTCTTATGGTATAGCTTATTTAAGGGAGTTTATTCCTTGTTTGCCTTTTCTACCATGTAAGAATGTAGCTAAAAGGCTTTCGCCAAACATAAAATGTTTGTGCCTTAATCTTGACCTTCCCAGCCTCCTAAACTATGAAAAACAACTTTCTGTAGTTTATAAATCAGCCAAGCCTAGGTGTTCTGTTATAACAGTATAAAATGGGCTAAACACCCACGTTATTGCTCTACGTTACCTTCTACAAGCTTTGTGGTTTTAGCGTTCACATTAAAAAGATTTATATTGAATTCATTTTTGTGTATGACATAAGATAAAGTCAAGGTATGGTTATTCACTTTGGCTGAAAATCAATTGACAGTATTAGCAAATTCTGTTTCTGATGTCTCTATTCTGTTCCATTGATTAAATCAGAAACAGTGTAAAACAACAGTTATCTGATTCCATAGTCTAGAGTAACTGTTTCTCTTCTGTCTCCTGAATCTCTGCACCAACCATGACATTCCGATCTGCTCCTATCCACATAGGCCCCCACTGATTTTAACAAGTATGATTCCATAAAAGCCAGGGGCAAACAGTACTCACTGAACATACTACTTATGGACTGCCCATGTCAGCTGCATGATCCCACTTGGAAATCCCGTTTCAGAGTTTACCTCCTAGGAATATTCCTAGAAACACCTGACACTAGGAAGCACAGATTTATGTACCAGAAGTCTGTTGGGAAATGCTCTCTGGATTGATGGCTTCAGAAATGGAGGGAAGTCTAACTGTGTGTGATACAGTTATAAGAAAAGCCTCAGCCAATCCCAACTCCATGGATAACTGAGAATCTAGGAATCTACCTGAGATTTATATGCAATGAGGCAAGAGAGAGATCTGGTTCTGACAGACAGCTACTTGATGGAATATCCCTGAGAAGGGCACATGGACTAAGGTGCTTTTTCTCTGTAAAAGCAATAATTCTGTTCAAATGAAAGCACTGGCTTCTATTATCTGTAGAACTGAGGATAATATATGTAAAACATATTACCAGCTTTGAGTACATGTGTTTTGCAGAACAAAAATTCAGTCCCTGCTCTGAACCTTGTCAATAATCTGACTCACCAAGAAGGTCTAAAAGGAGCTGGTGGGAATTTGGAGAACAATTATAATCAAACTTTAGAAATATATTTGTTTGTATTTTATTTATTATTTTTATTTTATATGTATGTGTGCATTGCCTGTATTCTTAAGTGCGCCCATGTTGTGCAGTGCCTGTGGAGGACAGAAGAGGGCATTGGATTTCCCAGGAACTGGAGTTATGGACAGTTGTTAGCTGCCATGTGGGTGTTGGGAATCGAACCCAGGTCCTCTGCCAAGAGCAGTCAGTACTCTTAAGCACTGAGCCATCTCTCCAGCCCCTAAAAACCTATTTCTAAAATCAATCTATTAAAGACAATTTGTAGCTAAGTCAGAGAATTGAGAAAACAGGATTCTACTCTTAATATTGGAGGGTGTGATTCAACCCATAAACTGTAAATTACTGGTTCAAAAATGACAGATAAAAGAATCAAGAGGTATATTTTATATCTAGACAGTGCCACTGGGTGAGATGTTGGCCTTACTCTGTTTTCTAGCCTTCTCCAAGCCTCAGCTTCTTCCAGTGAAAAGTCAGGGGAACACTTACTGAACCTGCACTCTATTTTCAGGCCTTTGTGTTGATTTGAGAGAACTTCCACCTGAGGCCTCATTCTAGTGTCTCCATAAATGTAGGAACTGAAATGTAATACATGTGAATACCAACCACTCTGAATGATTAATAATGAAAACAATCAATTTGGGGAATATATTTCACAAGATAAAGCTACCACAGACACTGTGATTACAATTAATTTCCTTTAATCCTTCCACGACTTAAAAAAAATTATCCAAATTTCTTTCGAACACTCAAATACCTTCTTAATCTCAACTATACTATGTCAACTGACAAAAAGTTAGCTGAGTCAAAAATTTCAAACACATCCTTTCAGAGATATCTGTAGTTTACACAAAGTATTATTTGGCTTTTGGGAGCTAGCCTACCAAAGGGCAATGAAATATCATTCCAAGAATAACTCAAATACCAAAAAGGGGAAAGGAAGGCCTCCTTTATTTTTTTTGTCCTCTCTAGTTGATAAAGGAAAGAACTATTAGGATTGCTCCACTGCAGAGTCCTTTTAAAGGAAAAGATGTTTTTCTAATTGCTATGCAAAACCTACTATTCTAAAGGCAATACATTTATATAAAAGTTCTTTGAAGCCTTGGAATACGCATTCTCCCCGTGTGTATTCCTTATAATACCTGGTGATGCTTTGCATAAAGGAAACTTCAAATAAAATTTTGTTAGGTGAATGAAGGAGAAAATAAATGAGTGAATAACGAATCTCAAATAATGTGATTCTTATTGTACCTATATGATCCCATTGTGCAAACTATACTGAGTATAATCTACAGTTGAAAGAGCTTAAAAAAACAGTCCCTGCATTTTATGTCTAGTAAGCAGGCATCCACGAGGTACAGATGAATCAAATAATGACCGGACACTCATGGAACACAGTCAGTGCATGGAGCAGTTCCTGCTTCCACCACCAGCGCAGTCAAGGTGAATTTAAAGATGGAGAGTCAATGATGCAAGTAAGTTCAGGACAAATCATCGAATCAATTCTTCAGTACCAGGGCATCTGAACTAAGTTTCTACAGTTTAAAACTAACTTGGATGATTGTTCTTCTATAAAGCATATACGATATAAAACTTAGTTAATATTAAGAAATGATAAAAATAACTTTGATTAGTTAATCTGATCTCTCCAGCCAAACTAGAACTTGATATTTTATTATCCATCTATTTCAGAGTAATTTTTAATGGTTTTAGTAATTCTTTGAGAATGTCATACAGTGTATTTTGATCATATTCACTTCTAACTCCTTCCCCCGCAACTCCTCCAGGATCCAATCCCACTTTCCTTCCTCCCCAACTACAAGATCAGAGTAAATCTTAATGATTTTTAAGGGTAAACTATACCCACATTTGCTGTTATGATCACACGCTACCATTTATGTAGTGGTTGTATATGCTAAATGCTCTGTTGCTGTCTTTCTAACTATATGTATATATAGGTAGATATACACACATGTGCGTATATAGAAACCCATGATAAATATTCCCACAACTATCCTGTAAGTATGCTTATCTGCATTTATGAGTTGACCCGTGCTTACCCATGGTTGTACAACCAAGAAGTGGTAGAGCATCATTCAGCTTAGGTTGCTTTATCCAACATTCCGGTCCTTTGTTTTAACTCACATATCACAGGAGTTCAGAATACACTTGTATCTATCAGCATCTCCCTATATCTGTACCTGGAGGAAGGCCTAGCTTTTGTCAGCTTATCTTCCATATCTTACCATATTTTATCCTCATCTACTAGGTCAAATCAGTTTGATTTCTCTTTCCTTTGTTTCCAAGTCCTAACTCCATTCTCCTTCCTCGGCTAGACTCTGAGCACCAATTCTTTGTTCACAATATTAGCATCCAAACATGATCACAAAGTAGCAAAGGGAGATCAGCATTCTTTTACCATATTCAAGGACAGATCTTCCCCCAATTGCCTAACTTGATCACACTGGATCACAGCTCCCACAGCTTCTATCATACCCCAATAGTGCCACAAGCTGTTGACTAAGCCTTTAACACACTGTTAACAAATGTTAGTGTTAAAAGGAATGTTAGGATTGAAATGGCAAGGGTGGGAACACATATCATACCTAGGTATGAGATAACCAAGCTAACCAGATAAGAGGAAGGACAGTGCTCTGCAAAAGACATAAAAGTCAGTTTTGACAAGTTCAGCCTAGCTCCCATGGAATAGGACATTATTACCCTTTCACATATTCTTACATTTAATGTATCTAATTATAACAGGCTAAATTGTGAGTCAAAATGGCTCTAAGAAAGCCTCCGCCTATTCTAGGAAGGAGACCATCCCAGAGTGACCTTTAGTCAAGGAATCAAGAATGAGGTAACTGGGTAAAACTGTAGCTGCATCTTGGTAACTATGTTTGCTTATCATCAAAATGTCCTTTATGGTTCCCACTCTATCAGGAACTAAAGCACCAGGGCATTCTTCCACACATGTGCACTAATAAAGAGTTGGACCCACAGAAGACCTGATGTTATTACAATGTCATTTGCATTATAGGGATTATGGTAGGAAATAAGAAAGAGATCTGGAACTCTGTGATTTAAGACAGATAAAGGATTGCCTTACCTCATGAATATGTCATTCACAACACAAATATACATTAAGATCTTCTTTAAAATCCAGATTACACTAGCCTGTTCCGCACATTGGGGAAAACCACCCCAGGTTCCCTTTGAAATATTTTATTTGCTTAGCTTTTCTTCCACCGATTTGCTAAATAAACTTGTAATCTAGTTCTCTATGTCTCTTGACTAAAATCATTTTTTCAAGAAGACAAGGACCAAGAGATGCCCACATCTTCAACAACAGGGGCCTTTGTTAGACATTCACAACCCAGTTCCTAGAAGTTTCTATGGAATGAGACCCAAGGCTCTGGTAAAATGAATAAGAAAACAAGTACTCTTCACCACAAGTTGGTTCATGGACCCAACCCAAGCATGACTCAGAGTCTACATTATCCTTTTCTATTAACTACTGGGGGAAAGATTGCATGATTTCTGGGATTGCTCTCTACCAGGAACTTATAAATATTGTGTTTTCAGTGGTGATATTTGCCAAAGAGAAAGGTGAGCAGGCCTAAAAATGGATTAACTTTGAGAAGAATGAAGGTGAGAGGGTTAAATGGCACTACTCAACACTGTGAGGCAATACAATCTGTTTAGTCTCAAATCTGAGTTGAATTTTAATCACATAAGACTCAGATCTCTGACTATTATCTACAGCATGAAATATCATGTGCTACATACGAGTGCGGTGTGTGGTGTCAGCTTTTCCTCTCTGCCCACAATTCTATCACAGGTATCGCTGCCATTCATGCCCAACTTCCTGAGTTTCTCCACGTACATGATTATTGCTTTCTATATGCTCAAGAGTGCAATGCATTGCAAGATAATTCAGGACTGGGAACGTAGCTCAATTATAGAGGACTTGCATTTCCTGCATGAGGTCCTACATTCAATTTCCAGTACCATTAGATAGATGACAGATAGCTAGATAGACAGATAGCTAGATGAAAGATAAATAGACAGATTATAGATGATACATACATACATAGACACATATACATAGACACATAGATTCATAGATGATAGATAGATGACAGATTATAGATGATATATGCATACATAGACAGATATAGATTCATAGATGACATATAGATTGTATAGATGTATAGATGACACATACACAAATACATACACATAGATGTATAGACATATAGATTCATAGATGATAGATTGATTTGTTGACAGAGCATACATACATACATAAGCACATAGATATAAAGACACACAGATTCATAGAAAGATAAAGATAGATAGATGATAGATAGATAGATAGATAGATAGATAGATAGATAGATAGATGAGAGAATGAGAGAGAGGTGCCTAGAAATGTGACTGGCAGAAAGTCTGGTTTCCATAAACTATTATAAATAAGTTATGTTTTAAAGTACAAAACATTTTCATATGCAGTGGGATCACTCATCATGGCCTGACTCTGTTCCTTAAAATTGTCCCTCCTTCTCGTCTATACCGCCAACCTCAGCCTGCCTTCCCTACGTAATTTCACTCATTCTTACACCTGGCCTTTTTCAAAAGATTCCCCCGTCATTCCGTCACTACACAGACTTTCTAACTTGCCACCTCCACTCTACTTCTTTTCTAAAAACAAAGAATCTAAAACCTCCCTGGTAGCTTTTTAAATAAAAATATTGATTTCTCATTGATCTACTATTGCTCTCCAGTTGGCACCACTGAACATATCTGATGATATCATGGTGCCAAATGTTCTTTTCCTGAAATTCATATTCTATTTTCTCCTGGCTATAAAACATTGTTTTATCCATTTCTTAATGATCCTGGCAGAACTGCTATACCTGTACCAACTTCTCCATGCTCACTAGTTTCAGGCTTGTTTTTTTATTATTTTTAACACTATTAAGAGAAGATTCGCATACCATAAAATTCACATGCTTAAAGAGTTAATCATTTGCTTGTTTTTAATAGATAAAATAATTTGCTGCTGTTTAAGAAGTTGCACAGCCACTACCACCACCCAATTTTAGAATGTTTTCATCTGTTCAAGAATATCCTGCTGATGAACTTGCACTGGGTAACAGCTGGAAATCCTAACTTGACATAATAGGCCTTAACACAGATGACAGAATGTATGAATTCCAATTGGAGGGCTATGCTGGTGAGGAAGTGGATATAAAGATGATTAAGAGTGATTGAGATGTTCTGTATGAAATACCCAAAAGAGTCAATAAAATAAAATATAAAAGAAGACAAAAAAAAAAAACCTTTTGGAAACTTAAAAAAAATAATATTCCCTGGGGAATGGAGATATGGCTCCATGTTTATGAGTGTTTGCTGCTTTCCTAAAGGATCTGAGTTTGGCTCCCAGCACCCATGCAGGGTGTCTCACAACCACCGGTAATAACTCCAACTCCAGAGAATCTGACAATCTTTTCTGGCCTCCACATGCATTTGCACATGTGTGGCACACACACACACACACACACACACACACGCATGCATGTACACACACATAAAAATAGATCAATCTTTTTTAAAAAAATAAATTTCATGAATCACGAGGTCAGCATTATCTTTAATGGGAAATTTCAGTTTGTACATAAAAGCAAATAAAGGTTTTCACTTATTGTACACCAATCTGTCAAAGCCACAAGTAACAATGTACACATGAGGCATATCCCTGGGAAGATAGAGACCCAAGATCAAAACCTACTGTTCATTGGTGCAGTGGTACCAGTTGAAGAGCAGTATTTGATTATTGAGAAGTCAATGTATATAAGACTCTCCCTTTCATCCAAGATGAAATACCCTCCTTTTCCAGGCTAACTCATTTGAGGGAATTCTTATACATCACATCCTCCAGCTAGCATTCTTGACATTCCTCGTAATCATATTCCTGTTTCTGTTCCTCTTATACTGAATATTTGACAAATATTTATAGAATACCAACTATTTTCAGGCATTGTTTTGAAAACTTACTGCAGAGTGACAAACAAAACAGGAGAAAAAAATGCCCCATGTTCCTGGACTTCATTTCTGATGGACCGCATGCCATTACGCTTTTGCTGTTTCTGTGTGTGAATCCCAAATACCTGAGAGCCAAAAATCCTCTTGTAGCTGCAACATCAAGTTAACAGGCTGAAACATGTTGTTAAAATTAATGCATGATATTTGCATAAATAAGTAAATAAGCCACCCTTTATTGAGCACATCAGTATGTCATGGGGACTCCCCAGCAAAGACACATATACCTACCTTCCTATTAAGGCTGATTTTCTGCTCTAGTTCAAACTTTAGGTTAGCTAACTTAGCTAAGGTCTCAAAGCTAAGAAAAATGAAAGATCTTGGGCTGACAAGATGGCTTAGTAGCTAAAGGTACTTGTCCCCAAATCTGACCACCTGAGTTTGATCCCAAGGACCTTCATAGTAGAAGAAGGACTGGACTCCCTGAAGTTGTCCTCTGACCTCCACATACACACTGTGGCATGTACACACACATAAACACACACAAACACAGACACAGACACACACACAATTTTTTAATTAAAAGAAATATACAGAATTGAAATGCATCTGTTTAACACTGGTGCTATGTTCTGTGTGTGTGTGTGTGTGTAAAATGTATGCGTGTAGAATGTGTGAGCACATTTACATTTGTATGTGTGAATGCAGATGTGCCACAGCGCCCTTGTTGAGGTCAGAAGAAAATGTGGGTGTCTATGTTTACATTCCTTGTTTTCAAATGGTATCTTTGATTTTTTCTGCTTCATACTCTGTACCTGAGTCCACTTCCCATCTCCTCTTAGGAGCCCTGGGATTGCATACTCACATGCTATACCTCTGACTTTTACATGGGGGTCTGAGACTTTGTACTCAAGTAGTCATCCACCAAGACATCTCCCCAGCCCCAAAGCTATGATCTCTGTATTACTGTCAGGCCTCATCAAAGCGACAGAGTAGTAATACAGGAAGGGCTATTCTGATGAGGATCTACTCTAACTGCATGTTTTCATCTTATTTAAAGCATGGGGAAACCAATTTCAGAAGTGATCTCTGCTGAAAAGGGAGAAAATGCCAAATAAGGAGTCAGTAACAAAAGAACAGCATAGCCATTGTTTGTCCTTGAAAATTAAGTAGATGGCACCTTAAAAGTCAATTCTTCATCACATTCACTAGACCTTCCGAAAATGTCTCAGTTTCTCCAGTCCTAAGAACAAAAGTGACAGAGGTTAGGGGAGGACACAACATACCGGACACGTGGCTTGGCAGTAACCCTAAAACTGCTGGTGTGATCCTATATTAACTATATATTTTGACTATTCAATGCTATACTGCTTTCTAATCATTGAGGAGGCAAATTTCATTCTCTCAACGTCTAAAGAAGGCACAGCCCCCGAAGTATACATTTCTGTTAGTGCCGTAGCATCAGAGAAGATGCTTTAGTTCAGCTTAAAGAATGGAAATAAATTTACAAAATCTGGTTGAGGGCTGAATATTTTCTCTGTCAAATTTTCTCTTCAAGATTTTATCCCCTTAATCTGTGTCAGTGAGGACAGTACCAGCTTTTGTTATATTTCCAGATCATTCCAGAAGGCCACATCCGTTATTATTCATCTTATCACATAATAAGGAAGAGAGCAGACTTTATTTGGGGAAAAAAAAAGATGAGCTCTGCTGTGTTTAGTGATTCCCTGTTAGAAATTCACATTAAGGGATAGGCTAGGTATGAGCCAGGAGATGGAAAGAAGACAAGGAGAGAGAGGAAAGAGAGGAGAGAGAGAGAGAGAGAGAGAGAGAGAGAGAGAGAGAGAGAGAGAGAGAGAGAGGAGAGAGGCAAGTGTGTGCTCACACTGGTGGGTGGGTAAGCATCTTCAGAGAGCCCCTCGGCAGCTCTGAAGGAGCTACAGCCTGTACCATGGAAACAGTGGTTACCATGGAAAGCGAGCGCTATTGTGACGAGCCGAAGAAAAGCCTTATGTAAAATCATCTTCCCATGCAACCTTACACTCTCCAGCATTTTCAAAAATATGACAGGATTAGAGCACAGTCCTCCAGGGAGTCTCAGGCCTCTCAATGATCTTCCAAAACAATCTAGAAATCGAGATGATAAACTGCCAGGCAGTGTGTACCTTGCTAAAGGGCTTGACAAGCAGTTAGGTGGAGAAATTGCCCCCATCGTTTATCTATGGACTACACAGCACACTATTAAATATTTTCTGTTAAAACCCACAAAGTATTACAAATGAAGAGAAAACATGGATAAAATTAACTTAAAGCGAATGGTTCCCGACTTACTGAAATCAGAATTGATGGGTTTCATCTGAGTTATCTGTTAATAGGCTTTCCTGGTGCCCTTGTGTTGCTAGAATCTCCAAAGCGCTGGACAAACCAGTACATTTGTTTATCTTTATCACTCTTTGCTTACTAAAGAACTTGCTTTTATTAAAGAGATCAATCACCAGCTCACAATTTAATAGCCTATGTGGTGCATACAAGGTGGAAAGAAAGCAGAAACTAAGGTTAAAGGGCGAAATCTCTGTTTTCACAAAGCCCCCAAAGCATTGACAAAGCAGTAGAATAAACTTTCAATATTATATTTTATGTTGTATGTATATATGCATATATATATATATGAATCAGAAATAGAAAACTTTATACCAAAATTAGTAATCCACGACATTTTAAAATGTGAAGGCTTAAAAGCAATCAGCACCTTTTCTCTGCATTCTATTTTCCCCCGGTCACTTATTAAACAGTCAAAAGATGCTAAGTGGGGAGACAGGAAGTACGTTATGTGTCTCACATGGCCTCTCTCACCCACTGACATGAGAAAACTAGATACTGGTGCCTCACAGACCAGCCATGTCCCTAGGAATGTGTCCAGGCTGACCAAGGATGTGGCTTCCAAGGGCCACTGCTTCTGACAGCCTACATAAGGCTCCACTGCTACTCTGGTTGGAGTTCCGTGTCCTCACTGGAGAACAGCAGGGACCCTCAGCAGCTTTGCTCCTGAAACTGTTCTCCTGTCCCCCATCTCTCAGAGTAAGGAGCATAATGACATATTTTATCTCGTCTTCTGGGATTAAAAATATTGATTGAAGTTTTCATTGGAAGCTTTTCATAAAAGATGTTTTCTTCCGAGCCTCTTCTTTCTACACCATTTTGAGTTCGCTATTTTTCTTGCCAAAATGCAGGAAAGCAATTAGGCTCAAGGGTTTTACAGGCTGCACCAGTTCAGGGCAAATCTATTGAACTTTGCTGAGAAATTCCTGTTCATTCACTGTGAAAATTTTGATGGTTTTATCCTCTTTCTTGATAACCACTTAGTTTTAAAAACCTGCACAAATGTGTGGACGACCAGATTTCAAGAGAGGCCGTCCAATTAAAGTGCTGTGGTGTTAAAGGGGAAGTACTGAATGTACCTTTTGAAACAGCTGCTGTTTCAAGTTCAGATATGCATTGGGAAGACCTGAGGCTAATACACAAAGGCAATGTTGCAGAATCGGTGATGGTCAGGAGAAAACACCGAGCCACTCTGTCTGCACCTGACGGTTTCCGGGTCCCCCAGGAGGAAGAGACAGATCCTTCCTCTTTCTATCAGCTGTCCTGTCACAGGTGATCACAGCCACGTCTCAGGAAGAACATATGGCCATGTTTACAGCCATCAGGCAGCTTTTCACAGAGTTCCAACACCATGTGTCCACCAACTAGCCTTCCTGATTGCAGCTAATTAGAGCAAATATGGGAGGCATTTTTAAAAATAATATTAAGGCACAGAGATCCCCAAAGACCCCAGACCTATTTTTTTAACTACACGACAAGAGAGACAGATATAAAAATATAACAGAAGAAGTGGACATTTTACATCAATATTAGGAATAAGGCCTAATACAATTATACTATCAACAATGAAACAAAGAAAAATGAATTACATAAAGGCTTTTAAAAAGGCAGTCAACAAATGAATCATGCAAGGTGTTACCTGGGAAACCTGCAGAGCTAAGAAATTACTTGAAAGTCCCTAAAGCACCTGTTCAGGGCAAAGATTCCAAATCAAAACTATCATAACATCTCTAAGAATCACAGTACAGTGAGCAAGTTCAAGAAATGGTGAGGTGAAGTCAATATAAAATTCTATAGGGAGGGCCTCGCGGTACCGGCCTGTAAGCCCAGCTACTGGTGATGCTACAGAGCGAGTTTAAGGCCAGCCTAGGAAAGTTAGTGAGACCATACCTCAAAATCGAAAGAAAAAATGGAACTGTGACTACAGCCCAGTGGTACAGTGCTTGTGGGTGTTACTAAGGCCTTGAGCTCAGTCCTTAGTACTGCAAAAATAAACCTTTGCATAGGCCTGTTATGTATTATCGAATGAGTGCTTTAGTCCAACTTGTGGCCTAACAAAATTTTTATTTCTTCTTTTTAATGCCAAATGAAATAACAAGGAATAAATGTCACGGTTAACTAGGCAGTGCGGTTGAGGCCCCTGCTTCCCCACACTTTCCTAATGGGCTTGCAAAGCTCCGCCCACAAACCTCTGGGGGAAAAATTTTTGCTGAAGATGATTCTACAGAGTGAACCAAGCCCGCTTCCAGCTGAAACCACCATTTATTAATTTCCTTCTTCTTACAGTTTGAAAATGCCTCTAATTGGTGGCTCTGTGTGTGACGATGTGTGTATGTGTGTTTTTACCATCTATTATGATCACTTCTTCCTTTGGGCTCTTTTTAAAGTCTGAGGACATGCACAATGACAATTGTGTCATTTTTTTTTTTCTCTATTTTTCTGCTTTGCTGACTCTGGGCTATATTGACATTAGATAGGTCACATGATGGCGATTTAATGTCCTGAGCTCAATCCACAGGTACATCATTGTGCTCGCTTGGGATCTGTTCTCATTGCTGTGGCATGACAGAAAACACCAGCAAAGTCAGAATGGATGACCCAGTGAAGCAGTGGAAACTCTGTGTCCGTGAGTATAGACAGAACTGACCCTGAAACCTCGGGAGCAACCCAGAAGCTGTGGAATCACTCTGCTGCTTCAGAGGGCTCCTGCTTCCCACCCCTCTATTAGCACAGAGCCTTCCTCAACAGCATCCACAGTTGTGTCCTGTGATGCCATTGAGGACACACAGACCGATACAGTCATGGGCCTGGGACACTTGGTGGTTCATTGTTTCTTTAAGAACAGACACATAAACTGTGTCTTTCAAATTAAAAAGAATAAATGTGGGCTGGAGAGACGGCTCAGTGGTTAAGTGCACTGGCTGTTCTTTCAGAGGACCTGAGTTCGATTCCCAGCACCCACATAGTGGCTAACAACCGTCCACAACTCCAGTTTCAGGCGAATCTTTTGTCTTTTGAATTTGTGGGCATTTACGCACATGCAGGCAATACACTAAAAACACACACACATAAAATAAACATAACAAATAAAATATTTTTAAAAATAAACGCACTGAGGAGTTGGAGATATGGTCCAGTCGGCAAAACACTGACCACGAAAGCATAAGGACCTGAGTTTGGTTACCCAGAACCCAGTTAATAAAGTTGAACTTGGCAGCACGTTTGACTGGGACCTAGATGAAACCCTGGGTCTCACTGGTCACCCAGGCTGGCCTCATAGGTGAGTTCCATGCCAATAAGAGACCCTGTCTCAAAAGAAATCAGGCAGACGGCACCTGAGGAATGAAACTGAAGTTGATTGCTGACCACTACATATATACACACAGAAGGGCATGTACACTTCCACATACATGAACACATATGCACAAATATATTGAAACAAGCATGAAAACCGAATTAAGGACTTTTCAAAGCTTCATAAAAAACAAAGCATAAATTAAAACCTTATGCTGTTTATAGAATTAGCTATGTACATATCTGTGGACCTAGTAGTCGCTTCTATTTTTCAGGAAATTTTGTAGCAAGACACTTTAGATTTTTTGGTAAATATTTTTACTGAATTTTTGTATATTTCATACAGAATATCTTAATCATCTTTATACCATCTTCCCCAATGACACACTCCTATAGCCCTCCCACTGGAATTCATACATTCTATCATTTGTGTTAAGGTCTATGGTGTCAAATTAGTGGCCCCGGACACTTCTCAATGCAAATTCACCCAACGGGGTCCAGTCAGCCTATCTAGGACACTATAGATTTTTAAGAAATAATGATCTCATAGAATCAGAAGAGATCACATATATCTATATCTTCACCTGTTTTATATTACAAATAAATATATTTTGCCAGCTATGAAATACAGAGATATATTGGAGGCTTTTTTAGAAGGATATCATATGATTATTGGTGTTACTGTCATGATACAAATAATGTTAAACTTATTTTTGTTGTGATTACCTCAAAGACAGTGGTCAACTAGTTATGGCCCATTGGCAAAAGCTGGGGCACAAAAAGTCAAGTAAATCCATTATATATTATTCCTGGTTTTTGAAATCTAACAACAGAGTTAAATAATTGACAGTGGCAATATTATCAATCTACTTAAAAATATATTGCCATTTGATTTTTTTTTCCCAGCACCACTATCCTGGAAAGCAAGCTCTGTGATCGAATAAGTGGAAATGCTGCACACTATTTTCCTTACTAGGGACATGAAAACATTGAGAAGCCACATATAAAGGAAATCTATGTAGATTTATTTCCCAAACTTACTTGCTCAATTTTTTTCTCCATTAAAATGCATTAACAAATATGGCCAATACACTGGATTGACCACAATGCCCAAGGAGGCAAGAAGAAGGCAACACATCAGAGTAACGGGAGTTACAGATGTTTGTTAGCCACCATATGGGTGCTGGGAACTGGACCTAGTCTTCTGCAAGAGCATCCAGTGCGCTTAACCACTAAGCCAGCTCTCTGGCCACCAGTGGGGGATTTTAAAATGACAATTCTGCTTCAGTAGTCTGGGCTGGACCCAGCGTTCAGAGAGATAATGCTGGTTGGCAAGTGAAATGTTGAACAGCAAGCTAACAGAGTTTTCTGTTATTTGAAACAAAATATCGTCTTAACACATACACCCTCTGAAATTTATCTTTTAGTGAATAAGTTTGGGGGCATTCTGAGTGTCTTTACTTTCTCCATATTACCAGAAAATATTTAGAATGGGAGTTCACCTGCTGTAGCAGCCAGAAGATCTAGACTTCCTCGCTGTTTCATCTTTCAAACCATAGCTTTCTCCTTATGGACAAAGACCATGTCAGAGCTATGGAGAATTTCAGTGCACAAAACAAGTTAAATTCTTCACAGATACCCCTGAACTTATATAGCAACAAATGATAATGAGATTATTCCTTTATGATTCACATGACAAATCCTTTAAAGACATATACAGTCTTATATTTATAGGTAAAGAACTGAAGGGTAAAGAGGCCAATCTAATAATCTCTACATCCTCCAGGAAAGGGAAGGAGGATTCAACTGGGTGGGTGTCCAGGTTCATAGTGCAAAAATATACATGACAGATCACTCACTTGGCACAGAAAGAGCCTTTCTAAAGAAAAATGGACTCCTAAATAATAGTGTGCCTTTCTCTGTATATCCACAATACAGCATTTCTGATCTTGCCTACTTCCTGATTAAGCAACAGCAAAATCATCCATTTCATTCTAACCATGATTCACCCAGGCACTGGAAAATCCCTAATCTCTGGAGAGACAAACCGTCCCTGAAGATCGCTTTCTTGGCCCGTTCTTTAAAACATAGGCCCTCTTGACCAACTTGGGGTTTTGAAAGATTCCATATCTTAATCTTTTCACGTTTCCATAATAAGCAATTGGTTTGTTGCACAGTGGGGTATGTGAATTTTCTGGCTTATTGTATTCATTCTTTATTAGTTGAATGATAAAAGCACTGAGTTTTGAGAATAAATAAAAAGTGGAGAAAATGCAAGAAAGGTTTACATCTCTGTGATGTTTTATTCTAAGTAATCAATGCTAAAGAAGGAATATAGCATTAGATGTTAAATGCTATCACCAGACAGAAGCTAGTTTTTCAGTATTTTGGCCCACAGAGGTAGCGTTTAGGGGCCAGCCTGCCGTAAACTTTGTCCCAAGCCTGTGTCTGACTGCACCCCCAGGTGTGCGATCTGCCAGTCGGCTCTTAGCATAAGTACTCTCTATGCCTTCTGTGGCTCTCAGTGCTTATATGGTTGGTGAGGTTCCCTTAATTAACCATTAGTCAATTTCATTTTGGATTTGTACAGTAATCCTCATTCAAATCTGAAGAACTAAGGTCAAATTTAAAAGGTGATTTCCTCAAAGTCAGAGAGCCCAGATCGTGGGTTTGGCTAAAAACAGTCATTGAAACTTTTAAAGATCTGTTGTTGTGGATAATTTTGATGTACTTTCTGCAAATTTCCACTCAATGATACTTTAATGTGACACAAGAGTTGGCACTTACTAGCACAGGGAGAAGTTGCTCAGGGCAGGAGGCCAACAGATCTAGACACTACACTCAGACGCCTACTAGGACCCCAGGCTCAACTCTTATTCTCTGTACCATTTCATTTTCCAACCTACAGTCTATACACCTGCGGTGTAATGATTCAAAGTGTCCCCTCCCACCCAAGCCATTCACCTTCCAATCTTTGAAACCGGAAATTATCTCACATGATACAAACTGTGCCTACACACACACACACACACACACACACACACACACCCCTCATAAAGACATATTAAAGTCCTAACTGTAGCTGGCACCAGTGTTCATAAATGTTATTTGGAAATGAGCTCTCTGCACATGAACTCAAGTGAAGATGAGGTCTTTGGGGGGTGGATCCAGAGTCAATATGACTGGTGTGTGCTTCAGAAGCGGCCATGTGATAACAGAGATTCACAAGAGTATCCCCTGAGTGGAGCAATGTAGCTAAAAGTTCAAGAACACCACTAAATATAGCAACCAACAAAGCTAGAAAAAGGCTAGTGAGGATTCTGCTGAATCTTGGCAGAAGGAAGTCCTTGCTAACAGCCAGATTTCCAACTCTAGCCACCAGAACTATCAAATAATTAAATTTCTGTTGCTTTAAGCCATCAACTTTCTACTTTGTGATGACACCCAGGGAACAGAATACAACTGGTTAAAAAAAAAAAAAAAAAAAAAAAGGCTTCTTTGCAGATGTGATTAAGGCAAAGATGGTGAGGTGGAAAGATTATTGTTCATTATCTGGTGAACTCGAAGTAATCACAAGGATCCTGCTTGCTTTCAATGGAAAACACTGACCAGAACTAATGTGAGAAGGAAAGCGTTTATTTTATCTCGCAATCCCAGGTTTCGAGTGAAGTCAACGCAGGAGCTCAAAACAGGAACCTGGAGGCAAGAACTGAAGCAGGGACCAAGCATGGAGGAATACCACTTACTATCTCACTCGCTCTGGCTTGCTCAGCTAGCTTCCTCATACACATCCCAGGCCCACCTGCCCAGAGATGGCACTGCTCACAGTGGGCTGGGCCTTCCTACATCAATGAACAGTGAAGAAAATGCCTCATAAACACCATTTTCCAGTCTTTTACAGAAATTCCTCAGTTGAAGTCCCCTCTTCCTCAGGGTCTCTAGTTCACATCAAGCGGCCAAATCTAAGCAGCACGTGTCCTAGAACAAGACTGGCAAATCAGAGTCCTAGAGGCAGGAGATGTTGCAATGAGATCGGAGGGCCAGAGTCTAGAGAAATTTATCTGACACTTGAAGATATTTTGCTGTTTGAGGATGGAAGAAGCCGTACATCGAGGAATGCAATAAGTCTCTGGAAGCTTGAAAAGCCAAAGGAGTTTATTCTCCATCAGTATCTCTAGTGGCCACATGGACTGGCCAAGCCCTTGATTTTGACCCAATGAAACTCATTTTGGACTTTTCTTTTTTGAGACCGGATGTTGTGTAATCCAGGCTAACCTCGAACTCATTATGTAGCTAGAATGGACCTAATCTTCCTCCCTCTACTTAGCAAGTGCTGGGGTTTGGGTGTGCGTCACCATGGTCTGAGACTCAGACTCCGGGATTTATACACAGTACGTACTATATCAGTTGAGCTGCATCCCCTGGACTTAGGACCTTGAGAACTGTAATAGTTAATCTTACTTGTCAACTTGACTAGATTTGGAATCAATAAAGACATAAACTATTGGGCACCCATGTGAAGGATTTTCTTGATCAGTTTATTTGAAGTAAAAAGACCTACTCTAAATGTAGGTAGCTCCTGTCTGTGGAAGGCCAGGTAAAATGAGGTCCAGAGGGGAAAGCTTTGGCTTTTGCCCACTTGACATCACGTTGTGCTTGCAAGTTCACCTACCCTGTATTCCTCTTACTACAGAATTCATCCCCCAATTCCTGCTGCTGCATTCCTTCACTGACATCAGAATACAACTTCTTCAGCCTTCCATATTGGAAGGAAGAACAAAGGCTCTCCAAGAGTCCTCCAGGCCTTCCGTACCACTAGGACAACAGAGACAGCCAGGCTGGTGGACTGAGTAGCTTCTGACTTCTCAGCCTTTCCAGTATGAAGGCAGCCATCATCAGATTACCCAGACCACATCTGGTAAGCCAGTCTCATAAATGCCCTTTTGATACATGTCATTTCATTGTTTCTGTTTCTCTAGAGAACCCTGACTAATACAGGAATTCAACAATAATAAATGTGTACTGTTTAAATGTTGTAATTTGTTACAGCAATAATAAATATAAGAAAATGTTTTCCCCAGTTAACCCCTAGGTTTGATGTACTAGAAACTTTTAAAAAGTTTTGGTGTTATTAATGTTGTGGTTAATACCAAGTATTCAACATCAAAAATTTCAATTAGTAATAAATTAATGAATAAAATTATCTTAACTGTACAAAGGCATGTGTGCCAAACTGTTTTTAGCTGCATTCTTTAAGGATGATGATCCTAGACTAACAGTCATCTACAGTGTACTTAGCACAATGGCTTCCTCATAACAAACCTTCTGCAGAATTTTATTCATTGACTAATTAAATAATGAAGATGGTGCTAGGAAAACTCAATTAGACTAAATCTGACTGAGTCTAAAACTGACAAAAGACAGACAGCAAATAAGTTCTTCCTTGGAGAATGAGTCCCTGACATCTTGATCTTTATCCACTGGGAATGTCATTGAATCTAGTTTGCAGCCAGTTTCCCTGAGGGATAGCTCTAATTCTTTGGATCAGTCCTGTGACTAATCTGAAGACCAGGTATTTTAAGAATTGGGAATTTTCCTCTTTCAGGACTGGACAGGGATATTCAAAGGGTGATCCTAGCTGACAAACTAGCATCTGGCACTTAGCATCTTGCTGTGACTGATTGCCTAATAGATCACCCCAATGTGAGGTGCAACAAAACAGCAGCATGCGGAAGTGGTTCCAGAGTACCAGGGATCCCACTGAGATGGGAGACAGATTGCAACTGAACAGAGAGGAGAAAGAAAAAAAAAGAGTTATAGTAAAACACGATCATGAAAATTGATTTTCCATGAAACCAAAGCTAAACAAGTATCAAAGAGACTACATGGAAACCATTTGAGAGACACAGAAAACCCAATATGGTTGTGTTGAAAACACACTACTCTCTCGCATTGCTGTTCCTAAAAATAGCAAATATACCCTTGCAAACCCTGGTTAAAATCCACAGTTTTGAGGGGTTGAGAAGGCAGAATGCTTGCTTTCCAACACAGTCACACACAGGGAATGTGTAAGTGGTGTAATGAAGGACAAAGTTAAGGTTTCATTTCTCAAAAGGAGTTTAAAAGTTTCCAAAGAAGGGCAAGAAGTTGTAGGGCTTTGTCTAGGACTGTGGGTGTGATCTCCCCATCCTTAGCTAAATGACAAAGGTATTATCACATCATATTTTTTTTCTAAAACCATAGTCTTCTCTAGCTGTGTCAGCATCCTAACCTCAAACTTATCAGCTGATGGAGACAAAGAGAGAAGACAAGGATTAAAATCCATATTTTCTTTAAATATTTCATTTGTCCCTATATCAGTAAGTGCTTTCTGACATTGCTAGAGACAGTACAGTACAGGTGTTTCTGAGTACAGAATGTCTGGGCTCATGTCTCAGTCCTGCCACACAGAGCCACCTAACCTTGGTGAGGTGACTTTTCTGTATGCCTTGGCTTCCTTGTTTTCATAGTCCCATGGTCAGAATTAGAAAAGTGAATGTGTTCAATAAACTTGGGAACACTGATTGGCACATGATGAGCACACAGGTGTTCATGTGATGTCAACCCCTGAATAATCACATTCTCTTGTCACAAATTCAGTTTTTAGATCCATTCTGTCAATGAAGACACAGTTGAAAGAGTGTAAGTGAGCTCAGGATCCAGGGTTGAAGTGCACGCAATATACTTTGATTCTACCTTACTTTTTGAGGCGGGGCCTCTTTCTGAACTTGGAGCCCAAGAACGGCTAGATCATCTGGAGCAAGCCCCGTGGATCTTCTGTCTTTGCCTCTGCAGTGTTGGCATTACAGACACGGGGCAAGTGCTTGGCTTTTTATGTGGGTTCTGGATATCAAGCTCAAGTCAGTCCAACCAAGTGATCTCCCAAGCCTCTATGTTCATCTTTTCGCCTACACTTACCACAGTGAACTGGCTTTTTAGCTTTGGGAAGTGCCTTAGTCATTCAGTGTCCCATGTGTGTATTAGGGAAATATTATTAACACCTCAGCTGGTGGTAAGACTTTAGTGAGATGATGCCTAAGTCCCATATTGCAGAGCCTGGTGCATCAAAAGTCCTCAAAATGTGTTACCTACTATCATAAATACTATTAATAAAAGTTCTGAATTCCAGCAATTATTTAATGTGCTTGTCTCCCTTTGAGAAAAATAAGACCAAGTATTAATTCTCTGTTCTTATTTGCGACATTGTCCAGATTTGGTCCGGGGGTGGAGGGGAGAAGGTAAAACACTTGACTATTGAAAACAGCCTTTTGTCTTGCAGGGAGGGCCAATGCCTAATTCGCTCTCTGGTTTCTCTGGGGTAGAATTGATAAATAAAGTGTTGGTTAGCAATGTCAGAATAACTGCAGTTGGTAGTTTGCTGGCAAACAATGTCTTTACTAGCCCTAGATTCTTCTACTAGTGTAGGCTTGGTGTGTAAGAACAAATTAGTGAGTGGCATTTTGCCACCCAGGCAGGAGTTGGGAAAGAGAAATCGTTCAAGGTTGAGCACAGGGTGAGGATTATCAGTGATAAAACAGCACAGCATCCATGGGGGGCACATTGTATTCTCTGAACCATTAGTATAACTCTTGTACTTCTCACAGAGTGTTTAAAAAGATGGTAAGATCATTGATTTTGCATTAGCAATTCCAAGCGTAATGTGTAAGAAATATTACAAGCCTATGCTTTAGTTGCTTGCCACAGCAACCTTAAAAAACTAATAAGGAAACATTCTTTCCTTAAGGACACTCCATCCTTTAAGGCCCATTATATACCAGTGTTGTGTGACAACTTTTCTGGGGAAACATGACACAAACATCTATTCACCTCACCCAGATAGGGAACAACAACAGAATAAAGTAATGATTATGCTAAACTTCAACTTGATGAACCAATGAGTCTATTGGAGATACTAACAGGGGTTTAGGTAAGGGATTAATTACAGAAGCACGGACAAACTCAGAGGCAGATGCACTGCCAAAACCTCCACCCTAGCACAGGTGATGACTGTAATGCTGGAGCTCTCTGCACAGTTTGCAGGCAGCTCCATAGATCAGTAGCTTCCAGGTAGCTAATTTGGTCAGTGATTTCTCAATCCCCACCCCCCTTGCAGTTGTTTACTGAATCCATAGAGGAAGAGCCTTGTAAATCTTTTAACTTTCAGTTTTCCCAAACATGTGAGTTGTTTAGTTCCTGAGCCTCCAAAGAGGAAAGAGGTTTCAAGTCAGAGGAAATTGCTACACAACCCCCAGATGGCACATTTGCAAAGTCAGTCTCTTACAGGTTGCCAACATCCTATCCGGTATCCATGAACTTTATCAGCTTTGGATGAGAAGCTGAGTTCTCCGAGGTAGGAGAGTATGTGGTAAACACTATCCTGGCTAACACAGAGTTATAGTGAATCTGTGTGACAGTCCCCCGCAGTGAGCACAGAAACACAGGGCTAACTGTCACAAAAGAAGATCCAGGGAACTAGAGCCTAAGGTAGAATGAAGGATGCAAGTCTCACCCATGCCTAGTGAGACAAAACACAAAGGAAGATGAAAGGCCTCCTTGTCTACTCAAAAATCATGAAACAAGCACTGAGCTAAGAAAGAGAGCAGACAATGGCCTCACAATAAAATTCCTTTCTTTTCAGTTCACTTTTATGAGTTGTCCCATAATATTTTCATAGGACTCTGCACAAATGAGAGAAACCTAATTCTGATCCCATGTTATACGCATTCTCTTTTTGTCTTGATCAGAGAAGTCCTGGCAAAGGAGCATGTCTCTGATTGAGCCAGGGATTAATGAAGATGCTATGAATAGAGAGGTCCTGGAGCAAAGGGGTCTTTCAACATGGTGAAAAGCAATTCAACACGAGTGAGGAAAAGGAAATCTTGACTCATCGGATGATAAATATGACCAGCCAAGGCCATGAAGTAAATAGTCCTTTTCTAGAAAGGTGTGTTTCTAATGAAATAATAGCACCAACCACAATAATGTCACTAATGATAATGGAAATGCCTTAAGTAAAGATAACAAACTCTGACCCATATATGAGAGAATCCAGGTTTTGTTGCTCACAAAGATGATCCCATGTGGGGTACCTCCTTGAGAGGAAAACATAAAGTCATTAATACACCATAGACATGGCAACTCTGAGATAAAATTAAAATATAGGACTCCCAGTGAAACCGAAATTTCAGATAAATAATGAATAAATTTTAGAGTATTTCTCATGTGAAATTTGGCGCATACTTACATTAAACCCATATTATTTTTCTTTAAATCTGATATGTAAATTCAACTGGGTATTTTTTTTTCTAAACCTGGAAACCTTGCTGCTAGGACTTAAGAAAAGGCTCAAAGAACTTGAGAGAAGCCCAAAGGTGAGGCTTCATTAACTTCACAGCAAATCTGTCCCTGAACAGGGTCTGTTAATTGCCACATTTCACAGCTGCAGACATTGAGGCCACACTTAGCCTACAGTATTAGAAATGGGACATCACACATGTAAAAGAATTTAGAATTATTGTAAAATTTAGAGGCACCCGAAAGAGAGAATGAAAGAGAGATAGACTTAAAGGAATTAGAATTTTCCTGCCTAATTAACTTTTTGGTGACTGATATCATAAAAGGAAAAAATGCAGTATCTCAGAATTGAGAGGGACTTTATAATTTCACTAGTTGTCTGGCACTAATCCTTTAATTCCCTCAATGATGTCCTAGCCAATGAGCATTACTCACAATATAGCAGATGTAAACTTTAGCCCCAAAATACAAATATACACAAGAAATTTTTGTTATTGTTTATCTAAACTGAATGAAATCTGACTTTAAGGCGGATGCCTATTAGCCTTAAACTCCATGTCATCACTACTAAAGGCCCTTCCTTTTCCAGGATCATTTTAGAACTGAGAAGATTTAAGGGACGGGATTCTACAGCTGTTCACTCTGTCCCAGTTACCTCTAACATCCCAATTTCCCAAGCCAGTAGTCCCCACAAAGCGATGCCTTTTCCTTCTGTGCTCCTCGTAGAACAGAGTGGCTAGATTAGAAAACCTTTAGCTTGAGCCTTTCTGGATGCATCTTCTTTGAGCTCAGCAGATTGCTACCATTGTGAGCCAAAGAAGATCTAGTCCTGAGGCACCTCTGAACTTACTGTTTTTCAGTCTCTTTCTTTTGCTTTTTGTAGCATGAGGTTAGGGCTGGGAAAGTGGAACCATCACAGGAAATGGATATATTAAATTTCTTCCCAGGATGACATTTGACCATACCTAAAAGGTAGAATCAGGATAGCTTTAGCAAAGGGGCATGTATGGATTCCAAGTTTACCAATACCTCCCCAGCCACACCTAGAAAATGAATTTTAGGGAGCAAATTTCACTTGGTTAAATTGTATATTTTTGTCTTAGCCAAATTAACACCAACAACTATATTAACCTGTCATAAAAATGAGTATTACATTAATAACATAAAAATAGAGGTTGAAGGGAAGCTCAGTTGGTAAAGTGCTTGAACACAAGCATGAGGAACAGAGAGCACACATGTGAAAAGACTGGATGTGATGATTTATAAGGTCAGTGCTTGGGAGGCATTGACTGGGAAATCCCTTTGTCCAGACAGCCTAGACTATTCAGCAAGCACCAGGCTACTGGGAGAACTTGTCTCAAAAAAAACAAAGTGGAAGGCACCTAAAACACAACATCTGAGGCTAACTTCTGACCTCCATGCACATGCATGTATACAAATATGCACATACATCTCCACACCATGGGCATGCACATACACACAAAAATTAATAAATAAGAGGACAAATTGTGTTGTTTACAAATTCCAATTTGGAAAATGTTCCTTTATCATTTCCTGAGCTCTTTTTTGGTATATATATATATATATACACACACACACACACACACACACACACACACACACACACACACTATTTGAGGTAGGCTCTACATAGCTGTTACTCAATTCTGTTGCAGTCCTGTAGTTTTGGATATGGTTAGAAAAGAAGATTCACGGTAAGGGACCTGTGGGGGTATTTACCATTTACCCTGATGCTTTCATAAATGGAAGCATCCAGGAGAAAAGCACAGCTGTCACTATTTTCCAAACATGTATGAGGAGTGGGCATCGCTTGAGTTGAAGCCAATGTAATAGGCAGGTTGCCCCCGAACCACAGATTTAAAATTTTATGAGCAACAATTTTAACTGTTCCAGTTGGTTCAATGTTTTGTATATGTATAAAAAGAGACCTGAGTTCTCTCAACCTGTATGTGCCTTGACTGCTGATCAGTTCTAAAAATTAGCCTACAATGTGCTCATTGTCCCGCAATATTTAAAATGGTTGATGATCAAAAGAAGATTGGAACAGACGATCTAAAATGAAAGATTCACCTGGACTGGGAATCTGAAAAGATTTTCTCCCCTGTGCATCTTTGTGCTGCAGATTCCAACTTGGGTGGAAAATGCCAGGTTGCTCAGAGAGAAGGTTGTCCTTGTAATGTGTCTTGGCCAATTGGAAATTGGCAGCATTCTTGTTCTCTTGAGAACTTCTTCTTGCCAAGCTTCTAGAATATTTCCCAAGACCTAAAGGATTGGCCAGTTGGACAGCATCTCACTAAGTACACAAACTTTTCATTGCACAGTGGAGGCTTTTCAGATCTCTGAATGGTTAGCAAGGAGAAAAGACAGCGGAGCTTCACTCTTGCCTACTTGAATTATTCCAAATGTCACCATCATGGTCTCCTGAAAAGACTGAGAGTGAACACAAATTCCATGTAAGGTACAGCTAATTAGGAGAGACAGAAAAATTTAGAGGCAAAAACAAAACACAGATAGAGGCACTTTTTACAGATTAAGCAAAAATTCAATTGTAGCCCTTATAAGAACTTAACCTTTTGCTCAGGATCAGTTATAACATCATTAACTTTATCCAAAGAATTATATTTATCCTGGGCACAGAATAGAAAAGGTCAAGAACTAGATTCCAAAACTTTTAAAGAGAAAGCTATATCTCTAAATTACTAGATGAATTCAACCTTTTGGAAAAACATTTTATATTCATTAGGAACCTTTTTCTGGAGGTTTGGGGCAGATTTCTAAATACTTGGCTGGAAAGCCATGGTAGAAATTATGTGAATACCCACTTCACTTGAACCTTTCTAAAATTATAGTGTTTGTACATGTGTAATTAAAAACACCCTTGGAAAATATTCTACAGTCTGTGATGGGGTCATTAGATAAATTAGACTAATTACAATTTTACAAATGTAATTGTAAATTAAATAAAGAATCAAAAAATCCCACAAATCCAATCACAGCTGTTTGGAAGAGTTTGTTGCCTAAAAACTTCACTTATCACCAAATAATATAATTAGGCAATTACCAAGTGACAACTGAATGATGATTATAGCAGTCAAAGCAAAAGGACAGAAGTCTTAAACTCTGAGGAAAGCCACTGACAGACAGTTCACAATAAACCACAGAGTGTAACTTGCCTAGTTTTTCTTTTTTCTGACATTCTGGTCAGCAATAGCTTTTTGCCATCTGGTGCCTAGGCCCACAGTCAATTTATCCATTAGGCACAGTTGCTACAAAATCTAGGGATCAGAGCATCATGCAAGGATCCATGAAAATATTCTCATTTGTTTAAGAAGAAGAAAAAGAACCCTCTTAGGACAAAGAAAATGTTTTATTACACACTACTGGTGCATTCATCTTAATACCAAGGCAAGCATGAAACATAATTGCTACCATTTTTAACAAAGGAAGAATCCCACAAAGGCAATCAAGATACATGAATTCATTATGAGGTTCTATCTATATCCTTTCCACAGGAATTCAATGTGCATGAACTCCTTGAGTAAGTGACAAGTGCCAGAAAAATGTAGAACAGGACAAATGGAAGACAGAACGGAGGGGAGATACAGAATGTGGTACACATAGATACAGTTGTGCTTAAGGGACAGCAAGGCCACATGATGGCAAAGGGATAGCCAGGACTGAGGTTTTAAGATGCATAATAAGGACACCTCTATGTCCTTCACTACTGTGATGGTTAATCTTGAGTGTCAACTTGAGAGAATTCAGAGACATCTAGGAAATTAGCTATGTACATCTCTGTGATGATATTTCCAGAGATGACTAGATCCTAAAGGATCTAATCTTTTAAAGGATTTCATCCATTGATGGATCAAAACATGAAAAGATGCCCCTGGAGAGATGACTCAATGGTTAAGAGCACTGACTGTTCTTGCAGAAGACCTAGATTTGATTCCCAGCACCCACATGGTGGCTAAAAGCTGTCTGTAACTCCAGTTAAGGGATTCCAATGCCCCCTTCTCTCTTTCACAGGCACAGTTATAAACATACAGGCATAACACTCATACACATAAAATGAAAATAAATAAACTAAAAAAATTACCAAAAAATAATCTTGAAAAGGCCAGTCAGTAGGAGACAGAATTCTGGAAGGTGAGGACTAAGTGGAGGATGTGTGTCCCTGAGGTGTACCTGTGAAAAGTATATCTTGATCTGGCCTTTTCTGTTACTACTATCTGTGTCCAGCCACCAGGAGATGAATAGCTCCCTTCTGCTACATGTCCAGCTGCAATGATGCTCTGCCTCCCCACAAGCCCACAGTGACAGAGCGAAGAACTCATCATCTGAACCTTCTACAACCATGAGCCAAAATAAATATTTGCTCCTTGAAGCCATTTATCTTGGGTGTTGTCATAACAATAGAAAACTAACACAACCACTATATCCCCAAGTGGAGTGTGGTAGCTGGATCACAATGGGCACTCAATATTTAAGAATATTTAAATGATCCTAAGGTGTGATATAAAAGTTACTGGGAAGAAATAAGAATGTCTGACTATTGTGCAAATCTTGACCCCATTTCTGTAACTTCTAGTGATAGCTGTGCTGATTCCTCAATGCTATGTTTATGTTTATTCTCATCTCTGGCAATTCCTTCTGTAACTAAATCTAAATCTACAAAGAGGTCATGGATGTTGACCAGAACACGGGTCAGCTGTAACTCTTTTTTTATATTATTTATTTTTATATTATTTTATATTATTTATATTTATATATTATTTATATTATTTTATATTATTCATTTTTATTTTATGTGTATGAGTGTTATACCTGCATATTTAAGTGCACTCGTGTCATGCAGTGCCCTCTGAGGACAAAAGAAGATGTCGGATCCCCTGCAACTGGAGTTACAGATGGTTATTTGATGCCATGTGGGTGCTGGGATTTGAACTTGGGTTTTTTGCAAGAACAACCAGTGCTGTTAACCTGCAGAGTCATCTCTCCAGCCTCACAGCTGTAACTTTTCACTGACTAGTTCCATAATTTTTTTTCTTGAATTTTCTAATTTCATGCAATTTTCTAATTTCATATAATTTGATGGTATTTATATCTCCTTTGTTATCCACATTTCCCCTCCTACCGCCAGTCCAATCCAATTTAATGTGATATATATATATATAACATCTATCTAAATATACATATATATATATATCGTCTACAGAGTCTAATTTGTGTCTCCAAATGTCCTTCAGTGTGGGTATATCCACTGGAGCCTGTTAACCCATCAAAAACCCCATCCTTGAAAGAGATGGTCTCTCCCCTCTCCCCAGCAGCTCTCAGTGGCCAAAAATCCCTCCAGTTGGTTTGGGGTCTTTTACACCCTTCCCTGTATCTATGTTGAGACATTGTCTGGTTTGAACTTACATGATATTTTCACATGCTGTCGCCATTGCTGTGAATTCACATGAGTAACGGACCAGCTGTCTGGGAAACTGTTTTATTTTGAGAAAGTTCTTGCCCTTTCTAACCCTGTGTAGAACAAGAGCTATCTGCTCATACATCAAATGTCATAGGGGTAAAAATGAGATGATGGCATGTTACCTATTGAACACAATGGCTGGTATATGGCAGTGTCCTAAAAAATGATATTTTGTTGTGTCAACTCTAAATAAGCACACAATATTTTATTCTTTACCAACGCTCCTGAAATTTTTCATTTTACACACAGCTCTTAATTAAAGGCATGGCTAAATTAAAGAATGAAGATAAACAGAATTTATGCAGCCAGCCTCTTGCTGACCCAGTGAAGAGTGGATCTCGTCCCACCACAGGGAAAGTATGGTCTGTGCTTGGCAGAAGTTTTGAGCAGATGCTTGGAATGAAAAGCCGGAAAACAAGACGAGGTGGCAAGACCAAGAAGCCAAGTAACATGCCACGACTTTACCAAACTGTCTCCAGAGGCAGACAGAGCCTCAGTGCTGCTGTTCAACATAACCAGGACAGGTACTAAGTCTCTCACTGGCAGCAACAGGGATACTCTGGACATTGGGATGGTGCACATCCTGATTCAGTCATAGGAGATTAGGCCATTCTAGTGAGATGGTACACAATTTAAAATACACCCATGTTTATTTGTGAAATTTTCCTTTTGATAGTTTTAGACTGAAATTGGTCATGGGGAACTGAAATTGCAAAAAAACTAAACGGCAGATAGGAAGGAACTAGTAGAGGTGGGAAGACAGCTCAGTCAGCTGCCCATTTGCTCGCCAATGTGAAGACCTGAGTTCGGAATCCAGAACCTACATAAGAATGCTAGGAAGTGTCAGGCATGGGGGCACATGCTTATAATCCCAGCCCTGGGGAGAAGCGGGAAGGAATCAGGGAGGGCCCAGAGGGAATTCCTGGCCCTAGCTGGCTAGGTAGTCCAGCCTAATTGGTGAGTTCCAGGCCAATGAGAGACCCTGTCTGAAAGGAAGAGGTCCTGAAGATGACACTCAAATCTGTCCTCTGGCATCACATGCACACACAGACACACACAGACACACACACACACATTCACATACAACAACAACAAAAAGAGATTGCTGTAATGAGGTCAGGCACAAGAAACAAAGGGTAAACAGGCATACCAAGAATGCTAGCTAACAAAGGTGAGTGCAGAGAGTAAAGCAACACTGAGCAAAGAGACAGAGCCACATGGATGCTTACAGACTGGGTAGAGCTGCAATTGCAGGGCAGGAACTAGTCTGCATCATCATCAATGCCTTTGCTCTGTGACAGTCTTCAAAGCTCAAGGCTGACCTTTACAATATCTGAGGCAGTCCTATCACTGGTGAGAAGGCATGGAGTGGATTAGCTTCCAGTTTTGATCAGTCACCTGACTAGTCACATATGATCAGGAAAAATTGTATTGTATTTATGAGCTCAGATATGACTGAAGTTGGTTGGGGCATACTGGGGAGAATTCTCTTCAACATTTAAATCTTCAACAGGATGTCCAGTAAACATCATGCTAGCCTGCAGCAAACTCAGAGCAACAATAACAATTCAAGGAAGAACATCTACTCAGAAAAAAAGCTATCTTTACTTGATCACTTACATTCAGTTTTGTACAGTTTTATTCACTTTTCTAATGATGAAAAGTTTGATAGAAGGACACCAGATTCTTCTATTGTATTATGAGTTATCAAGAATTTGGGTACTGAAGGGTTGGTTCATAAGTTAAGAGCACCGGCTGCTCTTACAGGAGACCCAAGTTTGATTCCCAGCATCCACATGGCAGCTAACAACCATCTGTAACTCTAGTTCTAGGGGACCCAACTCCCTCTTCTGACCTCCTCAGGCATTGCACAACACAGTTCCACTTACATACATGCAAGAAATACACTCATACACATAAAATAAAAATAATAAATAAAATTTAAAAGAGTTTGTCTCCCATCTGTCAATATTTCAAGGTGCAGAGCAGCCAAATATTAAATATCCATCAGCTTAAGTATGAAACGTGAAAGCCAGTGGACAAATTGTAGGACAAATCTCTCCTTCTACCACATGGGTCATAGGGATCAAACTCAGGCTGTCAGGTTTGCCCCTGACATTATTCAGTAAAATATATAGCATTAAATCTATATATTCAACCTGAAATTTGATAGGAAGCCTTCCTAAAATAGGATTAGGTATGGTATACTATTTTTTGTTAAGGGGATTGCTAATATACAATTGTTTTACCAATTGCAAATGCAAGTGGCCTGAGACATTTAAATGAATGCAATGCAACAAAAATGACACCTATAAGCTCTATGGGCTTTATATCTCTTTATATCTTCTCTCCGTACCTTCTATTTAAGCAGGTGCTATTTATACTCATTGTAATAGGCAAGTGCAATAACATAGTAAGTCACAGTTAATTTTAAATTCTTCTGGTTAATGTATGAAATTATGACAAATTTATTCGTTTCCGAAGTAGTTCTACAGTTATTCTGTGCCCAATTTGACCCTTTAAATTAGGCCAATTAAGTGTAACTATCTGCATTATTATTTCTGTGATGGAAGGATGATTGGACTTTATCAATTTCTCCCCTAACAGTCAATTCATATATAGACCTACTCACTTCAAATCATCCCTTTCTCCTTCTTTATTCCACAGTTCCTGTTCATGGCCTCTATCAGCAGTCTCTCTCCAAAATACAGATGGGAAAAACTTCATCATCAGTCCAATATTATTTGTACTTTGATATGCTTATAAATTACCTTTTACTCGCTTATGTATATTCTAGACATTTAACTCATAAATGAATTCAGCTTAGTCTAGTCATTTCCATAGGAATTTTCCTCTCAATCTTTTTAGTAAAGATTTCATACCTTAGAAAACAATCTTAATACTTCTTTTACTGGTCACTTCGTTGTTAGATAAGGACTTCCAATTCTTTTGTTAATACCTAACAAAGTTAACCAAGAACCTGCATGTTAACTTAATATTATCTCTTCCATGACTAACACAGAAGTCCAGAAAATAGAGGTGTTGTGCCTTAAACAGTAGCAGTTTATCAGGACACACCACTTGTTCCAACTAGTCTTTAATTCCATTTGGCCTTCTCTTCCACCTTTCAGTCTCTTTATTTTTTTTCATATATGACTGTTTTGCCTGTGTATATGTAAGTATATCGTACATGTGAAAACCAAAGGAGCCCAGAAGAAGGAGTCAGATCCCCTGGAACTGCAGTTACAGATGGTTGTTAACTGACATGTGGGTGTTGGGAACTAAACCCGGGTCCTCTGCAAGAGCAGCCAGTGCTCTTAACCACTGAGCCACCTCTCCCACTCCCCCTTCAGTCTCTAAATTCTTCCCTTCACTTTGTCCTCATCTTCTTTCGTACATGTCACAGGTGACCTTCCTCTTGGTCTTAGACTTATTTTATTTTGATTTTGTTTGGTTTGGTTTTTCCCCAGAGCAACTTCTTAGGTTCTCAGCGCTCTGAGCTGCATTTGGGAAAACTCCCTGTGTTTGGAATAATCTCCCACCCTAGGTATGTACTGTCTTCATTTTTAACTACCTTGCAGAAGCCAGTTTCTGCTAGGAGACTCATTATGATAATTTCCCTGCCAGTCACATTCCCCAGGCCTAATTCCCAGGAATGCTGTCCTGGCCAAATCAAAGTGCCAACACTTTAGAAGAGACATTCTGTCTGTTTCCTTTGCTTCTAAAGCACCATGTCTGGCTCAAAAAAATATCTTCTATCAAAATATCATTCCTTAGCTGGAGGTCAGAGCCTGCGGCCCAAGCCAGGACCAGATCTGCTAAGTCTGCTTCAATTGTTCCTTCCAGTAATTTTTCCCCAAGTTTTCTAGAAATTCTAGGGCAAAAAGCCCCCCCAAAGGTGAAAAGGAAAGGGAGAGATTTCTTACAATAAAAGGATTTTCAGAAAGCCATCACACAAGTTGTCGTGTGGGTCATTTTGTGCTAGCAACAATGGGGCTGACTATTCTTAAGATTCAGAAATGAAAAGATGGGTGATTTAATAAAAAAAAAAAAAGTTCTGAGACTTCCCTGGTCTTATCTCCCATCACTTTTATTCTCAGAGATATTTTGAAGGGAATTCACACAACAGTAGAAATCTGTCATCAGACTGGTTCAACTCAAATTATTTAGACGTTTTTCTGTTGACACTTCTTCCTTAAGACTCAATACTCTGAATATTCCAATCATTCTACACCCCACATGTGAAGCCAAAAGTGGTATTTCTATATGTTCTAATATATACACATAGGTAGATTGGTCTCAACCTAATTTTCATTCTATTTACATTCAGAAAGAAAAAAAAAGCCTCCATATTTTTGGGGTTATCTATAGTATTTTGTTTTTATGGAAATATTAGAGAAAGCAGCCAATTATGCAAGACTCCATTTAGTTTTGATTGCCTTAAAATACAAACTGCTGAGGTTTTATAAACTCTCACTAAAGAAAGAAAAATACTTACCACCTAATTCCAGATATGTTGTAACTGATGAACCACTAGACATAAAACCATTGAGTCTCTAGGGCAAGAAAGAACCTAACGTGGAAACAAGGAAATCAAGCCAGTAGATAATGAAGAACAAAAGTAAAAACTTTCATTCCTGAAAAAGAATTTTTTTTTTGGTTTTACACAGTATGTCTCTCTCATTTATTTATTTTTGTTGTGTACATATATAGTCAAAATCTAGTTGCTTTCTTAACCCTACTATATTCAAGGCATGTTATTTACCAAGCAATAGTAGAAGTCGATTTTAAAATTTTAAAGCAATTATTTATTTATTTAAGCAAAAGTAACAGATTCAAACTCCTTCTCGAACCAAACGAATGGCCTGTTACCTTGCACAACTCCAAAGCATCATTCATTGCTGCTGCATTCCACATCATGGCTGAGTAGGAATAATAAATAAAGGGAGCTGGAAAAGCCAGTGGCACTAGGCAAGCAAAGTAAATGTGTAAAGTGGCCCTAGGCAAAACACTAATTTACAGAGGGCTTTCACCAGACAAGAGGGCATACGACCCTGTCTGAATAGACATTTGCTCAGCAGGCCTATGCAGCTTGTCACTTCTCTCTAGAAATAGATTAGGGTAATGCTTGTCAGTGCATAGCTAAATTGTGTCTCCTGGGCTGGGAATGTGGCTCAGTTGGTAGAGTGCTTGCCTATCATACACAAGACTCTGGGTGCAATCCCCAATACGGCATAAACTGGGTGAGCATGGTAGCACATGCCTATCATCCCAGACTCATAAGGTAAAGGCAGGAGGTTCAGAAATTCAAAGGCATTCTTGAATTTGAAGCTGGCCTGGAGACCACATGAGATCATACCTCAAAAAAACAACAAAAAGTACGGCTCTTGTATTATTCAAAATATGATATCCCAGCATCATCTGTTTTTAGGATTTTTCACTCTTTCTCAAACATTGAATTTTAAGGAGAATTCGAAAATCAAAAGACAGGAAAGCAGTAAAATCCACCTTATTCCCAAAGCAGCTGAATCATTATTTATATTGTCTTTCATTACAGGAATGGATGACAAATCTCTGTTTCCACAGCAACATATATAATTTTGAAAGCCGAGTGAAGCTTTTATGTAGAGTGAGACATCCGCTGCTTCATTGCATCCTCCTACTGTCCATTCCTGCCTTGCAATTCTTCCTTAAAACAAAATCTTGCTCAGTACATGGGTGGCCTCTTATGCACAAAAATCTTACAGTTTAGAGTACGGTTTACGTACAACAGGGGACAAGAGCAAAAAGTGTGCGGAATTGTTATATACAGTCGGTTTTAAAATGTCCTGAGAAAGAAATTGGAAAGATAAGGGATAAAGAAAAGCACTGAAAGTGGTCCTTAAAGCTAGCCATGGCTGTAAGCACCTATTGCCCTAGCACTGACAGATAGACCTTAAAGGTTCCCTGGCCTACTGAAATGGTGAGCTCCTTGCTCAGTGAAAGACTGTGCATCAAGGGAATAAGGTAGAGAATGATAGAGGCAGAAACTCTGCCCTGTGCTCAACACACACACTCACACACACACTCACTCACTCACACATATTCTGATGTGCATGAAACACACACATACAATATGGTCCTTGAATCTGGACCAGTACAAAGTGACATAAAAAAGAAGAAATCAAGGATGGTGCAAAGATTCAGTAGGAAAAGTTCTTGTAGCAAAGTTCGATGGCCTGAGCTGGATCTCTGAAACCCCAATGATGGAAGGAGAAAAAAAAACAAGTCTATTCCCACAAGTTTTCAACTGGCTGCAACACTCCCATAAGGCGTGCACCCCAACTCTAACCCACACACAAAATAAATGAACAAATGTCGTAATTATGTATGACAAAAGAGAAATCATAGCACATTAAATTAGTGAAGATATGAAGTCAAGAGAAGCCAGGTGCCTGGGTCACATGCAATCAGAGGAGACAGGGTGATAGGGGTGACGGGAGTTGGACAGTTGGACACTCACCTTGCTGCCTGCTCCTCCCTAGACATTTTTCTTTTTCAACATTATTCTCACTCCTCCCCAGCATTTAAGTGATGCACGGGGGGAGCTCAGTGTTTGAACCATTTCTGTTTCTATTCACATTCACATCCTTCAGAATCTTATTCATTCCCATGGCTTCAGATGACTTCCTTCTGATGACTCCCAAACTCAATGTACAGCTGCACTCTAGACTTCGTGTGTTCAACTGGCCTCAGTAAAAAGTAACTTATCTTTGCATGCTACTGTCTCCCAGTGAGTACCACAGATTGGGTGACATACAAGGAATTAATTTATTTCCCAGGATTCTGAAGTCCGCTTCCCACGGAGGCCACATCCGCTCGCCATCCTGCCTAGAGCTGTATTCTTTACTTTTCCTCTGAGTACACCCAAGTCTCCTTTGATTATTTTTATTCTCCTTAGCGTTGTCTCTAACATATATATATATATATATATATATATATATATATATTTATCTTGTTTAATCACAGATCCTCTCTTTAAGAGAGTAGAGATATTTGTACATTCTGTCTGTAGCTATGTCTAGGACAGTATTTTCAAGGTGGGAGGAACTTCATACATTCTTGGCTGAATGAAGAAGTTCTTTAAATGGCTTCAGGCTACTAGAAACAGATCCTTGAGTTGAATCTGAAGGAGTACTGAACCACATATCTCTACCCAAAAAAATTTCACAGCAGATCTTTCAGGCACAAACAGCATTCATTACAGGAACATTTTTTGAAAACCGAAGGTTCAGGAACTTTCCTATGAACACCTTTATAAGCCATGATAACTTCGGCTCTGTCTGCCCTGGAATGGTCACATCAGGTCAGCTTGGCATTGTGGAAAAAGCAAGAGTGTTGTAGATAAAAATATACTTCAGTTAAAATTCTGGTTCCTACTTAATGTCAGGTTCATGTTTAAAAACGGAGGTTATAATTGAAATGTGTATGAATCCTAAGGATTGGTAATGATTATTAATTATATATGAAGTATATAAGACAAAAGAGGTGTTTATAACATTTTAATCATTTTTCTTTAAGAGTTAATTAGGAAAAATAGAGCAGAGAAAATCTCCTAAGATGATGTGCTTGTTGATATTTATGTAATATACCTACTAAAACAGTTGTTAATGGCATAAGTTGAAATCATCAACCAAAATTGGACTAACATGCCCAGCAATAAAATGTGTCTGCTGTATGCTCTGTGTCCCTCATTTTCCTATGAGCCAGGCTTTCTAATTCTGCGCTTATTTTTGACTATTCTATCAACCCCATCTCCTTCAGTTATCCTACCCCTGGAAAAAATTTTAATTAAACTAAAAATGCCTCTATTTGTCATTCTTAACTTTATTGCATAAAGAAACAAATTTTTTAAAATTAATTTTTTAATTTTATTTTTTATGGTCATGCAGTTCTCTGCCTGTGGGGATGTGAGTGCATCCATGTGTGCAATGACCATGGATGCAAGAATTGGGCATCAGAGCCCCTGGAACTGGAGTTATTGACATTTGTTAGCTGCCATGTGGGTGCTGGGAATTGAACCTGTGTCTTCTGCAAGAAGAGCCAGTGTTCTTAACTGCTGAGGCATCTCTCCAGCCCCTGAAAATTAATTTTTAAACCAAGGAACTTGAGTGACCCCACATCCCACCTCTATTTGTCCACAATATTTATAGAATAGGCAAAGAAAACTATTTCAACAATTCTCAAATATTTTGACCTCAAGGTCCCATTCCACTAAAGTCATTGAAGATTCTCTAAAAGCTTTGGTTAATGTGAACTGTTTCTATAAGTATTTACCACACATAAATTAAAACAGAATTCTTTTAAACACAAGAACATGCAAAGATACATTCATTTAGCTGTGAGAGCAGTGACATCATCATACATTGTATGGAATCTGGAAAACTCTGGTGTGTGAGAATTTGAAAGGAAATAGAATTATTATGAATAAATGAAAAGACATTGCTGTGTAAATAATTTTCATCTGGGAAATGTACCCAAAAGGCCAGAAGATTACATGGTATTCCTGGACCATACTTTGAGAACCACTTGCCTAATTTTTAACTGGTAAAATATAGAATCTGGATTCTTAGTATTTTGACAGTGATTTTGTTATTTCTCATACAAGGTCCATTGTAACCTAGCTGTGTCTCCTCTGTCTTGTACCATAGAGCTACACCATCTGAAATGTGTTGTTTTTTAACCTCAAAAAGAAAAGGGAAGACAAATTGGAAAGGCAAATCCTCCTTCCCAGAAGCATGCATGTCACATCCACTCATATTTCATTTCCCACAAACAGACACGTGGCACCAATTTGCTGAAAAGGAGGCTGGCAAGGTGGATGCCCACCCTGCTTACCCACCTTAAAACTTCTAAAAAAACTTCTTAGTACAGCTTCTAAGAGAGGTCAAGTACTCATTCTACAGAGCGGAACCCAGATGGTTGTGTTGAACCAGGGAGTGGGCAGCAGCTGAGGTGGACAAGTTCAATACCCGGGTGTAGCTCACTAAGGAAAAAGTATCAGTAGGCCCTGAAATCAAGATCTTTACCTCCTAGGGCTTGCCAGATCTAATAAACACTTGGTACTTCTGTGCCAGGGGTTGCATTTATGATTTTAGTATTCCTAAAAATCTAGGATATCATACACCAATATTAAACCAATTTTTAGGCTGGGAAAATTGAGACAAGACAAAGTTGACTGCCTTGTCAACTTGAGAGTCTCAATGAAGGATTGTTTGCACTGGCTTGGCCTGTGGGCATGTCTGTGGGGGACCATGTGAGAAAACCCAGCCCAGTGTGGGTAGCACCATTCCCTAGGCAATGATTGTATAAGAATAGAAAACTGACATGGGCTCAAGCAGACGGGCAAGTCACACAAGCATTCGTTGCCCTCTGCTCTTGACTGTGGATGTGATGTGATCAACTGCTTCCAGGTCCTGTGGCTTTGATGTCTCTGCAATAATACACCATAACCAGGAATGCTGAGCTAAAATAAAGCCTTTCTACCTTACAGTGCTTTTTATTGGGGTATTTTATCATAGCACCAGAAATGAAACATTCTAGCTTTTAAACATTTAAGGCTCTTAAAGGTTCACATGGGTGGCCTGGGATTTGAGTTCATATCTGCTGTAGTCAGAGTTGCACAATGTTTTTGTGGCTGTTATTTTGTTGGTTGGGGTTTGGGGGGTTTGTTTGTTTGTTTTGTGGTTGCTGCTGTTGTTGTTTTGATACAGAATCTTGCATGTAGCTCAGGTTGGCCCGAAGCTCATTATCCTCCTGCTTCAGCCTCCCATGTTCTGGGGATACGGAGATGTACCACCGCAGCCAGCTCAGAACCATAGTTTTAGTAGCGTACTCTCACAGAAGTGCTTCCCTAAGATCCTGTGATAGTGTTTCCTTGAGAAAAGTCTTCCATCAACACAAAGTCTTTCAGAAGTTTTGCTGACTATCCCTCAAATGGGTAAAGAGCATGTGACCTAACTGCTACCGTCTGACAGACTTCATCTTACTTGATGAATAGAGGCCAAAGCTGCCTCAGCTACATCTGTGTCTTCACCGTGGCACTTGAGAGGTGGACTAGAGAATACGAAGTGCTGAGTGCTTGGTTCTTAACACATCTCTGCACGACCAAGGCCACAGCACTCCCTCGTGCACCAGTTTCAGAAGTGGCATTCTTGAGAAGTGCAGAAGCGATTGATCAGGCCAGTGTCAGGAACCCTAAAAAGCTGCAAATTATGCCTGCGACAAGTTTAAGCATTTGCCACAAGTATGCAATGGCTTCTTCATCTTTAAAACAGAAACAATAAGGAGATAATTCAAATACTAAAGCGAGACACTACGTAGGAATCATCTTTAATGATCTACAAGCCAGGTACTTGACCCAAGCCCGTCCTTTACCTCTTCTACACTGTACCACTGTGCTCCAAATAGATCCCTAAGACCTGTCTCAGTACAGACACCATGATTCTGGTTCAGTCTTTAATTTGCATGATCACCTTCACAACCCCTCAGCAGGGTGTGTACCTTGGTAAACAAGAAAAACATGTTTTCAGTTATGACATAATATTAATGACTTACTTTCTATAAGGTTTTATTCTTTCATATTACAAACAAATTGAAGTTCACATCAAGGCATTTAGTTACCCAAGATGAAAATGCACAAAATTTAGAATGACAGAATTTCATGTTGATTTGATTAGGCTGCATGCCTCCTTCACTTTTGAAATAAGAACTAGATCTGTACAAGATGGGCTTCAGAAAATCCAGTGTGTCAAGAACTGGCAAAGACTGTCTGCAAAGTTTCCTCATTGGACATGTTAATAACCTTATATGACTGAGGTAAATCCACCCAAAGTAAATAAAATAACAGTAAATGCAGAGAAGGCTTTACAGAAAAGACTTCCCACAGATCGTTTTAATTAGATAAAATACCGGTATCTGTCATCTGAATTGGCAAAAATTGTGAACTAGACATACAAACTAGGAGAAGGCCCAATTATGACATTTTGTGATAAATAAAATTTATTTTTAAAAATGTGGAATCGCTTAGGAACACGTTTAACTTAAGTAACAGAAAAATCTGGTGAGCAATGACTTTAACAAGCAGAAGTTTGCTCCTCAGTCTGATGGAGGGCCCAGGAGTAGTGGCTGGTGCCTTTCCTGCAGCCCTTCAGTTGGAATTCATGTTGGAATCTCAGACTCTTTCTAATGGTCATCTGTGTTATGGAAACTCTTGCCTTTTTATTCTCCTTACTTTGTAATAGCAAAGTGGTTGCTGTGGGTCCAGATATCACATCTGTTTTCAAAGAAAGGAACAAAGGGGGAAAAAAAAAAACTATCAGGGTTGTCTCCTCTTGGATCTGTCTCTTTTCATGAGACCTCCTTTTGCATCTAAAGATCTAAGGTCCAGATCTGCTTTCAGGGAAACTGAGCAATTAATTCCTGGGCAGAGACAGTAATGGCAGATTTGCAATAGTCAATCGTTGAATAGGATGCAAGAGAGAGACTGAAAGCAGGTGAGAGGGAGGAAAAAGGAGGGGTGGGAGCTTGAAGTAGTCATACTGAACCATGGCCTTTGGTTGGGGAGGATGACTCTGCAGTCCTGTCTCACAGCATCAATGTTGGCTCTCTCTCAAGGACAAGCTTGAGAGTAGGCTGTCTGAGTGAATTTTTTAAAAGCATGCTGAGCACTGAAGATGATAGAAGAATATTTCCAATGCCAAGAAGGGTCTGCTATGTATATATTTCATTAAATATGTCTCTGTGCCCTGTATCTGCAGTCTGTGAGGTCTCTTGGCAGTGGGCTATGCTACAGAATGGTTAGGACTAGGATTCAGGACTGAGGGACTTGGGAGCTAGTGTTATCTTAACTGCCTGCCAGTTGGGCTAGTTATATGTTCTCTTTAAACTCCTCACCTTTAAAATAGAATATAATAATAAACACTAGTTTTGTAGCTACATATAAATAATGATCTTACCCTTGGGTTTGGAGGATAAATATGGTCAGGAATTATGTGCATAGCAAATAATGAGCACTGTTCAGGAAGAGCTTTGCTCCTGTTACCACACCGAATTCACACACTTGGTACAATAAGCCATTAAGAAGTATGAGTTAAGTTATGCAATAGTAACAACAACAACCAAAAGCCTCTCAAGGTTCAGTAGTTTATGTCAATCAAAGTTCATTTCTTACTCATTCAAGTTCTCATAATCAGTGTGGGCCTTTTGTAACAGCATGCCAAGATTCCCTAATCAAACAGAAGCACTCCTTACCAGGCCAGGCACCACAACCACTGAGACAGATGTGTTAGCCCTTCTTCTAGCTTCTGTACATCTGGTGCTCTAAGCTCTGCCCTGCCTTTACAGTCTGTTCTCGACTCAGAGATAACTCAGTAGTCTGTGTCCTTTGGCCTTGGCTTCCTGCCTCCCTTTACCACCCTACCCCAATCTAATCAGCCCATTCAAACTGTAAACACAAAACAGCATAACCTGGGTAGCTCCTAGCAGTTAGAATGTACTTCTTGCAGAATCTGGAAGCCTGAGATCAGGGTGTCAGCACAACAGAGTTCCAGGGATGGCCAGTGTTCATAGATAGTCATCTTGCTACAACCTCACATGGCAAAAGGAACAGGAAGTCTCTCTGACAACTATCTGTGACATTGATCTCACCCATGAGGACTCTGCCTTAATGATTTCATCACCTCTCAAAAGCCTTGCCTCTTGGTATAATTGACCTGGGGATTGGAATGACAACAAATGAATCTGAGGCAAATTGAACATTCGCATACATACTACTCCATCCCATGCACAGTTTCAGATACAAAACAGCCAATCCAGTTCAACACCCCACGGTCCTCCCGTGTAACTATCCTAACAACCCCAGGACTGGGCATAGCCAGCGCAGCCCAATTTCGAAGAGCAAATCCAAACCATTCAGCGTAGACAACTACGCCTGCCCTTCTCGCCTTTCCTGTTCCTTTCCATACAGGGACAGAAAAGCTCTTGCCCGCAGCTTCCCACGTAGCTTCCTTGTGGCACAGAGGCCCCCTCCTCCCATCTTATCTTCAATAAGATGGCCATTTCCTGACCTTCCGGGCTCAGCGCAGCTCAGATTTTCTATGGATACATTTTAATATGTGAGGTATGAAGGAACAAACGGAGTCATGTCAGTATTTGAATGATTCCTCTTGGACAAGCTCCTGCCTGTGCAGGAGGATGGGGAAGCACGGACCTCCCCATGAGATAGAAAGGAAGAGAAGGGGAAACCTCCCTGATCCCCCACCTGCCACGGGAAGACTTTTAGCCAACATAGGAATTACAAAATGTGACATGATGCCCATTAGTGGGTATGTTGGGTAGGGAGTAACAACAGCTGCTCGCCTGACCCAGGGCCCTTAGAGACCTACATGTGAGCCACTGAGTCAAGCTAGCCTGGCACAGCTCACCTACCCATTTTACTCGTTTCACTGAGCTTTGCCGAGGTACCATAGAAACCCACCAAATCCACGCCTTCTTCTCTGTGACCTACTTTAACGCATTCTCATCATGGTTTAAAAATAAAATTTTCGTACTGCCTTCCCCTTTTCAAATTCCTAGGAACCTAATAGTCTTCCACGAGGTTTCAAAAATAATTGCCAGTCAGCCCGCACTCCCTCCATCCTCTCCTTTTGTGCTCTGCACGATTTTGCTACTCTGATATTCTGAGGCATATTGCCTTCCCAAACTGTCTTTCCTCACTGGCTATTATTACCTTAAGTACTCTTTCTGCGATTACCCTTTGTCACCAAGCCCAGCTCATAAGACAGGCCAAGCCTTCCTTCCTTCCTTTTTTTTTTGCAATTTTCTATTTGTTCTTTTTCCCTATTAAGAAGCAAGTCCACTTTTTCCCCCTTTGTCATTTTTTTTTCTTTCTCTTCCGACATACTTTCAAAATGTTATTTTTCTCCCTAGTGACTTTTCCCCCTTTGCTAATAGCATCTATTTTATGGACCTGTCTATACAAAGCTTGTCCTTACCTGCATGGCTTCCTTCTCTGGCACAGAAATTCTGCATGAACATCTTTTTTATGATCGGTGTTCCAATTTTATGTCTTTTGAAACCTCACCCCTGTCTTAACTGCTGTTTCTATTAGAAATTATGATAGCATTAAGTCATTAAAATCTGTATCACTTAGCCGTGTCACTTTATCGCCACCCTGTCAGCGACCTTTGGAAATAACACTGTAATGGAAAATTACTTTCATACACACAGTAAAAAAGAAAGGAAGAAAAAATGACAGGAAGAGAGAACAGAGATAGAATTGAAAGTAAATCACAAGGTTCTGCACAGAGGGCAGTAGTCCATCAGTGACTTTCTCTGATGTAAATGGTCAGTTGAAATCATCCTGGTAGACAGAAAGGAGGAAAAGAAGACAGAAACAGAGGGAAGACAGAATGACCTTGTTCTCTTCCTAAGTTGTTTCTTTTAAACTTATCCTTATGTTTATTCATTTCATAAGTACATATTTATAATGCTTTTACTGTGTGCTGGGCAGAAAGCAGACACATTCCTCATTTGTACGGGGCACAGAGCCCCAGTGGTCTGCCGTCCACTCTGGCTCCTAGAGGTTCTCTGCATAGTGAGGCGCAGAGACAGTGGTATCGCTCATTCTTTTTCAGTGGTGTGTATTCAGTGGCAATCAGTCAAAAATAATTTCTCACTAGAAGCCCTGAGAGATAGAAAAAAAAAAAAAAGAGCTTTACTTCTCAGCCAGCTCAGGTGCTTTATTGTGTAGGACATCAGGAGTCTGCTTTGGTGGGACAAGAGGACCTAGGCCAGCTATTACAGGAAGTTTTATACTGCTGCCTCAAGCAGGAATAGAGACTGAACTACCCATAGGCATGGGGTTTCTGGAATAGTTTTAGAAAGAGTGAAGACAGTAATAGACTCTTGCAGCATAGCAAGAGAAGAAGTTGAGGTAACTGAAGGCGACTTTAGCTGTTACTTAATAACGCTCTTTCCTCTCTGTTATCTCCCAGAAAGACTTAAAAATATTACAAGATAGATGTTGTTTATTTTGCTTCTACGTTGCATTTCTTTGCATGAACCTTTCAGAATTTATTAGGCTTACATTTAGATCAGGTGTAAGTTTAAGGAAGTCAGGGCATCTCTCTCAGCAGAGAATTAGGCATTGAGATGTCATGTGCAGACTCTGAACAATGATCATTTTATCTAAAGATGGTGAAGCAAAGTAGGAACTAATGGTACATGGGTGGTTCATCCAGTTTCCAGCGGTCCATTGATGGGGCTGCACATGCTGTCAATGTTTTCAATGTCATTCTTGCTAATGATGATTCTTCCATGTGGTTACATAAAGTGGGTGAAATTCTATAGTTACCTTTAGGTGACAATATCTAAAATCAAAGTCAAAGACTGATGGGTGAAAACTATGTAAACAGAATCTTTCATATGGCCAATACGGATTTCTGACTGGGAACCACACACAACGAAATAGAATTTATTCATATGTCATTATTTCCAGACACCATTTGGAAGTTAGGTTCAAGACTAAAGAGTTTGCAGAAGGGACTCATTGGGAATATGCAGGTGGATTTCTGTCTAGAACTAGAGAGGGGCCCTTTAGTGGGAAGAGTCCTTGATTCCTTCATCCTGGTGTCCTCGGGTAGAAAGTGGGATTACAGCATTGAGATGGGATCCCTTATGTGATTCCTAGCATAAACCTGGTAGATCAGTAGAGACTACATTCATCTATTTTATGTGCTAAATATGCAATACACAGAATGGGCATGCTAAAAAAAAGAAGTGAATTTAGTTTGGATCACCAGCAAATACAATTAACACAACAAACATCAATTTTTATTGTATGGTTTTAAAAAGTATTAAAGGTTTGAAGAGTAGGCTACTATTTTAAAAGGGTTAAACTGATAAGTTTGAGTTGCAAATAAGAAAGAAAGTGAGATTATTCTCCATACAACATCTTTTTCAAGCCTAAGATTTGGTTTGGAATCATAAAGTTCACTTACATAATCAAGAAAAATTGATGCTGGGCATCATGGAAAATTTGGCCTGAGCTTCACAGTTCTTGCACAAGCTGGCCTTTTACAGTGGGCAACAGCTGTTTCCTAAGCATCCATCCATTCTTCTTTTAGTGATTTCGCCAAATTTTACATCCATAACCACATCCCTGCCCTGCAGTCTACATGCTTGGGAGGAGATTGATTCAATCTGGCCTAGAAATTGAACACATGCTTATGTCAGTCAATACAAACCCATGTCTTTTTGAAAATTTTGTTTGCATATATTTGTGTTTGCCTATGGGCACATGGGAGGTATACATGCACATGTCTGTACAGGTTTATAGATACTAGAGATTGATGTGGGCTGTATTTCTCGATCAATTTCAGTACATCGTATAATTATGGCAGGATCTCTTGCCTGAATCCAGAGTTCACCAGTCTGGCTAGCTCAGGGAATCCCTGTCTCTGCCTTTTCTACCCACAGTGGGAGTACACTAGTCTGACATTTACAAGGGTAGTGGGGATATGAACTCTGATCTTCATGTTTGTATACCAAGCACTTTACCCCTCTGAGCCATCTCCTCAGCCCCTTAATCCTGTGTCTTTCCAAGGTATACCTTTGACCCAGCCAGAACAAAGGAGCACAGGAGGCTATTCAGTAGAGACATCTGGGAAAGATCATCCTCTCATTTCTTGCCCCTGCAAGGCAGGCTGAGCCTACCTAGGTAACTGCTTCAGCAATATTACTGAAGATGACTTGAGGACTGTATAAATGCAGGTATCTGAGTATAGAAAATTCCAGAGGAGCAAACCCTCAGACCATGTGGTGACATAAGCCAGTGAATCAGCCTTCCCCCTTCAGAAGTCACATTTTCTGTTCTTTGCAACTGAAACCATCTTAGCTAAGAAGCCAAACAAAAGGCAGCTATGGACAGGAAGCCTAGCTCGTGGTTCCTTATTGGTGTAAAAAAATCATACTGTAGCAGTCCCTCCCTAAAGTTAACCTGCCTTTATTAAAGACAACTTACACACCAAGTCAACATTACTTTTGTGTGTGTGAGCCGCATGGAAGCAAGATCTTAAATCTGAAAAAACAAAAACAAAACAAAAAAAAAAAACAGATATTTCCAGAAAACTAAAAATAGTAGAGCATATTGAATTAGAAATGAAAGGTGCAGATGTTAAGGTGGGCTCAGGAGGATCAATTCTAAGGTAATTTAGGGGAAGGAAATGACAGACACTCTCAACCTCCAGCATAGTAAGTTGTTTCTTGATTCCGGCTTAATGAAAATATCACGCATTCTCTTTTCTCTTCTGCAATATCGTCAATGGATTTTCTTGTCCTATTTTTTCCTTTTACTTTTTGCATAGATTTGGTATTTTTATTTTTAATAAAAGTAGAAGTGTTTTTAGAATTTCTATTGCAACAGCAGGGCTTGAACTTCAGGTCAGCTAAAAGGAAGAGTGTGTGCTGTTTCCATGGAAACCATAGCAGTATAATGTCAGGTACTAAGAGACATCAAGAATGAAGGGATAAAATCCCTGAATCATTTTAATAAACACGTCCTACTTACTGTTATTTAACCACAGTCTGCATACATATGCTCCATCCTTTAATAGTCACTCTTCATAACTTTTTTTTGACCATAACTAACCTTTCTCAGTTGGTCCTGATTATGCTACTAAGTAAATAAAGATGGAAAAAATGCCCTTCATTAAAGTATTATAAATGCCTTATTATTCTGAAATCTCATTAGACATATATATGCTTTAATTAGCAAACAATACAGAGGGGACTCACTTATAATGGTTAACTTAAACCCACAGAGACCAAAAGATAAATTAAGAATCAGGGCTTATATTGATTGTATCCACAGTTCCTTAACTTATACCAGAGGCCCGCTGTGTTCTTTGTGGTAGGAAAAAAAAATGAAATAAAATGAATTGTTTCACCCCAACCCCACTGATACTAATGATTTAAGTGAATGTTCTATCAGTAGCATATATATGGGAGAAAGAATATCTCCCTTCCTGGTATCCCTGGTCTCCCAGGCATTAATGCGTTTAGTCAAATGCATGACAACTCCACTGAACAGAGGTCACCAGGAAGACCTTAAAGGCCAGTGCCTGACAATGCCTGGACCTTCTTGTCTTCACTTTCCACAGCTCCCCTCAGCCAATGGGGTTGTTCCGTTTCCTTGTGTTCTTCCTTCCACATACCCACTAGTACCAAGTAGGAAAGATGAATGATGGGAGGAAGAAATAGAGAAGTAGAAAGGGCAAAAAGAAAGGAAGAAAATGAGAGAAGGGACTGGATGTGGTGGTAATACCAGCAGTTCCAGCACTTTGGGAGGCAGAGGCAGGAGGATAGTCACAAATCCGAGGACAGTCTGGTGAGTTTGGGGTCAGCCATGTTTACGTGGAGCATGGAGAGATCTTGTCTTAAAAATCTGTACACACACCCCCAATAAAGGAGAATGAAGAAAAGAGGAAGAGGAGGAGGAGGAGAGAGAGGAGGGTGAGGAGAGGGAGGAGGGTGAGGAGGGGGAGGAGGGGGATGGGGAGAAAGAGGAGGAAGAAGAGCGGGAGGAGGAAGAGGAGTAGAAAGAAAGAGAGAAGAAAGTAAGACAGAGAAAAACACAAGCCAACTTGGAAAAGATTCAGGGTCCCACTCCATCAAGAACCTTTAAAAGGAACATTGATTAGAAGAAATGATTCGTGCATAATACTAAACAAAATTACTTTATCCAGCTCTCAAACTCACTTTAAGGGATATTTTGCCAATTGAAATAATACTGAATAATACTGTGTTAGGAACAGTGTTAGAACTCAAAGCATAATGCTTCTCATACTGTAGCCTAAGAAAATATAAACACTGAAAAAAGGAGACTCCTTTTCCGCTTTATCATGGAATAATTGGGATAGAAAGTGGTAGATGCCTGTCAGTGACACCAGGAAGCCACCCAGAAGTAGCTGTCCTGGCCAGAGGACTGATGGCTTTGGGACAACTAAGCTGAGAAATGGGGAATTGGGATAGCTGTGCAGAGCAGAGAGGAAGCTCCCAGGAGCAAGTGCATGTAATAATTAACTCCACCCTCAGGAGAACTACCAGGAATGACTGAAACAGACAAGGTCCAGCAAGCCCGTGAATAAAGAGAATAAGACAGGGACTAAGAACTGAAACCTACCAGTAGGCTTTCTGAAACCTATAGATGTCCCCACTTTTATGGCACCCATCTTTCTAATGTTTTTATCAATGTATTTCAGTGTATTAATTTACGATTCCCTTTGTTCTGTTTATTTAAAAATCTTCATGAAATTGTTACCACATTGGAACATGGAATACTGAGTTTGGGGTATCCTAAATCCATGTTCCTGGACCATGATCATTCATATTTGGCTTCAGAATAAAATATTTATTATTCTCTTGTAAAGAGAGCTGTGTTTCCTGCATCAAAACAGTTAAGATATTAGGTGGAAAATTTCTCTCCAGGTTTAACCAACTGATACCACGCAGTTGAGTTTTCATTGCTCCAGATTTTAAGTTTATACGTGATGTTAAGATGCCAAAATAGGAGCTGAAGAGATGACTCAGCAGTTAAGATCATTGGACTTGCTTTTGGTTCCCAGCACCCACATGGAGGCTAACAACCATCCATAACTCCACTTCCAGAGGATCCAACACTGTCCTCTGACCTCTGAGGACACTGTATGACACAGATGCACTTACATACATGCAGACAATACATAAAATAAAGTATAATACATAAAATATTTTTTAAATAAACCAAACAACAGCCCCTTACCTACATGCAAAATTTCAACTAAAATCTTATGAAATAATCTCATGTTGGTAAAAGAGACAATGAGCCTATGTTTCATGTAATCTTCTGACTCGAGATCCATCTTTCAGATCCAGAGGAGAAATGCCCATTGAATTTAAGAATTTACTGACTCTTGCTTCATAACCAGTAAAAGCAATCAATTCAGCCATCAATAATGTGGTCTTTTGGTGTTCAGGGGCATGTGAGTGTGTAGAACAATCAAGTAACCTTTCTCTTCTTAAAGACTCTTCCTATACAGATAGAAGGATGGCCGGGCTGAATGAGGTCATCGCTCCTTGAATGAAGGTAGAAAAAATAGTACTCTGGGGAAACAGAGCCAGTATAACTCTAATAAAATGTGTTAATATGCCAAGACTTCATTAGAATTGAATGTCTCAGTGGGAACTTTGCTTTCTCTTATTCCAGCCATACAATAAGAGTTCAAGTATTCTCCTTACTAGTTCAAGGAGGTTTCTATGGGAGGAAAAAATCAATCTCACTGACTGCAACTCCAGAGCATGTTTCAGAAATATATTTGAAGTGAATCAAGTTAGGACAGGTCTCCTAATCACCACTGAGTCCTTGGTAAGGGGTAAAGTAGGAACACAGCTCTGAAACCATTCATCGAGTTCAATCCTAAAATCATTTAGAGAGCTTCTAATCCAGAAATCACAGAATCGTCCCTAAGGACATTAGGTTTAGCCAGGTATCTGTGATGCCAGGACAGAATCCTCCTTCAGTGGCCAGCTCTATCTGCAGGGTAACAAATAAAGAAAGGCCTTTGAATAGTTTTACTTGAGACCTGCACTATTTGATTGTTATAAGGCTTTAAAGACCCACCTCCATCGACATCATTCACTCATTATTGATCATTCTCTGCCTGGACTAAACTGAATCACTGAACCTCAGAACAAAGCAGAAACTGAGACCCATGCCTGTTCATCAACTCACTAAAGAGCAGAGAGACAGAATGCAAGAGGCACATGCTTAGTGGATGGGGATATAGATGGTTGAAAACGGGGCTCCCCTAAACTCCCCCTAGTCCACAGAAGAGAGGAGCCTAGAGAGATGCAGAGATGCAGAGAAGTACTAACCTTCTTCTTTGTTGTCTACTCCCTGCTCCAGAATTCCCCAAGCCAATTCACACCCAGATCCTAGAGTTTATACAAAACCAAACCACTCTGTCACATCAAGAGGTTAGCAGGACTTCTATTCACAATATTACTTGATTTTTTTTCCCAAAAGAATATTTTTCTGTTGCAAACATGCCTGCTCATTTCTGGATTCAACTTGTTTCATGTTGAAATCAATGGATACTTAATAGATAAATTCTTGTTATATTTGATTTTACAATTCAGCTCTTTTCCCCAGTATAGGAAGTATTCTGCATCACAGATAATCGTACAGGTATCTGAACTAAAGATGGAAAAAAATAAACAAGACTTAAATTTTGTCATAAGTACGCCTTTAATGAAATTTGCACTTCTGACCTTTCAAATATGAACCTAAAATTTTGACTATCAGACCGCGTTATTATTTCTTGTTCTCCATAGGCTTGTCTACACACTGAAATCAGGTCTCAAATTGCTCTTTCAAAGGGTTTTCCAAGGTCAACAAAACCTGAGATTACAAATAAAAAATTAATTTAAGAAATCAAATAACACACATCACTGGGGTCAGAAAAGACTCTTCCTTTGGTGGTCAGGTCTCTCCACAGGGCAAATGGCATGCAAAGTGGTCTCCCTTTAATAAATTAGTTCAGTGTATCTATGTGTATGCATGCATGTGTGCATACTCAAAGATGTGCACATGTACACATGCATGACGTTTCATTGAAAGAGATTTCAGTTTTTCTGAAAACTGTAGTATAGCTCTGTAGAATAAGATAGGATTTGCGAGGGTGGTAAAAATAAAAAGGATTGCCATGTAATGTAGAAGACTGGAAGACACAGGCTTCAAATGACTGTCACTGCCAACTTATTGAGCTGTGCGGAGTGAGGCTGGGATCCCTCACCTTAATCACCAGCCTTCCATGCAATGGAAAGATTGATTTTATTTTCATTGCTCCACAGAAGGCTTCTATCAGGGAAAAACTATTCTAAAATTAAAACCTTACTGAAGACTAGATCCAGAAAGAATGAAATATTTAAGTAAAAGAAAAAAAAAAGAATCCCTGCTGAGACAAGACCACCTCTCTCTAAAACCGAAGGTTTGCTCCGTCACGCCTTTCTCAGACCACGGTCATCTCCCTACACTTTTCCAGTTCAGTGGCTGTCCATATTTTTATTATGTATCATTAACAATGACAACTGAAATGCTAAGTACATCCTGCACTTCTTAAATCAGCTCAAGGCTTCCCTTAGGCACGTGTTTTGAAATAGGTGAAGTAATCTGTAAAGATCCTGTCTTGATTTTTCTCTAACGAGTGCATTGTTTAATGATCCTCATGTCAGTACATAATTGGAACCCAAATGGAAAATTATTCTTGTGAGAATTTTTGGAAAATTATTCTTGTGAGAATTTTTCATAACTATGAGTCACAACCATCATACACACACACACACACACACGCACAGCCTGTAAAGTGTATGGGTGAAGGATAAGTAGAAGTGATGACCAATGTCCTTGGGCCGCCCCCACACCTAGAGCTACTGCACCACAAGCAGATCTCAAGAGTCCGTCCAGGTCTCCAACTGCCCTCAGCCCACAATGGGGCAAACATTACTGAAATAGCATAATTTGGGCCCCAGGGTTTGAGCCAGAGACATACAGTACCATGAATCATAGGCCAACTATTATTTATGCAACACTGAGTCAGTGACAGATTCTAAGCAAGCCTGTCTGAAATGCCTGACACCTTCCCATCATTTCTAATGTCAAGCCTGCTTTTGTGTTCGTATTTTCCTTGAAATTCAAAATCTGTGATAGTTCTCTATCTTTATAGATTTAAGGAAGGGCTCAGTGAGTAAAGTGCTTCTCTTGTAAGCATGAGGACCTGGGTTCGATTCTGAGAACCCACAACAAGACCATGTGTATTGGCAATTATGTATGATCCTAGCATTGGGAAGATGGAGACCATTGGACCCTGAGGCCTGCTGGCCAGCCAGAACCAACCTACTGGAGAAATTGCAGGTCAGTGAGAGACACTGTTTCAAAAACCCAATGTCCTAGGCTGGAGAGATGGTTTAGAAGTTAAGAATGTGTACCATCCAAGTTCAGTCTTCAGTACCTATGACTGGTAGCTCACAACCATCCCTAGTTCCAAGAAATCTAACAACTCTACCCTTCATAGGCATTCAAAGGTGCACAAACCCACACACAGACACAAACATGTACACATAATTAAAATAAAAGTAATCTTTAAAAAAAACTCAAAGGGGACAGAATCTGAGTAACAACCATCATCTGGCCTCTACATGCACACATGAACACATGTACCTGCACATACACATGAACAGGCACACACAAAGATTTGGGGAAAAGTTAACAGAGTTAACAAAAAACAAAAGTTAATGGCTTTGCCAACAATCTAGTAGGGTTTAGATCTTGGCTCGGCCATTCAACTATGGGATTTTGGGGGAATAATCCCCTTTCTAAGCTTCTGTTTGTTTGTCTGAATAGACAGTCAGTAATAAAACCTATTGTCAATAATCAAAAGCTAGTTGTGAGGTTTAAATCCAAGACAAAAACAGAAAGCCTTATTCCACAGCCCTTTCTCTTACAAAGATGCCTCTTCGGCCACCTCCTTGGACAGCAGTGTGGCTCCTGCTCCATTCTGAGCCCTTTCTCCTGAGTGGCACTGACCTCAGACAGGTAATTAGGATGTGACTTTACTCTGTTACTCATCAAACTTCCTCTGAGACACAAATTCTTCTCTTACCACTGAAAGACCATTCCACGCATTCTCTTGTTTATTCTCAGATAACACTGAGTCACTTCAACAGAAAAAATCAGCACATGTGTAATGAAAATATCAATATTCAGAGCCAGGCAAGATGGCAGACTCTAATCCCAGCACTCAGGAGGTAGAGGCCGGAGGATCTCTGTGAGACTAAGACCAGCCTGGTCTACATAGCAAGCTCCAGAACAACTGTGGCTACAGGGAGACCCTGTCTCAAAAAAAAAAAAAGACAAATAATAAATACATTAATAAATAAATAAATAAGAAAATGCTGATATCTTTATAATTTAGTGTAAAAACTCAACTTTGAGTTCATTTAACATGCTCTATTTTTTAAATAAATGTAAACAAATTTTATGTCCTTCAGGAAGAAATTAATGATAAGATTTAAAAGAAAATTCATATATTTATTGGGAGTACATATCAGTGTGGGATGGCTGTGAGCAATCCAATGTTTTCAGCTTCTTTTCTCTCAAGAGTTTCTTCTAGCAAGGAACATCAAGGAAGTGGGGTTGGAGGAGGAAAGATTGGACTGTCTTTGGAGAACTCATATTCACACTCGAATATCCAGAACAAGAAAAGAAATGGGAGTGAAGATGCTGAGACCAAGTGACTGTGAGTCATCAGGCCTAAATGGGAGATCTATTTATCCACTACACACACACACACACACACACACACACACACACCAGGCCTTGGGAGACATCAAAGAGGGGGACACAGAACAAATGTAAGAGCTGGAGGATGGGGAAGAGTGCTGTGAACTGCTGTCTTTGGACGCGACACAGTTATTGCATGCGTGAACTCACAGCAGCTGGAGTTACAAGCACAATACCCGCACAAGATCAAGCCAGCCAAAATTCCAGCATAGATGGGGAGGAACCCTGGAGGCTGTGCCTATGACCAAGTAGCTCTTCGCAGTTGGGAGAAGGGGAATCTTTCTTTGAGAGTATGGCCCTTGGTGTGTTTCCCATGTTTCAGTCATTGCCCACGTCCAGGAGTACTCTCTTGGGGTCAGGGGGAAATTGAAGAAGATAGAAGGAGAAGGATAAGTGTGATCATACTTTATTGTACACTACATGAAATTCTCAAGGAATTAAAAAAAAAAGAACTGTGAGGGTCAGAATCTGAGGGCCGTCGAGGCTGTCCACGGGCCCTGTGGCATTCCCGCCCTTTGGATTTGTCTGCTTTATCATTCCCCTCCACACACACTAAAACTTCTTGCAGAGTGGTACTCTGGAGGTTAACATGATGGGCAAAGCAGCCCTGTTTTCTCCTATAACAACACCCTGGTACTGCTCAGCTAATGTTCTGCATTCTGCTAACGTGAATGACAACTATGGAATTTCCCAATGCCCGGGAAGGCAGAAAATATCATCAAACATCCCAAAATCTTCTCGTTTTCCTTCCCTGTTCAGCTTCTCTATCATGGTATAAATGGCCTCATTTTTTTTAACAGAATTATGACAAACACCACAATAGCCTCATTTTACAGCAGCACTAAAGTACATTTTTTAAATGCATTTCATTTCAAAGCCACTCTAATTTAAGCCTTTTGGAGTCTTTATTCTCTTCTCCAGAAGCAGCCTGTGCCTCTGAAAGCCACTGGGAGGCCAGAGGCATGCGGGCAGCATCTGCCAGGGACAAAATCCTGCCTCTCAAGTCTTTAGTGATTCACAGGTTGTAAATGTACTTGATGGTGTGGTTGTGTGCTTATACCAGGAGTTCGTAAACAGCCGTTTGCAACTTTCAAATGGTTAGCAGTTGATGGCACTCTATTACTAATACAGTTACAAATGCCAGCATCACATTTTTTTAGCCACATCATTTTCGATAAGTACAATTTGGATTTCTTTTTCCTCGTGTTTCCTTGTCTCTGGAATATGAAAAACAAACACTGTTTTGCTTGTTTCTACTTTCTCCCAAATCAATCTTAAATAAATCCTTCAGTCACAAATGGGCATTTTTCAGACGGGCTAAAACTACCCTCTGATGCCTCTCATCTAAAGGACATATTTACTTTACAGAACACTTGGCTTTATACTAACTGCCACATGTGATTTGGTCAAAACAACAGTTCCAAATAAAACAAGGCATGTGGCTCTCCTTCAGTCCACACACCAACTACCCTCAGCCTAAAGCATCATCAAGATTATGACATTCTAACTACCTGTGTCTGCTCTAAAATATCTCAGGCAGAAGAATGAGCTGACCTAATCTGCAGGTCATTGGAATAGATTTTACAGAGCAGGGCACAGCTATTGCCTGGTTGACATTCCAACCCAGAGGATTTTTTTTTTTTCATCTGTGATTAATGGACTTGACATCCATTTCTTCACTGCATTTGCTAAACAAGAAGTTTGGGATTTACTGTTAGAAAGCGCTGAGATCATAGGAAACTACACTCTTTTGGATGAAAATATTGCACCAGAGGCCAGAGTTTCTCTGGAGAGTTTTGGATCATCCTAGGAAGTATCAAGAAGTTCACGGTCTTGGCTCACTTAGCATCAGAATGTCTCCAGTATGACAAACCTTTCGAGTGGAAGATGGGCTACAAGCACAAGCAATACAGTAAATCTGGCTGAGTGAAAAGATATAAAATGAATGTTTAGAGAGTAGCTGAACCAGGAGGGACCTAGAGAGAGGACCAACATCCCTCTAGTCTCACAAGCAGTTCTCTGTCCATTAACTCCATCTCTACCTGCAATTCTAGTCTTCAGAAGTTGGATGGTCAAAGAGGAGCACAGAAACAAAGCACCCTTCTCTCAACTTCTCACTTCAGCCACCTAGAATTCTGCTCATACAGACAAGATTCAGGCTCTGCTGATCTGTCTCTCCTAAGACATCATGTTAAGGCCTCAAATTCTGTAGTCATTAGGGAATCTTTCCAGTCATTAAGTAATCTTCTGGATCATAGACTGAGGGCACCTGCCATTCATATCTTTATAGAAGAAATGAGGCGTCACAATAAAAAATATTGGTATTCATGGATAAGAGACCTGGGTATAAAACCCTGTTTTCTGTGGCCTTGGGTACATGCACCTAATCTGAGATCCTGTGTTTGAATTAGTGTAACCACAAAACATTCCTCACAGCATTCACTGTTGAAACATGAAGAGAATAGATATAAACAATGAGTAACTAATAACAGGCTTTAAAAAATAAGCAGTGAGTTGAGAAAAAAATTACAGACTTTGCAATGACATAGAAAGGAAAAGTAAGGTGACAATTTCAACTTTTTTGCTAATTTGATATACTTTTTAAGCACTAGATGCCCTGAGTGAGGCTTAAATATTGGTTAATAGTGACAACAAGGAAGAATAATGAATCAAGGCATGAAGCTGAGTTCAGGTGATGCTGTTATTACAGAGGGAAATCAACTGTTGCTAAGTGAACCTTCCTTGTGTGAGTTACAGGTGTCACTACATGTATGTGTTGACTGAGTGATTCTCCACTAGGAGATTAACCATGAAGTGCAAGCATGCTTTAGGAACACAATGCATCTTTTCATTTCCTCCTGCATTTTAATGCTTCTATAAGAGCATAACATCTTACTTAGAGCATATAAATGTGGTTTCAAAATTAGACATATAAACAGGAGGAGAGTTCATTAATTGTTCATTATTCCTGCCTGTTGCAAAAATTAGCCCTGTGACCAAGCTCTGGCGGCAGTATATATAGCATTTTCTCTGTGCTAAGAAGAGGGAGTCCAGAACAGGCAATGTTAGCAATTCCTAATGGAGGTTCTAATTCCTACTTAGAAGCAAACAGTAAGAAATTAAATCAATTCAATCCAAAAACATACAGTGGCAATGCCATTTCACAGGGGATGCTGTTTAAACAGTTAACTCCAAGTGAACTCTTCCTGTTCTTTCATTGGGAAGCATTTCAGACCTTAATTACTGTGTTCTGTGAGTCTGTGACAGATCGTCCCTTTTTTACAGGCTTCTTGCCAGGATAAAGCAGGCTTTTTTTTTTCCTTCCAAGACTACACTTAATTAGTGCTAGAGTAATTAACTCTTTTTGGGTTTGATTTCATTTTGCCATTAAATTTCAATTCTTGGTCGATATATCTGCCTCTGGTGTCTTTGTAGTAATTCTTAAAATAGAAAGGTTGTAGCAAAAACTTGCTGTCTACATCAATAGAAAGATTGTTTTTATTTAAAATATATGCTATAGCTAAAGAGATGATTCAGTTGCCTTGCAAGCATTAGGAAATAAATTCAATCTCCCCAGCCCCCATAAAACCCAGATATGGCCTGGTCAGAGCTTACCTGTAATTCCAGCACTGCATACGTGGAGACAGGAGGATCTCTGGGCTTGCTGGCCAGTCAGTCTAGACAAATGGGTAAGGTCCAGGTTTGGGTACAGACCCCGTCTCAAAAAAATGAGACAGAGAACAACTAAAGAGAACACTTGATATTAACCTCTGGCTTCCATGAACATGTGCATGAATAAGTTTGTGTGCACGTACATATATATGCACATATACACATGCACAAAAAATACTATAAACAAAATCAGATATGAGCAAGGGCAACAAAAGCTTATGCATATCCATGCAGCAGCAGAAGCCGAGAAGGATACACTGGGACATAGACTTCAGAGTGAGGATTTTCTAGTTGGCCATATGGCCACAAACCCCTCATCCAGCCTCTCTCGTCTTATATTTCCCAACATGCACAATAGAAAAAGATGCCCATAACTGACAGAGTAGCTGCAGCCAAGCCTCACATGCATCAGGTGCTCAATAATTGCAAGCCAGCTTTTCCAATCCTCCTTATCTTCCACCATAAAATGGAATAGTCTGCATTTTCATTCATGACCGCTGAAGTGTATAGCAGAACGACTGTCAATATGAGCTTTCAAACCCATAGCACCCCACCATCCAGCTCCTTGGAGAGTGTCCTTTTGGGTGACAGTGTTCGTAGATCTAAGAAGAAGATGACAAAGGTGACTTGAAACAGGGAGGTCTGGGATATGAAAGGTTACACTGAGTGATACTGAACGTTAGGAGTTAGTCAGAAAAGAATTCACTCTTCATTAGAGGAACCCAAATAAAACTTGATTGCATTAGGCTCACCATGACAAAGAATAATTCAATCAGTGGCTTCTTTTAAGGTAAAATATAAAGTTTCTTTGTAAAAGTGTTTGAGAAAAGGTGAGAAAAAATTCTTCTTGCTAAAGATGGTTCCATTGCTCTCTCTGACTTTTAATGTTTTTGGAAAAAACTACTTTGTAGATTTTTCTGGAATGATAGAGTCATTATTTTAAAAATACAAAGTCAATCAACTTTCGAAAGGGATGATGAAAGGGTTTAAACATCATTCTATACTAATGATTCCCAAGTAGCCCTGGTTAATACCCGCAGATAAAAATGTAGCATATCTCTTTACAGTGGTGGCTTTTATCATACTCATTAAATGAATGAGTTAAATGATTAGAAGTAAGAAAAAATTGTTCAATTTTAGATACTTCTTTAGCACATCATACTATATTTTTAAATATCTTTAAAATTAATTGAAAGTATTATGGTAAGTGTGTATACCAACGATTTTGATTTTAGACAGCACCTAGTCACTTCTGCTATGATCATGAACAAACTGAGCACCCTGAGATAGCCTCTCTGCTCTGCTCACTTTGTGACTACTTTGCTGGCATACTGTGAATATTTATATTTACATTCTATTGAGACATGCTTCAAATTTCAGTTCCAGGTTTAGATGAAAGCCTTAAAACTGCTATTATTATTATTATTTTCTGTCCAGAATCTTTAATTTTGTTTTATCTCTTGACTGACTGGATTATGTCATCTAGTGTGGTGGTTTGACTAAGAATGTCTCCCATAGACTTCAAGTATCTGGGCATTTAGTCCTCAGTTAGTGGCACTGTCTGAAGAGGCTTTGGGAGGTGTGACCTTGTTGGAGGAAGCATGTCACTGGGGGCAGTGTGCTTGAGAGTGCTTAAGCCTTGACAGACGTCTTGTTACTCTCTGCTTCCTATGCCTGCTTGAAGATGTGAATGCTTAGCTTTCCACTCCTGCTCTGGTCATCTCCTGCTACCATGTCTCTCATCCCTCTGGAACCTGGAAACATAAGTTCAAATAAATTCTTCTTTCTATAAGTTCTGTTATTCACGATATTTTATCACAGCAACAGAAAAGTAACTAATACAGAAGTCGGTATCAGATATGAGGACCAAGCCAGTAAGTAGACTCCCTCCATCGTCTGTGCTCAAAGTTCCTACCCTGAGTTCCTGCCTTGATTTCCTTCAGTGATAAAACTGTGACCTGGGAAATGTAAGATAATATAAACCCTTTCTACCCCAGGTTGAGTTTGGTCAGTATTTTATCACAGCAACAGAAAACTAACCAATACATTCAGTTAAATTTTGTTTATTTGTCTGTATGAGTTCTGTGTTCCTAAGGTTCTTCACACACAAACATGCTTGCTTGTTGTGCTTCCCTAGGCAACTTTCACATATGAAAAATATTGTGGCAAACAGTCCTCTAGAATATAACAGATATACTTTTCCAACATTGAGAATGTAGAGGAAAATCTAATGCCCAACCTCATATTGTCCCCATTGTGCATGACTTGAGTTTTGTTTTGATGTGGATTTATATTTTTAGCCTCCATGTTCAGTTACTTCATTAGGTTATATACTGGTATCAATAAGTAGCAGTGTCATCCTAGTGAGAAAAAGAAAGGGGGATAATTGATGTACAGGTTCAAATCTTTATATTTATTAAAAAGAAAATTCTTATTTTATTCTTGTATAGCTATTTCTGAAACCAGCATTAATATTTTAAACCATCTATAAATCCGAGAATATGTGCTATAATACACAACAGATGCCCAAGGTCGCATGTAAATGATAAGCAGAGAAAGTGAGCGTTGAAAAAAAAATCTCATAACCAAAGCTAGGGAGAGGGCTCAGTGGGTAAAGTGCTTGTTATGTAAGTATAAGGACCACAACTGAGATCCCCAGAAGCCACATCAATGCCAGGCAGACATGGAGCCCTGGGATTATGATTCCAGCAATTAGGAGATGGGCTGGCTAGTTAAACCAACAGAGTCAAAAGGCTCTGGGTTCAGCAAGGTACCTGGCCTCAATATACAAGGTGGGAAAAAATAGAGAAAGAGACCATACACCAACCTGTGACTCTCACACTCACATTTGCACACATATGTGCATCCATATACAAACACACATATAATCAAGCACACTATATACATACACATGCAAAACAAAAGCGCTAATATCAGAGCAAATTTTAAAGGAGCATTATACAAATAGAGATGCTTTATGATATTAAGTTGAGAAGAAGATAATTTATTTTATATATGTAATTATGTAGTCATGTGCCTAATAATTAATAATTATATGAATATTTTATACATTATCTAATAATTATATGTTTAATAACACAATCACAAAAATTAACAATTAAAAAGGACTAGATAAGTCTAAGATCATAATAAGAAATCTTAACACACCTCTTTCAATACCTAATTAAACAAACACAATTAAAATATCAGAGACACATAGGTTTGATAATATTGACATATTATCAAATTAATGCTATTCACAATAACTAGAGATCAAACATTATTTTAACGAAAAAAAATTTAACAAAACTGGCACTATACTTAGCTAAAAAGCTCATCACAGTGCGGTTCAAAAGACTGAAACAAGAAGACTCTCCAGGAAATTAATCTAGAGATCAATTTACAAAAAATAACTAGAAAACCTCAAAGATTTGGAAACTAAGCTCCATCCATGCTCCGTAGATGAAGGAAGCCGCAAAGCAACCTTGGAACTCTTAGTCCAAGCGAAACAAAAATATTACAACTCCTGATTGCAGCAAAAACATTGCTTAGAAGATATGGTTAGTCTCAAAATATATCAAAAGAAGAGTGGTTAAAATACTAAATGATTTAATAATCTTCCTCAAAGAAATCACAAATCGAGGAAAGCAGATCAGAAGAAAGGACATAAAGGTAAAAGTATAAATTAATGAAATAGAAAAGGCACAGACAACAGAAAGTCAGCAAAGCCCAGAGTTCAAAGAAGATAAGTTCCTAACAACAGGCACTACCAAATGCAAGAATATAAAAAGATATCACTACAGGTAACATATTTGGAAGAGTAAACATTATGAAAAGCTTCATGCAAATTAGTTTGAAATTTTAGAAGAATCAGTCCCTAAAAAGTACAGTTTATGAAAGCTGATGTAAGAAAAATGCAGCCACAGAGGTATGGCAGTGCACACGTAACGCCCATCATCCCAGCCATCAGGTGGTGAAGCAGGGGGATTTCCTAGGTTATAGAACAAGAAGAGAGGGCGAGGGTAAGGGAAAAGAAGGGGAGGGCAGGAGTGAGGGAGAGGAGAGAGCGAGAGAATTTAGCTAATCCCATCTATTAAATAGATTGAATTCTTGAACTAAATATATCTTACCATAAAAATCCCCAACTCCTCCTGGCTTAAATGGTGAATATTTAAGACACACAGAACAATAATCTTATACCTAATCTCTGAGAAAATGAAAAGAAGCCATGTTCTGAAGTGATTTAGACAGCAAATTGTTACCCAGACTCAGTAAGGATACTACACGAATGAGATTCTTTTGTGCATGCATGTGCTTGTGCACGTGTGTGTGTATGTGTGTGTGCATGTGTATGTGTGCAAGTTTGTGTGTGCATGCACGTATGTGTGCATGTATGTATGAATTTGTGTGTGCATGTATATGTGTGTGTGCATGTGTCCAAGTATATGTATGTGTGTGTGTGTGCGTGCACATACGTGTGCTTGTGAGTGTGGTGCTTTGCTGTTGTTGTATGTTGTGTGCTTCTTGTCTTTGTGGTTCTGTTTTTTAGTACTGGGGACAGACCTCAGGACCTCCAGTTTACTAGGCAAGTACTCCACCACTGAGCTGAATTTCCAACCCCCAAGTCACATGAACCATGAACGAGAAATGTGCATGAAAGAGCGGAATAGCCAAAGATCCCAACTGAGCACAGCAACCACGAGAAAGAACAAAACAGGAAGCAACATATTTCCTGACTTCAAATGTTATTACAAAATGTCAGAAATCACCTGGAAGATAATGCTCTTCAAACAGAATGATGGGCCTATGAAGCCAAATCAAGATTCCGGTCTGAGACTCAGGTAGAAGTTTTGGATTTCTCCACTAGGAGACCTGTCTGGATATAGTACCCCTGTTGCTAACCATAGAACGTTGAGACTGGAGAGCACAACAGAATCTGGACTTGAAAATATAAGCATTCATTGCTTGATCCTGTGTGAGTTATTTTACTTTTCTAAATTCATTTTCTTTGATAAAATGGGGCAACGCTATGATTAGTGGCTTTACTACATATTGGCAAGACGATTAAATGAAATACTGCCTGTAACACTTCATAAGACTCCTGAAACATTGAAAAAACATAAATCAAGGTCCCAGAAATAAACCCATGCATTCACGAATATAAGGTCAACAAATATTTGGCAGGGGCACCAAAATACGCTATGGAGAAATAATAATCTTTCCAATAAAAATTATTGAGAAACCAAACTATCCACAAGCAACAGAGGAAAATGGGACCCTATCTTATACCGTGCACAAAAAATAACACAAGGAAGATTAAAAGACTTCAACCGAAGACCTTTGGGCAAGCTAAAAGTCTCAGAATAATACAGGGTAAAATTCTTGGACACTGGCGTTGGCAGTGAATTTTTGAATCTGATCCCAAAATCTGAACAGAAAAAAATAAAGAAATTGGACAAGAATCCAAAAAAATCTTCTGCACAACCAAGGAAACCATCAGCAGAGTGAGCCATCTGAAGAGCAGAAAATGGTGTTTGCAGAAGATCCGATAAGGAGTTTGTTAGGTTCCTGGCAGACTCCTAAAATGGAGGTGCTTAGCCCGGGAAAGTCCCTCTGCTTAATGGGAGACCAACAAATGTCAAGCTAAACCACCTCCGCCTACGTCATGGAAAGTTACCCAAACCCTAACTGCCTCTAAAGACGGCCAGATTTTGCAGCAGCTCATCCCAGGAGGCAGCCCAGCGGTTTGATCCCCCCAGTAAACTGCTGTCCCTCATGGGGTTATCTTGGTCAGTGGTCTTCGCTGCTCTTGCCTTCATTCAGAGTTAACACCTAGCATGTATCAGGAACTCATAAAAGGAGATAGTAAAAACAACAATCCAGTTTAAAAGTGGGCAGAGCACTTGAAGAAACATTTTTCAGAGACGACGGACAATTGGACAACGGGACCCTGAAAAAGCGGCTCAGTTTCAGTGATCAGTGAAATGCAAATCAAGAGCACAATGGGAGTCCGGAGGCTCCTCCCCTTCCTGAGCTCCTCCCTGCTCTCCATAGCAGGTGGTTGATGAGGGAGGGAAAGCCACTAATTAGATGCTTGCACTCCTGTAAATAATCTGTCATCCTCTGAGCAACCCTAATGAAACTCACTGCGCCATCAAAAAACATGAAAGTAGACAGGATCTACTCTATGGGAAGAGGAAAGAGGATCAGGAGGAGTGAGGGGATACAAGAGGCGATCAGAATGGGGGAAATGCCATCGAAATCCATGACGTTGAAAATATCACAGTGAAGCCCATTATGTACGTGTTTTATATGCTAGAAAATCTTTTAAAAAATGGAACATTTCCTCACATCAGTTAGGATGTTAATTTTAAAAATACAAGAGGTTTTGGATGAAACTTGGTGCTAGAGCCCTTGCTGCATGTACCATGCAAAGCCATAGTATCGATCAGTCTGAGACCGCAGGTGCTAGTTAGGATGTGGAGAAAGGCAATGTACTGTGGGTGGGAAGAAAAGTCGCCACAGCCATTCTAGAAGACAGTAAAGTGTGAAGATAAAAGAGTCGAGGTCTGGAGAGATGGCTCACTGACTGCTCTGGCAGAGGACCCAGGTTCCAGTCCCAACACCCACATAGCAGCTAACAACCATCATTAACGCCAGTTCCAGGAGATCCAGCACCTTCTTCTGACCTCTTGCCCAACATGGGTGTACTTACACACATACAGGCAATACACTCGAACACATAAAATTTTAAAAATAATAAATATTTTTTAAAAAGAGTGATCCGGCAACCTGACTGCTGGGCACCTCCCACAGGAAACAGATGTAGTGCTTGAGGAGATGCCAATGCTATCTCTGAAACATTATTCATCATTTCAAAGACATGGAAATAAGCTGGGTGTCTGGTGACAGATAAACGGATAAAAGAAATGTGATATATATGCACATGTGTTCAGAGATTCACAGGCGTGCACACACACACACACACACACACACACACACACACAGACTGAGAGAGAATTCACTCAGCCACAGAAAAGAAAGAAATCCAATCATTTGCTAAAACACAAATGAACTTTGAAGGCATTTGTACTAAAGTAGGTCAGAGAATGACAAACACTAGATGATGTCACTTTTTCACAACACAAAATGTTGAAGGAGTAGAAAGGTGATTGTCAAATATGGGAAGAGGGTTGGGAAAGGGTTACAGCTTTTCCTTCGTAAGATAAATGTGGTCTGGAGATGTATAAAGAACACGATGACTCTAGATAGCAATATTGTATTGTATACTTAAAATTTTGCTGAGACTAGATCTTAAATGTTCTTATCACTTACCCACAATTGTGATAGATGTGCTAATTGGATAACTTCACTGTAGGAATCATTTCACAATGTATACATATACCTGACTGTGAGGTTATATACTTTCACAGTTTTGTCAATTATACATTAATAAAGCTAGGATTGAAAATTAACATAGTTACAAAACTATTAAACAATCAAGCAAATTGTGGGACGGGGGCTGTGTTCTGGATTAAATATCAAGCCTCCCATAGGCTCATATGGTTGAATGCTTTGCTCTTAGCTTCTGGCCCTGTTTGGAAAGGCTACAAAATCTTTAGAAGATAGAGTCTCCTAAGGGACTCCAAGGAAACAAGTGTAAAAGACTTGAAGCATGTTTTAGTTTCTTATTGCTAGTTTACAGAATGACCACAAAATTGGTGCATAAAAATACCAGTTTTGTTATTTAATGTTGGCAATAGTTTTCACCTAACTAAAATAAAGGTATTAATGGAGCTCTGCTTCTTCAGGAGGCTCTAGGGGAGAAATAGCTGTCTTGTCTGTTCTGCCCACATCAAGCACCAGATTCCCAGGCTCTCCATTGTCAAAGCCAGCAGCTTTGGGTTGATTCCTTATTGTAGTGTCGTCTCTAGTTTCCCCTCCATGGTCCCTCCTCCACTCACAAGGACATCGTTAATTATACTAAACTCTTTATTTTTACTTTATATGTGTAAAGTGTATTTATCTCCCACTCTTCCTGATCCTCTTTCCTTTTCCCATAGAGTAGATCCTGTCTACTTTCATGTTTTTTGGTGGCACAATGAATTTCATTAGGGTTGCTCAGAGGATGAAAGATTATTTACAAGAGTGTAAGCAACTTATTAGTGGCTGAAGAAAACGTCCCTCCCTCCCCCATCAACCACCAACTTTATATTTTACCTGCATGTGTGTAAGTGTACCTGTGTCGTGCAATGACCATGGAGGCCAGATGAGGGCATTGGAGTTCCTGGAACTGGAGTTCCATGTAGGTGCTGAGAATGGAATTCTGCTCCTCTGCAAGAGCAGCCAGTGCTCTGAACTGCTGAGCCATCTCTCCAGCCCCTACACTTAACTCTTGAGTTACTACGGGATCATCTCCTTGTTTTAAACCTCAGTTCCCAGCTGACTAGGGAACATGCATTCGATCTGCCCCCCACCCCCCAGCAACTCTTTGTCATGTCAGCTGACACAGTCACAGGTCTGGAAGTTAGGACACAGACATCTTCTGGAAGACATTTTTCTAATCACTACAAATCAAAACCCAAACATATTCAAATAACCAGCAAAATTCAAGAAAGTACTGAACCTCATGAGGCATTCAATAAATATGCATTGAATGATGATAGACTAATATGTACCAAAATGACTAATATTTAAAAGTTTAATGAAGTTACAGAGCAGCAAAAACTCATATATGTTGTTAATGCGATTTTTTAAATTGTGAAAAGGTAGCTAGTAGTTTCTACTAAAACATAAACTATAAATACCCTTACACTCAGAAATTTTACTCCTAGCTCCATGCCCAAGAGAAGGACATGGTAAACATGTCATCGTGTGTGTGTGTGTGTGCGTGCTCCTGTGTGTATGCAGGTGTGCATGCACACGTGTTAATGTGTATATAGGTTGATATCAGGTGTTTTTCTCTACCATTCTCTGCCTTGTTTTTTGAGACAGGGTCTTCCATTAACCCTGGAGCTCAGCACTCAGATAAACTGGTTGTCCTGCAAGCTACAATGATCCATCAGTCTCTGTCCTCAAGTCCCAGCATGTGTGTCACAGACCTGGATTTTATGAGGGTTCTGGGGATCCAAAGTTAGGTCCTCATCTTTATGAAACAAGCATTTAACCCACTGAAACATCTTTCTAGTCCTATCAACAGCAATTTTAATAACCAGAAATTAGTAATAACCCAAATGCCCAGGTAAAATTGAATGAGTAAGATATAAATTATGATGTACTCATAAAATGAAATGTTATATACCAATAAAAGTGAAGTAACTTCTGCTGCCAAGTACAATGTGGTTGACTCTCACACACAGAATGGTGAAGAAATGAAAGATACAGGATTCTCTTCACATTTATGAAAAATAGAGTATAGGGTTCTCTTCCCATTTGTAAAAAGTTCAAAAGCCAAGAAGATGATCATAATAAAGATCAGAATAGAAGTTGCCTTTGGGTATAGTGTAACTTGAAAGAGGCATTGAATGAGGATTTGAGGATACCAGTAACATACTATTTTGTTAAAATATTCTTGGAATTTTTTTGATGCTACATATATGCTATATTTCAACAAGATATTAAATTCAATAAATCTATTGAAATAGACTATGTAGATTGTGCCAAAACCCTGGGAGCTTCTTTAGCTCCCAAGAATGTAATGGAAAAAGATCCCTGATTAAGCAGACTGTTCTACTAAGTCAGATTTCACAGTGGACAGACACTTCCTGTCAGAAGAGCCAAATATCAAAAGGCAAGAGGTTAAAATGTATTAAAATTTAGCCATTCTTGAATCAAATGAAAATGTTACAGACCCCAGAAACTATTCTTATATTTAGACTTTTCAGTGACCTAAAGTTAGCCATTTGAAATTAGTTAAATAACATTATATTCAACCTTTTGAAATGAAGAGTTTTGCCTTTTTCTGAGAAATTGGCATTTTCAGCTTCAAGGAGGTACACAACCTCCTTGACACAATGATGCTCCAATGAAACCATTTCTTTTCCTTTTTAAAATAATATGCTTACCCACTATCCAGCCATGATCTGCAGACAAAGACTAGCAGTTAGATGAGCCCTTGGGGTAAAAAGACAGAAATTTCATGCGTCAAATCCAGAAATCAAGAACATTATAATGAGAATTTCTGGAGGAACAGGACTAAACCCATTGCTTATTTTAATTCTGGTTTGGGTCTGTTTATACAGTATCACAAATGAGTATATGGCTAACCATAGCAGCAAATAATATTTCTTCATGTTTGACCCTTCATTCTGTAAAGAACTTCTGATTTTCAGGTTTTCTAAGAAAATCAGTCTTCTGAATTAGATCCACCTTGATTCAAATCCCATTTGGGCATTTTACATGTGAGCTAACATTGGTTAAATCTTGTGTTCTGTTTTGTTTTGTGGTACCAGGGTAGAACCCAGGGTCTTCCATATGCTAGGTAAGTGCTGTACCACTGAGCTATAATCTGAGCTGTGATAATTATCTTTATTGTCAACTAAACTTGGATCACCCAGGAAACACACCACTGGACATGTCTGTGAAGGTGTTACCCAAGAGATTTAACAGAGGAAGTAAGAGCTACCTTGAGTATAGATGGTACTGTGTCATGGGCTAGAGTCCTTGGCTACATAAAAAAGAGGAAAAAGAAAGAGCCAGCTGGGTAACAGCTTTCCTCTTCTGCATCCTGACTGTGGAAGCAAGGTGACTGCTGCCTGATCCTCCTGCCACCAAGCCTTTCTCATTGTGATCCCTTAAACTGTGAACCGAAACAAATCTTTCCATAAGTGGCTTTCCTTGGGTACTTTGTCACAACAACGAGACAAGTAACTGATGCACCACCTCTCTTTTACCTTCTATTTTGAGACAGGGTCTCACTAAGTTGCCCAGGTTAGATGCCAATCCTGAGCCACCAAATGAATTTCTACTGTGCTTCCTAGGTCCTGTGCATGTTGGGGGTTAGAATTACCCTAGTTAGAACTAGGAGAAGACTGACTTAAGTTCATGGTGCATATACAATGGAGATTACCAGGGGAAGCTCAGATGGCTTAATGTGACCTTGGTAAATGATAGCACTTAATACAACCTACAAACTTCTCGTTCTGTTTGTAACAACAACCTATCAGGGCAGAAACAATGAGTGTTTGTTTACTCACCAAAATGCCTGTCGGGCAATAGGCAGGCCCTCAATAATACTTGTGTAATGAGTGAATGAATCACAAATAGACAGATGAAGCAGGAACTAAAACATGAATCCATTGTCTCAGGCATGTGAAGGAAAAAATGCTCTGTTTTTTCCAAGGTCCCACTGCTACTAATTAGAAAAGTTGGGTTGCAAACCCAGTTTTTCTTACTCTAAGTTCAGAGCTCTTTCTTCAGTTCCAGCTGTGTGTGTGACAATATTTCCTTGCCTGACTGTGGATATTGGCATTTTGTCTTCATTTTGTGTGTGTGATTTGTACTAAGTTACAAGTTAGCTAGACTCACTCAGCTTAGGAAGTAACAAGTTCAGTAAACAAGTTTCGTGCTTGTATTGATTGCATGTGATATTTTAAATATTCCTAAATGATGATAAAATGGAGACCCCTAGATTTATGTAGCACATATGTTTAATAAAAAATAAAAATATCACCACTAAAAGTATTGAGCAAATAAATCCTCTTTCTTTCCTTTTTCCCCCTTGAAGCTACAGTGTTGGAAAATTAAACAGGGCCAGACAAATGTCTCTCCCAAAGGCATTATGGTAATACTGCAGTAGCATATCAGGTCATTTAACCACGGTTTAGAGAGTTTCTTAAGCTTGCTAACATCTGGGACGTACACGCATCTTGCCTTTACCGAAAGATATGTGTTCGTTGTGGACAGTGTGCTGGGAAACCCACACGCATGTCCACAGAATCGTAAAATTGCCTTTTCAAATGGCAATATGTTACCTGATACAATATGTGCAAAATTGAAATGATCTTGAAATATAGAGGAGCCAATGAGCTTTAGAGTGGGAAGAACTTCAAACAGCAAGATTAGGGCAAGAGGAAGAGCATGCTGGGAATGAATCCGGCAACGCTAAGGACAGAAATACCAAGATGAACGATCGAAACTCAGTGGCACTGCCATTCCCCAGGAACTGCGGCAGGGAGGCCCTGACTGACCAGTGTGGAGAGTCTCTGCTGCCTTGAACATTGTCACACAGCTCCCTCTTGTAAGTGGAACATAAATGAGATGGAAACCCAGAGGAAGAGAAAGAATTTCAACTAGTTATAAGCTACCCAGTGAGTAAAGTTTCTGGAAATAGTCCAGTTAGTAAAAACAGCACTGGACTAAGGCAGGTTCTACAGAATGGCTCAAAGAAAGGGCTTTGTTACCTTAGTACCACTGACATCTTTCTCCTCAGTTATATGTGAATGCTGATGGCTAATATTTGTGTATATGGAATCTATTGATTTCTTCATATTCCTGTCTTATCATCTCATTCAAAACTCCATTCGGTATGTCCAACCTACAATCCACAGTTATTGTAGGATGACTATGAACGTAGACCTTTGTAGATTACAGCATCACATACAAATGCCAAAAGATTCAGCACTTCCCTTAAATGTCCCTTCTTCCTGCTGTTGGGGTGCATCCAAATGCCACAGGGTTTCAACCTTTTCCTCCTTTCCTCATAAAATAATCCTCTTATGCCTTCAGATGAGACATCTTCTTTCTTGCTTTCAGCTCTTTCCTAGTTGAGAGCACTACGGCCTCCATCTTCTCCTCTTCATTTCCTCCAGATTACTTGGTAAGTCTTGGGCTAATGTCATATCTTCTGGAACAGCTTCCCTACCTCTACCATTACTCTCTCCATTCACAAAACCCACCTAAGTGTCTCTGCTGATGCTTCCATCGCAGACACTTGTTAATATCGCTGCTTTAACACTGACATTTTCATACTTTACTGAAGTGACTTTTGTCATTACCTCCTCAGACAGACTAGCAGATTCTATGAAGGAAGATCTGCTTATCTCATTCAGTGCTTTATTCCAAGCTCCTAGTATATAGGCTAGGATAGTTAATTGTCAACCTCATTAGATTAAGGAACACTTATTCATGAGAGTGGCATTTAGGTGTGTCTGTAAGAGCATTTCCAGAGAGTTGTAACTAAGGAGGAAGAACCCACCCTGAATATGGGCAGCACCGTCCCATGGACTGGAAGCTTCGGGTGAATATAAAGGCAAAAGGAGGAAGCCATCTGAGCACTAGCATGTTCCCTCTGTGAGTTCTGATCTTACCTAGATGTAAGAACGTCCCTGTGGCTACGGCGGTGAGCCACCCCTGCATACCTTCCTCACTGTGATGGACTCATTTCTGAAATATAAACCAGAAGAAATCTTTCCTCCCTTAATTTGATTCTTGCCAAGTATTTGGTCAACAGCAATGAGAAAAAGAACTCATACGCAGGCTACATGTACCTATCAGACCTAGAAGCTCCTTATGGAATGGGAACATGAATGAATGACTATGTTAAATGCAAATTTGTCAATGTGGCTTATGGAATGCAATATGGATCTGCAGCCTGTTAACTCTTCTGGTCACTTCTCTTGGCACTTTGAATATAACCATCTGTTCACCACCCATTGTGAGTCAATTTCAGGACCTGAAAACATCATTCTCCTCTCATCCATAAGAATTTATATATAGTATTTTCTTGCCTGGATTGATTTCTCCTGGAAGATGACTGTTTATCACATGGGCTCAATTTAATTGGTTTTTATTTTTCAATCCCCACACCTTTCTTACCCCAACTGGATTAGGTACTTCTCCCAAAATTCTCCTATGATCCTTTTCATCCTCAATGATACTCCCTCAGATTTTTCTAGAGATGTGATCCTCACTAGGACATCTTCTAGATGATATGTTCCCACAGGACATGCACCATGTCTGTTCAGTTTATCATTGTACCTGACACAAAATGGACATTTGATGAATAGTTTGATGTACAGATGAGATAAATGTTTAAATTGTTTTAAAAATTACAAATAGCAAAACACACAGACACTGCTTTCTTAGCCCTTGAACTAATGAATCTTTCAGAAAATGCTGCTCTGATTTCTACTTGGATCCTCTTTTCCTTTCTCTCACTTTGCTAAATCAGCCACAGTTGCTCTTCTGAATCCTACATACCAAAAATGGCAAGACCTATTTTCTTTCATCAGAGTTTTTATTCAGATTTCCAGTGTTGAAACCACTATGGAGTTCCAAGCTACCGTCCAGATCCACACACGTGCTGAAACAGGAGCAGCACCCTCTTTCTGTCATTCTTTCTTTGGTCTACAAACGGAGCACACTCGCTATCACCATACGGTTCCTCTTTGCTGAGCCGATCTGGTCTGCGTCATCAGCAATGAATATGTTTGCTACTCAATGGGTTATCAGCTTCCGTATTACCAGGAAGAAGAAAGCACTACTAGATTGAACTTGAAACTTCGTATCTCGTGCTGTGAAGTGTCATACCTTGGCTACAGACACCTGGGCTAAACCACTGAATGCTCTCATGTGCATTATGGATGGCTATGGAAAATGTTCATGAAATAAGCCACGAGGAAGGTGTAATCAGTGCAATCAGCCATCCTTCTGGGGCTGTACACTGACAATAAGCCAGCTGCCTCATCTCTGGTACTGAAAAGCCATGTATCTCTATGAATCAAATGACATCTGCACTGGTTCCCATTGACCCAGTCATTTGCCTGCAGGTTTTATGATAAATTCATCCCTTCCTCCTCTTAGAATCACAGTAAGTCAACATTTCTTAGATCCTTTTTGATGGAGTGTTTATTAAGGACTAGTATCTCCAAAGAAACTGATTGCCACTAGATATTTCCTCCCAGTCAGTCTAGCTTCTGAGCTCTGGTAACACCAAATTCTACTGTCTCAATTCTAGGGGTAGTAGCAATGTTCCTATTACTGTCTATGTGTCTATGACACCACACCATTTCCTGTGTGACTTTTAAGCCCTTTGGTTGGCTGTGGAAACAATTTTCAATATTAAACTTTCTCTGTTAAAATGTCTAGAATAGATTCCTTTTCCATAAGTAGACCATATATGTATATATATATATACACACATATATAGATAGATTTGTATATATATATATATATGTATATATATATATCCTGAAATATCTAAAATAGTCAACACATATTTTTTTTAATATTTTTTTTTATTCTATGTGTTTGAGTATAATACTTGTATGTATGCAAGTGCACCCATGTTGTGCAATGCCCAAAGGAGTCAGACAAGGGCATCAGACCACCTGGAACTGAATACCAGATGTTTGTTAGCTACCATGTGGGTACTGGGAATCAAACCCAGGTCCTCTGCAAGAGCAGTTAGTGTTCTTAACCACTGAGCCATCTCTCCAGCTCCTCAACCAATAAATATTTTACAGAAAATATTTTACTATCTTAAATCTTTGTGCAAAGTAACTGTAAATCACTGGAATTAAATTGACTTCTACTCTTGGAAGCCTCAGTGTTCACTTGGTATTCCATCTCTACATTGTTTTCAGTCAAAAATGTTTTTTAAAAAGTACTAAAGTACTTCTAGTTCATATGTGAATTTCTAAAAGATTCCACTAAAGTTGAAATTTTAAAACGGAAGTCACCAGATCAATGGGAGGGAGGAGTTGTATGCGCAGTGGAATAACCAGACTTTAAAACACACTATTTCTTATATCACAGAAATTAAGACATTATGGAAACTGGAAAGTGATCAAAGGTTAACCAAATGATCCAAAGCATTTTCAAATACCTCAAATTCAATCAAGTACAAAGAAAAAAAAGAAGAAGAAGAAGAAGAAGAAGAAGAAGAAGAAGAAGAAGAAGAAGAAGAAGAAGAAGAAGAAGAAGAAAAACGTTTTTTGGAAATTTTGAAATTAATAGAGGAGTAATTTCTTTTCATGCTCTCATGCTTTAAATTTAGTTAAATGTAAGTGTTTAAGGTTCTCCTGTATGCAATTTGAGGTCTGAGCCTCTTTAACAATATTAAAGTACAATGTTTTAAAAGGAAGCTGCACTTTTTTTAGCATTAAAACAACAAAGAATCGTGACGATGACTCAGGTGGTAAAAATGCTAGTCTTGCAAACACTGGTCCCTGAGTTCCATCCCCAGAACCTACAAAAAAAGCCAGGTTTGTTGCACACTTGTAATCCCAGTGCTCGGGAGGTAGAGACTGGCGGATCCCCAGGACTTGCTGCACCTCACAAACAATCTCTGAGACTGTTGTCTGCTCTCCTCACTCTAGCGCACACATACATTTGCATACACACATATACACATGTGTGCACGTGTGCGCACACACACAAACCATGAAGAAAACTGCTGCTAGCATTAAGTCTATAATAGCCCTATAGCTTATAAACACTACGAGAATTATGAAGTATCAAAAATGAAATTAGCATTAAGGGCTGGAGAGTGGCTCAGCAGTTAAGAATTCTGTCTGTTCTTGCAGAAGGCCCCAGGGTTCAAAGCCAAGCATTCACGTGGCATCTAACAATGGTCTGTAACTCCAGTTCTAGAAGGTAGGACATCCTTCTTCTCTCCTTTGTGGGCACTACATGACAGAGGTGCACTTATGTACATGAAGGCTCATATACATAAGACAAATAAATAAATAGTAAAATTTTCAAAAATTAACATTAGTGAAATGGTTCCTTCTCTTTTCTACCACATACATACACCTCAAAATCATCAAAGGTCGATTCATCTCACATACTTATATAAGGGAGAAGTATTCAAGTTTCCTCAAATACCATCACAACAAAACTAGGTAAAGAACTATCATAGCACACAGCAGTGAAGACTGTTTCTCACTCTCAAGAGTTTTCCGTCTCATCTTTCCCTGAAACACTCTCAAGGTGTTTCTTGGGCTGTTAGTGAAATAATTTCATATTCTGAACAGACTTTTCCAACTGACTGACTTCAGAAGGCATTCAAAGACCAAGCACTACAGAAGTCAGGGGGCCATTAGGACAAAGAGGAAGAAAGATCTGCAGACTTGTGTTCCCCTGAGTCTTCTAGATTAGGCTGTACAAGTAAGACACCAGGTATAATCCACTTTACAGGGATTATACAGCCCATACCTGGCGACATCAAGCCTAGGAACTGTGGCTAGCAAGGTTATGGGTCATGGGGAGAACCTACTCCTATTATTCTGCTAAACGGACAGAGTAGTAAACTGACTTTTAATGACTTATTATTTTCATAGGTTAATGCATCTCTCCACTCTCACCAGAGAAGCTTCCTCTTGCAGTGGATGGAAATTAATACAGAGACACAGAGACCCTTAGCTTGTTTACATGAAGAGAATAAGAGGCTTCAGAGTGCTTAGTCTTGAATAAGACATCTATATCAAACCCTTGCCTCCCAAAATTCAGAGATCATTGCAGAAAAAGAGACAGAAAGATTGTAAGAGCCAAAGGTGGTAGATGACTATAAGAAAAGAGTACTTTCCAGATGGCTGGGAAGTTACTCACAGGAATTCACAGCACTCGTGACAGCATGCACAAGTCCTATAGAAACTCAAGCCAGACAAATTCCCATCATAAAGTGGGGAGGTGAGGAAGAAGCCTCAACCTTAACTGAGGAACTATTGGCAGTTGATAGCTTCCAAGAGAGGGAGAGTCAGAATTTTTTTAGGGATGTGGCTCTAGATGGGTTAACTAAGCGCCAGCAGATGGACCCACACTAGAGTATCTGGAGACACAAACAGACCCAATAGGCATGAAAAACAAATAGAGAACATGAAACCAGCTGTGAGGAATAGCAAGGGTGGAGGCCCAGAGGGGAAGGGGTTTGAGTATAGCCAACAGGCATTTCGTGAAATTCTCTAAAAATGGCTTTTTTAAAAAAAAACTATACCAGGTATGATGCTAGTGTACTATTTGCTGTAGCACACAACTCTGGGACCAACTCGTGCCTGTGCTTGTCATCTGAGCTCATTGACTTCATGTATCTGCCACGAACAGCTTGAAAAGAACTCCTTTTTAACTCCAGCATTTTAATTAAAAGTTTGGATGAGAATTTCCCAACCATGTATTCTATGCATTAAATAACAAGAATCTCTATGTTGTATAGAAACGCCTCCTCTTGAATCCCAGAGAAATAGAAATCCAGGCTTGCACTCAGTGCTTCCAATGACACAGGGCCCGCCTACTCCCAAGATAGCCCACTTCACTGTTGCAGTGTTAATAGGTGAAAGCACTTCCACAAGCTGAGTTAAATTCTCTCTCTTACTTTTATTTAATATTTTTATTTTATGTGTATGAGTGTTGTGCCTGCATGTGTCTATGTGCACCACATGAATGTAGTGCCTGTGGAGGCTAGAAGAGAGTGTTGGATCTCCTGGAACTGGATTTACAGATGGTTGTGAGTTGCTATATCAGTGCTGGGAACCAAACTCTGGTCTTCTGCAAGAGTAGCCAGTGCTCTTAACCACTGAGCCATCTCTCCAAGCCCTTCCCTATCACTTTTAAGAGCTACCATTTGTAGAACCACTTAATTCATGTTTATTTATTTATTATGTTATCTTATCTTGATTTTTGAGACAGGGACTCCTGTACCCCAGGCTGGTCTTGAACTTGCTGTATAGTGAATGATGACCTTGGACTTCTGAATCTCTACCTCCTAAGTGCCCAGATTTTAGGCATGTACTACTATACTCTACCATTGGATCTGGGGATCAAACCCAGGGCCTTGAGCATGCTGGGTTAGCACTCCCACTCTACCAACTGAGATATATCACCAGTCAGTCCAAAAAGCATCCAGTTTGGGTTTTTGTTTTTTGGTTTTTTTGAAGCAGAATCTCTAATTCAGGCTGACCTCCTCAAATTCCTTATGTAGCCAAGAATGACCTTCTGATCCTCCTGCTGCACCTTACAAATATTGAGATTACATGCATGGACACTTTATGCAATGCTAGGTGTTGGGTCTCATTCATTCTAGGCAAGCACTCTACCAGATGAGCCCCAGGGCTCAGCTCCATCCCCACAGAACCATTATTATGGTGCCAGATATTATCACTTTACATACTACTCACCAAAATTCCCCCAAACTCTACATAATAGACATTATGTCCCTTCTTAATTAAGAAAAATAAAGCACAAGAAGTTCAAGTCACCTGCCTGAGCTCACAGCTGTGCTAACATTGGCACCACTTTGGTTTTCCCTAGTAGGCCATACTGTTCTCAACTTACAAAGAAATTTATATTCTTGGAAATCCAAACATTTACTATTAAATAGCATGCCATCCTTTAAAGTGTCATACCTTCAGGATGTTTACACAGGCTTTCTCTCCAAACATCTGCAACAGCTGCTCTTAGGCATCAGGACAATGAATTATCTTTTCCTCTGAGTAAATCTTGATGGTTTAGAAGAAACAGACAAGTTACTGGTATTAAAATTTATATGAAAAATATAAGATTATGCGTGGGGCCACCTGTGTCCTTCTTTTCACCTACGTACAAAAATGTGTACACACAGAAAAGCTGGTTTTCATTCCCTTGAAGTCAGCTTGAGTTAACTCCAGAGATGTCCATGGGAAAGACAGAGGGGAGAGAAAAGAAAAAGAGGACAGCTTTGCAATTCTGAAGCTTTTATGTAACAGCCTCAGGTAACGCTCCAAAAGCCAAAGACAACCCCAACCCACAAAGCCAGAGGTCTGAGGAGGAGGCAAGGCTGTGATCTCTGCTAACCACAAGTGGCCTCACCTGAGTGATTGGAAACCAGAATTGAGTTTGGAACCTGACTCCACCTTGTGGTTGTCCTGTGCTCCCACAGAAGAGAAGGGCCCATCCCATTCTGCTAGTCAAGCAGACTAGCTCTTTCTTGAAAATGGATTCTAAATGTTATTCATGAATCTCAGTGGGCCACTATGGAGAAAGTGTGAAGGTTCCTAAAAACATAAAACGACTGTATATTCTAGCTATTCTACTCCTGGGTATGCATCCAAAGGAAAGCCAGTATACATGAGACACCTGCATGTTTATTGTAACAGTATTCACAGGAGCTAAAATATGAAAGTAGCCAGGTGAATAAACAAAATATGGTATATTACATAAGAAGAAAAATGGAAGTCTGTCATTTGCAGCAAAATGGATGGAACTGGAGGGTATTGTGTTAAATAAAACAAGCCAGACACCAAAGGATAAATATAAGAGAAGTTGTATATTCTCTCTGACATTTGGAAACTGAATAAATATATGTGGAAATGGCCACCTAGAAGATTATTTTTAGTCCTATAACCATCATTTGTGTATCATTAATTTAATTATGTCTTCTCAGTCTTCCAATTCAAATAGCTTTCAGAAATTTAGCCTTTGCCTAAAACCTACAAAATAAAGGTTAAAAGCCTGATATCTCAAGGCAAGGTCAGGATAGCTGGCTAACCAGTTTCCTTTCTGTGTCTGTGGTAAAACAACACGACTGAAGCAACTTACAGAGGAAAGAGTTTATTCTGGCTTATGATTCCCAAGGGTGAGAGTCTGTCATGATGGGGACGACATGGCAACAGGTAGGCATGGGGATCGCAGCAGGAAGCTGAGAATTCACATCTCAGCTACACACAGGAAACAGCAAGACCTGGGTGTGGGGTGATGTGATGAACTCTCAAGCCCTTCATACCCTAAAAGTTCCGTAATGCCCTGACCAAACAGTACTACCAACCAGGGAACCAAGGGTTCAAACACATGAGCTGACGGGAGGCATTTCTCATTCAAGCAGCAGCAGTAACTAGTTGTACTTGTTAGCTTTGGGATACAGGATTACTTTGGATGTGATAAAATTAGGACCATCTTGGGCAAAACAGAACAGCTGGTCAACTTATCAAGGCTACCTCGATTTAGTAGGTGACTTGGGCCCCTTCTGCGCATACTGAACACATCTCCCACTCAATAGTTCTGTGGAAGAAGACCAGGCAACCCACTCAGGTGCAGTCAGAAATAAACCAACTTATCAAATACAGGAAAATGGAGGAGAGAGTGATATGGGTGCCAAGGGACATCTCAGGAGGAACATTTATTGCTGGTGTACTCCCACACACAGAGGAGAGTCCTGTCATGGGGGTTGATTGATGCAGTGACAATCCCTTAGCTTCGATATATGACCACAGTACAAAGCTGCAGCCTTTCCTCTAAAAGGAAAATACAGTTATAAATTACAAAAAAGTTAAGAGTATATATCATTCCAAGGCACAGCTTTGAAATACACCTACTTTGGGCCCAGAGAACACCACAAAGGCAAATTAAATAAATGTCAGAGGGGACTGTATACATGTTTATTTCTTCAGCAAAAGGCCTGCTACATGCAAGACTGTGTGGGCCTCTGGGGAAGCACAGAGACGTAAAGAACTCAGTTCTTGTCTGTTTGGCATCTTATTTGAATCCTCTACTGTGTTCATAATATCTGTTTCCTAGTCTGGGGCTATTCTAACCTATGTAGACTTGTTCTCCAGGGCTTGAGCCATGATAGAAAACCTTCAGTAATTCAATCGCCTCATTTACCATTGTTCCCTTAAGAAGAAACCATAGCTGACGAATTTTTAATGTGTTCAACTTACAGTTTTCTTCTTTGGGAACTTATTTTCAACTACCAATGGAGCTTAAGCATCAGATAGTACAGATATGTATTAAAGACAAATGAAGACAGAAGCCCCAACAGGAGGAAATAATTGTTTTATCCGTTACGTGGTACTTCTTGTATTGAATCAGTACAGAAGAAACCACTTTCCCTCCTAATTCATTATCACGACCTTAGAGTTAAGCCTTTATGAATTTATTCTGCACCTGGGGTCTCAACTGGCCTCTCTGAATACAGGCTGAGCAATGCAAGTGGACTCAGCCCAGGGATCAGGAAAGCACAGCCTCCCTGCTACCACCAGTCACGCCCCACCCCCTACTCCCCTTTTCCGCTAAACGCAGACAGCACTCCATTGTTTTAGCGGATGACACCTGACAGGAGAGATGACTGATTCAAGTGGCGGAGGGGTTTCAGTAGACAGCGAAGCCTGTTTAAGCTGGGCCCTGTCTGCTCCAGTAAATCTCTGGTTTTATCAGCCAGGTGCAACTGGCTCATTTCGAGGAGAGTGGTGGCAGTCCATCTCTTTAGAGCCCCTTGTCAGAGAAGCCTTGGGGTGCCTCAGCATGCCAGGTTTGATATGAGTCAAGCCTGGTGTGAACAAGGATTAACCTATAAGATGATGTGAGACTCCCTTTAAGTTTATTCCAAGCAGAGACAGGAGAAACTATAAACTCGATTAAACAAGGTAAACTTCTCTGGGTTGTTCTGTGACATACATCTCATTTGCATTCCCTTAGCAGTTTGAATAAACATAACCATTGACCTGGGCAGCTCTAGCTGAGAGAGCCCAGAGCACGCAGTGCAGGGAAGAATAATTTCAATGTCGTTTTGGCAAAACTGGACAACCTGTCAGAAACATAAAAACGGCTTTTGAAATCTGCATATCTGTGTGAAGGTATGAAATATTCATACCTCAGATTAAAATATTTTATTGAATTAATATTGATCTACTATTAATTTTTAAATAGATTCATATTTCATGAGGCCCTCACAATGAACCCACCAATTGGGCCTCCGTGAGTGAAACCAATTACACAAATCGTTAAGGAAGCAACCTGGAAAGCAACTCCTGATGCCTGAGGAGAGACTAAAAGAATGCAGAGACATGGCTTTACGAAGAAATGAGCAGTGTCTGTTCAGTAACTGGAGAAAGAATCCATTGCCCCACTCGCTTTTCTGTAGGTGTTTCTAGTCAATGTATACAAGCCAAGCCCAGCATTCCTGAGCCATTCCTTTCTTTCTTTTCTTTCTTTCTTTTTTTTTTTCAAAGGAAGCTGTCTGTGTTTGCTCTCATGTTTGAAAACTTCACTGCAGTGACTTTTTTTACTCAAAATCACAATTAATCCTTTCCTTCCAAGAAGAAAGTATAATAATAATAGGTACTGAAAATTGAAGCCTTGTTGGGTCCTTCCTTCCAGTATTAGGAAAAGCCTTTCAGGAAAGCGCTGACAGCTGAAAACAAAAGACATTGATTGCTGAGCACAATTAGCATCTTTAGACAGAAGCAATGGCAGGAAAGACCAAGGGTCCCAAGTGCTTTCTTACTGGTCTATTGCAACCTGAGTCCAGAAAATCAACTTTAACGCCTCAGTCTTCCTCATCTGCTTCCCACAATCCTACCTGTTTGTTTGTTTGTTTTTTCATTTTATTTTTTTATTTTTTTCTGAAACTCTGTCACCATCCTTTCATTGAGTTCTCTTTCGGTAGGAAAATGCTTTCTAATTTACACAAGGCATTTTAACCGCCTAGGCTGCAGACCCGGCTCATCTTTATTCATATGTCTTTGCTTTTTATATCTCATTCATGTTTTCCTTTTCTTATTCAACCACTCTAAATCAGGCCACCCTTGCTCAGTTTATTACAGTCAGCCCTTTTTTCCCCTCTTCTTTCTCTTTCTCTTTGTACAAAACACCAGTATGTACAGTTACAGGACAAATGAGGATTATTCTTCACTTTGTGATGAAGGGTTTTACTGTGAGCAAGGAGATTTTAAAAGGCCTGGGAGATCTGCAGGAGATGCTAGACTGGGTTAGAATAGCCACATGGGGCTGAGATGACGCCCAGGGTCTCCTAATTAGATAAAGCCATTGTTTAGATTCAGACAATACCTGTTTACAGTTCAATAAACAACTTGTCACAGTTGCTTGCTCAAAGCAGACCTAGGTGTCAATGCAAACAGTTAGTACAGAGGTAGCGAAATAAATTGGTCTCCTGAGTAAATAAATTGAGCAGCACTGTGAAACTGCCTCATCAGTACTAAGGAAGATAATCATTTATAAAGGTTTAAAATGGCGTTTCATAAGTATTGACATTTAGAGAAATGTCTTTCCCCCACCTAAATGGCTACCCTCCCTTCGCCTATTTCACCAGCCACTGAGAAAGAAAAATAATAATAAAATTGAAAGAGAGGATGGAGTATTTCAGGAGTCATCCCATCAAAGTTTTGTAATGCTTTGTATATAAAATTTAATAAGCAAACCCCAAAAGATGCCTGGTGTGGAGCATAAATTATGAAGCATGACACCCGCCTTCAAGGATGTTTCATTATGTCACTAAAGAACGGCAGACTCAGAAATATAAGTGGAAAGGTCATTTGGCTGAATGCCCAGGTTTTGTGTTTGTTTCTTGTTGATGTGTGAAGAGCCAATGAAAGAACAGAGCAGAGGCTTTGCTGAGAAACTGTTGTCTGGGAGATGAATGGACCGTGGCAGGAAGAAGAAATGCTAGGAGGCTCTTTGGTGCCCCCTTTCGTGGGGGATAATGGTTAACACAGAGGTAAACATTCCCAATTCCAAAGATCTTTGAAAACCAAAATGTCTGCCCTGGGAGATGTCGCTAAGCAACTAAATGTAGGGATTTTAGAACAAATTGTGATACGCACACACAAGTGGAGAAATCAGAGCTCTTGTCAGAGTCGCCCGTGTATGTATGAACACCAGAGAACACAATAACAACATCCAGTTCCCAAGTTACTCCAAAGAAAAGTGCTCGCATCATTCTGCCATTTCTAAACTTCGTGATATGCAGTACAGCCCTGCTCGGTACAGTGAGGAAGAGAGTGACCCAAAGCACTCAGGCAACCAAGGTGCTCATTACCTGGGGAGTGTGGCTTGGGAGTTAAGTTTTATTTATTTCCTAGATATCCAGAGTTTATCCCCTCAACGTTTTCTGTTACGTCTCACTCTAAAGAAGCTAAATGAGGATCTCCTGCCCCCACAGGGACGAAAGAATATCCCCAGGGAGTCAGTGCTCGTCCATCTGGGCACTTGCTTTCAAAGAAGGCCAGGTCACTAGTTCACTGTTAAAAGCTTACTGGGTTTTGCAATAGTGAATAATAGTTATATCCCTTTAGCACGAAATTTTTAAAACTTGGATTTGGACTTCATATCTACAGATGCTTCTTTTGTGAGCCAAGAAAATGAAATTTGGTGTACAGTCAGTATAAGTATAAACCCAGTGATCCCCTCCCGTCTCAAGATGAATATTTACCACCCACCCCAGCAACTGGACTGCCTGAATCCCTTACTCTTCACACGCACACCTGCATTTTCAACTGGAGTGCCCAAGCGACCCACAAGATCTTTTTCACTGGTGTTTCTGTTGTTGTCACAGGCCAGAGAGCACATCGTCCAAGGGTTATTGCCGACCTGCTCTCTATGGAAGCTGAGCTCAGTGCTGTCTCTATAAAACATTAGGATTCCAGACTACTTTAGACAAATTGGCTGTGGATGCGGTTTTTCACCTGTAGTCCCAGCTACTGTGTTCTGAAACAAAATCTCAATTACTCTATACTTCTCAGAAGGAATCAGTACTCTCAGGTGCCTCCCCTTTTAGAGAGATGTCTTGGGACCGCTCTGCAGTACAGAGAGGCAAAAAAAGGAAAGAGATTTGGATAAGGAGGTCCAGTGCAAGTCTCATCTCTTCCATGCTGGGTAACTTCATCAAGCCATGTGACCTCCTCAGTGCACACTCCTCCTGTCTTATGTAGGAATAATAAAATGATTTACTTCACAAAGAAAGTGCCCTTGTTATAAAATAAAATGCTTTGACCTGTAAAGGGCCAATCAGGTGCTACTTCCTTGATAATTATTCATTTCCTCCATAGTTAACAGACATGGACTGGATTTGAGACTCAGTGTGGTGATAAGGGAGGCTTCTGTTTCTAGAGACACAGTCAGATAGCGAATGTCATGGAATAGAACAATAACTAGCAGCATTGGATTGGAACCATCACAGAGGTTTTAATCATATGTTATAGGGCCAGAATGGAGGTGGTTATTTTAGAAGCCAATCATTAAAATATATATGAGAAAAAAAATAAACCTTATCACTTCATAAGAGCCTTTAGAATTTTTTATTTTTTAAGTATTTTATTTATTGTTTTTATTTTCTGTATATGAGTGGATTACCTGCATCGCGTAATCGTACTTGTGTCATGAAATGCTCAAGGAGGTCAGAAGACGGTGTTGTATCCCCTGGAACTGGAGTTGTGGATGGTTATTAGCCACCCTGTGGGGGCTGGGAACCGAACCAGGGTGCCCTGCAAGAACAGCTAGTACTCTGACTCTGAGCCATCTCTCCAGTCCCAAGGGCATATAGATTTTTATAATCAAAGTCTGAAGCTCTAACAACAAAGTGCTTTGATTTTAAGTCTCTACCAGGGAAGAAGGAAAAGAACAAGACTCACCAGCTCCTGCTGGGCCCTCCATGCCCCATGGAGAATGATCATCTCAGCTAGAGCAGGGTCCCTCAAGAAATGAAATTAACTAGTTAGTAGCACCATAAATCATTTCCCATCTGTGGGTGCGTCTCCATCTCCAGCACGGCTGTTGTGCTCCAGCCATGCCAGAGAATGGAGGACGATGGAACGGGACCTCAGGTGGCTCAGAGTGCGGCAGGAGGAGTTCCCTCCCGGGAGACTACGTCAGTGCGTAGTTTGGTTATTAGAGCCAATGCAGGGGCTTATATAGGGAAGCCTCTCTGACCGTTACAGAAGGCGGGAAAGGTGGGGTGTTGGGGTAAAGGTGGGAAGGTTGTGGAAGTTCAGGAACGAGGAAATGAAACCCAAAAACCTGGTTCTGGTCTGGGGTGGGGGAAAGGAAGATTCATATCTACAGAAACCAAAATCACTTTTCTGTTCTTCCTTGTATCTTAACTCCCTCCATCTCCCAGGCCCATTAACTAACCCCTGGCACTTGCTATGTCTGGTGCCTGTTCCTTTCTCTCCTTCCCTGTTTGATAGTTGAGTTCAGTCTGTATCACCTTTTATCCAAACTTGGAAATAGCCACCTAACTGTCTCTCAGGCTCTAATCTTACTTCCTCTAATTCATTCTCCAAGTGCCACCAAAGTGACAGTGATCTTTAAAAGCCAAGAGAGCTCATGTAACTCTCCTTCTTAAAAAATCCTTCAAAAGCTTTCTATAGGTTACAGAAAAAAAAAAAAGTCTTAAAGTGACATTGAAGACTCTACATTATCTTGCCTAGCAGTTGTCCTGACCTTAAAATTCTTATACCTCCTCTGCTCTTTCTTGAGGGTTCCTAACTCCCTGCCTCTGCTCCTGTATTCCTCATTGCCTCTCCGCATCCTCCTGTTCTAACAAGCACCTACTCACTTGCCACGACTCCTTCCTGGGACTCCTTTTCTCTGGAGATTCTTTATCTTACCAGACTCCCCAAGAAATTGTTGATGCCTTCTTTGATGCCCTCCCTCTTCCTACACTTTTCAGAAGTCTCTAAAACATATTTCCTTCTTTCTGGGAAGAAAATCCCCAAAGACAAGGTCCAAAACAATTTAATTCATGTACCAAGAACAGAGCACTGTATCTGGCATACATCTGACATTCAATCAATGTTGAATGAGTTGAATGAATTATGCAAACCATTCCAGAAAACAGAATTTTATGTATTACTGATGCACAGAAAAGTTTCTGGAATAGAGGAAGGACTCAGTAGATATTTGTTAAAAGAACAGATAAATAAATTTTCTCATTCTTTACCACAAAGTGGAGATGTGCCACTATTCTTTATGTTCCTTTTCTCCATGTCTTTTTCTTTCTCTCTCCCTCTGTAATACAACAATGTCACAGCAGGCTAAGGCAATGCACATTATACTCCCATCAAATGCTGGTACCAATAGGCGACAGCCTTGCTGGCTAATTGTTTTGCTTCTGAAAGCCCATTGAGGGTTTTCTTCTCTGTGTAAACCTAAAATACAACTCATAGAGACCCAAAACTAACAACTGCTTTATTTTTCCACTTATCTGAACCACATATAAACCGAGGCAAGAAAAAAAAGATTCCACTAACCTCAGGAGAAAACAGCATATAGAATCTGTTATTAGAATGTTTAGCTATCTTAGATTTATATAATATTCAGAGTTAAACTTATAGAGGTACAGAATAGACATCCTTTCTAGTGGTGAGATGAACTGTCAAATATTTTCTATTGCTAGCACTAAAATGCTGGGATTTCTATTAGAAAAACATGATAACCTTTGGCTTCTCAATCTTTAAAAGAATCCTTTTAAAATGCAAATGCTCTGAGGTAGAAGCAGGGTTGGTATCTAGCCTACATTTATGATCAATAAGGCTAGGGTGGTGGTTTATGACTGGCATCAGTTTTGATTATTCAGTGCTAGTGACTGTTACCATACATTACCATATGTTAAATGTATAGCCTATTACTGCAGCTCAGATCAGCTCCATCGTCATATATTTAGAACCAAAAGAAATTTATATATGGTCACCTAGTCCAACATTACATTGTAAGAGAGTCATTTTAATGTGTATTTATGCATTCATTGAACCAATATGTACAGCAGATAAACTGTGCCAAACATTCTTCTTAGAACTTGAGACACATGAACAAACAAAACAGATAAAAGCCCAAGTCCTCACAGGGCTTATATAGTATTAAGGAGCAATGACCTGTCAGCAACTCACAAGTAAAATGTATTTTCTACTTGGTTGCTTGGGTGGGTCAAGTGTTGATCAGTGCTATGAATAAAAGTGTAATCTGGAAGGTGCATAAGAGCTTTAAGTCAAGGCAATTTGACTATCAGTGATTAGGGAAGTCTTCACAGAGCGGGTGAGACATGAAAGAGGAGAAAGAGCAAACTTCTGAGTAAGCGGAGTGTCCCAGGGAGCATGAACAGCAAATAGGAAGATCAAGAATTTGGTTTCTTAAAGAAAAAGAACGTTGACAACATTGATGTGTTTCGCATCCCCTGAGCAAAGAGAGCTAACAGATGTGGTCCAGAGGGGTTGTTGAGGAGCCAGGTCAACACACACGTGGCCTTTGTGAGGATAGTTTCACTATGAGTGAGATGGAGAATAAATGGAGGTTTGGAACGGAAGAGTGACATGCTTTCATTCATTCTTATGGAATAAGTTATGTTGAGAATACACTGAAATGGGAGAAGACTAGAAACAGATAAAATGGGCAGAAAGTTAGGACATCAGCCAGGGTAAGAGGTGATGGTGGCACAGATATGGGCGCCAGTGATGAGCATGGTGGGTATAGCCAGAGTCTGGATATGTGGCAGCTGTGGAGCCGATAGAATTTGCTAGTAGATTGATTATAAGAAATAAGAACAACAACAAAAAAAGACAATAACTGAAGGGTTTTTGCTTTGTTTTCCTCTGTTTTGGTTGGGGGACAGGCTGACATGAACCAGAGAATGATGTTTTCATCAACTAAACTAGGAAGATTGAAGCAAGAGTAAGTCTGGGAGAAAAAAGTTTGGGGTATGTGAAATGCATACCTACGGTATATTAAAAGGGGAGTTAACCAGTCAGTCAATAGGCAGAGGAAGAAATAGATGTTCACAGAAGTTATCCAACATACATCAGCTTATCCAGTCATAAAGGAACTCCCCAGTGTAAGATACAAGTACCATCTGAGAGGGACGAAAGAGCACCCATAAAAGCAAAAGTAAGACAGAGGCAAAGATAGTTTTTGCCTTCCTCTTCATTGGGCCAGGAAGCAAGAGGTTAGACCAAATGGAAGCTCATAAATCAAAAGAGGAATTGAGAAACATGTAAGTTTCCAATATTCATTTTTCCATTAAATTCTCGGCTGTATCTATTTTTTTCAGCACTTGACATTCTTTAAAAGGGTGTCTGGTGAGACTGGATATGAGTTCATGTGGCAGAGACTTGTTTGAGCCACTCTGCCTACCACGGCTCCAGGGGTTCCCTGAACACCAAATCGCACACCATCTCAGATTCCTTGCAATCAGTTTTCAGAGTTTAGAGGGGAATGGACCTGTGCAAGACAGCTGGAGTGGGATGAGTCATTTGCAGAGATAGAGGGAAGAATTTGCCCATCTGAGGCTCTTTGCTCAAAGGATATCCAGAGAAACATGAGGTTCTGGACAAACCCATGTACTCACAGTATTATTTTATCATCATCTAAAAAATGCCTCACTCACAATCTTCTCTGAAATTGCAAACTTTCAGGAAGTGACCTGGTATAGCTCTTGTCTATAGCAGACCTTACTGAATAATTATAAACAGAGCATATTCCCAAGTTTGCCAAGAGAACAGAAGGTGCTATGAACCACAGCCTATGACTTGATGATGCCCAAAAGAACACCTTCTCTTCCCAAATAGTCAACTGATTACTCAGGGTAAGAAATAAATGCTGATCCCGAGTGACCTCAACTTTTCCAACTTTCATTCCCTTAAAAACTGCCCATCACAAATCTGTGTATCTTGGATACTAAATTTTAAAGTTTCCAATTCCTATCAGATACCAGCCACTTATGAGAAAGATAATTAAGGAATCTGGACCAGGTTTAATGTCTTTCACAGTTCAGTGTGAAGGGTTAAGAAGAGTGATTTGAGGAGGATTGTCTGCAAGAAAATCATAAGAAAAATGTCGGTGCGACAGTCGCTGGCCTGCTGTCTCTCAGCACCGAATCAACCCAACTGTGCTGTGTTGCTTTACATTGTTTTCTCATTATTCCCCAGCCAGGTGGATTCCTGTTAGTTCCTGTCAATGAAAGAGATCAGTGTGAAATTGGAAGGCAAGGAAGGAGCAAGATGGACTCTTTTTCTATTTACAGTTCTTACAAGTTTCTCTTCAGCAGCAGAAAAGAGCATAATACCAGCGATGCTGCCTACATCTTGCAGAGGCACAGCCACCAGTAGGCTGTGCTACTTCAGGGACAGAGAATGAACACAACTGTGCCATTTCATCAGACCACCAGTCTCAGACCATCTCTTCTTAAGAGGTCTGAACACAGGCCAAAAAGTCACTTCCTTTGAGGTTCTCCTATGGCTACACGGTATGTACCACTCAGATAGCAAAGCACTGGCCACACAGGTCAATCACCTGATCTCTGAGGCAGATTGGACCTTTTGATTGTTTCAGCCCCAATTGTAACTGTTTTCAATAGGAGCGGACATTGTGCATGCCTTGGCATTCTCTTCTAGGCCTTTCATCCTTCCAACACTACTGTGTGATGTTTTAACATATATCAATAGTTCTTTAACTGGGTGGACTCTTTCCATCAGTGTGGCTAGACTCAGGGACTTGATCAGATGAGCAGAATGTGATGTATGTGATAGAACGCAAGTAGTTCATCTTAACTACCACAGCATCCTTCTGCTTACTCTCTTAGAGAAGTCTCTAGGAAAGCTAGATGTTACACTATGAGAACACTCAAAAAGTCCTGTGGAGAGGCCTATGTGGCACAGAGCTGAAACCTTTGGCCAAGGAGCTAGGGCCTCCTGTCAATGACCTAAATTATTACTTGTGGGTACTAAGGATAATTATCTATTAGATGAAAGTTTTTGCATGGTAAAATGATTGACAAATTCAATTGTTACTGTAATAAGTACAATAAATAATAAACACGAGAGCCAGGGATGAGCTTTCTTCTAAGTTTGAGTCACCAAGCACCAGAAAGTGCCACTAGTGACAATAAAAGAACCTATTATTTTCTGGGGTCATGACTATGACAGATATTAGGCAGATATGACTAAAAGTCAAACCCAAAATGTAACTGTATCAACCCACATAATCAAACTGTGTAATCAAACTGTACAATCAAAGGCTTTTAATATGAGGTAAATTTAACAGTAAGCCAAGATTTATTGTGAAAGCTCAGATGTCATTCATAGATAGTGGATGCCTGATACTTGGAAGGAAAATTTTTATTGTTCTCATACAAGGCTGTGTGTTTCTCATCTCATATCCCTGAGCCTTGATAACCAGCAGAAGAGATCATTATATTTTGAGGAGGGTGGGCTTCTCTTATGTAGGTAGCTGGTGATAACTTCATCAAAGGATACCATCTTTTCAAAGGATGTCTGTTCTCCCACCGCCTAACACCACCTGAAGACCTCTTACCATTACCATAGTCAGAGCTCAACATACTGCACAGGCAAATGCCACGTGATGTCAGGGAGAAGAAAGTTCGTACTCCAAAAGAATAGTGAGATTTTGATAGTGTACATTGGCACAAAGTTGAAGAATAGATGTGAGAATGGATTCGAAGGATATGAGACCCAGAATAATTAAATATCCTGCTAGAGCAAATCAAACCTTACTATGATTTAACTTACCACAGAATGAAAGAATGTAAGAGAGTCAACAGGTTGAACGTTTATCTGAAATACAGACCCAAAGTTGACCTGGGTTAATCAGGGTGAGATAGCAAAACTTCCTAGGCACAGGACTGAAGAGAACAGTAGCTGAGGAAGACAGAACCCTGAAGGCAAGAGCTGAAGCACAGACTGCGGAGGAATGCTGCTTACAGGTTTGCACCTCTGACCTGTGCTCATTCTGCTTTCTTCTCGAACCCAGGATCACCTGTCTGGGAGTACCCACAGTGGGCTGGGCTCTCCCATGTCGCTCAACAATCAAGAAAATACCCCACAGACATGGCCACAGGCCTACCCAATGAAGAGAATTCCTCTACCTGGTGTGTCAAGTTGGCTACTGAAGCTGTCCAGCACAGCACCCATGGACAGTCCTGATGCACCTCGGCCCTGGGAAATTTGATGAGAAACTTGTATGTGATTTTTGAGCAAACAATTCATTAATCCCCAAAGTATGCTACTACTAAAGGAATCCTTTGATTCACTGCAAGAGGTAATATATACCTCTATTAATTCTTTCCTGATGATATAAATATTCTGATATATATATATATATATATATATATATATATATATAAACATACATATACATGTACATGTATGTATTTCAGCTCCCACTTTACATCTTGTTTTCTCTCAGTTCTGGCAATTTCTTCTATTCAACAAACTTGTACATGGGTATATTTTATATTTAATTTTTAAAATAAAAGATTGGATTTCAATTTGAAATGAGCAAAGATTCTATATGTTTTGAATTCAGCATGCAGGGATTCACTGTGTCTTGAGAGAATTTTTATTTCTCGTAGGTGATTGATGAAGATCATTTGGTGCTCTGTGCATGGAGGGGTCCTAATGCTGAATCCAGGAGGAGATGGTATTGGGATAAGCCAGTGTGACAGAGTAAGAAATAGTCACTGCTGAAGGACCTCAGCCCTTACAACTTACCTCTGCAAGTGTGCGTTCTTCCTAACCCTATGCACTGCATTAGGAGGACAAAGCACATGTAGTCCAGCTCTATAAGCCATCATCCCTAAGCAAATATTTGTGAATAGGAAATATTTAGTTACATTTTTTGTCTGTGGAAGATACCAAAACTATGCTGATTTGTGATATACAGGTTTTGCTGTGCTTTGAAAGCTTGTGTCTTTATAAAATTCATATTACAGTAAATCACAATGCAACAGTTACTAAGAGATAGGATTTTAAGGAGGTGATCAAGCCATCCTTATAGATTAAATGAATTCTCTTTAAAAGATCTCGAGGGGACAGCACCTTCCTTTTCTCCTTGTACCCTTCTGACATGTGAGAATTCAGTAATAATATACCATCTCGAAAACAGTAAGCATTCTCTAGACACAAACTCTACCTACAGCCTGAGCTTGGATTTCCAAGCTTCTGAAGTTATGAGAAATAAAATTCTAATATTTATAAATTACTCAGTCTAAAGCATTTTATAGTGTACCTTGAATAGACTAAGATAGATTTTAAAACAGGACAAGAGCTTGAGTCATAAGAGTGACTTGGGATCATCTCTTTCAGACACTTTGCCTAAGTACATAAAACACAGTTTCTGAAAAATTGTAACCATTATTTCCCACTTTCTGGGAGGCATATTATGGCAGTATGTAAAGTCTGTGCCTATTATTGCTCATAAGGCCCATTAAGCATGATTTTATCACTGTAGCTGACATTGAGATGCTTTTCACATGTCAAGATGATCAGGATCTCTTTGTGTGACATATGACAGATGAAGACTTAGCACTGAACAAGACTGTGAAGGTCAAGTTTGTTTGGTCAGTGTTTTTATCACAGCAATAGAGAGGCCAGCTAAGACAGAAATATAGTGGAACGGCTCTTCACAGGTCCAGAGTGACTGTGCATTGGAACATAATGCCTATCCACAGATACATGGTGGCTGTCCGCAGACGCATAATGCCTACCCCTTGATGCATAGGGACTGAGACAGACACATAGTGGGTGATATAGATACATAGTAATTGTCCACAAGTGTGTGGTGACTGTCCACAGGTGCATAATATCTGTTCATAGGCACATGTCCACAATGTCCACAGGAGTACGGTGGCATCCACAGCTGCATAGTGACTGTATGGTAACCAGGTTGAAGAAGGTCCATAAAGATCTCACACAGGCTTATAATGCCCAACACTGGAAACCTTCCTGCTGATCTTCCAGAATAACTGAGACTAATGTTCAATGCCTGTCTACCTCCCAGCTGCACAGCAAATTTCTGTTAAGAAAGGTTAAGGAAGACCCTCTAAGAAAAATAATAGGTATGTGCATTCTAACCTTGGAATCAAGCAAGAGAGTCAGCAGCAAATTCTTTTCATTAGTGAATCTCAATAACTATAATCTGATAAATTAGAATTGGCAAAGTAGGTATCACTCTTAAAACTTTGTTTTTCCTGTTTTCCTTTGTCAATTTTATGTATTATTTCAATTAATGTAATCAAAACGCTAGTGCTTTCCATTTTTAAAACAAGAAAAGTTTTCAGTCAAAGCTGAGGAATAGACTAATGAATCAATTCCTTTCAATTTGTGCTGGAAACAACACTTGTCTTAGAATGAAAGGTAAGTAAGCACTGGTCTAGCTATCTTTTGCATTGCTGTCATCTGGCCCGGATCCTAATTACTAATGAAGACAGGAAAACACTTTTTATTAGACTGCACATCATACAACAGAGGGTCTATAACCACATACACAAAGGAGGTGGAGGAAATCCTTACTGACTAACCGTGTGTGGGCGCATTGGTCTCCTGTTGCTCTCCTCACCAGGACTGCTCTTTCCTAAGACATTTTACATTTGCTTTTTCCTCAACCTCAGATTTTCTCTCCCCAGATAACCACATCCCTTATGCACCTTGTTTTTCAAGTCTTGACTTCAAGTCATTTTCTCATGGAAGCCTTGTATTGTCACCATATTTTAAAGCTCAGCTCCTTCCTTGGTTTATTTATTTTCCTTGGCATATATTGCTATTACATATATTTTCCATTGTATATCTCTTTCGATAGACTATAAACTCCATAAGCCAGGACTTTTTTTTTTTTTCACAACTCTATGTCCGGCCCTTAAAATGGTGTCTGGCCAGAAACCCTGTGAATAGCTGTTGAACCAATGAGCACACATGCAGTCAATCATATTAAAAAACATGAGCAGAAAATGCCATGGGGGCTGAGATGGCTCATCATCAGTAAAGAACACTGACTGCTCTTGCAGAGGACCTGTGTTCAATTTCTAGCATCCACATAGTGAGTAACAACCATCCAGAATTCCAGTTCCAGGGGAATTGGATGCCTTCTTTTGACCTCACAGCCATTGCATAATACAGGTGCACTTACACGCATGTAGGCAATACACTTGTGCATATACAATAAAAAAAAATAAAATATTTTTTGAAAAGAAAATGTCAGGGAGATGTGTTATGCAGCATTCAGATCTTCTCTCTTTCTTCCTTAGCAGACAACATTTTACCTAGATCTTGATAGATTCTATTTCATAATTTTATTGCCAAAATACTCAGCTGTTTGGGGAAGGTGGGGGAAGACAGACAGCTCTGATAAATTATACATGCCCTAGGAAATTTCAAAAACTCTATTCCCTGCATTCTTCATAATACATTATACTTTGACATTTATAAAAATGAAAAACAAATAGAAATTAATCTCATCTTTAAAATATGAATCCTATAAATGTTATTGGATGATATTTATATCACATTATTTTAAAATATGTTTCATGCTTAGTTTTAAAACCTATTACTCCTTCACAACTTAGAGAATTTTTAAATTAATGGATGTTTATTTTTATAATCATTAATATTTCTGCAGCAAGATATTTGCTAATCTAGTAATATTCTTTTTTTATTTTTAGCCTGCACTATAAAATCAGTGTTAATACTCAATTTTTAGACTTCTTCCAAGAGCTACTTCCTAAAAGGGAACCAGGAAATTAAAACACGCTGTTAGGACAGGAAGATTAGAAAAGTTGATCATATAAGCAATACAAATGATCAGAAATATGCGATCTCAATAAACATAGATGCTAGAACAAACATTTTCCCCATGTTCTACTAATGGGCCTTTGTGGATAGGTCCCAAGAAGAGCTGGAGACAAAATTGCTAGAAGTCCACACAGGACCCCATCTGTAGATTCTGGGGAAACGTACAGAAAGACAACTGCTTAGAAACACTGTGGATATAGAGTATTTATAAGAGACTAAGAAAAAGAACACAAGAAAGCGATAGTCCAGCCTGGTCTCTGCAAGCAATCTGAGGTGCAAACAAGACGTTCCTGATGTTAGCAAGATTTAAATTCAAGAACAAAATTTCCTCTTTAGCAATTTCAAGGTTGCGTTAACTCAATCACTGTGGCTCATGATAGAGCACAAGTGAATAGATCACTGCTGGGTGAGGGAGAGTTGATCTTCTTTAAGGGAGTGATGCTGGATAGACTAACCAGAAGGCTCCAGAAGATGAACTCACTGAGAGACATCTGAGTGCATAAACTTGACTCAATAGACCTTAACACATATAGCAGAAATCCTGTGAGTGGACTATGGATGGTTTCAGACAGGGGAGGGGGTTTAAATATGATTAAGATGTACTGTGTGAAGTATACAAAAAGTCAATAAAATACACATTGAATATATAATATACATGAATATATATATATAAAATAGGTCAAGTTAGAAGACAATATCTATTCATTGTTTGATAGTTATTCCACACTGAAATGGATGCTCTAGTACCCCCTTCCTTTTCAACCCCATAAATTTGATGTTTTATTGTCTAAAGATAAGTGACAGAGTCCATATCTAAAAAAAAGAGAGATGGCAGATATTTACAAAAGTTTGCAGAGCTAATGCTTATATTTTTAAGCTTCTAAGTTCCTTTTCTCTTTCAGATGTGAAGGTCCACTTCACAGATGTTACTGCCTGACATGATACATTTTATTTATTAAATTGTTTTTTAACTGTCAACTCTCAAAAGACGTTGGCTCAAAAAGGTCAGGGATTTTGTTGTTAAAGTTGCTTCATACACTTCTGTACCCTGGGCATCTCTAAAGTAGCTCCTGCCTCATAGAAGACAGTTTAATAAATATTTATAGACTGAATGACACTGTTAAAATAGCTTTGTAACTGAATAAATACACACAGTAAAGCTAATTCATAATCTTTACGTGGCTAAGTAAAGACTGAGCATCATAGAGTTTGTCTTAAAATCCTGGTTTAGATCAAAAACACTGGTAGATATAATTAATATAATTCTTGGCTTTGAAGAGTTTATAGTTCAGTTAAAGAATCAAAACTGAACCCCAAAATTATTAAGTAATAATACAGAAATGTAAAATAAGCTCTAAAACGATTACTTTGACCATCCAGACATATAGTTTCCAAGGGAAGAAAAACAATGTGACCTTTATAGACAGCCTCTTAGGGAAGATGAATTTCTAATCAGACTTTGAAGTAGAAGAGTAATTTCAATACGGAGAAAAATAAAGCACAAGGAATACACAAGCTTTCAAAATCATGACTTAGAGTAAGAAGATGAGCTCGAAGGGGATCTAGGGGTTTGTACTACAGAGATAACAGTGCACTAAATTTCGACGCACACAGGGTTTCAGATACAGAATCCATGTAATCACTGAGGAAAAATATTTACGGGGTGTTTACTATGTGCTAGGAATTAGGTTAGGTGTTGAACACCAGAAAATCGACAAAATAAAGTTTCCATCCTCATGAATTCTACATTCTAATAGGAGACATAAAAGAAAATACAGCATACAAACAACCATTTTTATAGCCATCAGTGTTTGGTAGGAATAAAACTACTTTAGAAAATGGTTCAGCAAATACTACAGAGTTGACCACTGTGCACTATAATTTCTAACTAGTACCCAAAATAAATGAAAATGTGTTCACACAGAGACTCATCTGTCAATGTTCAAACCAGTTTTATTCATACTAATCATAATCGGAAACAATTCTAATACCCATTACCATCAACAGTCTTTGATATGTCCACTTAAATAGTCCTGTACATTAAATGGAAAGGAAGACATTTACTAGTACTTGCTATGAAATGAATGAGGCTCAAAAACATTATGTTAAGTGCAAAAAGCCAGACACAGCGGCTATCTGCTGTTTCATTCCATTCTACAAAATTCTAAAGAAAAAGCATGTTTGGATAGAACGGATAGTAGACGATCAACTCAGAACAGAACTGGTGGCTTCTGGGGTGACACAAACATGGCAATACTGTGCTTGTGGTGGCCAGTGACAAATAAATATATTTCTTAATGTATATTGTATTTATTTTTAACTGCCATACAGTAACTTCTCAGAGTTGTGATATTTCAGTCCATGTAGATATGCAATTATTAAATCAAGACGATTAGCATATTTTCTCACCTTAGAAATTAAGCATTTCTTTCTGTTGAGCACATTAAAAATCCTCTCTTCTATATGATTTGAAATACAGACTTAATAGCTGTTAACCACAGCTAGGCCCCTATGTCACAGAGCATTAGAAGTTACTGCTCCCATGCAACTCAATCCACTAACCGAGCTTTCTCCATCCTTCTTCCCCCTACACCCTCTCCAGTCTCTAGAAACCACTACTCAGAATGCTTTACAAACAGTGTATTTGCCTAAATTCTAAAAATACCTCTACAGGGAGAAATTGGAGACTCTTATTGGTTGGTTCTTTTCACAGTACTTTATAAGACATTGTACTTCCTAGAATCAGAATTCTTTCTTGGTTTTGGATTCTGTCCAGTAAAAACAGAAATCTTCACAAGATTTTTTCCACATATATTCATGTCCTTATTACTACTACTGAAGACTCCTGAAATTGCATTTCATTTACTGGTCAGTTTTCCAAATGATGCTCTCCAAAAACTTGTATCACTGTGTTTCTTTGGCAATTTTTGATAATTGTTTGGATGACCTGGGAATAAAGTCTGATACCAAGGTGAATCACTTCATATATAATTCAATTTTTAATATCCTTAAATTGAGTCTTTTAGCTATTGTCTCCTCAAAAACTAATTTTTGTTGCCAACAAAGCCTGAGCCAGCAACATAGATTTAGAATTCAGAATTTGTTTTTCCCTTCTAAAAACTCCGTAAGCCTTCTTTCTTCACAAAACACTATATAAATTGCACACACACATACATATTTCATATATATTCAGATATATAGATATATATATATATATAAATCGAAATTTACAGGGCTGGTGAAATGGGTCAGTGAGCAAAAGTGCTTGCTACACAAATCTAACAACTTGAGTTTTATCCACAGAACCTACATTAGAAGGAAGTGACTCCTGAGAGTTTTCCTCTGACCTCTCCATGCACATTGTGGCACTTGCCTACCTCCACACGCATGGACATCATACACACACAGCTTACACACACACACACACACACACACACACACACACACACACACACATACACGATACTTGAAAGAAAGAGAGAAAGAAGGAAAGGAAGGAAAGAACAAACTAATGAACAAAGGAAGGAAAGAAGGAAGGAAATTCCACTGAAGGACTTGTGTCTACTATATTCTGCTTTCTAAGGCTGAGGTACATGGAATGAGGCACTCGGCTTCTTTCAGTCATTTACAGAGAGACAAAATATTAACGAAGAACTAAACTGTTGAGAAGACAAATGTTAGTAGTCAGCATATCTACACCCAAGTGGACAACCTCACCAGAAGCAATGGCTGACCTCAACACAACGTAGTCAGAGAGAAGCAAAATCACATTTCCTGAAGTCATACCCTGTTGAGTGACCCACAGCCAAGAAGAGGTGTCTTATTAAATGGTTAAAGGAACAGAATTACTTATTATTAGAAAATGCCCTTTGATATTTAACTTTAAAAGATGAGAGGTCTACCACAGACACAGAAGGTCTTCCCCATTAGCTCATGATTGTCATAAACAAATGTCTGAGGCCCCCACAGACAGGTGCACATTGGTAGGCCATTAGGGCTGATGCTCTTTCAGAGGAGTCATTCAATCATCTATTATTCACTAAACAGTCACATGGAGAACGATGGGAAATGACCTCCAAGGTAGATAAGCCTAGATTTAGCAACAAGCCCATAAAACTTGTATGTATGCGACTGAATTTGGTCATAAATTTGAGTATGTTGAGTTGTTCAGTAGACATTCAATTAAAACCTTCATTTAAAGAATTATGAGAAGTATTACAAAATGCCATACCCCCCCCCCATGACTGCTCAGGTTGTGATAATTTGAAAGTTTTTCTCCCAGGTCTTCAGTGTCATGTGGACTCTTAATACAGACCTTTGCTCATAGGCCTAAACATTCTTGTACACCACCCAAAAAAATCCTATCTGGACGTGCACCAAACATTCAAATGCCCAGAAACTGAAAGGTATTTCATTCTTTCAAACATTTCTCTTTAAAAAAAAAAAAAAACTTGACATGGGGGCGGGGGTAACTGGAGAGATGGCTCAGGGGTTAAAAACACTGGCTGCTCCTGCAGAGGATCTGGGGTCAATTCCCAGCACCCACATGGCAGCTAACAATCATCCATAACTCCAGTTCCAGGGGATCTGATGCCCTCTTCTGCACTGCAGGACACGGGTGCACTTACACACATACAGGCAAAACACTTCATACACATAAAAAATAACAGAAAATGAAATATCTGACATTTTGATCTACTGATTGATATGAAAATAGAGGCAGTCTGGACAGCCAAGTCCAGAATGGCAATTGAAAGAGTCATACTGGAAAGGACTAGGTCATTTTGCAAAGAAGGAATTCTTGGTTTTCTGTGTTTCTCCTCAAAATGCCTTTTCAGCTTCTACACTGGGGGACAATATTTGTGCCAGCTTGAATATTTGCCAAAACAACATCACAGAACACTGTTTCCTGTAATAATGGAGACAATGACTCACACGCTGCAAATTCAAGCCACACCAGTTTCAATTATTCCAGGCACTAATTCATTTGCCTCTAATGTTTCAGCTAATTCCTGATGCTTTCCTAGATCACAGAATTATTTTTTATTTTGTTACAAAACATATTTCTTTTGGCTTGAATGAGACTGTGTCCCATACACCCCAAGTATTTGGACATTTTTGTCCCCAGTTGATAGTCCTATTTGGGAAGGTCTTAGAAAGTGTGGCCATGCTCAAAGAAGCACGTCACTGGGAGTGGGCTTACAGAGTTCTTAAAGCCTTGTGGGATCTGCAGTCACTCTCTGCTTCCTGTGCCTGTTTGGAGATGTGAGTCTCTGCTGCTTCTGCTCCAGCACCTCCCGCCACCGAGTCTCCCTGCCATGACGGATTCCAATTCCCCCGGAACAGTAAGCTCAAATAAACTCTTCCAATTTAAGTTCCCTTGGCCAAGGCATTTTTTCACACCAACAAAAAAGTAATGAATACAATATTCTTATTATTTGATAAGAATGACTAGGGATATAGCTCTGTGGTAGAGCACTTGCTTAGCACATGCAGGCCCTGGCTTTGGGTTCCCACCACTACAAACGAGTGAACAAAAAAGTTCCATAATCATTTCATGAGAAATTACTCCATATGTAGTGATGCTCAATACATGAGAAAAAGATTGTACTCTAAAGAGAAAAAGGTAAAAACTTCTCTATCACATTCCATAGGAAGAGAAGATGTATTAAGACTAAAACACCACTGGGTGCAGGATCAAATTTACTTCCCAGTTCAGTAACCACTTAAAAGCCTACTCAGGATTGAACCTGCAGCCTTGCACATGCTAAGCAAGTGTTCTTCTGCTGAACTATATCCCCAGCCTTTTCTTTTCTTTTACAATGTATATTTTTATTAAAGTTTTGTACATTTCATAGATCTTAATCATCGTTAGACTCCTCCCTCATGCTCCCCCACAGAATTTCATGCATTCTGTCATATACGTTAAGACCTATCAGGTCAAGTGTGTGTACCTAGATGTCCTTCAGTGCAAGTTCATCCACCGGAGTCAAGTCAGCCTATCCAGAGATTGACCCTTAAAGAAGATCAACATTCCTTCACCCAGCAGTCATCAGATTCCGATAGTTCCTCAGCTAAGGTTGAGACCTCCTGTCCATTTCCTCAGGTCCATACTGGGTTTTTGTCTGGTTGAGTTTCCATGGATCTTGTGCATGCTGTCACTATTTCTGAAAGTTCATGTGAGTAAGTTCCTTGAGACCTGGAAGACTCTGTTGCCTCATGATCATGTACTAATTCTGGTTTTTACAGTCTTTCTGGCCCTCTTCTGCAATGGTCCCTGAGCCATGGCTGGGTGAGGTTTAATATAGGAGTCCTATCTAGGGACACGCACTCTGCAGTCTCTTCCTTGTCTACTCTGGCCAGTTGTGGTCTTCTATGTGCATCACCATCTGTTGCATGAAGAAGCTTCACTGGTAACAGTTAAGAGATGCATTAGTGTTCTCTCTACTTCTGTCCCCTGAACTTTTGGTGTAGAGGTTCCATTGTAGATGTGTCACTCAGGGCTGGGCATCTCTCAGACACTTATTCTCTCTGTGTGATCAGCTATAGAATCCTACAATAGTCTCCATCTGTTGTAAAGAGAAGCTTTTTTGATGAGCAGTGAATGGTATACTTGTCAGGGTAGAATGTAGGTCTCTCCCCCAACCCATTTTTAAAAATTACTTTTATTTTGAGATAAGTTCTCCCTAGTTGCCCAGGCTGGCCTTAAACTTGAGATCCTGCCTCAGCCTCCTAAGTCATGTAATTGTTTTCTAACATCTCTCTCTGTCTTTCTCTCTGACTCTCTCTCTGTATGTGTGTATGATGTGTTTACATGTGTAGGAGGGAGTATGCATGCCTGACTATGTGTGCATGTGGAGGCCAGAGGAGGACACTGGAGACCTTGTTCTATCACTCGCCACCTTTTTTCTTTGAGACAAGACCTCTCTCACTGAATCTGGAGCTCACTGGCTTTTGGCTAGTCTGGCCAGCCAGCACGTCTTTGGGGTCTACCGGTCTCTGTTATCTAACCTCCCTTGATCTCCCCCTTCCCAACCTCCCTTCCCAACTGCCCATCCTTCCAAACTCCACAACCTCCAGTACTGGGATTATAGACACTCATTGCCAAGCCAGTCTTTCTATTCGTTTGTAAGTTTATTTTGTTTGAGACAGGGCCTTCTGTAGCCCCAGCTGACCTAGAACTGGATATGCAGACTAACTTGGGCCTCAGTCTCAGAGATTTACCTGCCTCTACCTGCTGAGTACTGGGATTAAAAGCATGCACCACCATGCCCCACCCATGTGGGGGCTGCTTTTATGTGGGTGCTGGGATCCAAACTCAGGTCCTCATTTTTGTGCAATAAGCACTCTTCCTCACTGAGCCATCTCCTCAGCCCCTTAATCTTTCTTCATGTAAAACCCCTAACAGGCACATTGTTTTCCCACAACAATCCCATTATTACTGTGGAAGCAATGTTGTTCTCTTGAATGTCTCTTGCTGTTCATCCCAGTCATTTATTCCATCAAATGATAAGCTCAAAAGTAAAACTATACTGTAAATGAAATGATGGAATTGCATTAAAATATTTTACACATTGAATCTCTGATTACCCCCTTATACATTTTTTTAAATTTTTAAAGCAAAAACAAATCTGATGATTTTTAAAGTAGAAAAAAAATTTTCATAAATAAAATAATTGTTGGGTCACACTAAATTTGGTGCCTGAATTCTATACAATTTATCCTTTATCCCTTATCTCAGGAAAAAGTTCACTGCTTCAGAATTATTTATTGAAAAGGAAACTAATAGATTGAACAGCTGAGAACAGTGAGTTTCTATAGAGTGTGGCTTCTGAGAGTCCATCACGCACCAAGAGAATGGGACAAATATATATTTTTACTAATGTGTGCTTCCATTCCAGAGAGGCAGAGAAGGGAAGAGATGTGATCCAGGAATTGATCTCCATTTGTGTGTATTGTCCAAAGAATAATTTTCCAAGGTATAATTTCTAATTTAGAACTCTGTTCTCATAAATAGAGGTTAACCTAACCTCTATTTCTAACTGCTTCACTGTTTGTTTTACTCCAACAGTGGGCTAAGCTCAGTGTACCCATTTGGACCACCTGCCTGAAATGGACACTGGAAGCAATTACACTGGAATTCATGCAGGAGACTACAAAAGTAACAATGCACTCAAATGTAAATCTTAGAAGATGGTGATACAGCCACAGTAAAGACAAACCTATAGATAGCTCTCAGTGAGTGGTAACAACACTGTTGCAGTATTTGGTTACAGAATAACTAGAAAGGAGAAAAAGGAGAAAAAGGAGATAAGGCCCGGTAAAAAGCAAACAAAAAGATATAGATTCACTATAAAAATTAGGGTGAAATTGGATGTTGTGACAAGTTCCAGCGGGAATGATTAGCAAGAGCTTGGATCTATATACTAACTGGCACCCTGGAGACAACTGAGTTCTGGGAGTTGAACCCAGCAGCAGAAAATGGAACGCAGGAGGGACACAGGCCATCAAGTCAGAGACAAGGAACAGGCAGGTGGAAGAATCATAAAGAGCCAGAAAGATGAGCCAGGGCATTTCTATACCAAAATAGATGAGAATATTTTCTTCTACTTTCATACATCCAGTAAAGTGAAAGCAAAGCAGTGCAAAGCACATAGGCCTGAGAGACCAGACTTTTTACTATATTACCTAACTTCCATAGTGGCATAAAGAAAGCCAACACATTCATGCAATCAACTGATACTTATTGCAATATCTACTAAGTAGATGAGGAAGTCACAGCAGGCTCCTGCCAAAAGAAAAGTGGCACTTTGGTTCATCTTTAGTAACCCACAAGCAAAGAAACTGCTAGGAATATAGATAAGGTTGAAGTGGATTCCTCCCCAATCAAGCTTCCAGTGAAAACACCACCTAGAGAAATCCTTAACTTCACCCTTAATTTATGTCAAGAGTTCAGACGGTGTGTGTGTGTGCACGTGTGTGTGCGCACGTGCTAAGGGGGATCAACCAGGACTTCATGCATGCTAGGCAAGTACTCTACCAATGAGTACCAATGAAGCCCAAGAATTCAGATTTCTGACCTACAAAAATTATAAAATAATAAGTAGGTATTGATAATAAGTAGGTGTTGTTTTCAGGTACTAAGGTTTTGATGTTTTGATATGTAACAACAGAAAACTAATACAGGCACATGGCGTGTAACATTATATCATTGTTATCAAAACACAATAAAGACATCTAAACCCCAGCATGAGCACTGAAGATGGACAAAGGAAATGGAAAACATTTTCCTGGAAATCTCCCAAGGTCAGACAGAACAACAGGGAAAGGCCCATGGGACTGGGGCAGGGATGCCTCCCTCCATTTTTGCATAGAGACAGGGAGCAACAGCATTTCTGTCCAGTCATTAACAAGGTGTGATTTTTGTCTCAAAAGTATCCAAGACAACTCATTAAAAACAGAGGAGGGAGAACCTGAAGTACCTCAGGACCTCCACAGTAATCTCGAAACAAGAGAAAGAGAACACTGCTCTTCTCAGAGATATGGTGACTGTGAAAGTTATTCTCCAAGTCAGTCTTCTTTAGGGAGTGAAGTGAGGTCTTTCCCAGTAACTATGACATAGCAATAGACCCAGACATAGAAGGGTCTACCTGAGATACACAAAACCCATCACTGCCCAGAAAAGATTTCCTTTTGCGATTGGGCAGGTTTGAATCTACCAACTCTTTCCCCATCCTCTACCATCTCTGTGATATTTTGTTTCATTTCCTTTTGTTGTGTTGATTTTTATAGACACAGTCTTACTCTGTCTATAAAAATACTCCAATGAGCAAAGAACTTGCTATTCATCTCAGGCTGGGCCTCCAGCTCCAGATTCTCCGGCCTGGTACCCCCAGAGTGCTGGGATTACAAAAGTACACAGTAAACCCAACTACCTTTACTATGGTTTGCAGTAATCAACCCACATACACTGAGCCTTCATGCAAAATATTCCAGACGTGGGAGAGGACTCTGAGTAAATAGATGTAAAGTGGGCAGGAGAGCCTGTCTGCCTCCCTTATTGGATACAGGTCCTATACTCCTATATGAAGGAGCCAAATATATTTTTATGGACATCCAGGAGAATAAGAGAAACCTTTCAATGAACAGACAGAAGAATGATCCCTAAATGAAACAGAAATGGCACCATAAGAAAAATCTAAGACTCACTCTAATCTTAGAAAAATTCAAAACCTCTTAGCAAAGCATGAATAAGCCACTACCAGAAAATAGTGATCCAAGAAGGAATGTTTAGAAATTAAACATTGTTGCAGAAATTAAAACTCATTCAGTTTTAATTAATACTCGATATTCAATATTGCAACACGGAAGTGATGTAGAAAAATAGAAACAGATATATCTCCAGGAACATGAAGCAGTTACAAAAATACTAGAAGAAAGTCAGAAAATCTGGAGGAAAACACCAGAAAACCTGAGTAGTGTTTAATAGTAGCTACAAAAAGGGAAAAGTCATCATTAAAGGAAGCAAAGAGTTGGGGAAAAGGTAGCATAATGACCGTGCATTTAGACATACAGAACACAAGTTTTCTTATGAAAAAGTGCTTCAAGACAAGCACAAAGAATAAAGACCCATACTTGCAAATATTCTGGTACAGTTTCAAACTACAAATGAAAAATTTCTAATGATTGGGTATTAGGGTCTTGGCTCAGGTTTCTTTAAACATGAATTTCAAATGCTTAAAACAATGTGACAATTCCTTTGAAGTCTTAGGGAAAGTAATTTTAAACCTATATTGCTGTAACCAGTTAATTGTCAATCAAATGTAAGAATAAAATCAAGACATTTTGTGACATGCAAGAAATTTAAAAACTTTCCTCCCAGATATGTTCTTTAAAAAAAACCGTTGCATATGTACTTCTGTAAAAATATGCCACAAAGAAACATATGTCTCTTCTGTCAGTAACAAAAAAGAACAGTAAGAAATTCACAAAAAGAAGCCAAATGCTTTATCACAAAGTCATTCAAGTATGAATAAAATTATAATGTAGCATGATTTTGAGTTATTGACTGACTTTAAAAGATGCCACTTTTCCTTGATGCTTGGAACATTCATCATTAAATGTCATATATTTAATGACATGAGATTACATTTTCCTCCCTTGGAATACCATCAAGCCTCTTAGCTTTTCAGTGAATAATTGCACATAACAATAAACTTGTTAATGGTATTTAAAGGCATTCAGCTTTTCAAATCGACTTATATACAACACTAAAAGATTTAATTATGGCTATAGACCAGAAAGTAAATGTTTTCAAATCTTAATAATATGAAAAAGTATATAGAAGTCCAAATATCAGAATGAAAACTAGAATTGACTAAGGCCAGGCCAGAAAATGTTTATTTAATTAAACACTCTTTTAGTTATTGATTTAAAGCTCATTAATGTCATCTTCTCTCTCAGTGAATGACGATAGCCCAAAATAGATCCGATTTAACAGCAAGCCCCTGCCATGGACTTTGAACACAAAGGGAAGTAGACACATCATGACAGAAATCATTCACTATATCTTTAATGTGCCCACTCCCAGACTCCTCTGAAACCTCACTGCCTTTCCTGTTCCTCAGAGTTCTTTAGTAAACAATAACAAGAAATTTTCGGTGCGTAGGTTCCATGGTAGTCTTCATTTGCACAACCAAGTCCAGATTTAGGGTCTGTAATGATGTGTCTCAAATGCATGACAAACATCAGCTTCCCACAAAATAGATATTCGTTCTTGCTTCTGACTAACAATACCAAACTATAAACTGATTAGTATACTTGTTTGCCTTAGAATTTGTAAGAAATAGATCTTAAAATATCATTCTAATACGCAAAGATTTACTTCTTGTTCAACAGTAGGTAACAGGCTAGTTCAGCTTTAGCCCGTGGCTCAGAAAGCTAACAGCAGCACACCCCTCTCTAATACATGACTTTCAGATAATCTAGGACATAGACAGTCAGGCAATGGATGATCTAAAAGGGAATAAGAGGTTGTATGAAGTAATATGGGCAGATCTAAAAGTAGGATGCATCATTTCTGTCCACACTTCATTGGCCAGAACATAGTCACAGGTCCGTACATAATTGCAAGAGAATCTGGAAATATGAAATATGATCTAACTCATTTGCCAGGTGGCGGAAGCAAAACTGGTTTGGGCAACATCTAGCCAGTTTGTTATAAAGAATACATTTAAACTGTTAACAAAAAATCCCAAATGCTTGCCCTGTGGTTAACTACTGAGCCTGTCTCATCATTTAGCCTGTAAGCTCCTGAAGAACGGGAAACACGGCTTACACATCTTTGCTTTCTTGGCCCCTTCATGTGCACAAATAGGTGTTTGAAAAAAATCTTGAAGGAATTAATTTACTTAATTATATTCTAGTAGCAAGACAAATTAATGTGGCTACCAGAGTGAAAAATAATCTCCTTTCTCAATGAAAAGATCAAGCCAAGTATTTTGAACCGATTATATTTTTATTAAAATAACTATAATACAATGAACCTATAATTGGTTATTCCAAATAATAGCTGAGCTACTGAATTTCAATATTTGTTTTATTATTGAATGTGCAAGTAATGGGAAAGACTGCAAAATGTGCACATTTTCTCTTTTTTTTTTTCTTGAGAGAACAAAAGCATGCAGGAAATGTTTAATGATACAATGAATTGGTAATTTCCTAATTTGCTACAAAAGAAGAGGCATTTATCAGGTGATGTTTACATGTGTATGCTGCAACAAACCATTAAAGTAATGAACCTAATGCTCATAAATCAACCAAACAGATATGGTCCTCAAAATTCAACAACTGCTACAAGACTGCCCCAATCCTCAGTGCACAGTCTACGGAAAGGGAGGGAGGAACAATAACAATGGGAGAACAAATTTCATATGTGGAGGAAATAAACTGTTTAAGTTGAAGGGCGCAGTTTGTGAATCACAAATTCAAATGAACATAGAGAAATAAAATGGAAAAGAGATTCTGAGGTGTCCCTTGTGTTTTGCTGTTTAACTATCAGCTGGGACAGTGGAATCTGCTAAACACAACCTAAAATCATTTGAATATGTGAGAAAGTATTGGGCACAAAAATTAAGTTTGATAAATACATGAAACAAATACCCTTAATCAAACAGTGATTATTTAGACATGACTATCATGAAGATGATGCTAATACTGAGGGCCAGACAGTAGATGCTCAAAACTGTGATGGTTAAGGTTCTAGTTACTAGTAAAGATGAGGTCTATGACTTGATCATGGGGTTAAGTGGACATAATGGTGTTAAGGACAAAACATAAAGGACAAGAAGACAGAAACTAAAGGCACAGTTGGTCAGGACAATGAAGATGCTCCTCCTCAATTTACAAGATTGAGTTATATTCAAATAAAGTTATGAAAACTTAAAAATATCTCATCAAAAAATTCATTTACTGCTGGAGAGATAACGCAGAGTGTTAATCACATGCCATGGAGGCCTTGAGCGCCTGAGTTCACATCTCCAGAATCCACATAAATCCTGGCACAACAGATTATGTCTGTCCCAGAGCTTCTATGTGAGATGGGAGACAAGAAAAGCCTCAGAAGCTCAGCCAGCTAGCCTATCATATGCAGTGGTAAACCAAGAGATTCTGCTTCAAACAAGATAGAAAGTGAGGACTGACACTCGAAGTTGTCTCTAACCGCCACATTATTAAACACACACACACACACACACACACACACACACACACACACACACTGCATTTTAAGTACCTGACATCCTGAACATTATAATTTAGCAATACAATACAGCATAGTGTCTTGTTGTTCACCCTTAGGGATCAATGGTTGTCTGAGAGACTGGGCTCACTATGCACAGCATCGGGAAAGAGTGTTGTACTGTATGTCACCAAAATCTGAGAAAAGATCTACATTCAGAATTCAGAGTATGATGTCGAGAGAATTTGTGTCCCATTCTCACCATTATAAATGTGAACCATCCTAAATGCAATCATCATAAATCAGGGACCATCTGTGTATGTGGATGCTCTGATAAACGATGATCACAGAGATTCAGAGACTGAGAATAAGATACCAAGGGTGGAGCTTAGAAGATAGCCACCACACAGAGAGATGACATGCAGAGTTGGGGACCATGAGACCAAAGTGGGGTTGTTCTTTCATCAGGGAAGTGGTGAAAATGGTTTACAACACCAATAAAATCCAAGGAGGTTGGAGAAGTTTGTGAGAGAAAACAGACAGCAAACAACAGCAGTGTCCTGGAGAATAAGAAAACAACCTCAGATTTTACTAATGATGGGCTATTGTGTGGTCTCCAAGTGATGAGCCTCAAAGGCAGGTGCATGCCTCCCGTAAACAGCACTTCTAGATGCTTCTATGGCTGAGCAAAGAATGCAGAACTTCTACACCATGGTGGATGGGGGGTCATTGTTTCATATTCTGAGGAAGAAGGCAGCCCAAACACTTAGGATTGTGAGCCCAGAAAGGACCCTGTGTCTCAGGGTTCAATTGTGATATAAAACTTTCCAAATTCCCTTTGTTGACTTTTGTTATATTTGGAAAATTCTTCATTTTCAAAAGTCAAAGTTTCAGAGTCCCAGGACTGATGAGACCATCAAAGGATGAGGCCTGTGTCTAAAAGCATAGTGGCTAGACTGCTAGATTAAATCAGGCTGATCTCATGAGGAGTTCACAAGGATGCTCACATGTTTGTACTAGTAATTTGTTACAATATGAACTATTATAAAAAAGAACCTCACTAGATCAGAGGATATAAGAAGGGACAAAGAGAAAATTCTGTAACTCATTTTTTGGAGATTTCATTCTTTTCTAAATTTTTATGTGTATGCATATATTTCCTGTGTGTGTGTAAGTGCACCTGTGTTGTGCAGTGCCTACACAGGTCAGAAAAGGGTGTTGGAGCTCCTGGAACTGGAATTATAAATGACTGTTAGCCACCACGTGAGTTCTGGGAGTCAAACCCAGGTCGTTTGCAAGAGTAGTCAGTGCTCTTAACTGCTGCTGAGCCATTTCTCCAGACTATTAAGATTTATTTCTACCTGTGTGTGTGCACGCGTGTGTGTGCACATGTGTGTGCCCATATAAGCCAGAAGAGGATGTTAGAACTGGAGTGACAAGTGTTTCTGAGCCATCTGATACAGATATAGGAACCAAATCCTTTTTGGTCCTCTGAAAATGTCTCAACCACTGAGCCATCTCTCCAGTCCCCCATTAACTTTCTTAACCCCAAATCCTCATGAGACCATTTGTCTACATGTTCAGTATTTTTTAACCATATAAGTCAAACATGGTTCATAAGAACATTTCTAGAAATATTCTCAAGAGAAACTCAACCCTGGATTACCATGGGCGTGTAAATTAATATTCATGTACACTGATCTGGAATTATGACTTTAGGGTGGGCAATGACCACATTCCAAGAGAAATGCAGTTTGCACTTTAATTCAGTATACATACATTAGTAAAGACAAGTACCACATATATAAAATAAAATTATAAAGAAAAACATATTTGTTCTTAGAATACAAAGTACACTCATGTTTTGTCCTATTTTCTATATTAAAGATTAAACTTATGTCATAACCCATTAACGGGTAAGAAATGTTAGTTTAGAAAACATTGACTTTTGAAAGGCAGTGCAGAATTACCTTATTTTTTTATTATCAAGGGTAGAATTTTTATTTCTTCAGTTTTTGAAATAGAATAAATACCACAATCTTTTTTTAAAAAAAATCCAATAACCAGAACAAGATAAAAAGTGAACAATAGTCATAATACCTCATTTAATGAGTGTTGGACATAGAACTAAATTTACTGCACCGTCTGTCTTCTTTAATCACCGCAACTGCCCTCTGGGATAGGCACTTTTCCAAGATACATTTCTCTCTTTACAAAGGAGAAAATTGAAGGTTTTAATCTTATAATATACTATATTGCCCACCCTGTCCCGTTTATGTCATTGCAGTTTACTGAGTACTAAGGGACTCAGCAGGGGACAAGACATCATAAACACCTCTGGGAACTTCTTTTCACACTGCACTCTTCCTCCCACACATATGTCCCATTTCCCTGCCTACCAGCCATTTCCATGTTCGTTATCCTTGCAACTCAACTTCTTAAGGTAGTACAGCTAAACTTCAGAAAACTCACACAATAGCTCTCAGAATTCTCATGCTTTTATCTGTTTCTATTTTCTATTCTCTGCTATCAGATGGCTCCCATCGCCTCAAAATGCTGAAGCTAGTTATCTAATTTAACATTGTTAGTGGCAGCCAGAGAAACTTTGAGATATAGCCATTTCATCAATTATCTCCAGCTGGGAGGATTTAGTGCTTTTTAAATAGGGCCACAATATCAAGTTCATCTACACTATTAGTGAGGTCTTTATCACTGCCAAGTTCAGAAAGTGCTGAAGCATTTAAAGTGTTTTTGCCTTTGTATTTTGGGAACAGTTCATTTTCTTGCTTTTTTAGAGGTTGGGTTTCATCTCTAAGTGAACCAGCACTCAAAATCAGGTCTAGGCAGAACGATGGAATGAATATTCCATAGGTCAAGCAAAGACTTAGTCAGCATTTACCGATTCTGCCTACGTTCAAAGTCCTGTACTAGAAACTATATGAACTTTCAAAAAGAATAGAAGTCTTAAGTAATTTTCAGTACTGTTCATCAAAGACTTCCACTCTTCCCAGGTGCACAGATGTCATGGATCTCCACCCAGGGGAGTCAGGTGTGGCAAATGACTTGTTTCACAGACGAGTAGAGTCACTTCTAGGTAGAGTTGGAAGAATCAGTGGGTGAAGTACAGCTCAGGGCTCTCTCTCTCTCTCTCTCTCTCTCTCTCTCTCTCTCTCTCTCTCTCTTTCTCTCTCCTTAGCTCATCTGCAGTTATCCAAACAGTAACTGCTCATTCAGCTTTGGTTCTAAAGACAGTGTGGACAAAAGCCCTAACTGGCCCACAATGTACATGTGGTAAAAGTGATTTGAAAAATATATCAAAACATGTTTTAAGAGTATTCAGAGTTACATCAGTCAGGATACAACTGACGCTTTAAAAAGTTAAAACTATCTATAAAGATGTATAAAACATCTTTAAGAACACCACCCCCCAGAAGTAAAGAAGTGGACTAGAGATGGTTCAGTGGTTAAGGGTACTGGCTGCTCTTCCAGAGGACCCAGGTTTGATTCCCAGCACCTCCATGACAGCCAACAATCACCTGTAACTCCATTTCCACAGAATCCAATGGCTTCTTCAAGCCTGACCTGGAATTGCGTGCACTTGGTACACTTACAGGCAAGCAAAGCACGCGTACACATAAAATTAAATAAATCCGGTTTTTTTTAAGTAGCAAGATATTAAGGGAAAATTTTACTCATGTAAACAGAAGACAAATAAAAGAAATCACTAAGGAAATGAATAGTCATAACGGGGGTTAATGTAAGGAACTTTCACTGGGGATGGGGGATTTTGTTGCATGAGAGACAGTGGGGTGGGTGAAATTGTGTGCCTGAAGGTGCAGCGTAGGAGATAAATGTCACTCGAGCAAGCAACATTTGGCTTGTTTGATGAAGCAAAGAATCAAAAACTGAAATACTAGAAAAGAAGTAAAAGGCAAGAGAAAAGTACATAGAACTCAGAGAACGAGTTTAGACCTCATACCAATGCATTCATTCCTCATTCATGCATTCATCTGTGTCTTTAGTACCTGAATTCTACTAGTAATTCTGCTAGCAAGATGATCAGAAACAAAGGACAAGTGAGTTGTAATCATCTGTGTCAGATCCCATTGCTTCATGGTATTCATATAAATAGATAACTTCAAATCGGCATAGCAGACATTTGTGCTACCAGAGAAACAAAGCCAGAAAGGAGTTAAGCTGTATGTGGGGAAAAGTATAAATGAGGAGAAAATGAAGGATTTGGTAAATCTTTAAAACAGAACATGACATCTAGGCAGGCTCTTCCAGAAGGTTTATTGATCATGTAGGTGAGGGACGGACTGGACATTTCAGCCTGGGGATTCATTATTCACTGTTTTGCTTGGATGTTTGCTTAACTATCCTGTGTGTTTGTCTCAGTTCAAAGCTAGCATTTATTTATCAAGCACATACTTCGTGCCAGGGATCATGCTAGCTTGGCAAGACATAAGGCAAGATCATCTTCCTCGCCTTGCATTCTAGCTGGGAAACCACAAAATAGTTAGACAAGTGATTTTAGCAAACCATGGTGTCTGACAGGAAAAGCAGGGTGCCATGCCAGTGTGTGGCAAAGACACCTGACATACAGGAATGGAAAGAGAGACAGCCCAGATTAGATGAGCTTGAGTTGAGATTTAAAAGTGAAATGGGAGATACTCTGATAAAGAGAAGGGAAAGATGGCTCCAGGGGTGGGGCCCAATCTATGCGAAACCTTGGGAGCGAAAGTCAGAAGTAGGAAGAAGTGCTATAAGAGCTGGAGTGTGGAAGGGGAAGGCTGGAGACGTATACAGCTGGAGAAAGGGCAGTTGCCAGCTTCAGATGCCAGCGTTTCCTCCTGAAGTCTGAGGAGAGCCTTTGAAATGTGAAAGAACAAGGCATAATAAACTGTACATTCTGGAAGGCAATTCATGTAACAGGCAGGAGAATGGAAAAGAAACGGGGCCAGAGACAGGGAGACCAAAAAAAGAAATTTGTGTAGGAAGCCCAAGAGAAAAACCATGGTAGCTTTCCAGAGTGTCAATAGGAGAGATAGAAAGGCCTGAACATGTAACTAGAAATGCCTCAGGTTGTAATGAGCTGGTCCGACTTCGGGCTATGGATAAAGGAAGAGAGTGTTCAGGACCATTGTTAGGTTACCAGTTCTGCCAAATGGACACTTAGTGATGCTATGCAGAGATGCACATGATTCTTCCGAACCACTGCGAATAAAGTAGAATCCGATAGAGGGGGAACCCGCTGTCCTGAGCACATGAGGAATACGCTTCTACCTCAGGGAGGAGGAGAATGAGAAGTGGTTGAAGCTGAGATAGCAAATGCCCTTTGATGTCTGTGCTTGTAGCTGATTGAAAGACAGAGCCCGCCAGATTCTGAGGACATTAAAATGATCATATTTCTTCTATACAAAGATAATTCTGGAAATAATGGGGGTAGAGTATTGGAAGAGAAAGTTGCTAACCATGAAACAGATTATCTCAGTAAGTCAAGAATGTGGTTATAAAAGTATAAACTAAAGCAAACATAACTCAAAAAGTCAGGATGCAATAAAAAGGAAAATCTCAATAGATTTTAATGATAATAGAAAGAAAGGTACTAAACATGAGCCAGATGTTCTTGTTGTGGAGACTAGAAGAATGGCACTCTATTAAAGAGGTGTGCTCTTTAAGGTAAGGAAGAGCTTCAGGGGAAATATGCCAGATTTCATCTTTGACTACTGAGTATGACAAGTCTATGAGACCTATGTACTATATGGAAGCTAGATGCCCAGAGTTTAGAGGAGACTGAGAGTAGGACCTTAGGAACTGGAGACATGGTCATAGGAGCCGATGACACAGTCAAAGGAGGTGAGTACTGGCTGTTCCTATAGGACATGCAGAAAGACCAGAGGAGAAAGAAGAAATCCCGGTAGGAATTTACAATAGGCGTGACTGCGGTGGAAAGTACCTTGCTTCTGACACTAAGACTCACTCAGAGAGAGTCCAGGATTCCCTGTGTATTAGAACTGAAAAGTAAGAGGCCTGTGACAGGGAGACCAACATGAAACCTGCAGCATCAGACAGTAGCCTCAATGGTAGATGTCCGCACTGACAATCAATAACATTTAATGTGGACATGCATGAGGGCAGGCTTCTGATCATAGTGAGTAATCAAAAAGAATTGTTCAATGTAAGTTATTTTCCTACGCACAAACTTTTTTCCCATATGTTGAATGACTTCAGCTGAAAAAATAGACCGGATAAAAAGTGACTGTGTTGTCACTAGCAGAGTCAAGAAATAACAGTAACTATTATTAGTTGGGCAAATGGGCCAGAAAGAATTGAAAAAGAACTTGTAGTAAATTTGACTGTTTGACTACTCGACTGAGAAGCTGTCATGAGGCATCAATTTCAGGGAGCCTGCAGCAGTGTTCGGCTCCAACAAGGTCAGTAAAAAATGGCAAGACCACCAGCAAAGAGACTCCGCCTATTCATGCATAATACTCGTTCCAAAGCTATTTGGAGACTGGGGGATGACTCTGGTGGCTCACTTTTAGAACTGGCTAGCTTGTGCATGGCATGATGACCTGCCGCTGCATACCAAGTGTCAGTGTAAAATATTAGTTTTGAATTTACCGTGACACATCATTAAAATGAAAAATACACTGTAAACATTTCTAAAGAACCCAAGCCTCCATCTGGTTTGCTTGTAACTCGGGAAAAGCCATAAACAGAAAGGTATTTGTCTCTATCCATAGCCAAGTTCCCGTATAAGTTCTGAAGCGCGAGATGAGTCGTTTCTACGTAAGCAATCATTTCAAATATTTTATAATTACCCATATCACCCAAGGAGAAAACAAAACATCTGAGTAACATTATGGGCTGTCAAACACTCGTCAATGATTTCAGTTCATACCTGTGATGACCATTCTGTGTATCTTTTTTTTTTTCTTTATACAATAATAGACCTGCCAGCCTAGTCTAGAAAGAACAGGAAACTCAGAAATAAGGAATACTTGGTTAATCATTAGCTTCATTGTCAAATTCAGGGAAAACCCCAGAAGCTTATATTTTAATTGGCTCACTAACATATTTGAAAAATAACATTTCTAATGAGATTATTTTTTGCCATATTCAGAAATAATGAGAGAGAAAAATTACACTTTCAAGTACTTTAATACTTGGTACGGGGAATTTAGAAAACTATTTGTCTATTTAGCATAAGTCAACTTGACACTGTCAGAACCTAAGATATTTCTCAAGCAAAAGTGGCTGGAGGCTGTTGGCATAAGGAACTGAGCTCACAGAATGGAGAACACATGCCTGTGTTGCTTGCTAGTAATTTCATATGAGACAAACAAATCCACAAACTAGGTAACTTAACCAAAATGTATTGTCTGGTCACTGTGTTGGAAGCTAAAATGTTCAAAATCAAAGTGTCCACAGAGGCTCTGTCTGAGGGCTGCAAGAGACAAGCCTGTTCCAGCATGATAGCCTAGGCTTGTGGCTGATAATTATGCCTTTCCACCTCACCGTCCTCCACACGTCTGCCTCTGGGTCTAAACCTGTCCTTGTAGAATGCCAGTCATATGGAATTTAGTATCCACCTGGATGTCTCATTTTAACCTGATCACTGCTGTAAAGGGTTTGTCTTCAGAGCTGGGGAGATGGCTCAGTGGGTAAAAATACTGGCTGTCCAAGCCAGAGGACCGCAGTTCAAATTTCCAATATCCATCTAATGCCAGGCATGGTAGTGAATTCTGTAATAACAGTGAGAAAGGAGAACCCCCAGAAGTTCGTGGGTCAACTAGCCTGGCATACCCAGTGGCAAATAGCAATGAGACACTGCCTCAAACAAGGTAGAAGGTAAAGGTGTTCTCTCATCTCTACACTGGTATTGTGGCATAGTGTGCCTCTACACACACACATGTGCTCGCCCATCATAGACACACACACACACACACACACACACACACACACGTCACACACACAAAAGAATTTTTAAAAAGAACCTGTCTCCAAATAAAGTCACATTCTAGGATATTGGAGATTAGAGCTCCAACATTTGGGGGGGAAAAGACATAATAAAACCTATAAAAATAATTTCAATAATCCTTTAGGAGAGTAAGGAAATTGCTTCAGTTCCATCAATTTATTTATTATTGTCTGTCAACTGTCTCAGGTAACAAGATAAAACAGAAACAAACTAGGATAGTTGGTTTTAATGCAACTTGCCATGAATTAGAATCACTTGATAAGGAAGCCTCACCTGAAGAACTATCCCGATTGCCTTCATTGATGTGAGGGCTGAGAGATGGCTCAGTGGTTAAGAGCACTGGCTGTTCTTTTAAAGGACCAGGGTTCAATTTCCAGCACCTACATGGTGGCTAACAACCATCTGTAGCTCTAGTTTCAGGAGATCTGACGCACTCTTCTGGCCTCTGCAGGCGTTGCATGATCAGGGTGCACTTACACACATGCAGGCAATACCCTGATAAACATAAAATAGAAATAATAAAGTATTTTAAAAAGGACATGGGGTAAGAAAGGATATCCATCTTTTGCTTGTTTGGCCTTCCCTGTCACTGCCACATTGATTTATCCTGTCATTGCTGATGATTCCTTTACTGACATAGGAGTCAGTATTTCCAGGCTGCCATCATTGACAAAGGACCGGGATGGCTTCAGGTTTTCAGTGCCAGTTGGGGACTGCCAAGTCATCCAGCCCTCTGGACCAAAGAATAACCAGGAGACAGGCACTGAGGGACTCCTTCAGCTGCTGAGGCCCCACCCAGCCTCAAGGACCCAGCAACTGCCAGGTTTTTAGCCTTTTGGGTATGATTCAGCTATTGTTATCATTTTGAAGTAAACTAATAAATTATACATATATACATATATATATATATGTATATGTATATATATATATACATATACATATATATATTCTGTCATTCTCTTCCTCTAGAGAACCCTGGCTGATACATAAACCTAGGATATAGTGCTGCAGATCAGAAGTATGTTGCTCTGACCGAGTTCAATTACAGAGGGAAATAGTTTACTTGTATTCATCCAGTTCATTAGAGGTAAATGTAGCAAGAACAATTTTTCCTGTGGAAACATCCTATTCTTGTAGCAATTAACCAACTAGGAAAAGTATCTACACGATTACTCATCCTGGATCATTTATGAGTATTAAAATCCACATTGCTTTAAATTCCAAGAGTGTGGACCCTGAAACTTTAGCCTTAAATTTTTGTACTTTAGCCTTAAATCTGCCCCGTTGTCTCCTTCAGGCAAGCTCAGCTAATGACGACTACACTAAGGAAACAGTTAAGTGTCTGTGAAAAGATGCCTATCAAAAATCATTTCCAGTATGAGCAGAACTTCAAATGCATCCTCTGTGTAGTAAGGGCATGATTATGACATGTTTACTCTATGAAAGACTTTGCAGTTCTCAAAGTGTTATGTAAGTGTCCTCGTGCATCCTGATCACGTGATCCTGCAGCAAAGCATGCAAGTGACAATTCCATTCATGCCCACAGAGCCGTCATCAACGTCTGCATGACCTACACCACATAGAAAAAGACAATCGGGGATCACCAAACAATTAGAGAATATTTCTTTTTTAATATTTTATGTAGTTATTTTTATGTGTATGAGTGTATTGCCTATATGTATGTAAGTGCACTTCATGTCATGCAATGCCTAACGGAGATTAGAAGAAGATCCCTTGGAACTGGAGCTACAATGATGTGGGTGCTAGGAACTGAACATAGGTCCTCTGCCAGAGCAGTCATTGTTCTTAACCACAGAACCATCTCTCCAGCCCCTAAAGAATGTATCTTACATAAAGAATAAGCAGAAACTACTTGAAGGAAAAAGACCACAGAGGAAAAAACTTCAAATACAAGTTATCATTTATGCTGGGCATAGTAGTCATGGCTGTAATATGGGGAAACTGAGGCAGGAGAATCAAAATTCAAGGCTAGTCTAGCCTATATAACAAGATATTATCTTAAAAAATTAAGCTATAATTTATGTATTCATATCCTTAGTGAGATATGGGAAGACAGTATTTTTCTTATTTTCATTAAAAAAGGAAAAATATTCTTTTTTAAATGTTACAGTAAAAAATTCAGAACTCAAAAAGTTTTGAAAGTAAATCAAAGATAGAAGGAAAAACAAACTTAATAAACTAGTTGGGAAAACAGAAAAATCTAAAAAATAGCCAAGCAAAATGATGGCGATGAAAAAGAAGAAACATTAAGAAAATTGGAGAATAACGGGGTGTATGGCGCACACCTGCAATCCCAGCACACGGGAGGCGGCAGCGGGACCAGAAGTTCAAGGTCAGTTCTGTCTTCAGCAGACCGTGTCTCAGTAAACCAAGAATGTCCAGAGATGGAATGGGACAAAACAGGAAGTGACCCAGAGAAACTGGGAAAAAGAGAAGGACAGAAATGTCTCAGTTCAGCCACTAACAACCGAGCACCAGCACCAAAGCGTGCTTCCTTCTGAGATGCAAGGAAGTGCTTCAACAAAATGATCTAGAAACCAGAAAATAGAAAGATTCCAAGATGGCGGTCAGCTGAGATCGGACTCAGTCACCAAGGAGGAGAGTGGGTATTTCTAGGTTTTATTCTACAGCAAATAACACTAGAATTGCATTCTCAAACTTTTCATATGATATATTTTTGGTAAGGGAATGTCTAGTTCAAATAGTATACACAACTTGAGGTTTTCTTTTTTACCAAATTCTTTTTTTCATTATTTTATTGTGCCCTCAATTAAGCACAGGCCTTTCCTCCGTCTCTTTCCTGCAATGGATAGTCCTCATCCGTTTTTTGTGGATTTTACAAATTAATTTAGCATAATCAATTAATCTAATTGAATCTTCATACTGTAAAAGAAAATGTTTCAAAAATAAGCTTTCTGAAGACATAAAGCACTATAGTCATCCTTATTGTTAAAATATTTCACTCTATTGAAAACTCACAATATAGGGATGGAGAGTTGGCTCAGGAGTTAAGACTATACATTGTTACACTGCTCTTTCAGAGGACCTGAGTTCAGTTCCCAGCATCCAGGTCAGGTGCATATTCTCACACACACACACACACACACACACACACACACACACTTAAAATAATAAAAATAAATCGTTTTTTAAAAAATCATAATTGGGACAGTGAGATAGCTCAGTGGATAAGGGTAACTGCCTCTCAGCCTGACAACCTGCATTTGATTTCCAGAACTCACATAATGGAAGGAAAGAACGGACTCCTACAAGTTGTCCTCTGATCTCTCACATGCATGCAGTGACATGAATGCACACACACACACACACACAAACACACAAATAAATGTAAATAAGAAACCTTAAAAAATTCACATTCTATTCTGTCATTAATAAGATAGTTGCTAAATAGTCAATATAGTTATCAAAGGATTTTCTTTAATATTTTAAAGGTTCCATACATCTTGTACTGTTCATTAATTTCTTTGGGCCTAATTTTTATAAATTCCAAGTCTTTCAACCAAGAGAGATGGAATACAAGGAGAAGGAAAATTCATGATTCTCATTTCTCAAATGGGATGTGGGGTGATTAATGAAAATTAGCAACAATAAATGGAAAATTATTTCAAACTATGTGGCTTGAGGTTTATAAGTACTAATCTATGCAACATCTTAGCTCTGTGCAAAGAAACTTTGTCAGCCACAAGTGTAGACCCCAGATAAGAGACACAATTTTATAATCTGAATTCCTGAATCACTACTTTAAAAATTCTTTGTTACAAATATCCTTAAATAGGTCAAGTGGCAATTTAGATGCACTGAGTCTTTCTGACATAGTTTGAGGCTAATTATTTTTTCTCAAAGATAGAGTCTAGTGTTTCATCCATTTCTCCAAACCATAAAAAAGACATAATTTCTTCCATCAAAAAGACAAATCAGAAACAAAGCTAGAACCAAATAACTTAGTATCAAAATCTCATAATCATAAAATAAATTTTAACTTATATTTTAAAATTATTGTTGGCTATCAAACTGAACAAGTAAAATTCAAACATGGATTTGGACCTTTTTTCAAGTTAACTATTAAAAGTTGTAAAATTTCAAAACTCTTATGAGGTTGAATTCACTGTCATGCTTATTGTGATATTAGAGCAGTTGTGGTTCCAATCATCATTTTGAAATGTGTTCTATTGATGACTCTCATAGGATTCTGAATATAGCCTGGGCACTGTTTCCACACAGTATGTGAAAGATGCATCTCTGCAGACTCTCAAACCAGAGGACCCAGTTTCCCTTTCTCTATGCACAGACCTTTGAATCTTTCAATCCATCCCGGGCTCCACAGGAACACAGAGATACCTACCAGGAGCAAGAGAAGGTGAGGACTGAGGGTGAACTAAGAAAGAAATGAACAGATTGCTAAACTTGGAATGGGAGGGAGCTCTATTTTAAAAAGGCTTCCGAGTAATGGGACCAATTAATACACGAAAATAGAAGCTCAGCAGCCTTTCATTCCCACTGTGAACAGAATAAGAGAGAGAAAACAGGTGGAACTAAATGCAAGGGTTCAGGCTGCCAACAGTTTAGCAAGCAGTGTATATAGCAAGCAGTGGTGATATTTCAGTCCTCACAATCTGCAAAGTAGGACAAGATGGGAGTGAACGTGGTCATTGTCACAAGATGCTAAAATGAATGAAGGTGTGTTGGAGGGATGGGAAAACTATTCCCAACAACATCAATCGCAAGTCACTGCAGACTTGCAGACCCACACAGCCAGTAACTCTCAGGGCAATGGGATGTGTAAATTCAAATAGCCCTGAGCGAGGATGCTGGGGTTTGAATCCCGCCTCCTCTTCACTGATTTACTGTCTTCTGACGAGATACTTATTTTCTATTTCCTCATCTTCTTACCTCTGGGAATTGTTAAGATTCTCTAGTTAAATGACATGGTGGTAAGATCTTGTGTATTTGTTACTATTACTTTTTAATCGGAAGAACAGAGGTGATGCTGAGCAAGGAATAATTTGTCTTGCTTCGACATTCTAATGCCCGGCATTCTCTATTTACTATTATCTTTAGCAAGTACATTAAACACAGAATATGCGATCCCAACAGCACTGAGAGCAACACCATGGGACCTTCAGGTGCGAAGTGTACAAAATGTACACACAGTTATCAAATGCTTATGATTCACTTGTCAAATTTTTGAGACTGAGTGATGATCTATGTTTATTTTATCTAATAATTATTTCTCTAGAAGATACTATGCTAACCAGACATATTATTTTCTAATCACAATATATAATAGACATATTACCTATCACTTCATGCATTTATTTGTCAATAAAATGCTAACTAAGGATGCAGAGACCACCAGCTAATGATCCTGTGTTCCCCTTCGCTGCTCTGTGATTATGGCCAGATTGCTTAATGAACTGTAACGGGGAGGGGTGGGAAAACAATACACATTTTTAAAGGTCTTTATTTGAGACAATCTTTTTATACATGTGTATATATACGTATATATGTAACAATAATAGAAGAGATCATGCAATTGAGAGTGAGTAAGCGGGAAAGAGTGTAGAAAGAGTTAGAGAAAGGAGAAGGAAGACTGCAAATTATGTAAATGCATCATGTATGCAACTCTCAAGATTAAAATTTTCAGTTATAGTTTTAAAAAGTTATAGATCAGGGTTGTGAATATAACCCAGCAATAGAGCACTTGCCTAGCATGTACAAGACCCTAAATTCAATTCCCAGCACTAAAACAGAAAAAAAAAAAAGCTATAGGTAGTACTACTTAAAAATATTGTTGCAGCTAGAGAGATGGTTCAATGATTAAGAGTACACACTGCTCTTCCAGAGGACCTAAGTTCAGTTCCCAGCACCCGGGTTAGGCAGCTTACAACCGCCTATAACTCCAGCTCAAGAGGACCGTTACGTTTAGCCTCTGCGGGCGTCTGTACTCATGCTGACTCATACACACACACACACACACACACACACACATACACACACAATTTAAAATAATACAAATAACATTAAAAATTGCCTGGCCTCTAAGTGACTATTATCTAAAAGGGAATTACTCTGTTGGATAATTAAAACTATGCTAAAACTTGTTTGGAATTTTAAGAAGAAAATAGCATGAACCAGATTCCTTTGTCCATTAATTTTCTGTGCTGTTTTATCATTAGTTCAAGTCAGGTTTGAAGTAAATAACTCATGTTTTATTGTGAACCTACTCTACACACGAAAACGCTTTGATCATACCTTTAAGATGATATAAGCTTGTCTAGAATATACACAGACACACATGAATATAGGCACCCAATTCTCTCTTTGTTACAACTACACGGAAAAATTAATTTGTCTTTTAATATAATTAAGAAACTATGTTACATCATGACAAGCAATTTCTGTAGACTAGTGTTCTGAATAACTGTGCATGTATCCAGGGTCTTTTACTACAGTCCTTGATTTCCTTTTCTTGAGATATAACTAACAGGAAAAATCCTACAGATACAAACCTAAACAATTTGATTTGTTTGGGTCATTGTATACGTCCTTGATACTAACCACAACCATCAACAATAAAACCCCAGTGTATCTCAGTGTGGTGGTGCAAGCCTTTAATCCCAGTACTCAGGAGATGGAGGCTTTCTGTGAACCAGCCTGGTCTACATAGTAAGCTCCAGACAGGGGGTGGGGGCGGGGGGTGGAGGGAATGTTATAGGGACATTCTGTCTCAAAAAACAAAAGAAAATAACAGAGATTTCTTCCTTCTATATTCTTTCCTTTTTGTGTGTGTTTGTTGATTTAATTTTTTGTTGAATTTATTTTTAACTGATGTATAAAACATTAAAATTATGCCTATGAATGAGGTTCCATGTAATATCAATTCAATACACATTAATAGATCAAACATATCTCTCTCTTCATCCATCATTTATTTATGATGAACCAGGGGTTTTTACATACCTCATTCCATCTCCCACAAAGGAGGGGAGCTAGGAATCTAATTAGGAACCACACCTGGGCTTGGCAGGCTTTCTCTTGACTGAATCTTTCACCTATTTTGCATCCCACACCAGCCAATCAGAGACCAACAAAACCTAAACAAGCCCCAGAACCTATCCCACTCACCCTCAAGTTCCCCCTCAGCCACTCTCTCTGGACTGCTGAGGGTTTCCCCTGTCACTGAGCTCACTCTTTGTCATGTATGTTACTCCTTCTTCCTGAGCACAAGGAGAAGAAAGTCTGCAATATTTTTGTCACAAAAATATTCAAAATTCCTTCCGACTTTTAGAAGTATACATTTTTGCTATCAGTGGTCACTCTGCTGGGCAACAGCACACCAGAACTTCATGCTCCTGCTTGTTGTAGTAAAATAGTGAACATTAGATCTACACTCTTAAGATTTCAAGTTCACATCATCATATTGTTGATTCCAGGCACGACGCTAAACAGCAGATATCAAGAACCTCTTCATTCTGCATAACAGTAACCCTTGTAACAGCAGCTATTCTGAATCACCCTCCCCATAGGCTCCAGCAACTGTCACTCTCATTTCTGCTCATATGAGTCCGACTACTTTTGAGACTGCATACAAGTGGGACCCTACAGTGTTTTTCTTTCTGTGTCTGTGTGATTTGCACTTAGCATAATGTCCATCTACATGGTCACAAGTGAGAGAACTTCCTTCTTCATAAGGATGAATAATATTCCATTGTATGCATTTATCACATTTTCATTATTCATTTGTTGATGAACATTTGCATGAATAATTATATAACAAACATGAGAGTACAGCTAATTCTCCAACATCCTGATCTCAATTAGTTTAGAAAAACACTCAGGTCTGGGTTGCTGATTTTGGCTTCCGACATCTGACTGAGTGGTGCACAGAGACAGATAAATTTGTGATAAAGATGACATCACAGATGAAGGTGACATCTTGGATTTCTCTCTGACCTCAGATATCTCATTGAAGAATATTAGACTGTTGTCAGCTATTTCTTCTAAATCCCTTTCCTCCTGGAGGGAAACTCTTTAAGATGCTGGAAGTAAAAGAAAGCTAGGGGGCTTAGGAAGCTCTTGAAATTCACGAGTTACAATTTACACAAGGCCCTGCCAAGGTCCTTTTATGAACAATAGCAATTACCAGGGAGAAGAGACTCTCCAATTGGTCAGGCTGCCCGAAGGTCATTCAGGGATTCATCATCCATGTCAGGATGGACTTTACAGTAAAGCCTATGCCTTTGAGTCACCCATGATCCTGTTAGTAATCTTGGTAAACTTACCATTTCACCAAGCGAGACTTGAGTAGATTAATTTCTTTGGTCTGTTATTTGTTCCGTATCTGGAGTGAACAGACATTTCATTATCTTCCGAGGAAAAGCCATAGAATATAGGTAGAGAGACAGAAACCTGGGTGACGGTCTTCCATACACTTGAAATCAAATAACTTCTTCTGAGGAGCCTTTAGAATAAATTTAAGGAGATGATCTAATAATAGTTTTGCCCAGCTCTTCACAGTCAACAAACATGGATTCATTCATAAATTTGGAACTGACTCCTTCACATAGTTAACACATAGTCTTTTTAAAAAATAAACAAAAGATCATATACATAAAGTTAAGAAACAAACAATTGATTTGATAAAAGAATTCCAGAGCTGGAGACAAGGCTTAGTTGTTAAGAACATTTTTTGTTCTTCTACAGGACTCCAGTTCAATTCCCAGCATGCACCTGCTAACAGCCATGTGTAACTCCAGTTCCAGGGGATCTGTGTCCTCTTCTGGCCTTTACAGGGCATTGCATGCATGTGATGCACTTACATATACACAGGCAAAAACACTCATACACATAAAATAAGAATAATGAAATATTTTTAAAAGGCATTCCAACACATATAGTGGACAAAAGATTATATATTTGAAATGCTCAGAACTCTTACCAGTGTAAGAAAGGTAACACAGCAGAAGTGAGAGCAGGTGCTTCCAGGCAATATCTCACGTAAGAACAAACAACATCACAAATAGCAGTTATGGAAAATTACTCAATTTCACTAGGCATCATTAAAACGCAGTTTCAACACTGAGATAGTCAATTTTCAAATACCAAATCAATTTTAAAGTTTTAGGAATAATAAGCATGCTGGTGTCAATATAAAAACAACAGAGATTGCTGGGAAACTGAACTTGCTCATCAAGTACAAAGAACTCTTTGGTAAGTGTGTCAGAAATACTTAGAGAAAGATTCAAACTATAGATCTCCAATCCAGTAAAACGGTGTTCTGAAATATCCACTGTGTTGCCTCAAGCTCCTAGTATTGACCTCTCTTTCACTAATTGCTCATATCACTAAGTGATCACATTTTCATCAAGTAAACCCACATACTCTGGTGAGGCTGCCCTCATGCTCCAGGGCCCAGAAGCAAGCATGGAGCCTGGGCTTGGTCAATAGAGTACTGTACCTACTAGCCACAACACTCACAGCACCAGAAAACAGGGCTTAAGACCAGAACTGATGATGGTCCAAGAGGAACCACTACCTGAGAATGAAACTTACAGAGAAGAAAACTAAAGGCCTTGAAGATATCATCTTGGTCTCTGGATCTGACAGTACCTGAAGTCCCCTTGAATTTTTAATTACTTGAACCAACAGAGTGGACTTTATGATGCATGGCCATTCTACAGAATATTATGTGACTTTAACAAAAAATAAGGAGACAGAGTTATATGATGGTCAGTATCTATTGCCAACTTTACCGTACCTAGAATCATCTAGACAAACCTCTGTGAAGGAGTTTCCAGTTTAGGCTGCCTAACTGTGAGTAGCACCATCTTATGAGCTGTAGTCCCAACTGTGTAAAAAGGAGAAAGCGAGCTGAGCAGCATCTTTCATGGCTCTCCGCTTCTTGATTGAGGATGTGATGTGACCAACTGCCTCACACTCCTGCTGCCACGCCTTCTTCACCATGATGGACCATGAGCACAAGCCGTGGGCCAAATTAAGCCCTCCTTAAGTTGCTCTTGGCAGGTATTTTGTCACCACAAAGAGAAAAGTAACAGGGATCAATAGAAACTTAAAAGCATCCGCCAACACTTTCTTTAAAGGGCCAGGCAGTGAATTTTCTGGTGTAACCAAAAAGTCCGCTCTGTCTTTGCAGAAAAAAAGCAGCTATAAATATGTCTCACTCAGACATATTTAAGCCCAGGGACCAGGGCTGGCCTACCCTTTCTCACAATGCATCATTAAATGAGGAAGTAGGCCATTTAGTCAAGAAAACTGTTCAAAGAATCTCCTCATGTAAGTATACATTGACAGTAGAGTAAAAACAACTGAACCACGTATCGTTGCCTGTTATTGCTGATCATCTCAGGTTGGGTGATGCTATAGGAAGACCGAGGACAGATTTTTAACTTTCAAGTGTTTTTCTTTCTACATCCCTGTGTTATTCATCTTGTAATAATGTGAATGCATGAAAGACAGCCAGTGTGTTAAAAGACCACAAGAGGTCCTAAACAACTTTAAAGAAATGTGATCCCACCAGATGGAGAGATGGCTTGGTGTTTAAGAACACATATTGCTCTTGCAGAGGATTCAGGTTTGGTTCCCAACACTTACATCAGATGACTCACAACCACCTGTAACTCTAGTTCTGTCCGATCTGACCCCCTCTCTGGCCTCCACAGGCACCACACATACACGTGCTGTACATACGCAAGTACAGGCACTCACACATACAAATTTAAGTAAATACAACTTTTAGAAAAATTCAAGGAGGGCTGGAGAGATGGCTCAGTGGTTAAGAGCACTAGCAGCTCCTGTGGAGAACCCAGGGTTGATTTTCAGCACCCATGTGGTAGCTAACAACCATCTGTAACTCCAGTTCCAGGGGAATATGCCTTCTCTGACTTTGCATGTGATGTATGACACAGGTCCACTTACATCCATGCAGGCAATATACTCATACACATAAAATAAAAATAATAAATATTTTTTTAATTTAAGACTTATTCTTAAAAACAGAAAAAGAAAAATACAACGACATAGGATTCCCATATTTGAACAATTTTGTCTCCTAGTGACTAAGATTAAATAAAGTTCTGAACATTCAATCTCACCCCCCTCGCCCCCGACACACACATGCACACACGTCTTTTAGAAGATGGAGAGCATGCTCAATTTCATAGACCCATTTACCCAGTTTATACTAAGTCCTAAGAAGGTAGCACGCCTTACTAAATGTCACAGATCTAATTAGTGGCACAGCCTCGCCTTCTGAGTCCCAGTCTGATCTTTTTCCAGTGCATATTACAGGTCCATAGATGCTATTTCCTTTCCTTATTTGAGATGAATGCACAGAAAATAGATGCTTCTCCAAACACAACATCATGAATATGTTTATGACATGCAGCTCAGAGCAGCTCTACCTTCAAAGATTTTTACACCACAGTCAGATTTTCTCTTCTGTAAATTGTTAGCACTATTTTTAGGAGCCCTTTTCTCTGGCAGATCTGGTGTCTCACGCTTGAGCCCTGTCATCTCTTCAGTGTGTATTTAGTCGTTTCTGAGCTCCACTCACTGTTTGCATATCATGACACGGGGCAGAGTTCAGCAATACAGAGCGTCTTATCCATTTCCTCTTAATCCATTTTAAATTCATCCTGAGCCCATCGGAGCAGGAGATGGAATGAGAGTTTTATAATTACCTTTTGCAAACAGAACATTAAATTATTATACAGTGGAATCCTCTGCTTTCTTAGGCATGGTGGCCTTCACTTGCTGGAGAACAGATCGGCCCTGCTCTATATGTACATATATGTACTCTGGAAGTCAGTCCTGTTAGCTTGGAGTTATCGATCGATTTCGGTAGATTACTGCAATAGATTCTTAAAGTGCTTTAAGATTAAGAGATGTGCTTGGCTTTCTTCTGTCATGTATCTGAAAGGAAAACCAGGAGACGAGACACACAATGAAAAACAGCAGGTAATACCATATGAGACTCCTTATTAAAAACATAAAGTGCCTTTCGCTCCTGCTTTTATTAAGTCTACTTTTCAAGCTAAATGGGGGTTAGGTGAGGCAATTATAACACAAGTCACATCTAACTATTTCATTATCCTTGCCCTACAATAAGGGAGCCCCCAGAACACCTTTGAAGGCTCCAGAGTGATGGCAGCAAGTTGAATATAATGAACAGTGTTACAAATGGGGACATGAGACAGCAGGTCTGGTGGGGATGGAATCTTCCAGAAACTGCAAGGCTGTAATTACTGAACACCACCTCAGTCTCAAATGACTTTGAACACTGGTAACCATCTATGGTAGATTACATTTTTCTCAGCTATTTAAAATGAAGCCAGTCAGAATAACTGAAATTTATAAGGCACAGCACATAGGCAAAGGCACTGTCTGCCTCCATTACGCTAATGTTTTTTTTCTGATTTCTAAGCTCACTCCACTCCAAAGTACAACTGAATTAAAATTGGATTGAAAAATAGTTTGGTGTTATTTCGTCTGAGGGCTGAATGGCTACAAGTTATATTAAAAGATCTGAGCTAAATAATTTTTAGCTAATTTTTGTGGCGGGCAGAGAAGACAATAGAAAATTCCAGCCTAATGGGTTAGTACTCTTTTCTAGAGTTCTTATCTGACATGATTTCTAAATTAAGGATGAAACAAGGGAGGTGAGTGGAGAGGCAAGAAATTGGGTTGGAAAGGGGAAAAGAGTGGACAGCCTGGTCATGGTGATTCACTGTGACCAAAACCAGAGCTCCACTTTCTCAAGTCCCCTTAAGAGACCTCTCCCAAACACCAATCATCAATCAATCAATCAATCAATCAATAAAAGTTGGTGGCAAACACTCACCTGAAGTTATGTTAATCTCTAGATTGAATTTTAAGGAGCAAAAGAATTAATACAATTATGCTAAAGAATTTCAGTAAACTTAATGAGCTGACCTGCTGTATGGAAAAGAAACTCACTGAGCACACGCCTATTTTCTTGTCTACAAATACCTGGATAAAATTCAGGTCGCCTTAAAAAGTTCAGTGAGGACCAAAAGCTAGCCCAGGCTGGTGGTAAATCACAAAACAGCCTCCACCTTTACTGTCCGTTCTTAGTTCTTTCCCCCTGTAACACGGGGAATCTGGTTAAAGGGAGCATCCTGGCCGCATTAACAGCGAAAGAAAGGAGGTCCATAGCACAGGAGCACACCTACGAGGGCCGTATGGAAGACGATGGGACGCATTACCAGAGTCCATCAGCTTCGGTCCTCAAACCTGTTCCGTTCTTGTCAGTAGGACGCTAGCCATCACCTGAAAAGACAACCCACTTTCTCCGGCCATCACCCTGGCTGTATTGTCCCCTGCAGGAGCTGTCTCCACTTCTCTGTTCACCTGCTATCCCCTAGTTACTGTCCACCAGTCACTAAGACTGAGGTCCAAGGCAAGGGCTCAGTGATACCTCACAAGCATTCCCAGCTCTGTTAGATCCGCGATTCCCTGATGCCTGCATTCATGCACAGACAGATGGCAAGTGAACTTGAGAGTGACAGCCTAGCAGAGTAATCTCTTACTTGCTTTTGCAGATAGTGCCATTTGTCCCTCAGCCCAACACGGATGTCCCCTGTAAATGGTCCCCACCAGGCCTACAACTCTGTCCATCTGTACCTGAACATGATCTCCAGCTGAGGGGGCATGATCAGTTGAACTTGCCACAGAAGAACCTCTAAAAGGGCATTTATCCAGTGAGGGCCAGGAGGCAGTGGATACCTGGCCAGCTTCTTCAGACCCCAAGTTCAAATCTCTGAGGTCCATTCTACACAGTCTCTCAGAAGTTCACCAGGAGACTGGAGCCCACATTTCCCCAAACATCAGCTGCCTGTTGAATTTCTTCTCTTGCTTCATGCATTCCCGGCATCATCTCTTAGATAAACTGCTTGACTTGTATCACTGTCTCCAGGTCTGTTTTTAGAGGAATGTCGCCTAAGAGTCAGCTATTTGCACCCAAGCCAGGCTGCCTCTGACTTGAAGAGTCATCTCATGCCTTCCAGGGAAGCAAAAGATGCACCCTTCTTAAAAGCTGATATTTCTCCCATGACAAAGCCAATCATTCCACCAGACGAGACACAGGGACAATAGCACCCATCTAGCAGAGCAGCCCCCTCCCAAGTCTACTCATACAAGACTGGTCTTTTGTCCTTTCCTACATCTCATTCCTCCTGATGTAATCCAAAGCCTTCTGCACTAAACCAGATGTGATAGTACATGCCTGTGATTCTATCACTTTTGAAGTGAAGGAACAAAGATTGGGAGTTCAAAACTGGTCTGATTACATAGTGAATTTAAGGTCAGCTTCCTCTATATGAGAGTCTGTCTTAAAACAGCAGCATAAAGTTTATGGTTTACATGCTTCTATCACAATGCGTGGTGTCTTCAGCAATAGCTTATTACTCTCTAGTTATGGTAAGTAACCAAAAGAAACACCTATATTGGTTTAGAGATCTCTGGAGCCTCTGTGACCAGTAATAACTTGTAATATGCCTGGCATTTTTGTTAAGGAAACCATGTCTTCTGGTAGCAGCATTATCCATACAGGATTTATCTTTTCAAGCTCCTTTTTAATAATATTTATGTGTAGATATAGATGACAGATAGATAGATGATAAAAGATAGATAAATACTATAATTAGCTTATGAATTAGTGAGCCTTCATAAGACTTTTTTTTATACAAGAACAGACAAAAAATAGATCCCAGTCATACCACTGCCTGCAGTGACCCCCAGTACTCCAGATCCCCACTCATATCCTATTTCTTTACCAGAAAGCCCCAAATGGATGTTCCCAGTGTGAGTATGTCATGTATACTGGTTGAGGTATGTGCTGAAAAGGGTGACGGTGATCGGCTCCAATGACAGGTTTCTGCATTCTGTGAAGCAGACTGGACGAGCTGGCTAGAAGTTCTGTTTACAAGAAGTCTGAAAACCTAAAGAGGTATGCTGAAGAGAGAGGGAGGGAGGAATGGTGCCAGGCAGGAAGATGGGAAGACCGGAGGGAAAATGAGCTTGGTTGGCTTACAGGCAACCTAGTCCTGGAATGTGGGAAGGAAGATAGTAAGTCACAAGCTTCAGGGGGTTTCCTGGCTCAGTCTCCCAGATGAGGGCAGTAAAATGGGCCAACTGAGCCTGGAGATTCCAGGAAACATAACTGCTGTGTTAAAAATGCTAACACCCGAGTAGATTCTGCATCAGTGTCAAGGGTCCTTAAGTTAGAGGGGACAGCTGTATCGGGGCCATCACTTACAGCTGGGACAGAGATAGATGTGGATCCTTCAGTCAGGAACAGAGTGCAGCTAGCCAAATAGGCTCAGCACCTCTTTCCATTAATCCTGTGAGACCTAAACCTGCATGTTATAGGACTGCATTTTGGGGTCTCACTTACTGAGGACTTACTGGATTCTGGCAGAGTTTTACTTGATAAAATATATTCTAGGTCATTATTTTGATCCAAAAACAAATTTGCGAAAGTCAGCTATATTTTAGAGGGATGATGGACAACTCAAACAGAAATCAAAATCTGCACTACTTTATGACAGATTTAGAGGCAAGAAACAATACTGAATGAGACAAGGGTACAAATATGAAAGGTTCGTTGGTATATTTTGTTCAGAAGTTTAAATCATATCGAAGCACTGCACTCCACAGGTTTCCAATTAGAAGTTCAAAGAAATTCAGAAGCAGCCATTACCTAAAAACTAGACGACGAAAAGAAAAGAATCATTATATCTTTTTTTAAGTCCAGGGTTTTACTCTGTAGCTCTGGCTAGCCTGGAACTTTATAGGTAGACCAATATGGCCTCGAAGTCACAGAGATCCACTTGCCTTCACTTCCTGAGTGCTGGGATTAAACACACACACAAACCCCTGTTCCTGGCTTGCATTGGAAAATTGGAAATTTTTTAATTCAGCAAAAATCAAAATCCCAGTGAAATCTAAAACACAGAGATTCACAGAGGATACACATGTGTACACACACAAGCCAGAATGTATATGATCTCACTAATAATGATACAAGTAGGTCATCCAGTACAGACAGATAGATAGCAGCAATCATACTATTATTAAAACATTGTGACCAAGAATTTTTATACAGATAAAGATAAAAGGCAGTTAATGAAAATAAAGGACCACTCAGGACTACAATTTTTCTATTGGATATACTGCATTTTTATGGTCTCTTTCTCTCTCTCTCTCTCTGTCTCTCAGACACACACATTGGTGCTATAAACAAAGAAAGAAAGAGAAATCATAGAATAGGTATAAAATGTGGCTAGAATATAAGGTATTATTCTGGCTTGTTTATTTTAAAATAAGCCCTCCTCCTTTATCAAACTGAAACATCAAAGTTATGGAGGGGTCCGCTCCTTTGTGTGTGATGAAGGATGCCCGCTGAAGTACTGATGAGCACATTTGACATAGCTGACGAAGAAGACATTTAAAAATTAGCAACATTTCCTATTAGCGTTTAAAATGAGCATTTTGGGCAATTGAATCACGTGTGCCTCTCCACTAGCCTCCACGGCGCTTGAGACTGTCACTCAGTCAAACGCACTGTGAGAAGCATGTGGCCATTCTCTTCTGCACCATCTGGTATGCTGCAATTCTGAAGAAGGGGAGTTAATTGGCTATATCTGAGCAGTCACAAGATTTATAAGTTTGATTATCCAAAATAGATGCTTTTACCCTGATATGTATAGAGCGTTCAGTGTTGTATTAATAATAATAAAAGTGTGCCAATTGAATGAAAAAGCATCATTATAAAAGGGATTTGTGCATGCGATGAAACTGTATAGGTGCCTTGTGGCTCCCACAATGAAGATGTAACTATTTTCATATACAAGTTATTAGCTCAAGTTGTTCTTTATTGTACCATAACTTTGCTCCTATAGCAACATGGTCATGGCAGAAAAATAATTATGCCTGGGTGCTGCATGCCAGATGTTTTTAAAGCAGAGGTGACAGTTTAATTCTAAACTAGTTTAAATGGTAGACATAAGCAGTCCAGAATAAAATACAAATAAAAGAGTTGTAGAAATGTGATGTGTACTTAATTAAAAGAGCATATTTTTAGATATCTTTCTTCCAGCATAGCACTTTGCCATAGAAATGTCTACAAGTGCATACATAATTTAAATTTTCTGGTAGCCACATAGAATGAGTTTAATTTTACTGAGACAATTTAACCTCAATGTTCTCTGAATATTATTTCAACATGGAGGTAGCATAAAAGTTATCAATAATATATTTTATAATCTTTCTTCCTGTCAAGGATTTTTAAATCCAGTATGTATTTTACCCTTAATGGCTCATCTTAGTTCAAGATAACTGAATTTCTGGTCTCTGATGACCATATACAGCTGAGGCTATGGCAATGAATAGCTCATTTCAGACTTTTCCCCAATTATTTTAGTACTGTAGGTAGTCCCCCCCACCCCGTGCAATTTATAAAGTATTCAGAGAAGATGACCCAGGGAAGAGTACATACACATCATCCACCATGAAACATCTGTATGTGTTCTCTTCACACAGGGTGGCTCAGCTTTCCATCGGTAAAGACAACCACATTTCTACATCCAAGTCTGGAAATACTTTTGAAAACTTCTTTTAAAATCCTGAATGATGACAAATGTGTCTCAGGTCGCTTTGTGCCCCCAGAAGAAGAACACAAAGAAATCGGAGGTGGAAGAGCTCTAAGTGGTACAGGCCATGTTCTTGCCTGTGGTGGGAGACTGGAGGCTTACATGAAGTTATGATGGAAATTAAAGGAAATGATATGCTGCTAGCATCAAGGCCTGCAAACATCAGCCTGAGAGGCAATGACTGAAGAAGAGATGGTTCTGTCCTGACCTCAAGCTCTGGGTGTACGTGGATGGAGGGACAGCTGCACAGAAGCCACTCCACTGAAAGAGTGCAAAGAAAACCTAAGGAGGGGCCTGGAGGGATGGCTCAGTGGTTAAGAGCACTGACTGCTCTTGCAGAGGATCTGGGTTTGATTCCCAGCACCTACATGGTGTTTAACAATCATCTGTAACTCCAGTTCCAGGGGATCCAACACCCTCTTCTGGTCTCCTTGGGCATTGCATGACATGGGTGCACTTACATACATGCAGGCAATACACTCAGACACATGAAATGATAAATACAATATTACTTTAAACTGTAGAAAGAAACAAAGAGGAAGGAAGGAAGGAGACCTAAGGAAAGGCAGGACCCCACCCCAGCCCAGAGTGAGCCTGAAGATGCATTTATGAAGTGCAATCACTCACCCTACACTCCCTCCCTGGGACATTTGTACATGAATGAAATTAAATGAATTTGTGTGTGTGTGTGTGTGTGTACATGCACGTGCTTTTAGTCCGCATCCCTGAATGCACAAATCACAAAGGGGTACTGCGCAACACAAAAGGGGACAGAAGAAGCCTAGAAGGAGAGAGAACAGGTCTTTTCTTAGTCTCGGAGATGATACTGTGTCTCCCGACTGTATGAGTGTTTCTTGCCATGCTCCTTCTCTCATCACTCATTTCTTCTCTGTCTATTCAACAGCTATGAAGGCAGAGCACAGCACCGGGAGAAATAGGCCAGGCCCAGCCTACTTACTTGAAATCCCCTCCAAGGTGATGTAATGGGGAATAAAAGGAATGTATGCTGGAGTGAACGACGGAGATTCAGCTGAGTGAACAGTAAAAGACAGTGATGGAAGTGAATCGGGGGAGGAGGAGGCATCAGGACAGGGCCTGAGCTTACTTAATTCCATCATAACGTTAATTGTCTCTGCCACTTGCCTTGGGGGTTGGCTCAGAACCAGGAATTTGTTGAGTTCTCTGATGGGACAAAGATGGTGAAATCATTCAACTAGTTCTCTTTAGGAACATAGGTGAGTGAGCACCACAGTAACCCTTGAGAATATCAACTCACTGAGGACAAAGTCCACTTATCTTGTTACTCAGTACCTGCACTAGGACACTAAGAAGGACTTCAAAGATCACAGTCAGAGCTTGGTGACTCTCTGAATGACGCGTAAGCGTGAAAGCAACATCTGCTAGTCTGAAGACTCGGAGCTGACCAGTTTTTCTGCTGTCTCCAGAGAGAAGGCAAAGGGCTGATGCAACCCTAATAAGAATAGGGAGACCAAATGGAAGAAGTCCAGAGGACTGCTGCAGAGCAAAGCTGGAGAGCAGAGCAAATTTAGAGTCAATTCTTCCCTGGCCTTTAAAAGATAAATGAAATGAACTCATTTGTTGATCAATGTCTTTACACGTTTATGTCTATTGATTTATCCCTTCTGTTAAGAGTCAGCTCTAAAACCTAATCACTTTGCTTTCAGTAGCTAATCCTAGTTTCAGCCTAGAGGTCATTTTAGCTACTCTTAATCATACTGTCTTCTAATAAGCTAAATTATTTCCGTACACCGCGGATGTTTATGCTGTTCAAATGTTTGTATAACGTTCCTGCATTCCCCCATTAGTTGTTGCTGAGCCAAGCTTTAAGGATTAGGCACAGTTAGATCCTTTAAATCTGGTAAACATGTCTAATCAATGCTTCCATTACTCAACTATTTGATGCTCTTCCTGGGAGCATCTTTAGGGTCTTTGTGAGTTTCTACACCTGGAGGAGTCTGCAGCTCAACTTGATAGTATAAAAAGAGCCTGACGAGAGCCATCCCTGCACATATTTTTCTAGGATCACCTGTATCAAAATACTCCCAGAATAATCTATCACTTGACATCAAATTCGTGCGACTACACCTAATGAGTCAGTCTGTGGGAAGTGCTTCTAGAAATTCTATAAGGTTAAATTCTGTAGGCACTCCAGTTATTTGTAGGCAAAGCAGAACTTGAAGACCACGTCTATCTAGAAAGACCATTCTTAGGAGAGATGGCTCAGTGGTTAAAATCATTGGCTGCTCTTCTAGAGGATGCAGGTTGCGTTCCCAGCATCCGCATAACGGCTAGCAACTGCTCAAAACTCGAGTTCCAGGGAATCTGATATCCTCTTCTGGCCTCTGCATGTTTGCACATACATGGTATACATACATATATGCAGGCAAACCACTCATACACACAAATAAGAATAAATAAGTAAATAATAAACAAACAAATAATTTTTAAGCCCCAGTGGCTGTAGAGATAGCTCAGCAGTTGAATACATATTGCTCTTGAAGAGGACTTAAGCTTGATTCTTAGCACCCACATCAGGTAGCTCACAGCAGCCTGCAACTCCAGCTCCAGGGCATCCCAACACCCTCTTCTGGCCTCTGCAGGTATCTACATAAATGTGTATAGACTCAAGTGCAGGAACACACACATACACATAAATTTAAAAGTCTCAAAGTAAAAGAAACTTTCCACTTGAAATATGAATACTTTTTCTACATAAGTAGCTAGTCATGAAAAACAAACTATAAAAATACTATTCTGCTAGGCCTGGGCTGATGGCTCATTGGTTAAAGCCCTTTCCATACAAGTGTAAGGATCGGAGTTCAGATTCCAGAACCAGTGTAAATGCCCAACAGTTCACCTATAATCCCAACCTCTGAAGATGGAAGGGATTCCCAGAACAAGCTGGCTATGGAGACTAGCCATATCAGTGAGTTCTGAGTTTGATTGAGAGTCCCTAACTTAATGAATACCATGAGATAGCATTCAGTGATGATTCCTGACATCAGTATTAGGCCTCCACATGCATGTACAAACACGTATGCACACTCCTATACATGTGCCTACACACAAACATACACAAAAAAATATTGCCCACAATTATTCTGACTACTTCATAGCAAGGTCCTCAGACATGTGAGGTGGAGATGACAGACTGAGTCCATGACTGCAGTCTTCTGTCCCATTGCACAGTAGCTCCTGGACACTCACTTCCTTCAGGGTCATAGAATCGGATTTATCACGCCCTTGGTTCATGGTACATTTTCATCATTGCTCCATATGCGGTTCTCATTTATTATTTCTTTATTTGCCTGGATGCTTGTTTAAAATATCCTAAACAGAAATGTTTTGTATATATGCTACCCAACATAGGAATTAGAAGATTCATATCAACTTACATTCTCCTGTGTGATATTTTGTCTCCTGTCCCTCAAGCAAGCTTTTCTTAATATACAGTCTACAAGTACAAATGCTGGGTTGCAAGGGGACATGCTGGGACCTTTTATAAGACTCTTCCTTCTAACTGAAAAGAAATACTTTGAAAACACGGTGGTTCATAGGCATGGGATGAAATGGACGCAATAATACAGAGCAACCCTGGTTAAGACTCTTCATTCAACAGTGGTGTATTAAGTGCCTACCTGTGCCAGAAACAAAGATGGTTTCTAACCTCAAAGAACAAACTGTCAGTTAGGAAGACAAGAAATCTAGGCAAATGTGATCAAAGCAATGAAAGAAATCTGTACAAGACAGAAGTGAGACCCCTCAAAGGATGGAGAGTCAATTCCCCCTAGGAAAAGAGAAATGACAGGGAAGAGTTTCATGGAGAAGGAAAGTCTAGACCTGAGTCTCAAGACATGGTCTTGAAATAATGCAAGATAAAAATCAAATTCTGAGTCTCAGAAACAGGACTGGAAAGGATCCGTGCTTCAAAGTCAAACTCTACTCAGTTTTCACAAGGTGTCCGCTGTCAGACATTAACCTTGTCTCAGCAGTATACCATTGACAAAACCCACGTAGAAACGTCAAAATCACTAGATTTGGATATATTGAATTTCACTTAAAGAGGACATACGGCTCACAGTTTCATGGTGGTTATTTTTTGCATGTGTATGTATGTATGTATGTGTGGTATACATACATATGTGTGTGCATGTTAACATATATGTGGGTGTACTTGTGTAACTGTGAGCGCGTGTGTGTGCATGTGCATGTACAGTTGGAGGTCAAAGGTTGATGTCAGGTGACTTTATTGATCACTTTTCACCTTATATATTGAAACAAGTCTCCTACTTGATCCCAGGGCCTGCCAATTTGACTAGTCTGGCTTGCCAAATTACCCCAGGGAAATGGTATCTCTGCCTCTCCTAGGTGCCAGGATCTAAATTCTGGTCCTCACACTAGCAGAACAATCCACTGAGCTGTCTCCAACTCTCCATATTTTCTAAACATCTCTATTTATGTTCTTCAGCCCTTAGGAGACCTCAAGCCTCAAACAAAAAAAAAATCCCTAAAAGAATTTCCTCCTCTTCATACTAGACCTAAACATACTGTTTAACCTTCCTTTTTTTTTATCTCTGTCTCTCATTCTACAGAACAAATACCCTAAAACTCTTCTGGTCTTAGAAGAGAACTCTTAGAAGGGTAAAAAAGCAAAGAAACTAAAAGATAAAACTTGAGGGTTAGGAAACTAGGGAATGTGAAAGACTGACAGTACTCTGACATTACTTTGGTCTTGAATAATAATAACACTCAAGAATACAAGAATACTCAGAATAGTGGCTTTATCAAAAATACATATAACTTGTTCTTAATAACCCACTCCCTGAGAAATTGAAATGGTCGAAAAGTAGGTGAGAATCAAAGGATGGGAATCTAACTTAAGAAGTTTGTTTCTGTCAGTTTGAAAGGCTATAATGAAGTACCTTAGACTTGGAAAATTATAACTAATACAAATTTGTTGATCAGAGTTCTGGAGGCTTAAATTCTCCAATTTGTCAACAGATTTCAGAGTGAGCAAGGGATGGCTTTCTGCCTCATTGATGTACCTTATAGGGTCATCACTTAGTGTTCAGAACCTCAGTATCCTCTGTGTAACCTACTTTTGTCTCCATTTGTATTCTAATATGGCAGAAGGATAAACAAACCCCCTTTGGACCCTTATATGAGCTCTTAATTACGTTCATATGGTCCCTTGTGACCTAATCATCTTCCAAAGGTGCACCTCTTAGTAAACTAACCATGATGACTGTTAAATGTCAACATATGAACTTTGGGGAAACACAAACATTCAGATAATAACAATCTACTCTTGACTTCCTAAAATTCATGACCTCACAAACAAACCACACTGATACCATCCTAGAATTCTAAAAGACTTACTCAAAAGTCTAAAGGACAAGGTTACGTTCAAATATCATCTAAATTAAGTGTAAGACTCAAGGCAGCATTCATTCAAGGGTAAATTCTCCCTCTAACTTTAGTCCTGTGAAAGCAAATGTGCACTTCCAAAACACAATGTACGAACAGGCATGAGAGTAGATGTTCCCATTCTAAAAAGGAGTAACGGGAAGGCTGATCAGAGTAACAAACCAAGCCTGGTGGTGCAAGTTTGCAATCCCTGCTACTCAGATGTAGAAGCAGGAAGATCACAAGTCAAGGCCAACCTTGGCTGCAGACTAAGTTGCAGGGCAGCTTGACTAACCTAGCGAGACTGCCTAAAAAGAAAGTAGACACACACATCACATACACACACACACACACACACACACACACACACACACACACACACACACACACAGAGAGAGATATGGAATGGGAACATAACTTAGTGGAAGAGCACTTGCCTAGTGTGTGTGAAGTTAGTTTCAATTCCCAGTACCATAAAATGTAAGAGATGGATAACATGTCCTAAGAAAGTCTCCCAAAGCCACATTGTGTTATGGGTGAAGAACAATCTTCTTTGACTTTATACACTGCCTTCTGGGCACATTAGGGAGGGAGATGGTCCTGCCCCAAGGCTCTGGCTTCCCCAGGGAAGCCCCTTCTGTGGCTTTGCTGAGTAGAACCACATGGCAACTCTTACAGGCTGGATTTACCTTCCTCCAGCTTTCCTACCCTAGAGTTGCATACTGGAGGCTGTGCTGGTTCTGTTTTGAGGTTTCAGGAGTGGCTTTGTTCCCACAGAATTAAAATGGTTCTCTCCTTTGAAACATTCTGTGCTTAAGGCCTTGGCACATTGGGCCCATGATAAAGATAGCAACCCCATAAATACCTGAAATGTCTGCAGAGTGGTTCTTTCTTTGACCTGATAAAGAGCATAAAGCGGATCCATATCAGTCCCCTTTCCTGGTTTTCTTGGTCCCTGTTATGCCTTGATTGAGTATCCTCTCCAAAATTCTTATTAAAATATAATCCCCATTATGGTGTATTAAAAGACAGGGCCTTTAGAGGTTGGGGGAGAAGCCTGCATGAGTGGATTAGTGTCTTCAAAAAGGACTGGAGGGAATTAGTTTAGAATAGTCCCCTCCTACTGGATGGTTCCATCTAAAAGGAATGGGCCTCACCCGACACTACTCCATCAGTGCCCCGATCCCCCACAATTCCCAGTGTTCAGAAAGGTGAGAGAATGCATTTGTTTTGTTTGTAAATGTTCAAACCTCAAGTATTTTATTATAACAGCCCAGACTAAAAAAGGTTCCAGACTATACTTTCTCATGTGTTATGGTACAGGAAGTCTGAAAAAAATTCGAGAATTTTTCAGTCTTTGAATCCTGGGTCCCTTCTGATATAAATTCTGTCTTAATTCATCTTTTCCACACATTCTTCTGTAAACAGACGAGAGAAGGGGAAATAGAGGCTCATCTCCCCTTTTTTCTCTCCCCCAGGGGCAGGCCCAGAGTTTCACCTTTTCTGGATTTTGTCTTTGTTTTTTTTCTGAATAATTACCAAGGGGATTATAATTAATATGCCAAATCTACAATAATAAATGTTTTGTTATTAGCAATCTTCAATAGAATACAAAAATCTCTGTTCTTACATTTCCTGGTCCCACATGTTGATATTGTTGCAAATTACATATTTATATGTTATCCCCCAGTTAACACAGATTTATCATTAGTTATCTTTATACAGCTTTTAGTTACTTTCTAGTTTCCTTTATTTTAGCCTGAAGGACTCCTTTTACCATTTCTCTTAGAGCAGGTCTGGTAGAATGATCTCTCGGTTCACTGCTTTGCTTGTCTGGAAATGTTTTAAGTTCTCCTGTATTTCATAAGTTAGTTTCATCAGATATAGGCTTCCCAGTGGCCACTTTCTCCTATTAACATTTTAAATGTGTCATCCCACTGTTAACAGCCTCTAAACTTTCTCATGAAAAATCAGCTGTTAATCTCACCAAGGATGCCTTGTATGCAATGAACCACTTTTCTCCAGCAGATTTGACTGCTCTCAAGTCTTGGAGTTTGGCTTTTAATAGCTTCTTTGCATGTGCCTACTCAGAGTTGGACTTGTCTCCTATGAGATGCTCTGTGAGGAGCTAGAAGAAGATCCACGTTTCTTGGTTCCACCTTTATTTATTCTGTGGCAAAGAGTAATTTCTCTATATGTGTTTATTCCCTTCTGTCCTTTTCTTAGAATGGGGCTTTAAGACTTGCTCTTTATCAATTTTCCTCCAGATCTATAGATTAGAATTAGTAAAATATGCCCAAATTAACATTAATCAAAACAAATAAATAAACAAAGTGAATCATTATGATTTCTTTTGTTGTTGTTGTTTTAGTCTTCTAGTGGTTCCCAATGAGGACTAATGAGTTAATTCTTGAAAATCCCTTGAAAGTATTAGGATGTTACATATTACTGATAAAAGGAAAGAGCTGTATGTTAAAAATTAATTGGAAGAAACCACTTGCAGATTGTAATAAGGAAACATCCCAAGTTCCAAGGGCACTGGGGACCTCCAGTAAACAAGCCCTCATTAATTTGGCTAATTAGCCACTTGCTGTATTTGCTGGTTTGTAAGCGGCACCCTTTTAAGCAGAAAATTGAGTTGTAAAGCACTAGGAACCATCTGTGTGGTGAAGATGGCATCAGTACCACACACTCTGGATTTCAAAGCATGCCTCATACATTCAAAAATATTCTTAGGATATTTGGACATTTAAAATTCATCTACCTAACCTGGATGGACAAAGTCAGGGAAAAGAAGCCCTGTTTCATCCCTCTGGAAAGAAGGAAGAAAACTTAGGGAGAAAAATCATAGAAATCACTGTGTATGTCTGTGAGCGTGCATGCGTGCGTATGTATGTGCATGCGTCTGTCTGATTGCCTGCCTGCCTGTCTGTCTGTCTCCCCACCAAAGAAGATAAAATAGGACCTCACATGCAGGCAGTCATACCTGTGATTGTGGGGCAAGAGAAAGGAAAGACATGAATTTGATTGGTGTGAGTAGCAAATGTAAAGCTCTATACATCCCAGTCCTCAGTGGAGTGGAGGAAATTCGATAGCTCATTGGTACTATCATTTGGTTCACTGTGTCAAAGCCTCCTGACCTACTCAGTCACCCAAACAGAGCTTCAGTCTAGTCGCTTAAGGTGTTTCTTTAGCCTGGGCAAAATGCACCACTAAAGTCTTACTTTATCCTTCCAGCTTGAATTCACTTACCTAGCTATCGTCACATTCCATGGTTTCCTGATTGGCAGAGACTTCCTGGTTCAAAGATCACCATATTTGAAAGTCAACCTCCAAGAGTAAGTCAAGCTTATAAATGGCAAATATCATCTATCATGTGTTCAATTTTCTTAGTTTCGGTCACTGAAAAGTTGTCCTGACTTTGTCTCAAATTCTGGTGATCCATCAATTACATTTATAATTTCATAAAAATGAACACAGAGACATAAGTACTAAGTTATAGAATAAAGAATACAAACATAGCTAAGGTTTTTCTTTTCTTAAAATGACTTAAAATTTGGTTCTGGCCAGCAATGGTAGCACATGCCTATGATCCCAGCACTTGAGGGGATGAGGAAGAACCATCAGGAGTTCAAGGTTACAGAGCAAGACCATCTCTCAAATAATTTGTTTAATTATATTTTACTCCACAATAACTAATTGTCTTGCAAACCAAAAAGCATGTTACTGGTGGTCGAATACACCATGGTTAGCTAAAAATCTGAGGTAGAACCTATTTCTAGACTCAGAAATCCATACATCCAATTGTACTAATTAAATGAATTCCACACAGTACTTAGTACCTCCCATCATTCCCTGAGCCTCACCCATCTTCCCCCCACCCCCTCTTCCCCTCTCTCTCTCTCTCTCTCTCTCTCACTCTCTCTCTCTCTCTCTCTCTGTTCATCTCAACAGTTCAAGTAGACTAGAATCACAGAGAAGTCATGGGCATCAATGGGCCTTGCTTAGTTTAAGATGGCGCGCAGAGCAAATGGAAATATCCTTATTAACTAGCAAAGAAGTAGAGTATATTTCTGAATGCTGCTAATGAGTGGCAGAAGCACAGTGCTTTTATCATGCAGTGTGCAAATTAGATATTTATGGGTTTCCTGTGGTGTTCAAGGTGTTCTGCCTTTCCAGTATTTTAGGAAAGAAAGCTTTGTATTCTAAGAATCTCTTCAGTTTTGAACTTCCCTCAGGCACAAATATTCAAATCTGTCTTAAAGAGCCTGAAATTGGGCAAAGTGAAATAGGCTCCAACAGATTTTCAGTGGATTTTTTTCAACAGTTTCATTGAACAGTTTTCATTGAACAAACCACATAATGTACTTGTTATCAGGTATGCAGTTCAGCTGGTTTGAGCATATTCACAGACTTGTGTAACTGTCTCCAGGGTCAATTTTAGGACCCTTCTATTACCTCAGAAAAGAAACTTTGCACCCTTTGAATAAACTCTTACCCTCCCATTCCTCTATCTTCTAAGGATCTAGTAATCTCTTTCTCTCTGGATTTCCCCGTGCAAGAAACTCAGTATTAATGGAATTTCCTGAGGCCTTTTACAAATGGCGTCTTTCCTGTAGGACGTTTTCAAGGTTCGTCCATGTTGCAACCTTCTCACAGAAAATTCACTTAAGATGGAAAGGCCACAATGGATCCATTTGTCAGTTTATGTATATTTGAGTTATTTCCACCTTTCAGCTATTAGGAACAATGCTGCATGTGTATGAGTTTTTGTGCGAGCCTATGCTTTCATTTCTCTTTCGTATAATCCTAGGATTAGGATTATTAAGGGATATCTTCATCCTTAGAGGTATATGAGGCTTCTGGTTCTGTATATCCTACCAGCACTTATTATTGTCTGACATTTCTTGTTTTAGCCATCCTAGTACCAAGGAAAGAGATAATCTTTTCATTTCATTATTGACCACTTATGGCTCCTCCTTGGAGAAATGTCTATTTATTTGCTTTGACCATTTTTAAATTTGGTTATATTTTTACTATTCAATGCATGAGTTATTTATATAACTTTGGTACACAAGACCCTTATCAGATATATGATATGTCAATATTTTCTCTTGTTTTATGGGTTGTCTTTTCATGTATGTCTCTGTAATACACATATTTTTAATTTTGAGGAAGTCTTGGAGAACTGCATTATGGCATTTAACACCTGGCAACATGGGCTGGCTTTTGACACTGCCCTTACCTTACTCTATGATGTAATCATTCCAGAACCTTCCACTCATCTCTCCCCTCCCACTTTTGCCCATCTCTTTGACTCATTTGTTCTTTTTTTAGCACAGCAGCTTTCCCCAATGTTTAAATTCTTTATCTTTGTGTCTGATGTATGTATATATATATGTGTTTGTGCATGTTCATGTATGTGAGTCCAGACACCTCTACAGAGGCCAGAGGAACCCTCAGTGTCTGCATATGCCAGGCTTGCTGCCCATGAGCTTCCAGGAATTCCCCTGTTTCCCCCACGAGCACTGAAAATACAGATGTCCTGTTACATCTGGCTTTACAGGTGTTCTGGGCACCCAAACTCAGGTGGCTCGCATTTGGACAGCAAACACTTCACCCACAGCATGCTCTCTGGCCAACCACATTTGAATTTTGATGCCCAAATCTCATTTCTAGCATTACCTCCTCAGAAACTTCACTTGATACCATCCAAACCATCTCTGTCTAGTTTCTACCACACCCTATCTTTCATTTTCTTAACAGTACAGATCTTGATTGGTTATTCACTTGTTTAATAAAGTGTTCCAGAATGCAAGCTGTATTAGAGCAAAATTGTAACTGTTTTCTTCATATTCATGGATATATCTTAAATAGCCAAAGAGATATCCGTTATATAGTAAGCATTAGTCACAATTCCTCTAACTTAGATTTTGTTTTAAAGACAAAAGGCAAGGCAGAAACAACACTAATGTATCTTTCAACTCTCACCATTGAAGCTTCCTCATGAAACAGATGCTGATTAACCCAGAAAGTCACAACTTACCAAACTGCAGAGAAAAAGAGTCTGCAGAGTGTTCATCAATGAATAGGACACCTATATCAAACCTCACAGCCCAAGACTCAAGGACCTTGCAGAAGAGGAGGAAGCAGAAAGATTTTAAGAGCCAGAGGTGGTGAATGATCACAAGGAAACAAAGTTTTCCAGACAGCTGGGAAGTTACTAGTTACTCTATGAACTCACAGCACTGGTAACAACATGAGCAAGTTTGATGTAGGCTTGACCCTGACGAAGTCCAAGCACAGAAGTGAGAACCTGGTCACTTTAAAAATACACATTGTGATCATTGTTCTTGAGATATATATATATATACATATGTTGTTAGCAGAAAATTCATTTTTAAGGTGAGTAAATTTCCTGTTTATTTTCAAATATATTTCTTTAAAAATACCTTTAAGGCAGATTAGAACAAATTTGTTCTGCAAATACTCTCCACACCTTCATTTAACTGTTAAGCTCACGCACACCTTCCACTGATTTTCATGCCTGCTAATTCACCTTGCAATAGTTTTTCACACCTTCACTATCAGAAGAAAGATGTGAAGGGATATAACTGGACTCATCTGTCTATTTCTGTATATGTAATAATAAAAATGGCATCAGTAATGCATTTTTAAATATAATTTTAGTTGAATATTGAAAATTAGAAGTTTTTGAATTTCATACACTTTTATCATATTTAGACCCCTCCCCTGTCTGCACCGCCTCCTTACTCCCTACACAATTTCATATGCTCTCTCTATAGCCTGTTCTAATTCATGCCTCCAAATACCCTTCAATGTGGGTTTTTCTGGTCTGGAGAGGAAAGGAAAACAATCCCCCTCTCCCGTGAGCAGGTTGAAGGTCCCAGGCTGCTTGTCAGGAGACTGGGCTTCAGTCCTCACTTACCTAGACCTAACTATGTGCCCTCAAGTCTTGTGTGCAGAGCTTGAAGACAGTAGCTTCTTCCATGGCTTTGAGGTGATAAGATCTTTCTTATCTGATTTATAGAATTTGTGTGAGGATCAAATAGGGAAGATGTGGAAACACTTGCAGCTCTTGCAAGGCAGGGAGAGCACTGCTGTCAGCCTGATTTCTTCTGCAGGGGCACACTAAAAGTGTCCTGCCTTCAGCAACCACCACATCCTTGCCTCAGACTTCACATGCCTGAAATGATTTTATCTCCCCTTTTCCCTGACTGGATCTTTCTCATGTCCACCTCCGTGATCCTTTCACGCTGAGTTTGGAAACTCTAGGCTCTTCACTGAGAACAATTATATCCCTAAATTATCTTATCTACCTACCTATCTATCTATCTATCTATCTATCTAGATCCCCAAATACATACATCCCTAATGACCAACAGCTCCATGATTCAATAAGATGACTGAAGATACTCTCCCTAGATAGAACTATACACGTAGTCAGCTTTCCAAACATAAAGCATGGATGCACAATATATTTCTAAGATGCCAAATCCAAAGGAACGGGGGATAATCCTCAGTGCCATCAAGTGGCAAATGTCGACTAAGTGCCGGTCTAAATGGCCCTTCTTCTGTTTCTATGATGCTTTATATGGTGCCTCTCACCTACCACTTGCAGTAATATGTCCAGTCTCTACCTCTGAGTTGGTTTCAGAAGTGGCTGGAATCGTGTTTTCAAACAGTGTACAGCTATGAGTGCAAAACAAGCACTAAGAAAGGGAGAGGAAGGGAGGGGTTGCAGCCTGCGCCTTGCTGGCCATTCCAAGAACTGTCTTTTTGTAATCTATATGCGCTCCAGGCAGGAGAGGGGGTTCAGCAGTTAAGAGCACTGGCTGTTCTCATAGTCGACCCGGTTCAGTTCCCAGCACCTACATGGTGGCTAACAACCAGCTGTAACTCCAGTTCCAGGGGCCCGAGTGCCCCTTTCTGACCTCCATGGGTGTTGCGCAACAAGGGTGCATTTTCATACATGCAGGAAACACATTCATACACATAAAATAAAAATAAATCAAATATTTTTAAAAAGAAGTGACATTTTCCAATTTACGGCATGAGTCACTTCTCAAAATACTAATTTAATGATGCAGTGTTTATTAATTTAATTTCTCCAGAAGATCACATTCCTCCAAAACTGAGAAAGAAGACCAGCTCCATGCTGGCTTTGTCTCTCCCTAAGGTCAATGTTTCTGGTCCAGGACTCACAGTGTCTGGTGTGCTATGGGTTCTCTCTTCTTAATTAATGTTTATCTTCCTAAAGACAAAGTGTCTTCAAAATCTTTTGAAAAGAAAGTCACTTCTTAACCAGAGTCTGAATTGAGAACTATTCCCTGGGACACATCTGGTATTTATTATAGTTCAGTGACAGTTCAGTATTCAGGACTCGAGGAGCTACACACACCTTGCAGCTAAAACTTCACCTCAAATGAAGAAGAGTACTTGATCTGTGAGTTTTACCCATATTTTCTTATGAGAAATAAGCTAACCACCTAACATTTGACTGAATACCAAGGAGGAATGATATCTTTCTTTTAACTAATTGCAACTTAAAAAAAATATTTATCTATGACTTTAACGGAATGTTAAGTTTCAAGGCATTCCACACAACTTAACAACATACATATGGACATTCTCATAGAAACCAAACACTTCATCACCATTAAAGTATGTTGTTTATTAGAAGAAATAGATTTTTTTCTTAAATATCCTAAAATCTAAACGTATTTGATTTAAGACCAGGACACTGGGGAGGGAGGAGGAGATGGCTGTTGAAAAGATTCATGATGAGAAATGATAGAATTGTTTTATATCCCTTGTTCTTTGTGTTTCCCCATTATTATTGAAAGCAAAGACACTCTAACAAATAAAAGTTAATAGTAAAAAAAAATACATGTTAAGTGAAAAACCATGATTAACTTATTAAGAATCATTAAGTATATAATTACAAGGGTTCTATTACATTAAGATACCAATTTCTTTAAAGCCAGAAATAATACCTAGTGAAACTTTAATTATTTAAATGAGAAGAGAAAGAAGTGTGTTATCTTCTCTGACAAAGATTAAAATCAATTTAATTGCTTCTCCGCTGCCTTGACATGGTTCTTGCTGTGAGTCAAGCAACCAAAAAGGGAAATTAATACCACAGCTGTTAATCAAGTGAGATCTACGCACTTGGGATTGATTACATCAGGGAGAAGGCCCGCTCCTTGCCCACTCGGGTGTCTCTTCCCTCTTCCGGTTATAGTTGGGTTAGCTGTGAAGGATACTGAGGCTGGACTTAATTTTTAGAGCCTATGGACAACGTGAGGCTCATTCTCAGGAATTTGCACTTTGCCGTATTAGAGAACTGGTAAAAGCAGTTCTATCAAGATGGAGTTTTGTTCCAAATTAAATTCACCCTTTGGTGCTTGATTCCACTGTCCACAGGGAGAAGTACAAAGACACACAAGGGTGTCTGCAGGACTGGAGATTGAGAACAGGAGTGTGTGGTTAAGGTTGATGCCTTTGGTTTTTGTTTTGTTCTTTTTGTTTTTCCTATAGAGTCTAATAACATATTTCTCAGAGTAGACACCAGCAGTTTCTGGAGGTCAAATATCAACTCCCTTTTGTGAATTAGAACATACGTTTGAAAGCCAGGTGGTGCACCAAGCAAGAAGAGCACCTCTGGGTCAACCCGCCCACCCCAGTGCCTGCTGCTTTTGAAAGCAGGAGCTTTTGTTAAACACCAGCACTCTGCGAACATCCACATCCAGCCACATTTCCATTTGGCAAACTAATGTATCTGATTGTAAGAAAATGGTATTGTGAAATATTTATGAGTCTGGAAATACAAACCAGTACCCTGCCTCATCATCGCCTATCGGCCTTTGTTCCCTTTGCAGATGATGAGAGACACTGGAATAAGTGGGGTTGTCAAAACTAATAGATCTCAGGCACTTTGCCCCCACGGAGTTCAGTTGCATGCAGTGCCCTTTTCTCTGGGAACTTTAACCCTCCCCCTTCCTGTTTGCCTTTTCTTGTCAGACACACAGATGAATAATAACAGCTCACAAGCAAGTGCATTCAGGAGAACATCCCTGCTACCTGCTCTCTAGATAAAGGAGGAAAAAAAGCTTGGAGTGGTGACTGAGAAATTTGGTTTCTAGGAGGAAAGAAATTGTCTTTGGTTTTTTAACTAATGGGATGAAAAATGTCCAGATCAGTAGGAGAAAAAGCTTACAGAGAGTGGGAGTTGAAGAAAGAAAAACAGACAGACATACTGCTTTCCAAAGATAACTCAACAGGCATTTTACATTTCAAAAACAAAAATAATCATCGGCTCAAGTCAGCCCACTAGATGGCTGAAGACACCCATCCACTCCTATTTTATGTGAGCCCAGTTCACCTGTCCCCAGGACCTATAGATGACTGCGCCTGACTCTTTTTCATCAAATACGACTCATCGGACTATATTGGATCACCTGGCTGTTAGCCTGGCACTGTCCCTCCCCATTTCAATTTGGCCAAATTGAAACAGATGCCCAGAGGCCGTGGAGATCAGGACTGGTATAACAAAATTTGGAGCCGGTTTCCTACCTTAAATCAATATTTAACGGTAAGCCTGCTTTTATTTATTTATTTTTTGGCAGGCTTTTACTGGCAAATATCACTTTAAACTGAGAGCCAGAAGCCTTAATTAGAAAGGATGCCATTCAGGCTATATTTTGAAAAACAATAACTCATTTGATAAGACAACCTGGTGGTTCAAGGGATTGTACTCCCCAGCAGTCAAGGAAGAAAGTCGTGTTGTTTGCTCCATCCTTCAAGGATGTATTTAATTATCTCATCTTCACACATGCAGAAACAATTCTAATAGGGAAGGGGAGGGGGAGAGAAGGGAAAAATCTATTCACTGTCTGGTCAAATCAAGTAGAAGCCTGGGGCCTCCTGCATTGCGCGAATCATGCTCCAGGCTGTTGTAGGACTCTGTGCAAAGAGCAAAGAGGGCATACCAACTGTACCCCTTAGCTCAGTGAGAAGATAAACATCTTCCAAGGTAGGGAAAGGTCACCCAAAGAACTGGCACAGACAGAACGAAGGCCACTATGAATGCTATTCCTTGGTGACCTTTATCTCGCTTTGTCGCTCTCCGACATCTGTGGTGAATTTTCTCTCGATGGGCCAAACAATACAACAGCCAGGGAAGGAATGACATCAGGTCAAAGAATGAAGCTCCATTGAGCTTTCCAGGCTCAGTAACACTGGACTAAAGATTTTATGACTCTTCAGTGTAGTTTTTGAATGAAGCAAAAGATCCAAATTCCCCTTTCCTGCATCTAACACTCATGGCCACATAAAATGGTGATTTATGGAAGTTACTAATAAAAATCAAAAGCTAACACATGCACAAGATTTAGAAAATGAATCTCCATCCAACTTACTGAGTGTTATTTTTTTTATATATATGTGTGAGTGTATTGGCTACTTGTATGTAAATGTCAGGCAGTGCCAGCGGAGGTCAGAGGAGGGTGTCAGATCCCCTGGAACTGGAGTTACAGATGGTTGTTAGCTGCCATGTGGGGGCTGGAAATTGAACCTGGGTCCTCTTTAGAGCAGCCAGTGCTCTTACATACTAGGCCATCTCTTCAGCCCCATACTGAGCATTTTTATGGAGCTAGTAACACCTCGTTAATCTCAAGGAAGCTATTTCACAATGTTAACTCGACATTTAGCCAGCAATAGCACACATTATGAATCCAGACTCTCAAAGTCTGTCTTATATGTCTTTGGGGCTATCATTCACCCCAAAGAGGAATTTGAAAGTTTTGAAAGAAGGACGATGTCCCTCACTTCAATATGTAGACTTTAGTGTAGGGATTGGGCAAAGCCACTCTAACACAGCTCATCAGGAAACAGATGACACTCAAAGCAATCATAATCTTATAAAGAGAAAAAGCTAGCCCAGTACCCACTTGGGTACAGAGCCTGTTCCCCGACTCCCGCCTGCCATTACACATATCCAGGAGTGGTGGTGGTATTCCCATAGGGTGTCCCATCCACATGCTGTTAAACCATTTTGTGAATTCAGAGTCACTTCTAGGTACTATGCCCTGTTCTCTGTAAAGTAAAAACTCCTGAAGATTTCTGCCTTTAAACTCTCAGCACACGACCCCTCCCATGATCTCCCTGAGGCCTTGCAACAGGTATAAATTAACTTGCCTTCTGCTTCTCCTCCAGGTTCTGAGCAAAATACAGTGACTTCCATGGGATCTCGTCCAAACTGTCCTTGTGGGATCTCACAGAGCGAGGTAAGGACCCCTATCTACAAATACAAGAAAACGACTGTGGGCTTTAATATCTCTTCTTCCATTGCAGCCTGCTTGTCTCTCCCATGTCTGCCACCACAGCAGGAGATTAAAAGAACAGAGAGGTAGGAACTCTTGTGAGAACCACAGGAATTTTGGCAGAACCTTTGTGAAAACCATATGGCAGCAACTTTGCAATACATGAAACATTTCAAAGGGAGAAGACACTGTTATTCCCAAAGAATTTCTCTTGTCTGTCTCAAGTGGATTGAGTGCCTCTGTCAAAGGATGGGGATAGCATTTTCTGGAAGGACTATACACCTGTCAGTGGAACCTGATCTTGGTATATCTGATAATTTGTCAGGTCTGCATTACACCGTGCAGTGTATTTCACTAATTTAAAAGAATGAAGCTGGAATACACAGCATTTCTCATATTTCCTAGCAATTAATGATCACCCTTTAGTACATTTGGCTCGTCTTTGGAGTAAAGAGACTGGACAAAACAGACCGTTTTGTAGTTATTTTTGAGGCAGGCTCCTTTTGTCAATGAGCAGCTCTGGTTGGACCAGTGACAGCAAGTTAGAGTTTTCTCTCTCAGACACCTCCTAGATTTATTTTTTCTTCTTTTACTTTCTTTTATTTTATGGTTCTTCCAAAGACTATCTTTTTGTTAAATGTAAGCAGTAGAACAAGGACTAATGTCTCTTCCTGTTCAGAAAGACAAGCTGATAAGTTTGCATAGTCTTCATTGGACCCATGGCTTTCCAAACAGCACTTCAATTATTGTGATCTCACAGAACCACCCCTGACCAGGGTTCATCTAATGACTAGGAGCAGCACTCCTAAAGAAGATTCCAGAGCATTGATTCAGAAACAAGAGTGGAAGTCCATAGTACAATATACAATCAAGGACAACAGGCACATGAGTGACTGAGGAAAGATCAAGTCCTAGCTGTCCTTGCTCTCTATAAGCACGCATGCTTCCCACGCACAACGGGAGCCACAGAAAGACATCCCAGATTAATAAGATTCTCCCCAAACATACTTGTACAGCAGGATTTAGAAACAAAAATAGTCAGAAATATTGTTGTAGAGTAGTGAAATGATAGGTGATTGAGGCAGAAAATAGCCCTGCCTTCAATGATAACCTTTTAACAATTCCAAAGAAACTACAGATGAACATTTTGCTTAAGGGAGATGGGAAGCTGAGAGTGTAATGGGATATGGTGAATAAGAGAGAAGTTTAGACTAAGTGGGAAAGGGAAGGGAACCTCAGCAGTGAGAATATACAGGAAGGGCAGTGGCAATGGGGTGGGGCTGAATGAGAACAGACTGGAACGAAACATAAGGATCTGCCGTCATGAGACCTTTAACTTCAGATGTTCACATAAAAAATAATTAAAAACAAGCAAAACAGATTTTTGAGAAAATGAACTTAATCTGGACAACTAAGCAATTTTGTCCAGAAAACTAAACCAGGCTTGTGGAAGAAGATATTTAGAACATAGCTGAGAAACTCCAACTCCCAACAACTGCTGATTTAGCACGTTGATGCTCTAATTAATGTCCACAAGTGCCCTCACACCACACTGATACTTATAAATGGTTCGAACTCTTAAACAGATTTTTAACTTAAGTCCACTTTTCATGTAGCATATAGACATGGTTCATTTGTTGTGCTTTCTTGATTTCCTCTCCCCTAAACTTTTGAAGAAAACATAAACTCCTGAACAAAAAAACCCTTGAGCCACCTCTAGCAGAAATGTTCCTGATCAGCACCCCAAAGTCTTGGTCAGATAAAGTATATGGCGATACAGTCATGAGAAAGAAGGTGTAGGCATCTTTAAACCACAGTCACTAAAGACACTTAATGTTTTTTAACAGCTGTTGAAGATGTATTCTAGAATAAGAAGTGAGGCAGAAGCTGGATGCTTTTAAAGTTCCTGACACTGTGATAAGAGAGCAGAGGGTGCTCATGTGATAGAAGCATATACTATGAATTCCGATCCACAATGACTGTTGTTCTATTTTTAGAACAAAGTTAGTTTCCTTTCAAAGACTGTTATAGAGGGATGGATCAAGAAGCCATTGCAGATGAAGAGCCTTCATATGTCACTCAACCTATCGGAAATCCTCACCTGAAAACTGATATGTTGATAATGATGACAACAGTGGCACGTATATCTAGTCGAAACCCACTTCTCAGGTGCAGGAAGGGGCAGGTGACAAGAAGCAATCGAAGAACCTTGTTCTAGCATCAAGGTTGTGTGACTGAAGAGCTCTGTGAGTAGGCAAGCAACCTGGTGGTTTGAAGATGGATGTTATTTTTATTTTGTTTTAGTGAAATCAATGTTCAGAGTTATCTACAAGGGTGTTGAGTACTAACATGGCAAAAGCACTTTTGGCTTTAAGCCTCTAAATTCTCTTTCCTTTTCTTATTTTGCAATTTAGTCTTGCCTAGATAGTGCTACTCAAGAATTTACCTTGATGTCTTTCAATGCTGTCCTCCAAAACAGTTTATGGGCATTTTTCTGACATTATAAGAAGTCTGTCAACAGATAAGTAGAAATGTGTAAATGTGTATACATACACAATAGTGTTTTATTCAACCATAAAGAAGAATGAATTGAGTTGCTTACAGGAAAATGGATGCAACTGGAGATGAACGTGTTAAGAAAAATTAGTCAGACTTAAGAACACATCCTATGGTTCCTCTCATTTTGTAGATCTTGGATAAAAATTATATATATATATATATATATACACATATAGACATTTATATGTATATATAACACGAAAACAAAATCAAGACTGGAAGAAGGGAGGATACTCATCAAGAGCAGAGAAAGAAGGAAGAAGAGAGTCCCAGAGATAAATACGGTCAAAGTATATCATATACTTGAATGAAATGTCTTTAAGAAAACTACCACTATATACAATGAATGTATGCCAATAAAAATGAAGCATGTCTCTGAGAAAATGTCCTGAAAACACTTGTTTTTATGTTTCTAAACATAGTTTAGACCCTAAGATCTAAACTATAGAATTATTGGCATTAAAGGAAGTGACCCAGATGATATTCACATTTAAGGTGAGGCTGGGAAGGTTTTCCTACCTGTTAAGTCCCCAGCTGAGCTCGGTTTCTAAATTAATTTGATTCTGGGTGGGCTGTCCTACTAGAGCAACTAAACATCATGGACTGTCAGGCAGCCAAAATCTTTGACACTGTGGTTCTTCTAGCAGGGACCAAAAAGAAAAAGGTTTAAAAAGTGGTTAACAAATCACAAATAAATGAGTAAAAGCAAGGTGGGAAGCAAAAAGTTGTTTCCTTTGGTGCTGGGACCAGGGAATCAGAACCAAGCAAAACGAATTCAGGAATGAAGGATGAATGCTTGTGTCCGAGTCTTGTGAGACTGAAGTAGATAACTGTGCATTGACCTGGGCTCACCTGTGCTCACCAGTGATGCCACTATGACTGCAGAGTGAGCACCGTTTAAAGGCTGAAGAAGGCACATTCCAAGTTGTTGTGAGAAGTTTCTTGCATTTCCTCAGCCACTGAACCAAGGCTACCTTGACTATCCTAAGTACCAGTATCTCCTAAGGATTGTTTGCTCAGTGCTCTTGATTTTCTAAGAGGAAGACCCTGGGGATATTAACTAGAACAGTAGAATTGGGATCCAGAACTGAGCTCAGATTTCAGCTACATCACTCAGGAAGTTCTATAAGTTTTAATTAATCAAAGCCTTGGATGTTCTAGTGTCTAAAGGGGGGATAAGAATAGTTTGAAAGGATGTTGTGAGATTGAAGGTAGTATTCATAAAAGGCCTGGCCCATAGACAGTCAATAGACACCATTTTCACTGTCATTATTTTTATTATTGAGCTGTTTCTTGGGCTCTTTGAAAGCTACCTCCTAGGAACTATGTGATCTTTAGCATAAAGAATGATTCCAGAGGAGGACATCTATTCAAGTCCATTTTAACTATTATGGTGATAGCAGAGGAACTCCAGGGTCACCACTAGACTATGGCTTCAGTTCAGTCGTGCCATATTCCCAGGCAGGCAAAGAACCTAGTACAAAGAATGCAGGTAGAATTGTATTTGTCTGTTTTTGTTTTTGTTTTTCTTAAAGGAAGAAAATCCTTTCTACTGACTTCAAGATTTTGGAGTTGAAAGTTCTAAATTGAGTATCCATGTCTTCGAAGATTAGAAAAGATTTGAACATCCCAGATTGTGTGAGAAAGTGTGGGAGTATTTCACATGTCTGTGAGAAGAGGCAGGAAAAAAAAAATCTCCGCGAAGACTCCCTCCTGAGAGACTGACTGAATCTTACTGAAGTCTGGCTGAAGTTCGCAGACAGGCAATGCAGACTCACAGAAGGCGCCAGGCAAGTACCAGGACAGCAGCTTTGAGAGACTTTTCTCTTGATTATAGTCATAGGATGTGTGCTCTGGGAAAAGGCTGAAGTATGCATGAATCCAAGCCCTGTATGCTTCACAAGCAAGCCAACCATGAGACTCACACGGATCCAGCTTCCATAAGACGTTAACACCAAGGTGTGATACCGAGACCACAGCACAGATGTTAGTCAACCCTGACAATCTATTTCACCTACTGGGCACATCTCCACCAAGTGTCTGTGCATCTCACAGATGCTTCTCCTCTCTCCAACTCCCCGCTCACAAAGAATAAATATTTGGGAAATTAATGTATAATTTTCCGACCCCATGCAGCCCCTCTATGTGTCAGACATAACTTGAAAAATATGCTTTTCAAACATTTCCCTTCTCTTGGTGAGAAAAAAATGTGCACAGTGCACTAAAGATGGTAACAGCTGTCTCCTAAAAGCTCCTATCATGTTCCGTACTGTATGGAAACCCCAGTCAGTCCCTCTCTTGCAGCCGGGAAACTGATGCCTCCCCAGTCCCCCATACTCAAAACCTAAAGCATTGCATCTCTGAAAGAGATTAAAGTAGAAGCTGGAAGTATACCCAAGCTGGGGATTTACAGATGTTCAATAAAACCTGCAGACAGCCCACCGAAACCCTTGACAGAGCTGGAAGGGCACGTATCCAGCTCAGCTGGAAACGGGTCCGTAGTGAGGAGAGAAACAAGAATCACCGCTGCTCCAGATGCGTGTTAGTTACGTAGGATGCTGAGGGGCTCCAAAGGCATCTATCAAGAATAGTTACTTTTCAATCTATCGCAGGCTGTTTTTGAACTTCAAAATTCTCACGTCGCTATTAAAACCTTCGCTTCCGGAAGAGCATTTAGCAGATACCTTACTGCCAAAAAACAGTAAGACGCACAAGCCAAGACGAGTTTGATTTGAGGCAGAGAACACAAATATCCCGAGAAGCCTCCGAGTAGCCGACCAGAGCGCTCAGCTCCAATCAGGCATTCCAGTCTTATTATCCTTCCCTTGATCGCCCTATTTGGACACATTTGTAAGAAGCATTACTCACTCCACCCTATACTCCCCCAGTACAGCAGATGGCTCAGCGTAGTGCTTCAAATCCAACGTTAGGCAGAGAGGGAGCCAGAGCCCAGAGCATCTGGATTTTTCTACAAGCAGAACACAGAGCGGGTGAGAGGTTTGGAGAGAACCAAGGCGAGCTCGTGCTCAAAGGGATTCGCCTGGCCCTTGTAGCCAGAGCAGAAAAATCACCCCCCAAATCGTGTGAACACTTTTTTCTTGCACCTAAGTGGGCAGCAAAGATGCAGATTCACAGAGTAAAGGAAATGTGTTAGCTTCTAGCAGCTAGGAATTCAGGTGAAGAAAAATTCCCCTCTTCAGTACACACCCTGACAAAATGCTGTCACGATTATCCTATCTGAATTCTTTAAAATAGGGTATTATAACTCAGAAACAAAAATAGCAGAGAATGAGTAACTCAGTTCAGTGGAATGTGGTGTTTTTCAAAAACCTCCACAGTACAGGTTCACAAAACACAAAAAAAGCATCCTTCTATGTTTTAGAAAATATAATTTCTTTTGTTGTTGTTGTTTTCGGGTACAAAGCTGTCCAGTGGTGAAGTAAAGGCACACGAATAGAAATTACTTGTCAACAACTGAAAAAAGAGTGAGGGCCCAAGTAAATTGACAGTGTCCACTTGGATATCTGTTGGCCTCATCACAGGGCTAGCATGTTAGTGACAGTGATTCACCGTGAGGTCTTGGACAAGCTGTCCAGTCTTCTCCACAGCTCCATTTCGCTGCTTTGTCAAATAAAAGGGTAAGGCCAGGCTGACTCAGAGTCTTCTTCCTGCTCTAATGTTCTACTGATACACAAAAGTCCATATAGTGCATTAATATATGTAAACCGCTTAATGCAGCACATGGATGCTGTGATAGCTGATCTTGGTTATAAACTTGACATGTCTGGGAAGAGGGAACCTCAACTGAGGAATTTCCTCTAATAGTCTGGCCTGTGGGCGTGTCTATGTGGCATTATCTTAATTGCTAAATCAATGCAGGAAGGCCCAGCCCACTGTGTGCAGTGCCATTCCTAGAGGAAAGGTGGTTGAACACCAGCCTGGGAGCAAGTCAGTAAGCAACATTCTCCCAGGGTCTCTGCTCCTGTTCCTACCTGCAAGTTCCTGTTTTGAGGTCCTGCCCTGACTTCCTTTGATGATTGCCTATGACCTGCAAGCCAAATAAACCCTTTTCTCCCCAAGATGCTTTTTCATTGGTCATGGAATTTATCACAGAAACAGGAAGCATGCTAGAGCAAGTGCTGAGAAAGTGATGCTATTATTAACATAAAATCCTCCCAGATTTGGCATTGTGGTTACAGCAAGTGTTCTGTGAACCATTACTTGAAGAAAAATGTTGAAATCTCAGACCTAGAACTTAGCTCAGCTGGAGTCCAGGGGGAAGCAGGGAGCAATGGCTAGCATCCTTGTCCCCCTGCTGGGAAGGGAGTGAGTGACTCTCTAACACAGTGTCTTCCAGAAGCATTTCCTGATTCTACAGTTTCAGTTAAATTGTCCCCATCTCTGAAATCTTTTTCTAAAGATCTGTTCCTCCTGACTCTTAAGGTTATTCAAATTAATACCCATTTTTAGAAGTAATGACTGCTTAAAATGTCCTAAAAAATAAACCACTAATGACAATAGATAACACAACTTGAGCATATAACTGCGTACTTTAGTATTTCTCGCTGTTAGTAAATGGTAATTATTTCATAGAATGTCCGCACCAGAAATACAAATCATTCTAGGCTTCCCTTTCTCCTCTTCCTCATACCACACCCAATAGCAACACAGTGCCCTGCCCACTTGTGCCCAGAATATGAATATTTATTGAATCAACATCTGTAGCTAACAACTATCACACAATTGCTACTTTTCAGAAATCCTTTTCAAGAGTTCCTATGCACTCATGTATGTAATAGTCATAACAACTGCTAGCGTTTTATGTTGCTATGACTGAATACCAGAAACTGCATAGTTTATAAAGAAGAAAAATATGTTTCTTCATGGTTCTAGAGGCTGGGAATTCCAGTTGAAGGCCTAGCAGCTGCCAAGTGCCTCCTTGCCAGGTTTCTCATGGCAGAAAGCAAAGAATCAAGAAAAGGACAAAGTCAGCCTTCTCACTGGTCTTGTCTTATCCAAGATGGTGGCGTGCTCATGCCCGAATCACCTCTTAAAGGTCTCATGTTTCATCCTGAGTTCAGACAGACATTCAAACTATGGGTAATGCCATCATCTCATTTAACAGATTAGGAAACTGAGGCACAAAGAGGTAAAATGACTTGCTCAGAGTCATATGGCTAGTAGATCACACAACTGCTTCTCAGAGCTAAGCCACTTTGATTACAGAGTCCAGTCCTCAGTAGGTAATCTTACTGTCTCTTTCTATCTTGAAACATTTAGATTTAATCTACCTTCTGGGGTCAAATCATTGCACATTGGATAAAAGAGGCAATATGTTGTTCACATTCCACTTGGGTTTTCCCTGAGTTGCACTTGGAAGTATTTTTCCTTGGTTCTTAGGATAGGATGGAAGCAGGGATCTCCATTTGCCAGCACCCTGGTACTGCTGAGTCATTAGGGGTACCTCAGTTGAGCAGTGAATGGAAACAAATTGATGGATTGGAGAAATGTTTCACAGAACAACCAGTCTTTTTGTCTGCTTAGGTGAAGAAAGGAGATGAGATAAAGGTCTCCTCAGAGTGTGTAGACTGACCAGAAAATGGTAATTTCACCAAGAGACAGTAACAAGTTATGATAGAAATGGGCCTTACCTAGCTACAGCTTACAATCTAAGGAAGACTCATCATTAGAGCTCATATACTCTGTCAAATTCTAGAAAAGAAAGTTTGCTCAGAGTACATCAAATACTTGCATGACAATGACCTTATGCAATCCAGTACAATAAAACAGAAACCAATGCATAGAATAGAAAGTGGAAAAGAAAGGTCTCCTTTGAGGCAGGAAAACAAGCAATACGGCTTTGATCACAGAAGTCAGAGAAGCAACAAATTTCTCTAAGAAGGGACTCGAAAACATCATACACTAACACATTCTATGATTTAGCCTGTAGGTGGCTAAAACTTTCGGGGGGCAAAATCTGTACCACGATCAAGGTGAGCTGAGTAAAGAGTGGAAGAGACTTAAGGAAGCTCTGAAAATCAACCCAGACCATCCGTTTTCAAAGTTTGGAAAGGAAGGAAAGAAATTAGAGCTTGAAAAGAAAGTTTTCGAGAAAGCTTTTCTAAGATAAGGCAAAGTATAACTTCTCTGTGGTCTGACGACAGAAATCATTGCAGACAGAGGTTAAAGATGCACACGAGAAGGGCACTGCTGACAGTGAAAGCCCTGAGGACAGAGACAGAGGAGGAACAGCAAAGGTTACCAGAGCCTCAGAAGACAGCAAGTGGACTGCAGCTACAGAAGTATGTGTGTTGTTTGGGGCTAGACAGGGAAGTAACCAGGTGCCCTTTCTAAATATTGAATGAGGTCAGGAAGCAGCTCAAGTGATGCATTCCTCTCCAAGTGAGCACTCTCTACCACCACCACCTCACAGAGAGAGCTATAGACTGCAGAGCATCCTGACACTGTCCGTTATTACAAATTCAATACACAAACAGTATTTGCAAAGGCACGCCCACATTTCTCTCAAGAAATCAATAGAGAGTATTAAGTGACTCTGATTTTTCTTTTACTATCAGAAACAGGAAAACAAAAAATCTAGTAAGCTGTTTGGATAGACATCACTTAAATCAATTACCTCCAAATAATTCAATTTGTTTTCAAGTGCAACAAAATAGGAAAATCATTTTAATTGCTTCTCCTAAATGGATGTGCTTCCACTGTGATCGATACCTAAGAGAGAGGGGAAGCAAAGGTAGGATACTTACTTATTCAGCACCTACTATGTTCCAACTGCCTTAGATCAGGCAGCAGATGCCTTTGGTCATGGAACTCTAACACCCTACGAGGTAGATACTGTAACCTTGTTCCAGAAGGAACTGAGATTCAAACATGTTCTCCTGAATGTGCCCCCTGTGTTATCACTGGCTAGAATATTTATGTCAAGAGGTTAGCTTGACACCCTCTTATCACCATGAAAGCTCTGAGCACTAGACTGACTAGAGGTTCCCTTTCCAAGGATTTATTTGCAGAAGGGCCTTGGGCTTTCATCACTCACATGTAGCCATCTGAAGCAGACATGAGCTCAGATGCTCTCTTTGTGTGCTGACTTTCTTGCAGCTGTCTGGCCCTTAGCCCCTGAGGAAGGAACAGACCCAAGAGGCTCAATGGCAGTCCTCTATCCACTAGTCAGTGGATATGTCAGGGTAGAATATCTGGTCCAAGGTCAAGGGCCAGTTAGCCGTTCTCCAACAGAATCCCAACTAGGATGTAAATAATATACCACTCTAATGGGCTCTGTAAAAAGAGACATGCAGATCTGGGCTTGAATCTGGTTTAGAATCAAAGTCATGAGGAAACTCTAAGGTGGGCTGTGAGGGCGGGGCACATAAACAGGGATGGGAAAAAATCGGTCCACAAAGCAGAGAATGCAATAGGAACAGAGAATCAGGGGTAAGAGTCCACATGATTCTGGGGAAAGATATCATCTCCATTCCTGTCTCCTGTCCCTTTTGGTCTACCTGCACTTAATCTTGAGCCCTCCTAGCTTATGATTCTGTGATTACAATGTTGCCTATATACACCTCACTGTTTGAGAAGGTATCTGTTTTCTGCAACCAAAGTTGTGGACTGATCATTTACTTAACACAAAACAATGTATTAATAATAAAGCAACATTAAGTTCAACGCTGTACATTTCAAGTGCTTTGTATTTGTTAACTCATTCAATCCACACAACAAGGTGTCAATTTTATTCCTTTCACAGAAAAAGAAATTGCGGTGCAGAGAAGTTAGCACATAAATGTCTTCAGAACCCCACTGTAAATTCATTCCCTAGCACATCAGATCCTACTTTTACCCCCAAAATAAACTCTACTTTGCCTGTGTTTCAACTCAAAGCTAGCTCAGGTCTTAAACCCAAGAGGGTTTTCTAACCAGTTTAATTGGTGGGTTGGGAATAATTCATTTCTTTTTCAACTGTAGAAACCAGTTGAAAATAGCTACAGAAAACAAACTTTATTCCTGAACCAGAAATTAAAACTTAATAACGTGCAAGCAAATTGCATTGAGCTTTTATCACATTTTGCCCTTGCTGAACATTTTTGGCTCCAGCAGCTGCTCTGTGAGATGTAAGTGTCACTACAGTGAATAAATAAGCAACTATTGCTGTGATACAGCTGCCCTCATAATAGCATTAGGGTAAAGTCCTTAGTAGAACCACAGCCTGGAAGAGAGCTGCATTCATGCTGAATACGGATGGGAACTCATCGCATCTCCCGCAGTCATTGCCACCCGTGAAGAAACGCGAATGAGCTGTGCACTGGAAAGCTACTCTTCTTCCATCCAGCAGGATCCAGTCCTGGACATATTTTATTTTATTCTATTCTATGCTATTTTTATGTGTATGAGTGTTCTGCCCACATGTATGTAAGTATACCATGTGCATGCAAGGCCCACAGAAGCCAGAAGTGGAGTTACACGCAATTGTTAGCCACCTTGTGAGTACTGGGAACTGAACCCATGTCCTCTGCAGAACAGGCAGTGCTCTTAACTTCTGCTCCATCTCTCCACACTTTGCACACTGGAACTGTGAAAGAATCAATGTTTAAGAATAAAAGACTTAAAATGAGCAAATCGGGAGCTCTCTGTAGACCTTTCTTCACAGAGAAGAAAGCAGCTTTCAAAGAAAGAGAGATGTCATACTGAGATAGACAAAAGCATGCACATCCTTCCTGACAGCAGTCTCTGGGCCCAGTGGTACCATTGTCCTCTCAATTCTCCTTTGCGTTGCCTAAACCAATAAACCTCTTTTGTCTAAACTGGTTTTAATTTCTGTCCCTTTCATCTAAAAGGCCTAGTAGAATCTTACCATTTACTTTTGATTTCTTGACCATTTTTAAGGCAGGAGACACTTTCCATTTTGCATAGAAACTGACATCATTATGATATACTTTTTTTCCCATTGTCTGTCCTCTGACCAACATCCCATTTCTACCCAGATTAGCTTTCCAACTCCATGAATCTTGTAAATGCCTAGAATCAGATCCACCACACCTTGAAAATGTCATTTGTGTATGTAATTCTCATTCACTGGGTTTACACAACACATTTTATCATATCCATTTACCATTACCTTCCTCCAGCTCCCTTTAGTGCCCCCTCCCAACACTGTGTCCTTTTTTCTTGCTATTGATAACCCTCTGAGTCCAGTTAGGGCTGCCTATATGTGCGTGGGTGTGGGATCATCCACTGGGGCATGGATAACCTGCCAGCAGCCATGTCCCCAAAGGGCAGTCACTCTTACTCTCTCTATAAGCATCATCCACCAATAGCTGCCTTGCCAAGTGTGGTGCCTCTGGGCCTTTCCCCTATTACTGCTGGAGTTTTGACCAGCTTGATCTTGGGCAGATGTAGGACACAGCACTTCTCGCTTGTATTAATATTGACAAACTAATATCCAAAACATTTTTGTCAATTTGCGAGTCTCATCAAACAATGCGTGAGATTCAAGATTAAGTATTAGGAACTTATTAAATTTATTGCTGGTTTACAAAAATGACATTCTATTTTGAAAAATTAGCATTTGTTAATTATGGGTAATGTTCAGTACCTTCATATATTTACAGTTCTTTTAATATAAAGCACTAGGTTGTGACCTTTCCCAGTTTCTCCCTTTCGTATTCGTTTAAGCCTGTTTTATGCAATCATTTTTTCCAGCTGTAAAATTTCTATTGTGACATTTGTCAAAAGGAATGAGGTTTCATGTATTAATATTTTGAAATCACTTTATGGCTATTGGATTTTAGGTCATGTTTAGAGAGGAATTTTTCATTCTCGTTTAATAATTGCAAAACTACTTATCTTTCCATTGTTTGTATCTTTGTGTTTTCTTTGGATTTTTGTTTTATCTGAAATTTATTTTTGTATTGGCTGCATTGTTTTTTTGTGTGTACGAATAGCTGTTTAGGTAGCTCAACACCATTCAACTTAAAAAATTTGTTTATTCAGTAACTGTACTTTTTTAATCCATTACTATTTACCTTACAATATGCCAAATATCTGTATTTGTTTGGGTCTCATTATATTGCCATCTGTAACAAAATTTTTAATTATTGGCTTGATATTTCATCCTCACATCTGGTAAAGCTGTAATCCTCTCTCTTTTCCTCTGAATATTCTCATGTGTTTATTTTTTTCTCGATGAACTTAAGTATCATTTTTCAAACTTAAAACTTTTAGAATAACAGGAGAAACTGATATTTCATACTGTCTTCCTATTCAAGAACAGCATGTGCTTTCGCCTTATCCAAATGTGCTTAAGTCTCTCAGAAAAGTTTTAAAGTTCCTTCAGATATTGTTTGAACTCTCACACTTGAGACCGCCATGGTGAGGAGTGTGTGGTGGAGATCTGCCTTGCCCGTTTCTGGCCCCTGTGAGTCTCTGCTCTGCCCTTTTCAGCACTATTTCTCCACTTCTGGCTCCGTGTTTCTTGGTCCACTCAGAAGATGTCAGTGCTAAGGAGACAGAATAGAAACTGATGGGTGTTTTTCTTTGTCATCCATTCTACAAGAAGCAGAAACTGTCCCTTTCTCTGTTTCCTTCCTTCAGTGCTTAAAGATGCTTGAAGAAAAGAAATGGTCTCATCTATTTTAAGGAAATTTAGGGGTTTGTAATTAACTTTCTCAGTGTTTTGCAAGATGTGCTCCCGGTGCCTACTGACCTGAATTTTTCAGATGTACATGGTAAAACTGTAGATTGAAAAAAAAGTCTGAATCTTTAGAGGCCAGGCCTCGGAATATTTATTTTCAGTAAATATGTTAACTGAGTGTTTAACCTAAAAGAGTTCTTCAAAGAACACTCCTGATTGGAGAAGCTCTGGTGCCATTTCCCTTTCATTTGGACTGACTTTGCTTATTTAGTAAGTGCATGCGGCAGAAGTTTCTGACCTTGAAATATGATTGGAATATTATACAGACTACTGTCGATGGGGGGAATCATAGAATAGACTCATGCCTTTCTCATCGGTGCCACTGACTACTGGGATGAGAACTTGAATAATCTATCAACCTTTTTCCAACCTTCCATTCTCTGCATCTTCCTACAGGCTTCATCAACACTGTTTTGCCTCTGACACCCACAGTTGAGATAGATGGCCCATGTCAGGGTGTCAAATAGATCTACGGTTACGGATTATGACCTTTTGTTCTTATATGTCACATTGGTTCGTTTGAAGACTATTTTGTCCTCCATAAACACATGAATACTGTTACTGGAACAAGGTAGTCAAGCTCCTCTCAACATCAAAAATCCTTCATGGATTTAATTGAAAAATATTATTTTTTAAAGATGCTATAAACTTTGACGACTAGATTTTAGACTTAGAGAATTATCCTAGAAAAGTATTTCATTAGTTGTGTCTAAAGAGGGGCTGGAGAGATGGCTCAGCAGTTAAGAACACTGACTACTCTTGCAGAAGACCCAAGTTCAATTCTCAGTACCCACAGGGTGGCTAACAAGGTCCAAAACTCCGTTCAAGGGGATCCGTCGCCCTCTTCTGACTTCCATGGGCATTGAATAATGTGGGTGTATTTGCATACATACAGGCAATAATACCCTTATACACATAAAAAAATAAAAATAAAAAATTTTAAAACATATTTATTTGAAAAAAATCTAAAGACAGTCTTCAATAGAGACCCTGTTAAATGCTCTACCATTCATACTATAGACAATTGTACAGTTGCAAGAAAGCCGAATGAAGATGAGTGTGTGCTCGTGGAAGGGTGACTCCGAGTATAAGCTGGGCAAGAACAGTTAATTTCAGAGCAGAATGCTTAGCACAATTCTGAATGCAAAGCATGGCCTCCCAAAACAACCTGCCTCCATTTACATGAACTGTATGCCCTTCCGGGAGGTTTCTAACCCCTGAGGGCCTCCACTTCATATATTTTAAACGGAAATAATAACAGCATCTGCTCCAAAGTATCTAGTCCTGTGAGGACTAGATACAATAATGGCATAAAGCCCTACACAGTACCTCACTAACCACAAAAGCACAATCCTTCTCCAAAGTGTTCATCTCTGGGAAGTGGAGCCAAATCCAAAGCTCACCTTGAACTTTTATTTCACACCTTTCCATGCTGTTTGATTTTCTGCTCAAGCATATTATGACTTTTACAATAAAAAATTTCTCAGTTTAAACTTAAAGAATCATATCTGAAATTGATTTTAAAAGACTCTTCCATGAGTATTTCAGTCATATTCAGTATTTGCCATATTTTCAAAAGTTAAATCCTCCTCTATAAAAATGTCTTCAGTCTTCCCTCAAATACTAAAACTAAACAGCAGTATCTGTAAATCCTGCCCCAGCCATCCATACAGGAGGGCTGAAGTTGCCTGGGAAAGGATAACAGTGCTGAGCCATGAGTCTTTAGTTATCTTATTTGTTGTTATAATAAAGCATTATTCATTCATCCTCCTGAGTACATGAGACAGACTGGCCTTTGCAGCATTCTTTAGGACCAAGAAGACTATAAGCCAAATATCTAATCATCAGAATCAAAATCTGATTTTTGAATCACCAGAAAAATCGTACTTTTCTGCTGCCAAACGATCCTCCTGCTGACCACATTTTCAGTCAATCAGAATATAATCCTATCACAGACAGTGAGGGAGCGTGCGGATTGCATTTTGTTTCATAGCTAGTCTAAATATGATTACTGCTTTCCTCACACAGCCATACTATCAAGTCAATAAGAACTTCCTATCCTGCCTTTTCATGTTGCACAGACTGTAGAGATGAACTTGAATAATTCCAATATGCTTACACAAAACACAGAAGAGATTAGAACCTGTTCCCCTTTACTTGTTCAGGATAAATTGGGTTACAACTTACCAGCCAGAGAGCATTCCTTGTACTCTAAATATAAGAAAAACTCATCAACCCTAACTTTGCTTAAAAGCAGATTTCTCACCGGGTTTGGTGGCACACGCCTTTAATCCCAACACTTGGGAGGCAGAGGCAGGCAGATCTCTGTGAGTTCAAGGTCAGTCTGTTCTACATGGGGAATTCCAGGCCAGCTGAGGCTACAGAGACCCTGTCTCAAAGAAACAAAAACAAAACAAATTTCTCTTTTAAAAATGAACTCTTGGGATGCTTCTGTTACTCAAGGCATGGACACTGGTTGAATCACAATGTTCCATGCTATTCTTTGCCAATCCCTATGTTTCTTTAAGGTATATATATCAACTTCCCTTTGGAATCCTGGATTTGCTAGACAAGGTAATTACTAGCACACCAGGCTTTACAGACAGAAACAAGCAATAGTCAACTAGCAAAACATGCTTCCAACTTCCAACTTCAGCTTAGTTCCTGAAAAGCAGAACCTGCTACTTTCTTCCCAAAGTTCCAGGGTCTCCGGGCTGGCTATAATAGAAGATCTAACATCAAAGGGAATATTTTTTTGAAAAGACTTGAACTTGTCACAGGGGTAGAGAAGGTCTTAAGCATTTCCATAGCAAGGAAAGGCATAGTCACCTATGTGGACCAGGTGACTCTTCTCTAAGTCAATGTAAAACATTTCAGACGAGAAAAAACAGAGCAGATATATCAGATGCTATGTGATTTTCTGTTGCTTCACAAAAATACTTAGACACTAATTTATAAGGAGAGAAGTTTATTTTAGCTCATGGCTCTTGGAGGCTGGAAGCTCATGAGGACAACATCGGCAAGAACATAGTGCCCCTTCAACTCAACAGAAAAGCTGAAGAGTAAGAGGAAGGCGGCCTCACTTATAATCATTCCTCTGCAGTGACTGATCAAGTACTGAGAGACCAAGAACTCACCAGTGTAAAGGCATGAATCCTGCTTAATGACCTAATCATCTCTTCAAGGCTTCACCTCCCAGCATTGCCACAATAGTCTCAAATTTCAACATGAGCTTTGGAAAGGGCAGGACACAGTCACCCAAGAGGCGCAATCTTACAAACTCCTCTACCGCCAATTTCTCCCTTATGCCAAGGCATAGATAATTCACAAGGAAAAAGGCAAAACGGCCATGTTGAATAATAAAAACAACAACTGCACATTGATTCCAGGTATTGCACTCATTTCACAACCAAACATCCAGGAAGTTATCAGTAATCACCAGGTCCACTTCATCTCTCCATCCATGACTCGACTTTGGTTCATACCATTACAAGTGACAGGATCATTCTGTGTGAACTCTGTATTGTCGAATAATGTGATGCCTGAATTGGCAGGAAAGACTTACAGTTAAAACTTATTACCCCACATCACCTGCAACTTTCAGTTTGTGGAGATGAAGAACTGGACTCTCTCATCAAGATTACAATGGCTGCGGGTAGTCATGTTTCACATCCAGCTTCTGACTGAAAAGAAAGGACAACAGAAGGCTGTGTGAGGATGCCTGAATTCCTTATTATCCCAGGACTCTGGATAATCTTAGGAACTGTCCAGTGTTGGTGAGTCCAATGGATAGTATCTGCGAGAAGCTCAGTTTTGCCCCTTTGTAACTATAATGGAGGAAGTTGGAGGTTTGATTCACTTTCCTACCAACCAAACTTTTGCATTCAAGTCTTAATCATATTTAAATGTTACTGTGCCTTCCATGTCAATTACAGGGTAGTGAGCTTTGACTGAGTTGACTGTTTTTTTAAAACTGCTTGGATTTGGATCGTGGTAACAAAGCTAAGGTAACAAACATTTGGTTTTGTACCTGTCCAAAACAAAGGGAAGAAGGGAGGGAGGGAGAAAGGGAGAGAAAATGAAAGAAGGAAAGAACAAAAGAATGAAAAGATAATGAGGGAGTATGCAAGAATTTTCATTCTATGTAAAAAAGAGAGAGAAATCTTATCTAAAACAATAAAAGGATAATAGTAGGAACCTATCAGGCTCACTGGTTCTGTCCTATAGGTCATACTTACTCTAAGGATTGATTAAGCCAGCATAGAGTCTGCTACATAGGACCTTGAATATTTGATCCTTGTAAACAAAATATTATCAAACTACCAGATAATGTATATACTATTTACCACATGCTACTTTTCACATATTCCTGCTTGATTTAATGTTTAAACAACCCTGAGATATAGGTGCTGTTATTATCTTTGCTTTATAAATGAAGAAATGGTTTAATAGGAATGCCTCAGGAACATCTCTGAATTGAATTGAGACACTAGATACTGAGCATCCAGAAGTAATGAAGCATAGATGAAAGAGATCCAGGGTTCATGCCCAGGCAGCCTCGATCTAGAAAAGCATCATTTTCTTCTACAATATTCTGCCCTATGAAATTAGTAAACATATATTGAATGTCCACTGTGTTCTTGGTGCTGAATACACAACAACAGGTGCAGCAGAAAGCATGTGTAGGACACTTTTGGGTGGCGAGCAGGGGACAGCCTCTCTAAGGAGATGATGACATTCAAGGAAGACTTTAGGTGTAAAAAGGGGCAATCCAGGCACAGCGACGGGATTTGAAAAGTCAAGTGCAATATCAGTCATGCCACTGATCTTACACAATGTGCTTTAGATGGAAAGAGGGTGTACAGAGGTGAAAATGTGAGGTCCTTTATGTCCTACATTTTGTGAAATGATGTCAACCCTGACGTAACTGGAAGAATGAACCACCATGTGTACACAGCCCTTCACCAGCTCTGAGGCAGAGGCTAGGGTGTGGTTGTTGCCTGGTCCCAAGAATTTAAAGAGTTCCTAGGATGCTTCGAGAAGGTCCTTGTATGTTTTATGAGCAGTATGTGGCTCTGGGATAAATCTGTCTTCTGTTTATTTGAAAACGAAAGAGCATAATTTGAAGGTGAGCAGAGAGGAGGAGAGACAAGTTAAACTACCTTTGAAAAGTGAAGGACAGGGGTCAGCTAGATGGCTCAGTAGATTAAGATACTTGCCACTACTAAACCTGATTACCTGAGTTTGATCCCCAGGACCCATAAGGTGGAAGGAATGAACCGACTTTACAAAGTTGTCCTCTGATCTCCACATGCATGTTCTGGCACAGATGTGCACACACACACACACACACACACACACACAAATTAATTAACTATTAATTAATATAATTTTTAAAAAGTCTTTTAAAGTGAAAGACAATATCAAGGAAACCACTGGAGTCATTGAGAAAGAGGTTCTTGCTATCATCGTCAAGTTTCAACTGTACTTGTCTCTGGAAACTAATAGTGTTGTTAGAAAGAAGGAGAGGAAGAAAGGAAGAAGGAAGGAAAAGAATTTTCAGGAAAATATGGGTGCATGTTCACAGCTCACACTGATGAGGTACACCCATAAATGATCAGAGTTTGTGTCCAGACCCATCCTGGATTACTCTACGTGGCAGAATTCTTCTGTGGATTTGGAACTAGGAGTGCTGGAAAAGAGCAGACTTCTAGGGGATGTAGTCCAGGCTGACTCATGTTTAAAACATGGTTTAGGGAATAAGATCCCCCTATGTGGACAGAACCTCTAAAGGGTCACATGATGGAGATCAGAAGTCACTCTTTTCCTATAAGAGCTGATTTAGAAGTGGAATGCAAAATTAGTAACTCAAGCGTTTACAAGACTACACTCTTTGCATTTGGTCTTCTTTGATGGCATTTTCACAGGAAGAAGTCCTATTTAGAGCAGAGGTTAAATATCCTGCCATCCGCCCTACTGTTCCTTTTAGTCAATAGCGCACCTGTACAACGCTGTGAGAGGACACTTTGCGAACAAGAGATGTAAGGAAAGTGTAGGTGTGAGATGTATCCTATGGAGGCATCAGAGTGACCACTGGGCAGGAGTTCCAGGCAGGAGCAGCTATGAGTGGGAGCGAAGTGGACATGGGAAATTGCAAAGTCTGAGAAGGAGCACGGGAAAACGGAGTGGACAGTTTTGAAGCAAGTGTGAGACAAGCCTTCTCTTTCCTGACTCTTCAGAGGGAGAGAGCCCTGGGGGAAGGAAGGAAAGTGAACCTTGCAGTCATAGGACTCCAGGTCCGTATCTGAAACATGAGCCTTTCACTGGTATCTCTTTCAGCGTTCTTGAGCCAGTGTGGTCATTCCTTTTGCATACAGTCCTTTCCTGGTAAGAAGCCAAAAATGACAGCTTGTCTCTTCCCAGGGAGAGGAAAACACAGCTCCAGCCTCCAGCATTAGTTGGCCACTGCAGATGGGGCCTGCAGGAGATGGTCTAGGGAAGCCTCTCTTGTTAACTGGGCCTTTTCTTTGCAGCCAGGTAGAAACAGGGTCAGTGATTTATTGCTTTCCTTTCTGAACTATATTTGCTTGTGTTTTGTCTGCTGTGGTTTTTTCCTCTTCTCTTAAGAACATATATATAGGACACTGTCCAGATACTTTTGTGGTTTGCTGACCCTGTGACTGTTCTAATGTATACATATTTCATTATTTGCCAATGGTGCTTATTATAAATAGTGCTGTGTCTAAAAATCCATATGTCCTGTGAATTGGTCTATCCTCCTCAAAGAAATAATGTATGAACCAAACAAAAAGAAACATCCATTGAGCCTCCCAACATAACCCAAAGAGCCTACAAGGGAAACGAATGGAGACTTCCGGATTCTTCCTCTTTCTACAAAGGATCATATTTATGTTCTGAAATCTTACAAGTTTGTTCTTAGTTCCCTCATGTCCAATCAGACCTTGTCAAATTCTACCTAAAGCCTTAAACTCCTCAACCTAAGTGGGCCTCTGTGTCCCTATATGTCCCCTACAACGCAAGCCCTCTGGTGGCGCTGAGCCAAACAACCCAAGTCTTAACAGTAGTTAGATTCTAATTTCATTATATAGGACTCTAACCTGCCCTCTAACTTAACAATGAACTGAAGAAAACCTAATTACTGTTCTAATATTCCTTTACATAGAGTTCTTGGTTATTGCCATGTCATACCTGAAAAACTCACAAGGGCTTCCTCAATAACCATCACTTTTTTCTAAGCAAAAGCTGAAGAAATGCTCTTCATCAAAACCAGGAAAGTTGCTTTGGTGGGTATCGTTTTTTTGTTTTGTTTTATCTATTGCTGGCTTATTAGAATTATGGCTGTAGGTCTCACTTCCATTGTGAGATTAGGCAAGTTTAGCCACTCAGGTAACCAAAGGCCTCTGAAGAGAGGTACAGTTGGCCTCGGTCTTCTAGCAGCTCAGCTTTGTTTTATGAGACAGACCTTTCCTTCAGTTGGGAGCAAGTGTATTGCTGGGTTACTTGATTGATTGGGTACGGCAGCACTGCTGAGAAATGGACTTTGAGCACATTTGGCAAGCTGAAAGTGGTGGTGCCTGTTTGAATATCATTATGTTAACTGAGATTGCCCATCGAGGTAGGGAAGCAGAACCCTTGACTCCAGAGAGAAATGATCTTACATAGGTAAGGACAGCTGGACATGCGGAACCCAGGACAACATAATAAGCTGTGTGCTAGTTGCTCTGCTCCTGTATCTACCTGTTCAAGGAAGGCAAAAAGAGACCGGGTCCCCTCTTGCCTTTTCATTGATTCCTGCAGCCTTATGCACTGAGTAAAGGAGGGAAACAGAGTGATGAATGGGCTCCATCTCCCCTCACAATTAACTTCCCGCTATTCAAACCCGCCACTCACCACAACAAGTAAAGTGAAAAGGAAAGACCCTGTGCTTCCTCGCATCAGATGTCTGGAACAGATTTCACAAAGAGGCAGTATCATCAGAGATTAAAGACAAACATTAGTTGCCCCAACCAGGAATTTTAATAGCAACAGAACAGCAGCAGTAATGACAAATTCTTACCAAAGTCTGCAGGCGTTTCACATCCCCTCTACCTCATTTAATACATTGCGTTGACTGTCAAAGGGCCCCAGATGAGATCCCGTGAGTTTGAAAGCCATGATCTACCAACCAAGGCTGTAGCCAGGAAGTTTTCTTATGCGGAAGAGGAGTGACACCATCTTATGCAGCAATACAGATTCTTTCCTCACTCTGCCCTTGCTGAGATGGAAGATGACTCTCCTGTTTCTAGGGAGCTCAAAATGCAGAAAGGAAAGAAGTCCAGAGGAAGGATTATCCTGGATAAAAACCCTTTTCCTGAGATGATAGCTGGTGCAAGAGAGCTAGACACCAGTCCAGCTCCTCTTTGTTCCCAAAACTATGGACCCATGTGAGCAAATTGGAGGAATTAAACCACAAAATCCCAGCGAGACAAAGTGCAGACGGTTTACAACTCAGCAACTGCAGCCGAGGGAGAGAGCTCCGATGGGCTTACCTAAGAAGCAACTCTGAATGAAAGAACTTCTCCATACTGGAGAATTATTTTTTCCCCTGGAAACGTTCAACTAGGAAGACTTTTCACCACAAAGCAGGGAGATCTACAAAAGTCTTTTACTATAACCTTGATAGATGGATCAGGCACATTTGTAAAACTGAAGGACAGAACTCCAGAGTCTACTACTAGAAGTCCAGTATCTACTAGGTAGGATAAAAAGCCAAAACTGAACATGTTTATTTGATGAAGTCTCTGTACTTTTCCATACCAGAGAAGACTAGTGAGGACAATGCTGTCTGCTTCAAAGCCGAGTGCATGTAACTTCAAAACAAGGTTCTTCCACTTTCCAGCTCAAGGATCAGAGGCAAGTTTTTAAACCTCTCTGAGTCTCATTTTCCTGCGTTGTGTAAAGAGAATGGTCCTGTCAGCATCTTGGAATTACTAACAAGTGCACTGCATATATTCAAAAAATGTTGTATCCCTGATCTTTCTTGCAAAATTACTGACCAAAAGTTGGATGGTAAAATTTCCCGTTTTCTAGACTAGATAGTACAGGGTATAAATAGAGAGAATGTACTACAGTTGAAAAGACAGGTATCATGGAAGACAACAGGCCTATATTCAACCTCCAGCTCTGACCATGTCTACCTCGCTGACTCTGTTCTTCCTTCTCTCTGAACTTCTAATCTATCCATTAGACGCTGAGATTTGACTAAATAGCTATTCCATGGGCTTCTTCTGGCTCTGAAATTCCCTGACTCCCTTTTTGGTTATTATTATTGGTAATGCCTATGGCACCGAATTAGTATTTATTTAAAGTCTAGCACTTCGGTGCAACAGTCAAGAGCCTGTGATGACAACATAGGGGCTTCCCTTGATGGACTGTTTGGGACCCGAATTCAGGGTTTGGCACTTACTAGCTCAGGGAATTGGAACTGTAACCTCTCTATGCATCAGCTTTGTCTGTACAATAGGGAAGGTGAAGGTTACTTCCTAGATCTTGGTCATGATGATTTGGTGAGTTTATCATGGAAAATGCTAAAATGGTATCTGACACTCAATAAATAACAACTGCTCTTTACTGCTGTTACCTTTTAACAAACATGCAATGGTGACTAAATACAGAGGCTTTACCAACTCTAGATTTAAAGTATCATGGTTTTGTCTTTGTATAGATGGCTGTTTAATCGATTACCTTTTCTAAACTCAAGCAATTTCCTTGCTTCATAATAAACTCTCAAAGCACTGACTCATCCAACTTCTACATCCCAAGAAGGATGATCCAGGGACAGCACCAAGCATGATGCAAATGTCTGCATTCAGAGAAGAAACCAAACCCCCAAAACTGTGCCATTAAACACAGCTGAAATTTTGTGAAAAGACCAGACAGTTACACGAGCATTTTTCTGAGACCTGAGAAAACCATACAACTTCAAAGTAAGGGATAATTTGAAAACATTTAAGAGTCATTTTCTGAATGCTACAAAACTGGAGAAAAATTATATCAGTATATTATGACACAGCACTAATACCTCCCAAACAATTAAAACCAGTGATTTATCCAAAGCACACTGTCATACCAACTAATCCAATTTGTGTTGACAATGGATGCCTTCTGAAGGTTTTATGAAGTTAATGGCATTTTAGTTCCCAAGTATCTGTGAATCATGGCCCCATACACCATGATCACACATAGTACTGTTAGGAAAGGGAAACATTTAGAACTGTTACTGCCATAGATTCAACCTGTGCCCTCAAGGAACTTACAGCCTAATCCACAGGCTTTTGTAACTCAACAAAATAGATCCTCAAGAGGATACACTGGGGCCAGACACTGCGAAACTCGTGAGAGCTTAGAAGATGGGCAGATCGTGCCCTTTGTCCCTATGTGTCTGCTGCTGATTCGTCAGCCATGCCTTTCCTTTTAGTTTTCCCAGCTTGTCCCTTAGATCTCACTGAGTTGACTCAACAGATTCTTCCAGGCTTAGCTGGCTCTAGGTCCAAATACATAAGCACATTGCTATTGATTCTAAAAACTCATTTGAACTCTCCCACACATTTTCATTGACCTCCATGCACTTCATTTTTGTGCTTTCAACTATTAGGCTATTATAGCTTAAACCAGTTGCCTAGTGTAGCCTTTTCTAAATTCTTAATGAAAATTAATTTCTCAAAGATACAGGCATGGATATAAACAGAAATACAAGAATATCTAGAAAATAACAAAAAATGAAAATGCAGCACACAAGACTAATGGGAAATGGTTAAATTAGAATTCAAAGGAAGTTTACTAGAATAAAATCAAATGCTACTCTGAATGCACAAAAGAAGAACGTACAAATTCAGTATACAAACTTAAAAAGGCAATAAAAGCTTACAGAAAGCAGAAAGATGAATGTCTTAGAAAAGAAAGAATAGTGCTAGACAGTAAACACATGCACACACACACACACACACAAAACCAAGAAGACGGTGCACACCTGCAATCTCAGCACTCAGGAGGCAGAGACAAGAGTATCACAAGTTCAAGGCCAGCCTAGGCTACATGCATCCTATCTGGAAAAATCCAAGGACAAGGAATGTAACTCATTGGTAGAGCAGTTGCCTAGTTTGTACAAAGAGATCTGTTTTTGAACTCAGAAGTACAAAAATAAATAATAACTAAATAAATAAATCTGAAAAGCAAGTAACTTATTGACAGAGGAAAATCTAAGATACATCCAAAGACAGAAATCAGAAGGACGAAATCACTCAAGGAAAATCTGAAGAATCATAAGAGGCCTTTTTTCAGTTTTACATAATGGATAATTTTCTACAAAAACGTAATTTTCTAAGGCCTATCAACCCTGATGGCCTGAATGAATTAGAAAGCTGCTTCTTTTTCCATCTACTTGTTGCCCTCTAGCTTAGAAATGGAGGGTTTGCATAATTGCAAAACTAAGCCATGGTCTTTCTAAATCACAGGGCAAGTGGCCATATATTTCTTTCTGTATTCATTTAGGGCTACAACTCCAAGAAACTGCCATAGCAAATCTAAGTTATTGAAGGGCAAAGAAAGATAGGTGATAGTGGTTCATTATATTGCATCAAGCAGCAAAACCCTTTAGATATCACAAAGACAAAAGATAAAAACAACCTAGCAAAAGTATGTGTTTCCATTTTTATCACATTCCATCATTCCAGAACATAAGAGAACCATGCATGCCCTGTACAAAAGGATTCTGTATCCCAGCTGTACAATGATGCATTGTTCCTAAAGTGAGGGAGGTCAGCTGTATGAAATCTCCCACATCCTGCTGGTCTGGGAAGTAACTACCAGCAGCTAGAAGGAAAGGGACAGGGGCCAAGGACATTCCAGACGCCAAATATGGCTGTCAATCTCACAAGGCCTCTGCTTTTGAAATCCCTTGAGTTCTTTATAAAGATTCAAACTGAGATGATTAAGATCAACTGAAGTTCTGTTTGCTGACAAGTAAATGAATTTTCTGCATTTTTATTTTGGTGTTTGGAAGGATCCAACTCCTGCCTCTATCATATATTTTACCAAGGCGAATAACCACATAAGCCCAACATTGGGACCTGGACTCTGATGTCCACAGGGTTTCACTTGGCAATGCTTTCCCTGAAGAGGACCTTCATGGCATATTTCTATTAACTTGAGGCATCCAATTCGCCCAAATGTAAAAAACCCTGCTATGATCTAAATATTTATGTCTCCTCAAGATTCAAATACTGAAAACTAATCCTCACCATGGTATGTTAGGTAGTGGCAGTTTAGGAGGTGATTAAGCTATATGGTTGGTGTTCACATGAACATGAAAGAAACTCTTCATGAAAGAGACTCAAGGAAGCTTATTATCCCTTTATACCATGTGAAGATACAGTGAAATGTGGCCTCTCTGAACAGAGATCTACCAGTGCTTTGACCCTGGACTTCTTAGTCTCCAGAATTTTAAGAAATAAATTTCTATTGTTTATAAGCTACCCAGTTGAAGGTGTTCTATTACAGTAATCCAAATAGACTAACATGGCCACCTTGGTTCATATTCAGCCATAGTAAACATATGTTTCCAAAGCAAAAGCAACTAGCTTTAAGTGGCATGCCTTATCAAATTATCTAAAACAAGGAAGATATATCAGGCTGGAAATTTTCCATTTTTCCCTAATGTATTACTTTATTGCTTTCTTCATTCAGGTCTCTGTCCTGAGAGGTCTATGTGAACCACATCAACTTGTTCCCCAGGCCTGCTACCTCCTACGTGTGGCGTTGGTATTAGAGATTGACGGGAGGAGCGATTGAAGGCGCTCCCTTCCCACAAGGCTATTAAGAGGAGGCTGTACCATCCACCAAAAGTCACTGCTCCATTCAAGGAAGTTGACTTTGTAGAAACATTCTCCACTTAGTTCTTTTGGGTGTCAAAATGATAAAAGTCAAATTGTTGGTAGACCCTTAATTGCCACATGTGTCTTTTACATATCTTTTCAAACAATCCCTTATAAATAAACCTCCAATTACTTATTTTCAAGGTGCTGTTCCCAGTGAAAGTGGGATATTGTGGTAGTTTAAATGAAAATGTCCCCCATAGGTTCCAAGTATTTGGACATTTTGTTCCCAGTTAGTGACCCTGTTTTGGGAGGTCTTAGAAGGTGTGGCCGTGCTGGAGGAAGCACATCCCTGAGGGTAGGCTTAGAGAAGTCTTAAGCCTTGCTGAATCTCCATTTGCTCTGTTTCCTGTGTCTACTTGAAGATATGAGGGCCTGGCTTCTGCTCCTACTCTGGCCACCTCACCATGCCTTCCTGCCATGACAGACTCTAATCCCTCTGGAACTGTAAGCTAAATACATTCTTTCTTTTCTAAATTGCTTTGGTCAATGTTTCTGTCACAGCAACAGAAAAGTAGCTGATACAGATACACAGTCTTGAGTATAGAGATTCCAAAACCATATACAAGGACCAATGAGATTTCTCAGTGGGTAAAATGCTTCCTGCACAAATATGGATAGCGAGTTTAGATTACCAGCATCCAACATAAAAGTCAGGCATAGTGGCCATGGCCAGTGTAAGCAGCAGCAGTGCTGTGGGACAAGCAAATCCTCGGCTTGCTTGCCAGCCAGTTGAGCCAAAATAGCAAGCTTCAGGCTCAGTGAGAGACCCTGCCTCAAAAATAAGGTGAAGAACAATAGAGGACCATGTAGACCTCTGGCCTCTACACATACATGTATGGGCAAGCACACACAACACATATACCACACACATACATTCACACACACACACACACACACACACACACACACACGCACACAGACAAGATAAAATTTCTCCATCTAAATGAAAGCCACCATTTGTTTTTCTAAGTAGAAGGTGGACAGAGAACATTTACTTACCTGTCAAAAGGCAATAGATTTTTCTTTAGTGGAACTGAACATATGGGAAGAAAAAAATGCTTGTAGTATGTTTTCTAGCGTCCCTGAGAAAAGATATTCTTACTCTGACACCTGTGAACCCATATCAAATGAACTGACACCCCAGGCTCATCATAAAGAAAATACTGACATGATACTCTACATGTAGAGCTCCCTTAAAATTCCCATTCAAAGAAGGCACCTGTGGGGAGACAGTTCTAACTCTGCAAAGCAGAGAATATCCATACTAGGATAGGATCCCGCTTTCTTAAATCTGAAGCTATTACCACTGGAGACCAAAAACATAAGGATAATAAGAAGTAGGAAGGGGAGAAAGGAAAACAATGACAAAACAAGTAACAGGAGAAAGTCATTTTTTATAAATTGACTTAGTGTAGATAGAAACAGTAAATAAAAGTACTGAACTGATAAAACAAAGACAGGGTGTTATGAGAAAAGATGAATTAGTGGAAATTGGAAATGAAGAGGTTGGAATACATAAGCTGAAATAAACTAATTAGGATAACTCAAAAATTAAGTCAAAGAAATTTTCTAGAATGATAACAAAGCAACAAAGACACGAAATGTAATTAAAAGAAACGAAATATGCCAATACCCAGTTAATAAAACTTACCAATCAAGAACCGAAAAGGAAAATAATAAAGAAATAATACAAGAAAGCTTCCATCTCTTTATGTTAAAAGTACAAAACAAAATGCCTACCATGATAACTTCAAAAAGAAAATGGAAGAACAAATATATAAACACATTGCAAATTATTAAAAGCTTCCAGAAACACAAGTTACTTCAAAAGACTTCCTCTCAGCAGGACAAGAGATACTTGAAGTCAGTTCACTGCTCCTTTAAAAGTTCTCAGGGAAACAGGAGTTAACAAGAAAAGGGAATTTACAAAAGTCGAACAAATTATGAGGTATTTTTAAAAATAACTAGCACAAAGAAATTCAAAAAAAGACACCAAGTAATTATCTGTTCCATATTTATTAGACTTGCAAAAACTACAAAGTTGGTGGGAATATAGATTGAATAAGGCTCTCTGGAGAACATTCTGCCAAACCAAATGATTGTATATCATACCCAGAAATTATATTCCTACATCTATATTCCAAAGCAATTCCTATACCAGTCCTTAAAGATACAGCTGAGTTTCCTTATTGCAGGTTATTTTGTAGAAGAGTGAACTGGAGGCATTCTGGGTGTCCAGGACAGAGGATTATGTTCAGTGTGGTAAGGGACCACATCACAACAGAATTACAAATTAGTTGTATACAATAAACGTTTACTGAGATTCTACTGCCAATCAGAATAAAGGTCTGGCAACAAGGAGTTAATCCTGTGTTAACAAGCAGTTAACACAGATTTGCACCCTGAAGAACCTGCCTGACATAGCTCAATCTTCCAGCCAATCCAAGTATATGCATGTCTCCAAACCTAAGATGCCAGGCTTTGTAAAGGTTTCTTCCTCTATGCTGAGCCTGCCAGAGTCTTCCTGTACACCCGTATGATCCCCTTTCTCCCAGGCCTCACTCCCAAAGGACAATTGATCTACTTATCTTGAATTCATCTGTTGAAGGACTCACCATAAAGCCTAGTATTTACTTCCATGTCTTCTTTCCTAAAATGTTGAATTTAATAATCTTTGTACCCACAGCAGCAACATACTGCCTAATACATATTAGATGTTCAATAAACACTTAATGAATACTTTCATAAGTCAGTGCCTAACAAATGCATAAAAACAATGAAAAATTTTAGATGAATGAATTTGGTGGTAATTTGTGTCAATTTTGCAATATATACATATTGCTATGTACAAACATTTCCCCAAACATTCAATGGAATATATTGATTTGTTATATTCACATGTATTCATTTATACCTCCTTTTTCCAAAAGACCAATTTGAGATGGACAAAGCTATATAAATAACCTTTCTAATCATATCCAATAATAGCAAGAGTTTTTGTTAGCAGAACATCTTCAAATAAAGTTCTTCCTTGTCAGCAAAATTCCAAATTTCCAAGGATTTGACTTATTTAAAAACCAAATTGAATTGGTTTTTTTTAAGCTTGACATAATAAGGTTTCTTTTTGTGCTGATTCTTTTTAAGGCAAAGGTCCAAGTGGAGGGTCGAAGACAGAAAGGCTCGATATCTGCTGCTGACTGGGCAAGGGAGGGCCGCCTTCCTTTCTGGACTCTATTTTTCTCTCGGAGTGGAATGTCTTTTTCCCAGCACTGGGATGTTAGACTGATGGCTTCTGGAGGGGGCTGTGAAACAGATGTCAGTCATTGACTCTGGATAATGAGATTTCATATTTCCGTCAAAATCCTGAATAGGACAGGAGAGGCCTCATTAGTGGTTGCATGACTGAACAGGTGTAGAGGTCCCATGTGCACAGCAGGTAGAAAGAGGCCATTTCAATTCCATGTGTGGTTATGTCTAGGAAATTTGAAAAAGGAGAAAGTACTCTACTACAACTGCCATCACCAGAACATGGAAGCTTTTAGGAGCCAAAACAGTATAAACTCAGGCCACTGGTACAGACTTCACCCAGAGGGCCAGGTAAATGGCTGAAGACAGGGACAGCTGACATGCAGTCCTAATGATACTGTGCAAGGGGGGTCACCTCCTTATTTCTTTCATTCCATATGGCATGTCATAAAACTTTAGTGCTCTTTAGCCAACAATGGTATAACTCTCCTAAGACACAAATCAAAAAATGGGACTGCAGGGCAGAATGAAATCCTGTCTCCAAAACTAATGGCAGAAACCTCTTTAAAAGATGGGTACATCGGAGGCAAGGTGTGAATGAAATGTTCCAGAGTGTAGATAAGCCTGGTTAGCAATTTGGCAGCTGTCACCTGGACAAGCATCTTTCTCTAGAGGCAACAATCAAGAAACCTGCATGCTGCCTGTCTGCTGAGAGAAATCTACACCAGAGCAAGAGACAGGCCAATCAGAGGTTATGTCCCAACTGGGTCTCTTACTTGGCAGGCAAGATGCTGACAACCTGCTCAACATTTTTAAATGGGGGAATATGCTTCCAGGGCCTTTGGTGTGTTGAAGCCACTTAAGGACCACCAACCCGGATGCTCAAGATCTTTCTAAATGTTGCCCAGTCTGGAATTATAATTTCACTGTTAATTCTTCTTTAATCAACTTCACAGACTGAATCTTCAACAAAATATCAATAATTTAGAATAACAAGAAGGCATTATATTATACCCCAATTAGAAAATGTGTATTCTTTTGTTATATTGATTCTATGTCTCTCTCTTTCTCTCTCTCTCTCGCTCTCTCTCTTCATATATATTCTAAATTGTTTGACTTGCTCTCTAATAGAGTCTGGTTTTTCCCTTTTTTTAAAGTGGTCATAGATTTATTATGAAACCACATGTCCATTGCCATTCAAGGTATGTGACCTGAGTTATCTCATCCACCATCAGAGCAACTTTATAAAGTGCTGAGATTTGAAAGCGAGTGTGTGGTCAAGGTCACAAGCTAGAGCAGGGCAAAGGGGCTAAAAACATCATGCTGTTAGTGGCACCAAGGCCCAGGCCCCGGTGCTTTGCGTGCCATCACACTGCCTCTTATGATGCAGAAAAGGGTCTCAAGCAGATCAGATAAATCCAAATATCATCAAGCAAAGCGTACAGTGGACTTAATGTAATAAATGACTGATACAACTTACAGGAATTATCAGCACAGCCCTGTCAGATACGTGGTTGATGCTATCTCCCAGGTGGCTTTGGAGATACTGAGAAACTACTCACTTTCTTAAATAGATGAAGTAAGGTTTTCATGAACTGACTGACATTCCTCTCTGCTGTCTTTCATTATAGAAGTACTACAGAAAGGCAAATTCTAACCCACTCCATGCCCATGTGATCTCAAAGTCTGTACTGCTGAAGTCATAGCTATCTTTGATTGTGTGTTACTTTCTTCTTATTAGTATATTATTACAACAAAAATAACTCCAGTCATTTTGTGTGTAGTCTGACTTTTGAACAGGGCATGGATCTCAGAAAATGTATATGATGTCTCCTTATCTTTAGCGTCTTTTCACTCTTCCTTTCTCTCTCTCTCTCTCTCTGTCTCTCTCTCTCTTCTCTCTCTCTCTTTTGTGTGTACTTGAAGATATGAATTCAGCCTTCTGCTACAGTCACCTCCTGCCACCATGGTTCCCTCATCATTATGGACTCTCCATGTGGAACATAAGCCCGAAAGAACTCTTTCTTCTAGAAGTTGTCTTGGTCACGGTGTCAAATCACAGCAAGAGAAAAGTAACTAATGCAACACCCAACATACAAAACAGGTCAGGTTCTAGATTCAACCCACCTGGAGTTCAATCACCACTGAGAAGCAGTGTGATAGACAATCATTTACTTCAAGTCAGCACTGCAACTATGAGTATGATACATCTATTTTACAGACTAACCTTAAAAATTAGATAATGTAATGTCTGTAACATGAGTAGCACATATACAGTACTTGATAAACTTTGGCTATTACTATCATTATTGGTATAGTTTCTTTCTTAAATTATTTTATTTATTATACGAGTGTATTGTCTTTATGTATGTATGAAGTGCAATGCCAGTGAAGGTCAGAAGAGGGCTTTGGATCACCTGGAACTGGAGTTACAGACAGTTATTAGCCACTATGTGGGTGCTGGGAATCGAACCTGGGTCCTCTGCAAGAGCAGCCAGTGCTTTAACTGCTTAACCATCTCTCCAGCCCCAATGTATTTTCATATTTAAGAAATGTATTGTTTGTTCTGGTTACTATTAATTGTTAACTTGACATAATCTAGAATCACCTGGATAGAGAGTCTCATGAGAAATTGTGTGGATTAAGCTGGCCTGTGGGCAGGTCTATGAGGGGTTCTCCTAATTGGGCTACTTGAGGTAGAAAGATCCATCCTGAACATAGAGCGCACCATTTCAGAGGCCAGGCACCAGGCTGAGTGAAAAGGAGAGAGCCAGCTGAACTGACAGGCATCCACGCAATCATTCTCTCTCTGTTCTTCATTGTGGATGTGACCAACTGCTTTAAATTTCTGCCACATTGACCTCCCTTCAGTGATAGGCTGTAACCTGGAATGGTGAATCTGCTCTTGTCAGGATATTTTATCACAGCAGCAGAAATGAAGCTAAAACACTACAAAGCTAGAGTCTTTGAAAGTTAATAATTGAGAAAATCTCCTTCTGTATTCAAAGTATCAATAACTCCTTCCTGGCATCTTACACTGTTGAAGCAGCTTAAGTTCATCCCTGTGATTTCCAAGACCTGTTCATGGGACATATACATCCAAAAAACGTAATGAACAAACTCCAGAAATACAATATATACTCCACCAATAACAAATCTTAATACTATCAATTTACTAAGACTAATAATTTAAATTTAAATATTAGTCCATCACAACAAAAATATCTGCTTTATTTTATTTTCCTTAAGCAAAACATTGATAGGAAACAACAAAGACAATAAAGAAAATGCATTATTTTTGAGAGTTTAGAGAAACCTGTCATATTTTACCAAGAGATAGAACTGATGCCATAGAAAATCTCTCTCTGAATCAATTCAATTAGTACAGCCTTTATCTGAGATCATGGTTTTCTTATGGTCCACTAACCAAGGCAACAAACAAGCAAAAACAAAATGTAGATAATAAACAAACCTAAAAAGTCTGAAATCACATAAGGAAACTGAACATAGTATATTAGTTGCATACTCAAATATATTATTCAGTAGTTAGAAATTTCCTCTTTATTTTGGAAAAGCTCTATATTCTTCATTTATTTAATGACATTGACTCTATATTTAACCTTCCTGAATTCAGCAATATTCTGTAAAAATACAAGGTTTTGAGAGGGTTTGTGCCTAGGTTTTATGTTAATAAAGATCACAGTACATTTTCAAGAAGGGCCAACAATAAATAAGGGTATTTTATTGAAAGCATCTGAACTAGAGGAACCGCTGAGATTTCTACCGGTTCTCAAATCCCTGGAGATATAATGATGCCATCTCATCGTGGAGTTGCCAGTTACAAGGGACCAAGGTACCCAAGCCCACTAGCCAGACCTAGTGGTTCAGTGCCAGTCTCTCACTCAGACCAACTTTACTTAGCTGAAGCAGATGTCTTTTGAAGTCCCACCAACGGCTTCCTCCAATGACATTTCTTCTCAGTGCACTCTGACTGAGCGGCTTTGACCTATAATCTGACATACAGTATTGTATGAGCTCACAAAGGAAGAGAAGAAATGACTGGTCTGGTTGTCCCAACACTAGCAGATGAATCATTCAGTTTTGTACAATGGACCATATTCTGGAACCCTTTCAAGAATCACCCAGCTCTTCTCACCTTATTCTGCTTACCACAGAAAATGAATAAAGGCATGTGTGCACAAATAAGTCACTGAGTAAGATTACTGAAATGAACAGAAGCAATGGGGATCGTGCCTAGGTTTTATTTTAATAAAGATTACAGTACATTTTCAAGAAAGGCCGATAATAAATGAGGTATTTTGTTGCAAGCATCTGAACTAAAGGAACTGCTGAGATTTCTACCAGTTCTCAAATCCCTGGAGATAGAATTTGAGAATATTCCTAGATTGCCATGCCTTTCTGTCTGTTTTCTAATTACTTTACAAGATTAGTTTTACTGTTTAATGACAACTTCTTTTTTCTAACTACCAGATTGGCACGCTAATAATCTCTTCTTGACAATCAAATGTAATAATTTTTAATATAAAAGATGTAATTCCAGAGGTTCGAATCAAATTACACAGAATCCTAATTGACTTGTAATCAAATCATACAGTAAATAATGTTTAAGATACCATTTGGAATATTAGTCCTCCTTTGAAGAAATATCTCTTCTCTAGGGACTTAGCCAACTTTGTGAGGATTATTTAAAGTTCTCAGGGTAGGGTCAGGTGTTAGTGAAAAGAAATTAAGCTCAAGCTGGCAAGATAGCCTTGCTAGAAGGGGTGCTTGCATGCAAGCCTGATCACCTGAGTATGATTCCCAGAACCCACAATGAAGAGAGAAATGACTCCTGAAAGTTATTCTCTGACCTCCACACACCCCACGGCACTCACACACCCACACTCAACACACATGTCATATACAAACACATCACAGTAATAATAATAGAATAAAATTTAAAAGAAGCTGAGACACCAGCCTGAAGGATTTAGAAAATGAAGTCAAAGGACACTATTGACTTACTTAAGCAAAGGTAAAGTGGGAATTTTATTGAAACAAAGAGTGAAGTTAAGAAACATGATGATCAGCTTGGGATGATCCTGGCCGCCCTCCCTTGTACAAACAAGGAGCTAAAATGTAAAACATTTTGTTCTTAACCAAAAGTTAAATTCATTTAGGGTCAAGCATCCCACTTTCTGTAAATCCAACTCAGTCCAACTAACCACATTAACTGGCATGCATTTACAATTCCATGCAAATAATAATTAATAAATTAGTGATCTGGGGGCCTCAGTTCATTTAAAGACTGTCCAAGGGCACACTTTTCAGTCTTTGCTTTCCTATGGTCACCTCTTAGGCTCCATCTCACTGTACCTCACTGTACCACAGCTACTGATGCCATGCCTCACTGTTCAGATCTATACTAGCTCTAAGCCTAAAATGAAGGTTAAACTTTCTTAAAGCATTGATAGAAACTTATGAGAAAATATCTAACTTCTAAGTCCAGGGGAAAAAATTGTTATTCATTAGTACAAAGCAAATAAAGTCATTATACTTGACCCTGTGCTCTCTCAGATGCCACACATTAGCAGTAGCTAGCACATAAATTTTAACAAACCCAATCTCACAGCTAGTCTTTCATCCAAACTGTAACCAATTAAAAACTTGTCTGTATTCTTAAGGTAACAGTCAGAACCAGCCTTAACTTGGGAACCTTTGGCATTTTCCATATGGTACAAGATGTCTTCCCTCCCATACTCACAGAACTTAACCCCTCTCTCTATTGAGACTTAGGAGAGCTTCCACAGCTTTCTGAGGGAACTGTAAGAAGTCTCAGACACACAGGGAGTCTGCTCCAATTGACCTCACTTATGAGATGACAATCTAAGTGACAGCTGCACTCCTCGGTGACAGTTCAGCTCTTACCATGAAAAAGGAAGGGTGTGGGGGAGAGCCAACATCTCTTCTTGCAAGGAGTAAACAAAATAAAACACCAAATGATCCTTTAACCCTAAGCTTCTGGCAGAAAACAGGAAAAGAAATAAAACTTGAAACTCAGAGAGCTGCAGCTATAAACCTTTCTGCAACTCTCATGGCGGAGAACTCAGAAATGAACAGCTCACAAGAGCATATCGATTTTCAATAAAGCCATTTACACATTTTTGCTTGGGCTACAAGTGGCATGCTGCTTTCCCAAAGCCTCTGTCACCGAATTAAAAAGTATGGACAGTGTTCTCACTCCCTACATAAAGTTGTCTTTGGAAATGCTCCTGATGAGAAGGAGGTGCCAGCATTGATCAGACAGGAAACAGGAAAGAGCTGGACAAAACAGCACTTGATGGTTTTCCCTCACTGGCTTGATCACTTGGGAAAAAGAAAAGAACATACACTTCCCCAGAACAAAAAGCATTTGTTTGAAATACAGCACAGCTCATGAGGGCTCTGTACCAGGGAGTCCTCTACCAGATATGCAGGAAATTGAGCAGAGACTGCCTTTGGGAAAGTATTTAACATCCTAGGTGAATGGCGATTTTATTTCTTTATTGCAGTCCTCCAGAGAAAAGCCTCAGTGTTCATTTTAAAACAAGCGTTTATAATGAAGAAATTAAACTGAAGGAAAAAATGCCAATATGGGCCACTTCGCTGCTGATGTAATTTGCAGCACCTTACTGTGGTTTCGTTTCAGGAAAGACCAGGCAGGACACTGGGAGCATACAGGAAGCAGAAAATTTTATTTAGGCTGTAGCGGGCTCAAACTTCAAAATCTGAACCCCAAAGGGAAGTAGAACATATCTTTTATAAATTAGGCATTGGGTTATAGTAAGAAGGAAACTTTCAAATTGATTGGTTCTCAGTAAATTCTCAAAATTAGGCAAATTATTATAAACTTAGAAAGAAAAATGTTTTTAAAAATTCTATGTCTGAAAATCATTGCAGAAGTCTCCTGAGACACACAGAATTGAGGAAGTTTCATCAGTACACAGGGCCAGCGGCTCTAGCTGGCTGTGTGTGTCAGCATTCCAACCACAAGACTTTCAGTTGAACTTCGCTGACAAGCCACAGACAGACAAAACAAGGATTAAAAATCCATATCTTCCTTAATATTCCATCAGGTTCTACATCAGTTTCAACACCAAAAAAATAAAAATAAAAAAAAGTATTGATTCTTGAATGCAAAATCACCAACCAGGAAGAAGATACGAAGATACATACAGTGGTAAGAAAACAGAAGGAGTTTTGGTGCCATGGGGCCAGTCTGCTGGATTGCAGGTGCTATCGAACCACTGTTGATCACAGCCATCTCTTGGGTACAGCAGTATATACATCAGCAAGAGGATCTGACATGATGTCAGCCATGAGATTATAAGCCAACCGTAGCAAACACATTCCCACAACAGTGATAGGTTCAAACACTAATGCCTGTCTACCAACACTGCTCAAATATTATTAGTAATAGACAGAAAGGAACACTATGGATGGATCTTGAAACGTTGTGCCAAGTGAAAGACGTCATTCACTAGAGAGTAAATTGCATGATTTAGTTCATGTGAAATGTCCAGAGCAAACAATCTAAAAAGACACAAGGTATATTCGTGGCTGCTCAGGGATGATGACAGGGTGGCTGGAGGTGATGGTTAAAGGGTACAGAGTTTCTTTTGCAAAGGAAATATTCTTAAAGTAATGGACACACAATGAACATACTAAAACATACTATGAACATACTAAAAACTACTTCAACTGGGTGAATCAGATGATGTGAAAATTTATGTTTCATTAAAGTTGTCCCCTGCCCCCAAAAAAGAGCCAAAGCCAAAGTTGTGAGAAATCCCCCTCATACATTTATTCAATCATTTGATACTCATTAGGTGACTTCTAAGTGAAGCATCCTGATCTAGGTGTTGGAGACCAGCAGGAAACAAAACAGGTAAAATCTCCACACTGGTGATTACGGAAAATAAGCAAAGGAAACGTGAAGTAAAACACCAGTTAGATGGCAGCACGTGAGCTGGAGAGAAGCGGAAGTTGGGAAGCTGGGATTGTAATGTCCAACATGGTTGTCAGGGAAGGCTTACTGAAGTGACCCTTCACAAGGGAAGGCCTGATGGAGTGTTGACTTGGAGCCAAGTATAGGGCACAATCAGATTCAGAAAAAAGAAAGGATTGTTTCTTAGTTGGTGGGGTCTCTCTCTCTCTCTCTCTCTCTCTCTCTCTCTCTCTCTCTCTCCGTCAAGAAAGGCCTCTCTGAGGGGATAGCATTCACAGCCTGGTGGGTGTCCTGCTCCCCTGGATACCTACATGGACAAAGCAAAGGTGAATATCACCCAAGTGAGGGGAAAGAGCAACACAGCATTGCTACACAGAATCAAGTTTTCTCACTTTTTCTTTAAGTTAACTCTAGTTGTGCTTGACAAACAAACCTTTTATTACAAAACCAATGCTATTTTCTTATGAGACACCTTGACAAATGTCAGAGCCAGAGAGATGAAACATTATATGCAAAGAAAGTAGAGGAAAAGGACACCATGCAGTTTGCTAAGAGACATAAAATTCAGATAATGCTGAAAAATACCATGTGGGCCAATAAAGTATAGCTATGACATAAAGGAGGCTAGTGGAGACTTGTCTTCTGAGTTTACTTCAAAGCTATGAGCATGCTATATCTCGGGGAAGCATCTAAAATAATAAAAATTGCCATTTTCAAGATTGAATGGCAAAGATGCAGAGCTAAAGCACAGGACAATTGTAAGAAAAAGGTGAAAAGAGTAAAGTCTTTGTCTGAAGTTGAAAAAATAATAACAATTCAGTAGGACTGTGTTAGAAACAGTACCTCAGCAAAGAGCAGACAAAAAGGACCAGGTGTCATCACTGAGATGGGGTGATGCTAGTTTGGGGGATGAAAGGGTACAGCAGGTGGTGATGGACAGCTCCTCAAGCTCACCCATGTCCTGTGGAGCCCACTGGCCTCCACATTATTCCCTCTTCTGTTCAACATGTGAGAACCACAGGCTGTGAACACTGCAGCAAATACAAAGGAAGTGGAACTACCACCCTGTTTACTTGTTCACTATGCTATGCATGTCCATTTCAACGACAGTTAGAGAGTTTAGGCACAAGAGAGGAATGTGACAGGTATTAGGTTGCAAGATAGGGAATGTCTCATGGAAGAGACAATTCACACAATGCATCTCTAGTCCATATATTATAATTAGCCCTGAACCAGCAACTGGATCCTCACAGATTTCTTAAAGCTACAATTGACTTGGTACAGCTGACTCCTTTGGGACTGGTTCTGAATTCACCTTCTAGTGGAGCTACGTAAGTCTCAAGCAGTAATGGTAGTAGTCCAGAGGCCCTATAAATAGAAGTTAAACTCATTAACCAAAGCTACCATTTTTATATTACATATCAACAATTATGCCTATGAATGGTCTATTCTTGGATTCTGGGACATCTAGAAAAAGACAGAGAAAGAGCTAGAATCAAATAGAATGAAAGGAGGTTAGAAATCTGAAACCACAGTGTCAGTACACTCACATTCTGGCAAAATTCTGCTCAGAATTTTTCAGGGAACTCTCCCAAACAACAGTGAGGATGAGCTAACTCTATGATCTCTTTAAAAAGGCTCCAGTGTCAAATCTGAGAGTTCCAACCTTCATAACCCAATCAGTGACCAAAGAATCATTTTGGGTCTTAATCACCAAATGAATTTTAGGGGGGCAAAAACTTTCAGTCTATTGCAAAAATCAAAAAAAAAAACACTAATATATAATCTCTGCCTTCAAGCAATGATGTTCTGAAAGATCTCAAAGTAAGAGTCAATTAAATAACCAAGTAAAGAGCCTCAGCCTTCTAAAATACCACTCATCTCTCTTACCTTCACTTTATCATATGTATCATGATTTAATGTCAACTTCCAATCATCTCAGTTCCTGAGACCAGACTTCAGGGATTCAGGATTATTGGTTCTTCAGTTTCTACAAGGCATATGTGCTCAGTGAAGAAGAGTAACATCAGCCACGGTCTCGAGTACTTTTATATTTATTCTACATGACATTCAGCACTCAATCAAAAACACAGAAGGACATACGGAGACCAGAAAACCAAACAAAAACTTAGAATGAGATTGTCATAATTAATCCCAGTTATCAACTTGATGACATGTAAGGAGGGATTATCTTGAGGTAGAAAGATCCACTCACTATGGGTGGTACCATTCCCTGGCAGGGATCCTGAGCTGCATAAATTGGAGAGAAAGAGCTAAGTATACATTTATTACTGTCTGCTTTCTATTGTGAATGGGATGTGACCAGTTGCTTCAAGATCCTTCAATGTCCATGTCCCACTGTTACTAAAATTCCTTCTGGATGGGATCTGTAAACAACATTGCCCACCCCGACTCCTCCCTTGGTCACAAAGACAAACTGATGTATGATCCCCCTCCAAAGCACACTACACGAAAACAATGAGCTTACTTACAGAGAAATGGGTGAGGAATTGTTTACTGGAGTGTGGGTGTTCCCCACCGAAGTCCACATGGGGAAATCTTCACCCAAGCATGGATGATGACTTCTCCAGAGCTGCACAAACAGTTGCCCTCTCCCATTGTCTCCCCCAGCCTGCATACTGTAGCCTTTCCTGAGGCCATGTGCACTTAGGGGCAAATCGCCCACCTTGGGTTGGAAGGTTTGCTTACATGAGGATCCTGGCTCTCCATGCCCCTCCTTCTATGAAGATATCGTGCTAGTCTGTGTGAGAACGTCCCCCATAGCCTCCAAGTGTTTGGACACTTGGTCCCCAGGTGATGCTGCTAGAGGTGGGTCACAGAACCTCGGGAGGTACCGCCCTGCCTGCGGAAGCTCATCACTGGGGGTAATCTTGAGAGTGTTTAAGCCTTGAGAGATTTCAAGTCATGCTCTGCTTGAAGATGTGATTGTTTGACTTTCTGCTTCTATGCCTCCCTCACCATCGTGGACTCTGATCCCTCTGGAATTGGAAGCCAAATAAGCTCTTCCTTTTATAAGTTGCCTGGGCCATGGTGTTTTATCACAGCAGCAGACAAGTAATGAGTACAGACATGAAGAGTCAACAAGCCCAGCTGGGAGGATCCTCAGCAAGCAGGCACAGCTGAACTTGGGATATGACATCTGTTTGACTTGGAAGACTATCCTATAATACATCAACCATGATGGACTTGAACTGTGAGCCAGAATAAATCCTTTCTCCCTTAGGTTGCTTTTATCAGAGTATTTTATTACAGCAACAGGGGAAAAATAACTAAAAGTCCAGAGGAAGAGGTATGTGGTAGAATTAGCACAGGATGTCATGTTCCAGGAGACAAAAAACAGATCTGAAGATTCCCACAAAGAACTGGGACCTATTTAAAAAACAACAACAACAACAAAATGGAAACTCTAAAGTGTATAAATATAGTAAGCAAAAGTAAGATGTCAACAAAAAAAGTCCACCATGGTCATAAGGACAAGGGTGTGTCAGGAGGGTATGTCAGGAGGGTTTGTCAGGAGGGTATGTCAGAAGGGTATATCAGGAGGGAGCATCCAGAATGAAGCGTAGAATGAGGAAAAGGAAAAAATAAAGCAAGAACAAGAAGGAACGTCACCAGCTTGGAAGTGTAGCTTGTCTAAGAAGATTCCTGGAGATAAATTAAAATGAGAGAATCCACCCAAAGCAAGTCCCACCAGTGAAAACATAAAAGAACACTCTGTGTGGAAGGAAGATGACCCCAGACGGAAGGGTGAGATACTTTGTCTCCATCACACCAAAGTAAGAATAAAAAGCTATTAAAGCCCTGAGAACTGAATCCTACCCACAGATAGTCCTCATTTGGCCTACACATCCATGTTAAAAAGAAAAGTAACCAATGGAACTTTTAACATGGAAAGAGTTCCTTCATTCTCTCCTAGGGGACAACAGGGACTCTCATGGGTAAGCATTTTCCCTTCAGCCAACGTCACTCATTTTAGCTGTGTTACCCCAACACTAAACCAAGACACCAACTCAGCTGTCTTCCTTTTTCCAAGACAGGATCCTGTTTCCAGAACGAGATAGCCTGTGTTAGAACTTTAAAAAAAAAAAAAAGTAAATTAAATTAATAATGAACTGCTTGCTATTAAAACTTGCTGTTCCTCCTCTTTGTTCTAAACTGGAACATTATTTCCTCAATTAGAGAAAATGGTATATTTCTTTTTCACTTCTTACTAACACCCTTGCCCATCAGTTATTTCTAGAAGTTTCTATATAACCTATGTAACAGAAATGTTTTCTGGTTACCTTATCTAAAAGGAAGCACTGAAGGAAGCCACAGTCTTAATGATTCACTCAGGAATACAAACCTGTTTCCTGGTTCATTTCATGTCAAAGTCTGAAGAGATATAAACAGGTCATCACAATGAAAGAGAAATCTTCCAGAAGATGTTAATACCCAGCTACATGGACAGATATAGCATATGGGATTTAGTGTGACAATACATGCAAATACATCTTGCATTAAACGTGAGAATGTGTTAATTTAAGTAACCTGGAAATTTACTGATAGAAATCGAAAAGGTTGAACAGTTTCTGAAGCAACATTTCGGTCAGCAAATCAATATGCTTTAGGATGGCATGATTTAGGAACTACTGAATTTACTCTGCTTAATGCAAGGGAAAGGCTCATGGCTCTCATCCTGGTTTGCCTGAGGCCCTAGAATAAACATCCTCCTGCTAATAGGTAGGCAGTGATACAGAAAAAGGAAATAGAAACCTTTAGGCTGTACTAAAACACAACAGAGACTGTTTCAAAAACAAGCAATCAAGGCCTAAGTCTACCAACTCAAAGAAAATATTAGGGAGCCAGCTGGCTTCCTTCAGTCAGTCTTTTGTATTACTCCCCTCTAGATCTGGTCTTCAGTAATCAGATACTTTCTTTCATCTACAGACGGTTCCAAAACATCTTTGATACCCGAAGATTTGGGAACCCAAAGGAATACTAAAAGTCATAAACAGAGAAGTGATAAATCAAATACTGTTCATTGCAGCTAGTAAGTTTAAAATGGTGCCACATTTACAAAAAATAAATCTATCACTTCCACAATCTCTGACATTTTCCACACTCTAGTTGCATTATTTTAAGATAATAACCCCAACAACAGTGAAGCACAGGCAACATATAGAGTCATTGGTGATTAAGTACCTGGCTTTTACTTGGGACTGTTGTGAGGTGTCACAGTTGTTTGGTGTTGTAGTTTAGTTCAAGTGTTTATTCTCTATGTCCTTCACAGAATGACTGTTGTTGACCAAAGCCTTTAACTGCAGAGGAAAATAATCCCACTTGGAGCTGGAGAGATGGTTCGGCAGTTAAGAGCACTGGCTGCTCTAGCAGAGGACCTGAGTTCAGTTTCCAGCACCTATGTGGTGATTAAGATCTGTCCATAACTCCAGTTCTAAGGAATTCAATGTCATTTCTGATCTCTGTGAGCATTGTATACATTCAGACAAAACACTTAAAGACATAAAACAAAAGTAAGTAATCAATAAATAACAATTTTCTTTTTAAAAGAAATGAACCCACTTATGAGAAGGAATTGATGACAGCCATAACACACAACTTTGGGCTGAAAGGAGAAGGTCTGTGAGAACAATCTGCCATGCATTTGGTGACATCTCCCCCTCTGTTTGTCACCACAAGTTCCCTTACACTGGTCAGCTGGGCAGGTATCCTAGCTTCCTCCACAATTCCTCATGCTTTAAGCCAAAAATTGCTTTCCCAAAATATCAAGAGCACCTCTCTGATAAACATTTGAAAGCAGGGTACATTTTCCTTCTTTGTAAAAAACATAAGCTGCAAGTCTAAAATTTTGGTATTGGTCTGGTGAAGACCCTCTCCTGGATTACAGACTGCCAACATTTTTTGGGGGGGTGACCACGTGGGGGAAAGAACTAGCCAACTCTCTAGACTTTCCTCAGTAAAGGTACTAATGCCAACCATCAGAGGAGAACCCTAATAAACTTCCAAAGACACCACCATCTAATACCATCTCTTTGGGGATTGAATTTGGGGGAATACAAGCATTAAAAATATAACTACTGCTATTACTCCATTTTGCCAAGAGAAAAGCATATCATTTATCTACGATTGTCTATAAAATGAGCAGCCAAATTCAATAGCTTAAAGCAATAAATTTACTCTGTCACTTGGTTTTTGAGGGTCAGAAATCCAGCAATGGACGGTACAGGCGGATCTGGCCTAGGGTAAAGTTTACTGAATGTGGAAGTAAAGAAAAAGTTTGCAGCAATGTTTTCTGAACACACAAAAGCAAAAAGTTAATTCAAAATCAGCGTGTAATGACCTCAGTATGCTTCTGGAAGTGCTCACGACATTGCACCCTCTGACAGCACTACAGCCTTGGTTCCGTATACACAGCATGCTCACTTTGCACCATACAGGTCATCACACCACACAGTACCAGGAAACACTGCTGGAGACCTCTCGTCTCAGGCTTGAGACTGTGGTCTGTAAGACTTGCATTGTTTCTTACTGTACACACAAGGTTTTCTGCTCTTCTAAAAAGATAACGATTTAATTATAGAAAACAAAGACTTTTGATGTTTTCCTCCCATCGTTCTTTAGCATGTATGGAATTGCTGTATCTTTGGATTATATTGTGTTGTGATGTTTGATTTTTTTTTCAACATTTTGAGACAAGATCTTTCTGTAGCTCCAAATGTCCTGGAACTCACTATATAGACCAGCTGGGCTTCAGTCTCACAGAGATCTGCCTGCCTCTCCTGAGTGCTGGAATAAAAGGCGTGTGCCACCACTCCCAGCTTGATGCTTCAGTTTTAAAAACTGTTGTTTGAGTTTCTGACTTGAGCTTCATGAAAACTTGCTAAAAGAAATTTGGCTTGGGATTAAGACAGAATTTCCACAATTTCTGAAATAGCCTCAAACATACTTCTGCCCTTTTGTAACATCATTTATGCAAAGCAGAGTTCTGAGCATTGATGATTCCAAATCAAAGTACCAATTAACTCCAAAACACTTGAAGATGCTCTATGTTCTACAGCATCAAATACTCAGCCAAGATTTCATTCTTTCTGTGAAAATAAACAATGTGGGACTGGAGAGATGACTCAGCAGTTAAGACCACTGGCTGCTCTTGCAGAGGACCCAGGTTCAGTTCCCAGTACCCTCATAGTGGCTAACAATCGCCTGTAACTCCAGTTCCAGGGGATCCCAATATCCTCTTCTGACCTCAGCAGGCACTGCATGACATGGGTGCACTTACATACATGCAGGCAAAACACTCATACACATAAAATAAAAATCACAAATAAAATATTTTTTAAAATAAGCAAGTGTATCCATATCAATAACAATGTAGTTTTGCTTTTGCCTTTAATAAATGAGATCATATGTATGCCAGACAATTATCATGCAACACATTTTTTATGATTTATTTTCAGTAATAATAAATTATTGTGTATACCTATTTTTAGACCTACATACCTGGGGCCACATAAAATATAAAATTTCTCTAGCGAAAAGTTCCCAGGGCCTTGTGAGGTTGCAGCCAAGAGACTGGCTAGGACTGCGGTGTGGGAAGATTTGACTGTGGCAAGAGAATCTCCTTCTAACCTCACTCACCTGACTCATAGCATGACACCGAAGGTCTCTGATATATGTGTCCCTCTGTTGTACTGCTCTGGAGATACTGGCTTCTACAGAATAATGATCTAAACCTCAGAGACCTGCTAACGTGGAAGACTTGTTCTCATAGCCAGACGTGGAAAGTGGCATTTTCTGTGCCACTGTATTTTGCTGCTCACAAAGTGAAACTGGCAAATGTGAGAGGTGGTTTCGTAAGGGTCTCCCTACCTCACGACAGGCCACGCCAGGTGAAGGCAAACAGCAAAGAAGAGATTAAAAGCAGTCGTCAATAAACAAGGATGTTTAATGGACTAGGTGGAAAAATCACCCTCTTTGTTTAAGTTCAAAACACCGCTATAAATCATGATGAGTATTAAATTAGAAATAGAACATTTGTTAACTAGTACAGGGTGACTGGTTTTTCTTTTGTTTTTAATGCTTAAAAGAACCCTTGTATTCTTTAAAGTTTATTGATTATCTCTAAGAGATTCGTCACCCTGTGTATGATCAATGCTTGACTAACGTCCATTGTTTTCATATATTCCTCCACCTCCCTGTAGTAACCCTGAGATTTGACTATATAAGATTGTGGGATTCTGTAATATATTGCTCATATCCAGCAGAGATGTGTCCTTTCCTTGCTTCATTTGACCCAGGGCCTTCACAGTTAGGGGATTATTTGGGAAATTGGCTACCACAAAAATTGATACACAGAAGTATGCTATCTGAAGAAATCAAAATTTAAACCCAATAGTTGTGATTCATCCCAAAGCCCTCACCTTTTAGAACCACTAAGCTACTGTAGCCAATATGCGGGGTTGACATGCAGACCTAGCAACCTCCACCCAACCATCTGCATGAACACTCACCCTGTACTGGCTCTAACCTGAGAGTCCTCAATCTGACACCAGTGGGACTGGACACATCATCAAGACAGGAATATTCTGGAGCAAAGCCCTTTCCTGGGATGCCTAGTCCTGTTCTTTTCATTCCTGTCAAGATATTAGGTTCTCTATCCATAGACAGGTCTTTGTCTAAAATCCAAATCTTGGGATGGGGCATAGGACACAGCTCAGAGTTTGTATTTACTTGGAAGATTCAAACTGTAAAAGCAGAATATTGATTACTTCATTTCTTTGAGAATGAATCCACATGCTTACTTTAGCTAAACACTGGGAGGATACATCCAGCTAAACAAAGGGAAAAGTAAGTTGTTATAACTTTTTAAAAATTAGTAACCATATTTCTTTACAGACATTCATTTCCTGGATTGGACACTCAGGAACATAGGCTATCACTCTATTTTATTTATTCTGGACATCTTTGGATTATAGAGGAGATGATGTTTTGTATACTGCTTTGAAAAGACCCTTCAGAGAAAGAACTAAATGAATTTTTCCATCTATTCTTAATATTCCCCCTACTGAATGCAGACAGAAACAAGAAAATTCAAAACTATTATTTTTAATGTCAAACGCCTTGCCAGTCCAATAAAAGAGGAAAAGATATTAAACTTTTTATACAACAAGAACCAGATATCACGTATCTTCAAGAAACACATCTTAATCAAATTGAACATAGGAAATTAAAAAGAGGATGGATGAGTGAAGGATCCATCCTCACTTAATTAAAAATGAAAAAAAGCCCTGGCAACTTTTATGAACAAGAGAGCATGTCCTTTTTTTCGCCCCCTCTCAGAGAAATAGTCTGGATTAACTTTGGTTCAGAAGGTTCTGTAAAGAACACCCGAGAAAGTGCTACTCTCATAGTCTTCCACTGAAGAGGAAATGAATTCCCTTTTAAGCAAACCTCTCTGACACTGAGCAGCAAAAGCAACAAGGGGAGATGTAGACTTCAAACCCTCATCCACAGTCTTGACCAGGGATTTTATATTCCCTCCCAATGGCCATGCAAGCAGAGTGGTTATAAATCTTACATGAGATAAGTCAATTAATAACTGCCGAAAAATAACTAAATAACAACTTCCTGTGTAAATATAAGGTACCAATGTAGGATACTTCAAGAATGAGCTTAGTGACTGGAAAGAGACTCAGAAGTCAAGAGCACTTGCACTCTTGCAGAGGACCTGGGTTCAATTCCCAGCATCCACATGGTGGTTAGCAACCATCCCTAACTCCAGTTCCAGGAGATCTGACACTCTTTTCTGGCCTCTGCAGGCATTGCATGCATAGGTGCATTTACATACATGCAGGCAAAACATTCATAACATAAAATAAAAATAAATAAATCCAAAATTTTTTAAATATTTTATTTATTATGGTTTTTGTTTTATGTATATGAGTATGTTGCCTGCATGTATGGAAATGTTCCTGTGTCATTCAATACACAGGAATGCAAAGAAGTCAGAAATGGGCATTAGATCCTTCGGAATAGAGTTATGGACCATTATTAGCCATCATGGGACGTGCTGAGAATCAAATGTGGGTCCTCTGTAAGACCAGTCAGTGCTCTTAACTGCTGAGCCATTTCTCTAGCCCCTCCCAAAATATTTTAATTGGTTTTAAACTAACTCATCCAAATCACAGAACATCAAATGTTTACTGAATACCTACTACCAGCAAGGCACTAGATATTAATAAATTTAATCCTCACAACAAATATGAATACTACATTTCTACCATTTTACAGATGAACCAGTAGGTTCCAAAGTTAAACAACTTTACTAATGCCCCATATCTCTGTAGAGCTAGTATCTGGATTTGAATGCACATGTATATATCTGATTTCCAGCCAGGAGGTTGCCTGGCACCACACTACTCTGCAATTCTACAGAACTATGGGTCTACAGAGTGAAGAATAGCCCTGTTCATCTTTAATGCATGAAGTTCATGAAGAGCTTCACCTAATAGCCCATACACAAATGTCCACATGCAACACACACTCACATATAGGCACACCGAGATGTTACAATACCTTCTGCAAAGCAGAAATGTTCTTCAACATTAATGAGGTTTAATTATTTCTATTGATTATAAAGCTGAGGCAGCTGTGACAACATATAGAAGAATACACACGTTTCTGACTTGAGCATCAGTAGACAGAAATTCAAGTAAGTTGTTACTGGTTTGACCTACTAAGCATACGTGGAAAAAATACCATGGATTTCACAATCTTAAGTAAGGACAGAAGCAATGCTCCCTAAATAAGAGAATTCTAATGGTGAAAATTTGCTTTAATGACTTCTTTTTCTAATTGTAATTTTTAAATTACATATATGGGGAATACACATGTATTGTATAGAAGTGTAGAAGTGCATTGGATGTGCTGGAGGTGGAGTGGCAGGTGGTTGTGAACTGCTCAATGTGGGCACTAGGAGCTAAACCTCAGTCCTCTGCAAGAGCAGCACATGTTCTTAACCTCTGAGCCATTGCTCCACCCCCTTCAATGTCTTCTTAAGGACAAGACAGTTTAGATTTGTGGTTTATTTTTGATGCAGGAATGCACTATTCAGGGCTTCTTAATTGTTTTCCACTTGTAATCCCTTTTGTCCCAGTTAATTTTCCATGACCCTAGGAATAAAGTTATATTAACTACATATACAAGTCAAACATTTACTGATAATAAATCATTACTAAAACTTTAAAGTGGTTCCTTGATATATATGTGATTTTATCATTCATTAAAGAAAAAAGTAAAATTATATATTAAAGAGATGGATGTGCTTGTTTATTTTTACAAAGAAGCAAATCTTGGCTGATATTGATATACATATATGTGTGTGTGTATATTTGTTAATGCAGGATATAGAACATCTTTAACATTTATGTCTTAAAGTACTTGTGTCTTTCTGATTGGACTCTGACTTGGGTCTATGGATCCTGTCTTTGAAGCAGACCCTGAAATATTTCACTGAAAGTGACACATGGAGAAAGTGATATGAGTCCAAGGCCTTTACCCCTCGAACCTCCCTGGTCTTGAAAGCTAAGAAGAGTTTGGTGTGGAGAGTATTTGGCTACCAGGGTAATCTCAGAAAAGAAAAACCGGAAGAGGCAGAGGAGGTTGATAAGCAAGGATGTGTCTTGTCTGCACACCAGATTTTCCTTGGTTCCCTGAATCTCTAGTGCATTCTTTGCATGAGAGTTGGGTGCCCCTTTGGGATTAGGAGGTAACCAAGCACCCCAGTTTACTGAGGATTGAAGGATTTCCAGCAAGGGAAAGCTTTTGTCACTAAACTGGGACAATCCCAGACAAACCAGCATGCCTGGTCACCTTATAAAGACACTTGATGTTAGGCTCAATTTAAGAGTGAAGGGTAGTGATGTGCAACTTTTCCTGGTAAGTCTATTTCTATTCACCCCAGGAAAAGAAAGCAAGAACACACTAAAGGAACTCAGGCGGCCCAGTGTATAGTTCAGTGAACAATTCGTTTGAATGTTACTAACAAGGGCATGGGTGGCAAGTGGTTAACTACACCTTGGCAAGAACCCTCAAGCCTCCTCCCACTTCCAGGAGGGAATGCTGGCGGCCCCAATGTTATGAGTCTCATATAGGTAATCATAGCTACTCTGATTTCACCATCACCATGTCACTCCTGAAGAATAGAGTCCTACAGCATGTGTCACAGTTTAGATAGGAAATGTGTCCCCAATGGCTCATGGGTTGAAGGTCTTGTTCTCAAGTGGTAGATACAATCATTGAAAGATAACTGAACCATGAAGACTTTGGTCTATCAGTGGATTAATCCACTAGTAGATTCAGAGTTTATGGAATGATTGGGAGGTGATAGAGGCTTTCGGAGGAGGAGCACGGATGGAAGTAGGAGACCACAGGAACATTCTCCCACACGTTCACTCTCTCCCTATTGACTGCGACCCACAGATGGAGACAGACAAGCACACATTGAAGTGAAACCCTGAGCCAAAATAAATCTTTCCTCCCTGAGGGTATTTTAAGTATCTATTACAGAAAAAAAAAAAAATCTAACTCAAGGAGGACAACAAGGCAAGTCAGAGAGTTTTTCTCCAGAAAACAAATATCTACACCCCCAAGACCAGGGACAGGCTCACAGGGTATCTGGGCAGCACATCACAGTGTCCACTGCTATACCGCCATATCCACCACAGACCCCGCCATACCGCTCCCCTCAATCCCACGCGAAAGCTGTTTTATCTGAATGCTCATCCAGTGTTTACAGATCAAAAGCTGCTGTCAATTTCCTCTCCAAGCTAAAAGATTAAATCACCGTCAATCTTTCATCACTTGCGTTTTATTCTCATGACCTAGTTTCATCCTATTATTTTTAAGACAAAAAGAAGGGGAAGTTATACAAAATGAAAATGAAGTCTAATGCTTTGCAATAGTTTTGTTTTTCTAGGTAGCTGAAACGGGCCAAATAAACACCTCAAGCAACACTGACAGATCCACAAGCAGAGTCCTTTAACCTGTAGAGATGCAGGCTCTGGGGCCAGTGGATCTATACTCCTAATCAGCTGCTTAATCCTTCTGAGCCACATGTCCAAATCCCAGCCTCACAGGAGAATGGGGAGAGTTAAATATGATAATGTTTGTAAAGTAACCAGCACAAAACAAATAGCTGTTGAACACAATCTAAAAGCTTGATTTCTAAACAAATCAGCATTGTAAAGTCACAATGAAAGCCTCTCACTAATTACAATGTAGAAAATGGTCAGAAACAGGGTTCCCCATCTGCAGAAAGTATAGTGATTCATATCCATCTTAGGTTATAGTTCAAGTGCAATTACAAAAATTCATATCTTGAGTTTTTGTCAAATTATCCTAAGATATCGGCTAGAGTAATTACTTTAGAAAAAAGTTGAAGAGCCATTAAAATGGTTTTTTTTTAACCTAAAGCAAATGCTGAATCATGTGTTTTTATGGTTAACGTGGGAGAGAGGGTGTTTAAATAAAGCTAATATAATTCAATTTGGGAGCAGAAGAGAGGGAGCTAAGATTATTCCAGCTGTCTGTCAACCAAGCTCTTCACTTGGTGAGCTTGGTTCAGTTACTGTTCTTACACATGCATGAGTTTATTCCTATAATTCAAATAATTGCTTTAATATTTTCAGCACCAACCTTGTGTGAAAGCTTTGTTTAAAAGCTGTAGAAATTCCCCCAGAGGAAGAAAATTATCTCTAGATCACCTATAAACCTGTGTATCATGTCTAATTTCTGTGTTGTATATTATGAAAAAAAACTGGCATACTAAACAATAACCATTTCTAACTCTTTGGTAAAGTGGGAAGGCCCTTGTAAGTATAAGGTTTTACTCTCACAGATTCTGAAATTCAGATTACATTATACACAACCTCAGAGACACGTGCACAAGTGCCAAGGCGAAATATACACACTCCAGGAGGGAAAAGGAGGCTGGTTCATCTCAATTTTTGACAGGAAAGCAAATTTCCATCCCTAAAATAAGCTTTGTCTGAGATAGAGTTGAAAAGATTTGGAAAATGCAAATAACCACTGGTAACTAGAAGTGAATTATAGACAATGCATACTTGGGGCTGTGAGCATTAATGGGGTTAAGTGGAATTTCACAGTTGAGAAATTTCATATGCTCAGTCTTGACCCAACTTCAGAAAATATGTGGCTTTACTGTAAAATGCCCTAGAGACACAAGAGGCATGCTGTTAGTTTGTGGGCAACAAGCAGCAGAATTTAAATCAGAATGGAAAATTAAACACATGGTGCTCTCCTCTGGCCTTCTGTTTCTCCCTGGGTGGAAAAGAATCTTACAAGACTTCTTCTTCATGCTAAGCCTCACATCCTATAGTCTTCAACCTGGTCCCACATCTCAGTGTGTTTTATGACCACACTCTCTCCATCCTGGGCCCCTGTCTCATGAATAAACACCTGGACATTGTGCTGCATGCCTTCCTTCCCAGTTCAGGTTCTAGAGAATCTCCATGGTCTTACAACTTAGCTTTCTCTCTGTCACCAGATTAATTCTCCTGAAACTGGATTTCTAAGAATGTAATTCATCAACAGAGCTAAAGCACTTGCCTAACATGTACAATGCCCTGGGTTTAATCCCTATTACTGCTAAGAATATATAGATAGCTGATGGATAAATAGAGACAGATAGATGATAGATAGATGTTAGATAGATAGATAGATAGATAGATAGATAGATAGATAGATGATAGATAGATAGATAGATAGATAAGTAGATAGATAAAACAGGAGTTCCAAAGAACATTCTGGGACAACAGAGCAGAAAATGACACTTTTCATATCTGTATCTTACCATTTTAGTGAATGAAATATCCCAAGAAGCCTTAGAGTAGACGTTGCTTAACTGTGTCTCTATAGTAGACACCTACTTAGCTGACCCTATAGTAGTCACCTGTTTAACTTCGACCCTGCAGTAGACATCTACTTTTCTTTAATACCCTTCCTCAAACAGAATAATCATAATCTCCTGCTATAAGGTAGGCATTATTATTTTTATTATCATATTAAAAACAAGGAAATTGAGGCCTATTGAAGTTAAGTAATTTCTGAAGTTCAGAGTTTCAAACCTGGGAGACTGACCCTAAGCCAAACAATTCTTGAAATCTTATAGAACTAGAAACTGGACAATGCTCTAGAATCTTAAAGGTTTATATTTCAACAGGTCTCTGACCAAAGTTTTCCCCAGTCTCCCTAGACAGCACATTACTCTTTAACTTGGGAAACTTCTCTCATAGTCCTCCAGCCTCCCAAACTCCCCAGATAATGTGTAGCATAATTTTATTTTTCGCTGATAACTTATAAACGTAATATAATTAATTTTTGCAAGTGCCAGGGTAATAGAAACCACATTTTGTGTTATTTATTACAGTATCACAACTACATTGTACAGATGTACAATAGTTTGTAATAAGCACTTGATCACGGTTTGGGGAGGGAGGAAGGAAGGGATGGAGGGAAGGAAGGAGGGAATGAAACAGACAAAGAAATAAGAAAAATAGTATTTTAGGCAATCGAGAACAAGCTGTTTTTTCCATCAAACTTCCCAAAACAGTACCATTAGACAACTTGAACTATTAACTAATTTGTTTGGTGTTATCTGTCCACATATCACGACACAAACAGACATGATTTCCTGGCAGTCAAGACCAGCACGTTTTCCATGAGCAAGAATATCATTCCTCTAACTTGTGCCTCTCACATTAAGGCTAGTTAAGGAGAAAAGTCACATCAGGCAAAGATGTTCAAAATTCAAGTACTGAATCAACTTATCAGACCAAAGACTATGGATCAGCTCTCCATCTAGTCCCATAAATCCCTATAAAACTGCATTTAGAGAATAAGTTACAAGTCTATCTATATATACAAATAGTATAAGAACTTTTGTCAACATAAAACATTACTGCATCTGTTTAAAATATTCCATTATTTTTCCTTCGAAATACTAGTTCAATGTACCACTTTTAAGGAGAAAAAAGACATCTCATCTTTATATGATGTCCATTTCAGAGCAGCCCAGGTACACCCAGGGACCACCCAGGGACATTTAATGATCATTCAAGAGACTTCAACAGAGGCACAAAGCCACAAATAACACCTGACTTCCTTCTGACCTCCCCTTCCTGCCCTTCTAAGAGCTGAAGTTAAAGGGGCTGAAGGGATGACTCACCGGTTGGGAGTGCTTGCTGCTCTTGCAGAGGACCTGCATTTGGTTCCCAGCACACACACCGGGCAGCCCACAACTGTAACTCCAGTTCCAGGGGATCCAACAACCCTCTTCTGGCCTCAGTGGGCAGTGTATATACATGTAGGCAATGCCAGGTATGATGGTTCACATTTTTAATCCCTGGACTTGGAAGGTAGAGGCATGTAAATTTGTGAGATTGACGTTAGCGTTGTCTTTATAATGCATTGCAGGCCAGCTGGGGCAACAGGAAGAGCCTGTCTCAAAAAAAAAAAAAACAAACAACAATGAAAAAAAAGCACTTTTAAACATAAAATAAAATATTTTTAAAGAGCTGAAGTTAATTCAAAGTTTAATCCTTGTCCAATATTGAGTCCCACTGGATCTGCCTCCTCTACCCCACGACATATAAATGAACAGAAATGTCAACCAGCAGCATCAGCAATAGAGAGCAAGGGCAGAGAGAGACTGAGACAGGCCTCTCCTCAGAAATAGCAACTCTACAGAGGCAAGTGCTTAAATTTGCCAAACTGAAATGTGCCTTCCTCTCCCCAGGGACAAACGTTGCTGAATATTCTCTTCTTGGATTTCTCTTCTTGCCTAAGTTCAGTATCATAAATGTATCTTAAGTCCTTTGAAGACTAAATATTGCTAAATGTTGCAAACCACATCTCTGCTACATTGTGGAGTTTAATTTCCTGGAAAGAAGCCCAGGTATCAATTCTTTAAATCAAGAGATGGAACCTGGAGCCAATCTTTACTTCCTTTGTAAAAGAAAATTACACATGATAAATTAATATGTGCATATATGTATATATTCCTGTTGGTTTTTTAATCACATTCTGCTGTAAATATCTAAACCAACAATTACACACCGCTTGTCTTTGGACCGCCAGGCCCAATCATAGTGCCTGGTTGAAAGTGTATGCTCCATAAAAGTGAAACTGGTTGTCTAGAAATCTACGGACATTTTTGTATGATGATGCTTTTAAAGGAAGCATTTAAGAAAATCAGAACTTTCCTTAAACCATGCCTCTTGCTGTTTTCCTACATAGCCTCGGTAGTAACAAATCCTCCACCTTTACAAGCTTTGAGTTTGCTGAAGGGTGAAGGACACAGGTACTGTATAAAGAAATCTACTAACTAAAGAGGTTGATCAAGCCATTAAGTATTATTCCCAATGGAAATGAATCAGAATATCCAATGCATATGGCTCATAAAGACTTTGATGACACTGTAGATATGTGCGCTCCGGTATTTTAGTTTTTTAAAGCCTATAAAGGATCTGCAATTACATTATCAAAGTGGACTGTTCCAAAAACAGGCAGGAACACAACTGATACAAAATATAACAAAGTCATGGAAAAGAACTTACAAATTAATGGGAAAATAGTAAGAGATGATTTAAGGAACATTGAGGACATTTATAGGAAATTTAATAAAGAATATTAAAATACAGTTGTTAAAGTCAATCCTAAACTGATTTCATGTCCTATAAAGAAGGTACTAAGCTATAACCTTTAGAGTTACCCTATCTGCTGAACAGAAGTAATTTCTATCAAAACTAAAAGAAATCTACAGATCAATAGCATATAACTTCACATGGTTTAAGCCTTCAATTAAGACTGAATAACAAAGTCCATGAGTGGTATAACCTATCACAAGGGTAAACATAAGCAGACGTGGTAATCTTCTTAGTTCAATTTACAGATTTGGAGTAGTATTTAATTTATTTAAAAAGGCATTTAATTAATATTATAAAATTTAAGAGAATTACACATCACTGGGGAAATCTGGAGATTCTCATGGAACTGGGTTTTAAAAGAAAGAAAAAAAAATTAGCACATATCCTGGATTTCAAGTATTATTTCTTAACACATGAAGCTATTTTCTCAAAGAAATGACAACACTTTTCATGACAATCAACTGAAAGACATTTAAAGTTTTTCCTTCCTAACACTGTGTCTTCAGATACTGGTGGAGTTCCTGGTCCCCCACTGTGGATTCAGAGTCTCACTTGAGTGTTGACAGGAACCCTTGCATATCTGTCACACCTTACTTCTCTCCACTGACCCTGTATATCCCACTGCCCACACAGGCTGCCACCTCTCCTCACCTCTTTGCTGTGATGGGATGGCATGTGCGTGTGCGTGCTTGCGTGTGTGTGTGTGCATGTGTGTGTGTGCATGTGTGTGGGTGTGTGTACTACTAGTGAATGCCAACTTAGTGAAACTCTAGAAAAAGTGCTAATTTAACACTAAACATGTAACAAATATACTCCCACATTTAAAAAGTTCCAGGAAGATGAAAATGGACAGAAGAAACTAAGGAATGATTGACATGGAGGGGTCACTATGCAAAATATTGAAGGGCAACAATTCAAATAGATGCATAAGATGTAGATCCTAAATTCTTAAGCTGTGAGCTATGACCCCATATGGTGGTCACATAGCTAAACATGAAGAGGTTATGAAAATTTGGGGAATAATAAAAGGCTTCTAAATGGTCAACAACCAGAAATCAATACATAATGCATCTAAAGTGTTTCTGGCAGTGCTCTCCAAATTGCATCCCATTACCTCACTGCAGCCTTGGTTGTGAACTTGCTTCATACACTGTGCATGCCGTCACACCAAACAGCAACAAGAATGGTGCCTGAACCACCACAACTCAGATTTGAATCTATTGCAATGTTTTCGCTATAGATGCAAAGTTTCTGCTCATAAAGGAACAATGGTTTAATGTTAGAAAAAAACACTTTTAGTATTTTCTTCCTATCATTCCTCAGCATGCAAGTATCAAATTAAAATGGCTTTGGATTGCATTGTTTGAGAATATTGCTGCCACAGTTGTGGACTTGAGTTTCATTTAAAAAATGTTAAGTGAATTTTGAAAGCTTGAGATTAGGACAGAATTTCAACAATTTCTGAAATGATCTTAAACACATTTCTGCTGTTCTACACTGCATAGTTATGCAAAATCGTGTTCTCTTTGATTATAAAGCCAAAGAATCCATCAACCCTGAAAAACACTGAAGACATTCTACATTCTGCAGTATCAAAATATTCAGCCAAGATTTAATTCATTATATAAAAAGAAGCATATCCATCCCATTACTGTGCAAAGTCGCTTTTGTCTTCAATAAACAGTAAAGTCACATGTACGTGTCAACAAATCACTTTGAAATAAATATATGATTTGTGATTAGTAAATGTCTTATTTTTATACCTATTTTGTATACTTATTTATCTGGGGTTTTGTAGAAACTTTCTTGGGTGAAAAAGGTCATGAGTGAAAATGTTTGAGGCCCTGATGTAAATAACTCACAGCTGTCGTGAACTGGAGAATCACAGTGCAGGAAGAAGATACTGCTCAGCATGAACCAGGTACTGGCCTTGTGCTCCCATCATTCTCTGTACCTTGGACTTTCTTAATTATAAGAAGATGGTCCTCCATTTGGTTGGTTTTTCAGTAACTTGTGGACAGTAAACGGTTCTGATAACCATGCAAATATACAAAAACTATTCATGGTTCTTTTACAGTTTCATTCAAACTGGATTCATTAAATACGAACTCAGAAATAAAAAAGGAATGCTCACTATTCTTACATTGAACTATGTAATAAAGTACATTCATGTTTTATTAAGGACTGTTATGATCTGCTACAGTGGCAGAAATTATCTTAGCTAGGACTATTGCTGCTTTCTACATTGCTGTTTGTTGTTTCCTCTGGTGTGGTATAACTTAGTTTTACAAATTTGAGAGTGTGGGATTTCTTATTCACGTTTTTATTCCTCACTGTGGAATATAATGTGCAACATATAATAGGAATGTAACTGTAGACAGATGAAGGAATTTTAAATAAACAGACTAAATAGGAGATTCTAAAACAGCCATACCTTTGTATTATGATTTTGAGTCCCTAATGATAGAAATAGGACCATGTTATAGTTGGAAAGAGCAGGTATAAAAGAATAGGAAACAGCTGGTAGAGCAGAAAAAGTTAAGTCAGTATAAGTCAAGATTGGAATAGTATGCAGTAAACACAATGTCATGGCAGAATCATGTGAGAATCCTGACAAAAACAAAAATTGCAATTATATAAGTACCAAAATATACAAGGAAATTCTCCAATCATAGTCCATATATCTGAAATGGAAACAGAATACTTAATTTTCCAAGCATCTATCAATCATATCCTAGCTACAAAGAAAGTTGTCAGATGCTTTAGGAGCTAGTATAGAGAAAGAGAACCAAGATTATGAAATACTCATTCTATAATCTGCTATTTTGTATATAATGAAAGATGTTCTTAAAAGGCTTGGTTTCAATAGAATTGGACAATCCATAGAGGAGATGACCTGACCTCAGGGAGGAGGCAAAAAGTGTTAAGTATAGACCAGGGTCTGTGACTGGAAGAGACCAAACGTGCATATGCAAACATAAGTCTCGTTCTGGGTTGAAGACCACTGAAAAGAAGCACTTCATGTTAATTAACAAAAGTTCTCAGATTTAACTCTGTGCTAAAAAGCTGAACATAAACACGCAAAGACCAAACTCTCTTTTCCAGAAAAGACAGAAACTGATCTCTAAAGATGGTTTGAGATCTTTGTAACACCCAACCCAGAGGAATCTACTGACCAACTTGACTCATTAGCTATATCACTTTTCTCATTGCTTTAACAAAAATACCTGACAAAGGGCTGGAGAGCTGGCTCGGTAGTTAAGAGCACTGATATGCCATGGGGAGTTACTTTTCTGGTCCTGTCTGATTTGTGTTCCGTGTGCTTCTTGTATTTATACGGAAATATCTTTCCTTAATTTTGGAAATTTTTCTTCCACAATCCTTTGGAAGACCTGGTCAATAACATTTTCCTGAGATTCTCCTTCCTCTATGCCTATGAGATGTAAATGTGGTTTTTTTCATGGTGTCCTCGCATCCTGCATATTCCATTCCTATGTTTAAAATTTCTTTTCGTAATCTGTGCTTGTGTGCTCCAGTTCTTCAACTTTAACATCCAGCACTGATATTCTGCTTTCTGTTTCATTCATTCTATTGGAGAGGCCTTCTCCTGTCATTTCCAATTGGCTTATGGCATTTTTCACTTCCTTCTTCATCTCAGCCTGAATTTTCTTCAATACTTCTCTTTTGTGAATTCAGTCAGAAGTTTATCGCTGTCTTCTTTTAGTTCTTTGATTTGTTCGTGTGTTCTTTAAATTCATTGGATCTGTTTGATCATGCTTAGGATTGTTCTCTTAAAGTTTGCGTTCTGGGTATCTCTATGGGGTTCTCGTTGGAGAACTCATCCATGGGACTGGTGATGTTGGTAGGGACATATTATTTGGGTTTTTCATATTATTCTTTTTTCATTGTGTCTTGGCATGTGGATTTCTTTTCTTATTTGTGGTTCTGACTTCCTTTGTTGAGTTGAGGTCTGATTCTGTTTGTATACTTGATGTGACTTGGTTGTTTTCTTATCAGGTATGAAAAGTGATTGGTCACGGCTTCAGGTTCTCTCTTTTGATTTTGTATTGGAGAAATCAGATGACTCTAGTCTAACTGCTCAGGAGTTCCCTCAGAGGCACAGGTCAGGGGAGAACAGGTGCTCTCCAGCTCTCTCTTAAGTTCTAGGATCCTCTAGTCAGCAGGCACAGCATAATTTAGAAATATTGCTAGGCATAGGCTGAATTCAGGTTTTCTCAAGCAGTCTGCAAAGGTCTTGTTAAGGGCACAGAATCCTAGCCTTGCATCAGTGGGCGGTGCAGGGGGAAAGACCTGGTACAATTTAGAAAACTCATAACCCAGCAGAGGTAAGGAATCTGGGGACTAGGAGTAAAAGTGTGCCTGTGTCCACAGCTAGGAGAAAGGGACGTTGAGTGAGGGAGTCTGATGCTGCAGCAGTAGGGAGTGGAGATGCAGTTGACAGGATCAGATTTATCAAGGAAGAATGCTGGTCTCTGGAATCCAAGGCAAGCTGGGGGTGGGGAAGCCTGTGAAGGCTCTAACAAACTAGACTTAAAAATTGAGCTGGTCTGAGAACAGGGGATCAGGACACAGTGGATGGGTGAGCACTAAGAGCATAGTCCAGAGATCTGGGATGCTTAGGGCAAGAGTGAGCCTGTGCCCACATGAGCCTACAGGGGATATTTCACATTCAAACCACACCAGTCTGCATTACCAATTTGCCTTGCTCAATTTGCCATCTCAAGGGACTCAGCCTGCTTCTCCTCTGTGCTTCCGCCCTTTCAAACTTTACTCTTCTTTACTGAAGACACTACATAAGCCTATATTCAAAGCGACTCTTGAGATTTGTGCATTCCCTGGGTATTTCCACGTATTTATGAAACATACTTGTGAAAGATCTGTTTCTTTTTCTTTTGTGCATCTGTCTTTTGTTGTAGAGAGCTGTCCTAGATAAGAATTATGAAAGCTAAAGAGAAAATTATTGGGGAGTTTTCTCTGCCATACATTCAAAACATAGAAACCAAGTCCAACTGGAAGGTTCAGAGAAGCCTTACAGGAAATGATACGTGTGGGCAGGCCTGAAGGATGGAGAAAATACAGTAATCCCCTGTCCCTACAGAGCTACCAAAGCGACATGAATTCTTATGGCCCTGGGATGCGGAGAAGTGCACAGCGCTTCCACAGAGGAGGCATCAGTTCTTCTACTGAGCTCAGAGACAATTCCAGAAACATGTACATTGGAACTATGGGGTCGACATTAAGCAGACACAAAGGGATAAGCAGTGAAGTGTGTTTTTTGAAAAATGGAACTGATGGAGTATATTAGGCAGGAAGAAAAAGAATGAAAGGCCGTGTGCTGCCAGCTACACACCATTTGGGACATAGAAATATCTATGTCAGCATAGGCCATGGCTGATGTCTTTTCTGACACAGACAGTGGATGCCTCCTGCATTGGGGAGCCCCTTTGGACCATATGAATATCAACATATTGATATCTTCTGCAACAACAGCAAAACAGCATAGTTGATGGTCAGTAACCCCCTTTACAAATATCTTGGTAAGTGGCTGATAAACCATTTGATGTAATCAGCAAGTGCTTTCCTTGCCAAGACAAGATCAGAGACCTGAGATAGGGGGACAGAACTTACAACCTCTAGACCAACCTAACCTGAAAGGTAAAACATACACACATACAAACACACACACACACATATACACACACACACATGACACATCTGAAGGTATGATAACAAAATGGAAGGAATAGTTATTTCCATAATGAGATATTTACATACAGACCACCTCTCAAAACCCTGTCCTCCAATGCAGCTGCCTGCAGATTCATTGCTGAGCCTGATTTCTGAGTTTGAACTCAATGTAAACCCCTTCACCTCTCTTTCCTGCCTATCCTTTCTGGACATCAGCCAAACACATAAGCTTGCTCATCTAGAGAATCTTCTCTCTCTCTCTCTCTCTCTCTCTCTCTCTCTCTCTCTCTCTTTCTCTCTCCATCCTCTACCCTTGATGTTGAAATTCTCAGTCTTCTATTGCTGAATCTCATCTGTTCCTTCACTTCTAACTCAGAACGTATGAGTCTTACTTTTCGCCTCTCCCAGCTCTTTCCTCCGGGTGTATTGTGACTTGCCCTGCTGTTTTTCTCTGTTTCTCTTTTTATTTTCAACAGAAAGAAAAGTTTACTTAGTATACTGCAAAGGGGCATTGGGTTTGGCAGTAACAAAAGTACTGCCAGCAACCTGTTTTCTGTCTTTAACACCAATAACATTGTCCTCTAGTTCCCCTCTGAGTTTGTTTTTAAATTCATTTATTGAGTCAGAGAAGCTGTAAAAGGAACTCTATGTGCCCTGGTGACAGAAGTCTATAAAATAGTATTTAAAGCAAAACCAGGACTGGAGAGATGGCTCAGCTGGTAAAGTGCTTGCCTTACAAACATAAGGATCCAAGTCTGATCCCCAGAACCCTTAAAAAAGGAGCCAGGCCTCTGTGACATACACTTGTAATCCCAGTCCTTGGGAGGCAGAGACAGGTGGATATCTGGGGCTCACTGTCCACTAGTCTAACCTTAGTTAGCTCCAGGCCAATGAGAGAATCTGTCTCAAAAATGAAAAAACAAGGTTTACAGAGTCTAAGGAACGACGCCCAAGTTGTCCTCTTGCTCCATACCCACTCACACATATGTATACCCGCATTCTCTCTCTCTTTTTTCCTTTCTCTTCCTCACACACACACACAACACATAGAAGAGATGAAACTGGAATGTCTCTCAGAGAGAACTGGAACTATAGTGTGGGCATAGATGATTTATTTCTCCGTCTAGACCTCCCCACCTTCCACCATCTTGACTTGGGAAGAAAATGGCATCAGAAACATCTTCCTGAAAGACCAAAGTAGAAAGTGACAGAAAGAAAAAATGTGTATGATTTTTCATAATTTTTAAATTTTTTATAACAAAGTACAGCAAGGCTTATTCATCTCAGATACTGTTTGCCAGGTCTGTGATCTCGTCTGAAAACGTGCCAGAAGATGCCAATCACTTTGGAAGTGAAAAGGTCAACCAGAGAGCACACCCGCAGATCTTCTTTTCCCTTTCTTCTTTTCTTTCTTCCCCTCCTCCTCTTTTTATTCACTAGAGTGCTCTAAAAAAAATCATCCTATTTCATGGGCATCTGTGAAGGAGCCAAAGTACTGACTTCTGTCAAGTTCACATGAAACAGAAATTCACAGAAGTCAACACTTCCAATCGATGCAAATGATCTTGATAGAGAAATTGACAAGATTCTGGAAGGGGGCATCCTGTGCTTCCTCTTGTCAGGCCACTGGAGGCTGAGCTCTGCTGTCTGTCATTAAACCAACTGGGGAGACTTGAAGAGAGGGCAGCCTGCAGCGAGGGGTCCAGGAGCAGGAGCAATTTTTTTTAAGACAGGCTAAAAGAGCAATTTAAAAATCATTTCTTTTTAATGAGGAATACAGCCATTATTCTGAGCCCTAAATCAAGGATGTAATAGTCAAAAAGACAAAAAGAAAAAAAAAATAGCAGGGGTAGTTGATAGTAAAAATCTCATTGCAATTCAAAAGAGAAACAGCAATTAAGTAGTTTCTGTTAAGTGTTTACCATTCACCTTTATGTGGGTGGTCTTTTAAGTGATTTTCTCTTTTACGGAATGGAGAAAGTTTGTTCTCTTAGCATTTGAACTAAACAGGATGCAAATGTGTTGCAACCACCAATTTTAAAATAATAATCGTCTTGATTTTCTAAGCCGATAAGCCAACTGCTATACTCCACTTTCCTTTCAGGCTGTTGTTTGCTTGGCTTATCATGGTTAACTATGGCACTGTGATTCCGAACGAAGACTGTAATGTAATTAAATCCTATTAACACATCAGGAATAAAGGCCTTTAATGGGCACCCAGGCTTTGAGAGGCAGCTCCTTCCTGAGCAGATTTAATATCCTTAAATTAAGCAAGTGTGAATAGGAAGATGAATCTTATTAAAAACTTAAATCTGATTATATTTGAAAATTATTGGTTCCTTAATGTAATAAATTATCCAATACAGACTAGAACAAATAATATGTCCTAGCTTCACATAACTCCACTCTGTAACAAGTGACAAAAGAAATTATGTGTGACTGTAGGGCAAAAAGAAAGGTCTTTTTATAAAAGTCATTTTGCATAATGAAATACCTAAATCATTTTAATAAACATTTGGGGGAGGGACGCACAAATGACACAGTTGGAGAAAGAATCATTTACCCTATTCAGAAAGGGAATGTGGAAATAGTGATGCTTTTTTTTTTTTTTTAATTGCCATTCTGGCCAATTTGTTGTAAATTCTGAAAAGAAAAAGCTGCAGCTTATGTTGTTGGTAGTGAATTCCTTCTCCAGAAGGCTAATGCAAATGTAAGCCATCTGCCAGGCATTCTGCTGAGGAGGCTGGAGTCACAAACAATGGACCAACAATCTCTGAATACTAACACACACACTCTCTCTCTCGCACGCACGCACGCACGCACGCACGCACGAACGTATACACGCACAAACTGCAGGCAAGAAAAATTTGTGTTTACCCCAAAGGAACACTTGAGGTACCACCTTCCCATCCTCTCTGAGACCACCAAACGCCCACATCAATGTCCCCAGCCAGCTGGCACCAGGCGGGCTGCCACATGATTAGCCTGATGATGTTCACAAGGAGAACCCTCCGGAGAAGCATTTCTGTTGAAATTGACTGAAGCAGGAACGTAAGACCTGTTCAATTATTTAAACCAGACAAATGCTTCACAGTGTGTGTTTTTTAACTTAATCCTATTTTAGCAAAAAACGGGCATCGCCTATTGCACTACCATGCTACGCATCAGGGCACTGCTTAGGTTTTATCCTCTTGTGACTGGATGCTTTCAGAAGTCTGGGAACACTGTCCTCAGCTAATCTGAAAGCTAATGTCTCATCACCAGATGGATGTATTAAACAGAACACACCAGGCAAGCGAGCACTGTGCAACCATCATGTCTGAAACCTGGGTCTGCTCACACACTTTCAAGTAATTCTTCACCCTCCGTTCAAGGAAATTCGGATGCTTAGTTGTTTGGCAAGTGCACACAAACGGCTGGTTCAACAACATGATGAAACATTTAAATATTGTTTGGTGTTTGGTGATAGGGCCAGAGAAGAGGCAACCTTCAAGGAAAAGTCATCTTAAGAATGCTGCTCAGATTCAGCCCCTGCTGGCTTTCATCCCCAGTCTCAAAGTTCCCTCAGGCTTCTTGCTGGGGGTTCCTCAACCCACCAGACTGCATTTTATCTTGCTGCCTGTGTACAGCTGCTTTCCCTGGGTGGAATGCCTTCCAGAACTCTTCTGTATGCTTATCATCTAGGTGGGGATCTTGAATATGATTGGGAGCCTGACTCCCTGAGTTCAGATCGCATCTTTCTCTATGGTGGTGTGCCTGGATGAGTCCAACTGATTGACTTCTCTGTGCTTCAAAATAAACATGGTAATTTTAAAAGCCTACACCCAAGATGGACTAGAATGAGGCATGTGCAGTACATAGTCCCTGCTAACCCAGATCCTCAGTGTGTGTGCCCTGTTTATCACTGCCATGAGTAGCTTCTAGGATTGTCTGCCATTCCCTCTCTTACTCCTGAATACTAATTTTTATTTCTCTATACCACTACATGTTTCTGGGCATATATATGCTCACATTGTTCCATAGACAACGTACCTTAACTACAGGCTTCTGCTAGAAGCATGCCTTTTCTGCTAGACTAGAAGACCTCTTAGGGCCCTTCTTTATATACACCAGCCTTAGCCAGTAGGTACCTGAACTTGCTTAAAATATTTATTAATTCAATTTTAAAAGTAATTAATTAATTGGCTTAATGGGAGCTGGATTAATCATACAGGAAGGAGATAAATGGATTGTAAAATGACTATAGTTGTCTGGCAAAGGGTATTCAAGTAACAAGGATGTGGAACAATAGGAACTTTTGCTGTACTGCTAGTAAGTGTGTAAATTGTCTCAATAACTATGGAAAACAATTTAGAATACCTAACAAGGCTAAATATATACTGTTCTTCTATTTAATAGAGGTTCAGTAGTAATGACTGAATACATCTACAAAAGGACATGTAAAAGTGTGTTCATAGGCAATTTGATTCCTAAAGTTCTGGTTAGTTTTTGCCAACTTGATACAAACTAGAGACATCTGGGAAAAGGGAATCTCACCTGAGGAATTTCCTCCATCGGATTGGCCTGCAGTGCCTGTGGGGCTTTTCCTTAAGGGCTAATTGATGTAGGAGGGCCCAGCCCTCTGTGGGTGGTGCCATCCCTAGGCCTGGGATTACAAAGAGAATAGCTGAGCGAGCCAGTAAGTAGCATCTTTCCACAGATACTGCTTCAGTTTCTGCCTCCAGGTTCCGGCTTTGAATCCTTTCAATTACAGATTATAACCTATACATTAAAATAAACCCTTTCTTTCCCTAGTTGGTTTTGGTCGGTGTTTTATCTAAATTAGAATACATAAAGACTTCAAATTAAAAGCATTTTGAGTCTGCCAGGCATGGTAATGCACACCCTCAATCCCAGCATTTGGGAGGCAGAGGCAGGCAGATCTCTGTGAGTGAGGCCATCCTGTTTTACATAGCAAATTGCAGGCCATCTGAAGCCGGAGAAACCCTGTCTCAAAACGAAACCAAACAAATTAAAAAGCATTTTGATTCTACCACTAGGAAAATGAATTATAAATGTGTACAGCACATTTATTCAGTGAATTTAAAATATACACTAATGTGAGTAACAATATGGATGAACCTCCAAAATAGTATATTAAGGAGCAGAAGTTAACATGCACTGTATGTTATGTATCTATTTATATAAAGTTCAAGAACAAAGCTAGGCCACTGTGCAAAATGCAGAATAGTTTAATAAGAGGGAATTTTCTAAGGTGCCTACATCTCGGTCTAGATGGAGCTATATAGATATATGCAATGTTCATTGAGCAGGATAATTCCTAATTATTCTTTGTATCAATTCTCTCCCACCGCAAAAAGAAAAAAAAAAACAGTTGTGAGATTTCTGGCAAGTATGTGAATTGGTACAGTTGGTGGGATATTCATACCGAGAGATGGGAAACCAAGGATTCCTCCAAGAAGCAATTGTATTAAGTGCCACTACTGACTCAGTGGGTTTACATCCAAATACTGATCCCTGAACACAGAGGGTTTAACTTTTTGTACCACCCATTATTCGGTCCCCCTTTGCTGTTTGGTCTCTTTGTCTACCATATATAATTACGTATATTCTCATGTGGTGTCCCATGCTACAGGATCATGACAGATGGGGTCACCTATGTGTACTCAGGCACAGACCATGCTCTACTCTCTTCCCTTTGTTCTGGGAGAACCCTTACTGCATTCCTTCCTTTAATGCTCAGAGCCCACCTCAGGGTCAAGGAGTATCATCTGGGTTTAGGGGTTATGAATGAGAAAACAAACCATAATGTTATAAGTTATGACTGACATGTTAAGAATCAAATAACAGCAAAGTAGCTATTAGCACTGCAAAGATACTGAAGAGAAAGACAAACACATAGTTTTTAGATGTTTTTGACAGATGAGATTTCACTTTATACATTTATATTTTTACACAGTTGCTTAAGTAAAATGCAGCTATTGAGAGCAGAATGCAACCTTGAATATAAACTTTAATCTTAGAAAATGCTGACTGGGAAGTGTTTTACCAGGTGATAGTTTTACAAAAAAAAAATTTAAGATGAAAATTCTTTGTCTTATTTAATTCTTTAACAGAAAACTTTACACTTTACATACATTTTAAAATATTTTATTTATTATTTGCCTGCATGTATGTAAGTGCATCTATGTCATGCAATGCCCATGGAGGTCAGAAGAGGACATGGCATCCTCTGTAACTAGAGTTATGAATGGTTGTTATCACTGTCTGGATGCTGGGAACCAAATACAGATCCTCTGGAAGAGAAGTCAATGCTCTTAACCTCTGAGCCATCTCTCCAACCCCTATTTACATTTTTTATAGTTTCTCATCACAATATATTTTTACTTTCAAAATATTTATGAGATTCTCAAAGAATCAATGAAAAAATTTAGTTTAATTAACATTAGCTGACTTTTCTGTTCTGAAATACTTGTTAGTAACTGATTATGATAAGATGTAGGAATTTTTGCATGTTGAACTAGCACTTGTATACAGGGGATCAGACGACATCCAACTGTAATCCTGATTCATAAGACTATAACAAATGGATCCCTGTTGTATGTTTTTTAAACCATTGTTCCAGAAGATTAGAAAACAGGTCATTCATTCCTGAATTTTTGGTTAACACATTAGAAAAAGTAGTAGTCCCTGATGAGCCTTTGTAATTGTCCCATCAGGAATTTTATTATTGGGAGTAAAAGTGAAACATTTTCCAATAACATAATACAAATGCCTTCCCACGATCTTTTTTTTTTTTTTTTTTTTTTTTTTGGCTAGCATATCAAATGTGATACTTTTCTCCCAAGTCATTTAGTTTGTAGCTAAATGCTCCTTTAAAGTTATTTCTAGGATAACTGATAAATATTTGTTAATTAATTTACATTCTTGTTTCCCAGTCCTCGATGAGACACATCTATAGTGGAACATCTAGGCCTAAGGCTCATGGAACACAGTGGAACAGGGGGTGGAGAGAATACTAATGCATCTCTCACCTCTCACCTGGGAAGTTTCCTCATGCAACAGAGAGTGATGCACACAGATGGCCACAACAGGCCAACGTGTAAAGAATAAGAGCCCACAGAGTGTGGGTCTCTAGACAAGACTGCTATATCAAACTTCACCCACCCATGACTTAGGGACTGGAGGTTAGAAAGACTTTAAGAGCCAGAGTTAGTGCATGAACATAAGGAAAGAGTCTTCCAGGCTCCTGGGAACTTGCTCAAATGAACATGTGGCAATGACAGCAAAAACCCAGCCCAGAACTGAGAAAAGGGGCAGCAGGCCCCAACCTTAGCAGAGAAACTATTGGCAACTGATGACTGCTGGGTGAGGGATTGTTCACCTTGTTTAAGGGCGTAACTCTGGACAGGTTGACTAAACTCCAGTGGATGAACTTAACAATGAGGGACATCTGGGTACAATAACTTGACTCAGTAGGCCTTATTATATATGACAGAACACATGAAATCCTGTGGTGGATGCATAGATGGGGAAGGGGAGCCTAAATATGATTCAGATTTATTGTATGAAATGCACAAAAACTCAATAAAATATACATTAAAAATAATATTGTTCAAAATTTTGCATTCTTGTTTATTGAAACCTGTAGCCATTTGGTTTCTAGCTTTAAATCCATTTGGAGCTCCCCTGGGGACTCCAATAGAATCAACATGGATATTAATAGCCCCAAGTAATGACCTCTTAGCCCTAGAGGAGGAGACTTGAAGGTCAAGGTGAAGGGCATATCCAATTGAGCCAGTATGCACGTCCCATACCAGTTAGGGACTTCAGTAAAGGTCCCCTTCAGTAAATGTACCGTCAATGTCATTTTGGGAGATAATGAGTGCACAGTAATTGCTATTTGCCCCTTCGTTGCTTGAGACATTCAGGATATGGGTAGAGGCTTTAAGATCCACCCAATGGGTGAGTGAATCTATCCCCTTATCACATGAGACATGTGGAGTGATTTAATTTCCCTGATTATAAGGAGGAGGTTGTGATGGGCTGGTCTGTACAGTTTGAAAACAGAAGCAACAGATTCCGGCAAGTCTTATTTCTGCATGTCCATTGTAAACAAAGCAAGTGTACAATCTACACCAGTGGGGTCTGTGTCCCATCTAAGGAGCCCAGGGATACCCCGCCACACAAATCTAACAAACACTCCTATTGAGTACATGTACTGTAAATTTAGCATTTTTTACCCAAAGTATTCAATTCTCCATATCTCCATTTTTGTTTCTAAGTTCTGTATTAAATTCTTAATCTTAATTATCTATATTTTATCTACTTGCTCCTGATGTTCTAAATCTCTATAATATAAAATATGGCATGCATTAAATTTTATCATGAGTGGCAATAAGTTTCAATTGCGCTAATTGCAAAGCTAATAGACAAAGAATATGGAACAACTTTCTGGACTTTTTCTCTCTGTTTTCTATATGACAGTATAAGATTTCAGAGATAGAGCCAATCAGGGCCCCATCAGGAAATGAGAACTTTTAAGGCAGAATTGTTTGAATAGTTTAGCTTTTAGGATTCGAGACAGGAGGTATTAGTTTATATTGAGGTGTTATTCTTGTTATTCAAAATAACACAAGAAGTACACATACAAGCAGCACACACTTAGTAAAAGTAAAAAAAACAAAAAACAAAAAAACAAAACAAAACAGTGAGCCCATTACATCCTTTAGGTAAGAAAGTATCATCTGAGTTTTTTTAGAATTAATTTTAAAGGCTTCCTTGATGACTCATGAGGGAAAAAACTCATGACACATATATTTTCTATCCAAGAGAATTCTTTCTGGCTCTCTAAGTTTCCACACGGTAAGACTAGACAGATATCCAATTGAACAGTCAGAGAAGACTCTTTTTAGTTAAATTAACCACAGAGTTATCCATTATCTCTTCCCATAATAAACAGTCTAAAAACAGCTCTTTCTTAGTCTTAGTTCCAAGGTCTCATGAAGGTAAGATTGTCCAGGGAATTGTCATCTCAGCATTCATTTCCCAGACTGGAAAGAACGAGCTGGAAATTTGAGTGGAGTCTAGGCAAGAAGTCCTTGTAACCTGAGGAGAGCGATGTGGAGAAGAGACCCAGCATATGAGCGATGCAGAGAAGAGACCCAGCATATGAGCGATGAGGAGCAGAAACCCAGCAAATGATTTCTGATAAATTGTTTCTTGATTCCCATGGTGGTAATGTCTGTGGACTCACTAAGACTTAGGAATCCATGCAACACTTTACACAGAAATAGAGCCATATCCCATCTTAGAGCTATGTTAATCCTAAACAAACTATAGGGAGACATTTAGTCCGGGATCATCTTGTTTTCAGTATAAGTTTCATGACTTACTCTAAGACAATCTTAATCACATCACTAGTAGTAGCAGCTGAAATGCAGAAGGCCTCTGTACTCCTAGAGAGGTGGATCATTATCAAAAGTAAATATTTTAAGGTGCACTTTTTGTGTCACAGTAGACACCCTTACTACAGTACAAACTTGGGTCAGTGTCATCTGGTAATGTGTGTCAAAAGCATCTTGAAAACATTTATGTGAAGATCTCATATTTGAGAGTTTATCCAAAGAATATTACTAAACCCGGGTCTATCCTCTTACAACTCAAAGCTAACAGTACGATGTAAAAAATCAGGTTTACTCAAACCGCAGAATCCTGAGAAGATGGGAAAAGATCTATTATCTTTAGAAAATACTGCTTTGCAGAACCTAAAGACGCTATAGGGCTGTAACAGAGAAAAAGAAAGTACAATAGCAGACTGCTCAGGAAGGCTACAGGTCGAGTAGGGCCTTAACCTCAGCCTCCTGGGCCTAGCCAGTTTCTGTATTTTTTTCAACAAGCACACTACTCTTCTGCAAGCTAAGCAACATCTTAACATTCTAATATAATGTGAAGGTCACTAGATGTTCTGAGTTCTGTAAAACTAAACAAAAATTATTTAGCAGTTAACCTTAATCATCTAGGTGCAACTTTACTTTAGAATTTAGGTGGGTGGGGAAGTAACTACAGAGGACAGTCCACAAAGGAATACTCACACTTACACGGTAATGTCACAGGGATTAACAACCTTGGAGGTTATGGAGAACGGGACCCTTTCCTCAGGGTTGATTTTAAACCTCATATCCTGTTTCCCTGGTAACACTTAGGAAGCCCCTCCTTGGAATTTAAATTACCATATAAAAATGTTGAGGTATCTGGGCTTTGTTGAGGCCCATTAAAGGAAAGTTACTTCTTCCTGGTCAAAAGAATAGAACCTAAGTCCCACCCCTGGCCCTGGGTAAAGGTTTGACAATCTAAATTCCCTAAAACCTTACATATCTTATATACCATTGTCTCATCCCTTTAAGAATCATCCATTGTCTGGCTAGGAGTCTAAGGGGTTGCCCTTAGAAAACCTGATTCATCTGTAGATTTGCTTAGGAAAAAGGGAAGGTTAATTATTTCCTTAATGAGATCATGTACTTACCCTTCCCAGAAGCCCCTCCTCCAGCGCAGTGGTTTATAGTTTCCTTCACTGTGGCACTGTTAAGTTCTATCTCAGAAGAGTGTAACTTTGCCCTTTTCTTCTTCCTGTGTTTTTCTTTCAGCTACTGGCCAAAAGCCTAAGCATGCTTTCCTGGGCACTGTGGTATTTCTCACTCTTACTTTGGAGTCCACCCCCGACTTCTATTAGGTGGCTAGTTGTCTGCTATGCAGCTTCTTGTCAGCTCCATTGCTGAACGTGCCCGCTTTGTTGAACTCTAGCTTAAAAGACATAACTTTTGAGATTGGCAAAACAACTCAGTGAATAAAGGTACTTGCCACCAAGTCTGACTATCTGAATTCGAGTTCAATCCAAGGATCCACTTGGTAGAAGAAGAACAAACTTCCACAAATTGTCCTCAGAACAACACACACACACACACACACATACACACACACACACACTCACACATGCACGAACACACAAACATGCACACAGACACATGGCTTTTTTACATCTCCCCCATTCTGGCAGCTGCCAAGAAGTACAGATTGTTAGGGCTGGAGAGATGGCTCAGCAGTTAAAAGCACTGGCTGTTCTTGCAGAAGACCCAGGTTCAAATCCCAGCACACAAATGTCAGTTAACAACCATCTGTAACTCCATTTCCAAAGGATGCAACACCCTCATACACAAAATAAAAACAAATGAATCCAAAAATTGAAGAAAAAAAAGGAAAGTCTTTACCAAATGTGAATCCATGATCTAGGTCTTCCTGACCTCTAGAACCATTAGATTCTGTTAATTACAAATTATGTGACATAATTATATCAGCATGAAATGTACTAAGCTAAGCTCAAATGTGAAACTCTTTGTATGTGAACCTCCTTAGAGAACACACTTAAATAATTTATGATCTGCCCAAATCCAAAGCAACATCACCATTTAGACATTTAAATTTTAATTGCATAACTAGACAAACTTCCTAGTTTAAATATATATATTTAATATATTAAATGTATATATATATATATATGTATATATATGACTTTACATGCATGCTCAAGAGTTTGGTTAGATCACTGGTTGCTTGTTTAGAAAGAAAGTTTAGAGAGGGAATATAGAAAGAAAGCTGGAGATGGAGAGATTGAGAGACAGGGTCAGAGACAGAAAGGAAAGAAGTAGAAATGTCAGTTTTAGTCATTATTGTTGAAAAGTCATTTCATTTGTGGCATTTTCATTGGATCTTTGTGTTACTTATGTCTTCTTCCTCTTTGATGTCCTGTGGGATCTCAGTAGTTGAATGGAGATTCACTAAGAGTTCTTCCATATTTTTCCTCTAAGATTTGTAATCTGTCCAGCCTAGTATGATCTACTTCAGCAGCCATGATCCTCCTACATGACTAAGACCACACATCATCATCCTCCTACATGACTAAGACCACACAGCATCACCTCTAACACCTACTTTCAAACCTCAGTCACAGGTTGTAGGATCAATTTCTGTTTTGCAAAAATGAGAAACTTATAGAGAAGGTGTAGGTAAAACACACTTTTCCTTAAATGACTTGTAGAGTAGTTGTGTACCTGTGTCTTCATCATCAGAAGTGTTTCCTTTAAGTGGCATCTGAGATTCGGGCAAAGCATTTAGTCCTTATATCTCATTTGTCTCCTACAGTTTGGAAAAGCTACCAGTCTCTCCTTACAGCCTGTACACTTAACATTTTTAAGGATTATAGGCAAGTTACTCACAGAATATTCCTCAGTCTGAGTGTTTCTGGCATTACTGGTGACACAGGTTATGAGACGTTGGCAGAAATATCATAGAAGTGATGCTGTATTCTTATTGCATCCTATCAGGTAGCCTACCATTGTGATCTGTATCCTTAATGAGGTTCACATTGATCTCTTGATTAAGGTGATATCTGCTAGGCTTATAGAAGCTACTCTTTTCCTTTTGTAATTAATAAATATTCTGTAGAGGCATATCTTGAGACTATATAAAGATTCATTTCCTCGTTAATTTGGAAGGGGTGGTCTTTTTGAGATAAGGTCTCCCTGTAGCCCCAGCTGGAACTCCACGTGCCCTGCCTCCCAAGTGCTGGGATTAAAGGTGTGTGCCACCATGCCAAGCATTACATCCTCATTAAATTTTTGATTATTTCCAGGTGTCTGGATATATGGTTACCTGTTCTAGGTGATCACTTCTAATCTCTTACTGTACTGTTGTAGTTCATGGTGGTGCTTGAATTGTCCTTCAGCTGATCAGTGGGTGCTCCTTCTAGTTTTACCATCTCCATCACTCTCTGATCACGTCTTTACTTTATGGCACAATGATATATTCTAGTTCATCTTAGACTTTCCTGCCCTCATCTCAGAATCAGCCATTTCTTCAAGAAAGTCTGGGGTTTTTTATTATTATAGAATGATTTCTTTTTTGAGACAGTGCCGCACTATATAACCCTGGCTGATCTGGGGCTCGCTGTGTAGACCAGGCTAGCCTTGAACTCACAGAGATCTGACTGCTTGTACCTCCTGAGTGCTGAGATTGAAGGTGTGTGCATTTGTATGCCTAGCTTGGAATGATATTTAGAAAGCAAGATCTAGCTACTAGGTGTGCTCACTGATTTGGTAAAGACTGATGTTCTAAGCTCTTTCAATGCACAAGGGCACACACACTTATATATATATATATAAGTGTGTGTGTGTGTGTGTGTGTATGTGTGTGTGTGTATACATCACAGGTGCATCTATGCTTGCATTATCTCTGTAAGTACATATGAGTTCACACTAATATTTTCAGTCTCCACCCAGTCCCAGAGGGTTCATTCTAATTTTTTGTTTCACACGCACATCTCTCATCTTGGAAAATGAGATCTATGGATTCCATCATCTTTAACGTTTATCATTTTGCTCATTTGGAACTCCCCCACCATCTCTGCAGCTATCACATCCCCTGCATGAAGCACTTCTCACCTAGCTCATGTGTTGAACTCCACAGGGGCAGCTTTCCACATGCATGCCATTCTCACTCTGTGTGGACCCCCACAGGTCCCCAATGTGACACTCTCTCCTGTGTGGGGCCCAGGGGTACAGTTCAGGTCACCTTTCCTTCTTGGCTCTGTCCACCTGTAAGTAAGCTTTAAGACTCACTTATGTACCCAGAAAAGGACAGGAAGAAATGAAAGGCATAGAAGAGGGGAGGGGGAAGAGAAGAGCTATGAGCTATGTTTTAACCCATTGTTGTTACTTCTTATTCTTCAGTTTTCATGCTTCAATTTAAACGTGTGTTTTACTAAATCACAGTAAGACAAGAATAAGGTTCTGGTGTGCCATCTCCCAGTTGGATGTCTATAGTAAAGTGTATTACAGACTTTTTTAAAGCTATAAAGAAGGATTTTGAAAGATTCCACCATAAAAAATGAAGACTATTTAAGGATATAGATGTTTTTAACTTGATTTGAATATCACACAAAATCTAGGTGAACTGAAATGCCATATGTTCCTATTACTGTGTATAATATTTCTGTTTGATGTGCCACTTAAATGAATTTAATTTTTAAATGTATGTTTTAATATTGCCTATAATAAGATATTTTTCCTGACTTAAATTCTGTTTCTTTATCTGAAAAAACATTCCCTGGAGCTGGAGAGATGGCTCAGAAGTTAAGAGTACTGGCTATTCTTGCAGAAGACCCAGGTTTGAATTCCAGCACCCACATGGTGACTAACAACCGTCCGTTACTCCAGTCCCAGAGGATCTGATGCCATCTTCTGTCCTCCATGGGCAATGCATGACACGAGTATACTTACATACATGCAGGTAATACATTCATACAGTTAAAACAATGAAGGAAGGAAGGAAGGGAGGGAGGGAGGAAGGAAGGAAGGAAGGAAGGAAGGTAGGTTGGGAGGGAGGGAGGGAGAGAGAGAGGGAGGGACATCCCACTGATTGGGAGTCCTACTTTTATAAAAATCAAACTAATCTACCTGAGGTATAAAATTAATTTAACTGGAATTAAAAGGTTCTGTGATAAGTGCTAGTCTCACCATCAGGACAGAATCGTGGCTAAGGATAAGGATTTGTGGTACCTGAAGTCATGAAAGCAAGTATAAAAAAAAAAAAAGAAAGAAATCCCAGGACATACCAATATGTGAGGGCAAAAAAGGAAGAAAAAAAATGATTAGTCAAAAATAACAGGTAGATGAATCAGAAGAGATGGTTAGATAATATCCACTACAAAAAAATTACCGTGAAAATGAGAATACTGCCATTCATATGAAACATTACAAAATAAAAGATACAAAAAGCAATAGCCATTAGATTTTGCAATTATAAACTAGACCGTTATGTTGAAAGCTTCAGTAATGTGGTTGTGCAATGTGAGACAAGTGAAAAGGTACAGATCCTGCGGACATGTGTTTACATGATCTAATTCTCAAACCCAAATCCAATGGTAAATGAAGATGCATAGAACTGCTTCAAGGAACAAGAAACAGAATCAATGACTTGTTTTGTCTATGTCTGCCCTTAATTGCTCACATGCCTACCAGAATTCCTCTCTTTGAAACACTCACCAAAATCACTATCCATTAAGCTTTGCTTACAGCATTCTAGGACTTAGGCCACATCTCAAACTTTTCCAAATTCCACCCACAAACCAGTTCCAAAGGCCTAAGGGCCACATGGTCAGATTTGGTCACAATAGCAATCCCAATTCTTTGCTGACAATTTTCTCTTAGTTACTTTTCCATCACTATGGAACAGGTAACTTTGGTACCTGACAGAAACAACTGAAGAGAGGAAATATTTATTTGGGCTGATAATTTCAGGAGTTTTACTCTATCGTGACAAGGAAAGCACAGTAGAGTCCCTCAGTTCATGGCAGTGAGAATTGGTGGTTGAGACTGTTCCCAGGAAGCAGGCAACAGGAACCAGGAGCCAAATATAGCCTTTTAAGGCCACCTTTAGCAACCTGCTTCCACCATCAAGGCTCCATCTCTGAAAGGTTCCACAGCCTCCCAAAATAGAACCACTGGCTGGGGAATAAGCATGCAAAACATGGCCACATTGAAACCATAACAGCTAGCCTCCAGTTGGTTGCTAACCCAGGGGTCTGAGCCCTCGTCAAAATTTCCCGTCCTCTGGAATCTGAGTTCTGTTTTCTCATCTTCCAGATCTTGTGTGCCTGAAACAATACATCCTCTGTGTCATTGCCTGTCCAAGCTTTAAATACCTCTTCTTTTGTTGAAATCATAACCTGTATCTATATATGAGAGACCACGTGATTAGTAGGAGAGAAATCTTTACAACTGAAGCCTACTAACATTTCTTTCCTTTCATTACCTGCATAAATATAGTTATACATTAGAAATGAACATAAGTACATGTGTACATATATCGGTTGTATTGTTTTTCTCAGGTCTGTTGATGGATTTGTGTTGTTTTTACCACACTGAACCATCTGGTTACCAACCTTATATATTCATAAGCAGTTAACTAGCCAGGAATGAGAGTAAGATTGATGAATGCAGTTGGGAATTAAATATGCACAATTTTAAACAGTACTCTAAATACCTAAAGCCTAGGTCACAACATCTGAACAATGTACCAATTCAACCTCAGCCATATTGTGGTATTTAGAGTGCTGAAAATACTTATTAAGCCTTGTCCTTACATAAATATTTCTATGCCTACTCTTATGGTAGGAAATGTTTGGAAAATACTCCCATACATTAGACCCCTCTCTAGGACACTGCTGTCACTCTCAGGGTCACCACACTTTATCTAAGGGACAGGTCCTTTATTTGTGGCAGAAACTCAAAAATTTTATAGGATGGCAGGCTAGAAAATTAGCTTTTGAACATATAAGTTTGCACATATATCAGCAGAACACAAACGTACTCTATGAGAACCTTCAGGCTTCCAGCCTTTAATAAAACAAACAAGTTTTATATGAGAAATATTCTGTTTTAAAATGATGGGAGACACCGTTCTGACCAGTGAGCACTCCACAAACATAACTATGTGCAAAAGTACCTATGGTTTCCAAACTGACAGGTCTGTGTCTGCAAGTTTTCTCTTAGCTATGTTGTGCTTTGGGAATTAAAGTCCATCGGCCCATGAAGCTTGCCCTTGTCACAGCCAACCACACTGTCACTAATTAGTCCTGGTTTAGCTTCAAGAAATAAGTATCCAAAGGCAAAATCAACACAGTTTTCCCATGCGGTTCTAAAAAGGTGGAACACATACTTCTTTCCATGACAGTAAAAGGAACCTATTACATGGGCATGCACGTTCAAACACATACACACAACTGTCTCTGACATTACAGACATACACACGCACACACATGCACACACACACACATCTTCTTGGAAGGAAACAATTTTTTTTTTACATCAGTAGAAATAAAGGGAAGTTCACTTTAGTTTTATGGCAAGTGAGTCCTAAGGAAACAGAAGAAACATAAATCTCAAAATAGTGTATTACTTAACCACACTCACCCACTGCAAGACTCCCAGCCCACCCCAAATCTATCTTCTGTCCCTATGTTTCCAACATACTTGATTCTCATTTCTGGCTCCCACTACCTTGTTCAGAGGTTTACTGGGAGCAGACATATGGGTGATTTACCAGGTCCTGTTTTTTTTTGGAGGGGTTCACACTCAGAACACAAAGGGGCAGGGGATGACCTAGTGTCGGATAGCTGTCAACATGAACAAATAACCAAGCCCCAGCTTTTCTTCATTCTGCAGATCTTTTCTTGGCACCTCGACTACCCAGCAAATACCTGTGATTCTCTTACATCTGCTGAATAAGAAAGTACTTGGTATTCAGTTTAACTAATTTTACCTGAATAAAAAATGAGAATAATTGAAATACAGAGAGTCCCTGAACCTTACATATGCCATATTTTTCCAATACGTACACAATAAGATTTGATTTATAAATTAGACTCAATAAGAAATTGATGAAAATAACCAATTGTAGGGGCTCGAGAGATGACATAACAGTTAAGACCAGTTGGTGCTCTTGTTGAGAACCCAGGTTCAATCCCAGCATCTTCTTCTTTTTTTCAATGTATATTTTTATTGGATTTTTGTGCATTTCATATAATACATCTTAACTATCTTTATACTCCTTTCCTCCATCCACACATCCCCATAGCTGCCCACACACACAGGATTTCATTCATTCTGTGAGGCCTACTGGGTCAAGTTACTGTAGCCAGATGTCCCTCAGTGCAAGTCCATACACTGGGGTCTAGTCAATCTATCTAGCGTCTCTCCCTTAAACAATATCAACTCTCCCTCATCCACCGGTAATCAGCTGCCAATAGTCCTCTGACTAACACTGGGGCCTGCTGCCCAGTTCTATGCTGGGTTTTTGTCTGATTGAGTTTGCATGGGTGCTGTGTATGCTGACACATTGCTGTAAGTTCATATGAATAAGGTTCCATGAGCCTGTAAGTCTCTGTTTCCTTATGGTCATGCACTTCTTCCCCTGGCTCTTACAGTCTTTCTCTTCCACCTCTTCTTCAGTGGTCTGTGATCATTGAGTGGGTGAGATTTAATGTAGGAGTCTTATACAGGGACGTGCTCTCTGCAGTCTCTTATTCTCTACACTTTGGCCAGTTGTGGTCTTCTGTGTGCACTGTACTGTGTTACATGAGGAAGCTTCGTTAGTGAGAGTTGAAGGATGCATTAGTATTCTCTCTACTCCCTGTCCACTATGTTCTGTGAGCCTTAGGTGTATAGGTTCCACTGTAGGTGTGTCACTTAGAATAGACATCCAACAGATTCTCTGTGTGTAACCAGTTGTAGAACTCTATAACAGTTTCTTTCTGTTGCAAAAGAAGCTTTTGATGAGTAGTGACTGGCATACTGGTCTGTAAATATGAGCGTCCATATGTAGCATATGGTAAGAAATATGACAAACTTAGGGTTTTCTCTAAGCCCTATGGCCTCTCCAACCATCTGTAATTGGCTATGCTTACAGTGCCACACATGAGTCCCTCCCATTTAGTGGGCTTTAAGTTCAATTAGGTAACTACTGCTTACCCTCCAGATAAAAGTGCCATTACTACAACAATACAGTTTGCTGTGTCAGTCATTGTTGTAGTTATTAGGCTTTAAAGCTGTAATTGAACCATTGGTTGATTTTCTCCCTTAGCAGCTTGCACAATGCCCTCCATAACTATGAGAGTTAGTCCTCAAACAACAAGGTAAAACTAACCAGATATTCACAGGATAACAGATTGAGAATGATGCGATTTATCTAGGATCTAGGATACACAAGGTTTGTTTTACACAGACAATCTATTAAAATGATTCATTAGATCAATAGACTAAAGGAAAAATGGGGCTGGGGAGATGGTTCAGCAGTTAAAGGGCTTGCTGCACAATCAGAATGACCAGAGTTTGGATCTCCAGGACCTGCATAAATGCTGGGTGGACATGGTGACCTGTCCATAATTCCAGCCTGAAAAGGTGAAGGGAGAAGAAGATTCCCTAGAGCAAAATGGTTAGTGACACTAGTATTATCAGCAAGCTCTGGGTTTGATTACGAGACCCTGACTCAAAAGAATAAGGTAGAAGCAAGAATCCTGATCTCATTCTCCAGCCTCCACATGCATACATATGTACCCACATTCACATGCACCTGAACACACATGTGGACACACACACACACATGAACATCATATATGTATATGCATACATATAGAAAAGGAAACTATACCATTGCATAAATAGGCACAAAAATGCATTTGACAAAAATATCAATATTCATTCCTGCCTAATGCTCACAAAATAAATTGTCAATAAGTTATGAAGTAAGGGAATTTCTTTAGGCCAATGTAAGGAATCTATGGAAAAGCCTGACTTGATCAAGCTGTTTGCTTCTTTGCCTTTCAGATAAAATATTTCCAAGCGTTTCAGATGCCTGGCTTTCAAGTCACCAAACGCTGAAAATGTTACACCATGCGGATATGCACCTTAGCTGCACAAATGTTTTGTCCCTACTATGTATTTCTTTGTGTGTGCTAATGAACCAGCAAAACACTTGTTACCGCTCATTAAAACCAACTGGGAAAACCTCAAAAAAAAAAGTGTGCTTCCAGTTGAAGAAAGTAATAATCAACCTTACCCAGCTGTGAATTCTGCCAGCTACAACAACGGGCCTGACAAAACATGCCCACTGCTTCAATAGTGGCACAAGTGTTATAGGAGTGACCAATCACTTTCTAATTTGATTTAAGGTCTGCTTCATAGGATGGAGCCCATACCTGACACTGATCTAAGGAATGCCTAGGAACCCTGGCTACACAGGTATCAAGCCAAAGGGCAGAACTTACTACTCTGCTAAATACATATATACTATTCAAATGACTCCTAGTAACTTGTTATACCCATGGATAAATGCATTAATGCATACTCTCACCAGAGAAACTTCATTGTAGAGCAGGTGCTGATTAACACAGAGACTTACAGCTGGCCAATGTTCATGCAGAGAAGAAGAGACTTTAGAGTGCTTATCACAGAATGGGACACCTTTATCAAACTTCTTCTTCCCATGGTCCGGGGATCATTGTGGAGAAGAGAACAGAAAGATTATAAGAGCCAGAAGAGACAGATGATCATAGGGAAACAGAATTTTCCAGACAGCTGGTCAGTTACTCATATGAATTCACAGCAGTGATAACAGCATGCACAAGTCTCATGTAACCTCGAGTCAGACAAAACCCAAGCGTGGATGTGGGGAGATCAGTAAGAAACTCAAACCCTCCCTGAGGAACTGATTGGCAACTGACGGCTGATGGGAATGAGAGAGTAGGTCTTATTTCAGAGCGAGACTCTTGGTAGGTAAACCAGGTTCCAGTGGGCGGGACCACACCAAAGGGCATTTGGTTTTGACTCTATAGACATTATATAGAGAAGATATCAGAGTACAAGAAATTGGCAGGAGGGTAGTAAGTGGAGTACAGATGGGGGGGGGGTCCAAATTCACCCAAAATATAGTGTATGAAATTCACAAAAATGCAATTAAAATGTTTTGCTACTATAATCAGCAATAAGATCAGAGACCCTGCCTCAATAAATAAAATGTAGAGAGAGAGTCAACATTAGCTTTGGGCCTCAATATGTACACACATACACACATGTACACATTCACGCATACATATGGCCTTTCTTATATTTTCAACTCAGAATAATGCTAGAGGTCTAGGTAAATTTAAGAAAACAAGAAAAATTTTTTTCAAAAGGAAAAGTACTGAGATTGAAAATGGAGGAATAATCTGTCTTTGTTGTTAAAGAACACAACTGTGAATTTAGACAATTCAAAGGATCATTCTTTTTAATGTATATTTTGATTTAATTTTTGTGCATTTAATACAATACATCTTAATCTTCTTTCTACCCCTTCCCCATCTGCATCTCCTGTGGCCTCTCCACAGGATTTCATGTGTTTTGTCATATATGTTAAGGTCTATGGAGTCAAGTTTATGTACCTAGATGTCCCTCAGTGCAAATTCATCCACTAGAGTCTGGTCAGCTCATCTAGAGTATCCCTTAAAGAAGATGAACTCTCCCTCACCCAGAAGTAATCAGTTGCCAGTAATTCCTTGGCTAAGGTTGGGGCCTACTACCATTTCCCCAGTTGTATGCTGAGTTTTTGTCTGATTGAGTCTGTATGGGTCTTGGACATGTATACCGTCACCACTGCTGGGTGGTGTTCCCACAGGCCTGAAAGTCTCTGTCTCCTTATGTTCATGCACAGCCCTGGCTATCACAATCTTTCCACTCTGACTCTTCCAGTCTTTCCACCCCTCTTCTACAATAGCCCCTGAGTCACAGGTAGGTGAGGTTTAATATAGGAGTCCTCCCCAGGGGCTCACATTCTTCAGTTTCTTATTCTCTATACTTTGGCCAGCTGTGGCCTTCTGTGTGCATCATACCCTGTTGCGTGAGGAAGCTTAGCTGGTGAGAGTTGAGGGATGCATTAGTATTCTTGCTACTCTCCGTTCCACTATGTTCCATGAGCCTTAGGTGTAGAAGTTCCATTATAGACATATCACTTAGGGCTGGGTATCTTTCAGATACTTAGTCTCTGTAGGTGACCAGTTGTGGGACTCTGTAACAATCTCCATTTGTTGCAAAAAGAAGCTTCTTTGATGAACTGTGAATGGTTTACTTGTCCCCAGAGGCCAGAGGCCAGAGGTTGAATTAGGACCACTTTTTTAAAAAGATACTATAATAACTAAATTTTTGTAAGGTTATAGTCATGTAAGATGGATCGAAAAGATCAATTATATTCCTACATATGAATGATGTAAGAGTTTAGAATGTTAGAAATAGGTATTATAGGACACTTCACTCCTAAGAATTTACCCAAGAGAAATATCATCATGTGATCTGATTATGCATAACCCTCATACATACATGACCAGGAGATGGCTCAGAGGATACCGCATTTGCCACGCAAGCGTGAGGACCATAGTTCACATCCCCAGACTCCACACAAAAGTCGAGCAAGCATGGAGGCCACCTGTAATCCCTGCACTTGGGAGGTAGAGACAGGATCCCTGTGGTCAGCTTGCTGTCTAGACTAGAGGGAATCAGTGAGCTCTGGATTCAGTGAGAGACCTTGTCTCGGTAAATAAAGTGAGAGAGAGAAGATACTCAACATCAATTTTGAGCCCCCATATGCACACATACACATGTGCATGCATACCAACACACACATGTATTCCTACATACATGCAAACATGTATATATGCACGTGTCAAAATAACTCCTCATTCATGAGTATCTTCAGTTGTTTTATTTATACCATTCCAAAACTGTTAATAACCTAGATGTTTACTAATAGCTAAATGGATAAATGAATTATAGCTAAATTTTGGAGTCAGAAGCATAAATCTCAATAACATTTTTCTGAAGGATGGAAGCCAAAGAGAACAAATTATATTTGTACAATTCTTTTCATATAAAATGTTACAAATTGGAATTTATTCTGTAATGACAGAAAGCAAATTGGTAATTCCTTAGGGCTGATAGAGAGAAGAAGGTGAGGAAGAGGACAGAATTACAAAGATGTAGAAGGAAAATTTTGGAGACAATGAGTATATCAGCTCTCACGAGTGCAGTAATGGTTTGATGATTTGAGTCATCAAATTTTACTGAAGCAAATATTTTAAACATGTGCAATTTGTTACACATAAATTAAACCTCAATACGATTATGAAATGGGCCATCACAACAATGCAAAACACAGTTATTTAAAAGCCAGTAAAATTTTAAAGGCCTAAATGTGAACAAGTAATAACGGGAATTTTAAAAGTGAAAAACATTGTCCTCAAATGTTAAAAACCTAATGGATACATTATAAAATGGACTCCCTCCATCAGACATGAAAGTAATACTGAACAGTGAAAGAATATTATCTAAGCGGCTGCTGAAATAGCTGGAAATATAAAAAGTATTGAGAGTGGTTAGATGGCACAAAGGAAGGACAGGAAGGTCCAAGATCCATCTCAGAGACTCAGGAGGGAAGATGAGGTGTAATGGGCAAATGTAATATTTGAAGATATAATGGCTGAAATTTTCCCAAGATTAAAGAAATAAGTGAATCTCAAATTGAAGAATAACACCAATAACAAGAAGTGTTCTAGAGAGAAAATAACAGTCACTTCGGAAAATTCTACATCTAACTGCTACCAGTTCATTGTCGAATGTCCCCCAAAGGCCCGTGTGCAAAAAAGTCTGGTCCGCGGCGTATGACCCTATCCGAGGGCAGTGGAAACCTTTAGGGAATGGAACCTACTGGAAGGTTTTAGGTCATTGGGACATGCCTTCCAAGGGGGTTCCGGAATGCTGGTCTCGTTCTTCACTTCACCAGCACTATGAAGCAGATAGCTTCTTCACTGTGTGCTCCTCCCGTGATACAGGGCCTAAAGCAATGGGGGCTAACCAGCCGTGAACTGAAACTTGTCACACTGTGAGCCAAAATAAACCATTCCCACTTTTTACCTTGACAGTCCCAGTTATTTTGTCATAATCACACAAAGCAAATACATAAGCCATTCAATAACTTAAAATCAAGTTTAAAGGAAACCTTGAACAGTTGACAGTCCCAGTTATTTTGTCATAATCACACAAAGCAAATACATGAGCTATTCAATAACTTACAATCAAGTTTAAAGGAAATCTTGTACAGTGAGAAGAGAGACGTCTGTGGTAAAAGAATGGCTAAAAGATGTCCTTCAAAAAAAAGAAAATCAAATTCAGGAGAAAAATGAGTGGGGTAAAATGAACAATAATGGAGAAAGAGAGTGGTAAATATGTCAGTATTTCTAAATAATCATAAAGTGAGAATGAAAGGGACTGGGCAAAACAATAGCTAATATAGAATGATAGAATGTAAACACTAGTAATAATGTGGAGACTAAGGGAGCGGAGCCCATCTGTAAACTGTAATAGATTTGTGGAAGGAGGAACCGCACAAATGTATCAGAGAGTTCTGAAGTTTGTTAAGTTAAAGCCTCATTAAGATTTAAAAATAGCTACCAAAGGAATGAGGACAGAGGAGCAAAGCCTGATACACTGCTGAAAAACAGGTTTAGCTAAAGAAACAGAGCCAGTGAGATGGCTCAGTGGGTTAAGGTGCTCGCCTCAAAAGGCTGACAACCCAAGTTCGATCCCAGGGACCCATGTAATGGTAGAAGAAAAGAACTGACTCCACAGAGTTACCTCTGACACCCGTACCCATGGCACACACATGCCCACACTCTCACACACATGCCCACACTCTCACACAGATGCCCACACTCTCACACACATGTCCACACTCTCACACACATGCCCACACTCTTACACACATGTCCACACTCTCACACACATGCCCACACTCTCACACACATGCCCACACTCTCACACACATGCGATAATAGTGACAATAATTTTTTTAATTTGAAATTTGCTATTTTTTACATTTCATGCAATCCATCTGTATACTTCAGTGTGATGTCACACTTGTTATTGAGCTTTATAATGACAAGGACTATCCTCTGAACGCAATCACTAGATATGCAATTGGAATGCATAATCTTGGAACTTAATCTACCAGAAAACCTGACATAGCACAACATAACGTACATACTTATACTCAGGAGTGGAATCTCCTAAGTGTGAACTCCAGCTCTGGCAGAGATGAGCTGAATGATTTGGGGCAATTACTTAATATCCAATTATTTGCGTTGCTTTCCCAGTGATGCTAATGCCTATTAAGTGTTGCTGTCTCTTAAGAATATAATTCATAAGTGAAGGGTCACTTAATGAAGTGTCTGTCACAGAGCGGGCAGTCAATATACGGTAGTTTCTATTAGTTCTGCATTTCTATCTTTCTCAGAATGTGTTGACAATTTACTAAAATATGTCTTTGATCAGGTGGCAGGAGGAAGGTATTAACTTTCCCAAGCCTATTACCTTTCACTCGGGCCTCCCAGAACATCAGCTAGCTCCTATAAATATGATGGACGTGACCTATGACCTGTTGCTTAAGACAATCAGTCTTGGTTAATCCAGAGTTTAAGTCCTATACACAGTAAGGCAGGGAAGGGGCTGGAATCTGGGAAGATGATGTGATGAATCCTCCTAAATTTCCATGGCACATAGGTTCAACCTCAAGGCTGGAACCTCGCTGCCTGACCACAGAGGACAGTCTGGTTCTCCATCCACGACTAGCCACTAACACTGAGTTGGTAAGACAGTGCTAGAGCAGGGTCCTGTCACATCATTGTATTTCTACCACTGATTCTGTCCAAGGATAGCCCAGTATTTCCTGCACTTGTAACTTTTATTCCTGTAGCCAAGATTCTCACATCTCCATCACTCTGTGCCACCCCAGAATGTAATAAAGCCTGGTAAACCTACTCTCTTCCACAGTACCAGCCTCAGAAAATTCTCCAGTGAAATCTTCCCCAATAGGCTTTTTGTGATTCTGACTCATTTTCCCTTGTCTAGATGACAATCCTCTAGCAGCACAGATACAGATTATACGTAACCTGCTCCTACAACATTGACCCTGTCTCTCCTGACAGACTGTAGGCACATACCATCCTGGAGATCTTTCCAGGAATTCAGTATGTTGTCTTCTTCTACTTCTTGTGAGGCACAGAGATATCTTTACACACACACACACACATACACAAACACGCACACACACACACACATACACAAACACACACACATACCTGTTCTATATCTTCTAATCTTCCTTCAATCATGGCCTCTTTTCTCTGCACTGTTGACTTTATACTAAAATTCAATTTCATTTAACAAACAGCAAAGAAACTAAAACTGTTTTTCACTAAAGAAGCTGAAATGTAGGGATCAGGGTAGATAAAGAGATGAGGCTCTCTAAAAAGGATCTTTAACATTGGTGACCCTGGATTGTGTAGTGTGTAATTACAATATAGCTTTCTGAGGAGACTGCCATGCAAAGCAGGAAAAGATGTGTTAACCTTGACCTGCCAGTCTCTAGGGACCCATTATAGCTATGTGATGAATCAATTACAGAGTAATCAATAAATATAAGGTGGCATTTTAAAATGTTATATAGAAATTATTATAAATGTATGATATAATACAAAATTCATTACATCGGTCCAAGCAATGATGTTAATATGACTCCACAAGGACAAGTGAAAATCAGCTTCACCTCAAACTAAAAAGCCCTGCATAGTAAAGGAAACGACCACCAAGGTAGAATGACAAACTACAAATTGCAAAAAATATTTCTAAATCATTCATTAGATAAGGTAGTCATATCCTCTCTGTATAATATGCATCTCCATTCTTATTTGTTTCTTCTAGCCAATCTTTCCCACAATTTGTTCCCCTTTCCCGGCCCTCTTTCTTTATTTCATACACTTATTAATTCTACATTCATCCTAAGTAGTTTTAAATCCAAACATACTCTACATTATTATGTTTGCTATTTTCTGTTCTGTGGTCAACAATAGAGTATCAGTTGGCTTTAGCAAATTTTAAAAAATATTTTTTTATTTTTATTTTATGTGCAAGTGTATTGCCTGCATGCGTGTAAGTACACCCCTGTGAGGCAATGTCTGTAGAGGTCAGAAGAGGGTATCAGAGTCCTCTGGAACTGGAGTCACATCATGGATGGTTGCTAGCCACTATGTGGGTGCTAAAAATCAAACCTGGGTTCTCTGCAAGAAAGCAGCACTGAGCCATCTCTCAACCCTGGCTTTAATAAATTTTAGGAGTGTCTCTGTATCTTCTTCAGTTTGAGGCTGTTGCTGTTATAGTCATTCTAACTAGCACTAGATATTGAGCCCTGAAGTGTAGACTGCTCACTAAGAAAATTCACAAATAATCACATAAGCCATCCAAACCAACAGCTGCCAAATCACAACCTAGAAATACAAGAAACAATACACTTCCAAGAGATCCAGAGTCATCAAAAGACACCAGAATAATTAAAATGCCAGACAAAGAATTACTATACTAGAAGTCTGGTTTAATATGTCTACTTCTAAAAGTAACTGATGACTTTTTAAAGGGAGAGAAAAACAAGCAGATGAATGAAGTAAAGAAATAAATTCAGGACACAGACAAGAAAGTCAGAAATGCAGAAGAAAACATAACTAACATGGACAATAAATTCAGCAAACAAACTGAGACCCTGAAGAAACCAAGCAGAAATGTTGAAAAAAATGAATCAAACAAAACACATTAAAAAGCATCAGCAGGGACTAGAGAGATGGCTCAGTTGTTAAGAGCACTGATTACTCTGGCAGAGGATCCAGGTTCAATTCCCAGCACCCACATGGCAGCTAACAGCTGTATGCAGAAACTAGACCAAGCAGAAGAAAGAATATCAAGAACGGAAGATTGAGGAGATACAATAAACCAAAAATAATTAAATCTGAGACAACACTGAACCTTGGTAATCCATGAGCTAGAAAAAGAATCTGAAATTAAATTTTTTTTAAATCTTAAGGCATATTGCATCTGATTCAATTAAATTATAACAGGAAATTTCTCAAATCTAGGGAAAGAAATAGATACCCAAATATAAGAGGCTTTTAAAACCCCTAAAGTAGGAGAAGGGACTCTCAACAACACATTATAGCTAAATTATCAAAAGCAATGAAAGAAACTAAGAAAGGAAGAAAGAAAACCAAAGAAAAGAAAGAAAAAATCTTACAAACTGAAAGAAAATGCTAACTTGCAAAGGCACATGCACCTGAACAGTAGACCTCAGTAGAAATTCTAAAACAACAAAAGCATGGAATGATACATTTGAAGGCCTGAAGTAAATAATTGCCAACTAAAACTGCTATATACAATCACGTTAAAGTTACTTTAGGGAGCTAGAGAAATGGTTCAGCAGTTAAGAGTGCCTGATGCTCCCCAAGTTCAGTTCCCAGCACCCATGTGTATAATATTAGCCAGCTCCAGGAGATCAAACACCACATAGGCACCTACACACATGTGCACATACACTCACACAGACATACACACTTATATATAAATGCAAATAAAAATATATCTTAAGCAGAAAAAAGACATTGCAAGAGAAACACAAACTAAAGCAATTCATGACCACCAGAGCCAGCCTCACAGAAAATGTATTCAGGACCTATACAAAGAGGAAGAGGAATCTCTCAATCCTGAGGGCACAGAAAATAATTAATTACATGAGAAGAGTACCAGTAGACGAATTCCCCCAATTAGGACAGATGCAAAATTTCTGAAGAAAATATAAAACAAGTTCAACAGTACATTTAAAATATCCTACACCATGACCAACTTGATTTCATTCCAGGGATGCAAAAATGGTTCAACAACACTCAAATCAATAAACATAATAGAGCATACAAATAGACTCAAGCATACCAGTCACATGATCACCTCAGTAGATGCAGAAAAGGCTTTTGACAGAGTTTAACATTCATTATGAAAAAATTCCGGAAGTAACTGGGAATAGAAGGAATATACTTCAACACAGTGAAGGCTGTATATGACAAGCTGGTGGCCTAAACACAGAAGAGAGGAAATCTGAAGGCTCCCCCTCCAAAATCAGAAATGAGATAAGCATATTACTCACTCCACTTTTATCCAATATATTGCTTGAAATACTATAAAGAGCACTAAGATAGGATAAAGAAAAAAGATACAAATAGAAAAGGAAAAAAGTAAAGTTATAGCTATTTTCAGTTTGTATAAAGTCTTATACATAAAATGTTTTAAGGGTTCTAAAAGGAAACTCTTAAATCTGATAAACACTTTCGGCAAAGAAAAGGATACAAAGCCAGCATACAAAAATCAGTAGCTTTCTTATATGTCAATAATAAACATGCTGAGATAGATATCAAAGAAAATCCTTACTACCATAGAAGGGGAACTATTTAGGAGGAAGGTAATCAGCAGACAGGGGTGAGGGGCGATAAGGGAGGTTAGCGAGTAGCTGAATACGAGCAGATTACAATAATACATGCGTACGAAATTGTCATAATTTATATGCTGACTGAAAAAAATGGTTTTTAAAAAGGCAGGAAATTCTGACATTTATTATGAGGATGCCATGCCAAAGGAAATAAGCCAGGCCACCGATAGACCAATTCTGTATGAGCCCACTTCTATGCAAAATCTAAAATGTCCAATAAAGAAGAGAATAAAGTGGAGGTTTCCACAGGCTAGAGTGGGAAAGAGTCGAAAATGGATGATGTTGGTCAAAGGATGCAAAGTTTCAGTTAGACGAGAACAAGACTGCCAAGTTATCGTACAGAATGGAGACTGAAGTTGATAATAATATACTGTAGAATTCAAAATCATCATAACGGCCTTCACCACAAAGGAAACACAAATCTTTAAAGAAGTAGATATATGGAGCTGGAGAGATGGCCCAGAGGTTAAGAGCACTGGCTGCTCTGCAGAAGACCGGGGTTCAATTCCCAGTACCCACATGGTGGCTAACAACAGTCCATAACTCCAGTTCCAGGGGATCTAACACCCTCTTCTGACCACTGTGGGCACTGTACAACATGGATGCACTTACATACCTGCAGGCAATATACTCATACACATAATATAAAAATAATAAATCAAATTTTTTTACAAAGTAGACATGTGGGTTGACCATTCCACAAAGCATTACACTTGCACTCCATAGTCATACACAATTACTATCAGTCATTTAAATTTTTAAATTAAAAACAGTAAATAGTAAATTTGTAGGTATACAATTCACACGTTCTCATTCACCTGAGTGATTGAAATAATAAGCTAAGCAATCATTTTTAACTGTGGATGGCATAGAGTGATTTCTTTTATGAAGAGTTCAAACGTGTAGGACAGATTAGAACCCTTTTTGATATAGAAATAAAGACACATCAGATGTATGTTTGCCTCCTCTGTCTTCTACCAACATCTTCAATTCATTCCAAAGTATGTATCAAGCATCCAGCACTAAGCTGGGCTACCCACATAGGCAGGACAGAGCCTTGGATACTGTTTAAATCGGTGTGTCTTTCTATATAAGAAACAATAAATATTATCTGTATTACTATGAGAAAGACTGTACATAAATATTGACTTCAGAGAAGGAGTTAGCAGTAGACAATCAAAGAGGTTTCATTAATGATGTACCAGAAGGTGTGAAGGTGGAGAGGTCTCTTCTTGAAACACCTAGGGAGCCTAAAGGCAGAGTTACAGTCAGGTTGCGCTGCAGAACCTTCTGGAAGGTCACCTCTCTGCCCAACTAAACCTGTATGCATAGAAGGCCAGGGGCATTTTCTTCAGTTTGAACAAACCTTTGACCTGATGGCCAGAGGGGCTCTCTGTAAATCTTTGCACCCAAACAATACATACCTGCCAATTTTTAGAGAAACAAACATTTTAAAAATGTGCCTCATAAAGAAATCAGCTATTTCATACCACAAGGAAAATTTCAACCTGGCTCCTCTAGGGGCTCATCTCCCCTCAATTCTCCTTCCAGTCTGTAACCTATTAACTATCAAAATTCACTAATGCTCTAGTTATTTAGATAGTCTGCTAAGCTCTTAAGGAAACAAGCAAACACATTTTCAAAAAAAAAAAAAATATTACCCAAATCTGCTGTTCTCTTTTCCTCTGAAGCACAGAGAGTGAGTTCTTGTGGTTTCTTAGATGGATGACAGATTTCTATCTAATTAATCCAGAGCCCTGTGTACAGAAATGACTGCAAAGCAAACATGTCTATTAACAAAAAGCAGTGATTACAGGTTGGCACTGGGCCAGTAACTCTCCATAAGCAACCAATGGATGACTACAACTGTCTCTGTGCCATATGGGTTCCGCTGTAGCAATGAATTTGATCCAATGCAAGGTTAAGAGATGTCAGATTTAACTGGGTTTTAATTGATACTGGTAAGAGGTTCTAAATAAAGAAACAGTGTGTGCACCATCAGAAACAAGCAACACGCCAAGCTCTAGTCTCCCAGTTTGTTGGCAACTCAGTTACAGTCAGATATTCAAATTAGTTTTCTAACTCAACTTTCTTGAATATGATTTCTGGGAAAGTTAGGTTACGGGGCTTGAATGTGAACATCTTAATCCATTTGCAGACATTCTCTATCACAGAGTTATTGTAATACAAACTATGTGAATCTCAAGTTTGTTTTTCCATCTGGTTTCTCTGCTCAGATAAAGACCCCCCTAATTGCCAAAGCGAAAGGTTGTAAGGACATTTTGACTGCTCTAAATGTTCCTTATTCTCCACCCACTTCCATATATTCAGCTCCATACATGTCCCTCACATAACTCCATCTCTCTCTAGTCCCCATCATCTCTCACCTGAATCTCAACAGTCTCCTAGTCAGAATAACCACTTAACCCTCCCAACTGCTGAGCACTCCTGCTTAAACCTCCTGGCTGTGTCTCTGTTTGCCAGGGAAAAGAATTCCAGTTCTGGAGAGTTGCCCTGCCCTGTCCAGTCAGCCTTGTCCTCCAGCACTGTCAAGGTCACTGTACTGGTTCCAGCCACACTGGGACTCTCCTCCCTCACAGACAGATGTGTCTCTATAGGAGTGTTTCCTCTGCTTCAGATATTCCCACCACCGTGAATTTTTCACCTGCAAGTTAAGGAAAGGAACTCAACTCTGACCTCCTGGGAAGCTTCTCCCAAGCTTGAGCAGAACCCACCCCCTTTCTGAAGCCCCACATTTCTTTGTTCATGGTGTCATGGTGGCACTAATCTGATGCATTAGAGCTGTGTTTATGTCTTCCTATCCATCTCGCTTATGGGTCCCTATCATTCTTATTCATCTCAGTTATGGAAATTTGTGCCATTTGTCCTAATGCAGTATTGGCCCCCACAGTGTTGGGACTGATTCTCTGGGTGAAGGGGTTCATTCACCGAAGGGCACATTCAAGTCATGTGGATAGGCTAATCGAGGTCCCATTAACAGCAGCATCTGGCCCACAATTGGAGAGGAGTTACCTATTCCATATCCAGAAGTTGGATTCAGTTTTAACCAGGTGTGTTTCTTACCAATTAACAATGACAAGAACTAATGTTTATTGAGTGTTGTATTCTGCTAAGGACTTTTCCATCATTACTCCATTTATTACAAAAGTCCACAGGGAAGAATTTCTTTCTCTACATTTTTGTTTTCCTATGTAGGACTTGGCACATATTAGGTGAACAATAAATACAGTTTATGAGCAAATAATATAGACACTGCATCATTGCCTTTACAAATAAAGAAATTGAAGTGAAAAGAGGTTAAATATCTTATTCAAGTTCTATAGACTACACTATGACCCCCTCAAAAATACTTATGTTGTAGCCCTAACCCCTAATACAGCTGTATTTGGAGACAGGGATTTTAGAAGGAAAATGTGGTTGAATAAATACGTGCCAATTATACTCTACAACTTTTCCCTACAGAGGAGGGAAGAAGAAACAAGGACTCACATGCATCAAGAAAGTCCTTGTAAGCATACAGAAATGAGGCAGCCAACAGCAAGCCAGAAGGAGACCCTTTCCTGGAGCTTGAAAATGCTGTCAATGCTGACCTCAGACTGCAGCCTCCAGAACTGTGAGGAACAAATTTCTATTACTTATGCTACACAACCTGTGATATTTTGTTATGGAAGCCCGAGATGATTTATACACCAATTATTTAGGGCAATTAGGAAACAGAAGTGTCAAGATTTCAATGCTGATATCAAATTCCAGAACCTTTATCCAACCATTTATACAATATTTGTCCAACTATATGTTGTGATCCATTAGAGGAACCTGTATCTAGCAAGTGGGGCAATTGCTGAACAAGACAGGATGGGACAGAATGGAATGGGATGGGATGAGAGAGGACAGGGTGGAAGGGATGAGACCATATAGGATAGAAGAGACATTCTCTAAGTGTGTGTAAATCACACATAGAAAACATTTTATCTTATGAAACTTCTGTTCCAGGGGTATAGACAGGAGATAGGGAAGGTTGCTGGCACTTCAATGTAATACGTATTTCTGACTATGAATCATCATTTTAAAATGTTTCTATAAATACTATGCTGTTACTATACTGACTCTCAAACATCCCATTCATTCTATCTCTCCCCAGCCCCTTCCTGTTGTAAATAAACATCACCTCCACAGGTAAGACCCCATTTTCGCTCTGCTTAAGAAATTTCCCTCTTAGGCACAGCACTTCTCAGTACAGCACAGCCTGTCAGTTAAGCTCATACATCACCCACACATCTGCTTACTCACTTCATGCCCACTGTTTTACTTTACAGCAAAACATGGAAGCCCAGCCACAGGCTTGATTGTCCATCCCTACGCTCGGCTTCCTACATCCCATAATTTACTCTGCATCCTTGGGCCATTGTTCTAAGGGCTCACTTATTATATGTGCAAGTTAAACACACATTCAATCTATTCATCTGATATATCTGATCAAGTAGATTTTACTCATCCTAGAGTCTGTGATAATCATTAGTAGCCCATCCATACTTACCTGAAAACTAGAAGGCAGAAATTCAGTTTTTAAATGTAAGTCTTGGGGGTCCAATCCTAGAATCACAACATCATGGTTTTTTGTTGTTATTTTGTTTTTTTAATGCTGAGATAGTTCAAACATCTGTAACTCTCTTTCTGGCTCAGTTTTGACCTCTGCAGTGTGCTCAGGACCATTAACTTTGGCACTGATGGCTGGCAGGGACACCAGTAGGACTTGAATGGTAGCAGAGGTTACTGTCATCACAGGACCATAAGTCAGCATGGGGTCTTTAAGTAGCTCACACAGAAAGATGAGCTCTCTGAATCTGAGTAGCCAGATTTCACCAGAAAGCAGGTTTAAGGACTATTACCTACTGGTCAGCACCATGGACAGTTTCAGGTATGTCTGTCTAAATTCAGATTACCAGAAATTCCTTTGTGTCCCCTATGCATTTGGCTCCTGGCTTTCTCAGAGCTCAGTACACTCTCTAATGGATGCTTTGCACTGACACTATATTTTCCAGTGATAGAAACCACGGCATTCTTTACTAGGAGTCTCTTCTTCCAGTGAGCCAAACAGTGCCTCGCCCTCTGGTGTATAGGAGAGTCTCTCACATGAGGGAACAGGTGTGTTCAGCTCTCTCTGTACACTCTGATTCGATGCCATTATTTTCCAATACCATACATCCTCTATGACTGAGGTCAAAACCTAAACAAGCAGGAGCTAAGGGACAGGGTATCTTGAGTGTCTTCTAATATAAAATGTGATTTTGTTGTTGTTATTTTTGTTTTGTTTTGTTTTGGGGTCTTTTTGAGAGAGGGTGACCCTGTAGCCCCAGTTGGCCTGCCACTTGATATGTAGACCAGGCTGGCCTTGAACTCACAGAGCTCTGCCTGCCTCTGCCTCCTGAGTACTGGGATTAAAGGCCCAGTCACCACACCCAATATAAAAGGTGATTATTGTTTGATCGCCTGGTATTTGTCATCTGAATCCAGTAATAGGACCAATTTTTGATGAGATATTTCTCCCCTCGTGTACATCAGTCAACATTTCATTGCTAAGACAAAATATCTAAATAATTGGTGTATAAATCATCTTGGGTTCCCATAACAAAATATCATAGGTTATGTGGTCTGTTCCTCACAGTGGCTGCCTTGAGAGGTTCAAGGGTAAGAGCTTGGTTCTAGTGAGGGCCGTCCTGGCTACATCACACTATGACCAATGGGAATGAAGCAAGAAATCACATGGCAAGGAAGGAAGCTAGACAGAGCTGGGTGAAGCCAGGCTTGTCCCCGTAAACACAATCCTCTCATAAGAGCTAACTCAGAATCTCACAAGATGCACTGACCTGAGGAACTTATAACTGCATTTTTTGACTTGGAATGTTCTCTAGAAAGTTATACGCCAAAGACTTGGTTGCCAATCTATGGTGCTACTGGAGGGAATGAAATCTTTAGGAAGTGGGGACCTAGTGGAGGGAAGTTAGGTCATTGAGAGTATGCTCTTACCACTGGAACTCTGGTATTCCATTCATTATTCATATTATTCATATTCTCTCTCTCTCTCTCTCTCTCTCTCTCCTCTCTCTTCTTTCCAGCTGGCAGGAGGTGAACAGTTTTTAACTTATCATGAGTCCCCACCCACCCTGTGATTCTCCCTCACCACAAACCCCCAAGGAACACAGTCAGCCAACCATGAACATGTGAAGCTCCAGACCAAAATAAACAGTCTTTTCCAAATTGTTTCTTTTAGGCCTTTTTCCGGTTATGGAAAGCTCATAACATAACCTCCCACTAGGCCCAGTGTTCTACAGCTTCCACATCACCCAACATTGTCACCCTGGGGACCAATCTCCCAACATATGATCTGGGGAACAAACCACATCTAAACCATAGCAGTATGTTATGTGCATTTACCAAAATGGCCCATGAGTCCCAGAGAGAACACTAACATAAAACTCAAACTGGCAGATCAGATATTACTACTAGAACTTGAACATGAGAATAATAGTAAAAGCCTTAGGATTCCATTACTGGAGGGACCTTCACAGTTGAGTACTTTCTTCTTTCAAGGCTTTCTAGAGCTGTATATTTCTTGTTTGCTCCAAGTCTGGTTCTTTGGTAGCATGAATAACTATAATATCTTTGCACAAAAATTTCTTTGGCTTAAATTAGCCAGCATTGATTTCTATGGCCCAGAAAAAAAATTCCTAATCATCTCAAACTTCCAAGAATAAAGGCCAGGAGACTTGAGGTTGGGGGACAGAGAGAGGCAAGGATAATAAACTCATAATTAGAAATTAACCAAGCTCAACAAAAAGACCATGAACCAAGACTATATTGCTTATTACTAAATTCTGACATGCTGTAACAGATGCTTTATACATAGTTGGTACTCAAATATGCCTAATTAATTGAAGCATGAATAAAATACTATAAAGTAGGAAATAGAAATAGATGTTGACAGAACATTATTACGAACAGTATGACTTTAAAAGAAAAGAAACAGCTCTTAAAGAAATTAGTTATTGTATCACCTCTCTCTCTCTTCCCCCTCCTCCTCCTCCCTCTCTTCCTCTTCCTTCTCTTTTTCCTCCTCCTTTATACCTCTCTCATGTTCAACTACAAATACAGATTTCAAAGCTTCATCTTAGTTCTCTCATTTGTTAGGGCAGAAAATGCAGTGTCTGTTACACCATGGGGTAAAAGCATCGAAGCAATATAAAAATAAAACCAATGTAAAATAAAGGAGTTTTCAAAGAATTCCTAAATTTTGATCTTTTCTGATATTCCCCTGACTCTAGTTAATAAAAATAGCTATAGTTAATAAAACATTCTATCCACTCCTTTTCAATGCTGCCTATTATTCTTGAATGCTCAAAAGCCCCAGGCTCCCAGCCGGGTCAAAAGGTTTCACACAACATCCACGAATTATTTCGAAGCAGTGAGACTCCCACAGCATGTCTCCCCGGAAGCTGTAAGGCAAGAAAATCCATCCTCTCTTTCTGATCGAAAGTCAGAACTCATTGGAGGAGAATATAAAGAAACCACCAGATAAAGGTTTATTCTCATTTTGTGCCTTCAACCTGTAATCCACGCTATACCCCTCACCTAAGCAAGAGCCTCTCTCCCAGGAGAAGAATCCCAGCATACCTTCTCTGACGATGTAGCTTCAACTTTTTTATATAACTACAAATCTGATTTTAGAAAAACAATTCCATTTTCCAATATGCTGGAGGCACTGGTAGTTTTCACTTCCAAACACTGAAGAGAGAAGAAAACGCTCCCACCGTAGCCCTTATCATCTTTTCTCTTTCAATCAGACTTTAGCAGGTTCCAGTTGAGCCTGCTAAACAGGAGCCTCTGTTCACTCCCCTGTTAGAACAAACCTTTTTGCACAACACTCTGGCTTCTCTTGATATTGTCATAATATCACTGTCCTGGTGAAGAATTCAGTATTTCCAACCTGAGCCATCCCCAACTTGATTCCTCATCCAAAACTGAGGTTCTTTGTGTGTGGATAACTATGGAGTGAGAACCACAAACCCCAAATTCCTGTGACTGATAATATACATAATTCCTCTACTACAGTCTGGACCCCACCCATGGTCAGACAATTAGTCTGAAAGTGCACAGCAGTCTTCACACTAACGTTAGCCAATCACAAAAGGACTGTGGAACTCAGGAAATGCATGTCAGGGAAGTCCATTATGGGCTTGCAAATCACAATACTGTTGTACTTCCATTTTCAAAATCAAATGATAAATAGAATTCCTACTCTCCCACAAATTTAAAACGTGACGTTATCAGCTAACATTCTCTCTTGTTTCTGGTTGTGAGGCTTTCAACAAGTTTTCTAGAGGTTTGAAAGAATTATGTATAGAATCTATGTTGTATATATTCTTTCATGAAATAATCATTTTCCCTGTTTAAATGTCAGGAGGAAGCGTCAGGGGCTGTCCTGCTTCGCTTCTGCTGAATAACCTTACTCCATGACAATTTAAAAAAATTTTTTTAGAAATTTTTAATATAATTTGTTTCACTTATTTTATATGTATATGCACATGCCCACTCATCATGGTACACATGTAAAGGTCAAAGGACAGCTTGAGGGAGTTGGTTTTCTCCTTCTAGCAGTTGTCCTGAGCATCAAACTCAGGTGGCCAGGCTTGAGGGCAAATGCCTTTGCCCACTGAGTCATCTCAAAAGTCTACTCCATGATCATTTTAAGCCGATCGAATACTATAAAAATCATTTTCCCAGACCAGTACACTCTGTACTCACTATTCCGAAGAGTTCCTAGGACAACAACTTTCTGTTAGGAAAATACTCAGAACAACACAGAAAATGGTAAAGGAGACTATCTGATAGATTTTTAAATGGCCACATTTTGAGTGTGTCACAGGCCACCTTATGACACAGTCTCTTTTGGTAGCACAAATCTTTTTGTAGAAATTGCTCTGCTCTTATTTCTTGGCAAAATTAGAACTTTTTAGAGAGCCATTTAGCCTTCTAGTAGACTTACTGTTTTCTTTTTTTAATTATGACGCATTTTATTGGAGCAAAATCGAGTTCTCACACCAGATCTTTCAATGGCAATTACATTTACAACAAAAATTGTATTAGAACAAAGAAATATCCTGAAGCCCTGCTGTCAGTGTGTGGAGGCAGTGCTCTGCTGACTTGGAAATGTCTTCCCACTGGCACTGACCAGGAGCACATTACCTGAGCATTTTTGTTGCTGTTGTCCCCTCTCAACCAACACAATATGCAGGGTTCCCTTCCAGCAGAAATTTCCACTGAAAGATCCACCCTGCCTCCAATTTCCTCCTCAAAGTGATCCATACATCAAAAAACTGAAAATTGGGACTGGAGAGATGTCTCAGTCATTAAGAACACCAGTTATTCTTTCAGAGGACCTAGGTTCTGCTCCCAGCACCCACATCATGGCTAACTCCAGAACCAGGGAAGCCAGCTCCCTCTTCTGGCCTCCACAGGCATTGCACACGTTTACATACATGTAGGCAAAACATACACATAAAATAAAAACAACATTAATTTTTAGAAATTTAACTGAAAATTACCTCTTCTTCACCCAAAATAAAGAAAAGGAAGTGGTTCTAAATTCTCTCGCTAGGTAACAGGATCCAAACAAATTATGTCCTAGCCCAACTTCCCATCTCCTCGACTGTTCAGCTCACTGCCTTGCAGATAGACCCAGGCCTTCTCATCATGATCCTTTCACTCAAAACATCCTCTCAGAGTCTTTCCACCTCCTCTTCCATGATGGTAAGAGCCAGAGTCTGAGGGTGATAACAGTGAAATAGTGTTTACAAGGCACAACAGAGCAGCTGTACATATGAACTCACAATGGTTGTGGCACCATGCTTGGGACCCTCAAAAGATCGACTCAGCCAAAATCCCAGCGTGGAAGTGGGAAGCGGTCACCAAGTCCCAACCCTGTCTGAGGAGCCATTGGCCATAGATGAGTGCTGGAAGACACAGGATAAGTTTTCTTCAAGGATGTGGCCCCTGAGTGGCTATCCCTGCTAGAGTAGACATTGATGGCCCTCCACTCCTACACATACTGGCAATGTTGAGTGAACTCTGAGTAAGCAGGAGAGAGAAAGAGAGACACAGAGACACAGAGATAGAGGGACAGGTAGATAAAACATGTGGAGCTGGGAGAGCAGAATAGTGAGGGCACAAGGAACTGGAGCACGGGAAATGGGAGGTGGATTTGATTTCTTACAATGTTGCCTTTTAAAATTATAAATCAACTTTACCATCTAAGTCAGACCTTGTTCCTTCTAAAGATCCTTTACTTGACTGATAGAGACTAAGTCATTACACTTGTCTTCTCAAACTGCAGCCATGACACAACTGAAAGATCTTAAGGGTTGAAATTAGAGCCCTTGACAATGCACATGAAAGACTAGATTCAAAACACATTATGCTGGAAAAATAGTCAGGGCTTGGTATGATATGCTGGCGACTGCTAAGGATGTCTTCCATCTGCAAATCGCTTGGGAGTAAGGCCAAGGCCTCGGAGGAAACATGGACCCTTTCCCATGCTGTTCCTAGCATGCAGAATGCTTAGCACATGAAGCAGAAATGGCCATTAGTCAAAAGTCTTAAGGTTCTATATTTTCCAAAATGATGTAGGACATAAATCATCCTCACAATACAGAGACTTGCTACTGCCTCTACTTATGAGGATCTGTGATTCACAAATTTCCCCCTCACATGCACACATACATGGATAGATCTACTGGTTTCCTCATCACAGATGCCCAACTGGAAAGCAAAGATAACTACCATTACCTCTGAAATGTTCAGGACTTGAAGTATGAGAAACACAGACTATATCATACATGCCTTTTGAGCCACATATGTGCATGTGTCCATCTGTCTTGACAAAAATAAATTTGCTACAATTCACTGCTTTTACAATACACTAAAGATATATTACCAGAATAAGCCTGCTCCTCCACAGAGCAAGTGAGCCGAAGGCATTGTGTTCCATCTTTACAATGAAATGCAGATTTTCATTGAAAGACTAATCTTCAGTTTCAAAAGACTGAACAAAATGGTGCTTAAGGAGAATTATAGCTGGTTAAATATAAGTTGCTAAAAACATCCAGGATGGGAATATTCTTTGAATATCAAAGCATTTTCATCTGCTTATGACTGAAACAAATTTTCCTATAGTGGAAGAGCTTGTCCCAGTATTTTCTTCTGAGATCAGCAAACAAAAATAAAGTATACCAACCCTGAGCCATCTTTACTGAAATTATCTTATTCTTCCATAATTGGGTTAGGAAGACATAGCTCTGCATTGGCATAATTGGCTCCACCCTCAGTAAGGTCCTTCTCACAACAGAACTGAAAGAAGTCAGGTCATGCAGTCCCCACGCTCCTGGAAGGACCCTTTCATTCATGCTCCCATTCACCCAGTTTCCTCTCAGACCACTGCTCACCAGTCCAAGACACTGTGCTTAACATTACTTATCCAGCCCTTTCTCGGGTTTCAGAACTGATTTTGATCCTTTCATCCTTGTCCCGTTCCTGACTCCTTGGTTTTCTCTATCACCCAGACTATGCCCATTTCCTCACCACCATCCTAGCCCTTCCCTTGGCATCTCCAGAGTCTTTGGAAGTCAAAACCTTTTAGGGATTAAAAAAAAAATCTATATATTCAATTTCTCTGAAACCATCACCGCACCCCAATTGAAATCCCAAGTAGATCTTAAAGACTCTGTTTGCCTGGTAACGTTTCTTCACTGGCCTCATCTCCCATTTCCACCTCCAAACTAATACACCTATTCTACCCTAGAAACCCAGCCAGACCACCTCTTACTCCCCATTTTCGCAGTGACCTGTTTTCCTCTCTGCCAGTCACTCTCAGTAAATGGAAGAATGGTGCCCTTGTTCACTTTCTCTCTACTACTGCAGCCACTAACATCTGAGAAAGGTTCAACAATGACATAGATCTATCAGGTCATTGTGTTTTCTCCTGCACTGACATTATCCCACAACCCTCTTGTGCCGATTAGTTTAAACTGTTTCAACTTGACATAATCGAGAGTCATTCTGGAAGAAAGTCTTAGTGAAGATTATCTAGATCAGATTAGCTTGTGGGCTTGTTGATGGGGGGTTCTCTTGATTGTTGATGAATGCAGGAAGAGGCAGTCCATTGTGAGCAGCACCATCACCTAAGCAGGGGGCTCTGAACAGCATAAGGGAGCAGAAAGCTAGCTGAAAGCAAGTACGCAGGGTCCATGCATTTATTCTCTGTGCTCCTGACTAAGGATGTGATGCTTTCTACCTTGACTTCTCCACAATAACTGACTGAAACCTGGAATTGTGAGTCAGATAAACCCTTTTCTTCCCTAAACTGCTTTTAGTCAGGGTATTTGTCACAACAGAAATAAAACTTGGACACACCCTCATCTATCTCCATCTCCACATCACTTCTGCTAAAATCTCAGTCCCAGACAACCAGCTCTCTAAATACAGCCTTCCCACCTCAATTTTTCTTTTATGTCAACTCCAACAACTCTTTGACTGCCTCAGCATATCCAGATCATGGTCCAGACACCTTTTACAGCCCACCATATTCACACAGCCTTCCTTCTCATTTTAAAGTCTGTGATCTAAAGTCACACATCACATACTTTCAGTTGTTTCCCACCAAATAGTCAGAAAACTGCTATCCTAGTTAAATTCAATTTTATTCCTCTTCTACACCTTCACCTAAAATATCATGAAATGCTAGAGAACCCCACAACATTTCAGGTTCATTTCATCTCAAAATCATGGACCCAAACCTTAATTTTAGCTTCAACATTAATCAGGAATTCAAGCACATTGTTTTAGTAGATTACTTCTGCCCTTTGAGACAAGTAGTTTTTCTGCATTCTTCACTTAAACTTGCAACAGCTCCTATACCTTTGCCTCTTGAGTTGTTTTTGCTTTGCTTTGAATTTTGGTTTGGTTTGGTTTGGTTTGGTTTGGGTTGGGTTGGGTTGGTTTGGTTTGGTTTGGGTTGGTTTGGTTTGGGTTGGGTTGGGCCTTGAGGTAGGGTCAATTCTGTAACCACAAGCTGGTCTGGAACTTATAGCAATTCTCCTGTTTGTTTTCCAACTGTTGTGCCCAGTTTCACTTATTTTACTAAGGAAACAAAAAGAACTTTAAAGAAAGCTTTCTTCCAAAACTAAATCTTGGGACCTGTTTCCTGCTGTGCAGACCTGAACAGGCCCTTCTGTAACAGCGGTTGAATTGTCTGCCTTCCTTACCAAGGCCAGACCCTATATTCATGAAGTGGACCCCAGGTCTTCTGGCCTGCTTGAAGACTTAGGCACGGTGATATCTCCATTGTATTGTTACCTGCCAGCCAATTTCATAAACTATATTTCTCACTTCCATTTGCCACTTCCTTGGCCTTCTTCTCTGCTGACATCCATATACTCTCAGTGAGCTTACCCCTTCAATCGTTTATCATACAGTCTGGGTGCTACTGATGGTCCCAAAGTCCTGTCTCCATCCCCTAACTCATTGCATAAATTCCATATATATCTAATACCCAATATGATACTTCCATCTGGATGTGTAACAGGAATGTATGCAGGATACTTAGATATGAAAATGATCCCTGCCATCTTTGGGCAGGAACCATGAGAAGACACTTGATGTCACTAGTGATCAGACTCTGACAAATAAAGTGCAATGTGTTTTTTTTCCATCACAGCATTGTGACCAATTATGCTGCAGTAAATATTGACACAGTGCACATTTTTATTGGTAATTGTCATAATTGGACCTGCAGAAGTTCAACCTGAGATAAAGCCCAATCTTTCTGAAAAGTTTATAGATGCTTGGTAGTGTCTGCAATTTCTGATTTTTATTTTTTAATTTATTTAATTTATTTTTATTTATGTGTATATGTGTGTGCCTGCTTGTCTGCAAGTGCATCATATGCACTCCGGTGCCTGCAGAGCCAAAAGAGAGAGTCTGAACCCTTGAAAATAGAGTTATAGGCAGTTGTGAGCCACCAAACTTCGATGTTGGAACCAAACCCAAGTCTTCTGCAAGAGCAGTAAATGCTTTTAATCCCTGAGCCATCTCTCCTGTCCTAGAAGTTCCTTACTTTGACATTATTGTTATTACTCCCGGTTACTTTAATTATTCATCATGGTCTTTTCTTTGTAGTTTGATTACTAGTAAAGTTGGACACATTTCCATCATCAGCCCAGTGACCTGAACTGTGTTATTTAGGGATGCAAGTTCAGGCAGGCAAATTATATAGGAAGACAAAGAAAGGCCAGGCATAGGGTTGTGTAGTTACAATTCCAGAACTCAGAACTCTGAGGCTAGAAGTTCACAAGTTCTACACTAGCCCCCAAGACAGAGATCAAGGCTAATCTAGACCACATAGCAAGATCCTGTCTCAAAAAAATAAAAAAACAATGAATAAATAAATAAATAAAGCCAAGGAAATAATCCTAATAAAATTCAGGAGGCTAGTGGTGGGGCATGGTGGCACACAACTGATCCCAACACTCTGAAAGCAGAAGCTGGTAGATTTCTGTGAGATCAAGGCAAGCCTGGGCTATATAGAGAGTTCCAAGCCAGTGGGGGCTGCAGGGAGACCCTGTTTCAAAAAAATAAATATTTTTTTTAATTGGAAGACTAATTAATTACCCTTGAGAAGCATGTAAGGTAAAGTACCAGAAAAGAAATACAGAGGGCAGGGTCTCCAGAGGGCGTGGTCTCACCGAGGGCGTGGTCTCACAGGGGGCGGGGTCTCACGGGGCGGGGCCTCACAGGGGGCGGGGCCTCTGAGTATTAGCAATGCAACATTTTCAATTTAACTTTTATTTTTTGACAGTTTCACCCATTCATATAATGAAGGGCATGAGGAGGGATAACTAAAACTAAGGATGTTTGAAAAAAACTACATGAAATTTTTTTCTTTTATAAGCTTCATAAATAATGTGTGTGTATGTGTGTGTGTGCGTGTGTGTGTGTAAAAAGGAGTTTAATTGGAGTTACCCTGCACAAGGAATAACACTTCTCCCAAAAGCCATACGCTGGCAAATAAAAAGTTCAGCGCCAAATGTGGGATACCTCTCCTTCAGTTGTTGGTCAGGTGTATCCCAGAAACCTGCAAAGCAGTACAGGATACTGCCATTGCTCTTGGTTGACTATCAGAACCTGATGGTAAGACCCTATTGGGTCACACTTTGGCCACAGAACATAGAGAAAACAAGTTGGTACTGACCAGGAAGCTTCCTCCCTGTTGGCTAGCTTTTATATTACCAGATGGGCTATGAAGGTTGCTAGGGGAAACATGTATCAGCAGTTTTACCCAGCTGTGAACCCTGTGAGCTACAATAAATATCAGTGTGGTATGCTCATGGGTGCAATAGTAAATAACAATGTTGCATGGTATAACCAACCACTTTCTGCTTACACTTAAGATTCATTCCACAGGAGTAAACACAGGCCTTATACTTTAAATTTGGCCAAGGACCCATGGTTATGGAGGTCAAAGGCCCCAGTGGTGAACCTACTACTACTATTATTTTGCTAAATGGACACAGTATCAAGCCACCTTCTAAGTTCATTTGTCTATATCCATTGATAAATGCAACTCTCAGGACTCATCAGAGACGTTTCTCTTCATAGTGGATGAGTGGTTAACATGAAAACTCACAACTTGTCAAAGTGTCAGTGGAGTCCTCAGCCAAAAATGGGATATCTATACCACACCTACACTTACAAGGGTCAGGGACCACTGGGAAAGAGGGTGAAAAAAAATTGTATGAGTCAGAGGTGGGAGAGGACCACAGCAGAACAGTGTGTTCTGGACATGACAGGATGACTGACAGCACTCATGAACTCAAAGCAACTGTGGCTATCTGCATAAGACCCGAATAAGATCAAGCCAGTCAACATTCCAGTGGAGGAGGGAGGTTCTCATAAGCCCCCATCCCTAGCTGAGGACCTTTGGACAGTTGATGGCTTCTTGGGGAGTTTCCTTTAAGGATGCGGCCTCTGGTAGGCCTGCCAAGCTCACACAACCATGAGTACACAGACAGCACAAAATGGAATCCGTGGGTTATTTTTAAAAAGAGAAAGATGGAGCTGCAGAGATGGCTCAGCACTTAAGAACACTGGCTACCCTGGTAGAGGACCTGGGTTCAAGTCCCAGGACCCACTTGGTGGCTAAACAACTGTTTGTAATTCCAGTTCCAGGGGAATCCAATGCCCTCCTCTGACCTCCGTGGGTACTGCATGATGTGTGTGCACTTGCACACAAATAAGCAATATACTCTTACACATAAAATAAAAATAATAAATAATTTTTTGCAAAGATAAAGATAAAACAAAACACTGGAAGAAGCGGGGAATTAGGGGAAGGAATGTGAGAGGTTATAATCAAAATACATATATGCATGAGTAAAATTCTCAAAGACTTAGTAAAAATACTATGTCTGAAAAGTATGAAGGAGAAACACAGAGGGCAGGGCCTCCTCATGCAGGGTGGGGCCTCTGAATTTTGACAATACAGCATTTTTCAATCCTATTTTTAAACTATTTTATTATATATATGAGTATATTGCCTGCATGTATGTAAGGGCACCCATGTCGTGTGATACCCAGGAGGTCAGAAGAGGGTGTTGGATTCCCTGGAACTTGTTATAGATGATTGTTAGCCACCATGTGGGTGCTGGGAACTGAACCCAGGTCCTCTGCAAGGGCAGCCAGTGCTCGTAACTGCTGAGTCATCTCTCCAGTCCCCTTTAATATAAATTTTAAATTTACTTTTATTCTTGGACAGTCTCACGCATTTATATAATAAATTTTAATCCCTTAAGCCCCCTGTGATTCTCTCATTCCCCATCCTCCCACTGAAATCCTTCAACTCCCCAACGAGTTCCCTCCTGTTCTCATGTGTTCTGGGTGTGTGGCTCCCTGACCTTGACTAGGGTTTCTTACCTGAGCATGAATGGGAGGTTGCTTGGAGGATGGGCAACGTATCAATGGCTACACCACTGAATAAAGCAGCATTCCTTTCCCAGCTACCATTAACTATCGGTAGTCCCATCAAGGAGGAGTGGGGCCTGCATGAGCCCTTCCAACTTCCCTAAAGATCTACTGATAGGTTGTATGGATCTGGCATAGACAACCACAGTTGCAGTGAGTTCATGAGTGCAGTAGCCATGCCACGTCCAGAAGATGCTCCCCATCCTCAGGCTCTTCCCTACTTTCCCACCTCCCCTTCTATGATGTCCCCTGAGCCTTTGAGGGGCGATATAGATGACCTTTGTTCTCAGCACTTTGACCAGTCATGAACATCTGCACTAACTGCCACCTGCTGCAGAAAGAAGGTTCTCTAACAAAGGCTGAGAACACTAATCCGCAGGTACAAATGTGAGTACATTTGACCACATTTACACTCAGCAAAACAACAGTAGTGAGTTCCTCACTACGGCCTAGCATCTTCCCAATCACCAGCTCTTGATTAGGTTTACAGTGCCAGGCAGGAATTCCCTCCTGTGGAGTGGGCCTCAAACCGAATCAGAAAGTAGTAAGTTATCCCATAACATTTATGACCCCTGTTCACCCTGTATGAACTTTGAAGTCATCTCTGGTCCTTATATGTTAAAGCCATACATTAGTCTCTCTAAAACCACTTTCCACCTACCCTAGGAAAGGCATTTAACCTTCATGCTGCCTTCTGACTCAGGACTTGTTTGTGGCAGGTCTTACTATATAGTCTAAGCTATCCTGGAACTTAACTAGATAGATTTTCAGGAACAGTCTTGAGTCCCTGATATCTTGACTCAGCTTCCTGAGTGTTGAGAACACAGGTCCGAGCCACCACTGGCTTTATGATTGCTTTCTTCGTAGCACCTGGTCGCTATTCTGCATTGTTTTCTCTGCATGCCCTCCGTTCAACCTCTTCTATCAGTTACAGCATAAGGTTTCTGAGGACAGGAGCCATGCATATATTCTTCCCCATCGTATCCTTGTGCCCAGGCCAACATGACGCCTGGTGACACAAAATTAGTGAAAGAAAAGAGACAGACAGACAGACGGTATGGAGGCTGTCAGTTCTCCATGACTCAGTAACTTCCCTTACATAATCTCTGCAGTCTGGGCAGTCTGAGAAGACTACTTCAGTCGGTAACTTCACCTTGAGGTCTCTACCTGTAGCTCACAGCTGCTGCTTACCCCTGCTGGGTGGTCCCTTCTCAGCCTCCCAGGATGCATGACTTACATAACACCTTGGTGTTGTGTCCTGCTTACTCTAACACAGCACTGGCTGCACCCCTGATTTTTACCAGGCATTACTTTGTTCTGTTTTGGGTCAATGGAAAAAAATATGATGAGAAATTTAAAGCGACTATAACTAGTTTTAACTTCCACCACCATCTTCCACTTTGGGGATTTCTTAAGCTGCAAAGTTTTCCTTTGAAAAAACAATGGATTTCTTGGAACAGAGTAGTAGGGGGCAGTACTTCACTCAGAAGCAAGGGTGGAGACATGCAGGTGACTTTCTGACTGGAGATCCTTCCTGGAGATCAAATATACAGGAATAGCTTAAGGTCTCTATTGAGAAGATTCTATTTTAAAAAAAAAAAATCATTTTTGTTTTCATATATACCTGAAGGAGACAGCTGTGGCTTATTAATATTCAAGACTCTAAGACATCAAATCACATAGCACAGGAGTCTAGGAGCAATGTGGTCACTGGGGAACATTTCCTGTTGTTGTTGTTCTGTGTGTGTGCGTGTGTGTGTGTGTGTATGTGTGTGTGTGTTTACCTGTATATGGAGGCCATAGGACAACCTCAGGTATGATTCCACAGAAGCCGTCCACCTTGAGACAGAAGAATCTGAATCTCTCTCTGGGAGGCTACACTGGCAAGTGCCAGGGTCCCCTTGTTCCCTCTTCCTCAGTGCTAGGATTACAAACACATCACCATTCCCAGTTTAAAAAAGAAAAGGATAGATTCTGCGGATCTAACATAGATCCTCATACGTGCGGGGAAGCATTTTATCAACTGAGCCACCGCTCCTGCCCACTGCGGAGCGTTTCGTGCCACTGAAAATTATATTCCTTTTTCCTCTCCTTTAAATACTGAATCTGGAAATCAAGCTGACAAAGTAATGCCATGTAAAATCGTGTGTCAGAAGTCAGTGTGGAAGGTTACACTCACTCTGCATGGAACTTTCCACAACCTTTAAGTAGTCATCTCTCTAAATATTTCTTCAAACAACATTGCCAACTGAGTGGTACCAATCAGGCAGGATTGCCCTCAGATGTCAGAAATCTCAGAGTCAATGGGCATGAATAAATTCCAATTACTTCTGTATTCTGAAGAGGAAAAAAAATGTGTTTTTCTTACATCACAGTCACAAGCTATGAGAGAGGATTTAATATAAAACATAATATTGACTGTTCATCTGTAGGTGTCTAGGGCTACAATTAGAATATTTTGTTAACGGAACACAATCACTCCAGATGTAGCTCCTTCGTAGCAAGGCCATCAACAGTCCATTGCTTTGTCTAATTCCTAATTCTAAGCAACTGTCCTGATCTAGTTTGTTTTGTAGATTTTTTTTTTTAGAGCATGGGTTTAAATTTCACATTTGAGGTTTGATCGCTGGGGAACAACCAGACTCATAAATCTTCCCTCGGCTACTAGTAACTAGAGTGAAGTCGTTTTCTTCAGTAGACATCCCCTGCTTCTCTGTAATAGGGTGCCTTCCATCACCCAGAGGTTTTTTCCTTTTAATTGAGTGTTTGTTGAAGCGTGACTCTGAGATAGGAGGCCTATTCAGGAATAGAAATCCTAGCCCAAAGTGCCCATTACTTACCTGACACAGGGCCAGAGACCAGCTTCACGTTACAGAACCTGGACACTGAGGCCCAGGGACCTAGCTGCTGGGCTTATGAGTGACCTTGCCATAAAATTACAAGGGCACAAGAGAATCTGGGGAGCTTGGATTTGGGAATTTCCACCCATGGTTCCTTCAAAGTTAAGAGGTTAGAAAACAATGTGACGTCTCTGTATTTACTCCTTACCTTAAAAAAAAATTTTTTTTAACAAAAGTGAAAGTTTCCTTAAAATAGAAAATTGGTCTTCTACACAAGAGCGCAGCACATCTGGGCGGCTCCACCTACTTTTCTCTTTTCACACTCAAGTCCACTTTCAAAGCTTTCCCGGCTCTTCCTAATTTAAAGGGAGAGAAATAAACTATTTTTTCCCCATTCTCCATTTTTAAAAAAAAGCCAGACATTATATTAGCTGCTTTCAGGCAGTGATTTCCTAAATTCTTTCAGCCAAGTAGTGGGTTAGGGCTGCTTCTGGAAAGACCTCTGCTCCTGGCAGGCTCCCTCTCCCCGGATCTCAGGGGCCGCATTTTTTCTAGCCCTGGAGTTCTTCTTGAGCATCAATATGGATGAAGCATTGCTTTGAACTGTTCATTCTTCCAGGATTGACAGATGTCGGATTAAACTGAGAAACTCCTTAACTTGGCATTCGCTGCATTCACCTACAATCAATAAGTGCGTTCTGGGTTTTCCCGGCAGGAAGACGGTCTTCATTACAGCCCTCCTCAGGCTGTGGGGAGCTGGTCCGCCCCTCCCCTCAGTGCTTACACTATTTTGCACATACCTTCCTCACCCCTGGTGTGAAGCCCTATAGTGTCTGCAAATGTGATTTATTTGAATTCTAGCAGAAACATTTGAGGAACATCTGGGTAGTCCTCTGTCCTGAGCTGAACCTCCCCAGTGCTGCAGAAATGGGTTATTACTGATGCCCAGGGTCGGCTCCAGCCTCCCTCTTGGCCAAGATAAATTACAGTGTGACTTCTGGCATTCAACATGCACTAGATCCCTTACCTTCAAACAAAATGGCGTCAATATCACAGATACCCCGACTGTAGTGTGGTGAAAGTCCATCTCTGCCCTGTTCTCCAACCCGACCCACCCTCTGTTTCAGGCCTGGATCTCATTGCCTATTCTTGTGCACGCCCCTCCGCTGCTGCTCCGCTCTAGTGGTCATCCCCTGTCTGAAAGTCCCGGTTTCTCTATTACCACCTACCACTCTTCAATCAACAGCTGGAAACCCTCTGCAGAAGGAGACTCACAGCTGAGCTGGGTTTTCAGTGATGAGCTGAGGAACCGGACATGGTAGGCGGTCACCACGGACCGGAGAAACACAGTCGCCAGAACTGGCAAATGTTTGTTTATGAGCAGCAGACACTGACTATAAGTAGCTCAGGTAAAATGGAAGATTCGTGTTGGTATTGAACGGAACTGCAAGGAAATGAATTTCAGGCAGCAGAGCCAAGAACTAGTGCCTTTCAGGTCTACTTCTCCCAGAACATCTGTCCCATTCTCCTCTCTGGAAAACAGCTTCCTCTTCCTGACTGTTCCCATACTTTCGACGTTCAAGAGCTTGAAAGAGCATTAGCCTTAATTCCACAGACCTGGAAGGCTTCCATGCCTGTCAGTTCAAGCTGTCCTGGGAAGGTTTGGTTCAGTCTGGGTCAGATCCAGCCCTACCAGCTATGGTTCATGAGATTCCTGAAAATGGCTACATAGGCCTATTGATTCAGCAGCTACTTGGTAGAAAGAAAAGTAGAGTAGGATGGTCAGGCAAAGTTGGTCTAGGACAAGAGAGTTTGGATGGCTCAGTATTACTGAAGCTTAAAGAGCAATAGAAACCAAGTCTGGTTCTAAGTACGCCAGACACAGTTCTCTTGAATGAATCATTTAATAATATTTCGTATATTTTCAGTCTTTTTAAAAATTGGATTTTACTGTTTCCAAGTGACTGTAAAAGGTGCTCTCTCTCTCACTGTGTGTGTGTGTGTATGTGTGTGTGTGTGCACACCAAATATCTAAGAATTCTTATGCAGTCTCTATGTGGTACTGTGAAGTCAGGCACTGGTTTACACAGTGTGTATTCATTTCCTCAAAGCCTGCTGATTGGGGGAGTGGGGAATTTGGGGTGTGTGGTGTATGTGTCTATGGTGCAAGCACATGTGTGTGCAGTGCCATATAGAGGCCAAAGGAAGACACCAAAAGGACACCATTCAGTGTCTTCTTCTCCATCTTATTCCTTTGAGTCAGGGTCTCCCACTGAACTGAAAGCTAGGCATTTGGGCTAGGCTGGGAATGTGGCTGAATCCACCTGTCTCTGTCTAAAGAAAAAGATGGAGGAAGGAGGCTCTTGTTCTCTCCTAGGGTAAGTTTACAGAAATTTATGAGGCAATCATCAAGAAATAATGATCTATGAAAAAAATCTACGCAACAGCAAAACATGTATATGAACAGAAAACAAAATAGAATGTCCAGTTATTAAAAATTCAAAGGAAGCAAGAATAATAATGGATTAAGGAAAGGCTGCTTTGAGCAGCTTCTTTCACTCACAGGGCTGTCCTGAATGGTGTTCTTGTTTCACAAGCATCTCATTTTACAAAGTAGCACAGAGGGATTGCTTTGTTTTATGAATTCATTTGTTTGTGAGGTTCTTTTACTTGTTTGATTGGGTGGTTTGTTGTTAGTTGGTTCAGTTTGGTTTGGATTATTTGAGAGAGAATCTCACTAAGTAGCCCAGGCTGGTCTCAAACTTGTGATCTTTCTGCCTCAGCCTCCCAGTGCTTTGCCAGGTCTCCACCACACCTGGCCTAAAGCAGAGGATTCTTGTATCCTCCTCCACTACTCTAGAAGATGATTTTTAATGTTTCACTTGTATACATATCCTCTCCAGAGGCACTTTTAGTGAAGATTTCAGTCCACTAATACTGTGTATAGTTAGTGAATGAGCACAGACTCAAGACCTTTCCTTATTTCAGTGCCTTGATCCCAGGCTTGATGGCTCTTCACAGGATCATTACTTGCCACTAGACATCAGACAACACAGCTGGCTCTTTCTTGTTTCCTCATGTTTTCAATTGAGCATATTCTCAAAACAATGCATCCACCACCCCGTCTGTCTTTATCAATTATCTCTGGGTCCATGAGATGCCTCTGATTCCCACTGATGAATTCCACTGACTCCTTTTTTCTATTCTCCTCTTCTCTCCCTTCCCCTCCATCAGCCAGAACAGAGACCTAATATATTCCATTCTCATCCAGTTCAGTTGCTGAAGCTTCCTTTTCACCTTTCCCCTCTTATGTACACATCCAAGTAATTATAAAAAACATTCAGGGGGACTGGGTAGATGGCTCAGTGGTTAAGGGCACTGCCTGCTCTTGCAGGAGACCTGAGCTCAGTTCCCAGCACCCACATGATGGCTAATAACCATCCATAACTCCAGTTCTAGAGGAGTCGATGCCTTATTCTGGTTTCCATGGGCATTGTACTTGTCATGCACTTATATTCATGCAGGCAAAATGCTTATACACATGAAATAAATTTTTAAAAAAGAACATTCCTGGGAAGGAGGGTATATAACAGGATAAGCATAGAGGATGCTAAATATCAAAGACCATACTTATACAATGATACCTCCAAGGAAGTTTTCAAAACTGATAAATGGATACAAACATTTGTAATTTACAGAAAGTTCCAAGTCAAAGTTTTAAACTCACAAAAGTATCCCAAATCATGGCCTCTAGGTTCATCCTAAGACACTTGGAATTTGACCCCAACTTACAACAGGCACAACCAGTAAATGGAGCTCCTTCTATGAGCCTCCCACAATGCCGTTCTGACAGCACCTCATTCACTTGTTTCTCTTGATAGAAACAGTGAGAGTGAAGCACTTACCATGTGAGAGAGTGGTAGAGAGCTTCAAGGAACATCCCTCAGGATTCCATCCAGCACCTGTCTCAGCAGGCAGCCATTTCTGCTGCAGGTGTTTTTGATGATGTTCCTTCAAGGGTTTGGATTATTGCTGGGTTTTGCTTTCTTAGGTGGGTAGAGAGAACTCGGGTGGAAAACACTAACAAAATACAAGGAGTTAGGCATTATTGGTATAACAAACAGAGAATGTTTTGTTCCAGATGAAAGAGCTCCAATAGCTCATCCCAAAGTCATCCTGGAGGAACACCAAAATGTAAGGACTCCAACACACACAGAATAAGATTTAGCAGCACATTTCCAGAGTGTGCACTGAGCCTGAGTTTTGCTGATTTCATACTTCTTCTTTAACCTGAGGTTTACCTGACCAAATATCTATAGTGCCTGATGCTGGTGAATGCTCAGGGAATGTAGCCAGCAGAGAACAAGATTTTTATTATTTATTACTCTCCCTCTCTGCATGCTTGGGTTCACAAACAGGTTCCCTGGTCAGAGCCAACTTTCTTTAGAATCAAATTGTGAAAAAATCAATTTCAAACACGTTTTTACATAGGAAAAATGACCAAGTTTGTTTTTTTAATATATTATCTTTTATTTATTCTTTGCTAATTTCATACATGTAAGCAATCTATCTAGATCATATCTACCCCTAAGTCTGACCTCCCATCCCCCCAGGCAGCCCCTACACATTCTGCTATGCTGGTCATGTGCCTCCCTTTACTATGTCTTTTGAATTCACTGAGTCAGGTTAGTGCTGCTGGGTGGAATGCTGACTGGCTTTGTAGGTTTTCTGTTTTGCAGTTCGTGTGAAATGACCAGGTCTTAATAATGATTGCTACCTGAATTTATTGATAGATGTGATTTTTTTTTCCATGTCTGTTTTCTATTATTTCTGAATTCTGTGCAATGTCTTCAGACAATCTTTTTAATCAGAGACAAAAAAAAAAAAAAAAAAAGTAAATGAAGTTAAAACCTAAGGAGGAAAATGGATTCCACTTGTGTCCTCGCTTCCAGAAGGCAGGCCATAGCACAGCCCTCGAGTGGCACGTGAGAAACCTCTCAACTCTTCCTGCAGTTTTGTGAGGCAGCGTGGTAAAATGGTCAACCTAAGTGCCTTGGATTAAATCCCAGAAGAGCTGCTCGTTGGATTTGACCTTGGCTGGTTGCATTATGTCACAATACTTCAGATCTCTAATTTCTTAACTGTAAATTGGGGCAAATCATCATAGTGTCAATTTCCAGGATTATATGAGTTAAAAGGACAAAGTGAGGTGATACAAAAATAATTGAGAGCAATGTCTGGTATATGCAAATAGCTTAATAAACAGTAGGTATTGTATTACCAAGATCTAGCCAGAAAAGCAAAGCCACTCTAGGCGTTTCAACTGAAGGAAACTTAACACAGGGAACTGATGACACAGGTAATGGAAGAAACAGGAATGGACGAGGAGGGAAAGAGGATTGGCTCGGTAATGAGCAACAACAGGAAGCCGCAGCCGCTATTGATTTGAAGGGAAAAATATGATAACCGGACTGCCAGGCAAAATCTGAGAGCTGGGACAGTTCAGAGGGAGCTGAAGCCATGGAGGAGAGTCTCAGAAGTTTCCCAAGCAGAAGAGGGAAGAGAAACCCTGGCGTCCCTGTCCACGGGCCCTCTTTGATTTTTCTAGTGTAACTCACTAACCAAACCTCTTTTCGACAGTAAAGGCAAGGGAACCTGGGAAATATAGTTCTCATCAAGGCTGAGGGACAGGGAATGGTGTTGAGAGTGAATGAGCAAGAGATTGGGAGAGCCAGTATTCTCTTTGTTCTGATTTATTTATTTTATGTATATGAGTGTTTTTGCCTGCGTGGACGTAAGTGTGCCATTTCGTGCAGTGGCCATGGAGGCCAGATGAAGGTGTAAAACTGCAGTTACAGACTGTTATTATCTGTCGTGTGAGTGCAGGGAACCAAAATTGGGTCCTCGGAAAGAGCAGTCAGTGTTTTTAACCACTGAGCCATCTCTGCAGCCCCCAAGAGCCCGTATTCTTCTTTACTAAGAAACTTGAATTTCATGTGTGCAGAAATCACATTAGATAATATTTACACTTTCACCTTTCTAGCTTCCTTTTAGAGAAACCTGGGGAATATACCAGCCCAAGGTTTAGGTCTGATGACTACACCCAAACAAAGAATAAGACTCTTCCATCCCCAACAGGAGTGAATTTTTATTCCTTTGACATGAACCAATATGTGTGGACTCCTCCTGGAAGACTGTTCAGAGCAGACTTCTGATTCCTTCCTGTGCCTTTCACTGCAACAGAGCACAGACATTCACATGCATTCTGAGACTCTGTGTTTTTCTTTCCATAACTGTGAAATGATATGCTAATACCCACCATCCCCTGAAGCTCAGCTTTAGTGAAAGCGCCTTACTCACTGGGAAACACTTTACACAAATGACTTGTCATTACTTTTTCATTCCAGTCTAGTGCTATTTTTGTTTTGCAACCCCATGCCTGTCCTCTTCTAGGGACAACTTAATCATTTTCACAGGTTGAACATATGTAGCAAAAAAGTGGCTACCAAATGGAGGGCTTCCTGGTAAATTTCAGATGTGGCCCCACACCAAAGCAGCCTTAGAGCATTCTGATGAAGAAAACATATTGGTCATGTATTAGCATTCTCAGCAGACTTGGCCTCACAAATACACAAATACAGTCTCTCCTAAAACATGACAACTGAGATGTCTAAACACATGCTTTTGTTATCTGAAAAGCATATTCACACACATTTTAAATAAAATATACAGTATAATGCAAACAGAAAACCTGGACAACTTTAAGAGACTCTCACACAGCTTCCCCTATGGAATGTGTGCTGGGCAGCGGGTCCTGTACAGCTTCCTTATGGCATATGCTTGGTGGCAGGCACTATACAATTTTCCTTATGGCATGTGTCAGGGGGCAGGCCCTGTCGAGCTGCCCTTATTGAATGTGTGCTGGGTGGCAGGCGCTGTACAAGGAACTTTACAGGCATCATCCCATCCTTGCCATGTTCTTCACAATGAATAGGATTATCCTCTTTTTATAATGAGGAAACTGAGACTCAGAGACCAAAGACCCCATTCTTAGGATCTTGGAGCCAGTAAATCACAGAGTTCCAAGTTGAACTATTAATAATCTGGTAACTTCTTTCCATTACTCAGCCTATCTCCCCCAATCGAATATATATGTCCTCATTTCCCTTCCTGCCACTTGGCAGCTCAGCCTACATCATGTGGCCCGCATCTAGAACTAGCTCTAAAATGGTCTTCACCTACCAAGAACACTTGTCATACAGTGAGCCCCCAGATAGAAAACTGAGCCCCAGCCCTAATGACTGCCCTCTGAAATACATCACCCCATTCTCAAGGAGGTCAGGCCACCCATCACCTGCTCCCAAGAAATAGCTGACCACACAGCAAGAGACAAGGCAGAGCTATTATCCATCTATCTTCCTGAAAACAAGAGCAAAGAATAAATAATGTCTCAAGCACTTTTAAGCTACATGGCCAGGTCAACAGTTTCCTATTGTTGACTGAAAGATGGTATGGATATTCAAATATTAAAACAAAAATAAAACTCAGAGCACTTATTAGAAAAAGTAATTAAGCAGTCATTCAAATGAATGTGTTCAGTATATGGTGTCTAAATCAAGTGTATTACATGCACTCAGATCTTGGTTTTTTTCCAAAAGAAAAACCCCATACACATGTATACATACATGTGTGTACAAAAAAAAAAAACAAGAAAATTAACCATGTAATGCAAAATTAATGCATCATGATTTTCTGGATTTTAAGCACAATCGTGTAAAAATCTGAAGTTGTAGCAACCACGGTCTCTGGTTCCAGGCAAGCTCACACTGTCTAGTCAGCAGGGCCAAGCTTTAGTCCACGGATCTGCTTTCACCTCAGTCTTCAACCTATATTGTGACACTAACAAAGACACTTAGCTCACCTGTGCCTCTATATTGTATCTCTGTAAGCAAAACAATATATTCTAACTATATCAGATTCCCAACTAACTTCCCAGGAAGGTCATTGGTATTCATCAACGTGCCTCATAACTATCCCTAACCTCTAGAATGAAAGCCTCAGGGCCACCACAGACATCGCACACCTGTAAGCTGCCATGCCCTCGTGAGTAACTCACCCATCTGTGTCAGAATGCCAAAGCACCTTGGGCTGAATGAAACTGCACATGGCAGTCAGGAGAGAAGACCCTGAGCCCCAAAAGGGCTGAGGCTAGTGACCATGTTCCCTCAGGGATGGAACCCAGGGATACTGTGTCCAGCGATCAGCACCCTTATTCAAAACCAAAAGTGCTGCCTCGTTCCCTGGCCCCATTCACAAGTCTTCTATAAGGAAGAATAGCCTCAAAATAAGTATCTCCTCTAGAAAAAGTTTCTTCAGGAGGCACTAGCTGCATTTCCTGCGGTAGCATATAAGCCCCCCTCCTGGGTTTTCTCTGACCATATCTACCCGTTCTCTAGTCCCTACCATTCGAAGCCTCTTTTTACAACCCTGCAATGCTTTTCATATGGTGTTATGCATCTCATATCTTCCTGGTGGAAAATCAGTTCCTTAAAGATAGAGAGTCGTGCTACCTTTAATAAGGGCCCAATGCAGTGAAGCTCATAGCACACAATAAGTACTCAATAAATTCCTAATGAATAAGCAAATTGATGGGATTTCAAAGGGAAGGAAAGAGCAGCTGTACCCTTAAACTTCTAATAATCCAATGGAGGATGAGACCAGAAAGCAAAGACTTAAGACAGAGTAGAACGCTAAGAGGTGGACTAAAACTCTTCCTGAATTCAAATGAGGAAACTATCTTGAGTTACTGGGAAAAGCTTTTAAATGAATTCTTAAATAGGAACGGTATCTGAGAAGAATCAAGACCTCTGTAGTCATTTTAGTGACCCAGAATGATCCTCTGAACTTGTCTTACCAAACAACTCACTCCTCCACAACACCCATAATCTCAAACTAAACATTGATGTCTACCTTCTGGCGTTTACACATGAGATTCCCACCATCTGGAATGCACTTTCCCGGGAAGTCCATATGATAAACGCCTCCCATCCATCACCTCTTTGCTTAAATAGTCCTGGAAGTGCTTGCTATAAGCTCTCCACGTCAAATTGCAACCAATGCTGCCTACTGCATCTATTTCTGTCTTGAATTGACCTGTTTGTTTTGTTTGGGGTATGAGTGTGTGTGTGTGTGTGTGTGTGTGTGTGTGTGTAGGTGAAGATCAAGCCCAGAGCCTCCCAAGTGATAGACACCACTGACCTATACCTTCAGCCCTATTTTTTAATAATAGCATGTATCAACCATATGCTAAAGCAACTTTTCAGACTAATTAATTGTAAAGTCCAGTCCAAGTTTTATTTCAAATTCACCACAAGGGAAACGTCTCCTGAGACAGCTAATTCCAAGATTTCTCTCTTGTTAGACATGTTTCTAGAAAGAAAGAAAGTGGTTAGGTAACATTGTTAGACCAGGAACAATAAAGGAATGTCTGGTTGGAAATTATTAGGCCTGTCACAAGACAGACGATTAGCTGGGCAGATAAATCTAGCATCCCAAATGGGAATCTTAATCTCATTCAAGTCCAGTGACATAACTAGTATATTTGACACTCAGAACAGGTCATTTTTCTCTCTTCTTCTTACAGAATTAGTTTTAGGAATAATCACAGAATTCATAATAACGATGGCCAGAAGAGAATCAGAAACAGTGAAATTTTTCTTTAATTGCCTTGCATGTTCACCGCATGCCAGTAATAACATTTCACCATGAACAAAGAAAAAAAAGTCTATGATATAAAAAGGAATGACAGCAATGGATTAATTTTCATCACTTTCAAGTATTATTTTAATAGAAAGGGAGAAACATACCTACATACTGTTTGCCTCAGAAAGAATAACATTGCAGTTTAATGTTAATTAAATGTCTAATTATTAAAGCATTAACTACCAATAAAATATATAAAATTTCTACTTTAAGACTGTCATCCAAAGTTAGTAAAATATTTCATATTTTTAAAATAGAGAGATGGCTCAGTGGTTGGGAGTACTGACTGCTCTCACAGAGGACCTGTGTGTGTTTCAGCACCTACATGGTGGCTAGCAACCATCTGTAACTCAAGTTCCAGAGGACCCAATGCAGCTCTTCAGACCTCCAAAGGCATTGCATAGAATGGGTACACTTATATATATGGGGCAAAACACTCATACATATAATAGAAAAATATAATATAATAAAATAAAAATTTCACGAGATGAAGATGGTCACTTGCCAAACAAAACTATGATATGTATATAACCCTTACTCTGCTTTATTATAAACTGAAAATATACAAAAGGATGGTTGCCATAAAGGGGACATGCAGAAAGACAGGATCACTACAGCCTATGTTCAGTTTCTTTGTCTATGCCATCATTTTTCTAGTGTTGCCTATGTCAAGCCCACTGTTTAACACAAAGGTATATTAGAGGTCCAGAAACAAAATAACTTTGAGTTTATTTGTGGGGCAAGGGGCAGAAGTAAGGGTACTGGTTGGCCTTGCAGAAGACCTGGATTCAATTCCCAGCATTCACATGGAAGATAACAACCATTCGTAACTCCAGTTTCAGGGGATCCTATGCCATCTTCTGCCCCTGTGGGTACTGCATGACATTGGTTTATCTACCTACATGCAGGCATTACATTCATGCACATAAAACAAAATAAGGTAAAAATAAAATAAAAACAAATAGATATAAAAGTATACTAATGTGAAGTTTATGCTTATGTGAAAACTCAGTTCTAACCATAACCATTAAAACTCAGACCAACAAAAGTTTTCTTCAGGAAAGGGCATTTTTCCCAATGAAGTTGTTTAGAAGAGGAGCATCTGGTGGTAACCACAGGACCCCAGTTTGTCGATGGCTCCTTTGCATTTTCCTCGTTTTATCCAGATCAAGCAGACCTTGCTGCTGTGGCATGATGGGCTGCTACTGTCCATCTATCTAGTGTCCCTTGTCTGTGACCTCACAGAACCTTCCTGATGCATCTTTTCAGAAATCCAAAAATTTGTTTTTGAGATCATTATCTTTCTCATTGATGTGTCATTAACTTAATTATTTACTCTACTGTGTTTGCCCTTCACAGGACAGAGAAAGGGACCTATTTCATTCACAGTGATATCGAAAATGGTGTTGCATAGAAGCGTTTTCTGTTGAGTTCAATGGCAAACCCTCTACCAGTGCACACCAACGGCTACTCTGATGAGCTTTTCATCTATATCAAATTAACTGGAACCCCTCCCCAAAGAGTGAGTCTGGGGCTGGGAACCCAACACACTACCTCTCAGACAGAATATCAAATAGAATAGAATTACAAATTATAAATATCAAATAGAATAGAATTACAACTTCCTGCCCTGAACACAGGAAGTGCTGTGTCCCTTCCCAGAGTCATAGGATTCTACCAGTCAATTCTCCAGGTGTGCCCCAAGGACACGAACTCTGAGATATCCTTTAATAGGAAGAAAATACTCTGTGACTGAATTATTTTAGGAAAATTTTCACCAACAAATTTAAGGGAAGATGTTGGGGAGTTTTGTTTTCAATACAGCATGTCTCAGGATTTATATTGCATTATCACAATGATTTTCCAATACTGCATTATATGGCATTTTCAAAATTTACCTGACTTTAGTAATTATAAGAGTTTCTGGAAATTTCTGTACAGGAAGTAGAGTGGTCTTCTAGCACAGCAGATCCTTAATTTGGACATGACTGTAAAAAACATGTCTGCCTCATGGGCTATTTGGAAAACTAGATCAATTAGCTTCCAGCAGCATGTAAAACAAGGCCTGCCATGTGGTCAGCACTCAGCAGGTATATGCCCCTGTCATGTAAGTATGTAGATGACTGCTTTGAATTGTAAGTCGGATATTTTTCTCACTGTTTAAAAAAATAGGAAACAAATACATGGAGAAAACACGATTTTGTTTTAAATCACCTAAATCCACCATGAGCAAGATAACCATAAGAAATACGGAGGCAGTGAAAATCAAGAATAAAAAACTGAAATACAGTTTTTCTGCACATTTAACACACTTTATAATCATGCTTATCACTCCTGTATTCCCACCCGCTAGTCCCCAGAGAAATGTGACACAATGCCAAAATCATCAGGGCTCATCTTCTCTGGAGAACCAATTTTATTTCAAGATTTGAGGGTAAAAAGTTAAATAATTGGGGCTGGAGAAATGGCTCAGTGGTTAAGCGCACTGGCTGCGCTTGTAGAGGACCCAGGTACTGTTCCCAGTACCCGCATAGGCTAGCAACAAACCCTAACTCCAATTCAGGGGATCCGATGCCCTCTTCTGACCTCCACAGGCATTGCAAAACGTGGGTGCACTTACATACATGCAGGCAATACATTCACACACATAAAATAATTTTTTTTATATTTTATTGTTTTTATTTTGTTTGTACAAGTGTGTTGCTTGCATGTAGGTAGGTGCACCTGTGCCATGCAATGCCTATGGAGGTCAGAGGAGGGCATCATATCCCCTGGAACTGGACTAATGGACAGTTGTTAGCCACCATGTGAGTGCTAAGAATCAAACTCAGGTCCTCTGCTTGAACCCAGGTCCTTTGCAAGAGCAGTCAATGCTCTTAATCTCTGAGCCAATTCTCCAGTCCAAAATAAAACCAATTTTTAAAAAGTTAAACAATCACCAAATAACTTAAGTAATATATTTATATTTTAAATAGAAATGCCTAAGTGGAATGTAAAAATCTGAGGAAATTTAAAGAAAAATATGAACTTTCAGAAATATGTCCTTCCTACAGGAAATACTTTCAAAAAGTCAGGAGCCATGAGCTGCCTGCCTCACCTGATAGGAGGGGGCCTTTGACAGAAACCTGAGACGATACTCTCCAGAATTAAGTACTATGTGTAAAGGAAGCAAAGGGGGCGGGGGAGGCTGTGCTAGCTATTATCATTCATGATCCAAATATATGTTAATATCTTATTCTTTTCATACTCTGAGAAGCCATTCTGATAATGTGATTGTTTTGTAAAAGAGTAAAACTCTTCAGGTAATATAAAGATTTTATAACTACTGCTGTTTTAATAAGCAAAAGGCTTGCTAGCATGAACTAGGTTCAACCCAAACCACTGTACAATTTAATTCTACACAATATTCCTGTTTAAAGTGCATGTAATTGCCAATTTATATAGTCTCCAACACCAAAGGTTAGTCAGATAGAGCTCTGCAAACAAACACAGTATGGAAGGCTTTTCTGCCTAAGTACCATGAACCGAGAATGAATGAAACTAATCATTAATCAATCATGAATCTAATTCATTCCAAGGGCTTCTTTCAGCTCTACAATTATTCGATGCATAAAATTGAATCCACCTGTGTATATATTTCTCTTGCTCTTATCAACATGAAGTTTTAAAAATCTTCAGATCCTTAGGAGAATATGTAAAATTGAATTGACATTATCTTGAAATGGTGTTAGATTGTCACTTCTTTCACTTGCTAAGTAAGAATTTTCTTTACTGGGAGCTCGTTCTGTCTATTTCTATTTCTTTCTCTATAGACAGGGTCTCATGTGGCCCTGGCTGGCCTGGAACTTGCTATGTCGACCAGGCTGGCCTCAGACTCACAGAGATCTGCCTGCCTCTGCCTCGGGTGTGCTGGGAGTAAAGACATGCACCACCACACCTAGTTATGGAGGGCTGTTCCTAAGCACTATTGTGCTCTCATCTCTTGAAAAACTTTTTACCTAAGGGGCAGCTACCTACGACACTGCTGCATGGGTGTGAGTTTGAACTAAGGCACTGTACTAAGAGCACTCACTTTTTCCAACAAACTCTAATTTGGTTATCTATCAATTCATCCTTTCCACAGACTAGAAGAAAACACTCAGCCCTCATGGTAGAGAAAGGGGAATCTAACCCAGAAAGCCAGACAAAAGGTACATGAATTTTATAATTTTTAAAATTTATTGAATATTAAAATAAATCTGGCATCATGACAGCAATAATGAGTTACAGACCATCTATTTCCTTCTGATTTTCAATAATTTTGAAATTTCCCAAATTAATCAAAGGTTTGAAATTATATTATTTTTTCACTAAGTAAACAAAAAATGCCTCTTTTTTATGTCAACATGATTCTTGTAAAGGTCACATAAAGGAATGTTGCTCACTGTTAACAAGTCCCCTGTACCTCTCTCTGCTCTGGGGACGCTAGCCAGGCCTGCCCACCTACATAGCATTATAGGTCCAGTTGGCTGTGGTGCATAACCGGGAACCTGCAGCACAGACTGGTGATGGCTTGGATATGAAGTGTCCCAAAGAGGATCATGTGTTGAGGTCTTGATCCTCAGGTGGTGGCACTTTGGGGGAGGTTCTGGAGTCAGATGATGGGAATGAGTCACTGGGATCAGATCCTTGAGAGCGCTCTCTCTCTCTCTCTCTCTCTCTCTCTCTCTCTCTCTCTCTCTCCTATCTGCAGTACAGTGACATAAAGAAGCTCCTATACAGAAGCTACCCAAGCACATGGGCCAAGTAGCCAGGGACTGAACCCTTGGAGACCATGAGTCAAAATAACTCCAACCTCCCAAAGGCACCTTCTGCCAGGTATTTCATTGCAGTGATGAGAACAGTAACTAAGAAGAGTCTTGACACTCCAGGAGGATCTTTGGCATCCTTTTGTCTAAGTCACTTCCTCCATAGTCACCTGGGAAGAGGGGACATTTTCTGAAACTCCAGCCTGTGGATGTGCTTCTCTGGGAACACCTGTGATTTTAGGTGCTTGGGCCTTTGATAAACATTTAGCCCTGGATAAGACTCCTCCCTGTTGATCACTGAGCACTATGACAATGAGATAAAAAGTTCCAGTATACCAAAGTTGGAGAGATGGTGGTTAAGAGCACTGACTACTCTTGCGGGTTCGAATCCCAGCACCCACATGGCAGTTAGCAATCATCCATAACTTCAGTTCCAGGAGGATCTGATGCCCCCTTCTGTCCCCTGCAGGCATTGCACAGCAGTGCACTTATGTATATATAGGCATAACATGCATACTTGTAAAATTTTTTCAAAGTTCTGGTATACTATTGCACAGTAAGGTAGCTGTAGATAATGGTGATAATTCTCTATTTCAAAAGATATAAGAAAGATATTTAAATGTTTTCATCACAAAGAAAGGGCAAATATTTGAAGACAATGAAGATCTATACTCTCCATGGAGTGAAGAGATAGTCAAAGAACAAATCAAGTATGTGACTAGCTGGTGTTTCTGAAAGTGATGGATGTTGTGGAAATAATACTGGATAAAAAGCAGATGGCAGAGGGACTCCGGAGTCACTTCTTTGCAGAAGCAGTGTCTGGGCATGTGGAAGGAAAAAAAGAGTTCAGGGAATGTGGCTACCTAGGGATAAGCACATTTCAGGCAGAAGGAAAAGGAAGAGCAAAGGTCCTGAGGTGGGAGAATGCAGAGTGTTCAAAGAATACAGTGGAGGCCAATGTGGCTAGAGGATATGGCATGAGAACAGGTCAGAATGGCAAGGTGGGAGGTTTAGACTGTGCTGTGTGCCCATGAAGAGACCCACAGGAAACGTGATTACATGGGAAATTCTAATGACTACCCTGACCTCTGTCACTCAAAGTGTAGTCACCACCACCACACCAGCAGGGTCAGTTTCACCGGGTAGTTTGTTAGAAAGGCAAAATTCTGGGGCTGGAGAGATGGCTCGGAGGTTAAGAGTACTGGCTGTTCTTGCAGAGGACCCAGATTCGATTATCAGCACCCACATGGCACCCAACAATCAATCATCCATATCTCCAGTTCCAGGGGACTCTGATGCCCTCTTCTGACCTCTGCAGGAATTGCATGACATGGATGCACTAAGACACATACAGGGAATACACTCATACACGTAAAATAATAATAATAATAATAAATAATATAAGAAATGCAAAGTTCTGGAACCTCATCATAGGTCAGAACATGGGAAGCCGAGTTTATGTCTCTGTGTGGTATATATTCATACATTTTGAGAAATACTCTCAGTAACAAAGAAAAGCAAATATCCATTTTAGCTGAAAAACTAATCTTACCCCTTACACTAGTCTAACATTGAGTTCATTGCTTCAGTTTCCTCATGTGCAAGGTGGATAAATCCATTTCTGATCCCTTTTCCCCTAAAAGAGCTCTTGAAAACATTGAAAAAGAAAATCTGGAGCTGGGTGTTGTGGCTCATACCTGTGATCTCAGCACTTGGAAAGCTGAGGCAGGAGGATGGTTACAAATTTGAGGCCAGGCAAGGTTATAAAGTTTCAGACTTTGTCTAAAAATAAATAAATAAAAGATCTGATGGTAAATATTAGGAAACATGGCTGTCAGTATCTTGACAAATGTGAGTTTTTATTTTCATGAATGTGAATCTCCAAGCCCATTCATCCTTGGGGATTTGTATATCTCTCTTCCAGTACCATTGAACTTATTAAGATGTGCCCAGGAAAAGCTCACTGTGAGTTTGGTCTGGTTTTGTTACATTTGGCGTGGAGCCTGTGCATCTGAGATCGCAGCTGGTATGGAGCTGCTGTGATATATATGTACCTGTCCTCTCCGCCAAGCAATTCAGACTAGCATAATGGGACAACAGGGAGGAAACTTGGGATACTTAGCATATAACACTTCTATCATTCTTTCTATCCCAAAGTATTAGTTATATTTTATACAAAACAACACATCTTTGCTGTGGCTTGGTGTAAACAGTTGTGTTTGGAATCAAAGGAGCAGGATTCTGGTCCCCACTTGGATTCTTACAGCTAATGACTCAGAGAGCTCACTACCCCAAGCCTGTCTTCAGCCTCTAGCACCCAGGCTGATGAGAGATTAACTGAGATGATATACAGAAATCCTCTTTAGGAAGAAAGCACACAGAAGAGACCAAGGTGTTGTTAGAGTAATCCAGTTCCTCTGCCAGTCAATAGACAATCAACAAATATTTACCAAGTCCACATGCACCTGGCTCTGTGCCAGGCTCTGGTACACAGCAGTAAACCAGAGGATGGAATCGCATTCTAAGCAGCATATCTTCTGGTTGATGAAAACAAGAGAACACAGAGGAGAATAAATAAAATATGTAGTCCTCCCAATGATAACAAGTGCTTTAGAGAGAAATAAAGAAGAAAGGGGAGATGGAATGTTGAGGGGAAGAGGTCACAGGTCAGAAACATAGCCAGAGAGGACCTCTGTGAGAAAGTGCATCTGGCCAAACATCTAAAAGAGCGGATAGACAGACTTCCCTGAAAGCCCCACGTTCACGGCATGCTCAGGCACCTCTAGGGTTTGATCTTCACACATCTGTGACCCAGAATTCTTCGGGTTTCCTTTTGTCCATCCATCTGTATTATATTTGGGATTCTTAGCTAATTATCATGCTTTGGGTAATTCACACAGCAGCACAAGCACCAATCAGCTTGCTTAGTATCTGGGACAGAGACTGGCTGATAAACTCTTCTGCCAACTTCAGGAGCTAACCACTCTTCTACAGTACACAAGGTAACCACTCTACAGACTAGAAACTGCCTCCATGCCTACCCTGTTTTTATTGTCAGTATGTTTCAATATTATTGGATTGGTTTTATCATTAGGTCTTACAGGCTGGGAGTCTACTACACGATCAAGATGGAGAAAGTTATTTCTGTTTTAGCCTTGTGTTTTTCAGTCCTGGTAATTGAAGTTGGGGCCTTGCATAGAATAGACAAGTACTTTAGGATATGCTGTGTCCCCCACCCTTGGTTTTTTGAAATAAGGTCTCACTGTGTAGATAAGGCTGGTCTTGAATTCTTAATGAGTCCAGGCTATCTTCTTACTTGTGTGATCTTCCTGCCATGGCCTCCTGAGTGCTGAGATTATAGGCACACACCCCCACCACAGGCAGCTCAGTGGTTTTCAGGTACAATAAGAACAATTATTTCTCTACAAAATAAATGACTGTAGCACTCCTATGCTATAGAAGAGGGTGATGGTTCATGTCAGGATATATAAATACCGAAGCGGACTTTGATTTCTGCCTACGTGGGCTCCAGAACCTAGTGTGAAATGGAAATATTAAAGTAGCTATATAATAAAGTAAGAGAACTTTCCAGTTTCTTGTGGCAGATAATAGATTTGGGTCTTGGTAACCCAGACACAGTGTTCTGAGAGACAGTCAAGGGATGGTGAGAATGAGTTCCAGCAGGGCTCCGGAAAGCCCATTCGAGTTCAAGGAGCATGATAGAAAAGAGAATTCCCCGAGGACAGAATGGCTAGGGAGGCTGAGCACAGTAGAGACTCATGTTTCACTGTAAATGTACTTTCTATCCCATATCTCCATTGTTCAAACCTTCAGCAAAGTCTGTGCTATACAATCTTGTGATTGCCTTTGGAGAATGACAGAGACTGGACTCTCTGTCTCTCCAGTCAGAGCAACAGAAAACAAAGCAGCAAACCAGATGCTAGCAGAAGCCGGTGTTAAAAACAGGAGACAACCAGGCAAATGTGAGTGCTTACCAGCCTCAACCCCAGAGAGCGCTTGGAAGCTCATGGTATTTTGTTTCCGTTAAAGTGAGAGTTGTTCTCAGAACATCAGAGACTGTAGGAATAAGAATACCTCTCTAAACAACTCTAGTGGGCACATTTTGATGCATGATTGTAGGTAGCCCAGGGCTAGGAAGATGGCAAAGTGGGCTGAAGAGGTGACTCGGTTGGTGAAGTGCTTGCTGCGCAAGTGTGAGGACCTGAGTTCAGATCCCCAGCACCCACATAGAAAGCCAAATGCAGTAATGTGGTAATGTGGCCTGGTAGCCCTGCAACCAAAGAGCTGGAGTGTAGAGGACCCCTGGAGCTCACTAGCCCGATAGGCTTGCTCAGTCTATGAGCTCAGTGAGAGGCTTTGCCTCAAAAATAGAGCAAAATAAAGACACCTGACAGAGGAAGACACCTGACATCCCGCAGCCTCCACAGGCACATGCACACACATGCACGTTCCAACAACACACACACACACACACAAACACATACATAGTGGCCCTGCTGAGGACTCTCAGGTTACATATATCATCTAATTTAATCTCCATAACTCCTAGAAAGGAAGACATCAATTTCCTTATTTTACAGAGTCTCTAAGTGTAAGTCTTATGTTCCAGTTATCATATCTGTAATAATCAATATTGAGACCATTCATCCTAATCCCCCAGTCACTTTAATTCCATTGGTCATCTGCCTCCGGGAGGCAGTGAATGTTGGCGAGTGTTGCAGGGACACTGCTCTGGCCTCACCTCAGAGCTGCATTCCTCGGGATAAACTACAGGACTGAGACTCACAGGAGCTTCAAAGGACTTCAAATCTAGTCAGTTTGACACTTGACAGTGGGGCTGCTCAGACGGTTCCATGGTTAAAAGCACGAGCTGCTCTTGTATAGAGGACCAGGTTCAGTTCCAGCACCCATATATTGGCTCACAATCATCTGTAACTCCGGTTCCAGGGACTCTGACACCCTCTTCTGGCGTCTATAGGCACCGAACACACATGATGCACGAATATACATGTAAACAAAACCGTCATACACATAAAATGTAGCTGGAGAGACGGCTCACAGTGGCTAAGAGCACTGGTTGCTCTTGCAGAGGACCTGGGTTCAATTCCCAGCACCTACACGGCAGTTAACAATCTGTGACTCCATTTCCAGGAGACTCTGATGCTGTCTTCCAACCTCCCTGGGCATTGCATGGCACAAGTACACTTACACACATGCAGGCACTCATACGTATAGAATAAAATCAATAATAAAATTTTTTTTAAAGAATAAACTTTTTTTTCTAAGAGAAGAAACACAGTACCCTAGATTACACAAATGCACGGCAATGTGTAACACCAAACACAAAACTGGCAAAGTTAATGGACAGAGTGTTAAGGAGTAGGTAAACGGAAATTGTTGCACATGAAGCTCCCCACTTTGCTTCTGCATTATTCCCAAATCTAAGCATCATCTCATTTCAAAGGTGCAACGAAGCTTCCTAAGACAACTCCAAAGGACCCGGATATGTGCCTTATGAAAGCTATAAACGCAGTTCATTTAAAATACCACCGAGGTTTTCAACTGACCGTAGCCAATCAACTCTTAGCACAAGAGGGGTCCTGAAAGCAAATGAAGTCATATTTTCCTGGAGCCCTCCCACCATCTCTATTATTTTCTCCTCTCACCAATAACATCTTTGATATCTCTCATTCCACTCACAGCCAGCACAGGCAACTCTGTGCACTATGATCCTCGCCCTTCTACGCATTTCCATTTTCACATTTATGTCTTCATTTCCATTCAATCCTGAGACCCCTCTCCATGTGACTCAACCTTCAATCAGGACAAGCATTGCTTGGCTTCCTGATGCCGTGAGTCCAGGGAAGGAGAGAGGCTATGCACAAGTGTTCAGTGTTCTGTCACTCTAGTTAATCAAGAAAGAATTTAGGCAGGCAGCAAATTAATTTGCTATGATAAATCAAATCTCACCCCCTTGCAGAGTGCTCATTCTGTTGGATTCTGTGACTGCAGTTCCAGAGACGCTTGTCCCGGCTTCAGTAGGGATCTGGAAGAATCTTCACTTAGGAACGATACGGCATCCTGTTTGTTAATGATAACCAAGAAAGAGGAAACATTTATCTCCTTTCCAGGTAGCTCACAGAATTCTTAGTCACTTGAATAATGTTCCAGCACACGCATAGAGCAGATTCCCATTCTCAGGGCTGGGAGGTGGAGGGGTTACATTTCAAGCTTCTCAAATTAGAATTTCTGACACCAAAAACGTTAAGTAAATAGAAAAGAAGAAAACAGTGAGGTTTTTTTGTTATTGTTTCAGTCAGTGTTGCTGGCAAATTAGTTATTTCTCTACTATAATAATTCAAACCATGAAGTCCCTCCCATTGAGTAGTGACATTTCTGCAGGAACCTCACCCTGATCACCAGTGCAGATCTTTTTTTTTCTTTTAGTTCAAGTTGAGAGAGAAGCATTGACTGCCTTCTCTAACTGGATTCTCCACTGGCCTCTTTAAAGAAGGTGCATAGTGAGTTGGAATGGTGGATCAGTGGGCAAAAAATGTATCTACAAGGTCCTGAGTTACATCAAAACTTTCCACATAAAAAAGCCAGCATGGGGTTGGAGAGATGGTTCAGCCATCAAGAGCACTGGCTGCTCTTGCAAAGCACATGGCGGCTAACAATCGTCTGTTAACTCCAGTTTCAGTGGGTTCTGACACCCTCTTCTGACCTCCGTGAGCATTGCATGAAATGGCTGCACTTACACACATGCAGGCAATACACTCATCCATATAAAATAAAAATAATAATTTTTTTAAAAGCCAGCATGATGGCTCATACTTATAATCCCAGTGCTGGAGAAGTAAGGACAGGTAGATTCCTGGGGCTTGCTGGCCATTCAGCATACTAGCCTATTTCCAGGCCAATGAGAGACTTCGTATCAATGAAAACAGCACCTGAGAAACACACACTAGATTGTCCTTTGGCTGCCATAGAACACACACATACACACACACACACACACACGTGTGCACTTGCACACACCCATCAAGAGACTGCATGGTGAAAGACAGGAGCAGTTTAGAACCTGAGTGAGATCTGGCTCCAGAACTGTGAGTCCTATCTGTGGAAGGTACAGAACCTAAAACTTACCAGAATTTGCAGTGAGTGGATGTTAGGAATCAAACTGCTTACGGCCAAAAGAAAATGTATTGTTTCATGGCAGCCTGTCTTAAGAATTTTTTTCTCGAAATGAAGCAGGCGTTCAGCCCTGCCCCTCTGGTTCCAAACAGCTAAGCAAACAGAATATACTCTCCAATTAGAAAAATCGGGTTTACTCAGGCTCGCTTACCATCGGTTTTTTTCCCCAAGGAGTAGGATGCTAATCTTGTATTGAAGTCTATATTTTTATCAGAACCACAGTGGACCTCTGGAGGTGAACTCTGTCAAGATGGTGACCTGCCCCTCACATCTCCTACTCAGCATTCACTGCTTTCCCCCTCAAGTCACTGGTTGGTTGGAAAGTGGTTGAGTCTATTGGCTCCATTTCCGTCAATCAAATTCTTAGAGGCGCGTCTTGCCGCTACTTGTCACTCAATGCTGCATTTGGATCCAGCACTGGCTCCATTGAGCCAGAGGGAATCGCCATGTAAATTTACCCCACACAGCCCTAGGGTAGCTCTAGATTGGCAAAGCTGCATTCAGGTGCTCCAGCGACATTGCCAGAAATCTGCTTCTTTTTAATCCCATCTCACTACTGTGTGGACGAAGGCTGCCAACAGCTCCACATCATATGCAGAAAGGAAAGAGAATCTCTTCCCCGAAGTTCAGAAGAAGATCTAGGAGTTTCATTGTCATGATTAGAGGGGATGACTTACTAGAGCGCATGCCCACCCAGGAGCTGACAGTGAGGTTATACACTGAACCACATGAATGAAATCATGGAAAATGTCCCTAAATAGAGTTGGTGGCTCTTGCCAGAAAATGAGTGTGCAGATATTGAAAGACAACCTTACAACAGGAGAACCAGCAAGCCTTTCTGTATTCCCAGCTGACTCTAAAGTTTATCAAATGACCCATGTACCTTTGAGGATCTGCAGGACTAGATGGTTGAGGGGAAAAAAGAAGTCTACTATGTAGCTGTGCTGGAGAAGAACAGCCATCCCTTGTGCACGAAGCACCATCACACACGCTGCCTCACAGGCCACCCACAAGCCTCTAGTTCCCCCTGCCCCGGGCCACCCCTCTAGCTCATCCCCCATTCAGAACGGGGATTTTTGTTGCAACTTCCTTTTCCTTTCCAAGTCATTCTGAATAAGCTTCTAAATCTCCTCACAACGTTTCAAAATAGCTTTCTTTATTGGTGACTAAAGGTAAATTCAGCTGTGGCAATAAGGACAATAAACATATAAAACCCATCATGTCAGAATAAAGTCTTACACACAATAGCACCAGATTAAGGATCAGGAATCAATGCAATAAGCCAGATTCCTAAATGTATAAAATTGGGGAAGTCAGAAAAGAAATCCTGCCATTTGCTTCAGATGCTATAGCTCCTTAAAGATGACTTCAGGCCCTAAACTCCGTGGGGAATAGACCTAGTGGACATCACTGTGTTCAGTCTACACATATGGCTCCTGTCTTTAAGAAAGGCAGTCTTATAGTTGTTGAATGGTTATTAAGAGGTCAAAAGTCTGTATGGCAGAAAATAGACTTGGCCTTTATGATGAAGATTCTAGATGCCAGAGAAGATAAAGCAAGGAAAGATACCACCGGGGTGCTCTAAGTGGTTCAGGAAGGTCTGTCTCACAGGATGAGGTGATTGTCAGTATGACTGACTACATCTGTTAAAACTCTTTGGTTACAAACTGCTGAACTCTGAACTGGCTAGTTTGACCAAAAAGAGAATTTATCAAAAAAAAAAAAAAAACCCTTACTGTGTCTCCCCAAAACTGAAAGAATAGTTAGATACAAATAGATGCATAAGGGGAAAGAATAAGGGTGTCCCCAGGAATCAAGGCAGCAGCAGTACCCTGACATCCCAACAGGACCAAGCAGATAATTGTTTCTGATTGTGTTTCCACCCAAATGTCATGCTCTTCAAAATGTAGTCCCAGAAAAGAAACTGATTGACTCATATTGAGACATGTGATGTAGCTTGATGTCAGGAGTGGGACTATGAGGTGTGGTACAACTTGACTAAATATGCAACGGAAGGTGTATCCAATATGAAGAAAGTAGCTCCAAATGAATTGGGTCACTGTTACTTGGGGAAAAAAATAAGACTAAGTAGAGAAGGGAGGAAAGAAGAAAGGAAGGAAGTCACTTCTCTACACCATAATTTTATTTCTACAAAATAAAAATAATTACTCTACTCCCTTAAGGTATTATGGGGTTTGGAGAGATGGCTCAGCAATTAAGAGCTTGCTGCTCTTGCAGAGGACCAAGTTTGACTCTGAGCAAACCTACCAGTCCCTAGCTCCAATTCCAGGGGATCCAATGCCCTCTTCTGGCCCTTGCCATGTACATGAAGGCAACACACTCAAAACACATAAAACAAAATTATTTTTTAAAGTACTATAAATGTCACGTAAAGAACTTAGCACAGGGCTTGAAACCTAGTCAATGTTCAATAATTTCAGACATTTATTCTGTACGTAAAGACAAGGAAAGGACACTTGACAAAAGAAATAGGGACCCATGTGCTCCTCTGAGACATTTGTGAATCTCTGTGTTATTAACATAATCTACTTAATCAAGTGATCAGTTATCCATCAGTAAGCAATAGAAAGAAATACCTAGTACAGTGTGTTCTCAACCTGGAAAATTCCAGGAGCATCAATGCTTACATCCCTCTTCACTGACAGGGAGTTATCTACCTTTGAATGGTTATTTAAGGACTAATTCTGAGGTTTGGGCCAGTATTTTAATGCAGTGGTGAACATTAAGTCCAAGTAAAAGGCCATGTATGATGACATCGTAGATATAGCCAGCAAATAGGTATATGTTAGTCACCATATACTTTTCACACTGTACATTAACACCCACTCAGCCCTAATAGCATAAGTTTACCAAGATTGTCACACTTAGCTTCAGCCTAAGACTTCTCAGAATGACAACAATCAGGGCCCCACACTGCCTGCCAATCACTTCTGCCCAGCTGAGCTAAGGAAAGAGTAGAGGTGTCATTAGAGTTGAACCAGCCTTCAATTTGCTCTGTTGTTAGACTCCAACTGGACACAGCCCAGAGTCCATTAGGACTGTGGAGAGAAAGGGTGATATTTCAGGTAAGAACCCTGAATGAGTACAGCTTACAATGAAGCAAGCCAACCTTCTAGAAATAGTCTCCTATACTGGAGCATCAGCTGCCCAGACTGTCAAGTAGCCAGGTCACTCGTCACATAAATGTATGCATATCCACAATAGCAGTGAGCTTCTGACAAGTTCAGTGCAGCAAGCAAGTGTATTATTACAAACAGAGATTTGGGTGGAGGTGAAATGGGAAAGGGGAGGCAGTCCCATCAGCCTGCTCTGTTCCCATCAGTAGCATCAACTGCCCTTGCTCCATCCCAAAGGGGGCCTGTTCTCTTCCCCATCATTGTGTCATTTTTATTACGCCAACAAATGATAAGGCAAAAACCCATCATCACAACCCAGCCAGTGAAAAACCAACCAACACTATGGAGTTGAAAATGAAGAAGAAAGTCTTACATTTCCTTTCACCTGTAAGATAAAAACTGAGGAAGCCCAAGGCGAGCCCCCATCACCGTTCAGCAGTCCGTCTTCCTTTAAAATATACAGCACACACACTGAACAGGAATATTTCTGCTATGCACGGCAATTGTTCCATTTTCTGTATTTCATAACCTGCAATTTTGAAGCCATGCTTGGTACACACGCTTGTAAAATAGTCATATCAGATAAAAGCAGAGGGATGCTAAACTATTGGAAAATAAATCAAATTCTCAGCAAGCAGTTATATCCATCATGTTTCAGCAAGCGCACGTATAGTTTAAGCTCTGTGCGCACAGTCTATCCATTGTAATGATTTGGGGTCAGGATCCTGCCACATGCATTTAGCATTTACTAAGAAGTAAACCCAGGAGTGTAACAGGGAAGAGTGTGGAGCTGTAGGTTTTGGTCTGGGAAGTTGCCCTCTATGCATTTGTTTGAGGCCTGCTATTGTGTCTCAGTAACAACAAAAAGCAGAATTAACACCCGCATAGAATTTGACCATTTAGATGCTTGCCTGAGCATTAGCTCCCACTCCTCAAAAGAACCTAAGAAGACAGGTGGGGAAAAGCACTCATACGCTACAGCAGAAAAAACTCATTTATGAATACCTATGAAAGGTGATGAAAAAAATCTGAACATACAATCCACCCCCACCCACTTTCCAAACCGGGGTGATCCTGTTGTAATGACATGTTTCAACAATGCCTGGTTTTATATTCAGCATATTCATATCAGAAAACAGCAAGTATTCTATGCCTTTGATTTTTTTCCCCTTTAATGTATATGCAAAGCTATTGTGTCAGGCAATTGCACAAGACCTTATGAAGCTTTATATAAGCACTAAATATGAAAATATTTAGAGAAAGGGACTAGAACTAATAAATGTCATTATAATATCAATGAATGTTGACACTATACACAGTATAGTATTGTATTGTGACAGTATTAAAATATTTCACAATGACCCAATATAAAAAAGAGAAAAATTTAAAGTCATGGGTTTTACTTTAAGCACACACACATGCACACAGCATAGACAGAGACAGAGACACAGAGAGCTTCAGATTCAAAGCCTGAAGCCTGACTATCACAGTAAAGCCGGGTGTGTTCACAAGGCTGCATTACAAGTCTTAGCGTTGTCCACGTAGCACTGCCCCAGGCATGAATGTCTGGGTACAAGCCTGCAGTTCCTCCCCCACAGCTCTCTCCCAAGATGAACTCGTCCAGACCCTCCTTCCCAGCATCGTTGGGGTCCTGGTGAGGGTTTTTCCTCATATTGCAGATAACTGCCTTCTCGGTAGGTCCTCATATGGCAAAGAAAAGAATCTCTAATGCCAGTTCCATTTCTGCTAGAAACACAGACCCCATCCTTGGCTCTGCCTTCATAACCCCATCACACTTCATTGTCTCTCACAGGTCTCATCCCCACTGCAGGGAGGACTTCCACATTGGAATTTGGGGAGGACTGTCTGTCCCTAGCATCTTTACTTGTCATTTGTAAATTACAACCCCCATACCACCTTCAGTACTGGACAGCAACTCTTTTATGCATCCTTGTCAGCCCTCTCTCTTAACATATGGAGCCAGAGAATCACCCTAGTTGAAGCTGGGTTTATGAAAAAAAATAATGGTATGTCTACACCTGCATAAAATAATAGAAAATAACAACCCATATAGTGAAGAATCCACATAATAAAATATCTTAATGATCCCCCAAACTTCCTGTACGTACTCTTTTAAAGTTCTGGAGATTTTGCCCTAATTAAAATTGTTTTCCCCAGTTTCTATCTTTTAAAAAAATACATTTATTTATAAGTAATATAATTTTTCTATTATTGTAAAAGGAGTAGACAGGAGACAGTAGACAGCTATTCTGTGCCCATGTTAACTTATCTATTATGGGGTCCCTGTGTGGAAGTCAGAGGACAGTTTGCAGGGGTTGGTTCTCTCCTTCCACCATGTGGGCCCCAGGGACCACACTCAGGTAATCGGGCATGGCAGCAGGTGCCTTTACCCACTGACCTTCTCACCAGCCCCAACATCTAGCTTTTAATGTAAAAAACAGTGTGTTTCATCTCCAGTCTTCACATTTTTGTCATGTTTGTTATTTTACCATCTGCTTTTATTTCTACTTTTCAACATAAATGTGTAGCATTTCCAGAGCATTAAGGATGAGAAAAGTGCTTGGGAACCCAACCTTATTTATACCATTTCTTTCTGAAAAGTGCTTTCCTGGTTCCAAATAAGCAATTTTAAAACTGTATACTTACAGGAAATAAATAATCAGTACATTTGATGACTACGTGTACAAAGCATCCCATTTATCAACATGCCATTTAGGACTCAAAGCAATAGAATCAAATTTAGACAACATTTTCAAATTTAATAAAGCAGAAAAAAAGACATATACAAAGGTCAGAAGACAGTCAGCAGTGATGTGTAATTATTGATTCTCTGTGAAGGTAGAAAGTTCTGTTGTAACACCGGATTTCCAAACACCAAGAATGAAACTCTCCGAGTTAATAGATAAACTAACATGGGCACAAAACAACTTTTAAAAAATTATGTTCCAGAATCAACACTATTCCTTTTTTTGTTGTCTCAGCTGTATGTGGTATCTGTGTGAATTAGTGACCATGAGTATGGTCACACGTGCACACGTGGGTACAAGTGCACATGTGGAAGTTGAAGTTACTCTAGAGCCTTCCTCAGTCACTCATCACCTTATTTACTGAGTCCAAAGCTCATCAATATGGCTTGGCTAACTAGACAGCTTGCTCCAGAGATCCCCTGTCTGAGATTAAAGGTAGGCCACCATGCTCACCTCACACTTACATCTTGGTATTTAACACGTGAGCACTTGGGCATCAAGAGCTTTAACTATGACCCATTTCCCAGTCTAACCAACACTATTTCTCTAGCATGTAGAACCAAGAAAGGCTATCAGCCAGAAGAAAACATAAGAAACAAACCACAAAGATTAGAGATGCCCCTCCCTTAAAGCAAAGATGTGATCTATACAACTGCTCCCAGTTCTCAACCTGGAACTGAGATGATTCCCTGGAACTTCAGTCTCTTGCAGATCCTCTGCCCAGAGCTAGCCAGTATAAGTAAGTGCTAGATTCGGTATCTGATTAAACAGCAAAGAGGTACACAGCAAGTCCAAGCCCTGCCAAAGAGGCTATCCAAATAAAGCCATCCCTGCTTTTCACACTTAGCTCCTTCCAGTTCCACCATCAGGCTCTAAGCAGTTATCCACAGTTCTGAAGTTATCTTGGGAGGGTTGCCCGGCTCTGCTCAACAGTGATACAAGATCATGGTCACCATATCTTTTGTTTCCACAGACCACAACTCTAGTCCTGAGAGAAACACAGTGTCAGGGGATGAACACTGTGAGCTGAGTCTTTTGACATACAGATTAATTATAACCTCGCTTTGAAATAATCTTGCCCCAAAGTTTTAGTCCAAATCAGACAAGCTGATTGAGTTGATAGAAAAATGGAAAGAGACCAAGACCAAGAGAAGCGGAGTAAAAACCACTTGTCACTATCCTTTTAGGGGAGAGCCTAATACTATTACTCTGCTAAACAGATATACCATTAGACTACTAATGACTTACTTTTATACCCATGCATCTCTCAACTCTCACCAGAGAAGTTTCCTTAATCAGCAGATAGTGACTGACACAAAGACCCACAACTGGCCAACATGTAGAGAACAAGCGGCTGCAGAGTACTTATCCATGAACAGAGCACCTGTATCAAACTTCTGCCTCCCAAAGCTGGGGATCATTACAGAAGACAGGCAGAAAGAGTCTAAGAGCCACAGGCAGTGGATGGCCACAAGAAAACAGAGTTTTCTGGGCAGCTGGGCAGTTACTCACATGAACTCACAGCAATGGTAACAGCATGCACAAGTCCCATGAAAGCTCAAAGTAGACCAAAACCACAGCATAAACATGAGGAAGTAAGAAACCCCAACCGTACTTGAGGAACTGTTGGCAACCGGTGGCCACTGGAAGCAGGGAGAGTCAGTCTATTTTAAGAGTATGGTTCTTGGTAAGCTGGGTCCATTCCAGTGGATGGACCCACACCAAAGGACATTTGGAGACACAAATTTGACTCATAGGCTTTCACATATAGAGATATGTATATATACATAATAGAATACATGAATTTGGGTGGGGAGTAACAATGGGTGTGTAGATAGGGGAGGGATCTACATACAATCAAAACATATTGTATGAAATTAACAAAAATTCAATTAAAAATACCATTTACCAAAAAAAAAAAATGTTCAACATATTCAATCATCGGGGAACTGTGACAAACTATAAAGCAATTAATAGCAAAGTTCATTACATATCAGCTTTAACAAGTTCTACGGTCATGTCACAAGTCTGTGGATTTTAAAATTTGAAAATTATTTCATTTGTCCTCTGATTTTTTAAATTCAGATATGAATTTTTGACAACATACTTAAGAACTTGCCATATAGCAAAGAAATATAATTTCCTTGGAATATGCATTGGAAATTCTTTCATCTGGAAAGAATGAAGCTGTGTCACTTGCATTTAAATGGATGCAACTGGTTATAATTATATCGAAGAATTAAGTCAGTCTAATAAAGACGAGTATCATATCATATGTTTTCTCTCATTTGTGTTTCCTGGATTTTATATGGATACATAAAATCATGTGTGTTTATATCACATCAAAACAGAAGCAAAGCTTTCTCCGATAGTAAAAGGGGAAAAAGCAAAGCAGAGATGTGGGGGAGAGGATATGCTCAGTATGCAATGGATACTCGTGCAAAAGTGCTCATATATACCCATGTACAATGTATATATATATATGAAGGAATTAGATGTACATGTGCCACATAAATCATGCTCCATGCTCCATGTTCACAGCAAATATCTGTACTGGAAGGTATTCTAGTTTCATTTCTGTTGCTATGATAAAATATCCTGACAAAAAGCAACTAATGGGGAAAAAAGGTTTACTTCCAAATTATAATCCATCATTGTAGGGAAGTCAAGGCAGAAACTTGAAAGAGCTAGTCATCTCACAGGCACAGTTAAGAACACAGAGACATGAATACATATGTGATAGCTCGTTTATTTACATTCAGTTCCATTTCTCCTTACACAGTTCAGGATCTCCTGCCTACAGAATGGTGCTTACCCATACTGGGCTAAGTCTTCCCACATCAATTAACTTAATTAAGGCCCTCCCCCATAGACATGCCCACTGGCCAACTCAGTGTAGACACTCCTTCCTTAAGACTCTCTTCCCTGATAATTCCAGGCTGTGTCAGGTTGACATCACAGAAGGGAAGCATGTGGTGACCAAAATGGTTCTCCTATTAAAGCCTGAAATTTAGTTAGGAACTCAGTATATTCATGTCCAATGAATGAGATGATATTCAACGGGCATTGTTTCAGGATTGATTTAATGTTATTCTCATGCAGTCATGAGACACAGGTGTCGTTTATATTTTAGGGGTAAGAAAAGAGTGACATGACATTGTCTCAGAGGTGACAAATACTGACACTGGTATGCAGAGACTCTGTGCACCCTGGGAAGTCGTGTCATTTCAGGGCTGAGTACAAAGTCCTGCCTCATGACTTTCGTGACCTTGAGTGTAATTCTTAATATTTGTTCTCTGTTTCTTTATGTAAAGTTCCCCTCTGAGGACCCAAAATCCTCTGATTCTATAAATTCACACCATCCTGCACCTGCGTTTCAGTTAAAGATCCTTCCAGACAAGTGGCTAGATGAAATCCTCCCAGATGCGGTGTATAACGGCAAAGTTCCATCACGCAACACTCTCATATTAGTCATGCCTTGAGTGCGCCACCTCGATTTTCTAATCCATGCAAGTGCTTAATTTGTTGTATGTAATTTGTTCTCTTTCAAGTTAATATCCCTGTATTATAAAAATCAATAAACACACATTGAAAATAATTACAAAGATATAAACCTCTTACTTTGCAAAAATACATGGTAATGCATGCATTTTTCAACCCAGCAACATTTACAATGAGTTAAAAATGATGTTCTGTGCAATCTTAGGCAGAAGAAAATGTTTCCTAGGGAAATTTCAAATGTCTACAGGAGGAAAGAGAATACACATAATCAACATAACGATCTCAGGAATGGAATCAACAGACATAAAATCTCCTCTGTTGGTTCTTCTGGGAAAATAGCTAGCTAAAGATAAAATCAATGCCAGCAAGAGGGGTGGCTTCATTAGCCAGCGTCAACAGTGCTGTTCAGTGGGTGCATTTGTTTATGGCTTTGTGACTAAAGCATGGCAGGATCAATTAAGTTGTTTGGGGGCCCAGGATTCCTAGCTCTTTAGAAATACTAGTTTTGAGTGGGCTTGATGAGTAAGCAGTATGGAGATACATATATATATATATGCCTTATGTTTAGCTGCCGTCTCACAGGCACTGACCACTGCTTCCAAGGAGACTATCACAGCACTTTTCTCCAGAGGACTCAGGCATGAAAATTCAGCAGTTTACAAACCATACTTCATGAGCCAGTCATTCAAGTCAATTAAACTTGAGAAATGCTGTATCTCTACCCTCTTAGAAAATTCACATAGCATACAAGCATATCAGTCTCTAAGAAGTTCTCTGGGAAGATGTGTGCAGAAATTAACTTAGGTCACAGTCCTCGAATCTATTTGTCTTTTGAATACCCCTTCCCCTAAATCTTCTATCTCATGAAGTATTCCAGGGAATACGCTCTCTTCAGCTTTAACTAGAGTTACTGATTTCCCAGTTCTGTGATATGAAATCAAGAGAGAGGAGAAGAGGGATTCCCATTTCTCGGACCACCCACTGGGTTCTGGCTTGGTTCTCTGGTGTATTGGTGCACAACTTTTTTGACTCTTCATGATAATCCTATGATAGACTACTAAAAACATATCTAGAATTGAGTGGAAAGAGTGCCCACAATTAAATGGAGGGCAATCAGGTTGCAAATATATACTTACAAATATGCGTATATCTATTCCATATAGTCTAAAGATTGTTAACTAGCAGGTAATATGGTTTTCTTTTCTTTTGATTTGTTTGTGTTTTTTTCATTTAAAGGCATTGGTTGCCAATATATTCCCTTTGTGTTCTCTGAAGAAGAACACATTTGTTGTGGTGTTTTTGTTATTTCTAACAGACTTTTCTGGCATGTATTCTTAAGTGTTTAATACTCTGGGTTATTATTTTATATGAGATAGTTTCTTCCTTTCGTGGGAAATTTTTTTTACATTTATTTCGTATTGCAGGGGACACACATGTGGAGGTTAATTTGAGGGAATTAGTTTTCTCCTTCCACTATATGGGTGCTAGGGTTTGAACTCAGGTCTTCAGTTTGGGCAGCAAGTATCTTAATCTGCTGAGCCATCTTGCCAGCCCATGTTCTTCTGTCTTACCTAAGTGCATTAAAAAAGCTATTAATTTCTTGCTATTTTTCCACTAAATAATTCTAAAATCCTCTCATTTTAGAAGTCGTAGATAAAATACTGGGTTGTGAGCAATAGCATTAGGTGCATCCTGTCTCTGGTGTCTGCTTTCACTGGTACGTCTCAAATCCTCTGTGTGATGATTGTCCTAAACTTCCTCTTGTCCTTAAAAAGAATGCCTTGACTGCTGCGATCAAACTTCACTCTTTTCTGAGACTGCTGGGTTTTTTTATTATATTTTGATGGCAATAATATTTACTGACAATGAGATGGTTGTTAAGAACATAGGACCATGGAAGGTGCCAAGATAAGAAAAGAATGAAGAAAGTAAATAGAAATTTCCCTACAAACTTGAGCTGGGGCTGGGGCCATCCAGATGTTAGCCCACATAGGTGAATAAAGTCTCTCTCCTTCACCTAGCCTGGTTGTTGGTTTCCTGATTTCCAGATGTTCCCACAATAAACATGAAGGAAATATTCATTTTTTTCTATTTTATTGAATACCTGGATGCTCATAACTGCATTTTTAGTCTGTAGTCTGGATCTTTAGACATGGTGGCAGATTTGAGACAAGGCCACAAATGCTTTGTGAGATGGAGTCTCAGTGTCCCTGTAACCACAGTACAGATGTGACACTGGTGACTCAGGCCTAGGTCATCTCTATGGTCTGAACATTTGTGTCTTCCCCAGAACTGGATGGTAAAATTGAACCGCCAAGGTGATACTGGGACAGAGGACTTTGAGGAGGCCCATGAAGTCATGAAGGCTCAGCCCCGGGGAGTAGGATTAGTTAGTGCTTCTATAAAGGGGGAATCAATGCGGGGCATGGTGGCACATGCCTTTAATCCCAGCATTCGGGAGGCAGAGGCAGGCAGATCTCTGTGAGTTCAAGGCCGCTGTGGCCTCCTTGGGGAATTCCAGGCCAACAGGGGCTAGAGGAGACCCTGTCTCAAAAAGACCAAATAAATAAATACATAAGTAGAACCTGAGAGCAGCAAACAACTTCCACCTCCTGAGGACACAGGAAGGCAGCAGCTGTGAGCCAGAAAGCCAGGCGCCCCAGACAGCTTTTAAGTGCAGCGTCCTTGACCAGGGAGTTCCAAACTCCAGAACTAGGAGGCAGAAAATCATTGTTTGTAAGCCACCGCGTTTATGGCTGTGGATGCTTTTTGTTTTGTGCTTTGTTTGGTTTTGCTTTGCTTTAAGCAACTGAAAGGACCAAAACAGAAAACTGATCACAAGAAGTGTGTTGCTAAAACAAATACCAAAATGGGCAGGCGTCTTTGCCGGGTCCCACAACGCCTGAGAATTTGATACAATGGTTGTTATTTCACGTCATCAGATTTAAAGCAACGAGAACAAATAATATGCAGTATGTTTGTTTCATGGCATACTTTCTGGCCCGAATTTAACTTTTTACGATATCTGGACTGCAACCCTCTGCCTCTTCGGTTTAAATTTGCCTCTTTTTAAAACTCCATTCGTTTCAACTCCTCTGAATTATTTTGCTTCAGCCTCTCTTTAGAATATGGACCAGAGTTAAGGTTTTTTTCTTTAGGCTCCAATTTGAAAACAGTTGTCAAGCTCATTTTTATTTTTGGTCTTTTTGAGACAGGGTCTTCCTGTAGCCCCGGCTGGCCTGGAACTCACTATGTAGACCAGGCTGGCCTTGAACTCACAGAGATCCACCTGCCCCTGCCTTCCCAGTGCTGGGATTAAAGGCCTGCGCCACCACACCCTGGCTCAAACTCATTTTTAATGTTCAGTGTGACAGGTGAGGGCACATTATTTTACACTGCTTTATATTTTCTTTTTTAAATTTAGTTTCTCAACTTTGAGAAAAAGAAAGGCCAGGATCTGTGCATAGTCATTCTGCATTTTTTTCCTGTGCTTTTTAAAGTCGGTGTTTTCGCTCTGTTGGTTATATTATAAAAGACCTCAGTCTTTTAAAAAGCATTTGATATCTCCTTCCTCTTCTTCCTCATCAGCCCTCTCTCTCCACTTCCCTCTTTCTTTCTCTCCCCTCACCCCTCCCCTACCCGCTATTACAGTAATTTTACCTCTTTGCTGCTAAAAGTGAGTACAGCACTTTTATTATTCATCTGACAGCTTTATTTAAATTAATTATTTTTGGATACTTTTAAACTGAGTTTTTGCAAATTTCATACGATATGTTTTGATCGCATTTGGTCCCTTCCTTTCTCTGCACCTCCGTTTATTACCCACACTCAGCCTCATGTACTTTCTATATATTAGGGTCTAGAGAGTCAAATTTGTGTCCCCAAATGCCTTTCAGTGTGGGTTCATCCCCTGAATCCCAGTCACCTATAAAAAGACTGTCTCTCCTACTCCCAGCACCCACCAGTTGCCAATACATCTTCAGGTGGGTTGGAGTTTCTTACCCACTTCTCCAAGTGCTTGGATTTTATATGGCTTAAGCTTCAGTGGGACTTGTGCATGCTGTCACCATTGCTGTGAGTTCATCTGAGTAACTGACCAGCTGTCTAGAAAACTCTGATTCCTTGTTATCATCCACCACCTCTGCCTCTCACAGTCTTTCCACCTCATCTTGTGCAGTGATCCCTGAGCCCTGGCAGGAAGAAGTTTAAGTGTCCTATCCAAGGATAAGCACTCTGTAGTCTCTTATTCTCTTCATGTTGTTCTCTGTGTTAATTACTATCTGATGTATAAGGAAGCTTCTATGTTGAGAGTTGAGAGATGTTTTTAATCTATGGGTATAACAATAAGTCATTAGGAAGGAATTTAATAAAATATCTACTTAGCAGAATAATAGTATTAGGCAGTTCCATATGAGTTCCTAGACCTGACATCATTGTTAGGTATGGACTCCGTCCTATGAAATAGACTTTAAATTCAATTAGAAAATTGTTGGTTATTCCCATAACAGTTGTGCCACTATTGTACTGGCATGCATACCTTGACAGACCAACTGTGGTAAAGAGAGAACTCAGCAAGCACTCGCCCTTGTCTCTTTTCTCCATTGTGGCTAGTGATATTGTCATGCCATTTGTTAAATATATAATACTTGTGGTCTATTACATTACTTTATTTTTCATAATTGCCTTAGTCTTTGTTCAGCTTTTAAGTCCATTTAAGCTTAGCTTTGGCCATAAAAGAATGAAGCTGAACTTGTATCTTGCACCCATATGCAACAATTAAAATAGATCAAACACTCAAGCACAAGAGTTAAAATGTTTGGAGAAAAGCATAGGGGTAAGCCATTAGTGACCACTAAGAAAGAAAAAGAGAGAGAGAGAGAGGAAGGAAGGAAGGAAGGAAGGAAGGAAGGAAGGAAGGAAGGAAGGAAGGAAGGAAGAGAGATTCCACTAGAACTGTGAAAAAAAATGGTGGAGCTGCTGTGGAAAACACAATGATGGTGCCTCAAAAATGAAACTACCAGCCAGACAGGTGGTACATGCCTTTAATCCGAGCACTCAGGAGGCAGAGGCAGGCGGATCTCTGTGAGATCAAGGCCCACTTGGACTACATAGTGAGTTCCAGCCCAGCTGGGGCTACAGGAAGAGCCTATCTCAAAAACCAAAACAAATAAAATAAAATTACCATTTGATCCAGGAATATCTCCCTCTAGATGTATACTCAGGCTTGAAATTTTATTTCTACACCAATATCGATGACACATTATTCATAACAGCTAAAAGAATGAACACAAGTGACAATCAGTGAACAAATGGATAGTCAAAATATGTTATGTTACATATAATAGAATACTATTCACACTTTACAAAGGAAGGAGAATTCTGATGCAAGCTATAATGTGGACAAGCTTTGAGGACATTGCACAATGTGAAATAATCTAGTCAAAGACAAAATTAATTCATCTATATGAAATTCCTATAATAGTTAAATTCGTAGACACAGAGAGTAGGATGGGAAATGAGAAATGGGGCATTGTTTAATGAGCATAGAATTTTAGTTTTGAAAAATGAAAGGAACGTTAGATATTGATTGCACCACAATGTAACTTAATACTTCCAAACTGTGCACTTAGAGATGATGAAGACTATAAAGTTCGGTTACATGTATGCTCCCAGGTATATCTAGGTTTAGGTCAAATTGGCAAAAACTAAGTAGCACAATGGCCTCTATTTAGAGCTCATCGGTTGTTTAAAATATTCATGAGAAAATCACAGAAGTATGAAATTGACAGAGATATTTGATGGCAGCAAAGAATCACTATTATTTATTTTTAGATATGATAATGGGGCTAGCATATTTTAATATCCCTTCTGCTTTAGAGACATATAGTTAAATATTTATGAATAAATAAGTGATATGATTGTTACACCGGATGGCTCAGCCCACTGTAGGCAGGGCCATTCCTGGGTGGGAAGGCCTGGGCTGTGTAAGAAAGGTAGCAAGCAAGCCAGGGGAAGCAGGCTAGGAAGCAGCAGTCCTCTCCAAGTTTTCTGCTTCAGTTTCTGTCTCCAGGGGCCTGCCCTGAGCACCTGCCCTGACTTCCTGTGAGGGTGGACTATAAGCTTCAAGCTGAAGTAAACCTTCTCCTCTCCTAGTTGCTTTTGGTACGTGTTTTATCACAGCAACAGAGAAGCAAGCTAGAACACTGACTCAGGTTGTTCTCTGCCTCCTGACAGTGAGTGCAGCCTGATCAGCCACCTTCTTGTTTCTATATCTTTCCTGCCATGATAGACTCGATCCCTCTGCAAGTGTAAATCAAATAAGTCCTTTCTCCCTTAAGTTGTTTTCTGTCAGGGTCTGTTATCACAGAACAGAAGAGAAACCAATACCCTGCCCAAAGTAATCTTCTTGCTTTTAAAAGTTCGATAATTTCACTAGGATATTTCTTGTTGGTGATGGTTTGGATCAATTTTCCCTGGCATACACTCTGTCCTTTCAGAGTGCAGAGCTATCTGAAAGTTGAAATGTTTGGGCCTTCTTCCAGTCTTTACATTTTTTTCTACAACTCCAATTATATTATCCAAGATCTCTTTTTCTCGTGTTCTGTGTTTATTTTTCCACCACCAGGTTCCTATGTTTGCTTTCTTGTTTTAGTTTTTAAAGTTAACATAGGAGGAAGTGATGGGTTTCATGAAGGTATTTGTGTGTGTGTGTGTGTGTGTGTGTGTGTGTGTATGCATGTGTATCATTATACTTAACTACCGAGGGGTTTTTAGCCTTTTTACATTTATATGTGGTGTGGTGTGTGTGTGTGTGTGTGTGTGTATGTGTGTGTGTATGATTATACTTAATATTGGGGACTTTTTTAGCTTTTTACATTTATGTATGTGTGTTCACACTTAATCATTGGATTTTTTTATGTGTGGATGTGTGTTCGTATGTGATACTTAACCATTGGAGTGTGTTGTGTGTGTGTGTGTGTGTATGTGCGTGTGTGTGATTATACTTAGCTATTGAGTTTTTAATATTTCTTTGCATTTGTATGTGTGTGTGTGTGTGTGTGTGTGTGTGTGTGTGTGTGTGCGTACATCAGGACAACTTGCAGGAATCAGTTCTTTTCTTTCTCATGCAGGTCCCTAGAATCCAGCTCAGGTCATGAGACCTGGCAGCAAGCGCCATCTTTGATGGCCATCTTACAGTGCAGACTGTCCCACCGGACTTTCATTGCATCTCTTCCCTCCCTGCTTCCCCCACTTGTGTTTTTATTGTGTGTTTATTCGTTCTCTGTGCTTCTGCCCACGTTGCCCTTTTCTGTTAACGCTCTGCTGCTCTGTCTGTTCGTACCCTTACTGAGGTCTCCTCCTCCGTCAAGGGAATTGCTTCATTGAGAACGTTTTCACTTTACTTCAGGGCGAATTGTGAGTACACAGTTCTCACGGGTTTTAGGCGCCCCCCCCGCTCCCTCCCCCCCCCATCTGCTGGTTAGCCTCGCTGCTCCTTCCCACACTTTTCTGTGTATGATCTTCCTATTGATGCCTCTTCTCAGACATGTCATTGTTCCATGAGCTCCATTTTCCCAAACTTATTCTCAAGAGATCCTGGGTTGGAGAAATGGCCCAATTGGTAAAGCTCTTGCCACACAAGCATGAGGACCTGAGTTCAGATACTCAGAATCCACCTAAATCCAGACACAGTAACACACATCTGTAATCCCAGTGCTTCTACTGAAAGATGGGAAGCAATGATGGGAGAATCCCCCGAATTTCACAGGCCAGCTGGCTGTTATATCCTGAGGCATACAACAAGAGATCCTGCCTCAAGCAAAGTGGAAGGTGAGAACTAACCCTGGAGCCTGGCTGCAGACCTCAGTATGCGTGTTATGCTATAATGCACCCACACTCACACACATCAACATACACCCACACATCATACACACAAGGAGAGAGGCAGAGATAGACAGAAGAGAGAGATAAAGAGGGAGAGAGAGACAGAGACTGAAAGAAGAGGAGAGCTGAGAGAGAGAGAGAGAGAGAGAGAGAGAGAGAAGAGATCTGTTACTGAGGAGGAGCAGGTGACCTTTCAGGCTCCATTCCCTTCTCTGTGACTCCACAAACAGGCTTCCTACTACAAACACAGACCTCCTTCCATTCTGCTATCAGACCCCTTCTATGTTCTCAGACCCAAACCAGGAGATGAGCCTTTAGCACCAGCTCCTCTGGGGTAAGGATAACCTACTACACAATAGCACAGAACTCTGGACTAGAATTCACAATGACGTATTTTCCACATCTTGCTAGGGGTTCTCTTTCTCAAGTCTTGAACAACTGTGTGAACTCTAGCCTTCCAAATGAGTGCTTTGCCTTTCAGGTGGCTGTGTTCTGGTCCTCGCCTTTCAGGTGGCTGTGTTCTGGTCCTCGCCTTTCAGGTGGCTGTGCTCTGGTCCTCGCCTTTCAGGGGGCTGTGTTCTTGTCCTCACCTTTCAGGTGGCTGTGTTCTGGTCCTCCCTGTGATCTTCCGTATCTGACCTTCTCTATGCTCCATCTTTTTGCTTCCTCCCGTGTACCTGCTGCACAGTTGCAGCCCATCTTGGCAGGGGTTGAAGCATCATTGGTTCATACTTGTCTCCTGTGTTGTTTTGTTATTTTTTAATATAGAAGCTCTTCAGGTTTTTTTTCTCTCATTTATTCTTTTTATACAGTTCCTAGGATAAGAATGTAAAAATGCTGTCGTGTGCAGCCTGGCTCACCTCAGAAATCTGACAATCTTTTCAGAAAATACTCTTGAAGAGCTCTGCACATCCCATTTTATCATGGTGACTTTAGTTTCATTACCCTGTTTTTAATGAGTTTACCCTCCATGAAAGTAGGTCACCTTCTTCTCGTGTGATGTGTATATAATACTTGTTTAGTCCATCAGGGACTTTCTGGGCAGGAGTAAACCATCTCATCTGGGAAAGCATAAAGATAATGTAAAGGAACACTAAGCCGGAATGCAATAGACTCTGCCACTCAGTCAGTCCTGGAGCGGAAGCGGGATTATTGCAAACCAACTTATGACGCCTCACCAGCTGCTGAATTGGATCCCACTTTAACTCCACAAGATGACAGGATGAACTTATTTTCTTTCATGTAATGAAACCAGGATCTTTCATGGTCAGTAAGTGTGTGGAAGCATCTGGATTCACTGACTGCAACAGACCTTAATAGTGTGCAACTCGCTGGGGGAAAATTGTGTGTATCATATTGTCATTTTGCATCTGTTCCTCTGATTAAGATCATTGTAATACATTCGAATTCATTAATGGTGGCTATGTTGGATCTCTAAATAATTAATGGAATCATAGGTGTCTCCCTCAGCAACAACCTGATGGCACTGTGTGTTAGGCAGCCCTGTGAGCTCTGAATAAACATCTCTGACACAGCTGCATCTGCCTGCCAGACACCTCCTCCTCCTCCAGTTTCCCTTAGCCAAGCCTGGGAAAAACATGGGCAGAAATAAGAGTAGAAACCAAAGGAAAGAGTGAAATGGTCTCAGGGAAGCTCAGCTTCTAAATGCGGATGCCAAGCTCCCACACACCTAGTGAATCAGAATCCCTGAGAGAAGCTGAGGAACTAGCATCTTAATAGTCAGCCCAGTGACTATTAGACTACAAACTGCGGGATAAAGACCAGGGTCCCAGAGAAAGAAAATCAGTAAGATGGAGCCAGGGGGTGTCGTTCAGTTGAGAGAGTGCTTGTCCCTTGCATGTATGAAGCCCTGGGTTCAGTCCCAGTACCACATAAAACCAAGCATGGTAACAAATGCTTGTAATCCCAGCACTCTGGAGGTAGAAGGAGGGTCAGAAATTCAAGATCATCCTTGGCTACACAGAGAGTCTGAGGCCAGCCTGGATTACATGAGACCTTGTCTCAAAAAAACTTCAAAAGAAGAGGGAAGAGTGGGAAGAGGAGGAGGAGAAGAAAAGGAAGAAGAAGAAGGGGGAGAGGAGGAAGAGGAAAGAGAAAGAAGCAAGAGGTGGAAATACTACGTTGAGAACTCTGCTCCACAAAGGGTGCTACAATATTGTGTGGGGACTTTCCTTACAACAGATACTTAATATGGATCCAAGGCTTGAAGGAAAGAATTTCTTCTACTTCTAACATTTTTAAAAATCACATCCTTCCCACACACTATTCTTGCTTCTTCCTCTCATTTAGAAATGTAGACTGAGGGTGGACAGCTGCCCACTGAGGAAGCATAAGAATTGATATTCTGGAGCCGGAGAGATGGATCAGCAGTTAAGAGCACTGGTTCAAATCCCAGCACCTACATGGCGGCTAACAACAATCTGTAACTCTGGTTCCAGGGAATCCAACAGCCTCTTCTGACCTCCACAGGTACTGCAGGACATGGGTTCACTTACACACATGCAGTCATTACACTCATACATATAAAATAAAAAATAAAGTTTAGGAAAAAAAGAATTGATACTGAGATTTTTGCCAAGAGCTAATCTGAAGGGCTAAAATAGGAAAGCCAATTGATTGGAATATGCTTTAAGATGCATACACAGTTAACCTGTGGGCGTACTTGCTTTCTGATAACCCCAAGACAATAATTCCAGGCAGATTTTTTTCAATTTAGAGGCATTTCACCCCATGGAAGATTACACAAATAAATAACAGCACATATCCTTGGGTACAGGATAGGTCAAGAAAAAAAATTATAATCCACAAAACTCTCAAGAACTAGTCAATATAATACCCTAGTCAGGATCTGTAGTGTTCATGTATATTTGTGAATGTCTTTAGCGTAGATGGAAAGAAAAGGAAGGGAGAGAGGAAGGAAAGAGAATATAGAAGTGGGAGAGGGCACAAATAAGAAAGCCCAAAGAAGGAATCACTGTCCTGGTCGGGAGGAGGAATCAGCCAAGGTGGTTTCTCCCTTGCTACACCCTAGATGCCCTCTAGAAAGCAGCACATAGCTCATAGCTCTTGTCACTGCCACCATAGGAAATGGAGCAATCCAACAATCCACAGCATATCAAAGCACATGAGGACATCCAGAGGGTGCTGCAAACTGCAGGTATCTCCCCAACAGCAAAATCCTGTGACGAACACTAACCAGGCAGGCAAGAGCATTGCTTGGAATGGAAGCTCACTGAGAAAAGAGAATGTTAGCCACCATTTGTCAGGCCTGACTAGGTGTCAATTACAGATGGTCCCTGTCTTAACCCTGTCTTTAAAGTAACAGTTTTTTTTTTTTAACTTCACAAAGGTGCAAAAGCAATAACATTGAGTAGAAACCTTAGTTCAAAGTTTGGTTTCTGATGTTTTTTTCCTCTAGAATACTAACATGAGATACATACATTCTTGAGATGTTGGGCAGGGGTCAGCTGAAACTTCCCCATGGCCATGAGGATAAACCACTTAATAGTGTACTGTATCACAAAGCTATGATGCTCAGGAAGTTAGGTGGACCAAATGCATTTTCAATTATAAGTCAAGAAGTATCTGTTTTTGTTTTTAAATTTAATTCTCATTGCAAACTTTCTGGATTCTCTCCATTTTAATGGTAAGACAATGCAATATTTAATGAGGACACTATTGAGTGGGACAGCCAGCATATGAACCACATATGTTTAATTTCAAAGTTCATGCTTTCAACCACAGCCCGACTATGGGACACTCTGCATCTCCTGTGGTGTCTGCATCTCCTTCTGATAAGATACACAGATGACAGTGTCTGCATCTGTGATCGATGCTCAACATGGCTGGAATGAATCTATGCTCATAAGAGAGGAATAACAGACATAGGCCAACAAGGGCAGAGGATGGAGCTCAGTTGGTAGAGCACTTGTCTAGTATGTACAAGATCTAGGTTCAGTGTGCAGCACAACCAAACAAAGAAGTTCAAAATCATCCTCTAACAAGTGGCCAGCGCAGGCTACTTGAGACCTTATAACCTCTACTGAGAAAGACAGAGAGAGAGAGAAAGAGAGAGAGAGAGAGAGAGAGAGAAATTGAGAGAGAGAGAGAGAGAGAGAGAGAGAGAGAGAGAGAGAGAGAGAGAGAGAGAAATGAGGCTTTGGACAGAGCTGACCTCTTAAATGTGGGCTGGATTCCCACTGTTACACATAATAATGTCTGGCACATAGTAACTGCCCCCAAAATACTTATGAATGAGTCAGTAAATATATGAGCTAGTGAATGAATGAATCAGTTCACAAGGAAAAAAAGCACAGCTATGCTTATTTATGGGAAGTCATTGCATGTAGATTGCACACCAGCCATGGACATTTTTTTCCATATGTGAGTGCCTAAGTGGCCCACAAGCAAAGGGGATATGGTGTTGTCATAGTTACTTATATAACACAATAGAGAGAGCACTGATTAATGAGCCTCGAGTCCTGAGCTGTTGGCTCACACGCACCACTGAAGGGCTAGTTTTGCTCGGACTGTTGTCCCTGACTACTATTTCCAGCTTCTCCCTGTGCCACTCCTTTACTGTGAGAATCAATCCCAACTTGCAGTCGCGCTCCTTGACCTGAAGCACATGGACTGACAGGATACTTTTCAGCACTGTGGGATCATGGTCACAGATTTCCTAAGGCTTAAAGATCAATTTTAACTAATCAGAGCCAATTAGAGATCAAAAAACTTTCCAGACTCTATCTGGGAACTACGTAGGTGTTTTTAAAAATAAAACAGGAATCTACAGTTTTCCAACTGAGTCCAAGTCCATGTTCAGGGGAAAGTGTACAGTAACAGAACAGTTTTCCAACAGATTACTGACTTAAGGACGACAGTGCAAGACCCTCCTGGCTTTCAAACAAGCTGCTACTATTCTGTGTGTGACCCTAATTGAATCACTGTGCCTTGCTAAATCTAGACTGGTCCCACTGAGAAGTGACGTGTTGATCTCCGCTAGCTTTGTAAATATGCCTAAGTCATCTGACTATAGTCCATCTTTCTCTCTAAGTTTGCTGGTTATTCAACAAAATTCTGAATTATTTAAATAAATTTTTTTTCTTTTCATCTCCTCAGTTGTTCCAGAGCACTGTTAAATGGAAAAAAAAAATGACCAGTTGACAATGGGCCTGATATAAATCCTTGTTCCCCACGTCATCCTACTAACAAGGTAACAACCTTCCCAAATGTATCAGGAATCAAGACCAGACTTTATGCGTGTTTTCTCTTTTGTGTTATTTCTCAGGTATATGTGAGCCCTTAAATGATGTGCATACACATATTTAAAACAATTTTTACTCTTGGTTAAAAACTCAAATGATTTTGCACATGATTTCGCTGAATGAAGGTTTCATTGGAAATGGAAAATACTCGATTTCTATTTGCACTAAGTGGTTTAAAATGCACTACAATTAACAAATGAATCACATGCATCTTTTTCCTGTAACTAATGCACTGTAAACCGAATTCATTAATTACTTCTACTTTACCAAACATCTCTAGGGTTTTTAATATAATATTTTATTAATTCTTTGAGAATTTCACACAATGCATCTTGATTATATTCACTTCCCATTATGCTCCCTAACTCCTTACAGATCCACCCCCCACTCCTGACTTCCCAAACCCTCCCAAATTTGTGTCTTTAAAAAAAATAAATAGCCCACTGAGTTCAATTTGTGCTACCATATACTCCTGAGTGTGGGGCCATCCGCTGGAGATATCCAGGGTCTTTTAGACTTGGTACCTTCCCAGTTGGTTTACTTTATCATTCTCTGTGTTCTATTCATAAATTGTCTCCAGTAAAGTATAGCAAAGGTGTCTCCCGCCTCAGCTACGCTCTGCGATCTATACCTAACTGCGGGCTAATAGCGACAGAAGCCGTCACTAACCAAGCCAACTCCAGTTTTCTCAATCTGCAACTACAGCTTGGAAGAATCTTGTATTAGGGTGTTACATGCTAGATTTAATGTGAATGTTGTAGTCTGAAGCGAAAATTATTTGTACAGCTGGAATCTAACATTTGCATAAGTTACAATTAAAAGGGAAAATATAATTACAAATTTTCAACTTAATTTGAATGGTTTTTAAAAATGCTCATTTGGCATAAGCAACAGCTTGCAGGCAAACAGCACTCTCTCGAGTTGCATTCCTTTGTCTGGGTAACAGTCATTTTGAAGGGCTTGCTTTAACCCCTGAATCCCAACAGCAACCAGCATCGAAAGCTTGATGTACAAGGCGATGTTTGTTTTCCAAATAGGATTACAACATATACCGAGATTCATAAATAGCTGCGTCTTTTAATTGTTTCTAAACATGGAATGACAAGTGTCGCCACACAGGAATGCTATTCCTCCGGTGGAGTGAACTCACAGTGGGATTTTGAATCGTCTCACTCCCCTCTCTCAAATCTGAGGTCACTGGTCATATCCCCTGCACAATGCTTTCCTCTTGTCACAGTCTCTTTAATGGCTCCAGTTTCTGATTGTTTCCCCTCCCTTAATTACATGTCTTTTCCTTGCAGTGTCTTCATGCTGAAGGCGTGTCATTCTTCCCAGAGACGATCTCAGCCAGGTGTCCGTGGCCCAAGTCCGCATTTATTCACTGGTTTTCAAGGCAAAGGAATCCTTTTGTTGCCCTCAAACATGAAATTAAATATTTTCCATAAAGTACTGCGGAGAGCAGCATGGTACTTGAAGCCCTGCTTCCCCAAAATCATGATAACTATGATGATTATGAAATATGTCTGTGTTGCATCACCAAGTTTTGAAAAAGAGGGAAAGGAAAAAAATTACTCCATTCAGTCTTTCCCAGAAAAAAAAATGCATCCAAAAAGGCAAACAAAAAAAATTGCTATTACTATGAATCGCAATTAGTGATGCCTTTTTATTTTCCTAATCCTTCTTCCCACAGCCGTCTCCAAATAATGAGACACCAGAAGATGCTCTTGCAAAAACATGAATTGTAAAAAGCAATCTTTTGTTCTATGTACCCTAGAACTGAAAACAAACTTCTACAGCAAACACAAAGCCACGAAGTAATAATATAATCTTATTTATCTTTTTTCCTGAGAAGCCACAAAGGTGTTCAGCTGATTGAGAGTTTTATTAAGTAATACGACTCCTTTTGAATCACAGAACCCCTGTATTTTTCAAGGATAACAAATCCAGAAAAATGAGAGAGTCATCATCCCACCTTTAGGAAATACCACTTTTAATGACTTGTTAGAACTGCCTATATCGTGCTTTTGGAGAGGATCATTATTGGTCAATACACAAACTTCATTACACATCCAGGATATAAACGCAGAAGAAAAATGCATGTATGTGTAAATACATGTTAATGTAATTCATTTTGAAAATATTCCAAATTCTCAGTAAATTTCATCCTGTGGCCTCTAGGTGCCCTTTGACATCCTGGGACACCACTTGTCCCCTGTCTTTCCTCTTTGACACACAGTGGGTACCACTCATCAGACGGGAGATGTATATTTAAAGTCATAAGCCAGAACCAGCCATTTCCTAGTGTACAGCTGACTCTTCTCACTGTTGACACCAAACACCTGACAAAAAGCAACTTAAGGGATGAAGGGCTTGGCTTGGCTTACAATTTAAACAGGGCTACAGTGTGTCATGGGACGAGGCACAGTATCAGGAGCATGAGAAGGCTACAGGTTACATTGTATCCACCATCAGGAAGCAGAGAGATATCACTGCTGGAACTCACTTCACTTCCACCTTGTTGGTCGCTTTGGGACCCCATCCTACAGAAATGGTGCCAGAAATTCAAGCTGGGTTTCCCCTACCCAGTTAAAGCTTTCTGGAAACACCCTCATGGACACATCCAGAGGTGTGTTCCCATGGTGATTCTAAACCCCATCAAGAAGACAATGAAGTTAATCATTGCTGCTACAATGGGATTCACATTCAGTGGAATATTTACCACTGGTGTGAAATGTTTAGTTGCCATATATATACCTTAATATTTTAATTTTTGTCTTTTTTTCAAAAAATATTTTATTACTTTTATTTTACCTGTATGAGTGTATTGCTTGCATGTATGTAAGTGCACCTTTGTCATGCAATGCCTGAGAAAGACAGAAGAGGGCATCAGATTCTCTGGAACTGAAGTTAGGATAGTTGTTAATTGCTGTGTGGGTGCTGGGAATCCAAGCCAGGTTCTCTGCAAGAGCAGCCAGTGCTTTTGACCACTGAGCCATCTCTCCAGCTCCAATTGTCTTTTTTAAATTATACACTTGTTATTGCACCAACCTGATTACTTAGAATAACACTATACCATTTTTTAATTGATGTAAAGAAAAAGTTTAGGGGTAATAACACAGATGGTATACAAAGACCATAAAAGACATGTGTAAGTTACTAAAGTTTAGAAACAGCAACCTAAAGACTGAAGCTTGAATGGAAGAAAAAGTACTACTCAAAAAAAATTTAGAAAGAAAATCAGAACTCAGGGAGAGCCAAATAATTCTAAGCTTCATTTTTCTCCTTGATTCATAGAACACATTCCCCCCCCAAAAAAGTAAAAGAACTATCACTACCACACTGGAACTTCCCTTGGCTCTAGAAATGGATAAGAAACAGGTAACTCTGGTGATGCAAGAAGTTTCTAGCAAGGAGCTTCCATCAAGCCAGGGGATGAAGAGAGTCTCAACCTAGTTCTAAGATGATGTAGGCTGCTTCTTATGGCTTAGCCGTACTGGGGAGAGGCTAATCATCAGGTGAGGGTCTCTCACACCCAAGAATACTGCAGACACTGCAGGTAGAAACACCGATCGGGGTGCAGTCACTTGCCAGCCAACCCCTACCTCCGTGCTTCAGAGGTTACCCCTCATCCACTCTGCTTCCCTCAACCCTCCCTTTCCTTTCCTTCTTCCATCTCTCATCTGCTAACCTGGTGATAACTGTGCAGAAGTTTATTTTTCACTGTCCAAGTTTTTTCACTGTCCAAGTTCTTTCTTACATAAAGTTATTATTTCCTGAGTTTTAAATGTGAATGACTTCGCAGTTTTATATGGCTCAGTCTCTAAAAGGGTTAGAATTAGGTTGTGGGTTAGAATTAGGTCATGAGATGGTTTTTCTTCACATGTGGTCCTAAAATAAATATCATCACCAATTAAAACAGAGTGGGCAAAGATCCTTTTCCCCTGAGGAGACAGTAATGCAAGAACAGCCATGGACGGCATAGGGAGAAATGATGATCCTAGACCCAAGGTTCTGAGAATCACTGTATTTGATCTTCTTTCTCCTGTCCTGAGGTTAGGCCATTTCCAGTGGCAAAAAAAAACGGAATCTAGAGCAATTCACTATTAAGACAAGGTTTATCATTCTTTAAATGTTTCTTTATACCTTTCTTAAATATAAACCATACCTCTTAGAGAAACGTTAGAATGGATGAGTCGGGCAGAGAGGACTTCACATCACATTCCTTAGTACTGCATGACTTATAGTAAAGAAAGAGAAAGGAGACATTGGTGGGAAACTCTCTCAATCCCCAGCTCCTTCAATTACAAAATCATTAAACACTTCATTTGAGGAAGATGACCCTCAGTCTTAACTTGCGTGCGGGGGGGGGGGGGTCATAAGAATAGGCAGATGCATGTGCTTCATAAAATGGGGAGCAAGCTGTAAGGACGACAAATGTTCCTTCAGATGAATTATTCCTCAAAAGGCTCCTCACACCTGTTCTCCTGTGGGATTCAACACCCAGTGGAGAATCCTTCCCTATTCTCTCATGTCACTCCTTGGGCAGGGAAGGGGAAACAGGTGGAGTGGGAGATGCATAAGGCTGACTGCCTGGATTGCTCTCCCTCCAGAGTTTCATGCACTGCCAAAGAAGAAAACTTCCGTTCTGAAAAGAGCAAACTAAGGCTAAATATAACTTTTCCCAAGCAGCTTGGATAAAAGGGACTCATTTATTTCATGTAGATATTTGATTGCCAAAGGGATCACCCACTTCAATCAGTGCCTTGTAATGTCACCACAGGTCTTCCTTGGTATGCACTTAGGAGAGTACATAAACTAAAGAGAAGGCGACTGTCTGTTTAGGTGTGCATGAAGCTGGACAGTCTCCAAAGTCATTGGCAATGATCAGGCTTGGCAGGCAGCTTCCCAAACTGAGTTTTGTGCTTTCATTTCTTCACAGTTTGGAAAAGAATGGAGCATTTGAAGAAGGGTCCCAGAAAAATGGTAAACCTGGATAAAGCCACTCAAGATGATCAAGTGTGACATCATCTGCATGGCTGTCCTCTAAACCAATAGTTCTCAAATTCTTTAGAGCCCTACCAATGAACCAATATTCAAGAATCACCCTCACTCCTCCTAGATCAAAATATGGGTGCAGGTGTGAAGAAGGGACTCTTTATCACAAAGGCTGAGGGAAGTGGAGCTGATTTTGAGGAGTAAAATTGATTTGGATTTGTACATAACTGGTTACATTAGAATCATGAAGACAGAATCCTGTCCCAATATTCAAAAAAGTGGAGTCTGCAGACTACCCACCAATGAAGGAGACAGCACATAGGCTTTGACGCACGCCTTGAAATTTCACTCTACAAAAGGAGTATTAGAATTCTGTATCTAGATTTGATGGGTTAATCCTGCTGCTAGTTGCCCCCTTTCTTTTTTTATAAAACAAAGTCCAAACTCCTTAACAGGGACCAGGGCTCTTTAATTCTCCTTGCCAGCCACGTGTATCACATGGGATCAGGCTGGGAAAGGAGAATGGGCTGCATCTTCCTCAGTCAGGTCCCTGCCTTTGTGCCAGATGGTCTGAAGTGGCCCCTTGGTCTATTTGTGTCCTTTTCCAAATCTCCAACTCTTAACATTATACTCATCTTTCAGGCTGCAGTTCAGCCCCTCACTTCTTTCCCTGAAGATTTCCACTGTATAAGAGACGCAGTTACTTTAAGCATCTACCTTAGCATCCCACATAGTCCTCACATCAGCCTGAGGTTGGACATAACTACCCAGATCTATTACCAAACGACTGGTTGTACAGAAGAACCTCTGCACATGAGGCTCTGAAGGAGGAGCAACAAGCCCCTGGATAACAGTGAGAAGAGATTTAGAGTACGATGTGACATTAGCTGTGCCCACATGGACTCATATTTAGTCCTTTCTTATAGATTGGTGGTTAAGAGCAAGGAGTCTAAGGCCAGTAACCTGGATTCAGATTTCAATTCTGCCACTTACTGGTGGCCTTGGGTGAGTCATTATAAGCTCTCTGGCCTCCATGAAGAGGAGGATAATAGCATTCCTGTCTCATTAGTCTATTGCGAGGATTAGACAGGTTCGTGTTTGCAAAGCTCTCATCAGTATCAGACATACAGTAGCCATTAGGTAAACATCAGCTATTATATTTAGAAAGAGGTGGTGATATTGAAAATTCCTCAATTTAGGGGTAGAAGTCATTCTAATTTAATCCCTAAATCAAGAAAAACAAAAATGAGGCTGTTCTTCCGCACTCTGCCATTGCTTGGAAGTGGCCTGGATCTTTGAAGTGGTGGCTTCTAGAGCAGACAAGAGCAGTTCAAGCAGAAGACTCAGTGCTCGACAGGAGCAACCAAAGGGTGGCGGCACACGTGTTCTAATTAGCTTCTCTGTTGTGGTAATAAACCACTCTGACCAAGAACCACTCTAACCAAAAGCAACTAGAAGAGAAAAGGGCATATTTTACCTTATAGATTGTAGTCCATCATCAAGGCAAGCCAAGGCAAGAACTCAAAGCAGGAGACTGAAGCAGAAACCACAGAGGAACCCTACATACTGGCTAGTCCAGCTTGCTTTCTTCTACACACCAGGTGTATCCCCCTAAGGATGGTGCCGCCCAGAGTGGGCTGGTTCTTCCCACATCAACCATTAATCAAGACAATTCCCCACAGGCATGCTCTCAGGCCAGTCTGATGGAAGAAGTTTGTACCAAGTTGACAGTAAAAACTTACCAGCATAGCACAACATCCTAGGTATTCGGTGAGTGCTGGGCTGTACAGTAGAAGTGACAGAGCTGTCGAACAGAAGTGATAACACCCAGTGAACATGGCGCCGGTGTGAGCAGTGACAACCACAGCACTGTCCAGTAGACAGTAGGAGTCAATACACAGTAGGCAGTATAGGGTCAGACATCAGCCTCACTGGTACCCAGGGGAGAAATACATGGAGGGTGGACTTCGTCAACATTCAGGAGTCCTTTGTGAGGGCAATGTGACAAAGCCTTCCAGACTATCACTGGCCTGATAGTGAGATTGTTGAGAAAGCATTAAAACCATGTGCTTTGGATTCAGAAAGGCTTGTGTTTTACTCACTTAAACCTGTGTGCTGAGTAACTACTCTGTGTCCCAGACTTTACTCTGATTGGTAGAAGCCACAAAGAGCAACAGCAAAAGGATTCTTTGCACAGCGTATACTGCACTGAGGGGGTCTCAGGCCGTGGACAAGCAAGCAAATGATTTCATGGCCTGCCAAAAGAGCTGTGAAAACATGACTCAGGTGCTGACGAGTAGCCACGGGGTCAATGGGACAGCATAAGTCCGACAGCCAAAGAAGGCTGTCACTGCCTTTGTTGACAGTGCTGTCCACAATGAGAGCTCAGTGTCAAAAAGAATTTAGGATGAGCTGGAGGCAGCTCAGGATCTTAAGGCGGGAAAGGCTTGGCAAACTGGAGGAACCTTAGGAAGACTAGTAAATCTAAAACAAGGGCCAGCTAATTGTGGCCTACTGGCCCAACCCAGACTGCTGCCCATCTGTAAATGAAGCTCTCCTGGGATTCACCCTCACTCACTCCACCTGTCTCTTCATGTCGCATCTATGGCTGCTTTCTCGCTCTGCTAGCAGAGTTAAACCGTCATAAATCTATGACTTCAGCTCAGATGACTCAGTCAGTAAAGAGCACGCTATGCGAGCATCAAGAGCCCACAATCTTTCCCCAGAACCCACATAGGCAGTCTAGCCTACTTGGTGAGTTCCAGGCCAAATGAGAAACTCTGGCAAAAAAAAAAAAAAAAAGAAAGAAAGAAAGAAAAGAAAATGGTACCCAAGGAATACCACCTGAGGGTATCCTCTGGCTTCCACCGGTATGCACAGAAGGATAGAAAGAGAGAGAGAGAGGCAGAGACTGACTCTAAAAGTCAACAATATTTCCTATCTAGTCCTTTACAGAAAAGGTGTGTGGATCTCTGCTCTAAGGCTTGGTGAAGGATGGGCGAGAGAACAGAAAGGAGGTTTAAATAAAAGGAGAGTGGCAAGCTCCGAGGGCATTGTGAGCCATGGAAAAGGGCTTGGATTCTACTGCAAATGGAACGAGAAGCCACTAGAAGATTCCGAACAGGGGAGACACATGGTCTGATTGATGTCCTTACAAGGGCACTCTAGGAAATGTGAAGTAATGGGCCTTAGTGGTAAAGAGGATGCTGGGAAGCCGATCAGGAAATTTCCACAGAGGCTAGTGAGAGATGAAGGTGCTGGAGACAGGGATGATAGTGGTGCAGGCAGGACAAGTAGTCAGGATGCACTGTCTCGGGGGTGTGAACAGGCTTGAGAAGCCCAGCTGTGCTGTGTGAGCTTAGGCAAATTATTCAAATTTGTTCAACCTAAATTTCTTGCCAGTAAAACCCTTGTGACACTACTGTATGGGTTACAGGACAAAACTCAACTGAAGGACCTGTCAAAGAGGAAGTGTTCTACTGCTGTGGATCATAGAAACTGTTTCTGTGTGGCTGAAGGGTGAGGCCTATGGAAACTGCTCACCAAAGTAGTCAATGTCGTACTTTACTCTGACTAGGTGTGCCAGGTCCCTGAAGGCAGGGAAACCCTCTTGTCTATTTTTCTATCACCTAAACTGTGCCTGGCACATAGTGGATGTTTGATGAATGTTTATTGATTAAACTATTACATTTTTTAAGAAAGGGGAAATCTTATTCATTCTGCCATTTTTCACCAGAATTGATTTGTTTGTAAGACACTTAGAGCCCAGTTTTATGACAGAGAAACATGCTGAAGATTCAAAGGCCATTGTTTGTAAGGAGAGCCAGTGCCTAGAATCCTGCCTGTGTGAAGGAAAATACAGGCAGATGGCACAAGGAAAACTCCCTCCACCCAATAAAATGTCAGTTGTGGTAATAATATCTCAACTCTGAACTACAACATCATCATACACAAGAACTTCTATGACACCAAATGTGTCTAGACACAGTATCTCTTTACAGAGTGTTCCCCAAAAGCACCAAACACCATTTTTCTAATGTTAAGGGGTTTCCTACTTTTATCTCAACCCATGTAGACTTTCTGATCCCATGCCCAGTCATATTGAATAGTACTCCACTTTCCACTGTTCATCGTCTCCGGTTTATTGATTCACTACCTATAAAATGAATAGGAGTTGTTTTAAAATTGACATGGAGACTTCAAACCAGGCACAGTGGTACACACCTGCAATCCCCTCACTAGAGGGGTGAAGGCAGGAAGACAGGAATTCAAGGCTATCTTCAGTGACATAATGAATTCAAGGCCAACATAATCTACAGAAGACCTTTCTCAAAAATTTTTTTTCAATAAATTAAGATTTCAAAATTGTCAACTTTCTAAATTTTGGGCAATACCTGTAGGTTGTTATGGTCTGGATCTAAATTACCCACAGCTCATGTATTGAAACTCTTGGACCCCAGCTGATGGTACTATTTTGGTAGGCTGTGGCCTTCCTAGCAGAAGTGTGGTGTTGGGCACAGGCTCTGAAGGTCATACCCACTTTTGGTTCAAGCCCCAGTTTTCTCTACTTCCTTCTTGATTTGTCAAGATTTGAAAAAGTTCAGGCCACCACATACCAGAATGCTCCAGCTGCCATGCCTTTACCAAAACAGGGGACTATATCTGTGAAATTATGAAGGAGAAAATAAAAGCGAACATCTTTCCTTAACGTGTCCTCTCAGACTGTCACCATGATGAACAAATAACTTCTGTCTACATGAGTCCATGTGCATAGCTGAAGGCTACATAACAAGAAACAGTGCCAAACAGGAGAAACCTTCCTTTGAGTTGTTGGCCAGGATTGTCCAACAGACTCCCAAAATTACACAGGCTATTGCCACAGCCTTTGATTGCCTCCCAGGACCTGAAGGTGTAAGACCCTAATGCTGAAGACAGGATATACTTCAGAGGCTGGATTTGGAGCAGGAACTGACCTAGAAACCATTTTCCCTGAAGGTAAGCTCTAATAGCCCTGGAGAGCACTATACAAGTAGCCAAAGGAGAACATCTCTTGATGGCCCAACACCAGTTTCATGACCAAAAAAATCACATCAATGACTGGCACAGCACTCGGCACTGGTGTAGAAATGACAATTTTACATGGGGGACAATCAGCGGCTACCTAACTGGACTTAAAGCCCACTCAATGGATGGAAACTCATGTGTGATACTGTAATCAAAGCCAAATATACATGACTGAAGAGGTCATAGATCTTGGAAAAATCCCCAAGGCTGTCACATCCTTAGACTAATGTAACTTTGTACTAAGTGCAAAGTATGTATCCTTATATATACAGTCAAGTATCCAGTCATCACTCATCAAGAAGCTTCTGTTGCACTGGACAGAGCGACTACAGAGTACCACAACTGGTCACACACAGACATTGTGAATTGCCCATGCCTAAGCAGCACATCTACAATGCAATTTCTACACCAAGGCTCATGCAACATAGAACAAGGGGTAGAGAGGACACTAATGAATCTTTCAATTCACATTAATGAAGCTCCCTCATGCAACAGAGGGACAGTAACACAAAAGGTCACAAATGGCCAAAGAATGGAGATTAGGAGTCTGCAGAGTGTGGATCCCTGTACAGGACGCTTATATTAAGTTTCACTCACCCAAGGCTCAGGGGCCATTGAGGAAGATGAAATCAGAAAGATTGTAAGGGCCAGGGAGAAGAGGTGTGATCATATGGAAACAGAATCTTACAAGCCCCTGGGAACCTGCTCCTATGAACCTACAGCAATGGTGTTGGCATGCACAAGACCCATACAAACTCAAGCAGACAGAAACCCAGCATGGAGCTGGAGAAATGGGTAGCAGACCCCAATCTCTGCTGAAGTAATCTCTACTGATTACTATTGGGTCTTCCTAAAGCGAGGGACTCCAGATAGGTGGACTCAACCTCAGTGGATGAACCTGCACTGGGGAACATTTGGGGATACAAACAACACAATAGATCTTAACACAGATGGAAGAATGTATGGATTCCAGTTGGGGGGCTTTAAGGAGTGCCAGTGGGGAAGGGGTATAAAGATGATGAAGACTGATTGAGATATTCTGTATGAAATACACAACCATTCAAGAAAAAAAAAATAATTAATCACCAGTCTCCAAAACAGACTAGAAATCTACAATTTTTTCTGAGACAGGATATTACTCAATAGCCCAAGCTATCCCAAAATCCACTATGTTGCCCTAGGCTGACCTTGAAGCTGCACTGTTTCTCCAGCCTCGACTTCCCAAGTGCTTAGTTACAGATATTGAGTTAACTACATTTGGCTTCTACTCCTAAATATTTAAATTTTATCATCATAAAACATACAAAACCATCTAAATGATTATTTCAAATAAGACTGAGCATACTATAAGTGGAAAATGGCACCTATACAATATACTTCGAAATGACTCTTTTATTAAAAAGTGCTAAAATACCATAATGATCATATAATTCAAAATTATAAAAACCCTCAACAGGCTAAACAAACAAAATGTAGCAAGTACATATTTACATGTTGTATTCACATGTGAATACATGTGAAACTAAATGTATCCTTGCAACACACAAGTTACTGCTTCTGAAAAAAATAGCTAGAATTCCTCTTAAATTAACCAAATAAGAGTAAATGCGAGGATGTCTTGGTGAGGTCATCCGATCATGGCCCCGCTACGTTAACTCATCCACTGAGCTGACAAAGTACTAGAAATGAAAGTAAGGCAGGGGTAAGGGGGACAGCGTCCTCAAGAAGAAAATCCCTCATAATAGCAAAGACAAGCTAGAAATCCTTGAAACATCAGGAGTAGCCATGAGAAGGGAGGTGGTTTTTTTTTTTGCTTTTTTGTTTTTTTGTTTTAAACACAGAGCCTGGCATCTCACAAATAACGTATGTTCCATATTATGTGGCAGTTGCTATGGTAACAACCTTTATTTTCTGAAACAGTACACAGATGTGTACAACATACTAACTTGCTGGTTATAAATTACAGCTTTTTCCCATAGTTCAATAACTTAAGAACTCTGCGTTTTTGAAATCTCAGAAGTTCTGTTGTTATTAAATTTCTTTTATGAGATAATTTTCCTTGTACTTTGAAAATAAGAGTGTTCCCAAGCAGGCCAAGAAAAGGGAGCAAGGAGAAAAATGGAGCATCCCAGAGAGTTGTGGCTGAGTATCACTCAACAAAAAGTCTTCATGAAGCACCACTTTTGAAATGAGAAGAAAATTATTTTAATGAATTGTGCATCATATACAATAGCTGTGAGAAATAAGATGTTAGCACAGATAAAGTCGAAAACTGATTTCTTATAAGGCGCTGTATTTGCAGTTTTACAATAAATGAACCTTAATTCTTAGAAATCTCTAGCGTTAAGATAACTTTATGTACTACAATGGTGTAAGGCAGTGAATTAGCCTGGTTATTTGACTTCAAATGAAAATTTTTGGATCTTGAAAGAATCTGAGCCTGTGGGGGGGGTGGGGGGGGGAATGGTATCACTATACTTAGTAAAGCATAGCACCCTTTTGTCAGGTCAGAAAACAGAATACAGAGTTTTGCTTGTTGGGATATTTTTTTTCTTTTTATACTTTAACCTTCATCAGAAGATAGCCATCACATAACTTCCACGTGTCATAATTAACATTTACATTTAAAAGTTTGTTTATAAACTAAAACATATTTTAATTATTCGGATAGTATAAGTATGTTTAATGAACAGTAACAAAGTGCCCCTTATTTTAAAAGTCCAGAGATCATAGATGGATTTTCACGATACACATGAAACATTTGGAAATGCTATTCCAAGTCACAACACGGGCATATTCGCATCCAAAATTGTCTTCCTGGAGGAATGGCAGGAAGAGAAACACCTGAATAATGAGCACAGAAGAAAAATCATTTTGGAGAGCGTACACCGTTAAGTGGCTGTTGAGATTTTCACTAATGTTTTCCCCACAAGTCCCTTTCTGTATCTTTCCCAGATATATTAAAACAGAAGCATCACTAATCCATTCAGATCCTTACGTTATCAAAGACAGTTATCGCCTCCCTGGGACTCACAAGCTAGAACTTGGAACCTGGTAGCAAAGGCGAACTTGGTTGCTAGCTGCATTTCTAAAGTATTACTTAAATTACATTTAAGTCATAAGATAATTATGAACTTTCTTCTCTTTTATATTTATATGGCATATTTATTGAATCGCACAGTATGCTTTTACAATAAAGTGCTTTTTACGTTGCCGCCTTTGTTCATCCAAAATAAAACTGACAGTTATCCTTTTATAAGCTATTCCGAGAACATTTTCTCTCCTTTGAAGCTGATTGATGCACTACTTTAAATGTTCCTGCAAATATCTTTTCAATTCAAGTTTTTGCATAATGTAATAAGAAGATAAAAGAATTCTATACTTCAGCAAGAGACATTATCAAGGGCATTAACATGTTCCTAATAGCAATAAACCCTTTTAACTGTCTGATGGAGAACACGCTCCCACCAAACCACCACATATTATGGTAATTGGCTCCAATTTCTGAATCTTACATTGTAAAGTTACAAAGAGTTAGGTAGAACTGGAAAACAACGCAGAATACTCGTCTTGTTACGAATCCCATTATGAAGTGTTTGCTTTCTATCTCTAACGAGGACAGGTCTGATCTGCTGAGATGTTCATTACTGCGCTATCATATTTTTTGTATCCTGTCTCCTTTTTGATTTCTACTCACTGATATAAATACATTTTTTCCCAAATAACCCTTTCCTAACTTCAAAGCATCACAGTAACATGAACAGCATTTTCCCTCAGACTCTGTAGCCCACGGGTTCTCTGTGCATGTCTGAGTTACAGGGCATCCGCTTCCGGAGTTCTCCCATCCAGGGAAGATACAACAGAGGGAAAAGATGCTGTGAGGATGCTTTAGTTTTTCTTTACAATGCACTACTAAATTACACAAGTAGCCTTTCCATCCCAGCCAAAAGGAAATATAATTCCCAACTAAAGTTGAGCCCAGATTCTGTAAAATTAAATAGCGCAGAGAAAATCGTTCTTGGCTCTCTGACTCTTTGATAGGACGCAGACAGGGGAGAATTGACACCAGCCAGGGCTGGGTGATTAACCTGCAGTTTAGGTTGCCCATCATGCCGGGAAGCGTCTCTGAGGCCGGCGCCAGCAACTTGCTTGCTTCCAGAAGCGCAGGTCTATCAGGATCCACACTCGGCTCTGAGAAAGCTGTCATTTCACGACTCTAAAACAGCTTCTGATGTAACGTACAAGATGTCAAGAAGGAAAGAACAATACAATAAAAACCAAAAGAGGAAAACTATTTCAATTAAGAAGCGTTTCCTTACCGGTCCTTAGAAACCACATAAAATAAAAGCTGTCAGCATCAATCTGTGCTTAAAAGGTTGATTTCTGTGATGGCTACATACAACCATGTAAGGACAGTGGGGAGATACAAATTATTCACAGAGCAGCTGAACTTTAAAAATTCGTTTCTCACTATTTAGATATTTGGTTATCCAATTTGCCTAATGGATCCAGGGGAAAATGTTCGTGTGACAGGTTGGAACAAGAGAGAAAGAAAGAAATCCTCACACAGGGGTGGGGGACTAACCAGACCTATAAGAAGGAGTTTTATGTATTTCCAAGGATTTGAACTTTAATTGCAGGTAATTAAAAGCCTCATATGAATTCTAAGAACAGTCTTTTTTATTGCTATGATTTTTCCAGTGATGTTTGAATGTTTTTTTTCAGAGAAAGATAACTTTTTCTTCAAGAACTGCCCAGTCACCCCAGTAATCAGATACCCTGAAGGTGAATTGAGGAAGAAATTCTTACCTTTGAGCTGAGAGTATAGAAATATTAAATAAAAATATAAACATTACGAAAAAACAAATGAATAAAATTCCTACAAATGTGGCTTTTCATGAAAAATGTCACTTTCATTCTCATTTGATTTTTCTCTCTTAAATTTATTTATTTTAATTGACATAAAATATTATGTATCACGTACATGTTTTAGTGAATATACACTTATATATACATTGTGAAATGTTTAAATCTAATGAAAAGACACAAGTTCATTTGTTTTCAAAATACGCTGTTTAAGAAACATATTATATTTCCATCTTATTATTAGAATTTTTATGTCTTGCTTTTTATTCCGTGATTTCTGTTGAAAGGGATGGTAAGAAGGGAAAAGATGAATTCACTTGTTCTTTCCAAGCTGACTTGGTATGCCCCTTTCAGTGGGCTTTTCCTGGGACCTTTGTTTAAAAAAAAAAAAATCAAGTTTTTCTGAAGGAGAATACTTAAAACAAAAATTCACTCCATCATCAAATCAAGAACTTTTCTTAAAGTACATCTCCTACAAGCAATAAAAGAAACAGCCTAAGAACACCCTCCAATCAAAAGAAGAAAAATAACAAAATCAGCTTGCCCATATTTTTCCTTAATATACTTAAAAGAGATAAAACCTCATTGATGCCTCTAAAAATAAAAACGAGGAAAGGGCAACGTTATTGATCGCCTGCAAACCAACGAACGTGTAGCTTATTGATAACATTAAACACCACCTAAGCCTTTAGTGATTTTCAACCAAAAGTCCGCTTCTGAATGAAGGCTTAAATCGTCGTATTAATATATTAGAGAGAAAATTACCATGGGAGACACTTGGAAATTAATTAAAAACCCTGCACTCAGTTTGTTTGTGAGAGAAGATAAATATCACACATGGGAAAAGATGCCTGACAACCGCCATAGTTTTCAGATCCAAAATTAGCCCCTGACAGCTATGTCTTTGTATGAGTCTCCTTGGGGTGCGGTAAGTAGAGACGTGGAATATGAAGATTCCCGATAGGGGTATTTATTACTGACACTTCCGAAACATTCCATGCGTGGCATCAGCAAAGTACTCCTCACCTCAGACCGAAATGTCAGGTTTGCATCCAAGATTTTTTTTCCATTCCTCTTCCCCCACCTTCCCACCCCTCCCTCCCCATCCGCCACTCCCCACCTTCTTTTCCTAAATATGATCTTTTTCAGAAGTTCAACAGCAGCCCCTGGTGGAATTCCGCAGTTGCTTCAGCCTGAACAGAGTTGTTGAAGCAACTCCATCTATGCTATCGATAAAAAGAAAGCATGTTTGTGTGGATATTACCACATTGGTACGGCTTCCTAGAGGTCAGGGACCAGAACACGACCCTCGATGTTCAAATCCAGTGCTTCGTGATGGTAATTTTAGTCTACTTAGGGAGCTGGAGTTTTGGGGAAAAAAATTATATACATACCAAACAATAAGCATGGCTCAAAGGTCCTAGTCATTTTATGCCTAAAGACCAACAATTAACTGCTCTGGAATAATGCTTACCACAGAGTGATTAAAAGCAAGAGACTCCACATGGGCGGGCTAGCAAAGCACCATTTTGTTTAGCTCATGTTGTGACAGATTCAACCTTATCACTTAGCAAACTAAGCCATATGAAGTGACAAAGAAGGGATTCCTTTGGGTCAGTGCTCAGAAAGCAGCCCAGAATGCCACTGTCCAGCCCCATAAGGAACAGACAGCTTGAAACACTCCCTGGAGAGTCAGCAACCATCTCCCACCCAGTGGGTAGTCTCGAGTTAACCTAGGGGAGGAAGCACTGTGCAGTTCTTGTGAGGAGTACCCAGGGTTAAGTGTGCACACTCAAGAAAGGGCCGAGACCAGGCACTCATCTCCGGTCCTACTTCCTCTGGGCTCACAGCACGAAGGCATAGTGCTCCCACCAGGCTCTGTGTCCCAGGAAGAATCACCCCAGAAGGGCTACTCTCCCATTCACATGAAGTACGATGTGGGCTACAGGCAGCTCTGCTGCCAAGCAAGGAGAGGGAGAGTTGGCATGGTGAGGAAGACTGCTTTACTGAGGGATTCGCAAGTGTGCCAGCATGGGGCAGAGTGGCATGCACTGTCCTAGAGGTCCAGGTTAAGACAAAGGACCCACGGGGTTCGTGAATTTATTCAAAATCTTATGTTTGTGTAGTTTGACTTTTCTTACATGATGCAGTTTATTAAAAGGAAAATAAAATAATACAGTTAAACTTTAATATAGATTTATGATAAGTACTAGAATACAATAAATACTATTTAAATGTGAAAAGGTGGCTTTTTAAATTTAAAGGAACTGTACTTCACAGTAGCCCTCTGTTTGCCCCTGAGGCCTCTTCCATTTCTAGACTGACATCATGAAAAACTGAATCAACCACCTGATGAGTTGAGACTAGAGAGAATCCCAGGACAGGCCACTTACTGAGAGCACAAGAGAGCAAGAGGCATACAAAAAAGTAAGAAATGGTTTAAAATGAATTATAATGTAGTAGGAGACATAGTTTTATGTGGATAATTTTAATGAATAGATTTAGCAACATACAAATGTAAGGGACACAGTGGGGCCCTTTCTTCAGTCAAGGGTCATCATGGGCTTCCTACAAAGATTAAGAAAATGTTATAAATTAAAGTTGTGGGTGGTGGCTCATACCTGTGATCCCAGCACCTGAGAGCGTGAGACCGGAGGATTAGCATGTGTTTGAGACCAGCTTGAGATACACAGTGAGTTCATAATATATATGTGTGTGTGTGTGTGTGTGTGTGTGTGTGTGTGTGTGTGTAAATATATAGAGAGAATTTATACATAAATATAAAGAGAGATAATTATAGAGGAGAATTGCTATGAGCCATGGACCCAGACTGTAAGGTGAGCATCTCGAATACAAAAATCCACAATCCAAAATGCTCTAGTATCTGAAAGTTTTGGGGTACCAATACTGTTCAAAGTTTCTGATTTGAGGGCATTGTGGATTTGGAATTTTCAGATTAGAGATACCTAACTGGTAAAGTCCATACAAATATTCCAAAATTTAAAAAAAAAAAAAAAAGCCTCCAAAATCTGAAACACTGTTCCCAAACATTTAGGAAAAAGGATGCATAATTAAAGAACTATGTGCCAAAGACCTAGAGGCACCTTGATATTGCCAGAGCATGAGCTCTACAGGTGGCCCGTGACAGGGGCAGAGGCTAGAGAAGTGGGTGAGGCAACAGAGATTGTGACACTGGCTGAGTTAGAGGCTGCAATGGCCAAAGTAGGTTTGAGGGAGGACGATGACACTCTAAAGAAGTACTTCTCAAAATATGTCCTTAAGTGCCCTCCACAGGCCTCCAGACAGCTCCTTGTAACGCTGATTATTAATGCTGCCCTCGAATGTCACAGCTGGAGAGGGACCTAACAGATCATTAAAACCAGTCACTTTCAAGCCATTCTGTGGGGGCCACAGGATGGCAGAGCAAGAAAGCACCAGGCTGATTCCTCAGGTCCTACCAAGGTGGTCTACTTTCCCAACTGTGTGTACCAGACTTCCTGACCAGACTGGGTGTGAATCAGAAAATCACATTTTGCAAGCTACTGACCACCTCTCCCTTTTTATAGAAAGACAGCTGTGGTCAACTTGTCCACAGACCCAACTTTACAGCAGAGGCTGGGCACACGCCAACTCCAAGTGTCCTCTATGCTGTAGACGCCTCTGCTGTCTACATTTGGCTTTTACCACGCTTCACCAACCTAACATCAAAAGCCCCTGTTAAAAGCACTCATCTGCTTCTTTATTTTATTCATTGAGCAGATATTTACTGAGCATCTTCTATGTGCCAACGCCTTTCTGACCAAGACCCCTTGAACATTTCTTTGAACCCCCAACTGTCATGTTTTTCTCCTTAGTGTTTTCATGGCACCCCAATTGTGTAGTGTTCTGCTGTAACTGGGTATGATATGATCTAAGAGGTTAGTTTCACCTAAAATAGGAGGATAATTATCAAAGGTGTGAGCAACTCAGTCACTGGAGGATTGCAGGTAATCTGTACTTTTAAGCAAATATTTAAAAATATGTTCTTTAATCCATAAAGTGCTTAAGGTATAATAAGATGGTCTCCATCTTTCGGGGGAGGGGCACTGAGATAGGGTCTCCTCATAGCCCCAGTTGGCCTTGATGTTGCAGAGATTCCCCAGCCTCTGCCTCCAGAGTGTTGGGATTAAAGGCGTGCATTACCATGCCAAGCTTCTCCACCGGTTTTAAAATTATCTTTTCATACAGATTCCAAAGCTAACTATAAATGATGCTTCAAAACTCAGTAAGTTTCAATTTATCAAATTTAGAACTGGTATCCAAAACAGGTATTGGGACATAGAGTTTTCAAAACATGAAAATGCAACCAAATGAATTTTTTAACCTTCTGTTCCCTTCATACTAACTTAACAGACAGGGACCAGCAGGGTAATTCCCCAAACAACGAGAAACAAATCCTTGCTTGACCTAAAGAAACAGACGCAAATGCTGGCTGAGGGCTTCTGGAGACTTAATGATCTTTTTCTAAAGGATGCTGGGAAGGCAGCAGTGGGTTGACACCTCCCAGGCTGTGTGAGTCAGGATGGGAAGTGGGGGAGGGTGGCTGAGGAGGGCCCCCTACCAGTGGTTTTCCAAGGAGGCGAGATGGGACGCGTTCAAGAACATCCCATCACAACTCCCTCAGTCTGGCTGGGGTACCCATCCTTTCTCTTATTAAACCGTTAAGATTTCAGGAAGTCAAGTCTTTCTTCACGTGCCTTCCACATGTCATCCTTACTTTCTGCACTCTCATTCACGAATAATGTTTAAGATCAGAATCTCTGAATATACCAATATTTATATACAGCAAGTTAATGGAGATGGGCAGACAGAGAAGGGGAAAGAAAAGGGAAAATCCCTGATTATAAGCCAAATGGATTTGACCTGCCTGTTTAGAACTCCATTTCTTTATAGAAATCAAATGACTTGTCTAATATTATCGCACCCGTTGTTCTCACACGAGTGCATTATTGAGACTAGGGAAGCAATGAGTACACAGCTTTAAAAGTCAAGTAAAAGCATAGTTGTTTCCAGAACCCCTCCACACCAGTTTCCTTTAGATTATAAAGGGGGATTATGAGAAGATGCACAGAAACTCTGAGGAAACAAGCATCTGCTTACTGTCCATCCCCATTGCCAAGTAAATGCAAAGCTGAAAGTTCTTTTGAGATGCCCATGTTTCTGCTCTTTTGATCTGGTGTGCTACTGGTTTAACCTAGCAGCAACAATATACTCACTGGACGTTTGCTATGCACCAGCCTGCACAGTAATGAACAAGAGAAGTTGGTCCCTCTGCTCTCTTGCTCACCTGGTCACACCTGTCACTACATGGTCAGTCATCACTGGAGGAGTTATATTTCTTTCTAAATTCAGTTATGTTTGTCTATAAGCTCGCTTGTGTAAAAAGTGTATAAAATGATCTCAAATTTCTTTAAGTCCATCCTTGTCCTGAATAGCAACATTGGTCTAGTGCCTCCTTTAGGTATCTAACTTCCTTCTTCCTGGGAAGTCCTCTGGCTGACCTGAGAACTGGTCTGATCTGATTTTAATGACACTGAGTTGCAAATTAATGGAATTCCACACTGTGCATGAAGACTTACTGGGAACATTTAACAAAAATACCTTAAGTGAGCTCTTCTAACTTCTGAAAGTACAGTGTGACCAAAGATGCCCCAGAACACAGCACGTGAGTGGGAAACAGGAGACTGATGGGTGCAAATTTTCCTAGGAAGACCTTGGAGGAATCTAATGAAATGACAAGTGATCCAAGCCTCTGATGTGACTATTAAAATTAGCACAACTCACACACCTTAAGCTGAAAGGTCAAACCTACGTAGGTTTAACATATAGTCGGTTACCCGTAAAAAGGAAATTGTTGAATTAAAAAGATGGAAAATGTAACTCAGTCCTAGAAGACAATATTTCTAGAATATGGAACATCTGATACCTACAGTTGTCAAATTCATGGAGGCACAAAGGAGAATGCAGTCTTTAGCAACTAGAAGGTAGGATAAAGAGGAATTATGGTGTGATGGGTAGACAGTCTCAGTTGAAAAAGACAAAAAAATGTTCTGGAGATGGATGATGGTAACAGTTTCACAACAGTGGGAATACACCTAATGCCAGAGAACTGTAAACTTAAAATCAATGAAATGGCAATTTTTATGTTAAGCATACGTTATCGCAGAAAAAACAAAATAGACACTGGTAGCAGAAAAGAAAACTGGATTATCCATATTGACAAAGTCTGCCATAATTTACTCATATAAAAACTGCCTTCTTCGTATGTAAAATTTTAAACATAATGCCAAATTCAATGTTACTCAAAAGGACCAAGTAAATTCTTGGATGGAAAAAAAAAAAAAAGAGCATTGCTTATCTAAGTATTTGACAAATGTCTGCAATTATTGCTATATCTCTCCTAAATATTTCAGTCTACTGTATGTTACTATAACTAAAAATACTATCTAATCCCTCTGAAAAGTCAGTAAGTACCAAATGTAAAATGTGTTGTCTGCCTAAGGAGTCCCAGAAACACGTAACTCTTTTTTTTCTATTTACCAGAATGCTCTAGAACGTCTGAGGAGAATTTTCAAGAAAATGCACATTAGAAAGTTTAATTACATATTTATTGAATGCATATTTTGGATAAAAGTACTGCACATGGTGCTCTGAGGGGACAGTGCAGCAAGCATGTCCCTGTCCTCAAAGAGGTTGCCGTCCCGAGAGGTCAATCTCCTACAAGATCCCAATGCCATTCTTCAAGGCCAACCTGGATGAAGATGAGAAGACCTAAGATTTGTTTCTAAACTATGAGAAGCCTTTGGTTGAATCACGGTGTCTTATTCCATAGCTTAAAGGATATATTTTCCTTTATGCATTTTGATATTTGAGAATAATGAATTCAAGAATTACTGGAAAAAGAAGGTCTGTAATTGACAGCCTAGGGAAACTATGCAAAATCCCGTCAAAATTCCCACCAGGAGCAGAAGAGAAGTGAACGTAGATACAGTCTGAAAGCTTCCCAAGCTTGCTCCACTGGAATTCTAATTACCAAGACCCCTTCAGGCAACTTTTCAGCTCTTAATTTAAATACAGGAAGTGTTTCCTTAGGCTCTATAATACCTTGGCAGAGCTGATCCTATTTCCTAAGATTAAATAGAAGAAAACTCTTCTCTCAGGAGATTGAAACCCACACAATAAGATCATTCATTAGAATGTTCATATGAATCCAAAATGTACCCGTCAAAGAGCAAATGTCTTCGTTATAAAGTCACACCGGGGCAACGGCGACCGGAGCTCTTGCTGGTTCAACTCTTGAGTCAGCATTTGTGAAATACAAGTTCTCAGGCAAGAGCTACTGAAAGCTCAGTGCATTTGAAATGAAACCAAGTAAAAAACAACTAAACAAATAAATAAAATTCTTTTTTCTAAGTAAAAAAAAAAAAATTTAAGCGGGGCAGTATCACTTGTTTTTTAACAATTTTAATGCACTTATTTTGCAGTGCTGGGAATCCAGCTGCAGTCCTGGCTCACAGGCAAGCCACCCTCCCTCTGAGGTACACCGCCAACCCTTGCTTTTCATCAATGACAATAAAGCTGTAGCCCTCTGCTCTAATCCTTACTCCACTTCCTATCATTTAAGATGTGATTCCAGTGGGGGAGCTACGTGGGGATGCCAGTAAGGAAGGGAGTGTAAAGATGATTAAGATTGACTGAGATGTTCTGTATGAAATACGCAAGGATTCAATTTTTTTTTTTTAAATCTTAGAAACAGGAAAATCTGGTAAGCTTTTGAAAGTCTGCATTTGACCTGTCAGAGAACAAAAACTTAAGACCAAAACACATTACTCAAAGGCCAGCCTGGAGGGGAAGTGGGAAGAGCATGTTTCTGGAACTTATTTATTGTCCCGAGGAAACTTTTTAATTTCTTGCCATACCTCTGTAAATTTACATCACCTCACTAAAATTGATAGCTAAATAGTGTTCTGACAGTGTTGTTGAGACTTGTGTGTCAGATTTAAAAATGTTATTGTGGAGGCTTACTTTGATGGTAAGATTTTTAGAAGCCTATTTCCCTGCTAAACAAATGTATTATGGAGTGATGGATAACAGAGATTCAAAGGATTACAATGAGAGATCAAGGCGTTCACCTGCAACATCTATCGCATTGACAGCCGACTTTATTGAAGTTTTACAATATTAACTGCCTGTTTCTGGACTGGCTTAGCCAGGTAGGTGATTATCAATTTATCACCAGTCAAAACACAAATTGCTTTATGTACAGCATCTATGGCATAATCATGTACCTTGAATCCAGTCAAAATGATCTTACTATGGTGAAAAGAAACATTAGTTGGCAACTTCTCTAATCAAACTGTGTCTTAGTTTGACAGAACATCTTTCCTGGAGCATGGATCGCAAATGTCTTTCTCCAGAAAGAATCAAAGCCCAAGTCTGGGATATACAGAGGGCACGAGGTTGTTCACTCTCTCTTCTTGAGCCTCACTTTCTCTAATTACACCTCAGTCCCACCCCAGCAACAGCAGGTAAAAAAGTGAGCAGTCTTCAAAATCCTCTCCATAGTAAAGGGTTTTGACACTGAAATTCCATCTTCGTAGTGATGGAGTTCACTGGATTATATGCATGAAATTACCTAAGATCACCAAGAATCAGAACCAATAAACCTGTGTTACCAGTTTGACTCACTTGTCAAAAATAGCAAGAGCTTTGAAGTTTTATAATTCTGTCCTGGTTCTATCCTCCAACAAGGTGTAATCCTCCAGATATCAGTTATCCTTAGTATCCACTCAATTAAGATTTGTTCAACGAATGCATGGAAAGAAGGATGCGACCTCAAGATTTTTGTCACCTCAAGCAAGAACTAAAAGCTACACTAGAAACCAGGGATATGGCTCAACCAAAGAAGTGCTTGCCTTGCAAACAAGAGAACACAAGCTTGATCCCCAGATCCCTCCTTTTAAAAAGCCAGTGTGGTGACACATGCTGCCATCCCATCCCGAGGATGTGGAAACAGGTGGCTTCCTAGGGTTCACTGGCCAGTCAGCCTAGCCTACTTGGCAAGGTCCAAGTAGGAGAGATGCTGCCTTCGATAAACAATGACACTCAAGGTTGTCAAGGTTGTCCCTCTGTCCTTCACATGCATATGCACACATGGGCACATGTACACACACACACACACACACACACACACATTTATACGCAAAAAGAAACAAAAAAGTATAGGAATGAATGAGACATACCAGAGATGGCAAATACTAATAAGTGTCCCTGAAATCCCAGTAGATATGAAAAGAAATTGAGGCAAGAGCCATGTTTGAAATATGAATTTTTCCATAAAAGATGCAAGATGTCAAACCTAAATCGGGAAATACACATTACTAGTCATATCATAGTAAAATCGACAAGTGACACAATGAAAAACAGAAGCCATAGGGACAGCGAAGAAAGCATCTTACCTTCAGGGGAATTCCAAATAAGTTCTCAATTAAACCGCAGAAGTCAGAAAACAAAATAAAATGATATTTTAAATGCTGAAAGAAATTGCTGGCAATGTAGTATTCTATCATCAATGAAAATATTCTGCACATTTAGAAGGATTAAAAAAATATTTTGTTTCCAGTACTGGGGAGGCAGAGGCAGGTGAGTTCAAGGCCAGCCTGGTCTACATAAGCAAGTCCCAGGCTAGCCAGGGTTACACAGGGAGACCCTGTCTCAAAAAAAAAAAAAAAAAAAAATTGTTTTCAAAAGATTCATGATAAAAGAAACACTATAGGGACTTCTTTTTTTTTTAAGAGCCAGAATCATCCAACTTTAATAACTTACAGGCACATGCAAAAAAAAAAAATTTTTTTTTTAAAGTTAAAATACAGAGGACACACACGGCTTATTAAAAGGGCGGTGGATCCACAAATGTGGGGAGGGTTCTTGGCACTTCCAAGCAGACACAAAAATAAAGATTACTGTGACCGAGTTCCTAGAAGAGCAGCTGAGGAGACCCCCAAATGCGGGGGGATAGTTCTCATCCATCCCAAATACATTCTCTGAGCAACTTTCTACACCCCTCCCCCCAAAATATACATCAAAATAAAACAAAAGGAAAGGAGAAGCAGGGTTGAGACAGAGACAGCATTTACGTTTACGTCTGAAGTCTTGCCGTGAAGATGGCACACTGAAAGACTCCTCCTCTCTCATTCCCAGCCCCATGTGGAACCAAAACAAGACCTCTTGCTCCTCAGTCCTTTATAGTAGATAAGTCCAGCTGCCAGGCTGGAAGGTCACAGGCCCTGCCTTACTATCCACATGTACTGACTCCTAGTAGTACCGATGGGCAGCCTTGGGTCACCGTTTTTCTTGCCCGCGAGGGCAGCTTTCGTCCTCTTGAGGATCATCTCGTGCAGGTGTTCCAGGCGTGGCTGCAGGTCCAGCCCATCCACGCACTGCAGCAGTGAAGTCCGGCACGTGGGTGAGCGAGGCAGCTGCCAGCTCTCGCTCCGCCGGCCTCTTCTCCACCTCGGCTGGGCTCAGTGCCAGGCGCTGGTCCAGCTTGTTGGCTATCACCAACACCAGCACCCCCTGGTTGTCCGAGGCCCTTCTTAACTGGTGGAGCTCCACGTTGGCTGCTCAGGCTTTTCAGAGTCCACCACGGACACCAGTCTGCCTTTCCTGCAGGTGTGGGAGCACCACAGCAGTGCAACTTCTCCCTGACCCTCAACATCCCACACTTGGAAGGTGATTCCACTGGACCTCCCCCAACCCCCACAGGCACTGGGATCTTCTCGGTATTGAAGCCCTTGATAGGGAAACTCTGGATAAACTCCTTGAACTTGGGTGGTAAAGGAGGGAGGTTCTTTCCAGCTGAGTCCAGGTCAATGACCACAACATGCAGGACTTAGAAATGGGGCAAAAAAGACAACAGTACACAGCCCCTTAGCCACCATTCTGCCTGAAGGGACTTCTTCAAACAGAAGAAAGATGATCCCAGACAGAAAGACGAAATGCAAGAAAGAAGGAAGAGTAACAGAAAGGTAAATATGACTATAAACATAAATGCTCTTGACTACGAAGCAACAGCAATGTTTCGTAACATTTAAAAGACATTTACACTTTAAAATACAAGACAATAGTAATAACAGCCAGACTGGAAAAATGGAATTAATACTAAATTCAGGAATATGCATAAACCCAGACACAGTTTGGGAAGGGATAAAACTAAGAATTTACATTAGATTTAAGTAAAGGATGGATGTTTTGTCTAATAAATATAATTCCAGTGAGGCTAGGAAGATGGCTCAATGGGTAAGAATGCTTACTCTGTAAGTATGAGGATCTGAGTTTGAATCTGAAGCACCCACGTTAAAAAAAAAAAAAAAAATCCAGGGACTAGTGAGATGGCTCAGTGGTTAAGAGCACTAACTGCTCCTGCAAAGGATCCGGGTTCGATTACCAAAACCCATGTGGTGGCTAACAACCATCTGTAACTCCATTTTCCAGGAGATTCAACGCCCTTTTCTGACCTCCAAAGGCATTGTACCGCACCGGGGCACTTACATGTATACAGGCAATACTTTGATACACATAATGAATGAATAATTTTTTTTTTTAAATCCAGGCATGGCCTCACATGCCTGTAACCCCAGTGTTAGGAGGCAGAGACAGGCAGATTCCAAGAGTTGACTGATCAGCCAGTCTAACCAAGATGGCAAGCTTTCATTTCAGTTCAGTGGGAGATTCCATCTCAAGGCAAGAAGGTTCGGAGCAATGTCCTGCTACAAAGGCAGCAGTGAAGAAGCGATCACATTCTAGATGTATTCTGAAAGTAGAAAAAGGTGACATTTCCTGACAGATTAGATGAAAGACGTAAAAGAAAGAAGGATGACTACCAGGGTTTTGATTCAAACAAATGGAAAAGCAGAGCTGCCGTCAGCTGAAAAGACGAGGACTGAATACAGAAAGCTGGCACAGAACCAATGTCACGTTCCATGTTAGGCATGCTATGACTGCTTTCCTGTCCCTCAGCAGCGCTCAACATTGACACACTACACATTTTATGTCTTTACCATCTATATTCATCCACTTTGATCTTTCTCACTGCTATGTCACCAACGTCTAGAATAAATAGATTTTTATGTATTATTTTTATTTTATGAGTAGACTTCCTGCATGTGTGTAAATGCAGTACCTGTAGAGGTCAGAAGAGGGCATCAGATCCTTGGTACTGGAGTTACAGAAGAAAAGTTAACTCTCATGTGGGTGCTGGGAACTGAACCCGGATCCTCTGCAAGAGCAGCCAGTGCGCTTAACTGCTGAGCCATCTCTCCAAACCAATAAATTCATTCTTTTAACATGTATGAAGTGCTTCTGAAATGGTATGGCCATGTCATTTCAATACAATAAAGCATATCTTGTATCTTACAATTGCTAGATAAAAATGCAGGAGGGCTAGGTTAAGCTTGCACATCATATAAACAATGATACACTTTTTGTATAAATATGCCTTATACTTAATATTCAAATATGCAAGTCCCATACTCATATTTTAATTATGAAACATATATAGAAGAAAAATTATTTATAATTTGATGATAAATCAGGTTTAATTGGACACACACTATTTTTTAAGATTTATTTTATTTATTTGAATTACGTGTGTCCGTGTGTGTGTGTACGTGTGTGTGTGTGTGTGTGTGTGTGTGTGGTTTTGAGCACATCTGAGTGCAGGTGTCCTAGAAGAGGGCACCAGACCCCCTGGAGCTGGAGTTCCAGGTTATTGTGAGTCACCTGACGAGTACTGGGGACTGAGTTCCTATTCTCTGCAAGAGCAGTATGTACTCTTAGCTGCTGAACTATCACTCCAACCCCCATATACATGATTTTTATTTGTTAAATCTGAAAGGTCTATGTCCTCTGCCTTCAAGGAGCTTATCATATGACACATGCAGACAAATAAGCAGTCTGTATGACTGAGAATCCAGGACATGCTCTGAGCAAACAGGATGGGATTCTAAGGGACATCCAAGAAGCTGCATGAAAGAAGTCATAGCTTAACAGGGAGTTGAAAAGAAGAAAGTCTCCTAGGATGGAAAACAATAGGAGCCAGCCCTGGAGAGTAGAGACAGCATGGGGTATTCAGGAAACTGAATTGACCTTGACTATACACAGAGCACACAGCTATTGAGACAGAAATTATGAAGACAGAAGACAGAAGATGTGCTGTCTTCTCCCAAAATATTGCTGCAAGATACGCTTAGCTGAACAATGTACCAGATATGTAGGCCAAGGATAGCAAACACAGTCATCTACAGGCAAGAGTAAGGGCAGCCACAGCCTCCATCCCCACCCGAGCTGGCAGTAGTGATGCAGACTGCACAGGGTCCTAAGAGTCACTGCACAAAGCCACAGTAAGCAAGATGTATCCATCTTGTTCTACACGGCTAAGTGGAGGATGGCTTCATCCCAATCCACCCTAAGCGCAGCACCTGTCCTCTGGAGCTGCTCTGCAGGTAGTAACAGGAAAAACAAACACTAACTTCCTAACAACTGGAAATTTGAGAGGAGGCAAATTCCATGGAAAAGACTGGAATTTAATCTTGGAAAAACGGTTTGGAAAGTCAGGCGTGGTGGCACACCCTTTTAATCCCAGCACTCAGGAGGCACTCTGTGAGACTGAGGCCAGCCTGGTCTCCATAGAAAGAGTTCCAAGCCAACTGGGGCTACAGGGAGACCCTGTCTCAAAAAAGAGAAAAAAACAAAAGTTGGAATTTGAGTCCTTATTTGAATCCACGGGATGAGAAAATCTAGTGATATCTGAGTTCTAAAAAGAAATCATTTCATGAAGGTTGGAAAGGTCTTAGGTATTATAATGGTTTGCTTTTCCAATAGGTAGAAATATATAAATAGATATGCACTATGTCTATGGTATTAAAATTCCATCAGAAAAATGGGACAAGGAGAGCAGGGGAAACAAGAGAGAGAAATACCCTTTTAAAAACTTGCACTGAGGGATGTCTGACACTATAGGCCTTAACACAAACGACATAATACAAATTCCAGTGGTGAGGTGAGGGGGAGGGTCTGGAAGAGTGCCAACAGGGAAGTGGGTATAAAGATGATTAAGATGTTTTGTATGAAATACACAACAATTCAATCAAAAATTTACAAAAAAAAAAAAAAGAACTATTTAAAGGAGCAGTCATTTAAAATTTGAAAAATTCTGAACTAGAACAAGACTCACTCTGTTTGGGGGGTGCTCAGAAATATATAAGATGTGCACTCTGGGAGAAAAGTGGAGGGCAGGCGTGGGAAGGAGCAGCAGAGGGCATTGTGACTGACAGAGGCAGCCTCTCACAGGCTCTGAGAACAAGGGAAGAGGTACACAATGTGAAATGCAATAGTGTGGTCAAACAAGATAAGGTCTTCAAAGGGTTTATTGGATTTAGCAATTAGGAGGTCACTGGTCATTTAACCTCTTTGTGCTTCAGTTTCAATTCTTGTCAAATTAAATTGAAAAATAATCTCTAAGGCAACTTACAGCCCTAAGACACTCGTACCAGGTTAGGTCTTTTTGCACACAGTAACGCACACACACATATACACTTCTGGCCCTCATGCTAATCTTCCTCCCTCTCATTTTCTCATCTCCCTGCAGTTGTATTTACATTTGGAAAATCCCAGTTCTCTTTGCTTAATTATCACAGTGCTTTGAAATAAATCAGTTATGAGAGTCGACAGTGCCCTGATAAATTGAGCCACTGGACAATAAACTGGTTAATATCAGTTCCTATAAACATTTCTAATGCCTTGTAAAGGCCTTTACAAGACAATAAAAGCTTTAGAATGTGAATACCAGATTTTATTTCATTTTGCAAAAATGATTTTTAAAACCCAGATTCATTGAAAGGAAGAAAAATATAATTGGTTTCCTCCTAAAGATGTCGTGTGTTCATTACGTTCTAAGTGCCTCCTGTGTGTCTAATAAAATAATATGCATGCGGAAAATGTCAGTGAATAGGACAAAGCTTGTATTTTCCGGCAGATCCAGGGGAGGCAGGTGGAACAGACGAACACAATTCCATTATTGCTGTCACTTGGCCACGTTGGTGACATGTTCAAACAGACCTGAGAAATATGTAAATTGTCAGCCTGCAAAGGAAACAATGGCCAAAGACAACAATCTGTACAAAGGGATTCTTCATCATGAGGGGCCATATGACCCTTCTCAGAATTATGCCTTTAGATGTCTACTACTAGAACCAACCATATTCTTGTTTTTTTAAAGTTAGTGACATAGCAATATATTACCTCTTTATTATACTAACAAGTTGGGCAGCTGTTCTAACGGTTTGGAGGTCATGAGGAAAGGAAATATTGTGTTATGGTTATGAGATGCATTATGAAAATACCTGTGATTTCTAGAGATGACAAAGTCATAGATATGATGAATAATTCTGTGGTCTGAGGACCACATGGAAATGGAACAGAATGTTAAATTTTAGTTCAAGGTTAATCAAAATGGATTTTTCTGCCCACTGAAATGTACAGACTCCCTTGAATTCCATCCCAAGACACACATCCCCCAGCCCAGGATTCCATATCAGTGCATTAGGCTAGCTTGGGGTTTTCTATTTTGATAACATAGCTCCATAGTTCTTGCTGGAGCGACATCACTGGAACTTTACAAAGATGTAGCTTGCCTATTATTTGGGACACACTGCCATCCAATGGCTCTGCCTGAGGACTCTGGCACTGAGAACATCTACACAAAGCAGCCTTTTAGGGCATTAGACCAAACCTGCAAATTAATGTACTGGTTCATCACAATTCATTAATCAAACTCAGACTGGATTTAACAACAGATTATTAAAGACTCAAAATTATATCCACAGAAAAAACAGCAGTTCCCAGAGGGTCAAATGTAATGTGAATGGCTTTGCATAAAACTATAAACCTGCTATTAAATTAAAAACAGGAAAAATTATGTCCATTCCTTATCTCCAGTCAGTTTTTTTTTTCAAAGAAATGCCACGTTAATTTATTTTTTCTCTCTCTCTCTCTCTTCCTGGCTACGCAGTAAAAGACTAAAAGGTTAAAATGCAATGGTTCTTTTGAAATTTGGTTGAGTAACTTACACTAATATGTACTGTCTGAGGTGAAGACATTAATGAAATTACTCCCATAATTCATTACTAATGGAACACTGTCAATGCTCTCAGCTGACAGTACACACAAATTCTCTCCAGACACTGAGACTCCACCTGGTGACTGACGCCTGGGCTGGACTCACTTCCGATAGCCTAGAACTTGGCTACCCCAGTGCCTCCCCAACCCAATGGCTCGTCTCACTGTGTTTCTTCTCGAGAAAATGATCTGTGCTCTCTCTGAGTAAAAGCAAAATGGGAAACAGTGATTCTAATTTTTCTTTCTCTTTAGGGAATTTCGATAGACTCATTGAGTATTGCCGCAAACTGATAAACATTCAGAATGCTATAACACAGCGGTCACAATGCTCCTCTCAACTGTAAGATGAATTTTTAAAAGTTGATATTTTAGATCAGCCATCATAGATAAAGAGCATGATAGTACAGAGGCAAAGAAAGAAACATGTTTAAGGAACTGAATGATTCTGTGACATATTTGCTCTTTCCCCAATATATCTGAATATATGATGTAGTTAGTTCTTTCTGGTTTTTCAGAAATCAAAAATTACTAATACACATGCTGATTAAGTGAGATAAGGAACACTTTGGAAAATAAAAATATTTTATTCAAATTATGTATCTATATGTATCCATCTATCTATGGATGTTTGTCCCATATTTTGGTCTTAGTTTTATCTATTTTAAACTCTAAACTTCTAAAAGGAAAGAACAGTATCTTTGTTATATAGCTAAAAATGATAATTTTCCTTTGAAAAGGAGCATTAATCATAGAAGACAAAATATGCCAAAAATCATATATGTGAATAACATATTGTTACACATATAATATATATATTACTATAGTATAATATAACAGAAAATTCCAAAATAATGCCTTCAATGCATTTTATAAATAGAATGAGTGTCTGATTTAACATGACACAAGATGGGGCTTTGGTCATATTTCTGTGGTTACAGCATAAACAACAAACACACAGTCTACTCTGTTACCCACTCGCCAACCTCTGGTGCCTTCTTGCTGGCTCAGGGTCACAATCTACCTTAACACGACATTGCAGAAGGCCTCCACTCACAGCTTGGTGATCATCAAAATGAAATGTAAGCCAAGCATGTGATATATCCCTATAATCCCAGCAGTCAGGAGGCAGGGGTGGACTGCTGCAAGAACAAGGCCAACTCTGCCTGTAAAACAAATCCCAGGCCAGCCGGGGCTACATATCTCAAAAAAAGAGTGAAAGTTGCTGGAAAGATGGCTCAATGAGTAACCATATGTGCTGTTGAAGCATGAGGACCTATTTGGATCACAGCACTCTTATAAAAAGCCAGGCATAGCTGCCCATGTGCCTGTAATCCCAGCACTGTGGGAAATGGTAATGGGAGGATCATTGGGGTTTCTTGACCATTAGCTCCCGGTTCACTGAAGGTTCCTCTCTCAAGAGAATAAGATAGACAGTAACAGATTAGAATACCTAATGTTTTCCCCTGGCTTCATAGATGTGTGCACCCACAGACACAGGTGTTCGTATAATACACACACACACACATAATGAAATGTACTTACTTTACCCAGCACAATACCTGGCACGCAGTAGATACTACATAAGCATTTATTGAAATGAAGAAATAAATTGCCTCTTTCTAAATGAAAACATACTGTCTGGACTGTCATTCCAAAGTCAGTTGAATCACTATAGTTTCCTGAAATGTGGCGTTTTAGGGAGTAAAGTCAAATAAGTCATTCATAAAAATATTTTGGAGTTACACCGTAAGCCTCCATCCTCATGCAGATGTTTACCTTTCAGCCATGAGGGGAAATGTACACATCAGAAGAATTTATATTTGTTTGTAATCACAAGTATAAAACCCAAATCATAGAAATTAGGAATTGTGTAAGATACCAGGCCTGTTAAACAGGAAGCGGATATTAAGTTTTAATTAGTAGCTCTCTGAGCAAATGAGAACTTTGGAGATTGTTCCTGTTCTAGGGTGAAACACTTGGGCATGTCAGTCTAGGGCATCAGACACCTGGCTGCTCTCTTTTCTGCTGCTCTTCTCCATCCTTTCCCTGTGCTGTCCACTACAGCAACCATAAACCAAAAGTGTCAGCACTGAAGGAAATGTGTGGGCCCCATATCTGTCTTTAGGCCAACTCTCCTTAGCCCACAGAATAGCAATACGGCCAGCCCCTGCATTGTGGCTCCAGATTGCCTAGATTAGCATGCCAGTTCTTTGCCTTCCTTGTGTGGACAGTTGTCTTCTTTGTGCCTTCATGTTCTCATAGGCAATTAGAAACCAAGACCATGGAGTGAATAAAGATGTAGTCACAATTAAATAAGTTGGGGCCAAAGAGATGGATCAACATTTAAGAGCAATGGCTGTTCTTGCAGAGGACCAGAGTTCAGTTCCCAGTGCACACATGGTGGCTCACAACTGTATATAACAAGAGTTCCAGGGAATTCAATGCCCTCTTCTGGCCCCTGAGGGCATTGCATGCATGGGTGGACTGACGTTCATGCAGGCGAAACACTCACACATAAAAGTTAATTAATCAATTCTAATAAATTAAAAATTAATTAAATAAGTTAATAAAGATTGGTACTTGATACAGAGAAAGGACTGCCTAAGTGTTATAGTGTTAGAAGTTATGTTTCTCTTATGGTTATTAAAAAAAGGCAGATATGGTCACCTGCAATTTAGCATGTTGGTTGATCAGTTTAAAATCACTGTTTTATTAACATCTAAAAGTTGCACCCTAAACAGAAAAATAGCCTGCAAGTAGTCCTAACCTAAGACAGTGGATGGTGCATTCTTTAGTATCGAGGTCAAGATGGCAGTTCTTCATCCTCCTGGTACAACTCAGTATCCTACCCCATAAAGGAACACTCCATTCATCCCAGTGATTGGATGACTTAGGTGAGCTGATCTTTACCTATTAATTAGTTTGGGTTTTCATGATCTAATATTTGGCCTAAATCAATCTTTTTAACTTATGGGCTTTAATTTCTCAGCTCTTCAGTAATAGTGTGGGTAGAGGTTAGCAAATGTTAATAATGGGAAGGCATTGTGACCATAAATCTTGCCCCTGAAATCACTAGATAAGCCTGCAAATTAATGTATCCTCTTCTTGTGATGGAGAAGGGAACAAACACTCACCCTTGCAACATTATTTCCAATGTACAGAAGGGGACAGTGAAACCAGAGCTCAAGCAACTAGTAATTACAGTATTGAGGTTTGAACTCACAATTGAGTATCCTCAGGTACCCATCACCTCGTCAGTCCATCTTCCTAATGCAGAAGGAATTCAAGTATCATTTTTGTTACTATTATTTAGTAGATATAACTAATTCTAGTACATTGTAACAGACCTTTAACCAATTCCATGAATAATGAAGATATATTTCAATGCCATGAAAATCTGGTAGTTATAAGAACAATATAAAGTGGTATTTTCTATATTAGCTACAAAATGATACAACTAAACACCAAAATATTTTCAAATTATTGTTAAAATTGATACAAGATAGAATTAAAAATGAGCAAGCATGCAGTCACCATATGCAGATAACCTGAACTAGTATTCTGAAATACAACATTCAGAATGGATGTTGAATAAACAGCAAATGTCTTGCCAAAGATAAAGGTGTTTTCCAGCTCACTTAAGGTGGAAAAGATAATGAACTCTCCACATCCTGGTGTCAAATGCTCCAGGTCACTTCCTCTTAGTTGGAATAGCAAAGATATTGTTAGTTTCTAGAAGATAAACAGGAGAAAGAGTATAACAATCCAAAGTAAACACGATGAGGTGTAAAGTCCTTCTCTGAAGAGCCCTTCACACCTAAGTCACTCCCAGGTGAAAATGTGTAAATAACAGAGGCCATCACAAGTCAAAAATCTATATGACCAAAGGTGAATGTCCATGTTGAACCCTTCCTTAAACTGTATTCCCTAAAATCATTTCTCTAGATCAGTAATATGCAAACACCAAAATTATCTGATTAACGGTCAAAATAAAAGGAACCTTGAGAATTATGTTGTCATTCTTAATTAAAATGGACTCTTTAATTCCTTTAACTAAAGTAGATATTAATACTATAAACACCTAGCTGACAAAAGGGAGATTCTACCCCACACCCTCAATTAGTGAACACTTAGTTTATATACGTTGTAGCTCATAGCTGCTTGCCAGTGTGGTTGGGGTAAGTCTCTTTGGTCTGCTTTTTAAATGATTAAATACTCTCCATTCAACTGAACAGATGCCTTCAGAGTTGTATTTTGCATGCTTAAACATTCTTTACACACATGTGCCATCACGCAGACTTAAGAGGAGAAAAAAAACAGCACCAGTGTATTCATTATGTGTTTATTAAAGCCGGACCTTTCCACAGGGTCACTCGAAGCAGAAAATGAGGCTAGGTTTAATAACAAAGCAAGTGCGTTCCTAGCACTACAAAAATTATGAAATTTTAATGTTTAATGTGCTCCTTAATTATAGAAAACTCTGCAAAGAATAACATCCTTGAAATCTACTATGTAAATGCTCTTAATTTATGACAAATTGCTCCTTAAAACACAAGTATTAAACCTCTATTAGATTTGTTGAGGTAAAGTACTAATACGCATCACCAAGGTCTTAAAATTTCTAAGTAGTGATGCTGTTTGTGAGATGCAAATAAGGATTACCTTAATTAAAATACACTATCCCCAGTCTCTCTGCAGATCCAGCTCCGTCTTTATATAGGGCAGGTTTATTATCTATCTCAAGTTAATAAAAGGATGACCTACCATGGTTACTTCTTTTAAAATTTAATTTTAATTACTATTTTGTTAATGGAAATAAAGCACTAAAGAATTGTGAATATGATCCAAAAGCAATTTTGAAAACTTAATTAAAATACCTCTTGAAAGCTTCTAAAGGAATTTAGCACTTACATGGCTTGATAACTGATGGCTTCACAAATACAACATTAGATATCAAGACTATAAAAAAAGCATTGGATGAGACATACTTTAGAACCACAGCACTTCTGCATCTTGAACTAATGGTCCAACTAAATAGGTGTAAACATAAAACTTTTAATTCAAAACTTTAACATTAGACAAAGGCTCTTAACAAAGAAATGAAATGAGTAACCATTATGCAATGCCTTTACAATACATAAAACTTAAGTGCTTTCAGGGCTTTGCATAAAACCATCATGGTTTAATCCTGAAGATTACAGATGTGTTTAGTTTATCTTTCAGTCCTTTGGGACCTGAATGTAAAATTAAAAGGCTGGTATATGTTGTATAAAATTCAGTAGCAGAGTTTTATTAGTCAGCTTCTTCTTCAATCTAAATTTCAAAGGTTTACACAGATATTATTGATCTTATCTGTGGACATATTGGTTCAGTAAGGAGCCTTTAAACATAACACAATCCATGGATTTTTATTGAGATTCGCTATTGCTCATGAATAAGATAAGAATATGAGAAGGCTATAACAAAGAGCATGCTCCAGGCAAGAAACCCAGTCTCTGTGATGTTCAAAATCTACTTAGCAGTTCTTATATTACAAACCTTGCTATGATATAGTTCACAATGAAGTGTGTGTTTTTGTACCAGACTACTTAACTACCTCCAGTAAGTAAAATCCTTGAATTCATTAGCAGTAATGAATTTTTCTTCTTATTCTATTTAATGGAAAAAGGCATTTTGCCAGACACCCCTCCCATCCCTGTTATATTAGAGGAAACATTCTATTTAACATAATGTCATAGATCTTCACTTTTAAACATTGGAATTCAAAATTCTTAACAATTTAAAATATGAACATATGACTAAAATGATAGAATAGCAATTAAGTGAAAATATTACTGAATTTCTTAATTCTGTGTTCCACTAGAATGTGATTCAAATGAATTCCTAACTGAAGTAACCAAAGAATTTTAGCACCAGGTGTGGTGGCACACACCTGTGATCCCGGCACTAAGGAGGCTGTGGCTAGAGGATGATTACTTCAATTTCATCCTGAGCTCCACAGTGAGAGCCTGTCAGGAAAGAAGGAAGACAAGAACAAAGGAAAACCAAAGAGATACATCTCAGACACAAACAAGAGCCTTTCCCTCTGCCACAGTTATTCTATACTTTTAACTGTATTTTTTCTGATACTCCGGAAGTTCTGTAAATTATGAACAAGTCCACCACTTGGTACTTTTTTATTCACTACATAGGAAATTGCCAGTTTCTAAGTAAATTATTTTCTGAGAGCTTCTTTGCATGTCAGGTTTTGGAACTTAAGATGAACATTATCCTCGAATCTACAGAAGCTTAACTTAGATTTATAGCATACGTTAAAGATTTACAATGAAATGTAGCAGAAAACAAAACTATTTCCATCCTAGCAATTAAAGAGCATAGAAACTCAAATTGATTGAAAGTTTATCTTGGGGGAAGGGGGATATCTTTTTGAGACAGGGTCTTCCTGTAGCCCCAGCTGGCCTGGAACTCACTATGTAGACCAGGCTAGCCTTGAACTCACAGAGATCCACCTGCCTCTGTCTCCCAAGTACTGGGATTAAAGGTGTGTACTACCACACCCAGCATTTTCAATGCACTAAAAATAACAGATTTAATTGGACAAGAAAGCAAATGTAGATAAGACATTTGTGAATCTTCTGGAGAGGATATCCGAGCCTTGTCGATTGTTGCTACCAGTTCTGTGTAATAAAAGTAGAGCTGTTTCTGTGAGGCCCTTAGAGATTCCTTCCCTGTTCCTAATGCCCATAGATTAACTGCTTTTTTTTGCTTCTGTAAAATGCTTGACTTAGGGATATCACATGAAGCCAGGATGGCTCCATTTTGTCCTTCTAATAAGCCTCTGGTCACCAGTCTAAAAGAATGAGAAAACAAACCTAAGCCAGTACAGCCAGGGAGTGACCAGCACATTACCATAAACTTAGAAAAACAAGGGTCAGGGCTGGACTTGGGCAATGGTCAGCACATTTCAATAGGCTTGAGTAATGCATTCCATCCTCTTGCCCCAGAGATGGAACCCACCAATAAGGAGCCTTATAGTTCTTTTTAACCAATTTTGGTATATAACCCATAGTGACATAGTAAATCCCCACCTCCCTTTGTCCCTAACCTATAAAAAGCTCTTACTCCCTCCTTTTGGGGCCCTCAGTATGGATCCACTGCATTGGTGAGGTCTGAGAGTCCTAACTTAAGCTAGAATAAAGGCTCTTTGTTCTTGCATACACTCTGGATTCTGTGGTAGTTCTTGGGGAGCCGTCCACTGGGCATAACATTTCAGTACTAGTAATTAATAAAAATGGAAAGTCAAATTGAATAAAACATGATTGTTTATTCGTAAATGTTCTAATTGAATTCAATTAGAAAAGTGAGTAAATAGAAATGAAGTGTTTGTGAACATTCCAGAAAGGACATTTGAACTTTCCCAAGGGTTTTGCAGGCTGTCACCACAAGTTCCATAAAAAAGTGTAATTTCATGTGACTTCCTAACAACATGTGCAGTTCTGTTAAGCTTAAAATCTAGTAACTCAGACAAATGCTGAATATCCTCATTTATATGTGAAAACTAAAAAAAAAAAAAATGGTGTAATAATGTTATCTGATATCCTGTAGCACAATCAGGAACCACTCCTGATGGCGATTAACTATAGATTTCACAATAGCTAGCAAAGAGGAGTTTGAATATTCCCAACACAATGAAGAGATAATGGTCGAGGTTATAGCAATTACCCTGATTCGATCATGATACATGTATATATGTACTGAAATATTGCACGTGCCCAATAAGTACATGGAATACTATGTGCTAGTTAAAACTGTGTATGACTTTCTTGAAAGATTTATTTTATTTTCAGTTATGTGTCTGTGTGTTTCTGTGTGTGAATATATACACATGAGAGTGAGTGCCTGTGGAGACCAGAAGTGGGCATCAGATCCTGCAGAACTGGAGTAATAGACAGTTATGAGGCGCCAGACACGTCTGCTGGGAATCCTCTGCAGTAGCAAGTTCTGTGAGCACATCTCCAGCCCTGTATCACATTTTTAAAACAAGGAGATAAATTTCAGACACAAAAAAATTAGTACAAACAAGGCTTTTCCCTCCATTGTTTTAGGTATATCCTACTTTTCCTCTGACATCCAGCCTACCCTTGTTTTCATTTTGTTTCTTCATTCATTTACTTATTTATTTATCTAGTTTTGCTTAGTTTTGTTTGGCTTTGTTTTTGAACAAAGACTTTCCTATATAGCTCAAACTGATGCTAAACTCGAGTTCTTACTTCCTTCACTACCCGAGATCTGCAAATAGAGGCCTCACCATAACACCAAGCTCTGTTAATTGTATTTCTATCAACAGTGATAAAAATAACTTTTAACTTATAATTGAGATAGAAAAAGCATAATGTAGAATTTTACGAGGTAATGGAACATGCTCTGTAATAAAAAGGAACTGAATGAGCAAAGAATAAAGGGAAGAAAGGAGAGAATGAGATTAAGAAAGAAATGTAGCCAAAGTGTCTTATTAGTTGATGGGTATTGTTATGCCCAGAGAACGGCTTCCCAAGAACTACCACAGAATCCAGAGTGTATGCAAGAACAAAGAGCCTTTATTCTACCTTAAGCTAGGACTCTCAGACCTCACCAACACAGTGGATCCATACTGAGAGCGCCCCAAAAGGAGGGAGTAAGAGCTTTTTATAGGTTAGGGACAAAGGGAGGTGAGGATTTACCATGTCACTATGGGTTATATACCAAAATTGGTTAAAAAGAGCTATAAGGCTCCTTATTGGTGGGTTCCATCTCTGGGGCAAGAGGATGGAATGCATTACTCAAGCCTATTGAAATGTGCTGACCATTGCCCAAGCCCGGCCCTGGCCCTTGTTTTTCTAAGTTTATAGTAATGTGCTGGTCACTCCCTGGCTGTACTGGCTTAGATTTGTTTTCTTGTTCTTTTAGACTGGTGACCAGAGGCTTATTAGAAGGACAAAATGGAGCCATCCTGGCTTCATGTGATGTCCCCAAGCCAAGCACTTTACAGAAGCGAAAAAAAGCAGTTAATCTATGGGCATTAGGAACAGGGAAGGAATCTCTAAGGGCCTCACAGGTATGAGGTGGGTGTTCGTGTCTTTGTGTGTGTGCACATGAGCATATGGGTATATGTAAAAGTCCGAGGTCATGGTCAGGTATCTTCCTCTATGACTCTCCACCATTTCTGAGACAGGATCTTTTACTGAACCTGAAGCTCACCATTTTGGTGACACTGGCTGGTGAGTAAGTGCCAGTGACCGTCCTACCAGAACTCGGAACACGCGGTACTGGGAATTCAACACATGCTTGCTTCTTAAGCACTTTAGCAATCAGCCATCTCCCCAGTCCCCATGATGATTTTTTTTTTCAATTTGTTGATTTTTTTTTTCTTTACTTGTATGAGAGAGAATGCAATGGGAGAAAAAACAAAGGAGCAAGAGAACAGCATGGCTGCCCCAGACCCATTCTTTCATGTAAATTAGTTTTTTTCATCTCAGTTCTTTCTTTTAGAAGGAAAATACATTCAAATATAGGATGATACGTGTGATGTCTGAAATATAAACTCCAGAGGCTTACTTTTCTGCAGCAGTAAGCATTGAGAAAAGGTAGAATTTTTGCATAAAACCACAGATGTTTACCTATATTATTGCAAAACATTGTTTTGTTTATATTTTGGCCCTCCAGGACCTATGCAAATTATTGAACTGATAATATACTGCATAAAATTCAGTATCAGAGCTAGATTAGGCAAGGACAAAAAAAGCAAAGAAACCCACAGAGTCTTTAATGTGTCTGTGTGCACTGGACTCTCACTGTGGTGCTTTCCTGGAGTCTGAGCTTTAGGGGGAAAGGAAGTCGTATGCCCTGGGGCAGCATTTCTGTGAGTCACACTCAGGAAACGCTAACTAGGAATGAGAAAAAGATCCCCAGTAATGCCACTGTTGCCTGGGGATTCCCAGTAACACCACTGGTGCCCGTTACGTCTTAGAAGATCAAGCCAAAGCAGGAAACAAAATTTTTAAAATGTGGCATAGGGTCTGGAGGGATGACTCGGTAGTTAAGAGCACTGGCTGCTCTTGAAGAGGACCTGGGTTGGGTTCCCAACACCCAAGTGGCAGCTAACAACTGTCAGTAACTCCAGTTCCAAGGAATCTGCCTCCCTCTTCTGCCTTCTGTGGACATTGCATGAGATGGGTACACTTACAACCATGCAAGCAAAACACTCATACACATAAAATAAAAATAAATAAATAAGAATTTTAAAATGTGGCATAGATAAGGAAGAGCAGCACTACCATTCTTTGCAAATGATAACAGAAAATCCAAGAGAATCAAATAAAATGTAGTAAAACAAAAGAATCCAGAAACAAACCACAAATTATAAAAATCAATAATTTTTACTTAGAGTAACATCTATCTGTGGGGAAATATAATAGGAAAAAATATTCTACTCATAATGTGCATTAAAAAGAAAAAGAGAGAGATCACCCAAAAGAAAAATGGGCAAAGAATATTAACAAGCAATTAGCAGAACTATGCAAATAGTCAATTAACATATGAACAGATGTTCAAACTCAATAATAATCAAAGAAATATCAATTAAAACAAGATGCCATTTTCCCTCTTATGAGAATTTAAATGATTAAAAACACGGGTAATGCCATGTCTTGACATGAAATGTAGAGGGAAAAGACACTGATAGAGTTGCTCCGAGTCCAGACGGGAAACAAAGAGCGTACTCACATTGAGTAAATACAAGGATTTATTCATAAGGGTATGATACAAAGAAGGGTACCCATCGCGGAATACGGAGAGTCCAGCAGTAAAAGCAGAAGCGCGATGCCAGTAAAGAGACTCAGCTACCAGGACCTGTGTGTGACCTCCAGTCAAGGGAGACAACCAGCCCTCGATGACGTCACACAGAGAGCCGGGAGAAGCAGTTCTCTCCAGCCCTCCCATAATCCTGAGGGCAGGAACCCGTGCTGCCAGGTCAGCCTCCCAGAACACAAAGCAGGGTGGTGGAGAAAAAGATATGGGTAGGAAAGAGACCAGGGTACCCAAAAAGAGGCCGCGGAAGACACCCAGCGCATGTGCAGAGCAAGAAAAAGTGAGAAGAGCCCACTCTGATGAAAACTTAGCAAGAGATGACAAATTTAAAACACTCACATTCAGCAAAATATTGGTTTAGTGTTTTTGATGTTGTTGTCTTTGCCTTTTTGAGACAGGGTCTCCCTGCAGCCCCAGCTGACCTTAAACTCACTATGTAGACCAGGCTGGCCTCAATCTCACAGAGATCCTCCTGCCTCTGCCTCCAGAGCGCTGGGATTAAAGGTGTGTACCACCATTTTTTAAATTAAAGTGAAAAATAGCAATCTATTTGTAGAGCTTGTCTCTAAATAAACTTGGAAGAAAAGCTCAAGACACGGAGTCAGCCAGATCTAGATTTTCCTCGGACTCTAGCTAGTCAATACTCTTTTGATAAAATAAAATAAAATAAATCAAGGGAAGAAATAAAACTGGCCCAGGGAAAAAGTTTTTAGTCGATTTATACTACTAAACCACACAATATCCATTGCCTTGATAAATAAAATTAAAATGCAATTAAAAGAACTTTTTTGAACGAGCCCAAAAGAAGGCTCAGTGGGTAAAGGAACCTGCTGCCCAAGCCTGAAGACCTGAGTTCAGTCTCTGGGATTCACATAATAGAAGAAGAGAACTGACTCCCTAGAACTGTCCTCTGACCTCCACAGGCAGGTCAAAGCATGCAGGCACCCGCATGTACACACAAAAATTAATTCATCCATTACTCGACTGATTAAAATGTTTTAAAATAAGTTGTCTAGGACTCAGTCCATCGTATTCTCTCTCTCTCTCTCTCTCTCTCTCTCTCTCTCTCTCTCTCTCTCTCCCCTCCACCAGCTGCCCTCCATCGTATTCTTTCTCTCTCCCCTCCACCAGCTAGCTGCCTTTGTCCTTTTCCAGAGTCCACAGCTGTTTCCACAAGTTTGATCTATGGCCATAGGTAATTCTAAATTTACATTCTTCAAACTTCCTGCCCAAAGAGCTCCCCTGATGTTTCAATTAAAATGATCACAGAAATGCCACTGACTGGGCAGACATGAGTCACCTGATCAACCATAAACCAATCACAGGGTGTGGGAACTGGCCCTTGTGGCTCACCTGTTCACATAGTAACAGAAGGATGTGAGAATTTTGTCTGACGCTGTGCTGCGTGTGGTGGCACACGCCTTTAATCCCAGTACTGACCAGGCAAGAGATAGGTGGATCCCCGTGAGTACCAGGCCAGCCTGGTCTACAGAGGGAGTTCTTAACATCCCTGAGCCTCAGCTTCTATATCCAGTGAAGAAGGTCACCGTGTCTTACATGACAGGGTGCAGTGGGATTAATCTTATGTGGTCTAACTGTTCTGACTATCTTTGTATTCCATATTATTAGCTCCATATCCTTAGATGTGAGTCTATATCCTGAGGTAACCAGAGGAGTCAGAAAAATGGAAAGGAACCCTGAGGATGAATGGGAAGAAGGAGTGCAAGAAAGAAAGATTTACATAATAAATGTATAAAAATAATAAATATTTATAAAAATAATTTTTTTAAAATTTTAAAGAAGCTTCTTTGTACAACAGATGGAGACTAACACAGAGTTACACAACTGGTTAAATGTAGATAATAATTACCTGGGTGATGCTTAGACCTAACTGATACATTTTCAGTGCAAACTGAAATGCATGCATCTTTCGAGTCTCATCAGAGAGGTTTCCTTATGCAGCAAATGGTGTTTAGCACAGAAACCCACAACGGGTGAATGTGCAGAGAACATGGGGCTACAGAATGTTCCCTCCCGAATAGGACACCTACATCAAACACCTGCCTCCTGAGCTCGGGGAGCATTTCAGAAGCCGGGGCAGAAATATTCTAAGAGCCTCAGTTGGTGGATGAGCATGAAGAAATCGGGTTTTCTAGACACAACAGTGGTGACAAGCATGCACAAGGCCCATGCAAGCTCAAACCAGACAAAATCTCAGCATACATGTGGGGGAAGCAAGCAAGAAATCCCAACCTAACCTAAGGAACCTTTGACAACTGAAGGTTGTTGGGAGAGGGAGAGGCACTCTCTTACAGGGATGGAACTCTTGGAGGTTGATCAGGCTCCAATGAATGGAATCATGCTGAGGGACAGGTGCAGACACAAAACAGATTCTATAGACTGTATTGTATACAGTGTGGAATACACTGACTTGAGCAGAAAGTGGGCATGGGAACTGTGAAGGGGATCTAAATATCATCAGATTGTCTTGTATGAAAATGACAAGAATTCAATTAAAAAATTTTAAAAGAACATACATTTCTTTTAATCATAAGAAAAATGTTTCGATTTTTAGAGAAAAAAAGACAACATTAATTTAGGAAGAGCCACTAAATTATACATTGTTAACTACTTAAAATTTAAAGTGTCTTGGTATTTCTCCTTTATAAAGTACCTAGGGCATTAATAGTTACTGCACTATGTGTTTTACCTATGTTATCAAATTTAATCCTCACAAATACTTTGTGAAATAGATGCAATGCCCATTTTATTGACAAAAAACTGAACCTCAGAAAAGTAAACTAACTAGCCAAGAACACAAAGCCAATAACCAATCCAACTGCTATGTCAATCCAGGTCAGCCTTGCAGCAAGGATTTGAAAGCTAAAATCCAGAGGCCAAATCCATTGCTCTGCCATTCTTTAATGGTCCATCAGTGGAGAATGGCTTTACATTTTTAATTGCTGAAATGACTCAGAAAACACCAGCAAACATGAAAATTATTTTAAGTTCAAATTTCAGTGTTCATAAACATGCTTTTGGAACACAGTTATGCAACCACATGGTGGGTAACAGTCCTTAACTCTAGTTCCAGAGGATCTGATGCCCTCTTCTGGCCTCCGAAGGCATTGTGCACGCATGGTGCACTTGCATACATGCAGGCAAAATAATCACATACATACAATGAAAATAAATAAAATCTTGTAAAAATTATTACAAAATGCATTTGTCTTCAAATGCATCTCACTGCTTCTCCACCTGAACTGTAAAGATTGCCTCACTGGATGTGGAATCCCTAAAATTCACATAGAAATATATCCTTATTGTGATAACATTAAGAAGTGTGGTCTTTGGGGACGATTATGTCATGAGGTTACTGACTTCATGAGTAGAATTAGTGCCCTTAGAAAAAAGAGCTTTCAGAGCTACCTGATCTTTCAATCCTCCTGCCACATGAAGCCTCAGCATGCATGCCCAGGGAAGGGTGCAGCATCAAGGGGCCATCTTGGAAGCAGAAAGTAAGCCCGCACCAGAGACCAAATCTGTTGGTGTCTTGGCCTCGGACTACCCAACATCCAGATCTCAAAAAATAAAGAAATAAATTTTATCATTTATAAATTATCCAGGGTAGGTATTGTTATAAAAAGAATGGACTATATTCTATTGTGCAAAGCTTAAAATGAAAAGAAATAAGATGCCACTTGGCCACCAGACAAAGACCATGAGACCAAAGACAGAATGCTCCCGCCTACTGTGTGATCTGTAGCAAGTTACCGACTCTCTTAGCCCTGACTTTCTCTACCCTCAGAACCTCAGTGTACAGTTTGGCCAATAAAAAGGGGATTGAATCTACTTCATGAAGTATTTGTGAGGACTAAACTTAATAACATGTAAAGCACATAGTGCAGTAATTGCTAATGATAGGTACTTTGTGAGTAACTATAAAGGCAATTCAAATTTTAAGTCATTAATAAAAAACATGTTTTTTTTTTAATACAATAAAATATACCATAGAGGTACACAACTTCAATGCCAGCACTAGGGAGGCAGAGGCAGATGTAGCTCTTTGAGTTCAAGGCTACCCTGGTCCACATAACAAGTTCTAGACCAGCCAAGGTTACATAGTGAGACTCTGTCTCAAAAATAAAATAAAATATCTATATTAAAGCACTTTTCAAATGCCAAAATGGTGTGAGAAATGTGCTTGTATTATTTTCCTTGGGGTTTAGAAACAATATATTTCATACACAGAGACAGACCATATTAAACAAGTTCTCATGACTACTTAGAGGTTGGAGAGATGGCTCAGTGGTTAAGAGCACTGGTTGCTCTTGCAGAAGACCTGGGTTTGATTCCCAGCACCCACAGGGGAGCTAGCAACTGTTCATAACTCCAGTTTCAAAGGAATCAAATGCCCTTTTCTGACCTCCTCGGGCATTGTACAACATGGGTGTACTTACATACATGTAGGTAATACACTCATACACACAAAAATAAATCAATAAGAATAACAAATAAAATATTTTTGAAAAGAACTCATGACATATTTTTCACATGCAGCGTTTTGGAGGAAAAATCAAAAGAGAAAATGTTGATAGGTTGAGGGAAATCCATGTACCTGGTTCTAACTCACAATTTCTTTGTCTCCTTGGGCTTGATGAAACTACAGTGAAGTCGAGAGTGGAGAGTGCATTCTAACTGGCAGGTTAACCTTTCTATGCTGCAAGATTTAGACTCAAAAGCTGATGACAAAACCACCACGTTTCAAAAAAACTGATCTTCTTGATTCTACTGTGGAAGCCAGCTGAAACTATATGCCTGCTAATTAACCCCGGGACCCTGTCAAGCTAACTGAAGCATAAACTTAAGATGCAGACTTGCACACCAGAGAAAGTGAGGAACTCTTATTTCCCTCTCTGTGTCCCAGCTTGACAAGAGTGGGTTCCTGCACCAGAACACAGACCCTCTAGGCAGAGTCAAGTGTACACAAGAAAACCAAACAAAAAGCCACACGGAGCCTGTGTTATCAAACATGGAGTTTTAGATGCCTTATCTTGCAGAATATTCTAATTCTCCTTGTAAACATGAGAGCAGAGGTTGTGTGTGTGAAGAGGAAGGATAAACAGATTCAATTGCTGCCTTTTTTATTTGGCTAAATATTGTAATACTAGGCCAATAATAAGATATCAACTACTTTTACTTAGAAATGATTTTAGCTATAGACAATGATCTGTTTGGCTTTGTTCAAATCAGCTCCAGGATGATCCTGCTTATATTTCCGTTAACTATGAAATTAAATAGAGGAGGCAATTTTTAAAAGAGAAATATTGCTTTCAGCCTGAAACTCTAAGTGTTGAATTTCTGCCTGCAGTGAGTTTTTTCAATTAAATTATAAAGCACGGGTAATAGAGATTTATAATAGGAGTGCTGATACAGTCTTAACTAGAGGGACACCATCCGCCACGCTCTGTGCAGTCTACGGATGGATTATTTGCATTAAATTATCTTTAGGAAATGCAAACAAAACAAAGAAAAATGTAAAGCTTGTCTCATTATTAGCATAAAATTAATGTCCTTGAATGCATAATTGTTCCATACCCAAAGCATTAACGGATTTTATTCTTAGAGTTCAAAGACCTCCTAATTAATATGCAAAATGGCCTCATTTTATAAGCAAGGTTTGTTTTTTTTTCTTTCCTTCTCCAAAAGAGACAGTTCTTTGCTAGAGGGAAATACTATGAAGTTTAGAAAACACTAACTAATATTGATACAAAAGCCCACACATTCATATAGCCAAAACCAATAACCAGTAGATAATACTGCAATATTTCTAATTCTTCAGCCTATGTATACCTATAAATTGTGTGATTGATTAACAAAATAATACCTAGCTTAGGAAGATTAAGTTTATAAAACATAAAATGAAGGCACAATCTTTTTCTACAAAGGTTTACCTATTTCTTTAGCAGTTCCAAAAAAAAACTTAAAATGAAAATAAATTCAATAGAAGGAGACACTCAGGACATAATAATATAAATGTGAATTATGTCACTCCAAATCTAATTTTAAAAAAGTCCCCCTCTAGTTTACATTACTCCAATTGCCAAGATTTGTAGTAAGAAGAAAAAGTTTAATTTGAACATCTTTTTAAAGTTCAGCAACAGTGGCTGGTTCTAATTTTTTTTTCTTTCTTCTAAATATGTTTTCAGAATGCTATAATTACTGAAAGTGACTTATGAGACTTTCTTTAGTAAATTTTTTCCATTCTAGAGATTTATAGACAACTAATTTTAAATGTTTGCATATTTAAGTAATTTATGTTCTTCAGCACATGTTACTAATCAAACTATACCCAACACAATATTGCCATGTTTTAAAAAATATGATGATGTCTTTTGACCAAGAAATAATGTTCCTCCAAAACAGAAATGAGTTCTTAAAATACCACAGTCTCAAGGTGTCTCACTTATTTGAACACTGGCACACAAATGTATGAGAGTTAACCTCCAGCTCTCACAGCAGGTTCACTGGCAAGTTAGGTATAATATATCCTCCAGTATACAGTTTTCATGAGACAGAAATCAGTTAAGAACCTATTGTGCTATGGTTTGAATACAGTTTGAGTATTCATGTATTGGGAGCTTGGTCCTTACTGTGGAGGTGCTGCGAGTCAGTGCAGAATCTTTAAAAGCTGGCCTAGTGGGAAGTAGTCAGATCACTGTGAGTATTGCTACCCTTTTACTGTCAACTTGACATAGCCTAGAGTCATCTAAGAAGGGGGTCTCGACTGAGAGATTGCCTAGATCAGACTGGTCTACGATCATGACTGTGGCAGATTGTCTTAAGTGTTCTTTGATGTAGGAGGGTCCAACACACTGGATGGCACCAACCCTGGGCAGGTGGTCACAGGATATATAAGAAAGCTAGCTAAACAGCCTGTGAGTGAACCAACAAGCAGTGTTCCTGGTGAAGGTGCACCTCAGTGGCAGTAGAGATTCCAGAATTTGGAGATGCCAGAACCATGCGATGTCCCCCAAGGAACAGTAGGTGTAACATGGAGCTGACCTGAGCCTACAAGATAACCGTGTGTGTTATAGATGGCAGAACCAGACAAGTGGGACTGTCTAAGCCTTTTAGAGCCAGAAAACTATAAAATGAGTGAGTCCCAGGTGTCAGGCGTTGAGCTTTAGGATTTGAGTTACACTGTTGGATTTGGATTTTGCTTAAGCATGATTGCTTTTATGCCCTGGTTCTTCCCTTTTGGATTAGAAAAGTATGTAACTTGATTTCTATTTTATAGGAACCCATAGTTAAGAAACTGGATTTTTAAAGAGACCTTGGACTTTGAAAGTGTTGAAATTTGTGGGACTATTGAAAACTGTAAGACTTTTAAAAGTTGAAATGTGTTTTATGTCATTATATTAAGGACAATCTTGGGAACAAGGAATGGAAGGTTATAGTTTGAAGTGATATGTTTATGCGACATGGAGTGGAGTGTCCTAGTTAGCTTTAACTGTCAGCATGGCACAACCAAGAGTCATCTAAGAGGTGGGATCTGAATTAAGGGATTAAGTAAATCAGATTGGCTTGTAAACATAACGGGGGAGAGGGTCTTGACTGTTAATTAACGGTGTGGGAGGCACCAAACCCCCGCAGGTGGTCCTGGACTGTATAAGAAAGCTAGCTAAGCAAGACCTGTGAGCAAACCAGCAAGCAGTGTTCTTCCAGGTTTCTGCTTCAAGTTCCTCGTCCTTTCCCTGATGTCTCTCAGTGGTGGACTGTGACCTGGAAGTGTAAGCCAAATGAATCCTTTCCTCTCCTACATTGCTTAGGTCAGCAACAGAAAGGAAACTAGAATGGCTGCCTTTGAAATTAATTGATAGAGCTCTCCGGGGACATTTAGCGGGTCTTTCTTATGCAAGGATTGATGTAAAAGAGTGGCCCTCTGGGCTGTGGAGAAGGTTCAGTGGGTAAAAGCACTTGCTGTGTAAGTATGAGAGACTCAGTCTGAATGTCTAGCACCCACGGAAAAGCCTAGTATGACCATGGGTACCTGTAACCCCAGCGGGCAGATATAAGGGGATACCCTGGCCTTGCCATACATGCATACATAGGTATACATCACAACAAAGGAAGGAAGGAAGAAAGGAAGGAAGGAAGGAAGGAAGGAAGGAAGGAAGGAAGGAAGGAAGGAAGGAAGGAAGAAGGGAGGGAGGGAGGGAGGGAGGGAGGGAGGGAGGGAGGGAGGGAGGGAAGGAGGGAAGGAGGGAAGGAAGGAAGGAAGGAAGGAAGGAAGGAAGGAAGGAAGGAAGGAAGGAAGGAGGGAAGGAGGGAAGGAAGAGAAGGAAGATTAAATTAAATCTGATAAAAAGAATGAGCCTGGGGCTGAAGAGATGGCTCAGCAGTTAAGAGCCCCAGCTGCTCTTGCAGGGGACCCAGGTTCAATTCCCAGCACCCACATGGCACCTAACAACTGTTCATAGCTCCAGTTCAAAGGGAATCCAATGCCCTTTTCTGACTCTGCCAGCATTGCACACCAGTGCGCTTGCACGCATGCAGGCAATACACTCATACACATAAAATAAAAATAATAAATTTTTTTAAAAAGTGATCCTGAACAGGCATGGTGGTGCATGCCTATAATCCCCACACCTAGGAAACTGAGACAAAAGGACCATGAGTTCAAAGCCAGTTAAATAGCAGGATCAAAGAGGTTGAGGGAAGCCAGTCTAACTGTTCCTCTCTTATGGGCTCAAAATGTGATCTTTCCCTCTCCAGTGTACTCCAGTCATGATACCACATAAAGTGTTCGCCAGGCTCCAATACCTGGCTTCAGGTACTTTGTTATAGAAACACAAAACAGATTAATATATGCATAGTATGTACCAAGAAGTATGTTGGGCTCTTGTCATTAGCTTGTTCTCATCTGAGCTTCATATTTATATTTCATGACTACATTTTCACACATTTATGTTCATGAGCTAATAACCTATAGTTAGAATGTTAGTCCTTAATCAAAATATTTAGGGTAAAAGTACATGCAAAACACATTAGTAAAAAAGAAAAATACTCTTTTCAAAAACTCTTCTACAGCTAAGAAAGAGAGAAGGATAAACAATTAAATAGCATCTCTCCAAATCCTTAACATGTAATCAATACTCAATAAGCAGATGAGGATGAATGATTAAATAATAATATTAAGCCATACTCAGGTCAAGTCTCATTCTACTTTTTAAAAGGTAAGGAAGGATACTGATGTAAATTACTTACCCGAGATCCTTAGGGAAGCCAGAGTGGTCCTCCAGTCTTATGAGCAATACAGAGACCCTACGAGGCTGGGAACATTCACTTCTTTAGGGGAAACATCTGTTCTCTTCAGTCCTAGACCTTTAGTCTTAATTTGTAAGGTCACCCCTAAGCTCATGGAGCTTACACACACACACACACACACACACACACACACACAATGTATTTTCTCTTAATTGGAATTACTTGTATTTGAATAGAGCACATCATGCCTGATACCTAAAGCCTGCCACATTTATTTCATACACTTGAGTTTTTTAAATGATCAGTTCCACTTTTTGTTTGTAAGAAAGCATTCTGTGTATCATAGTCTAAATAGTTGCTTTAAAATAAAATAATTTGCTGTTCGAGAAATGTACAATGAAAAACTTCCCTTGAATAATATCAATTCATTGTATTTTACCTAAAAAATAAGCATCTGAAAGAAATTTGAGGTTTTCTAATTCAGTTTTCCACCCAGTAGAGAGATTTTTAAACATTACAACTGCAATAGACTTCCAGTTTCTGCTTGCAAGTCTCCTGAGCTCAGTTTGCCTCCTGTGGGACAACATGGACAGCCCTGTCACTGGTAAGTTCTTTTTGGCATCACATCAAAATTGGCCTTTCTTTAATTCCAGCCTTTTATCCTACTTCTGGCCTGTGCAGCAACTTAGAATTAGGGTACGCCTCCTTCTATGACAGCTCTTCAAATATTTGAAAGTAGGTATTATGACTTTCTTTCTTTTTCACCTCCCAAGCTGCTTGAATAATTTATCAAAAATTATAGTGTCTCCCATTCACCTGGACGATTGCTTTTCATTATATTCTAATTGGTCAATGTCCTTTTAAAAGTGTGGTGTTCAGAACTGAATTCTATGTTATAGACATAGTTTAACCAGCCAGAAATACAATAGATCTGTCATAAGTTGTGATCTGTGGGTAGCAATTTCCCAGAGAAGATTCATCTTTTGACTTAAAGGTGGGGGTGGGGAGATGACAACTGAGGATGTAGCTCAGTGAGAGAACACTTGCCTAGCATGCATGATGCTCTAGGTTCAATCCCAGCACTGCACACAAAAAGAAGTTCCTTTAAGAGGGTGGCTGGTATGAAGACAGTTGAAAAATTGTAAGTTGTCTAAGAAAGATTTCATGTGCCATTTTATGACTTTAAAAACAACAAAGGAAGACCATTCTTGTATCTGTCTTCCATAACACTTTATAGAATGTTGATTTCAACCTTTAGATCTGCAGGGTGAGTAAAAAGCCTTGTGTTTTCTCTTTGACAGGAGTACAGAAACATGTTTCATCATGCTAGAATGCTGAGCTTTTATGGAGTCCAACACATTGTAAATAATGTATTAATATTTTTGGAACATGCCTTTTGAAGCAAATGAAAAATGTCAGTTTTCAAAATCTCTAGGTACTCATTTTAATGAGACAATAACAGAATCTCCTATTGACAAATTTTTTATAAGTAAACTATTTTAAAAGGGTTTTAAGTATGTGTTATCCACATTTCTTCCATTTTAATATGTATTTCTGTTTAATTTATTTTTATTTTATGCATATGGGTGTTTTACCTGCATGTATATAAGTGCATCATGTATACAGTACCCATGAAGGCCAGAAAAAGGCGTTGCATCCCCCTGGAACTGGAGTTACAGATGGTTGTTAGCCACCATGTGGCTGCTGGGAACTGAACCCAGATCCTCTGCAGGAGCAGCTTACAGCTTAGACCCTGAGCCGTCTGTCCAGCCTCTTTAATTTATATTTTTAATAGGTTAGGTGTGGTGGCACATGCCTTTAGTCTCAGCACTCAGGAGGCAGAGGCAGGCAGATCTCTGTGAAACTGAGGTCATTCTGGTATACATAGTGAGTTCCAGGTCAGCTGGGGCTACAGGGAGACCCTTTCTCAAAAACAAAGAACAACAAAAGTAGACTGTCTAAAGTCTTTCTGGTTTTCTAGTCCTAAGGCCTGTGACTTCTACCTACATCACAAAATTGGGTCTGTCAGCATCTCATTATGAAGTGAAGAACGGCTCACAAGGAGAGAACTGACTCCCATCAATTGTCAAATACTTCCATGTATTTGTCCTGTGCCCATAGATACATACATGCATACACACACTCTAAATCTTTTCTTTAAAAAAAAAATATGTGAACCTCAAACAATTTTTTAAGCTAGTAATTGAGAATACCAAAAGAAATACAATAAGGCTTAAGAAGGCATAGCTTGACCAGTTATCATACTGATTGAAAGAAGTTGCAGGCTTATTGGTGAAGGTGATTGTAAAAGCTAAGTGCTGCTATCATAAAATTTGAAAATGGAAAAAAGGGAGGGAAGGGAACAGAGAAGAAAAGAGAGAGAGAGAGAGCGATTAATCAGCAGCCAACTTCTGTAGTGGCAGAGATTAAATAAGCATTAGAAAGGGCAAGCAGGAAAGAGAATTAAAGAGGCCCTACAAAGAGGAAAAGAGGACCAAACATGAAAGCCGTGGGGCCATCGAGAAGTGGTGGAAGCCAAGCCTCCACCTGGCAAGCCTGGAGAAGGTTCCTCACGCCTCAGCAGGGTAGATTAGGGGTGTCTGTGCCAACCCCAGGGCTTCAAATTCATACTCTGTTTATTAGATGACTAGAAAACACCTTTCAGGGGGCTGGAGAGACGGCTCAGCTGTTAAAAGTACTGGTTGCTCTTGCACAGGATTCGGGTTCAATTCCCAGCACCCACAATGTGGCTAACAACCATCCCTGACTCCAGTTCCAGGGGATCCAACACCTTCTTCTGACCTCCATGGACACTGCACAGCATGGGTACACTTATACACATTCAGGCAATACACTCGTATACATAAAATAAAAATTTAAAAACTCTTTTCAAATATTTTCACCTCCATAATGTTTCCAGAAAAGAACTGTGAGTTAAGTACCTGATCTTTGGGTCATGAGACACTTCATTCATCCAAAGTTAACTGAGATACTATAGAGTAGGCTTATACATATAGATATGTAGGTGATTTATAAATATTATTTCATACTCAAGGAATGTTAAGAAATCCTTGGATTTCTTGGGAATTCACATGTTACAAACTGCCAGTGTCAGGCTCACTGCAGGCTTAATGGAATTCAAGAAATGAGCATAAATTAAGTCCACAGCAGATTTATCTCCATTTTTTTTCCTGTTTGTGTTGCTTTCATGGAAATCTGTCTTCAAGAGGATTCAGAGCAAAAAGTCTAATGTCTCTCTAATTCAGGATGAAAAGAGATTTTCATGTGTACCATGAAAACTTTCAAAATAGTCCTAGAGAACAGCACAATAATAATAAAAACAAAAGCAAGCCAAATTAGCACATTCTTTATTAGATGAGTGGACACATATATTAAGAATGCTCTGAGGTGGTATTTCTACTTCATATGATGTGATATGGAATTTATGCATACTATCTTTGTGTTGTCTTATCTTTTCCTCTGGCCAAACAATTAAGGCACTCTATATCCCTCAATTTAGAAGGGTACCAAGACAGAACACTGAGATAAAGAGACCAGGCTGTAAGACTCGGGTCGACAAAGCAGAGGCAATGTTCCAAGGCTAGACTAAATATCAGGGAGCAAGGCAGGAGAGTCTGCAGCTACCGCTATACAGGTTCCATGCAAGTAAGCACCATGTATTCCCATTGCATAAGCATTTCATTGGCCACCTGCTTACTCTTGGCAAGGAACGCCAATCACTCACCTGTCAATCACCACATTCCTCTGCACAGGGAGTCTCACTGGCTCTGAGAAATGGCGTGGCCCCATGAGCAATGTGTCATACAATGGCTCTGGATCCTCATAAGGTCACTGAAGCAGAAATTATGACACTACTCATCAAGATGGGTCGCCATGAAAAGAAGTACTGGTATGGTTGACACCAGTAGAAAACTAGACCAAGATTTCTACTAGAACCAAGATGGTAATGAACAACACGACAGTGATTTGGATGTGTCCTTCAAATGCACACACTTGAAATCTGGTCCAGGGAAGCAGTCCTGATGCCTTTAGGAGGTGACTGGGTCACAAGGGCTCTGCCTTCATGAGTGACTTGATCCATTCTTAGATTAATGGAGCAATAGGTTACTTAGAGAGTGGATTAGTTATCACAAGACTGAGTCTGTTATTAAAACCAGTTTGACCACCTTTCCCAGGCCCCTTACAATGTGATATCCTGTGCTATCACCCAGAACCCCCACCAGCATGAAGATCCTCACCAGAGGCTAGCACATGCTCTGAACCTTCCCAGCATCCAGAAGCACGAGCTAAACTGAACTCTGTAAATTACCCAACCTGCAGTATTCAATTATTACAGCAGAAAATGGACTAAGACAAATACCCTCTTTATAAATGCTATGCCACCAGCACTAGCTTCTACAACATTTTATTCCTAGATAATTACTTGTCTTCAGCTACTTAAGGAAATCTACAGGTAACTAAAAATAAATCTTGTTGTGACATCCCACCCACTAAAATGATTAAGGTAAAAGAGAGTAGTAATCCCAATTGTTGCTGAAGAATGGGGACTGGAAACGTGTGTAGGATGACTATAAAATGATGTAGCCATTTTAGAAACATCTCGACTGTTTCTAATAAGGTTCAACATATATGTATCATAGAAAGTCCATTTCTAGATTCTTAGCAAGAGAGGCGAAAATCAGTATCTAGAAAAAAAATAGGCACCTAAATATTTTCGACAGCTTTATCCATAATGTGTATCAATATGTGAATGAATAAATTCTTACAGTGCACTGCTGCCCGCAATAGAAAGAACAAGTCACAGATACACACCATGAGGTGGTGAACCACAAAGAGGAAAAGAAGCAACACAAGAGAATAAATGTTATCTGATAAGACTTTTCCCTGCAACAGGAAAACTATCCCCAGTGATAGAAATCAGAGCAGTGATGACCTGATGAGAGGAGGATTGAAGGTTGACTGCTAAGGGCACTTTCTGGGGAGGTGAGAAGGTTCTCTAGCTCGATTAGTGTTCCATCAGCTTAAATTCATCACCCACCCAAGGTGATAGTGGGAGAGTTTCTTCCAGACCAGGAGCCAGTTATAACTCCTCCAAAGGCAGATGCACTAAGAACCAAGGCAATGGATGCAAAACGTCCTCCAGGACCTATAGAGGGAGAGAGGCTGTGCACATCCTCAGGATGCCACTGAGAGGAGGTGTTTTACTCCAGGATGTCCCAACAGAAGGGGACAGGTTACGGAGTTTGTGAGAAGGTTTAAGGAACTTGTCTGGGGTAGGGTTAGCATCTTTGTGTTTAGCATGGTTGATCTTTCCACGTTTCCAACAATGGCCTAAGAAGTTTTGCCAGTACCTGCATTGTTCATGGTGCTGACTTAGTTTTTAAGACTGCTGAGGAAGATGGCAATTGGTCAAGTCACAGAGAGGACACAGCACTCTGTATTGCTAACTCAGAACATAAAAAAACACTAGGGAGCTCAGGGTGGAATTGTAAGACCCTACAATTGGGGTGGTGGCTGTCAGGGCATGCATTAGACAAAAATCAACAATATACAATCTTTAAAAAACATTATTTTTATTTATTGTTTTTATTTTATGTGTATGAATGTATTGCCTGCATGTATGTAAGTGCAGCCATGTTGTGCAATGCCCACAGAGGTCAGAAGAGGATGTCAGATACCTTGGAACTAGAATTATAGTTGTTAGCTGCCATGTGGGTGCTGGGAAGCAAACCCAGGTCCTCTACAAGAGTGACCAGTACTCTTAACCGCTGAACCATCTCTCAATATATACCATATTAATACTGAGAAACTTTTATTTATATAGTCAGATTAAAATAAAATTAAAAGCTTTTATTCATCAAAACGTAATGAAAAGGCAACCCACATAATGGGAGAAACTGCCTACAATGTGTTTTCAACAAGGTGCTCATATCCAGAATGTATAATAAATCCTATAGCAAATAAGAAAATAGCAAACCATGCAGCTGAATAATGAACAAGGGATTTGGAAATGCAGTTCACAAAACAGAATATCCAAAGGCTCTAAAACGGATTAGAATGCTCTCAACATTAATAGCCAGGACCACCAGGCATACTCCAGAATGACCAACCATACCAAGTGCTGGCATGAATTTGGAGTGATGAGAGCTCTTTATTGTGCTGGGTGAGAGTGCAAATTGCCCCATCTACCTGGGAAATCAGTTTAGCACTATCTAGCAAAGTTAAAGATATACAAACACTAAAACACTGTCATTACACTGCTAGTCATATATTCCAAATATATAGGGACCTGACCAAGAGATATGCACAAAAATATTTCTTGTGTGTTGTTTTTGAGACAAGGTCTCTCTGTACCCCGGCTGACCTGGAACTTGCTACTAGACCTGACTGGCCTCCATCTCATAGAGATCTGCCTTCCTCTGCCTCTAGATTAAAGGTCACCGCCACACCTGGCTTGTGCATCATTCTTAATAGTGAAAAAGTACCTTAATTCAAATAGCATCCTCAGTGGAATAGATAAAAATGGCAGCACAGACAGGCATGTCTTAACAAGTGAGCCACCTTCTCAGAAATGCATCAATAGGCAATTTCATCACTGAACAGAATGTCCTTACATAAACTAAGGTATCTGTAATGTCACTAGGCGTCAGTTTGTGGAACCACCATTGTTTGCATATATAAATATAATGGAATACTATGTGACTCTAAAATTATACTTTGTTCTATATGCGTATTGCATTCCATAACAGAATACTTCAAAGAGAAACAGAGACGATTGCATAGTAACATCATAGATTTCATTTCAATTTATAGAGCAAAATGGAAATCAAAGTTAAGAGAGGATGGATGCTATTTATAAAAAAGGAAGACTGGAGCAGCTCCATATGTGATGGATAATCTTGATTGTCAAGTTGATTGGATTTGGAATCAATTAAGAGACTTACCTCTGGGTGAGTTTGTGAGAACATTTCTAGAAAGGATTCACTGAGAGAAGAAGACCCTCCCTCAGAGTGGGCAGCACCTCATACTGTGTGGCCCAGATACAAAGAAGTCCAAGGAAAAAAGCAGAGAGAAGAAGACCCTCCCTCAGAGTGGGCAGCACCTCATACTGTGTGGCCCAGATACAAAGAAGTCCAAGGAAAAAAGCAGTCGTGCCTGCCTGCCTCCCTTCTGGTAAGCGTCTCCATCTTGCTGCTGCCGCTGCCGCCATCACCACCATGCTTCCCTAAGATCAGACTGCAGGTCTTCAGCCTTGCAACAAAGAGTGAAGAGCAGAAACTTTACAGGATTCCTCAGGTCTGCAGTGCCAGACTGGGACTGCTGAGGCACTGAGACTTATAGACTGAGCAGTGATAGGGTCCTCACCCTCTCCAGTGTGCAGCCAGCCATGGTTGGACTACCAAATCCATATGGTGTCACCATTATAGCAAATCCATTCCATACTATGTATTCATTCTATTGGTTCTGTTCCTCCCTTGCTACATTCAATCAGCTGCCTCATCTGGTTCCCAGTTATTCTTATATTCACACATCTTTTCCATTCTCAAGGCTCCTTTGTGCGTCTGGTTCCTTTTTTCTTTCTTTTTTTTTTTTTCTGGCCAGAACTATTGAGTGTCTCCAGCACGGTCCTCTTACCTTTTTCTTTCGCTTTCATCCCTTCCCACACATTGACACAAGTGAAGATTCCTCATCGAAAATGTTAGGAGTGCTTTATAGTGCAGATGTTTATTTTTAATGTTCATATTTAATACATATAATAGGGTGAATATACGATATATTTTATAAAATCTTTCCTAATTGCAATGAGTAAAGTATTTCTGTAACTGAATCCAGTCATTTCTTCAGTTCTAGAGAACCCTGCCTAGTATCATTCAAGATTAAAAATACAAGATAATCTTGTAAAAACTCCACAGAAAACAAGGTAGAATCAAGTGTATAATCAAAGGTCTTACCTTGAAAAATTAACCATTCTATCTCCCAACGAGGAAAGAAAAGGGAATACAGCACAGAAAATACTTCAGCTGGAAGTTGAAGCATATGGAAAGTCAACCCACATGATTCGGGGCAGGGAGAGTACTATCAATGGAATGTTTGAGAATCAACAGCTGTGATCAGAGGATTTGTTCTATCTGAACCTTTTGATGTCCATTCAGATGTTCACAGACCAAAATCTAGAGGTGATTTGGAGTATCTGTAATACACCATTTCTATTCCCTCCCTATAACTCAGCTTTGAATAAACTAGATTTTACCCTTGAAGTTACTACTTGGAGAAAAAAAAAGTACCTTCGAAATGACAACGTAAAGCACAGGACTAGGGTTGTATCCAAGTGGTAACTGCATGCTTAGCTCTGGACTCAAAGACCAGAACCACAAAACAAGAAAGGGGAAGAAATGAGACAGAAGAGAAGTAGCTAAGAATAATAAGGAAGAGGAAACAGGAAGGATTCATGTCCATTAAACTGTGACTATGTGTTCAATGCCTTTACATTGATTAACACAGAACAAGTCTAAGAGGTAAGTAAAATGCCATTATTCTAACTGTAAACATAGAAAAACTGAAGCTTGCTGCAATTCAGACCAGAAGACAACTACTGATCCCAGAAAAAGGAACAAGCAGTTTATAGAGAAATATAGAAAAGGTATCAAAAGACTATTGGAGGAGCTGGAGAGAGGGTTCAGTGGTTTAGAGCCCTGGCTGCTCTTGCAGAGGACCTAGCTTTATTTCCCACATGGCAGCTAGGTACAGTTTGTAACTCTAGTTTCAGGGGATCCAACACTCTCTTCTGGTCTCTGCAAGCAATGCACACACACACACACACACACACACGCACACACAAACGCACAGTGCACTTAGATAGATGTAGGCAAAACATGCACGCACATAAATAATAAAAAGTCCAAAATTTTTTAAGTCTATTGGAAGAAGAATGGTCAAAGATAAGGCGTTTCAGGAAGGACAGACCTGGGCATATGCACAGGAGGGGAAAAAAACATCTATCCATTTTACTTGAGGAGGAAAAAAAGACATGTAGAGAAAGAGTGGAAGGTGAGACCAGAAAGTAATGTTTGAGGGTCAAACAGAGGCATTTGAAAATAGCAGTGCAAAGACTGTACAGCTAACACCATGGAAATGATAGTCATGTGATTTCAAAAAAAAAAAAAAAAGATTTATTTGAGAGATCTAGGTCTCCCATCTCTTACCCACAATCTAAAATCAAAAAAACCCTAAAAACCAAAATCATGTTTTAAAAAGATCAATTATTTGCCAGGCCTGGTGGTGAACACCCTTAATTCCAGCACTAGTAGACAGAGGCAGACCCTACTGCTGGTCTATATAGCAAGTTCTAGGCCAACTGGGGCTATAGAAAGACCCGGTCTCAAAAAAGACCAAAAAAAAAAAAAAAAAGTCACTTATTTATAAATAAAAGCCAATCTGATCTGAATTCATTTGGCATTGAAGTTTACTCTGAACCAATGTGAGGTCATTTCTATTCTTTATCCTACTTAGTATGAATACTTGTGTTTCACTGAAGAAATGACTGAATTCAGTTACAGGATACTGTCCTCATTATAACTAGGAAAGATTTTATAAATTATTTTGTATATTCACCCTGTTATATGTATAAAAATTAAAAATAAACATCTGCATGACAAAGCACTCCTAACATTTTCGATGAGGAGTCTTCACCTGTGTCAATGTGGGGGATGGGATGAAAGGGAAAGAACAAAGGTTGAGAGGACCATGCTGGAGACACTCAATCGTTCTGGCCAGAAAACAAATAGGAACCAGATGCACAAAGGAGCCTTGAGAACGGAAAAGACGTATGAATATAAGAACCTCTGGGAAGCAGATGAGGCAGCTGATTGGATGTAACAAGCGGGGGCGGGGTGTCAAAGACAAATTAGAGTTTCCTCTTGAAGTCTTGTAGTATTTTCAATAGCATCAATATGAGAAATGACATCATTAATGAGTTTGTTTTCATCATGTTGGATTTAAGACACAGTCAGAAAGTCTAACTTATGGAGGCAAAGACTTAGAAATGGGTGCTCAGCATTGAAGAGAGGTCAGGACCTAAGGTATAACTTTGAGACTTAACTTCCTAGACCCCCTCATGAAGGCTATGGAATTCTCAAGAAATGAGGAAATGAAGGAACACATTCATACATACATACATGCACACATACATACATTTATACAGATACATGAGATTTTGAAAAAGTGCAAGTACTTTTCAGCATAGCGTTTTTTATTGCAGGAAAAGTCTACTGTTAAAGATCAGCAGAAGCTCATCAGTCTTTAACTCCAGAGCACCACTATCAGACAAGCCTGAAATTTGCCAGGCTGGGATTCGCACAGAAGAGCACAATTAGGGAATTCCCTTTAGTAACAACAACTCCAAGGTGTCTTGACAAAATGAATGGAGAAAACACAAGTCTAGATCTCTAGAAACATACCCCAAAGCAAACTAGTTCACTTTAAAAATAAATCAATATGTCTTCAAGTTCATATTTTTTTATACTCCTATGCTACCAGAAATGTAGTTTTTAATGGAAACTGTTATTAAGGTCAGTTCTGGCTCAAAAGGAACCATTCGCTTCAAGTTGTTAACTCATATTGTAAACCGTATCCTTCCTATCAATGTTGTCACAAATTCTTATCAGCATTTGATGTGTATCGGTGAGAACGTGGTAATGGAGGGATTGCAGTGTGCTGTGGGGTGGGGTGGACATGAAGTGTCCACGTTCCTCCCTCTAAAAGCAGAGCCTTTGATGGGCTATTTCTTCAGAAGTCTAATGGTTGGTTTCATGTTTTAGTGGAATAGATCAGGTATTTTGTCACACATTCTAAATATTTCTGTGAAAATGCTTTGGGTAAGGTTTAGATTTAAATCGATGGACTCTGAGAAAAGCATTCTGCCCTACATAGTGAAGTTAAGCCTCATCTAATCGTTAAAGACGCAAATAAAACCAAAAGCTGATCTACCCCCAAGCGAGGGTGAATACTGCCATCAGACTGCCCTCAGATTTCAATGGCAACATGAGCTCTTCCTCAAGTCTCCCTGACAGCCTTGGCACCTAAAACTCCAACATTGGCTCTGCCCAGTCTCCAGCCTACCAAGCCATTCCAAAGACTTTAGACTTGTCAGTCTCTGGAATTACATAACCCAGTTCCTTGAAGTAAACATGACTATTTCTCACCGTTGATAGGCACATACAGAGAAAGAGAAAAAGAGAGAGATTATTATATATTTATATCTAAAACCATTGATTCTATCTCTCTGGAGAAACTTCATATAAAAAGAGAGAAGAAATATAAGCAACATAACTTCATATGATACGCAGAAATTGAAACCTATGATCTAGGTTATTTGGAGAAAAAGTAACCTAGTCAAAAACTAAATATTGAGGTTGGGCCAACAAGGTTGTTTAGAGGGTAAAGCACTAGCTGTTAAGGCTGACTACTTGAGTTCAAACTCCAGAACCCACAAGGTAAAAGGAGAAACTGACTCTCCCAAGTGGTCCTTTGACCTCTACACATGCCCTGTGGTGCATTCATGTATATATATACATATACCCACACACAAATACATAAATATGTTATTAAATAAATTTTAAATAAAAGTAAAAAAAATAAAAACAACCACTAATGGTTGAAAGCAGCCTAACTGAGGCATCAAATTAGTTGAAATGAAGACTAGGAATATAGCTCAGTGGTAAAGCACTTGCTTGTCTAACATGTACAAGGCCCTGGATCTGATCCCCAGCACTGTGCTAAATAAATAAAATTAGTTAAAATGGTAAACTGAACAAAAGTGAAGATTACTTTACTTCTCAGTAATTTTTATGCACCAGTGGCAGTTTTCAAACATTAGCCTTTTGAATTTTTTTCTTGCTTGTTTGTTTGGTTGATTGGTTGGTTGGTTGGTTGTTTGGTTGTTTGGTTGGTTGATTGGCTGGTTGGTTGGTTGGTTGTTTGCTTAGTTGGTTGGTTGGTTGGTTGACTGGTTGGTTGCTTGGTTGGTTGGTTAGTTGATTTGTTGGTTGCTTGCTTGCTTGCTTGCTTGCTTGCTTGCTTGGTTGGTTGGTTGTTTGATTGGTTGGTTGGTTGGGTTGGTTGGTTATCACAATACCCCACTCAAACATTTCTATCTGTTGTTAACAAGATTGATGGATTACACCCACTTTTGATCACTTATTTCCCATTCATTTTCCCATAGTTCGGTAGTGACTATGTAAAAATTTTCACCTGTCAAAATCAGACTTTATGCATTAACTGCAATGAGTTCATCAGACATTAACTGAAACCTACATTCTTCCCCTCTAAGAGTAGAGTGACCTGATTAAACTTCTAAATGAGAACAAGAAGGCAGATGTTCATGCATCACTTGACAAACAAATGAATATATGACAAGTTGAAAATTTTAACAGCATCTTCATCTTACACAGCTGTAATTTCACAGTTGTTTGATGAAATAGGTGAAAAATAGTAAACTGAAGGGTCAAAAATCATGCAAACAAGTAAAGGTGCCATGATTCTGGGATGACTGGGGGAAGACTGAGATTGTTGGTATGTTTGGGTTGCTATGGAAACTGTCATATACTCACCTTCATTTTTTGCACATTCAATTTTAAGACAAAGAGCAAACTTTAACATGTGTAAGGAATGTTAGAGACATATCAAGTTTAATGGTCAAAAAGGGTTTAGGTATTTCATATGTTCAGCAGTTTGGAACTAGAGTGGACCTCACAAGACACACTGCCACTATATGGCTTTTCATCTTCAATCTCTTTACATATCTTTAGGAATATACAATTATAGGGCATCACTTCTCAAATTTTCATTGCATGCAAATCACTTATGTGCATAAAGTTACAGATTCAAATTCAGTGGATCTAGGGTAGCACATAAAGTTCTATATTTCTAGCATAGGTGATCCATAGATGATCCATGAGCTACACCTTGAAAAGTGAGGGTACAGGGATATGTATATATCATGCTCAAAATAACAAATTATATACATATAATAAATGTAATAGTATTAGGCAGCATTCCCCCAGAGAAATAGAATCAATAACCTATACGATGTATATTTAATTATGCGAGAATTTATGAAATTGGATTGCATAATCAAAGGCTAAACATTTCCAAAATGGCCATTTGCAGGCTGGAGCTCTCAGAAAACAAGTAGCTGCTCAGTTCAAGAAGCTGGAAACCTCAGAAGAAAAGGAACCAATGATGCAGCTCCCCAAGGAGACTGAAGACCTGGAAGGCCCCAGAGGATGGCTGATAGAACTCCATATTAAAAGGCTAAAGAATCTGAAGTCCGCTGTCCCTGCTGACAGCAGGAGCACACAGGGCCTGGCTTCTGAAGAACTGAGCCTGCAGATCCCTGAGCTCCCGCACAGTGGATGGGGCCGCCCACATCCAAGTGGGTCTGTCTCCCAATCCAGGTCTCTGACCTACATGCCAGTTCTCTCTACCCACTTACCTCACACACACATGTGGATTATCAGCACCCTTGTCGGCGCGCACACACACACACGTGTACTTTGCTAGTTTCCTAGGTATCTGTCAATCTTTGACAACCAAGATTAACCATCATTTGTTTATATAAATTTACCATCATTCGTGTGTGTGTGTGTATGTGTGTGTGTGTGAAAGGGAGAGAGAGAGAGAGAGCACTTCAGTGTGGTGAGGCCAGTAATGGGAATGATGCCCTCCCTGGAGGAAGCAAGCTAGAGAATCAGGCTAAGCTGAGCTTGGAACAGGCACAGTCACAGTTGTGTATACAAATACTACAAAATCTTTGCAGTCCATGACTCCTCTGGCCACTGCACCCGCACACACATGTGCCTATATACTACATACACATACCCTCGCACACACAAAATTTCTTTTAAAAAGATGAACCTATGTCGTTTTACATAGTTGCAGTTCATTCATTTGCCCTATAGCTCAGTCTACAAACATCCCACAATTTACTTACCAAGCCTGTTTACATTGTTTCATTTAAGTTTCTTTAAAGTAACAGTATTGTTATGAGCATGTGCCTTCCTATTGCAGGTACGCATTTCCACAGCATATACCTAGAAATTGAACTGCTGGCTCATAGGATAGCTTCCGCCTTCCTACATACTGCCAAAATGTCGGCTGAACTGATTGAGACAAATGCATCTTCCCACCAATGGAATGTCAGCATTGCTGTGCATCAGTGCATCAGTAACTTGTTCTGATTCTTTGCCGAGTCTTCTATTATTTATGTTTTAAATACATTTTAGTTGTTCTGTTGAATAGTGGTGCCTAATTGTGATTTTAATTTCCATTTCTCCTAATTACTAAAGAGATTAAGCACCTTCATCTGTGTTTTCTGAACATTTGATTCATCTGTTTTGAAATACTGATCAGATCTTGGTTTTAATTATTTTTCTTTAATAATTTCACACATATATACAATGAAATATGATCATATTTACCCATTTTCCTCCTCCCTTCCCTCCATGGCCCTCCAACATGTCCCCCTCCCCTCATGGCATTTTTTTTTTAATTAAAAAAAATTTTTGCTCATTTTTCTAATGCCTATTTCTCACTAATATTCTAGGAATTAGACCATCAAAAGTGTATTCAAATACTTTCTTCCATTCCGTGCTTTTCTTTCCAAGATCTTTAAGGATATTTCCTCTTTCAGCATGAAAATGTTCTTAATTTGAATGTGGTACAAAGCATCTTTGCTACAAAGACTACTGCTTTTGTGTCTTGCTTAAGACTAGAACAGGTAAATGAAATAAATATCCCTTCTATATTTTCTTTGAAAGTATTTTGTTTTTATATTTAGGTCTTCAATCTACCTAGAATCAGTGTAGGGTGTCAGGAAAGTAGGGGAAGAATGTGTTTTCTGTTTTGCTTTGTGATCCCTGCAGATATCCAATTATTATTCCAGGACTGTGTGTTGAAAATACTTTTCCTGCCATTATGAGTCTGTAACATCCCCATTTAACTCATCCATTGGACTTATGAAGAAGTGAATGAGTCTTAGAAAATTACTGTAGATAGCCAAAGTGGAATGGGTGGTGATTCTGATTATGGTTAGTCTTCCAGATGCAGTTATGTATTTGTGTGTGTGTGTGTGTGTGTGTATGTGTGTGTATATGTCTGTGTGTCTACATGTGTGCCTATATGTGTGTCTGTGTGCATTCATGTTCACATGTGTGCAGGTATTGGGGTGGGTAGTAGATGCACATCTGTGTGCCTCCATGTGGGGTCCAGAGGACAACCTTGGGTATCATTCCTCAGGTAACACCCACCAATTTTTTTGAGGCAGGATCTCACTGACCTGGAACTCTCCAAGTAGGCTAGGCTGTCTTTCCAGACAGCCCCATGAATCTCCAATGCCACACCCCACTGGGGGATTCTAAGCAAGTGCTCCACCATTGAACCACACCCTCAGCCCCTCAGTGGGGGGTTCTAGGTAGAAGTGTGTACCACTACACCCAGATCTTTTCTGCAAGTTATGGACACTGAAGTCAGGTCTTCAGGCTTGAAAGGCAAGCACTTTACCAGCTGCACTATCTCCCCAATGCCAAATATAGTCTTATATTGGAGCAAATCAACATAGCTCTGAATACTTGGTATTCCGCTCTTGATATGGAATTTTTTTATCTTTATATCAAAATTCGCAAAGAGCACTAGAAGCAAAAACAGCTACACATTTTTTTTCTCTCCAGGAATCTATCTTACTTTAAGGCTAGATCAACTTTCTGACTTTGTGTCATAATTCAGTATTCAATGGCCTCGTTCATTTAAACATTCCACCAAGAATGCTGTTGAACCTGATGAACAGAAAGTAGCAGGCATACTGAATATGTTAGAAGACTCATATTTATAAGAGGGAAAGAGATAAAAACCCATAACAACCCAGAAGCCTGCCAATTTAGTGGATGTTTAGGGGCCTGGTATTTGAGGTGCACCGTAAGATACGTCAGTTTGAAAGATAAGTTGCTTCACCAATACGCCTATCGCTGAAGTATGTTCCTAGGCTCCTCTGGAACTCTGAAGCAACAGAATTTATATTTGATTAACCCTTATCTTTTTTGAGTAGGCCACAGAACAAGAAGGGGCTGAAGATGCAGAATGCAGTACAAGCTGTCCTGCAACTTGGGCCTTATAACTCAGATGACCCAAGGGTATTCAGTACAGTTATGGCCACTAGTGAGGTTCTAATGGAGCAAAAATAAAGTCCTATACTGGGGCTAGGGAAGCAGTTCGTTTGGCAGAGTACCTGCCTAATGTGCATGAACGCATGAAGTCTGAGTTCCATCTCCCACACTGTAGAATCAAGGCATAGTTATGCACCATTGCTTTTTTTTAAGCAAGTGCTATTAATATCTGCTTAACTGACTACTGCAGAAAAAAAGTGCTCTTCTTGGGCTGGGGATATGACTTGGTGGAAGAGTACTTGCCTTGGGATTTAAATCAAAGTCATACTCATCTTGAAATAGTTATCAGTCTTTAAATTTGTTTTAAAAAGCTAAGTCAGTAAGACGGCTCAGCAGGTAAAGATGCTTGCTATGAAGCCTGATGCTACGAAGTTAAATCCCTAGATCCCACCAAACCCTGCAAGTCATCCTCTGACCTCCACATTCACACCATGGCATATGCACCCACATACATGCATACATACATGCGTACATACATACATAAACACAAAGAGAGAAGAATTCTAAATAAATAATAAATTTTAAAAAAAAGATCTTAGTGTACTATTGGGTACTTCATGAAATGGAACACTTATTTGGGAGCATAATCCTTGGAACCTGAGCTACATACCATGAACTGAACATTATTTCATCCATTAAATCACAAGATTGGTGTGGACAGAAGGCATATGCACATGGTCCAGCACACACAGGTCTAGGAGGAATGGTAACTGTAAGATCTGTTCTTGGTGGCTCTGTTCTATTTGGTGTTTCCTTCTCCTGGGCAGCCAACACTAGTCATTACATGGGGAACACAACACAGTTCCTTGCTAAATGAGCAAGGCAGAATTCAGGCCTACGTGATATGTGGTTCTCTGCAACATGCTTCTACAATTATGACTCCAATATGCAGTGTCTCTGTAAGACAAAAGTAAAGACAAATCTCAGTGGGTAGAACCCCTTTGACCAGTGCTCCTGGTTATATACTTTACACAGGTGAAGAAAATCAAGAGGCACGGATCTACAGCATTCCATGGGCAATGAGCTAACAAGTTTGCCAGATGATCAGAGCCTCTTAAAAGAACAAGATCAGAAAACAGATGACAGGTCATGGAGGTTACACATGAACTTAACACTAAATTCCTTTCAGCAATTTGAACTTGCTACCATCACTGCTGAACACCTGCTAAGAACAAAAGCTGAACACTAACAGAGCCTCACTTCCTAGGAAACACCAGCTACCTAGTCACTGCTGACACTGGCTCTCTTCTCTAAATGGAAGGGCCAGTAAGTTGTCCTCACTGAAACAGATAATTCTTCTATGTGTTAGCCAGGGTTCTCTAGAGGAACAAAACCAATAGAATAAGCATATATCGCAAAAGGAGATTTACTCAGTTAGTTTACATGATAAATACTGGGTACACTCCAACAATGGCTATCTGCACAGTGGAGAGGCTGAGAACCAGTAGCTTCCCAGTCCATGAAGCTGGATGCCTCAGTAGTCCCAATCCAGTGCCAAAGGCCAGGATTCCCAGAGAGTTGATGGTTATTGGAAGACCTAAGAAGCCGGGTTCTGAAGTCAGTGAAAGATAGTGGAGTGGAATAGACAGGTATGCCCTCCAGCAAAAAGCAAAGAGACAGGCAACCAAGCAGCCTTGCTTTTTCCTAGGACCTCTTTATTTCTGGGCTACCACTGGAAAGTGTTAGCCACCACAGGGGAAGGTTTTCACAGCTAGTCCTTTCCAGAAATGTCCTCACAGATCTGCCCAGAGGCACGTTTCTTAGTTGGTTCCAGATTCAGTCACATGTACAACTGTAGCGCCCTGGCTACGTTCGTTGACCAAGTCCGGATCGGGGAGGGCTACGGATTGAATGACACACATAAGACAGAGGCACGGAGACACACACTAGGTAGGAGGAAAGGAGAATGACCAGCTTTATTGAGAGGCATCAAGCTTTATATACCCTGAGGGCGGGGCTTTGCAGGAGGTTCCTCTATTGATGAGACACAGTTGTAAACAGGAAAAAGGAAGTTGTGGTCTGGCTAGCTTAAAAGTCAAGTTGTTTACTTCAGCTTTGCAATTGACAAGATCCTGCTAGCTCTTGGCCTAGAGCCTAGCACTAAGAGAAGGGCTACAGGGGGGCCAGACCCTACATTTCCCCCTTTTCTCTTACATAAATGAGCATCTGTCTTAGGTTGCCAAGGACGTCAGTGCCTGTCTTACCCGTCATTGGCAAACCAGCCATAATCTCTGGCCATAGAGGCTGATTCCCTGTCTTAGGTTGACAGACACTCCCTTGGGCTTACCCGTCTCTGGCTACTCATTTATGAAAGTCAGGAAATTCTGGACTAGAGGCTAGCGAGTCACAACCTAGCATCCTTAGAATCAGGCATCACGGTAATTATTCCAGTAATGTAGCAAAGGCTTATTCTTATATCCTCAATCCACATACTAAGGTTTCATAACATTTACAGAAATCGTAATCTAAAATACCATAACTTTCATTCTCACAGGAATGACTGAAATGCAATTAAACAAGTTACATTGAAACACAGGAAATACATTGAACACAGAAAACATCAAATCTGGTACCATTACAAGCAATATTTAACTGTCCAAACATACATAGCGTTGACTTATGCAAGCTATCACTCGTCCTTGACTTTGTCCATGGCTGCTGCCTGTTTCCCTATATAAGTCTGCGGGAAACTGTCCTCTGATCACCAAAGTTCTGCACTTAGTCCTTTTTCTCATTTATCAGAATTCCTAGCAGTAGAATATTGATTTACTGATATTCTTCCCATGTAATGATGTCCTGTCACTTGAATATCGTTCACGATCACTGCAATCTCCTTTTTTTTCTATATGGCTAGATCCGTAGCATAGTTTATTACGTAAGTCCAATACAGCTCTCCGTGTGTCATCAGGAACTGATTCCACAGCAACAGCAATGTCACTTTTCCTTGTTCAGTCCCTGCGAACCAGACCAGCCTTTCTGGTAGCCACCTGGCATTCTCAGCAACCTGTGGAAAAACAAACATGCCCTCTTCCCCATATTAATACCGGATTTGGGCCATTATTTTTGTATTGTTTTATTAACCTTTCTAAGATCTTATAACCTCCATTTTTCTGACTTTTTTATGACAAAAATTGGTGCATTAGAAGGCTCTGTATGACCATTTTCTAGCTGTTCTTGAACTGCTCCGCAGCCTGAATTTACAGTAAGAGGCCACTAATCTATCCATACAGGTTAAAGGGAGAAGCAATCATAATTTGAGACACAGTAGTTACTGCACGAACTTCCACCAATCTGGTACTTTTAATTACTGTATCCTATGCAACTAAAACTTGGGCAATGACCAAACATTCCTGAATAAACCTTGACTAGGAATTTTCTTTTATCTTTTATATACCATAACATATATTCAACTATGCCCTGTAAATGCCACACTTCTAAATATTCTTCCTTCAGGTCAGCCTCAGGTTTTGGGGGGCAATAAATGGTGGAAAATCCTCCTCTCTCTCCTATTTTTCTTTGGGATTTAAAGACTCTTGAATAACTGCCTGATTTTAGGTTCCACAAAAGGGGGCTCCTCCATTGGAGCGGAAGGCTTAGCTTTACTTTCCTCCTCCACTTTAGGTTCCATCCCAGATCCATTTGCATTTGCCCTTTTTTTTTTTCTTTTTTTCTTTTTTGAACCTTTTCTATCTGAACAGACTCTGAAATACTGAGGCCCCAACTTTGTTTTGCTCAACCTATTTATACCCCTATCCAGACTACAGGATTTCAGGCAGGAAGTCAAATTAGTGAACCTGGTCAATTTCAGGGACTTCCTGAAGCTCTTGACTTGTTTACTTCCTGAGCTTACGGAGCTCCCCTGCAGGTTGGAATGTTTTACCTCAAAACACACACAAAAAAATGGTTCCTGACCACCCATAACACATAAAGAAATTGAAAGGATAAAACAAAGACCCAAATAAATTCACAGCAAAATTCTATCAGACATTCAAACTCCATTAGACAGTTCAACAGGAAAGAGTATAAACAGAAAGACACCTTAATTAAAGAATACCTTATACTGAATGAACCTAACAGACAGCTACTGAATATTCTACCCAAATACCAAAGAGTACACACTCTATTCAGCACTGTTGAAACTTTCTTCAAAACTGACCATATACTGGGGCACAAAATAAACCTCATCAAATCCAAAAATATTGAAATTCTCTCAGACCTAAATGCAATAAAACTTAAAATCCACACTGAAAGAAACCTTATTAATTTCACAAACTCAGACTAAACAACACACTCCTGAATGATGAACAAGTCAAAGGAGAAATTAAGAAAGAAAAGTTTTCTGGACATCACAACAAAACTTCTGGGACACTTTAAAAGAAGTCCTAAGAGGGAATTTACCTACATCAAAATAACAGAAAGAGTACACATAAATGATTAGACACTGACTGAAATCTCTAGCTAGCCTATCTCTTAAGTACGGTTACCAATAGATCTGTAAAAGATCATGAGAGCCTGAAGCACCCATTGTCCAATACGCCCAAAACCACTTACCTTTGCCCGCCCGCCTCCTCGGGCCATCCGTCAGCAAGTCCTCTCTTCCGATTGCAGGGGGAACCTCCAGCTGTAGCTTCCTCTCTTCCGATCTTGGTGGAAACCTCCAGCTGTAGCTTCCTGGCTACATTCATTGACCGAGTCCGGATTGGCGGAGGGCTGCGGATTGAAAGACACACATAAGACAGAGGCACAGAGACACACACTAGATAGGAGGAAAGGAGAATGACTGACTGACTTTATTGAGAGGCATCAAGCCTTATATAACCTGAGGGCGGGGCTTTGCAGGAGGTTCCTCTATTGATGATACACAGTTGTAAACAGGAAAAAGGAAGTTGTGGTCTGGCTAGCTTAAAGGTCAAGTTGTTTACTTCAGCTTTGCAATTGACAAGATCCTGCTAGCTCTTGGCCGAGAGCCTAGCACTAAGAGAGAAGGGCTGCAGAGGGGCCAGACCCTACAGACAACCAAGTTTAACAGTCATACTCAGGATATGAATCTACAGTCCCTTCCTACAGCACCATCAAACATGATCTTGCACACATGGCATCCCTCACAAATTAGAAGGTAACTGACTCATTTCACAACCAAAGATGTAATAATGCGACCATGACTGAAATTTATATGTCTTTGCAGGTACCAAACAATCCAGAAGTGTCTGGTTTGAAGAGTAATATAATAACCTACCTACCTAGAATCAGTTATTAGGGCAAGTAGGAGACAAGACCCTCCAAAGTTGAAGTATTGGCATACAAGATGTAAAGGATGTACTTTAACCAGTCATTAATAAATGTTATTTTACCCATTGCCCCCTTTAGAACATAGGGCCAAGAATCAAGGGATTAAAACAGAACCAACTGTTCCCAGAATTATAGTTAGTAGCCCTCTCACAGAATTTCTTATTCTCATCAAGAAGATGATGCTTCCATTAGAGCACATAAAATGGTTTGAACAATTGAAAACTAAGACTGACAATATATTGGGCTCCCTAAAACACTAAACCAAAGACAGTTTCCTGTATTGGTAGAGGTGACCAGCATAGACTTAGTTATAGGGGTATCAGATTACTGTTCACAGTAATCAACAAGGATGGTCAGAAACCTTGGGCTTCTCTGGTTCTCTCATTCAATAGTGACAAGTTAATAAGTAATCCAGCTACTGAGGGCTCAGAAAACTCTCCAGAATGAAGATTCAGCTACCTTACTAGGTAAGGACCTTGGAAACTGCAGAAAAAATTAAATAAAGGAAGAAATTATAAATATCAACCACAACTTCCTGACCAGTTATGCAAAGTACAAAATGGCTATGCAAATTCTCTACCCTGCTTATCCTGTCTACCTCTATAATAACTAGTTTTTCATCTCCCCATCCCATCACTTTATGCAAGGGGTATTGGTGGTTATAGTTCAAGTTACAAAATACCCAGGAGCTATTTTAAGCTAGAAGTAAATAAGTAAATAAATAAACTAGAAGTAACATTAATAAAGATAATTGTAATGGGTAAGATTTTGTGTCTCCCTTTTTAAGGGTAAGGTAAGAATTTGATCCCTGTACAAAAACAGTTACATCTGTATAAATAGAAGCAGATAAGACTGTTGCTGAGCAGGAAGTTAAGGATGCCTGGAAGGATGTGAGTGGGTGCTCACCGGCTGAGAAGGAGCATTGTGTTGGTCAGAAGTTTCTGAACTCTGAGTGCACCCCCCTCCTCACATCCAGCCTCATTCCTCCTCCCTTTTTCTCTTTCACACTTTCTCAGCTTCGCCCAATGTCTGGCTTAAAGTTGCTGTTTTGAAGTATCTAGACTCATTTGATTTTCTAGACAGACCTTCACTGATTAACCATTCCTTGAATTCTTGGTGTTAGTTCTGGAATTTATATTTATTTTCTTGTTTGGTTTTGTCCAAATATGCCATGTCATCTTTACTTTTTAATTCCAGTCTCCATCTTGGTTTTTCTTTCCTTGAATGAAATAAGCCAAACAGTTCCATGACCTATGTCTGATAACGATGGCACCCAGAGTTGCTGTGGTCTATTTTTTTTTAGTGTTATTTATTTTCATTTTATGTGTTTGTTTTGCCTGCATATATGTATCTGTACCATCTATGTAATGCACACAGAGGCTGAGTTATAGATGGTTGTTAGCTGCTATGTGGGTGCCGGGAACCCATCCTAGTTCCTCTGCAAGAATAGCCACTGTTCCTAACCACTGAGCCATCTGTACAGTCCTGTTCACCCACCCACCGTGGGTCTATTTCTACTGCTTGTTTCTTCCTGTATACAATTCTCTCTCAGTAGCTTTTGGACACAGAATTTTAAAACAGTTCACAGATACAACTGGAGGCTCTGATAATGTCATCCCCTTCCCTCCCAAAAAGCATTGGTGGGTTTAGAATCATGGATTTCCTTAATCCAAGTTCAAGGTTTACGATTTCCTAGACTTAACTGGAATCTTCAAAGTCTAGCTGTCATCTCAGACAACCATTTTCTTACAGCTCATCTTTGCTCCTACCACACAGCACTTCCAGGTCCCAGCTTTTAGTCCTCCACCTTCTCTTTTCCCTGGACCCCAAGTTTTTACTGTCTAGGTCTACAAGCTAGCAAAAAGTAGCTCAGCTCTTGAGCTAATCCTATCTCAGAGTGCTAGGTTTACTACTCTGGGGTTTCTTCCTTCCCAGCAATTCGGTCTTCTTGACTTGATAATAGTGTTAATTTTATTTATTATTTTCATTTTATGTATTTTGCCTGTGTGTATGTAAGTGCACCCTGGTCATGCAATGCCCACAGAGGTCAAAAGAGGGCTTTGGATCCCCTGGAACTGGAGTTATGGATGGTTTCACCATCATGTGGGTACTGGAAACAGAACACACAGGTCCTCTGAAAGAGCAGCCAGAGCTCTTAACTGCTGAGCCAACTCTCCAGCCTCCATGACTTGATGATTTTAAGATGCCTTTTATTGCTTTTAGTTTTCTTAGAAGCCAGTTTGCTCTTAAAGAATCAGAAGTTGGTTTATACATTTCGGGCTGAAAGGACAGCAGATTTTGAAGCAAAAATACCAGTTGAAACAATTAAGATTCTCTTCCTCTAAAGAAATATCAAAGCCACCATAATGGCTCAACAGAAAAATGCTTGCTGTCAATCCTGCTGACCAGAGTTTGATTCCCCAGACCCTTACAGTAGAAGGAGAGAGATGACTTCTGCAAGTTGTCTTCTGACCTCCACATGACATGCTGTGGCATGCACACAAAATTAAGTCAATAGACAAATAAATAAATGTAATTTTTCAAATAGAAATGGCAAAGAGACTCATACAGCTTCTCGGTATATAATTTAAATTTTTCTTTTATTCAAAGGTCAGATTTCATTTTTCAAACACTGTCAAAGTTTAGTGTTCCATTCTAGATGTATGTGCATTTGTGAAAGATGTAGACACAAATATCCAAGGAAGTAGTACCACTTCTTACATAATTTTAGCAGACAGAAATGTGATCAAGTGGAAAGAGTCTTGGTAATACTCAAGTTCCTTTTCAGGCACACAGAGGAAATGTGAAGATAAAACTTAGAAGAGCTACCATAAAGCACAGGACAGGAGGCTTTTTCATAGAGCAGAGTTCAGGTAAAACAGAGGACCAGAAATTCTCCTGATAAAAGTCAAACCGAACCTCCTACTGTTAGTGCTAAATGCAGTCTGGATGACAATGACCTTCACCATTATATTACAGTCCTTTCAATTCATCTCAGCCGTATGCATAGTACTCTTAGTTCAGGTTTTTTTTTTTTTTCTTTCTCTATTTTGATTTTCACTAAAACCACAGTAAATCAAACAAAAGGGTAATGATGACCAGCCCCCAAAACTTGTAAAGTTACTTTCTCGGTTTAACATATAGACTTGCTTCAAGTTGCCATGCAAGCTCTCCCCCTAGAGCGACCTAATGACATTTGCTGATTTTTCAAGAAAAACAAAAAACAAACAAATAAAACATAAACACACTTGTGTGAGTCTAAAGAAACTGAAAATCTCCCTTATTGACAGAGCTCCATAAGATGATCAACAGGTAGACATAACTTAGTAACAGTGAAATAATAAAATAAGTCTCTCAGATTAAACAATCATGATCACAGAGCAACAGTCAAGAAACATAGCTCATGGGTCTAGAGAGATGGCTCAGTAGGTCATAAGCACGAGGACCTGAATTCAGATCCCAAAGCAGGCCCCATGGCACACATCTGCAATCCCAGCACTGGGTGCAGAAGCTGGGGGGTTCCAGGGGCTGGTCAGTCAGTCCAGTCAAAACAGTGAGCCCAAGGTTCAGTGAGAGACCCTGCCTCAAAAAAAGTCAGATGAAGAGCCATGAGGAAGACAACCAGCATTGATCTCTGGGCCTACACAAACACACACAGAGACAAGTGCACATGTGCATGCACATGCACACACACACACACATACACACAAGAAATGAAACTTTCCTTAGCATGCCACAAGTCTGCTCATTTCTCTCCCTCACTAGCTGCATTAGAATGGCATGTGTCTTCATAGGTCGCAGTGAAAGGGATTCTCCTGGCCTTTCTCAGTCTCTTATTTTATAAGGCCAGGTAGCTCATCAACATATCCTTTCTGGGATACAAAGGCCCTCTTACTTTTTGTTATAAATTTTATTTTTTAATATTTTAAATTATTTTTATTTTATGTGTATGAGTATATTCCTTGCATGTATGTAAGTGCAATCAATGTTGTACAATGCCCATGGAGGTCAGAAGAGGGTGTCAGATCCCCTAGAACTGGACTTACAGACAGTTGTTAGTCACCATGTGGGTGTTAGGAATCGAGCCTGGGTCCTCTGCAAGTGCAGCCAGTGCTTTTAAACACGGAGCCATCTCTCCAGCCCGTTATAAATTTTAACACAAACTTCTATTTAGTGATTTTTATTCTCCACAGGCCATTTTAAATGTATTTTACAATTATTTGAAAGATTTCACAATAAAAATTATATAGGTAGAATTTTTCCTATCCAGCAAACAAAGTTAACTTTGTCAAACATGTCTCCCCTTATAAAACATTAAGAAGTTAACATTTTCAAAGAATAAGATTTGCATTATGATCACACCAGTTGACATGCCAGTGTGGATAGAGAAGTGTCACAGGGCCCCACCTCCAGATAAACAGCTACAGGCAATCAATGGATGCTGAGCAAAAATCAATTTTCTCCAGGGATAAGCTCCCTAATGAGTTACCTAATCCCAACTGATCAACTTTAAACCCAAGTACACAAACACTACTAAATGGACTCAGTACATTATATGTGTGTGTATATTTATAAATGTATGCACGTATATGTAACAATAATAATCAAAAAGAAGACAAAAGATTGAGAGGGAGTAGAGCGGACATGGGACGAGTTGGAGGGGGGACTGGGAGGAGTGGAAATGATGCACATACAATACTCATGTATGAATTTCTCAAAAAAATAAAAAATGTACTTAAAAAATAATTTAAATTTAAATTTACTATCTAGTAGTTACTATTAATCTAGTAGCTACCAACACCATATTATCTGGAATCCCAAAGAAACAACCAAGTTCTACAGGATTTCTTTGTTTTGCATTTAATTCAATGATTTATGCAACTGCACAGAGAAATTAAGTGTTATATTTTTCTTAACATTCGACTCAAAACAGACATAATAAGCTGAATGGGGAGGAATCATGATTAAATGCCAAAAATGTAAATATGAAAAAAGGAAACATGAAAACAAATCGCTTTAAGAAATCATTTAATTACAAGAAAATTAGCCTGAAAATTGCATACTCCCAAACAAATCGTCTATATGAAAACAACAGCTCATTTACCGTCATTGCTTTTTCCTTCCAGATAAGACTCCATCTATTGAACTTAGTCTTTTCTGGCAAACATTAGACTATATGGAGTCTTTTCATGTTTAATATTCAATAAAACAGAACTGACTTTTGTTCTTGAAATGAGTATGATTTTGCTTCAGAGAAACTTTAAATCGCTCTCTTACGACTATTTCAGTCAGTCACTCCCCAAATGCAGTACAAAAGCAACAACAAAACCGCTGCTGTTTTTCCACAGGTTTCTGTCACTTGCCTCATTTTAGCAGCCCAAGTACGAATTCTGAGAAGAGCTTCTTAAGTCCTGCCATTTCAAATTCCCTTTGTAGCTCATCCAATGTTGGATACTCTTTGACTTCAAAAGCCAGAAACCTGCATTACACAAGAGAAACTCATGAATATGCCTAGATTTGTCAGAGTATAATTACCGATTCAGTTGCTTCTCCATCTGCAATAGGACTAAATTATACCTTTTGTGTTCCGTTTGTACTTTTGTTTCAAATAGTACACTAATCATTTTCTCTTTGCATTTCTTTCCACTTGAGTCCACATCTACTTTGGAGGTTTTCTGAAGAATCAGGTAGTCCTAAACAATAAATCCAAATGTTAAATACATAGCTTACTCTGAATCACAAAGTCCTAGGTTTAAAGAAACCATAACCACACACTTTATTTTCCTGTGTAAAGAATACTCTCTGAACAGAGCAGCAAGACACTTGCATGGTATTTCTGCATAGGTGGTAGGTAGAACAATGTTCTGGTGAATGTAGGAATAAAGAGCGACAAAAATCAAAGTGTTCAAGTTTAATGCTGGACTGGACAGCTATCAGACTGAGTTATTTAAATTTCTATTATTTAAGCCAGTTATTTAAGCTGGCCACTTAAATCCTTCTGCCTCAGTTAACTACCTCCATACAACAGGACTCATAATGGGATTTACCTCCTGGCGAGGCTAGGATAACTGCATGAAGGGTACACAGTACTTTACAGACACACCTGGCCTGCAGGGCAATGGAACACAGCAGTGGTAACTGTTGTGATTATTAACCCCGAACTTATGGTCCAAACTGGAAGCATCTATAAATGCACCTGCACTTTCTAAATCCTAGTAAACAGTCTTAAAAACTTTTAACAGAGAAACTGGAGAGATGGCTCAGCAGTTAAGAACACTGACTGCTCTCACAGAGGACCCAGGTTTAATTCCCAGCATGCACATGGCAGCTAACAACCATCTGTACTCCAGTTCTAGGGGTTCTGACACCCTATTCTGACCTCTGCAGACAAAGTACAAGGGTGCACTTATATATATGCAGGCAATACATTCATACACATAAAGTATTAAAAATAAAACAGAAGCCAGGCATGGTGGTGCATGCCTTTAGTCCCAGCACTTGGGAGGGAGAGGCAGGCAAATCTCTGTTCCAGGCCAGCTGGGGCTACAAGGAGACCCTGTCTCAAAAAGACCAAAAAAAATTTTAACAGAGAAATTCACAGAAACTGATGTTTTAGAGAAAGCTATTTTTTAAAAGAAATTTAAAAATATTTTTTGTGAATAGGGTTCTAGTCATATGAATAAATACGTTAATTAGGTCATGATTCTTCTGAACAACAATATCTGCAAATGTGTTACATTTATCCTAATATGCCTGGACTGGTTTACAGAAAAACATGGACACTGGGTAAGTATGAACAAGGAAACTTCCATCCATTTTTGTCAGCTCCTATGCTACCTTAAACCATCAAAGTTTGTAGATATGTACACACTGTCTTAAATCTCTGGTTTCCCAAGCCAGACAAAAACTTAGTATGGATTGGGAAGGTGGGCAAGAAGTCCCAGCTCTAACAAAAAGTCTTTTTGCAATTGATAACTGCTGGGAGAGGGAGAGTCAGTTTTCCTTACCGGTGTGTCACCTGGTAGGCTGAACAGACTTCAAGAGATAGACCCACACCCAAGAGCATTTAGAAAACGGATTAGACTCGATAGGCCTTTAAAAAAAAAGACAAATAAAGGGCGTGAAGTGGGGGGGCAGTGGGGAGGTAGAAGGGGGAGAGGGTCTGAATATGATCAAAATATACTGTATGAAATTCCCCAAACAATAAAAATACTTTTTAAATTTGTGGTTGCTTGGCCATGCACCAGTGCAGGACACAGATTAAATCTGATGCATTGTTTTACCTAATCACTAGAACCCAGCATGAACGTGATTAAGAAAATGCCAAAAGCATTTTGTGGTGAGAACCCACCTTGAAAAAAATCTGAGCTACTGTTCTGCCAGTCTTTAAGATTATAGGTTGCTCATGCTAAATCTGTTTTAAATAAAACCTACTGTAATTATTCCTGACCCATCCTATCTGAAAGTGTAAAACTTATTACATGATTTGTAGCTCTTTTAAGATTCAAAATATAATAAGCAGTTTTCCTTGTCTGGTTCCTCATAAAACAGGTTAGAGGGGTTTAGGAGAAGAGCCTGGAAAATGCAAAGATGACGGCTGGGAAAGCAGCCGCTGAGACAAGTCAGGTGGAAAGAAGATGGGAAGCAGGGGTCCAGGCTGACAGTCCTGACGACCCACTCCGCCTAACCGACTCTCCCTTGCCAGGGACAAGCCTCGCTTTCCAGGCCCTAGAGATGCAAAATTAAAATGTCAGAATGTATTTTTAAATGCCAGCAAATTACAAATTCTGCAGACCACTCACAAATATACACCTTGCTGTGACTATAGAACAAACTGAATATTCACAAACCTTTGTAGTATATTTACATAGTTCACGATCATCATTCATTACAAAAACAAATACATGTCACAAAACTTTTTGAAAAAAAAAAAACTGTCAGGTCAGGTGTAGTGGGGCACACCTTTAAAATGTCAGCATTTGGGAGGCAGAGGCAGGTGGATCTCTGTGAGTTCAAGGCCAACCTGGTCTACATAACAAATCTAGGCCAGCCAGAGTTACATGGTGAGACCCTGTCTCAAAAACCAAATTTAACTAAGTAGCATGATTTTAAAACCATAATCTTATTCTTGAGCTTTGCAAGTTTACAGTTGAAATTTTAAAATTAACCTTTTTTTTACCCTACTGTTAAAACACACACTTGAAAGGTACACTATTTTTAGCAGAAAATAGACAGATTCATATTTGACATTGAGTTTTCTGGTACCTTGATATTGCTTCTCTCTCCCTGTAGTAAAATCAGTATTATTTTACCCATGAACATCAGTCTTCCTGTCAGCCTTAAATCTGAAGCCCACTTCTCCACAGTTCTGACATATTTAGTCCTTGCTCTCATGTGATCTAAATGTAGAAGAGTAACCCATAGTCCATCACCCACAGCAGTCCTTTGCGGAGAAGCACACTTCCCACTGCTGCCAGTCTCTGATTGGCTGAGGACATGTCTGAGGTTCTGCTGAAGCCAAAGAACCAGCTCGTGAACCATAGGTTCTGACAAAAGCGTCTTTGCTTGTTCAAGTAACTTCTCCTTTACGGACACACACTGGGTCCTGGTCAGATGTTCAGAGTTAACCGAGATGCCGGGTAAACAGGAAGGGTAATTGACCGGTAAATGGAATACCAACTCTACGGGTACATCTTCGTGCACAAGTCCTTCGGCTTTTGTGTGAATTCTAAACACAGTCCCATCTGTCTCTGGAAGACATCCAAAAATAATCATTAGCCGTACATAATTCAAGCTCAATGGAATACTAATCAGCTAAAATCTCCCTTTCAAATGTCAATTTATTTCTCTAAGGAAAACTGTGAGTTATTTTATGAAGGGATATAGGATGTAAATAAAGCCATGATTTACAGATTATTTCCTCCAGTCATAAATATATACACTCATGTATTGGTGAACAGCACCACCCAAACTTACCTGGGTTTATGCTCATTATCAACCATTTTTATTCAATTACCAAAAAGGTAGGCTTTCAATCATAAAATTTTTTTGGCTACATTTCACTGATAATTATTAAAATCACTAATAAATTTGTAAGTGTTCAAAGGAAGAGTACTATGTATGCAGAAAATAGGTTATGACTTAAGTCCACTCAAAGTTTTATTTATAGCAAGCCATTAGGTGGCTGCAGGGTTTTGAGAAACTGCTGCCTGCCTGTGATGCGGAAGTGCCTAGCCCCTCTTTGGAATCCAAATACATTAGCGCTGGTGCAACAACAAGAAGGGAGCGAGATGAACTGAAGTTGAGCAGACATTCACAGCCTCTGCTGGTTTCCTGAGAAGGAGAGGCCTTGAAATGTTCTGCTCTCTTTCAGATTTGCTCGGCTTCACCCCTCTGATGTGTTCCACATCACTTCACCCACTTCTCAAAAGGTGGATAACACGCCAGGCTGATGGACTCTGCAGGGGGGGGGGGGTAGAAGCACACAGACCGGAAGAGCAGAGACAGAACCGGTGCCGCCGGCGCTCTACCATCTCCTTCCATATGCCCTTGTTGCGTTCCTCTTCACCAGGAAGCAGTCAACTCCTCTTGTTCATACCTGGCTGGCTACTTAACAGCCTCAGCAACTGAAACTGGAACACATCCCCTTTCAAAGAACCCAACAGAACATTAAAATTGCTTCCTAGCCATCTGATTCCAATGACATATAAAAGCCACTGTCACACAGTGATTCATACACAGCCAAGTGCATCTGTTACAGAGATTTCTTTAATGGATGTCAGTACCAGCTGCAAGGAACTACTATTTTAGGACATGAGCAAGAAACACAGGCAGTAACCATTCCAAAGACCATATTCGTTATTTTCTTAATTTTTATTTTACTAACCTAACAACATATAGTCCTTTAAAATCCATCAGTTTTCAAATCTTCTTTCTTGTGTGTGTGGCGGGGGTATGGGTGTGAATGCAGGCACACAGGTGCCAATGTGTACGTAGGTCAAAGAACAACTCTTGAGAATTGGTTCTCTCCTGCATGCCTGTAGGACTCTGGGATCTAACTGGGCTTGTCGGGTCTGTATGTAAGTGCCCCTACCCACCAAATCATCTCACCAGCCCCAAATCTCTCTCTTTCATTAAGTTCATCTTAAACATATATTTTATTGTCAAAGTAGGCTTCTCAGATATCAGATTAATATATTTTGCTATGTGAAATGGGCCTTTATAGACCTGCCAACAACATAGGATCATTAAGCTAAATAAACTCTCCTACAATCATCTAGCAAGTCTACATACTCTCTCAAGGAGGAGGCAGAACTCTGAAAGATCTCCATTCATTCATCACTCAACAAGCATTCAGTGAGCACAAGTCAAACTCCAAGCAGTGTCCGTGCTGAGCCCTGGGCTTTGAAAAACAAAGGGTAAGACACACATCGGTCACAATGGCTCAATTCACGGTTTCAGAACAGCCTCAAAGTTATCTTCCTGGACATCTCTTCTACACTTACTAAGTCTTTACGTAGAGACATGTGCCATATAGTCATATAATTATTAATGTGTATGTGTGTGTGTATGTGTGTGAGAGAGAGAGAGAGAGAGAGAGGAGGAGAGGAGAAGGGAAGAGAGGGAGAAAAAGAGGGAGAGACAGAGATAGAAACAGAGAGAAAGAGAGAGTTGGGAGATAGTTCTCAGTGGTCTGGCATCTCTCAGTGTCTTCAGAGAAAAAGGCATCAATACTTTTGCTCAAAGACCTTTGCATAATAGCTGGAAACTAGAGAAGCTTTCCTCTGGGTCAGAAAACAGATCTGTTTCCTGACCAGTAAAATAAAGACAACATACTTAGGACAAAGGCTGAAAAGAATTTCTGACAACTTTTAAGACTGGGAAGCTAATTTATTTTTTAATCAAGCATGTTTAACTGATAGATTTTTTAAAATTCTACATATTTATGTGATACTTAATATGACATTTTGATACATGTATGCACTGTGTGCATCAAAGGAAAACTTAATGATCACCTGAAGACTGGAGGGTTCTTAAGTTCAGTGTCCCTCAGCTGTGACAAGACCCACTATATACAAACATCCACCTACACCAACCTACATACTTATTGCCTTCTATGTTGCAGTTTACGTGTAAAATGACACCCATATGCTCATTTCTTTGAATACTTAGGCTCTGTGTGGAGGGGTTGTGAAACTTTTGAGAGGTGGGGCCTTGTGGAGGAAGTGGATCTCTGGGGAACGGGGAAGAGAGCCTTGAGGTTTATAGCCTGGCCCTACTTTCTGTGCAGTCTCTGCTTCCTAATTCTCATAGATGTGATCTAACAGCCTCATGCTCCAGGCACCACAGCTACCGGCCATCGCCCCAGCCAGGCTTTTACCACAATGCACTGTACCCTGACACCATGAGCGAAAATAAACCTTTCTCCCCTTAAGCTGCTTCTTATGAGGTGGCTGGTCACAACATTAACGAATGCACCAGGCAGTGTGGGCATGTGGGGTGCAGTGCAGTGAGCACTATCATCTAACTCCTCCTGGGGGCACTGTCTCCCTGGTGCTGAAGCTACAGAAGCTTCCTGACCCAGAAGCAGCAGCAATAGGTGCTGCTTAGGAACCGCTCAGCCACTTGACAGTTTTAAACATTTTCTTTTACCTTCTTGCCCTCTCTCCTTTTCTTCTGAGAAAGAAGTCTTTCTCCCACAGAAAATCCTGCCATCTTTAACACTATATTCCAATCACTGTAACTTCAACTTCCTGTACATAACCCTCCCTGTTTCTTTCTCTCACAAAATACTGATCTTTTCCTTGTTAAAAAAAAAACAAAATAAAAACTGTGCAGGGTAGTGCACGCCTTTAATCCCAGCACTTGGGAGGCAGAGGCAGGCAGATCTCTGTGAGTTCAAGCCAGCATGGTCTACAAAGCAAGTTCTGGGCCAGCTGGGGATACAGAAAAACCCTGTCTCAAAAACACACACAAAAAAACAAAAAATAACAGTAAGAACCCAATGCTACTAACTTTTCAACTTGAGCTTCGGACCTATCTTTCTCTGTCCTTTCATTTCCACCTTCAAAGAATAATTCTCACCATCTAGAGCCATGTCCTCATAAACTGGCTTTTCTGCAACTACTTGCACTATGACTTCTAACATCACTTCTTTCTGAAGCCCTGTTCTCAAACCACCAATGACCCCTGAAATGCAACTATGGTGAAGGGAGAAGAGAACTTAGGAGGCCTGGGTTGTGCAAACTCTGCACATTCCCAAGCAAGGCCTATCTTCAAGACTGGCTTTCAGGAGATGAGCCTGAATCCTTGGCATGCTCTGCCTGATAACAGTGTTTTTTATGCCTGAGGACTAGGACCACAGGTCCAGGATTCAGTAAGGATATACTAACAGAGGGATTCACAGTGACTTTTCTGGTTGACGTCAGCCATGTAGGTGTACATGCCTATGTGATAATCCCTAATAAAACTTTACATCTAACTTGACTCTACTGTAACATCACTGTTCTCTGAAGTTCCATTCTCAAACATTACTAATCACCTCCTACTTGCCACTGTACAGAAAAGAATGCTGCTGTAAGAATGGGGCATGCATGTCTGTGTAACCACCAGAAGGCCTTACCTGGGGGCTTGCTTCTGGTTTCTCCTGTACTTTTCCCTCAACTTATTTGTCTTTGTCCTGCTATTAGATAATAAAATGCAACTCTGAGTAATGGTTTTTCTGAGTCCTATCAATCCTTGTGGCAGATCATTAAGCTTTTTCCTCCACAGCATCTCTTAACACCTACCTTATGATGCTCATTGTACTTTGAACTTGTTACTGTATTTCCAGATCCCAAACTACTGTGCTTAAACCAAATTAACTTTTTCTCCACCCCTGAAATATAAACAATAACATCCTCCAAAAATGAAGGAGAGTTTATAAGAAACTTAAATTGTACACTTCTGTGGGTCTTAGAATTATGCTAGCAGCTTATAACCATGGATCTCACAAGTACAGAAGTCCTTGGTGCCTGTGGTATACTAAGTAACTGATTCAAGAACATACATATCCCATTCCCCTGAACCTGTGAAAATATTCCCTTGCATGTCAAATGGCCTTTGCAGACATTATTACAGATTCTGAAATTGTCCTGGATTACTATGAAATGCCACCCTAAGTGTCCTTAAAATGGAGAGGCAGACGGAAAAAGGCAACAACATACCCACTGAAGCATGGTGCTCTGCTTCAGGATGGGGTGATGGAGAAAGAGGTCCTCAGCACAGGGCTTCCAACAATTTTATTTCAGCCCAGTGAAACCAAGTTTGGACTTCTGATCTTCAGAACTCTAAGAAACTAAAGCTGTGTTGTTTTATGCCATCTCACTTATGAGCATGTGTTGCTGCAGCCACTGGAAACTCTTAGGGTAACTGTGGTATTCTCCGTCCTCTGCCACATAAAAACCACCATGTTCCAGCCCAGTGCAGTGAATGAACTGATAGATGACCCACAGTCCAGACAACTGTTTACCAATTTCCATTTTTCTCTCTCATCACCAAACAGAATGGCAGTGGGGAAGGGGATCCTGGCTTTCGCTTTAGAAAACTGTGAAACTACTAGATATATATTCAGAAAACTGCTTTCATTCATTTAAGATTTGGAAAGGATTCACATTCTTTCTAATTCATCTTCCTAGAAAAGCTCTGACCCACATGCACACTGGAGCTTCAAACCACAACTACATAAAATGATGTTACCTGTCTATACAAGAAAATGAAAAGTCGGACTGGAGAGATGGCTCGCAGTTAAGAAAACTGACTGCACCCACATGCTGGCTAACTACTCTCTATAACTCTAGTTCCAGGGGAATTTGACGCTCTCTTCTGACCTCCTGGGGCACTGTACAACATACATACAAACAATATACTCATACACAAAAAAGATAAAAATAATAAATTTTTAAAAATATTTTTAAAAAGAAAAAGCAAAGTCCAATATAATAACAGCCCATTCTGCTGAGTTTTCATGTGGTAATAATAATAATAATAATAGAATCTTTCTGAAAACTGATTTTCTTGCCAAAACTATAAATATCTATCTTTTTCTTTCACTTTTCATCTGCCTTAGTTTCTACAAGCAATTAAACTGGTTCTTTTTTGCCCCAGAATTCTCCTGCATCTCATTCACTGGAAGTCTAATTGTTTTTCTTTTTCCTAACAAAAAGGGAAACAAAGTGGCTCTGCTTCAAAGTTATTATCTGCCTTGAGGTTAGTTAAGGTTATTAACAGCTTAGCAACAGAACAATTAACAGAAAAATATTTATATATCTGATGCTAATCTCAGCCTCTGTTCCCATACCACCAGTTATTAACCCACAGATTCATCATTCTCAATAAACAGGAATGCCCAAAAGAATTTAAGATTGCCCTAGCAAAGGAAATTTTTCATAAATCCCAAGGCTGTTTTCATCAACTCTAGCAAAAGATACAGTTTTCCCTGTTTCAAGTTCATATACACATTCACTAGTTGTTTCTTGTAAGTTACTCTGCACTGTGACAATAAGTATAGTGACTTTGTAACTACAATTCAAACCAAACTAGATATAAACCAAACCCTTTCTAGTCCAGTATGGTGGCACACACTTATAATCCCAGTACTTAGGTGGCTGAGATAGGAGGATCTAGAGTTTGTGGACAGATGAGGCTATATAGCCAGACTATACATCAAAACTATCAATCAAACCTTAACCCTTCCTTACAAACATAGGAAAGAAATCATGTTTCTAGATAACATAAGTTCAAACTAAACTAAACCCCAAATTCTACTCTAATGCTATTTTAAGAATTATTCTAATTTTTATGTGTATTATGTGTATGTGAGTACATACATAAAAAGGCCAGAAGAGAGCATCAGATCACCTGGAGTAGGAGTTACAGGTGGTTGGTTGTAAGCTGCACCACATATGTGCTGGAACCCTGACTCTGGTCCTTCGGAAGAACAAGAGCCTTCACCACTGAGCCATTGCTCCACTCCTCTAATGACATTTTTCAGGTCTCTCTCTATTTAACAGCCTACAATGCACAATGGAAACTAAGTCAATTCAGTCCAGTCACAGTGGCACTGTGAAAGTAAACAAAAGAGAATGAGCTCTTCGGGATGCATTAGGTGCTCATTAGGAAGTCATTTACATACCACGGCCAGCTCGGATTCTCTCTACATGCTTTTTGTTCCCCAGCTTTTATAAATCTTCAAAGACTTTGCACAGAGGCCACTGGAAGCCTCCCATCCCCTCTTCATCCTTCCCAGGACTGGGTTTTCTTTCCTCTGACTCCCGGGCAGTCCACCACAAACACTTACATAAATGCTTATTTTATGCCTCAGCTGGATTTTTACCTGTTTTAAGTGTTGTTACAGAAGGAAACAAACCAAAAACTAAAAAAAATAAATAAATAAGAAGATAAAAGTGGCAATCCCATGGTTCAAAGGTAACGTTCAAGACTTAGTCAGTTTTCACAGGTGAGCAGTTCTGACGATCAGAAGGCAAAACTTCACCGGTGTGTTGCTGTAAGGAGCCATTTTGCAAGAGGGCAGGTCTAATCTGAACACTCTGAAGCTATTGTGCAAAAGCTACTGTGCAAACATATAACATGATGTTGGCTGCCTTTACCTCTGTTTGCACCTTTCTAATCTGTGAGATGATTTTCAAAACTGCAGCTCCATTAGTAATGAACAGTTACCACAACAATATAATCTGCATGATCCCATCAGGAAAAAGGACATGCAACAGCAGCAGCCTCACCTACTCAGAAGGGCCTACACACCTCTGTGTGAAGGAGACCGTGTACCCTGTCGGGACTGCTGTCAACATAAACTGGATTCCACCCATGAATGTTCTCTGGAAGACATGGGGTTTTTGTCTGTGTTTTGTTTTGACTAATACTGTTTTCCTGAAGCAGCAGCCCCGTCTCTACCAAAGAACAATACACTGTAGAGGTCTAACATTGGGGCTTCGTGGTTATTTATCCAGTTTGAGCCTCAGTGGTCTTCTCTGTAAAATAAAGTTAAGAATGCCTCTCACCAAGTAAGCTGATCAAGAAGGTGTCAGGTGACCACAGTAAACCTGGCACCTGTGCAGAGCACATGAGATGGGGAGGGTCAGAAAACCCTTGATCTGATCTAGCCCCAGTCCTCTCTCATAGCTAGGAATGCGAGTATTCACATAATTTGTACCCTTAAGAGAGTGTTAGACTCGGTGCTTCCTACTGTGAGCTCACACTAACCATCTTAGAGGCCAAAATGTAAATAAATTACCTAAAATTCTGAGAATAAAGTAACCCAGCTAAACTGAGCCCCATTAATCAGCCTCAGGTTAGTAGTCTGGACCTTCCTGGGCTGTTTTCTCATCAGAAATGCATGTCCTCTGCAATGATCTTCAAAATCCACTGGCAACAAAGAGAGGCTTGCTTGGTGGAAGCCAGGAAAGAAATAACCAGGTTCAGAGTTACATCCCCCAACCCAAACTGCCAGTGACTGTGGGAGTGGTAGCCAGGCAGCTGTGCTCTGGTAAAGTCCTTACCCGACCCTTCATTCTCAGCTGTGAGCATCAAACAGCCCTATTTCAATCACTGAATTGTTCTACTCTCCAATGAATCTTGCAGCAACAAAATGTCCTAAGTTATTACACTGAATTCCTTTATAATTCAATTACTTATTGATGCCAGAATGCTGAATTAAATTAATTAGAAGACATAGCTTGAAAGTCATGCTCAATTTAATAGCAGATAAAGGACCCACAGTGTTCTCAATATTAAGAAACTACTCTTTCTCTCAGCACTTACTTTTTAGAGTTTTCTCTGACTTTTCAGCAGTATTTAATGTCGAGCCATGAACCACAATCACTTCTTTAAGATGCCACAAGACATCATAGGCTACTTTCTCCCAGATATTCAAAACTGAGCCATGATAGAACTCAGAAACACCACTGTTCTCTTTAAATAGCTGCGTTAGGCAGAAATAATTATTAATAGAGCAAGGTGAGAGTACAAAAGATAATGGTGGCCAATTAGGCCTGCTACCCAATCAGAAACATGACAAACCCCTTGAATAAATCCTTTAATGGGGTTTTAAGGAAGTTTCAAAAAGATATGTCTGATCTAGGCACTAAAAAGAAAGAGGCTCCATTTTTCCAGAAGGTTCACGGTATCTAGGGCATTATAGAGCTCCATTAATGTGTGCAGATGCAAGAAGGAGTGACACTAAGCCAACTCCAGTCATGAGTGAGTAACTCACTACATGGAACCCTGTAAGCTGTCTTGCCCCTACATGACTTCCTTAGACCAGGTACATTTTACATTACCTTCTTAACGGTCAACCAATTTATGGTCAAAAAGGAAATTTCAATAGTAGTTACACTGTAACAGAAGGAAAAATCCTATTGTCCTCAAAATGTAGATAGATATTAGACACGTGTAAGTGGAAAGTGTAATCTGTATCAGCACACTTTCTCAAGGGAGGCAGTTAGGTTTTTATGTGTGTACATTTTGTTTGGGGAGTTTTTGTGGGTTGGTTTGGGGGTTTTGTTTTTTGTTTTGTTGCTTTTTAAGACAGTCTCCCTGTAGACTCAGCTGGCCTGGAACTCAAAAGATCTGCCTACCTCTGCTGCCCAAGTGCTGGAATTAAAGGCATGCGACACCAAGTCCAAAACTAACTTATTTTTAAGCTTAGCAGACTGTAAGCTCCCAGGAGAGAGCGGTGCCCTGCCCTGCCAGTGTTTGCAGAGGAAAAGGCATCAATGAACACAGGCTACACGGTAAAGCAGAATGTGCCTGCAACTGGCTGTCACTTTCCAGCACTCTGGAAAAACTAAGAGAAAAGCAATCAACCTGCAAACATAACGGAGGTAAGATTAAGAGTGAGCGCTGGGCAAATTCAGAAATTCACCCAACAAGGATTTCCTGACTGCTTTCTTTGTGGCTGGCACTGTTCTGGGGCCTGGACATCAAAATACAGAATAGAGTTAGATGTGGTAGGGACTGCCGAGCACATAACGCCTAGTCTGGCTGGCAAGGAGCACTGGGTAATGGGGGGAGCCAGATTGCCAGGGGGAGCAGAGGGAGCACCGGTCTCACGGTCGGGAGAGCCCAGGGGAGAGCACCCCAGAGAGCCTCTCCACCCACGTGTCCGCGGCAACACAACTCGGGTACCCAAGCTCCCCATTGTGGGCCGGGCGGGGTGCAGGCCGGAGCGCGCACGGAGGCCTGGGGAGCCTCTGCGTCGGGTGGGAGTATTCACCTGAGCTGCTCAGCACCTCCCACTCGCGGGGTCCGCAGAAAATCGCGGCCAGAGCGGATAGCTCCTCGCACACCGCCTGCTCCATGTCCGGGTATTCGCAGCCCTGACGACCCAAGACCTCCGCTTCCGCTATCACCGCGCATGCGCGGGTCAGGAGCCGCGCGGGTCCGCGGCCACTAGGAGGCGCTCGGACCTCACAGCCCGGAAGCTGCGCACGGGGCGGGGCGGGAAGGGGCGTGGCGACAGGTGGGGCTAAGGCCTGGCAGCTCCGCCCAGGCCACCTGCTGCTTTCCAGCCCTGAACCTGGCTGCCCCATAAAGCCCCAGACTTTGAGCCCACCATGCTTCACCCAGACTAGGCCTTGCGTTCCTGGGTGGGGATGGGGAGTGTGAAAGAAACCTCGCAAACAAGAGGCCAAACAAGGTGAGCCCTTGTCAGACCTTTTAACTTTGTGTCCCACAGTGAGTAAACACAAGCCCTCCTGTTGCCTTGGTGACCCTACAGGTCAGGAAATCCCGGAAGAAAAACAGGATTGATGATGACCTCCAGCATGCTGAACTGGTCAGTGGCCCTAGGATTATGGGTAAGGTCTGGATTCCTGGACCTCTTTCCCTAAAAGGTGCATAAAGAGAGAGAGCTGAGGTTCCTTGGCTATTGGGGTTGTGGTCCAAGACTACAAACCCTACTTTCTTGTGATTTGGTTTTGGTTTTGGTGATATTCTATGCACACAGCATAACATGTCTATTACCACTGTGGCTACCGATGGAGAAACCATCGTCTTCGAATCTTGACCTAGACTCTAAAATATGAACAGTACCAATAGCATAACAGTATCAGTAATCGATCCTGATCATTTGATTTTAGTGAACAAGCTCAATTACCTTGTTCAATTACCTGGTAAGTAGTTCTTTCTGGATGTGTTTGGCTTATCATTTTATTTTTGAAGTAATAATTTAAAATTCTGCAGCTCCCAGAAGCCCTTTCCTTATTCAGGGGGATCCCACAACTTTGGTTTATATCAGAAGTAGTATTTTTCTATCTATCGAGGGATTTGTGCAGGTCCACAGTGACTTCTGTTACTGACCTACAGAAAAGTCTCAATAAAGTTGCCTGACTTTAAGAATGAACCCATATTTCTATCACCATCATCATTCCCACTGGTTCTGGGAAGGGAAAAGGTATTGTCTTCCAAGAACAGAAAAGAAATCTGACAAGAAAACACTTCCGGGAAAAAAATCTTCCCAGAGGACACCCGGGATTTCAATGACCCCCCCCCCACCAAAAAATTAGGTACACCTCTGTACACATAATTGGAAACACAAAGGTTTGTTTAAACACATAATTATCTCTAATGCAACCAATTTGTTTTAGAAGAAAGAAAAAATAATTCCTTTGCATTGTTTCCAAAATAGCAGCAGTTTTAGCAAGTACAACTGGTTCATAATTAACTGCAAAGGAGGTTTGGGGAGCAGAATAATTTCTTTAATGTACAGTATCACTAAGTTATTCAATTTTAGTTTGAAGTCCAGTACAAATTTTAAAAGCTATGGGAAAATATTAATTTGGTTATTTGACATACTTGTTAAAGATGATCTACACAGTAATTGAATAGTCTTCATTCTGTTTTTAATTTTTCAAATTCAGTTTGTGGTAGGAGGGAACTCATGTGAACAGCATATTATAGCTGTCAGTAGTATTAGGCAGTCACCAGAGCCTGCTGTCAGCAAGGGGTCCATGGAAATTGATGTGAAAGTACAGCAATCTATTACTGTATTTAAATTTTTCTGGTCAATAGGTTTCTTCTTTGTTCCTCCTTTTTTCGTTGATTTCTTAACCTGCTTTTCATACTTCATTTAGCATGTTTAAATAAAAAGTCGATGTGAATGTCTTTTAAACTGACACTATCCTAAGACACTGAAGTCCCATGAATACATTTCTTGCTCTCTGACATTTAGAAGCAATCATCACAGAGACAGTGTAATGTCAGCTTGATATTTCTCACACTATGAAAATATCAGCTACATGTCAGATCTCTAAGTCTACCTGAAGGTAATAAATTTTCTTGTAATAAACTTTCTTCCAGTCACAAGCTACTGAAAATTTTAAATATTTAAATGTGGAGTGAATGTCTGCAGTCAGAGTATAATCTATGTCTATCCCGCCTCCATATGCACAACAGTGCGTGACTTGCTAAAATAATATTATTTTTCCATGCACTTTTTCTAAAGCGTGGTTTCCTTAAAACCATAAGAGGAAAGAACTCACTCCTCATCTCTAGTTAAAACCACTAATCCAGGAAGTCGATGTGAAAAGGTAGTTCTTTTAATTTTCCTGAAACAGTTTTAATCTCCATCTCAAGAGCAAGCAACATGTGTACTTATATGCTCAGGTCTGAAATCTTAAGTCAAAACTCACTTGAGCAAATAAATAAAAATGCACAGTTTGAAGAGGGTTAGGAGAGGTTAAATGCTAATATCTTGTAGATAACATTGGGGATCCTAATACTAGAATGGATTTAATAAGGAAAATCATGGTCTGAAAACAGTAAAAATACTCTGAAGACCAAGGCTGAGGAGGTATCTCAGAGATAGAGCACTTGCCTAGTCTGCACAAGGCCCTGAGTTCAATCCCCAGCACCTGAAATAGAGGAGGAAAGATATTTAAATGCCAACTTCCTAAGTAAATCAAAATCCAAGAAGCAGAGGTACTGCTTCTATCTAGACAGTGTTCGGGTTGACTCGTTTCTCTGAATGTTCTTAGGCTCTTGGCTACTCTTGACCTTGCTCTGAAAGCTGCTCATTAAGATACAGAGAGAAGCAAAAAGTCGTGACTTACAGAGACTCCAGTCTTTCCTCTACACAAGTAAATACGATCTTCAACAGTCACAACTGCTTTCATCACACTGAGGGTATAAGAATTGCCACATTTCTTTACAGGAGTGAAGTTCAGTGTCATGGATTAGGTGAAAACCATGGGGGTGGAGAGCGCCACGTTATCTCCCACAGCGTGCCAGAGGAGAAATAATTTTGTAAAGTTCAGAAATGTAGTAGGCTTCTCAAAGAACACAGATCCAGTATTGTTCACTGGTCACAATTCTTTCTGCTCTGTTACAGGATATACATTGCAAAAGCATCTCTCACTATGATGTCAAAATAGAAACAATTAAATTCCATGACAGTCTGACCCAGACTACCATTTTAGGGAAAGATCTGCCTGTACCATGACCATGTAATCCACATCCCCTCCAAAATGTCTGTGCTTTCTGCCTCTGCATGAGTCTGAAGCACAAATGGTATCAAAACAGTCTTATCTGGCACTGTGGGAAGCCATTCCCTGGGGCAAGGTCCACTGATAGTTCAATGCTTATCAATGTTATACAAACAAGTCTTTGTTATCATTAGGGTTTTAGAGTTTGTCTAATTAAAATAATACCCGATACTTATTTTGGGTCACTACTGCAAATAGATTATTTTTATTAATTATATTTTCTCACTGTGTATGACAAAGATAGCCAGTTTTTATTATCTGAGGCAGAAGTTGAATACTGTGTGTCTTTTTAAAAATTCTTTTTCACAAAGGAATAAGTAAACTGCCATCTTAGTTAACTGCCATATTAGTATGATAGTGGTTGAAGTGAAGGGGCGTACATCAAGGAACTACAGCTGACTGGCAAAATTTAGGCCTGGGTTTCTTAAAGGCAGATAAACACAACAGAATAAGGAAATGGGTATGAAGGAAAAGAAGAAAAAGGAAGTAAAAGGAAAGAGGCTAGAGTGATCTTTAAAATTACCCAGAAGCTGGGGCTAGAGAGATGGCTCAGCAGTTAAGAGCATTGGCTGCTCTTGCAGAGGACCTGAGTTCTGTTCCCAGAGACCATATAACAGCTAAAAAACATCTATAATTCCAGTTCTAGGGGATCCGACCCCTCTTCTGGTCTCCATGGGCATTGCATGACACGGGTGCACTTACATACATGCAGGCAATATACTCATACACATAAAATAAAGATAATAAATAAATACATATATATATATATATATATATATATATATATATATAAAAATTAGCCAGTAGCCAGCCATGGTGATGCACACCTTTACAACCAGCCCTCAGGAGACAGGCAAGTAGATCTCTGTGAGATAAGCCTGACTTACAGAATGTATTTCAGGACAGCCATGGATACAGACTGAGACCCTGTCTAAAAAAAATTACTTAGTAGAGAATTTATTTCTTACAGGTAATTAAGTTTTGAAAGGTACCTGGTAAAGGAGGAAAAGGAGAAACAGAAGTAAACCGAGAGGAAAAGAAAACCAGAGCTAACTAGAAGAGAGTTGGTGAAAGACTCAGAAGGTAGGGACTTCCAGACTGAAGTTCATAACGGATTTACGGCTTAGAACTGGCTCAGATGGAAACAAAGAGAACCTGAAACTTAAATAGATTTAAGAACGTGCAAGTGGCTTTCGCTCACATGTTCAAGTCTGGAGATGTTAGTGGCCTGAGTCAAACTATTGTTTTATGCTTGGGTCTCACTTAATTCCCAGTCTTATGTAGGCCAACATGGTTTGAGGAGTTTCAGTAACCAAGTCCACATCCAGTCAGAAGAACCAGGTCCAGTAAGATGCTGTTGGCCAAAGCTCAGTCTATGAATGCTCCCAGTTTAAACAGAATTGGAAGAATGTCTTTTTTAAAAAGGGAGGCCATGTAATCAGCTAAGTATTCAGGGAAATTTTAAGTATAACTATTCTTACTGTTTCTTTATTATGGAGAAAGTAAAATACCATGGGGAGACAGCTGGCCATCTCTGCCACATCAAGTTCAGTGTTGGTCAAAAGATTACGTTGTCACATAATTCTGTTAAGCCAAGCCTTTTCCCTTATCTTGACTCCCGTTCCCCTGGACTCTATCTTACTGGTATGTTTTATTTTTCTCATAACATTTATCACTATCTGAAGTTACTTTGTTTATGCATATTGTGCTGCTCCATGTTCTGGTCCCAATGTTTGTGTCCTTTCCTAGTTCACATCCTGAATGCGATAGTGTTAATAGGCCTGGCTTTTGGAAAGTGGCTATGTCAAGAGAGAGAAGCCCTCGCAAATGGGTTTAATGTCCCTAACAGAAAGCTCAAAGGAGCTACTTGCCATGTCTACTGGCGAGCAAGCATGATCTTTGTGTAAGCCGGCCACTCCCCAGACTCTCCCCGTGCTGTAATTTTGGCCTTGAGAATTGTGAGGGAAAAAATTCTGTTGTCTCTTAGTTACGCAGTACAAGCCACCTACATAGAGCATCCCTAGATATCACATAGATAGTAGGATGAATAACCCTATCTCTCATCTGATGTTCAGATGTCCACAGTAACAAGACACATTCCAGGAGGACCAGGAAGGTCTATTGCTCACATGCTGAGGCTTTCTGGAAGGAGAAGGACAATTCAATTGGCTGTGGTTAGAGGTTGAGGCAAAGCCTAGAGTTCTGCATACCACTGGGGTTTCCATGGTCTGAGCACTAACTTCTAGTCCCCAAAGAAGTGCTCACACTTTCTTGTCTGCCCAGGGATGGAGCAGAAGTTTTAAAAGAGGGAGATGTGGGATTTGAAAGTCATCAGGCATCAAACATGGAGTCTGAATTTCTTCTTATCTATCTCCAGTAGTATTGAAATTCCTCAAACAGGTAGATTCTGTGGTACGTGCTCTAATCCCAGCACTCGGGAGGAAGAAGCAGGAGGATCAGAATCTCAAGGCCAGTCTAAGCTACATAAGATCCTGTCTCAAAAAAAGTTCAGAGTACAAATAAATAAATTCCCAAAATAGAGTATAAGCTTCCTAAATTTGAAATTTCATAAGTATTTGTTGGTATAATTTAGAATAAGCTGTCTATAGAATCACCTAGGTGACAGAGTTATTAAGCACCCAGTAAACGCCACTTGAGGTTTCAGGCAGCCCACGAGTAAATGAGATATCTAACCCATCAAAGGCATCAGCTCCTCCTGTAATGGAGTGATTAAAGTCCTCCTGTGTGAGAGAAGGGCCAGACCACAGGAAAGGGCCTAGAAAATCTGTTTGGGCCATTGTGATAGAGGCTTTCCATCCTAGAGAGAGGAGAGGAAGAGGAAAACTTAAGTATGATGTTTTGTGTGCCCCAAAATTCATATCCCCAAGGGGATGATGTTTAGAAGTGGGTGCTGGACCTCCATTGGTCGGCATTTATTGAGTTGCTCACAATATACTGAGTATTGCACCAGGTCCCTAGGAAACTTAAGTTTATAGCACAGACCTCTTAGAAGTTGCAGTGTGGCGTGAGAGACAGGCCTTGAAAGATAACACATTGGATCATCAGCAACCAATGGAAACCATGGAGGGAAGCGAGCTTCCCTGCCTGCCCGGAGAATTTCACAGTGGTGTCTTTCCCAGCAGTGGAACAAAAGAAGTACTGTTTGGTTGGACTTTCTACTGCAATCTGGATCAAAATAATCGTTCTTTTGTGTAAGTATTTCTGCATTTCCCTGTTGTTTCTTATGTTGTTCTGTTTCTAGTGAGAAGTCAAGAAAATAGAAACTTCCCTTGTGGCATTTTTACCACCTAGCTCCTCTCTCTCTCTCTCTCTCTCTCTCTCTCTCTCTCTCTCTCCTTCTCCCTCTCTCCTTCCCTCCCTCCCTCCTTCTTTTATTCCCTCCTTCTCCATCTGCCTTGGTGATATTAAAAAAAAAAAAAAAAGAAAAGAACACCCTCCAAACAGGGAGATGGCCCAGCTGGTAGATGGACTTGCTGCACAAACCTGGTGACCTGAGTTCAATTCTTTGATCCCGTGGAGAAAAGCAGACAACAGACTGAAAGTTGACTTCTGTGCACCTCCACTTCTATACACGGACAAAATAATAAATGAATTGTTTTTTAATCTCTAAGAATAACGAGCTGGGCTAGGGCCTAACTCAGGGAGGAAGCAACTCAGTAAAGTCTAATGTGCAAGCATGAAGATCTAAGCTTGGATCCCCAGCGCCATGTAATTGCCAGTGCTGTGGCATGTACCTGTAACCCCACTTCTGGAAAGGAACATGCAGGAGGATCCCCGGGGCTCACTGACCACTCAGTCTACCTAAACTGATGAGTTCTAGGTTCATTGAAAGACCTGTCTCAAAAAAAAAAAGGTGAAAAACAATTGAGAGAAACACCTGATTTTTAAAATCTCTGGTCTTTATACTCGTGAGCACACACACATATGAATGAATACACACGCACACACACACACACACACACACAGAGCTGGGCTAGAATATATCATCTACTGTTTTAGAGATAAAATTCTGCTTTATTTATGGGACTCTCTTGCTCTTTGAGCCATTGACTAGCCAGGCATCTCTTCATGGATCACTCCACTGCTTTCGTGTTTCCAGATGACTCACACAAGTGCCCTATTTTTATGGTCATATTAATGTCTGCTTTGTCCAAACCTCATTCTCGGTTTTCCTAAGAACCTTTCTGACCTTTTTTGCCTAAAATACCCTTAGGTCATTCTTAAGGTCTGAATCCCACACTGTCTCATAGTCCCCTGAGTCCTGAGTTCAGGACCCCACCTACATGTCCCCATCCCTTGAATTTACCAACTTTCCAGACTGTGCTATAATTGTTTGTGTGACTACAATCATAATAGAGAAGAGATTTCATGAGATATGGGAGTACTTTTATGTCATCTTTGGTTGCACCTCCAAAGCCTGGCACAGTGCCTGGCATATAAAAGGCATTCAGTATTTATAAACTGAAATGAGCATGAAGGATCAGTAAAGTGCTTGCTGCCCTCATGTAGAAAGTTGGACAGGGTTACATGTCGGGAGCCATTTGCTTGCCTTGAATTTTGCCCTAGTTTAGGATGTAGCAGAGATCAGTCTTGCTGTTCCAAGAAGTGCTGTGGGATTAGGGCGTTTTGCTATGTAAATAATTTATTCACCTGAGGGAGAGATTATCTTAGGCCCAAGGCTGAAGATCTTGTAGATCCTTGTAAGAAGGTCTGATTTATCTCTGGAGGAAAGCTTATCTTAAATCCAAGGCTTAGTACCTTTTGTTAGTAGATGTAGGTGTTTTGAATAATCCCACTATGCCTCCCTGCATTATAGATACACTCTGGAACCATAAGTCAAACAAACTTCTCCTCCTATGAGTTGCCTTGGTCATGATGTCTTATCACAGCAACAGAAAAGTAACTAATATGGAAGTTGGCAAGGAGAATGGGGTGTTGTTGTGAAGAACCTGGCCATTTAGTTTTTGGAGGAATGTGGAAGACTGGACGTTTGGAATAGAAAAGCTATTGAATTCTATAAGCAGAGTTGATGGGTCATTCTTGTAGGAGCCTGGAAGAAACTAATGCTGAGAGCAGAGTATTTCCAGAGAAATAAGGACTTAAGCAGCAACTGGGATGTTTAGGCAAATATCTGGCAGCCTCAGAGCTTGCCCGATGCTAAAATGAAAAGCAATGGACTACTTTCTCAGGGAGAAAAGAGTTTATTTGACTTGTAGCACAGTCCATAATTATCAAGGTAGAAACCTAGGGGCAAGAGCTGAAGTACAGACTATGGAGCAACACTGCTTACTGACTTGTTCCCCTGGTCTAATTTCTTTCTTATAAACACAGACTACCTACCTAGAGGTGGCACCATCCACAGTGGGTTGAGTCTTTGCACATGACTCAATAATCAAGAAAAGGCCCCACAGACATGGCCACAGTCCAGTTCAACGAAGAGAATTCCTCAACTGAGGTTCCCGCGACCCAGATGTACTAAACTGACAGCTAACATAATTCAGTAGAACTGACCACTTGTCAACCCGACACACAAACACATCATTATTAAACACAACCTTTCCATTCTTTATCCTCAAGATCTCATGTTAATATTAATATTATATTATTAAACATAGTGAAATTTTTAAGTCCCATGGTTTTTAAATTTTTAAATATTTTAAAAGGTCAATGAATGTTTAAAAATAAGTTTAACTCTGGATTTCTGTAAAATCCAAAACAAGTTAAATATTTTCTTATTTCAAAAGGGAAGAACTGGGTATACTTAAGTAATACCAAAGTCCAGCAGTATAGCTCATGATCTTCTGGGTTCTGAAGGGTATGAGCAGCTTCACTTCTCTGGTCTGTCATCCACAGCTGTCTCAGAGACTTAGGCTGACTCCATTCCACACCTGCCCTTGGTGGCTGTTCCAGGGTCTTGCTGGGATCTGTATTGCAACTGATTGATTCCGTATATATGCAAAGATATGGAAATGGCCTTTCCCAGCCTCTCAGGGTGCCAAGACTCAGATTCTCTCCATGACCCCTTTGATCATGAGGGTCTTCACTGCAAATGAGGCTGCACCTTCACCAGTGGCCTCTCCTGGCCTCCCACAGTACAAAGCCTCAGGTTTCTCCATGACCCCTTCTCTCTATCAGCACCAGCACATACCTGGGGAGACTTTTACACATTGCCAAGTTCTGCTTCCAGTTTGATATACAGCTTTGGCCCCCTCTGGATCACAGCTTCTGTGTGCAGACCCTAAAAAAATATTTCCCAAAAGATTTCACTCAACAATGCTGATCCCTTGTTGCTCACAGCTGATTTTTTTAGCCCCAGCTGACCAACATCAATTACCCCAGTAAAGTACAAAAGGCTTCACTTCCAAAAAATTCTTAATTCAAGATATATCACACAAACAGCCCTGAGAGGGTCTTTGCATCCCTTTGAAGCCTCGCTAGCCAGGCCGCCGTTGTCTACATGTCTTTCGGCATTATCTTCCAGGTTCCTACAGCACAGCTCACTGAGTTCCAGGCACTTTTCATTACTGTGATAAACCACTCTGATCAAAACCAACTTGGGGAGGAAAGGATTTATTTCAGCTTACAGTACAGCCCATCATCGAAGGAAGTTAAGACTGGAACCTGGAGGCAGGAATTGAAGCACAGACCATGGAGGAACACTGCTTACAGGCTTGCTCCCCTGGCCTGTGCTCTGACTGCTTTCTTACACAACACAGGACCACCTGCCCAGGGGTGGCACCACCCACAGTAGGTTGGGCCATCCCACATGACTCAACAGTCAAGAAAATGCCTGATAGACATGGCCATAGTCCAATCCAATGGAGAAATTTCTTCAATTGAAGTTTCCTCTACCCACGTATGTCAAGTTGACAACTGAAGTTGTTCAGCTAAGCATGCGAAAGCCATGTCACACTGTACATACATACAAAGAAGTTCTGGAATGGTGCAGTGAGCCTCCATTTTTGCCTCAGAATAACAAGACTTGACCTTGTGATTGAAATCAGATCTTAAAAGCAAAGCGGTGAGAAAGAGACTACAGTGTTCTTGGTTTTTCTCTTATGGACTATTGATTTCTATTTTTAATACCAAAATAAAATATAGATTTCTTTCTCCCCCAAAATAAGGATTTTTAAAACTCATATTAATAAATGATCTGCAATTTAAAAAAAATCTCTGTACTCAATCTTAACCAATCAATACAATTTTACCAATCAAAAATTAAACTCTTCAGCCAAAATGTTGACCTAGAAAAACAAAACATAAAATGTATCCAAAATTGTATTATATTGTTTCTTTTAAAAAGCACTAAGCCTTTTTTTTTCCCAGCAAATGTGGAATTAGGTAAATAAACTGCCTTCAAGTTATAATGTATTTGAGGAAATACTACTCAATTTCTAAAAATTTGAGCATGTCATATAATTTTCTAGACCAGTCATTTGGAAACTCAGTGATAAATATGGCTTCGAATTTTTGATAGCTTTGTGATGAAATTATTTGGGGACTTTATTTCCCTTGTGGCTTCATTATTTGGAGTAAAATTTTAACAAAAGGAAAGCAAGGAGGAAAAAAAATTACATACTAACTACATCAACCACCTTAAATGTTCACATTCGCAGATAGGGTGTCCACAGAACCAGTGTGAATCCAGGTCCGCTCACCTGTCTGTGGGAACACAGCAAAGGGCTATCAAATAGTTCTTACTGACCCAGGAGACAGCCAGGATGCCTCCTGCAAGAAGAAACTTTGTCTTTCAACGTCCATCAAGGAAAATCTCCAGCCTATATCCTCCAGACATCAGGGCATCTTGGTCATTCATAAGAAGACAGGACCAGACATCCAGCTCTTTCCACCTGGTGTAAATGACTGGCAGAGCCAGGAGGAGGCGACTCTGCAGCTCACCCGTAACTAGCAGCAGAGAAATTGAAATATTTACCAGCAAATGAACTTGGGCCCTAAAGGGCTTAGCAAATGGCAGGCCAGGCCTCTACCCCAGCTGCGGTGCTGTGGGCAGCTCAGGAAGCATTAGCTGAGTAACTAATGCAACTTCAGAGTTTGCCAGTGATTTAAAAGCCTGTCATCTCGTTGAGTCCGCTGTTGTGTCGTTAATAGTTTTCTCAATTCCCAAGTAAGAAAACCACACTCACAGAAGTTAAAGAATTTTCCTCAGCTGGCATTGTAGTATGGGGGCTCCTGGGAATGTGGCTGCCTCATGTCACCAGCTTGGCCTATTCTTTCTCATTCAGTTCCCAACACTAAGTTTCAGGACAGAAAATGATTTTTTACATCATGCTCTCTGTGTAGACATCGGAAAATGAAAAGCAGCAAGTGAAAGTGTGGAGCCAGGACCTCAGCTTCATGTTATTCAAATCACTTCCGGGTAGTTTCCAGAAAGTAACTTTTTGCTTGGCCAATGGAAATGCTAATTTCTAGGGAAAAGACATATGTGAATACCACATTTTCAATACTATCTGCAAGCTCTTTAGCACTGCTCTTAACTTCTGCTGCCATCAGCAGGTTACTCTGGTATTGAAAAATATGAACCAAATCGTTAGCTTCCTGGATGAAATTTATCTGAGTTTAATCTTAGTAGGCAAGGCAGGAAGTGGTGGAGTTTTTTGTAAGTATTAAAAATTAACTATTTCACATTCAGAAAGGCAAATAGCACATGCTTTCTCTCATTCATGTTTCCTAGGTGTGTGTGTGTGTGTGCGTGCGTGTGTGTGTGTGAAAGTAGAAGCAAAACTATCCAGGAGAACAAATGGGAGAATGGGAGGAGAAATAGTGGTGGGGACAGGGAGGAATATGCTCAAGAGTACATTTTTATTTGTATGAATTATTTTATTATTTTATTATTTTATTATTGTGCCTGGAGATAAAGCTCAGTGGTAGAGCACTTGTCTAGCATGGGCAATGCCCTGGGCTCAATCCCTAGAGAAGAAAGAGGAGGAGGATGGAGTGATAAAGAGAGGGAGGGAGGGAGGAAGGGAGGGAAAGAGGAAAGGAGGGAGGGAGGGAAAAGAAATAAAATGTTCTGATGTAATCTTGTACCATATTCAGTGAATATACATACATGCACCAATGGGAAAAACACAACAGCAAAAAAATAAATAAAACCAAACAACAAAAATGTATTTCTCCTGAGGAACTGCAGAACTCTGCTCTAGAAAACTAATAATTGATGCAGACACTCTACCTTCAAGGAGGGGGAGGATAACTGCTCGCTTTTTATGTGTAGGCTGCATAGACACGTGTATCGAAAGCTCGCAGTATGGAGAGGGAGTCGGAAAGGCGAGGGAGTAACACCGTCCTGGAGAAATCCAACAGCCGTGAGCTTACCGTGGGATCAGGCTCAACATGGACCCTACCAAGTCATGTTGATGATATGACTGACCCTTTAAGATGTGATTAGAATTACACTTTAATGTTGTAGCCTTCCTCCCAAAAGTTCATATTCCAAACCTAATCATGAGAGAAGCATCAGACAAATCCCATTTGAGAGATGTTCTACAAAACATCTGACCAGTCTTCCTCAGAACTGTCAAGGTCATAAAAAACGTGAAGTCTGAGAAACCGTGGCAGCGAAGAGGAGACTGTTAGAACTGAAATTAAACACAGTGACACTGGAAGAGTTCATCTGAGGACACAGTGAGTGGCTTGTGAGTTGGACAGCACTAAAACACCACAATTTAGACTCTACAGCTAGGACACTTAGAGACAACTTACACAATGTTCATAGAAGAGAAATATGTGGTTGGTTGGAGGGCAGCAATAACTGTAGAGTCCCCTAGGTAGAAGTTAGTTGACAGTCTCTGACTAGTAAAGTTACTCTGAGTTGTGGTTTAATGAGGTAGGAACCCAGATTACTAGAGCTGTTTTAGCCTGTGTGTGTGTGTGTGTGTGTGTGTGTGTGTGTGTGTGTAGGCCAGACGTCGTTCAGGTGTTGTTCCCCAGGAGGTGTTGACCTTATTTTGAAGGTCATTGAATCTGGAGCTTGCTGATTCAGCTGAGCTGGCTGGCCAGTAAGCCCCAGGGATCTTCCTGTCTCCCTACACCCTCACTTCCGACCCATCCAGCTTTTTACATGGGACTCAAACTCAGGTCCTCATGCCCGCACAGTAGACACTATAACAAGCTTCCTCGGGTTATCTCCCTAGCCCTCCCTATTTTAAAGTTCATTCATCATCACGTTCCGGAGGAGGGGGATGGTAAACAGTAGCAATGACTATAGCCTGGGTCTACTGTATCTTCCAGGTTAGACTACAGGTTCTGTGACAGAGATCTGCCTCATTCCCCTCTGAAGTCCTGCACTCTAGCCCCACACATGGCACATAGAATGGTATGTGTTCGGTAACAATCATTTATTCCTTCCTTTCAGTCTCTCCTCCTCCAGCCTGTTCACTGCAATCTGTTCTGTATGATTCAGAGATACATCTCTATGTTACTCTACGACTTAAATCTCATCACTTGCCTTCCTGGTTTCCACAGGAGCATTTCTCAGATAGTTCCATTTTTCATTACTCTGAGGGAAGGGAGGGTTAGGCTAAAGCTATTTAGATGGCTCAGCATGTTAAGGCACTTGCTGCCAAGCCCAACTATTTGAGTTCAATCCCTGAGGGATTCACATCGTGAAAGAAGAGAACAAAGTCCTATAAGTTATCCTCTGGCCTCTACACACATGCTGTGTGTGGCATGTGCACACCCCCATACACATACACACCCATGCACACAAAGCAAACAAATAAATGTTTAAGGGGAGGGACTGGAAAGATGGCTCAGTGGTTAAGAGCACTGACTGCTCTTGATGAGGACCTGGGTTCAGTTCCCAGCACCCACATGGTGGTTAACAATAGTCTGTAACTCCAGTTCCAGGGGCTCCGACGCCATCTTCAGGCCTCCACAGGCTTTGTACAGCACAAGTATTCTTACATACACTCAGGCAAAACACTCATACACATTAAATAAAATAAATATATTTTAAAAATTAAGGGGCTGGAGAGATGGCCCAGGCATTAAATATACAACTGCTCTTGCAGAGGACCCAGGTTTTGTTCCCAGCACCCACAAGGTGGCTGACCTCCATTCACAACTCCAGTTCCAAGGAACACACCACCTTTTCCTGGCCTCGATGGGTATACATATATAAATGTAGGCAAAACACTCACACATATCAAATAAAAAAAATTTTTTTAATTAAAATTGTTTAAGTCAGGCTAATGATAGTTTTCTTCTAAAATATATTGAGAAGGAAAAAAGCCAAGTCTGACCTTGGGGTTCTTCTGTGGAACACAATTTTATCATACATTAACATCAGATGATACACACCTGTGACAATGATTGGTCAGGACAAAAACGAGACAATTCCACAATCATGTCTTGACATAGATGCAACGTGAGCCTTGTGCAAGCCACAAAAAATGGCCTGGCTGACATGAGCCCCAGCTGTTTCTGATATGATCAGGAAGTGTCAATAGCCTCTATCTTTTCTCTTCTCAAGCAGGTTTATTACGATCCCTACCATAAAATTAACCCTACTTTCTGACAACAGCCAACCCTGTGCAAAACACTATCCCCCCAAAGCACTTCATACAGGCCTGAACCCTTCAAGAGACCCATGTGCAATGCTGTCTTACTGAGACGCCCTGACTGTTGTCCACAAGCTTCATTTGTCCTCACTGCCAGACTCGTAAACAGTTTGCTAAATCACAAGTGTGTTTCTGTTGGCCTTTGGCTACAGAGATTTGGTAATATTTTGCCCTATAAGTAAGTGAACTGCCAAATGTGTTTACCTAGCTGTTTATATAATTAAGCAACTTCAAGAATAGTGAGAGAAAATCATATGAGCACCTGATGATCGCCTGGTACATTGGTACTCAGCCAGAGCTCACTGACAGATTTAGCACGGCCTTGTTGTCTGTTACCCAGTCTACTCATTTCATTGTGTCTCTTAGTGTTATTAAAGTTATTACATATTAAATATTCATGCTAAGGAAGGAATTGTCCTGGGCCATCTAGACAGCAGGGAAGGTTTGGTATTTTATTTTATTTGTTTCCACACTGAGGATCAAATCCAGGACCCTATGCATGCTAAGAAGGAACTCTGTCATTAAGCAGCATCCTAGGGCTCTGGGCTTGTTTATTTTAGAAGAGAATTCTAACTAGACATCCAATTACAAATAGTTTAAGTGCCATTTTCCTCCCTCTTATTTGAAAACCTTGAGCTTATAGGCACATTCACAATGTACTAAAGAACAGAGGCAATAGATTGGCCCATAGGAAGACCAGGTACTGAATTAATTAAGCCCTTGTGTCCTAGTTTGCGTATATAACACTATAACTATAACACTAACCAAACCAGTTTGGGGAGTAAAGAGTTTATTTCAGTTTACAGGTTATTGTCCACCATCAAGGGACATCAAGGCAGGAGCTTGAAGAGAAAGCCAACCAACAGAGGAACTCTGCTTACAGGCTTGATTCTCCCTAACTTGCTTAGCTAGCTTTCTTTCACAGCCCAGGCGCACCTGCCAAGGGATGGCACTGTCCACAGTGGGCCTGGACTCTCCTACATCAATTAGCAATCAAGAAAATGCCCTAGACAGGCCCACAGTCCAATTTGGTGGAGGAAATTACTCAGTTGAGATTCCCTCTTCCCAGGTGTCACGAGGCTTGTGTCAAGTTGACAGCTGACATCAACTTTTACATGTTGGTTTTTATACAGGTTGCATTAGCAACTCCTTTCCTTGTCTTCTATCAATAAAGTCTACATACAGGCAAACTCTTTCTGCAGATGGTGTTTTATAAGAAATTGGAGAATGGAGTTGGAAAGATGGCTGGCAGTTAAGAGCACTGGTTGCTCTTGCAGAAGACCCAGGTTCAAATTCCCGCATCTTCATGCCAGCTAACACAACTGTCTATAACTCCAGTTTCAGGGAATCTGACTCCCTCTTCTGGCTTCCACAGATACTACACAACATGAGTGTATGTACATACATAAAGACATAACACTCACACATAAAATTTTTTTTAAAAAAAATAAATAATTTTAAAAAAGAAATAGGAGAATCACCAAGTTTCACCTCTAGGCTCATTAAACAAATAATATGGAAAAATCTTTTGATTTTTATAAGTTATAGAATTAGAGCTGTAAGTACATGGTAGAACACACCTGCAATCTCAGCACTCTGGTAGCTGAGACAGGAGGGTCACAAGTGTAAGGTTAGCCTAGGCTACATAGTGGGATCCTGTTTCTTTTTTTTTTCTTTCTAAAAAGCCAAGATATATTTAATACAATTCAATACAGATCTTTAGAGGAGAGAGAAGTTCTCTATTCACATCTAGGATCTGCATATAATATGAAAAATAAGAATAAACATTTTGAACCAAAATAGAAATGGAAGCAGAGAATGAACTCTTGGAGAGAAACCATTCTTTCTAATCCTTGGTATTCAAAATGTGGTCCGACATGAATACCAAAGGCATCATGGGGGAGAATATCAGACACTGAGCCCCGGAATCAATCCAGACATGCTGAGTGAGAATCTACCATTAATTAGAATCCTGGGTGTCTTGTGGGCACTAAGTGAAGCATTATGAGTGAGTCTTGTATACGCCTTATGCACCACTGAAGGAGATGGGTGACGGAAGGACAGAGAGCACGAAGAAGATAGAAAGGCAGGAAAACAGGCAGAAAGGAAGGATGGAAGGAACAGAGAGAGGGAGGGAAGGAGAGAGGGAGAGAGGGAGGGAGGGAAGGAGACAAGGTTTGAAGCTGGTATAGTTTAAGGTCTCTGAGCCAAGCATGCTAGTAGACATCTGTAATCTCAGCATTTGGGAGTATAGGCAGGAGGATTAGGAGTTCAAGATCATCCTCGGACATATATATATATATGGTTCAAGGTCACCCTGTGCTAAAAAGACTCTGAACTTTTTTTTTAAGAAAAAAGAAAGTGTAGTTTAAATGTGTCTCCTAAATGTTTTTGGTGATTACAAAAATTGTTTTGTTTTGATTACTATGGAGGTGAGACCTTGGGAAGTCATTAGAATCATACAAGATGCTGAAGGTCAGCCTTCGACCATGGCATTAATGGCTTATAAGAAGAGGAAGAAAAGAATGCCTATCCCTGAATAGGACACCTGTATCAAACGTCTGCCTCCTAAGGTTTGGGAATCATTGGGGAAGAGGGGTCAGAAAGATTCTAAGAGCCAGAGGTGATGGATAACCATAGGAAACAGTTTTCCAGACAGCTGGTCAGTTACTCATATGAATTCACAACAGTTGTGATAGCATGCACAAGTCCCATACAAGCTCAAACTAGACAGAAATCCCAGCATAGACAAAGGAAACTGGGTAAAAACCCCAACCTTACCTGAGGAACTATTGGCAACTGATGGCTGCTGGGACTGGGGCGGTCAGTCTCATTTAAGGATGTGACTCTTGGTAGGTTAACCAGGCTCCTGGTTAACCCATCCTGAAGGACATTTGGGGACAGAAGCATGATTTCTATAGGCCTTAACATATATACAGGAAATTAAGTGGGGGTGCAGATAGCGGATGAATCTAAATATGATCCAAAGATACTGTATGAGATTTGCAAAATTTCAATTTTAAAAGGGAGCAGAGAGGGAAAGACCCAAGCTTTAACATATTTCCCTCTCTCCATGCAGCATCTGGGACTAAGTTATAGTGCAGCAGAAGGTCCTCTGCAGGAGCCAGCACTATCTGTGGACTTTCCAGCCTCTATAATTATGAACCAAATATATTCTTTATATATTACCAAGCCTTGGGTATTTTGTTACAACTCCAGAAAACAGACTAAGAGAAGTGTCATAAGTGTCATTTTGGAAGCTCTCACAATAGAATTTGAATGACTATTTTAGAATTTTGTAAACCAAATAATAAGGAAACATACTTTGCCATGCTGAAGATCAAAGGGAAATATTTTCTAGCTTAAAATTGAAACAACTTAAGTAGCTCCTCTTTTTTGTTGATTTTATTCTGTGAGATCTCATATTGATCTCAAAGAACTTCTCCCAGGCAAGTTTCTCACTGAAGTCCTGGGTAAAACAATAAGATGAAAAATGATGGGATTTCCATTTTTAAAAAAGTCACTTAATGGTATCATTTACATGTGACTTTAGTGTGTATCCCAAGGGTTTATCTGTAAAAATCGGATCCTCACCGTGAAACACTGAGAGAATACAGACTGAATCTAACTGTGGTGTTTAGAGGAGAGATTTCTGAGACATTAGAAATGGTTATTAAAGTTCCTATGGAATCCTGATATTTTTATAAGAAAAGGAAAATAAACCAGGGCAAAGTCCCTATGCTTGCTATCTAATACCTGTGTCACCTTCAATTTCCATCAGTAACAAAAAAAGCCATCAAGGACTGGAGAGATGGCTGGGTGGTAAAGAACACTGACTGCTCTTGCAAAGGACCCAGGTTCGATTCCTAGCACCCACATGGCAGCTAGCAACTGTCCTAACTCCAGGTCCAGGGGATCCAACGCCCCTTCTGACCTCCGTGAGCACTGCACTACACAAGTGCATTCACATATGTGCAGGCAATACACTCATACACATAAAATAAAAATAATAAAATATTTAAGCAGTCTCATAGCTCAGCAGCAAAGCCCTTGCCTAACATGTCATGGCCCTGGGCTTGTTCCCCAGCACTGGTGGAAATAAAGTTCACATAAAGTCTTTGGGTTTATTTATTTCGTTATAAGAATAGGAAATAGACTAATATACTTAATGGCCTAACTATGAGAACATGAACATTTCTCTTTGCTGGTTACTTGGATAGTATCAGTTTCTAGGTATCATTTTCTTTTGATTTGTTTTTAGAGTGTTTCTGTTGTAGTTGTAAATGTTCTCCACTCAATTTGAGCATTAACTTTTACTCACTTTATTTTAGTAGGAAATAAGCTGTCAAAAATTGAACTGCACTATCAATATTTACCTTTATAGCTTAGACCTCCTTAAAATTGTGAAATAAAATTGCATTCTCCCTTTCAAGTGTTTTAGCCTGAGGTAAACTGAAAAAAAAAAAAAACAAAGAAGAAGAAAGGAAAGACTAGAGGTCACAATGATACTTGCCAAAGAACCTCATGCACAAATAATCTTGTTGATATAAATACTTTGAGAATTCTAAGTACTGTTGGCTGTTATCCTTCTTTGAAAGATAAGAAAATGTTGGAAATGATATAAGTACTTTGAGAATTCTAAGTACTGTTGGCTGTTATCCTTCTTTGAAAGATAAGAAAATGTTGGAAGTACACTCCAGTGACCTCAAAAATACAATAAACAAAAAGCATGAGCTTACTTGGAAGGGGAAAGAAGTTACTTAAATTTTAATTGAAGAATTAACATTTGCTGAAGTACAGGAAGTTCCCCCAAGGAAGTCAACTATTAGCTATAAATTTTTGTCTATTTCCAAAGAGACAAAAATTATGTGAAGACTACACACTTTAGAAAATTCTATCCTCACCTCTCCCCATCCCCCAGTGCACGTGCGCACACACACGCACACACACACGCGCACACACACACGCGCGCACACACACACTTGCAGTACTGGAATTAAACCCAAGGCCTATACATAATAGTGAGTGCTTCTACCCCTGAGCTACGTCCCCAGTCCAAGAGTCCTATTTTATTGAAGATTTTTACTATTTAGATGTTTATTTAAGCTATTTAATCTAGAGGCTGTTTAATGTATGAATTATGCAGCATTCTTTAAATAAACTCATCAACAAATTACCTCACCACAATATCTAACATAAAGGATCTCACTAAGCAGACTTTGATCTTGGCTTTCAGCCTCTAGCCAGCTCAAAATGAAGGGAGCCTGTCATAGACACAGTTCCAAACACACTGGCCTCATTCTTCCACAGAATCAAAATTACTTACTTGTTGTTTATCTTTAACTTATTTAGGCCTTTCTTTCCAACCTAGATTATTTATCCACAATTAAATGTTATTTTAAAACACCAGCTTGACAATTGTCTGTCCTAGGGGAAAGAGTTTCCAGGTAGAACATGGGCAGATGTTTCAAATGTCTTTCAGAATTATCTGCCTAGTTTAAAGACAGGAAGGAGTGTTGGGTCTTTCTCGGACAATGAATCTGGAAATGGCCCAAAAAAGGATTTTGGTAATTTTGTATGTTCTAAGCTCATATACCTTCAAGTGAGTTACTGTTAAAATGACCATTGAGACCACACATTCCTAGACTGTTAGGCAGACTTTTATTGATGTTTAGCATGTAGAAGTTAATACAAATTCCCTCCCCCTAAAAGCACAGAAATGAAAGGATCAAACATTGCCAGAGTCCCATTCAATCACTCCCAGGCAAGACCCAGTCCCACTTCCCTCTCCTAGGCTAATAATAGATTAGTTGTGCTGTTGTCATAGCTTTATGTAAATGTAATCATGTAGTATTAATTCTTTTACATCTGACTTTCCAACACTTCTATGAATTTAAGAAGTATTCATTTGTAGGAATACTTAACAGTTTGGTTTTCTTCCTCTATTATTCAAAACATTTGAGTTCGTGGTTCCAGTTTGAGTCTAGTATGAAACACACACACACACACACACACACACACACACACACACACACACGTGCACGCACATGTTTTGAAATGAAAACCATCAGTTTCTCCAAGTGTGGTGGCACATATCTTTAATCTTAGTACTTGGGAGGCAGAATCAGGTGAATCTCCATAAGTTCAAGACCAGCCTGGTCTATGTAGTGAGTTTCAGGTCAGCCAGAGCGACATAGTGAAACCCTGTCTCAAAAAAAAGAAAAAAAAGAAAGAAAGAAGAAAACCAGTTTTAACAAGAAAAAGTTTGGCCTGTAAGTTATTTTTCAACATTTTTCTACTAAAAATACAAAGCTATCAAATATGTAGTTTTCTATAATCTTACAATATCTAAATATTCCTTTCATTAAAAAGTAATCTCTACACATCCATCTCACCAGTTTCCTATTGTTGCTGAATCAAATTACCATACAGTTAGTGATTTCAACAGCATGGATTGGTTCTCACATGATTCTAATGATCAGAGGCCCCAAACAGGTCTTTAAGGTCCAAAAGGATATGTCAGCAAGGCTTCTGGAAGCCTCTGCAGGGAAGCTATATCTTTCCTGCCTCCTCTAGATATTCTTTTCTTTGGGTGTGTCTGTGTGTTTCTGTGTCTGTGTCTGTCTTTATGCATGTTTCTGTGTGTCCAGGTGCACATGTGGGGGGAGGGCAGAATTATCTGTACGTGTGCATGTGGAGGCCAGAGGACAAACTCGGGTGTCACTCTTCAGATGGCATCCACATTGTTTTTTAAGACAGGGATTCTCATTGGCCTAAAGTCTGCCAAGCAGACTAGGCTGGCTGGTGAGTCAGTAAGACCCAATGAAGCATACATCACCAGTCACTTCTCCTTGATCACCACATCACCATCTCTCTCTCCAACTCTTCAGGCTCCCACCATCACTTATAAGGGTTCTTGTGACTCCAACATGCCTACCTAGAAAATCCAAGACAATCAAGATCCTTAATATTGACAAAGCCTCTTTGCCAAATGAGGTAACATAGTCACCAGGGATTAGTATATGGATGTAATTGCAGAGAACATAAATTAGCTAGGCACACCAATCTTCTGAAAGTACTATCATTTTCTGTACTATAATGCCTTGTGAGAGATGAAGAGCAGTTGTGTGATACCTAGAGACCTGAGACACTGGCCAGAAAGCGAGGTTATGCTCTAAATTCTAGTCTTAGCCAAAGCATTTAAGATCTTTCTGCACCTCAGTTTCCTCATCTGAAAAACAAAGTATCTTAGACAGGCAATGTCTAGGCTCAATACATAGTAGGCATTAATATTCACTTTATGTGGAAATAATTCCAACCCTCAAAATTAAGACCTATTAGGGTTGGAGAGATGGTTCAGCAGTTAAGAGCACTGACTGCTCTTGTAGAGGACCTGGGTTCAGTTCCCAGCACCCACATGGAAGCTAACAACCGTTTGTAACTCCAGTTCCAAGGAAATCTAATACCTTCTTCTGACCTCCATGGGTACTGCATGACACAGGTGCACTTACATTCATGCAGCCAATGCATTCATACACATAGAAAATAAAATTTTTAAAAGGAAAATATCTGTGTGCTCATTGAGGTAATGATAGGCGTTGAGTATGTATGTAATATTTATGTCCAAATATGAAATATATGCAAACTGACTGGAAATTGTAAGAATTTTTTAAGATTTATTTTTATGTATGTGTATATGTGTGTGTTTGCCTGAGTTTATGCCACATGTGCAGGTATCCTTGGAGACCAGAAGACAGTCCAGATCCTCTGGAGCTAGAGTTACTGACAGTTATGAGCTGTCTTATGTGGGTACTGAGAACCAAACACAGATCCTCTGGTAGAGCAGCAAGTATTCTTAACCTTTGAGCCATCTCTCCAGCTCTTGTAAGAAGTTCTAGAAACATTGGGCTAAATCATTGAGTTCCTATTTTTATTACTAGGAAAGCAGAACTAACAATTAAGCATCAGTTATCATCACTCACCGTATCCAGAAGCAGTCATCATCTCTAAACTGCTTGCAGTGCTTTAAATACTTGCTATCACCCACAAGCATCTGTGTGGAAATCCTAGCATTCAAAGTGATGGTATAGAAGGCAAGGTCCTTGGGAGACAATGAGGAGGAAGCCCTGAAGAATAGGATTGGTACCATTATAAAATAAGCCCGAAGGAGCTCATTGGCCCCTTTTGACACATGAGGATACAGAAAGACACCATCCATGAACCAGGAAGTGAAACTCAGAAGTCTTTACCAAGCAATTGACCTTAAACTTTCTAACTCCAAAAATTTTGGTTATTAACTAGCCATTCTAAGGTATAGTATTCTGAGCAGACTAAGACACTGCTTATATAATTCCAATCCTAAACAGCGTTTTTGTGATCAAATTATGGGTGACTGTCTTTTATTTTAGTAAACAGGTTTTATTTCTATGATTAGAATAAAACTAACTTGTAAGTCAAGCATGGTGGCACACGCTTTTAGTCCCAACACTCAAGAGGCAGAGGCAGGCAGATTTCTGTGAAATTGAGGTCAGCCCGGTCTACAAGTGCCAGGCCAGCTGGGGCTACAGGGAGACCCTGTCTCAACAAGAGTGAGGAGATAGATAGATGAGAGAGAGAGAGAGAGAGAGAGAGAGAGAGAGAGAGAGAGAGATCTTTTCAGTTGGGCATGGTGGAGCACACCTTTAATCCCAGACTTGGGGAGGCAGAGGCAGGCAGATCTCTGTGAGATCAGGCCAGCCAGGTATACATAATGAGTTCCAGGTCAGCTGGGGATACAGGAAGACCCTGTCTCAAAAAGACCAGAAAAAAAGAAAGAAGAAGAAGGTTTCAACCTTCGCTTCAGCAGCTCATATACCAAAACTGGAACAACACAGAGATTAGCCTGGCTCTGAGCAGGGATAAACGCTTCAGAAAGCATTCCATATTTTTTTTATATATAAAAGAAACAGTTTCAGGGACCAATGAGATTTCTGAGTGGATAAAACTGTTTGCCCCAGTCTGATGACCCAAGTTTGATCCCTGGTACTGAATCAGTACCGCACAGTTTGCCTCTGAACCACTCCCCACCCCCCCCCACACACGCACACACCGTGCATATGAGCACATAACATAATAATAAAGACTTAAACGTAGTTTTAGGGTTGGAGATGTAGCTCAGTTGGTAGAGTGCTTGCCCAGCATGCAGGAAGTCTAGGTTTTGATTGCCCAGGACTATGTAAACTGGGCACAGCAGCACACACCTGTAATCCCAGCACTCTGCAGGTGGACATTGGAGGATCAGGAGTTCAAAGTCCTCTTCAGCTACATAGTCAATTCCAGACCAGCCTGCTATATGAGACTCTGTCAAAAAAGAAAGTAGGTTTAGAATCTATATATAAAATTTTATTTTGCAGGAGTTGGAAAGATGGCTCAGTGCTCTTGCAGAGGACCCAGGTTTGATTCCCAGCACCCACAGGGCCGCTAATGACTATTTGTAACTCCAGTTCCAGGGGAATCCAACCTCCTCTTCTGACTTCCGGGGCATCATTGCATGACATGAGGGCAGGCAATACACTCATACATATAAATTTTAAAAAGCATTTCATTTTTAAAATTTTTTGTTGCATGTATTTGCTTGTGTCTATGTGGGGTATGTGCATTTGATTACAGTTGTCCTCAGAACCCAGAAGGTGCAGGATCCCCTGAAGTTACAGGTGGTTTGTGAGCTCCCTGATGTGAGTGCTAGGATCCCAACTCAGATCCTCTGCAAGAACAGTAGATGCTCTTAACAGTGTTGAGCCATTTCTCCAGCCCTCAAAAAACATTTTCCTAATTGGCTTGTAATTTAGTGATTAACATTTCAAATCTACACACATGAATATATTGTAACCAGATTTTTTTTAAGTATTGAGACTAAAAAAATAAAAATCTCCCTCCACTGGTCCCTTCAAAGCTGCTCATCCTTGTCTTCCTTGTCTTAGGGTTCAGGAACACCATTTGTTCCAGCAGCAATCATAGAAACCATCATTCATCTGGCTTACTCCTTATCTTCCTACAAGCAGTCTGTCAGCTCTACCTTGAAAAATCAATCCCATTCCCTCCATTTTTCTTTATCTTTATTGCCAGCACTTTAGTCTAACAAACATTTTATCCAACATGGATCACAACCTGCTGATGAATTATGAAATCGGGTTAGTAGATGACAGCCAGCATTTCCTCTTTTACAGTGAAAGGGAATACAAAATCTCAGGGCACATCTCTCATGGTCACAATACTGTCTCCTGAAATTTTTGTTTATGTGTATGTGCTTAGGTACTGAGTCACCACGTAAAATACATCTTTTATGGCAAAAAAAAAAAAAAAAGAAAGAAAGAAAAAGCTTAAGAGCCTAGATTTAAGTCCATATATTTCTCACCTGCTCTGCTTAGGTCCTAGAGCACTCACTCTAAGTGAGGTGAAAAGCCCAACACCTTAGGCTGGTGAAACAGCCCAACATGAGCTGGCAGCTGTCCAATCACATCTTGTCTCCCATCTGAACTCTTAGACCATGCTCCCATCTGAACTCCTAGATGATAAAAACAGCCCCACTGGGGGATCTGTGCTTGCTTCCTGTCCCACCTACTTCCTGGTCTTAAGGCTTGCTTCTTGGTCCCACCTAGCCTCAAGGCAAATGTCATCTCCACAAAGTGGCCTTTCTAAAATGTCCCCCATCTCCATTATCCTGGTCTCTTTCATGTTGCTATCTGGAACTGCCTGGCTCATGTATTTTTATTTTTCAGACGTGTTGACCACCTCTGTACTTGTTAGAACATAGCTCCAAGAGAGCAGAGCTCTCTTCTTTGTCTTCTTTGCTGAGGTATCTCCAAAAACTAAGATGTAGCCCAGTACATAGTACATGTATATCGAATAAATATTTTGATTGATTGGTGTACAGGATGCAAATGCTGTGCCAGGGCTCGAGATGTACCTCAGCCAGGTTCTTGCTGCACCCAGCACCCACGTAAAGAGGCCGGTCTTGGTAGCCTAGGTTTGCAATCCCAGTGCCAGGAGGTGGAGACAGGTGGATTTCTGGAGTTTCTGGCCAGCCAGTTTAGCCCATTTGGCAAGTTCTAAGCCAATGACAGATCCAGTCTGAAAAATCAATACAGATGGCTTCCAAGAACAACAACCAAGGTCAAGTTCTGTCCTCCATAGGTACACACATGTGCATCCCTCACACAAATAAAAATCCTGTTATGCAAGATCTAGGGACCAAAGGTGAGAGACACATGCTACAGAATCACTGGACATTATTCACGTTTATCTCTGTTAGTCCATTGAAACTGCAAAATATCACAAACAAGGTACTTATAATAAAATAGAAATTTGCTTTCTCATACTTCTGGGGGTCAAAGCAGCTACAAACCATCCACAGAAGGACAGTTTCTTCATGGATGGCATCTTCTCACCATAACCTCACATGGAAGAGACAAGGTGTCTGAGGTTGTTTTGTTTATTTGCTTTCATTTGATTTAGTTTTTGAAACAAGGTCTTCCGATAGCCCCAGCTGGTCTAGAACTATGTAGACCAGGCTGGCCTTGATCTCACAGATACCCACCTACCTTTACCTCCTGAGTGCTGAGATTAAAGGTATGTGAAACCAAGCCCAGCCTGAGGTTGCTTTTAGGCACATGAATAGGATTCATGAGAACTTTATTCTTGTGGGAATGGCTCTTAGAGCATGGACATGCTCTGGACTAATTGCTTTTATCTAACCTCTTAGCCAGGAACTCAGCTTGCTTATAATATAAACAAATTTACTAAGCCTAGAGCTCCTCTTATAACCTACACCATATAGCTTTAATCTCTCATTAGCTTTCCTTGCATGCATGTGTGTGGAGGTGGGGCATGTGCTTTACATATCAAGTGCTGCAAGCAGTGGATATTTGGATATTTATTGGCATCAACAAGATAATGATCCCATCTGTGCTGCAGACAACAGGTGGGATTAGACTGATAACATCTGTTTGTGCTAATGTGCACTGTTATAGGTCAGTAGGGGTCAGATAGAGCAAAATCCTTCTGACAGATAAAGCTCCACTTTTCCTTCCCCATTTCATGCTGGATATACTGTTTCAATAAGAAAGTGCAAGGTTCCAGGAGAAATTTGAAGGAGCAGGTTCTCAAAGCAGTTCATTCCTACTCTGAGCTAAAACAAATGCTAAGGGTCAGGCTGTTTTTGTTCAGACATGGGAGGTAGTATAGCATCACATACATCCTCACAACTCAGTCAGCTCCCCTAATCCACATCTCCTAATGATATCTCACCTTGGTTTTGGTTTTACTATTTGAATTTCCGGGAGCACATGAACCCTCGATCCGTTGCAACTTCTCTTCCTTTGCAGACCCTAGTAGTTTTTGTTCCCTGTTGTGACACGGCTTTTTTCTTCCACGTTGAAACATTCTTTTCTGAAGGGAGGAAGGAAGCTCTTGAGACTCGAGAAGCTAACCAAACTTACAAAGCTCAAGAAACCCAGAAGCTACAAGTTTAACAAGGTCCCTCCCTAAGGTTCAAAGTGCTGAACAATTTCTAGGGAAGGCGAGGAGATACTTCACGGAAGCTGCCCACGAGCTGCGCAGGGGGAACCTGAGATGCGGCTCTTTTGAGTGGAGTTTTGATGCTGGTGGAGTTTGGATGACGTAGCTGCCTTTGCCTCATCCATGCTTCAAAGCAGCCCCACTTACTCATTGATTCACTCAGCTAGGGAGTCATTTGCTTGGTCTGTCACTGCTGTTCTGTCTGGGGTGAATACATGTTTGTTCATGTCACCCAGGAAAGGTCACAGAAAAGTATTTAAACCCAGTCCCTTACATAGCACCTTAGTAATGTTGTTTAAGTGAATGATGAAATTCTTGAATTTGTAGTAACTCTAACACACAGGACTGAATGTTTTTTGAGCAGGATTCTATACCTGAGTTGGGCACAGAAAATCTAATCATTTGGTTGATCCAGGGTAAAGACACTTAAAAGTTAAAGTTAAGGTAGAAAGCCATGAAAGTAAGTCTGAAGATGTAAGTTCAGTTGGTAGTCTTGACTAGCATGCACAAAGTCCTGAGTCCCATCTCCAGCATTACATAAACTCGACCTGGTGGTATACGTCTGCAATCCTAGCATTCAGGAAGTAGAGGCAAGAGAATCAGAAGTTCAAGGTCATCAACAGGTTCAAGGTTGTCAATGAATTTGAGGTAGGCCTCAGATACCTAAGACTTTGTCTCAAATCACAAATGAACAAACAACAATAGTCCATGAAAGGGATGGACAGCACAGTGCTCACTTCTTCTGGATTCACTTTTTATATAAACAACTTGGATTTCTTTCTTTTAAAAAATGGCCCAAAGTTATAAAAGCTTTCATTTTAGTCAGTGTATCATTTCTTCTCTCCATTCTTTAGAGCACAAGTCTTAGTATGTGTTTTTGCTCAATACACAATTATTCATATTTCTCTAAAACAATACAGACTTTTTAAAGTACTTTCTATAATATTATAGTATGTCTATTAGACAGTCTGTCTACTAATTGCAGAAAACTAGATGAATCCATCACAGATCATTTCAACACCAGTCAACTGAAGACCAATAAAGTTGCAAGGAACAAGTAGACCACTCAACCAAGTCAACCACAACAAACACTGACATAATAATTCCCCAAACCTAGTCATCCTGAACTTGACTCTCCACAAAGTCCATTGAACAACTCCAGCAGCCTATAGTTAATCACACACACACACACACACACACACACACACACACACACACACCATATGAAAAGCCATTATTACTCATTACTGAGTCAGCCAAGATAAGTGACCCATTAGTGATAGACTGATCTCTCATAATGATGGAGGATTCAAAATGTTTTAATCAAAGAATAAATAACTTACTACTTACATTTTCATTAGTAATTCATTTCTCATCCAGATGGTATTTATTGTGACAAAGAAAATGGGTTCCATATTTGGATAACATGATTAAGATGTTTATATTCTGCAAAAGTTAACACTAAGAATTATAATTTAAAGTCAACTTGGCTTCAATTATAGTGGGAAAGTACATCATTAAAACTTTATCTGTTTCTCCTAAGAATGTTGAACCACTTAGCCTTTTTGGCTAGGTTCAGCAATTGCAAGTCATACCATCTCTTCTTACAAGTGATGCACATGAAATCATAGACAAGTAGCCTCACTCAAGGGCATAAAGTCATAATCAAAATTAGAATTTAGACTGGGGAGATGGTTCAGTGGGTGATGTGTTTGCCATGCAAGTATGAGTACCTAAGTTCAAATCCCAAAACCCGTGTAAAGTGAGGCATCGGTCAAGCATGTCTGTGTCCCAGGGTTTCTCCAGCAGGATTGGAGGTGAAGACAGGAGAATCCCCGGAAACTTGAGAGCCAACTCCCTTAGCAGGGGCTGCAGCAAGCAAGAGACCACATCTCACACAAGTAGGAGATGAAGATGATATCCGAGGTTGTCCTCTGACCTCCACGTGAGTGCTGTGGTATAGGCACACCAACATTCACACACATGAAGATGCATATACACACAGATTTTATTTTTTATTTGGATTTTGGCTAACTCCAAAAACTTACATATTCCAAAACTTACACAAATGAAACAAATGTTCTGGAATCACTGTCTGATGAGTATCTTACCGTCTGCCAAACCTTCGGCAATACCTGACCTGTATTTCAATTACCATAATCAGTGAATGATGAATTTTGAAAGAGAAAATGGAAAATAGTTCAAATTCTCAGTTTACAAATGAAAAAACAAATGTCAGCAAGATAAAAACCGTTGTCTAGAGTGACCAAGAGAGTGTGGGAGAGCCGGAATGGAATGCCCATCTCTAGGCCCCCTAATGAAGGAGTTTCCCATCCTGTCCTTCCAAATATCAAAGTCTGTGTTCCACCACTGTCCCAGTCTGAGAGATGGTGAACTCATTTCTTTGACCTTTAAACTGAGAGGAAATATATCAGTTCAGCTGTGGCCATACAAATAAACTCAAGACAGGAAGTTCTGAGATTGAGGCTATCAATCAAGAATGAGTTTATTCTGGTTGTTCAGAGAACTCACTAAAAAAACTAGTAAATACTCACAAATGTTGAATAATTAAGCTGGACACACACACATATGAAATATTATATTTGTTTATTGTGTGCGTGTACACATGCCATGGCACTCATGTGGAAGTCAGAGGATAACTTTTAGGAGTTGGATCTTTCCTTCTACATATAGGTTCTGAGGATCAGACTTGGCCCCAAGTGCCTTTGCCCAATGAGCCATCTCACTGTATAGGAACTTGTATTTCATCTTATTTTTAGTGTGGCAAACCAGTCCCCTTCATATGTGGTATTGAGGGTGAGGAGGATACACACAGTGAGGGAGGAAGGACCAGGAGCTGGAAAGCAGTGAGAACCCCCTGACAGAATTTACAGGTGGATAATAAGATTGAACCAATGGGGTGGGATTATATCATCAATCTAAAATTTGGGTAAGCAATTGAGAATTCGGAATGGAATACTGGAAATTTTGAGCAGCAATGCCACAAAAAGTCAGAAAGGCCTAGTCAGCAGCCTGTGGCAGACAGGGGAGAGAAGGGATTCCAGGGTCCCAGTTAGGAGATTGTTTTGTGTTCCATGAGGAAACATCCTTAAAGTAACTCTGTGCCTCACCTCTGAAAAACCTCACAAACTGAAATGGAAATCAACCAGGGTCATAAAGGCTCTACCTACTCAGCACCTCTTTGGACTTTTGCCCCTTTCACCATCTAAAGACTCTCACCTAGGGAGCCAATCACAGCAGAGCTGGGGCTCCTTTACCCACTGGGGTCCCCAGCTACTGATTCTACAACTGAAATTCTAGATAAAGGCCTACTTTATTCTTTGGGCCTCTGATCAAAAAGTTTCTAGACTTTTCTAAAGTTTTTGACTTGATGGTCAGGGCTGACATCATGGGCAGTCCTGAGTACCAACTCCAAGGACAACTTCAAAGGGTTGTGAGGAAACTATGTTGGTGAGTGGTCAAGAACCGAAAATACTTTGACACCAGAGGCAAGACAGCGAGTCAGAAATCAGAAAATCAACCCAAACTACAATGGCGTTTCCCTCTGAGAGAGCTAAACTTTCTCCCAAGTTGACTCCACAGCACTGCCGTTCTGTTCTCAGGATCTGCTCTGCTGTCCCAACAACAGTTTTCTGTATGCTCCTCACCAAATGCCTCACATTCTGACTTCTTCCCTTTCCCACTTTAAGTGCGAGATGTATTGGTTACTTTCTGTTGCTATGCTAAAACACTAACCAAAAACAACTGGAAAGGGTTTAGTGTATTTTCTACTTCCAAGTAACAGTCCAAAAAGAGAACTCAGTAACTGACACAGGAACTCAGGGCAGGAAGCTGGAGGTAGGAGCTGAAGCATGGATTGTGGAGGAGCGCTACTTATGACTTGCTCCTCTGGCTTGTACTCAGGCTGCTCTCTCTCTCTCTCTCTCTCTCTCTCTCTCTCTCTCTCTCTCCTTTCTTTATAGAGTCTCCTTAGCCCCCAGTTCACCTAAACCATAGACCAAACTGGCCTCGATCTCTTAGAGATCTGCCTGCCTCTGCCTCACGAGTTCTGGGATTAAAGGCATGATGTACCACCATGTCCGACTTTCAGCCTGCTTTCTTATACAACCCAGAACCACCTGCCCAGGGGTGGTATCATTCAGAGTGGGCTGGACCCTCCCATGTCACTCAACAATCAAGAAAATGCCTCACAAACGTGGCCACAGGCCAATCAGATAGAGAAAATTCCATAACTGAGATTCCCTCATGTTAAGCTGACAACCGAGGTCAATCCCATAACACAGGGTCTCCTGAAGAGCTCCCATCCACCTGCTCATTCAGGTCTAGCACCTGTCTTCACTCAGTTCCACAGCTTTTTAAATGAATTTGCGCTCTCTCTCTCTCTCTTTCTCTCTCTCTCTCTCTCTCATTGATTAAATCCACCTCTTTTATCTGTCTTGTCTCAGAACAACCACCAAGCTTAACTAAACATTTCTTTAGCCAGTTTGTCTGTCATTGAAGCTGCGTCTATCCCTCATTCATCTAGAAGATCCCTCAGATGCCGCTTAAAAGTCAGCTTACTAAGCCACCCTCAAAGCTAGGCTTGTTGCTTCCTAATTGCCTTGTGTCAAATTAAAGCTCTTGCTCATAGTACGGGAGAGTTGGAGGGAATGCCAGAGATACTTGGAATGTTATTTTACAGATAACAAAACTATAAACCATAGACAGATGCTTCTTTATGGTTACTATATTTTAGACACCCCACCCTTCCCAAATCACTCTTTTCCAATTTACAATTTGAAGCCTTTTCCTAAGGAACCTCATCTGTTCATATATCCTTTTCTTTCCAAAACACAGCATAATTTTAAAATTGCACACTTCATCTCCTAAGGCCTCTCACGATGGGCCTGCCTGGGAACACAGATCTTTCCATGAAATTTAACTGTTAGACATTGCTGGGGTTTGGGGGTAACTAGGACAGATAAGGACTTGGACTGTCTGTAGGGTAATCCAGCAGGACCATTGGCTACACCATGATGCCCCCTTGTTTCTGTCCCTGCCCAAAGGTATTTGATCATCAGCAGTGGGTCAAATATTGGTAACACATGTTCTTTCTCAGATATAAATTATTTTGGAATTGCAGGTGAAATCATGCCCCTAATAGGTTTGCATGTATATACTCCCACACATATGTATATACCTGTGTATGTATACATGTATATACAGATTCACACCCCTACATAGACAGAAATACATGCAAGTGTATCCTGCATTTTAATACTGAAATCATAAATTATCTTTTACTCTAATACTGTAAGAACTTTATTCATGTCAATTTTTCAACCAAAACACAGCAAATGCATTACATTCCCTATTCCCTGGAGTTATTTCTTCTCTGTGCTTTTCCTTCCAAGTTTCTATCCAACTTTGACTTGTATCCTTAATAGAACTGTCATCCTCCCTGTTATCTTCTCTACTCCCTAGAAGTTCCCTTTGACAGTTCAGGCAATTGCTGGTATCAGAGATGTGGCCTTGGAATGTAGTTAGAGGTACATGACAAGGGAAGGCACTACCTGCAACGGCAAGTTCAGAGAACTGTGCCATAAACAACAACAGACACCAGCTACTCGGGCGAAAGCAGGTGTGTAGTCCTTAGATGAAGGGCCTTGTGTGAGGGAAGCATCCAGAAACGTGTCATGTCAGATGATCAGCTATTTACACAAATTTATCAAACCTCTTGGTCAAACGTAGGGAGCACACAGAGGGTGGGGAGTGTGGGGCACAACGCAGGATGGACCTTAGCCAGGTCACCTACTATGAGGAACAGAGGAATGGCTCCTGTGGGCGTGGTGCTCCGCTCTGGCTAGTAATGATACCAGCTTCTGCCCATCAGCTGGAAAGAACCTGCACGGAGATGATCTACCAGGGGACTCATTACTATTGGCTGCAGTCGGGACCCCACCCCATAAGGCGATTGACTAACCAGACCTAAAAGACCCCTTGCAATTCCTTGAATAAACTGAGTTTGCAGTGGCTCGCCCTTCTGCATGCTTCTCACTCAGCTCCCAGAGTCTGTTTGTTGATTCCATGCCTACTTACTCCCCAACGGCAGAGACCCCCAACAGGGGAAGCAGTAAGTAGACTTTGCAAAGGCTAGCAGTTAGAACAGATGAACAGTGCCTGAGACGGTCTGGAGTGTCTTTTCATTTGCTACAAGGAGTTCTGAATCCTTGCAGTCTCACCTGTGGCCTCCTGCCACTGACAGCTGGGATTGCTATTTTCATTTTGAAAGTCAGCTGTTCATTTGCCAATCTTGACACAACATTTTAGGCATGTTCAGAAGTATGACTCATGATACTCTCCAAAGGCCAAAGCACTTTAGTGTTCTATTCAATTAGTGCTCAGCTTCCTGATCTACTGGATACTCTCCGACCCAGATGCAAGAGGAAGGCTGCAGGCAAATGTGAGAAGCAGGAATTTCAGCCAAGACATTTGGCAAAAACTTCTGGCGCCCATGAAGCCTGAGGGACAAGGGAAGGAGATTAAAAATCTGACTGCCAAGGATTAATTCGATCTAAAAGAAACTATTGATTAGATAGCACACTCCCTTCCATTAAAAGGTGGGAACTAAAAATGTTTGTAACTCCTGACATGTTCGGAGGCTGGATCTCTGAGGGGAGAAAGGGCCTATGGCCATTGAGATGCAGGTGCCAGAATAGAGGACTTGGAGAGTGTAATCTCATCAGTCTGTTCACTAACTTCCATTAAAGCACACACCACCAAGACAAACTTTTGCACTAAATAACTGTGGCTTTATTTTTTTTTTCACAAAATACAAAGTTTTGCACCACATTATAGTAGTGTTCTAACAGGAGAAAATTCCAAGGCGTTCACTGGGAGGAGAAAGAAAGATTATACAATGCTGATTTTTTAATCATTCTTAATATTAAAACTGTCAGGACAAAGTATGCTGATCATGTAGAACATGCAGATTATTGCTTAGAACTTGCATATCGTTTAAAATGACACATGTACAAAGTATACAAACGTTTCAAATTCTTTAGTGAAAGTACCGAAAAGACATTTATTACCCCTTCAAACAAGCACAACCAGAAACCAAAATAAGATATTAAATTGCATTTTAATTACTGATATGTCTTAGTAACACTGATTTATAAATTATCTGGTCTTATGCTTTGTAAATAAAACAAAATTCTTCTGTCTTATGGAAATAAATTAGAAAGTATGTTCTCAAAATCTAAAGTATATTGAGAGGTTTCAAAATCTTTATGACAATATTATGTATTATAGTCTCAGAAAAAAAAACTGGATATACTACTAAAGCTGATGCATGTACTGCAGTTTTTAGCAGACTTTTCAAATAAAATCTGTCTAAATGTTATTACAAATTCAAACAATTCAAAAATTTCATAACTTATCCTAGTTTTAAGAGTATTATGTACTTGAAAATTCCTTAAGTAAAAAGCAGACACATTCCACAGAAATAAACCAAGCAAGAAACAAAATACAAATTTTTATTTACAGCTATACTTTTAGGTTCCATTAACCAAGAAGTAGCAAATGACTGTAGTGCACACTTATTACAGAATTGCCTAAGAACACAAAGGGAAAAAAAAAAAAAAAGATGATATCTAACAAGTTTCCAGCCAGAGGTATAGTGCTTATAAGTCTGAGATTTAGAAATCTTTCTCATTGCTTTTGGTCTTGTGTATAGGGCCTGATATCAAGACTGTCTGCTGTTCAAAGTGAATAAATGTAAACATCTTCAACACAAACAAACCAATCTTTAGGTGCTGCCTACAGCTGCCCAAAACATCTTCCGATTAAGGGGCGGCATACTTCCACATGAGTAGAAGCTGAAGACCGGGCCAGAAAGATAAGCAGGGCTCAGCCCCTCTCTGTCGTGTACTCTGGGAAACACCAAGTAATTCATCAGCTACTTTGTTTTTAAAGCAATATGACTATAGCAAGGTCTGTTCTGCTGACAGCAGGACTCCAAAATAATTCTCCCACAAGCCAGACTGCCCCCCTCCCTGTCTCCATCAAAACAGCTCAGTTTTCTACCCTCACTGCTGCCGGGGGTCTAAAAAGAACATTCATATAATTAACATGTCTACAGCAAATCCCCAGCTGAAACACTTTATAAAACTCTTATTGCTAAGCCAATTTAAAAAAAGGATATTACAGACATTTCTGAATAAAACCATAATTAGCGTTGTTTCATGTTGCAGACAGGTGTTATTAAATGCTGACTGGCTTCCTGTAGCCTCTTAATAAATTGTGGTTTGTCTGATCTTTATTTCTAAACTTCCTACGATGCTTGTTTCAATGAGAGAAGCCACAAGAGGCTGAGAAACTCACAGATGTCTAGGAAGGTCTCAGAAGCTAATAAGGGTGCTGCCCAAAGGATGGGGGAACTACTGAAGTCTGTGAGGCATTAGAAGGAAGAGATGGACAGGCTGGGGGCTTAGGGAGAAAACACTAGATGGAGAAAGAAGCATCATTTTTGAAAGGAAAAGAAATCTCACTGTCTCCTCCAACTCCAAGTCCTGCGGGCTCTTCTAGTTCCTGCACATACCACATGCATTTTGCATTGGGGTTTGCTTCCATAAGCTTTAGCATAAGCCAGCTGTGGTTAAGGCCAGGTGGTGTGTGTGTGCATTCAGTCTCTTCACACAGGAAGGTTCTCGATAGTGTGTTGGCTCACACCTGCTGAGACACACTGTGCTGCTCTTCTGATAAAATAAAATGTTTGCTTCTGGTGGAATCCAAAACAAAAATGCATAAGTTTTGATGAAATATTGATATCCCATAACAATGTGGGCTTTTCAGTTTCACCAAACACTAAGCCACTTAAAGCCAATTAATGCAAACAAACCACTCTTCGAGTTGCATGTTTATATATTTGGAGTTAACAGCAATGTAGAAACAAATTTATTCAGCTATTTTAATAGAGTCTCTTAGAACATGGTTATTTCCCTTAAAAATGAAAGAAACATATACATTATGACAATATTTTTCCCTTTGTATCTAACAACTTGCCTAACAAATACCACCAGCAGTCCACCTGAATTTTCACACTAGAGAACTTGTCGCCAAATGCCCTGTGTGTCTCAGAGGAAGTACCTATCTAAAACCTGAAACTTGGAATCAAATTATTAAAATTTAGGAAAGAATCCCATTCAAATACCTATAAACTAGGCAGTTTTAAAATCAGTCCCTTATGAACTGAGTTTATCCACAATATATCAAAGTGACTCGTAGAGATGGTAAGGACATACTATTATTTTTCATCACACAGGACTTGTCTATAACAAATAACAAAATAACACATGGAATGAAAATTTAATGTCAACATACTATAGAATACATAATCTTGAGTTAATTTCTTTGCATGCATATGTAACACCATTTTGAATTTTAAATAAATGCACATAATCTTTTAAATGATTTTAGAAACAAGAATGCAAACTCTACAAACTCAAGTTCAAAACGTTTTAATTCTCACAAATAAAATATTGAATGAAGGCTCTATGATCACGCATGGTATTAGTTGATTTTCACTCATTTTTTTCAGTCTCACAAGAACTTTTATTTTCTAGAATATTACATATTCAGATTATCACTAATCTTTTCTAGAAAAATAGAATTGCTTAAAAATTTATACCAATTTGTTTTTATTTTCTATAAATATTTTAAGAGTTGTTAAATATCAGAATGCCTAATAGACTCATGAATGTAAATTAATCCATGTAGCCAAAATACTTAATATCTAAAATATCTAGCAAAAAATTGTCATTCAATAAGTGATATGTTCTGTCTTTATTTGCATTTTAGGTTGGTAAATATAATCACAGAACACCAAAAAACACTTCCTGTGAAGGTTTGACTTGAAGCAGCTCGGCAGCCTGCAGGTTATTTCCACTGCGTTTGTGTCTCTTGTATGAAGAAATATGTAAAAAGTCTGCTTTTGGATACTGTATCTGGAGTAACAAATCTTAGTTTAACAGTTTGATATTGTGACTATGCTTATTTGGTGGGAAGCTATACCAATCAATGAAAATTAAACGTCAATGAAGTACAAATGAATCTATTGCCTACAGGAGACACATGTGGCTGTACACTGTCATCATTTGATGGTGAGTTAGAAATCTGTGTTCAGAACTGTAGCAATATCCAAAAAGTCAAAAATATTTATTTTAAGGTTTACTTCTTTCTTAGTGAATTTCCAAAATACTTTTATAATATAAATGCCTTCCTTCCTTTAAAAAAAAAAAAAGCCCACTTTTCTTGCCAAAAAGCCAGGAACAATATACAATCAGTTGTATTCCCATAACTTCACCGTTCAAACAACCAATACATATCTGACTGCCTAAGATGTGGACACAGCAATACATTTGGCTGACAATGTATTTATTATCAATGTAATATTAGCTGCTCTAAAAACAAACTCTTATCTTTTACATTACTTTATCTTTCAACAATAAATGTACCTAGTATAAGCCAGGAAATCTGATTTTATCCATTAGTTGACTGAAATTTCAATTCTCAGCTTTAACCACACTAGAACTTCTCAGAATCTACCTGTATTAGACAATTAAATTAAATTACATTACATTAAATGCCTTGGTTACATTCAGCCAGCCTCCTTTCACCATCACACAACGAACAGTGAAAAAGAGCATTTTCTTTCAAGCTGAGAATTGAAGGGATTAGATCTTTTGGTTTAGGTTCAGTTAAGTTCAAGTATTCACCACTAGTTGAATTAAATTTCTCTCTCTTTTTCTTAAGTAAGAACAATCATTAAAGTCAAGTACTTCAGAAAAATAAATAAAGGCAATAATAGCTAAATATATAATTCTCTATTTGGATTGCAAGAACCAAAGTAAAAGCACACACACACATACACACACACACACATACACACACACACACCAAAATCAGTCACTTCTCATCTTCACTCAGGATAATTTTGATAATCAGAATACTTGGGTTGAATCACCTTCTTTCCTGCCCGCTTTTTAAGAAGAAGAATAATGCAAAGACGGACTAAGCAAGCCTGAGTAAAAACTGTGACTAAAATATAAATACTGATTTTTTTTTTCTTTTTGTAGTTTTGGTCTCACCAATAAGAGGCCGATCTTATCGTGACAAATACATACTGCAAAACACTGGTACAGGTTCTGAACTCAGGGAAGATTGTGCAAGAAGAAACGTATTTCATACAAAAAGTAGACAGGCAACAGGAGGATGACAGGGTTGAAGACATTTTCCTAACGATTCCTCCAATTAGCCTAAGTAGTCATCTACCAGCATGCAGTTTTAGAAGACCTTCATTCCTTCAGAATGTCCATAAGATCTGTCTTAAGCCCTGCCTTACTGTAAAATAAAAAAAAATAATTGGATAAAGTGCTAAAAATAGAATAAAGTGACATCAGAAAAAACATCTTAAAATACAGGAAGGATTTTCCACGATATTCTCAAAGTGAATAAAATACTTCATCATTAATAGATGCTTCGTATCATGAAAAATATGTCACTTCTAAAAGCCTAGGAAAAAAGGTATGTCAACAACTGAGAAACTAAACACGACATAATACAGGCATTGACTTTAGCAAAGGATGTAGCACAACAAAATGCTGAGATTTTTACAGATTTTAAAGTAGTTTTCATTCCTTCAACATCAAGGTACCAAATCACCAGTCATTTTTCCACAGAGAAAAATACCCATGTAGGCTAAGAGAGTTCTGAAGTTCTACCACTTACAACTCTTATTTAAACCTTTAAATTTGTATCTATGCTCATAATGCAGAAGGAAAGAAGAAATCCTGGAATGAAAACCAAATTTTATTTTCTCTTTTCTTAAAGTTAAAAAAGGAAAACACTGAAACCCTGAATAACAATTATAATTAATAAAGAAGCACAAGAACATGCCAAGTATTTACCCTATTAGTAGCTATGGTGTGGGCAGAAATAAAGACTGCTTGTTTAAACAACAGTGTTTGACAAAGCACACCTTTAATCAAGTTTTCCATTCTGAAGGTTATTTTTGGCTTTCTCTTGTCTGATGAGAGAGATGACCTTGATGCATCCTTTTGTAATTTTGATCATCCACATGACGTTCATCACATCCAAAACAATACAAGTAGAGATCCAGGTATACTGGATGACAGGCCCGAGACTTATGTAGGGTTCTGTTCCATACACAGAATATATGAAGAAATAGAAAGGAGGTATTGCAAGAATCCGCACGATGAAAAATACCACTGTCATGAGTATTCCATTGATGACATTGGCTTTGGAAAACTTGGGATACTTCAGGGCTTCAAAGAACCATCTGAAAAGAAAATCAAAGAAACTTCATATCTATTCTGCAACTCTGAGAATCGACTATTTTAACCTTATGCTTGTGGATAAAACTCAAGGAACATCTCCTTAAGGTTTATTTGAAGGGGTTGGGGAGATGGCTCAGTGGGAAAACTGCTTTCTGTGCAAACATGGGGACTGAGTTTGGACCTCCAGCACCCATGTAAAAAAAAGCCAGGTATGGCCATGTATATCTGGGGGAAAAGGGCATAGTCAGGTGGATCTCAGGAGCAAACACCAGATCCAGTCAGAGCCCTTGTCTTTTGTCTCAAATAAAGTGGAGCTGGGGATGGTGGCTCACGCCTTTAATCCCAGCACTCAGGAGGCAGAAGCAAATGAATCTCTGTGAGATGGAGGCCACCCTGGTCTATATAGTGAGATCCAGGCCAGCTGGGCTACAGGGAGACCCTGTCTCAAAAAAGGACCAACAACAACAATAACAATATGTGGAGCGGTAACTGATGAAAACATCTTGGCATCAACCTCTGGTCTCCACACACACTGGTGTACATGCACCAACACCCACACAACAAAGCTTATATGAAGAGCAAAGTGCTTTGGAGAGTCAACACAGTCCTGAAAAAGAACAGATGGGGGACTCATACTACCTGTATTCTGGATATCACTATAAAACTACATAATCAAGGCAGCACGACACTGGTGGAAAAAAAAAAAAAAGCTACAGACCAAGACGCTCAGAAATGGATAGGAACAAATATACTCAACTGATTTTTAAAAATATTTAAATATCCATTAAATATCTATTAAATATTTATTACTTTTATTATCTTATGAGTGTATTGCCTGCATGTATGTAAGTGAACCTATGTCATGCAGTACACACGGAGGTCAGAAGGGGATGTTGGCGGATGGCTGTTAGCTACCATGTGGGCACTAGGAATTGAATCTGGGTCTTCTGTAAGAACAGCCAGTGCTCTTAACCTCTGAGCCATCTTTCTACCCCTCAACTAATTTGACTTATGACAGTGGCAAAACATGAAAATAGAAAAAGAAATGTCTTTTAAAAAGAAAAACAGTAGCAAAAATCCACAGGTAGAAAAATGAGACTTCAATGCCTTACACAAAAAATTAACTCAAAATACATTAAAAATGCAAAATTATAACACTACCAGAAAACAAAATCTTGCATGTTCCAGTTTGGTGATGGTTTTTAGATACAACATTGAAAATAAAATCCATAGAAGAAAACAAAAAACCCTGCTAAGAACACCCCCAAACAAAAACTACAAAACAAACGTGCTTAACATTGTCATTAGGAAAACCCCAATCAAACAAGGTGCTCCTCTATGCTTACTACAATGGCTAATTTTTAACTTGACAGCTGACAAGGATGTGGAGCAACAGGAAAGCTCACTGATTGCTGGTGGTGTGGAAAATGAGGCAGTTTAGTAATTATAAAGCTAAATTAACATAGTGACAGCACACAATCCAGCTGCTTTCTAACTGATGCACAAATCAGTAGACATGCATTGCTGAACTGAAACACAAAGCCAGCCTGAAAGAGATGAGATTTGGTGACGTAATTATTTCTGGGTTGGGGGGGTAAAGAATGAGTAAGATGACAAGGACGGCTTGCCAGGATATAGAGAAGATGGAGATGGAATTCTGTGGAAACGTGGCGGAAGCGGGGGTCTGCCCACTACACTTGGGGAAAGTTCTGTGCTCCATTAATGGGCTTGGATTTCATCCTGTGAGCACCAAGGCACTGCATATTACACAATAGAGAAAGGGCAAGCAGGACTGACCGGAGCTTGATGATCTAAAGCAGGGATCAGTGAGCTTTTTCCACGAACAGGAAGAGAGTGAGGAATACAGCAGGAGCGCTGGAGACCTGTTCTTGGTCGCATCTATTCAGCTTTGGGGTTGTCAGACAAAAGCAAGCAAGCACAGGAAGAAACAATGGTGCATTCCAGTAAAAATGAACAAAAACAGCAGCAGGTTTGTCTCACCCATTGAAGTCTGTTGACCTGATCTCAAGCAGCACTGTTCAAAAGAACTTTCTATATCCACAAAAATGTCCTATGGGTTTGCTGCCCAATTCAGTAGCCATACGCCACATGGGACTGGTGGTAAAGCACTTGCAATGTTAAAAGTGAGACTGCGGGACTAGTTATAAAATCTTACTTAGTTTTAATTAATCCAAACATAAACAATTTGCAGGTTGAGCATCCCTAATTACGAAAACTCTCAAATCTGAAATGCTCCAAAGAACTTTCTGTAACTCCAGTTCCAGGGGATCGGACTCTCTTCTGACCTTCATTAGCAACGCACTGTAAGGGCGCACTTCCATGCACGGAAGCGTTTTGTGGCTGCTCTGCCAAACGGCAGACACAGAGGTCAGTACCGCAACCCAGGAAGAGGTGACAGGCAAAGGCACCACCAGCAGAGATTGACATGCTAGGCTCTGGCACTGTACCAATTATGGCTGAAGGGAAAACAGTCAAGATGATTCCCACACGGTGAGCAAGGATAACTAAGTAGACTCTGAGTCCCTGGACCACAGAGATCAAGCGAATGCAGGGGAAATATATGCTAAGATTTTATATGGTGGTGCACCCTTTAATTGCGGCACTCAGGAGGCAGAGGCAGGTGGATCTCTGTGAGTTCAAGGCTAGCCTGGTCTATATAAGGAGTTCCAGGCCAGGTGGGGCTACAGGGGACCCTGTCCTAAAAGGACAAAAAAAAAAAAAAGTGGATGATGTTCAATGTACTATCATAGAGAATGTAATTGTATTACAGGGATACCTTGTTCAAGGTCATGGCAAGCACATCAAGGTTGAATTGCAACTTGGGTTTGTCTTCTCCCCCGTGCTCCTGTGTAGTCCTTTACACTAAGATAAGCAGTAGGTAAGAGATGAAAACTTGGGAGGGAAGAACTCACTCAGGAAAAACACCGAGATGGTCAGGTGCTGAGAAGAGAACCCTGATGACCATCCTCACTTAGAGAACTGCCTTATGCAAGATGGAAGAAGATGTGGAAGAAGCAGGTGACTGTGGCATCAAGAAGCAAGTACCTTAGCATTGGAGGGGTGTGGTCAGCACAACAGGACCACAGACTGATGTAAGAAGAAACCAAAGGGAATTCCCTGGATTTTACAACTGCAAGCTATTGGTACTTCAGGTTACACAGCTCTAGCAAGACGACAGAGGAAGAAACCTAATTCTACTGAATTAACAGCAAATAAAAAATGATAATGCAGCAAAGCAAAATCAAACTACAGACCTCTGTGATTTACTAAACTTGAACACAATGGCTATATACTAGAATGAATTCTTACTGAATAACAAGCTTTGCGCACATCAATCCCAGTTAACCTTCATAAATAACTGTGAGGGCTTCAATAACTACTGTCCTGCTTTATGAGGAAGAAAACTGATGCTCAGAGAGTTTAAGTTTCCTTCTCTTCATACACAATGTTAACCAGGAAAGCTTGGATTCAAATCCAGGGTTTTCCACTTAGAACATGCTCTTTCATCTATATCTTTGTTTTCACATTATGAGAGGCTTTCAAGGTTGCAGAAAAAAATTGGGGGGTGGGGAACAGGACCTCATGTAGTCCAGGCTGGCCTAGAACTCATTATATAGCTGAGGATAATCTTGAATTCCTCTTCTACCTCTATTTCCCAAGAAATGGGATTAAAGGTGTGTACCTCTATGCCCAGCATCAGGAAACCATTCTGAAAAAATATAAATGGCCTTAAACCCAATGAACAGATTATCTTCCTGAAGAAATGAGATTAAAATATATGAAACACTAAGCAAACAGAGTAAGACTTATACAGTACTTGATAAAGAAAAGATTAAATAATACTTCTGCAACTCTTTTCCTAATTTGTGGTAGAAATGCCAACTTAAACAAACAAAACAAAACAAAGGTGATCCAAGCTAATCACCTGTAAACATACTAACATATCAGACCTCCTGAAAGGCACATTAAAGGTATTTGTAGCAAGAGATCCTTCAGATACAGGACACTTTTAGAAGAATAGACCTAGTCTAGGATTGCTCATGGCAAACAACTCAGGAAGGTATGGATATGGTTTCTGACCCTCTCGGGGATGCCACAGAAGTTATGTAACTATGAGTATTAAGTGTAAATTTGAGTGTATATTAAGTTTTTACAACAGGAGAGCTCTTCTTCAATGATATGAATTACACACATGACTTTGAGATGTCACAGGTAATCCAAAGTGTGTCTGACATAGAAAAGATGTAGGAACCCTCTCCATGGTCCTAGGCATCTCTGTGCTATGCTTACGCCTCATAGTCACCAGGATCCTTGAACTCATTCACAAGGCTAGACTCAGGATAAGCTTCCTACCTCATGTGTCTGGTTTAATACCCCCAATTTTGTATTATCGCTGTACTAAATTACTAAGTAATTATCATACAAGGCGTCCATGGGTTGGGTTTTAACTTATCCTTGAAGTACAGTTATTTTTTTCCTGTAGATTTGGAAGAATCAAAAGATGAGAGGATTAAAGGAAGAAAGGCGAGAACAGCCCATAGGTACAGCAGACAGAAAAGGTAAAAAACTGGCTGTGAGCAGTCTGAAACAAAGCTGGAAACCTATGGAGCACATCTCAGAGAACTTCAAAAAGCACAGTATATACAGTATGCAGTTTCTAGTAAAAAAATTTGGTGGAACATAGGAAAGATGACTCTGGAGCATTGTGCAGTGGGCTGATAGCGTAAGCCTAAGTTATGGAAGTCAGGCCGAATGCTCTGAGTGTCCAACAACAGAGATCCTAAAGGTCACCAGTATTCTTGAACTCGTTCACAAGGCTAGGACTTGTACATCTCTGGATTCCCTGTGAGGTTTCTAAAATAGAGAAAGAGGCGGGACAGTTGAACAGTTTAAGCAAAGAATCAGCAGATCTTATCAAATGAAGTACGATAACAATACATTCACTGTTAAACACAGACAGCTTTTCTGCCTTCAGACTTTGGGGACAGGAGGAAGTTGGGGTCAGGAAAAAAACTGGACTCAAGAGGAGCCAGATGGTGTTTGTTCTGTCCCATGACAAGCCACTCTGAATTCTGAGCCTTGTGAACATAGTTCATCTTGCAATACTCAATATCAAGAATGAAATAATGCCACGAACTAGCCAGAATCAAACATAGGTATATTGCAAAGAGAGCTGGACTTGAAAGACAGTTTGTGTAAGTTACTGGAACTGACAGGCAGCTTATATAAGTGGAACCTGAGGCCCACTTTCCTCATTTACACAATGATGGCAATAATTCATATCACATGATCTTGGTTTTTATATAAAAGAACAGCCTCTTGGAGAAAAGCTTTCCCAACTAAAAATAAACAACACAAGTTCCAAATACTAAATGGCATGAGTAACCTACCTCTGATTCACAAAAGGGCTGGAAAGCTCTGCGAGCAGGCGAAAATTGGCAATATATGCGAGCACTCCATCTTTCTGGATAATAAACAGAAAAACAACGTCAGAGATAATATTCTTATCAAAATTACAAATACTCTAGAAATAGTCAATAACTCCAAGGATAATTGACCAATTTTAAAACAAACCTGGAAGCAGTCCTTCTTTTATTATGAAACTGGTTTTCTTCTTTATCAGGCTTTAGAAATGTGCTTCAGATTCATTCATGAACTTTATGTTCACCAAAGAAAACAGAGATCAAGCAGCTAGCTCACACTGAACTACACCCTGCACTCACAGCAGCAACATGTTCTGACTGCCGTACGAAAAACAATTGCGTGAGAGCATAAATTTCCAAAGTTGAGGAGTTCTACACCTAAGGGCAGTCACCTTAATATACATATAACACAAAAGTGCTTTGATTATCCTGAATAATATGTAAGTCTGTGAGCATATACATATTTGTGAAATACAACAACACACCAAATCCATCTATTGTATCTAATCAAAAACGTGAATCTATTCATCAGGGAACCTAGAACTAAAATACATACACACATTTGGTGCTTTTTAAAATATAAACATTATTCCTAGTATTTTCTAAGTACCAATGTAGTAAGCAGGAAATAAAGCAGGGTATAAAAACAATTAGAAATAAAATTCTTGGAGTTGTATTTAATGTACTTTTTAAAATGCCATGAAGAAGCTGGTGCGACGTCTCAGTACTTTGCCACCAAGATTGAGGACCTGAGCTCAATCCCTAGAACCCAAATGATGGAAAGAGAACCAATTCCTGAAAACTGTCCTCTGACCGCCACACGCTCACAAATAAGTATAATTTAAAGACCTGTCCTGAGGCAAATGGAATCACTCTAGCACATCTAATCAAATCAAAGTCATAGAGGGAACATAATTCAACTCACACCAATGTGGATGCCCCAATTCTTTTCTGCATACTGCACAGTATGTTTTGTTATGTTTCTCTTTTACTCAATGTTATGAGTCTTTCCATCTGTCTATAATAACATGCAATTATAGTATATAAAATAATATGTTACTGGGGCTGGAGAGATGACTCAGCAGTTAACAGCATTGGCTGTTCTTGCAAAAGACCCAGGTTCAAATCCCAGCACCCACATGGTGGCTAACAATCATCCACAACTCCTGTTCCAGGGGATCTAATGCCCTTTTCTGTCCTCTACAGGCATTGCACAACATGGGCGCACTCACACACACACAGGCATAACACTCATACACATAAAATAAAAATAAAAATAAAATAATAATTTATGTTACACAGATTCCATACACAAAAAAGACAGCCTTCTTTTATCAGTGACTCTGGTAGTAACATCAAAACTAGCCTCATTTTCATTACATGAACTCTTGGAAAATAAAGTCATCAAAGAAAGTGCAGTCTTATGGATTATCTCAATGCAAATCACATTCAGTTCAATGGCCAAAGCCAAAGAGGGATTATTGCTGTTCTCAATTGCAACACATTTCAGATGTAACAATGACTAATCCATTATTATAAGTTGCAAATCATAGTTGCCATGGTATTCTTACATAGGGGAAACACTTCCTGTGATGCAGGCTTTTCAGAGGTAAATGATTAACCAAGGCTTTCTTGGGTAGATCACACCTATTTTTGTTTTATTAAATTTTTATTTTAAGATATAATAGAAGTGACTTTTGCAGCTAGGAAACAAAGGGCTGAAAACAGAGCGGTCTGTCCTCTCTAGTTTATACGGCATAAAGAAGCACTTTAAAAAAAACAGGAACAAACTGCTACTCATATTGCAAATTCATACATATCTTATGTACATTCTTAACAAAAAAAATTGGTGACTTGTTAATAATATAGATGTGTTTGTCCAAAAGAAATGGTTTAAATAGTTGACTTAAGAAATGGTTAAGAGGCTGGAAAGATGGCTCAGTGGTTAAGATCACTGGCTTCTCTTGCAGAGGACAGAAGTTCAATACAGAACTTAACAACCATCTGTAACTCCAGGGATCCAGTTCCCTCTTCTGACCTCCATGGGCATTGCATCCCATAGGTGCATTTTACATACATGCAAGGCAATACATACACTCATAGACATAAAATAAAAATAATAAAAATAATTTTTAAAAGAGAAGAGGGAGGTTAGAGGTGGGCACAGTGGTGCAAATCTACAATCCCAGCACCTAGGAGGATAATGTAGAAGGATGGGAATTTAGGACCAGCCTAGGCTACACAGCAAGTCCCACTTTCAAAACAAAACTTTTATTTAAAGTAAAAGAGGTTAGGGGGCTGGAGAGATGGCTCGGCGATTAAGAGCACTGGCTGCTTTTGCAGAGGACCTGGGTTCAAGCTCCAGCATCTACATGGCAGCTAATAACCATCTCTAACTCCAATTCCAGGGAATCAGATGCCCTCTTTCGACCTTTGTGGGCATCGCAGGACACAGGGGCACCTACCTATACGCAGGCAATACACTCATACACATAAAATGAAAATAATAAGTAAATAAAATATTTTTTAAAAAGAAAAGGAGATAGAAGAATAAAATTGTGCATAATCCAAATGAAAAAACTGAAGTGTTCTGCTTTTTTCTCCTCTATAAATTCTGTAATGAACTAAAGAAAAAAAGAAGAACTTTGAAAAACTGGTACATAATTCTTTGTGAAACAAATTATGCAGGGGAAAAGTTATTTTCAGTGAGATTCTTATTGAACTAGGTATAAAAATCTTAGAAACATTTTTACTAGAATAATCCCTCTCTTGTGTGATTCATTTGGTTCATTGGTTTGGATTTGAATTTGTTTGTTTGTTTGTTTTTGAGACAGGGTCTCTCACTATGTAGCCTGGGCTGTCTTTTTGAACTTGTGCTCTTCCTGACTCCATCTGTCATGTGCTGGGATTACAGGTCTGTGCCACCATGTCTGACTAAATAATTCCTCATTAAAATAGATTCAATAAGCACAAACTCTTGTTTCTTAAAGGTAAGTTTTCTCACTTATGACATCATCTTTCTCCCCCACCCCCAATCTCTGCAGGAACAGACAGCTCCTCCTCTAGTCCATTTTTCCTAACAACTTTCTTCTTCTTAAGGCTAGTTTTAGTCCGAAGCATGCTACATAACTATGTCCAGTGTTTATAGAATGTGACAAGCCAGACTTCTGCAAAATATCTTGAGCTAATGTGTTCCTAAGGTCATCCAAAATCCTTGCTGAATTACTTACTGTCTCCTGCAAAAACATAGCTTTTCCAAAGGTAAGCTCCACTGCCAAAATGTTTTTATAGCTTTGAAAACATTTTAAAATAGACACCAAAATTATATAACATATTAAAATAATCAAGTAGCAATTGCCTTAGTCTTAAACTTTAAAAGAGATTCTAAAATTTTCTCTGTAGTTAATAGTTATAAATATTAAGTTATGTTCAGGAAATAAACTATGTTGAGGACATCTGTTGATTCCGTCTCCTATCATATTGGTAGAGAATGAAAGGTAACAATTAAGCAAAGCACCAAATTTATATCAGAGAAAACATAACTTTTATGATGTCTTAAATAACAAGTTACTAGTAAAAATAATACCTCAGGAAAGTTTTATGTAACCATCTTAAGAATGTGTGCAAATTCTCCACATCTTGAAGAAAGTTTCTCTTGAATTTGCAAAAATTTGGACATCCCAGTCCTTCTAATTTCTCTCTCTTCTTCCCCAAGAAAATCTTCACTCTCTTATTTGGAGTGGCTCTCTAAATATGGCTTTTAGACCACCAGCGGCAACAATGGAGAACTTTCCAGATACGCTTATTCTTTTAAAAGACATGTTTATTACTGTTCTTATTGTCATTAATGTATGTGCACTAATTATGCAGTCTCATGAATGGCTACCCTAATAACCTGCTAAAAGATGACCTCCCACTCTGGGTTCTCGGCTGCATGTCATTATTAGCCTGCCAATTGTATCAAGGTCTTTCCCGACTACAGATTCTGCAACTATTCTGTGAAAAGTAAAAATGCAAGGCTTGCTCATTGAAGTGTTTACTCCATCCCTCCAGTGGCTCTATCTTACTCAGCCAATGTACAACCACCACCATGCCCATGCCATCCCATTTCCTGACAGCCCAACTCCCAAGTATCTCCCAGAGAGAGGGGATATCTTCTCCCAGGGACTCTCTCCATAATTTCCTAATGTTTTCTGACCTATAAAACTTTCTCTACTGCTTCTGCTAATCTAAATATGAGTATTTTTAAAGGCTGAGTTTAGTCCCAGTTTTCTAAAATACTCTCAGAAAATTCAAAGACATGCACACACACACACATGCAACTGACACAAACTGTAATAATATATCAAGTACTTCCAATAGTTATTGCTGGAAAATCAGCCTTAGAAAATATACTAAAGCACAAATCTCTACAGACTCAGAATATTTTATAAGTATATTTGAAGAAAAAAAAAAATCGAGACTAACCCCAGATCTTTTCATTCCCTGTTAATGAAGTATTACTGACTTTATCCCTGAGTTATTTATTTACTTCTTTATTTATTTATTGAGGCAGGATCTTGCTATACTGTAACAAAGGCTGCCTCAAACTTGCTATTTTCCTGTCTCAGACAGGAAATATAAGCATGCACCATTATGCCTATTTTAATATTTTAAGCTTCTCAATTAGCTCCCCAATTAAAACCACAGGCTCTGTGATACATTTACTTATCTTCTAACTACCACCAGACCTCTCTTAGTTCCAAGCACCCTAACTTGACCACTCATTAGTCTTAGTTACAGTGTCTGAATTAGTCCAGAATACGTCTACTTCTTAAGACATTTCCAGGGACATTTCAAAGTTAGGTGTCCTCTAAACACTGGTCTTTTCCAAGCTCTCATCTTTGGGTCCTTCAATGTCAGTCCTAAGACAATAGGTATCTATCTAATCTCTCTTCTACAGTTACCTGGCTGCTGTCCTTAGCATTTCTTTCCTAAACATATTCAAGATTAGAGGCTCCAGATAACAGCTATATTGGGTATGCTCTGACCAGACAAATTCAAACATGTTCTAATTAGATAATGTGCCTTTCCGAGAGAAGCCTAAACTTGAAAACAACTTTCATTTTTAGGTGCTGTAGTACACTACTAATATAAGTAACCATGGTCACCTCCAGGTCATTCCTCTTTCTTGCTGGTTATTAAACTTAAATGCACATCTGGGCATGATGGCACATGTCTTTAATCCCAGAACTCAAGCAGAGGTAAACAGGGCTCTGTGAGTTCCAGGCCAGCCTGGGCTACATACTGAGACCATGTCTCAAAAAAGCAAACAAAAAACCTAAATGCAAACTTAATATCCATCATTACTAATTTTCATCTATTTCTTTCAGTTTATTATTCTACTATATAGCTTTATTTATAGCACAATGGCAAACATAGCAGTTTTCCTGCCTAATTTTTCTTAAATCAGGTTTCATTTCTTACTTTATTGTGGTCAAATATACACAACTCAGAGACACTAAGTACATCCATACTGTCTTCATCGTGACCACTCTCCACATACAGAAGCTTTTCAAGTTCTCTAACTGAAACCCTGGACTCACTAAACAGTAAGAACCTCCCTTGGGGTGGTCCTCAACCTGGTAGGGGAGGAATACATCCTGCCCTGGTGATATCCTGACCTGATACTGACCCCTAAGATCCCACTTTGCCCTCCACCCAACATAGTGAATAAACGTGGGTATGCTTGAATTAGCATATTAGCACTAGAAGCAGCATGTTCACATCTGTACTTTCACTGGAAGCAGTGAGCACTAGAAGAACACTTGACACTGTGCATGTGAGACAGTTTGGGCCTAGGAATCAAAGGGCCAGATTCTCTGATAAGAGTGGATCAAAGCTGGCAGTTCCCCAGTTCTACCACATTGGTCCCCTCATCGATGACCATGAGAACAACTTCATATTGGACTACCCTGGAGGACTAGTTCTGAGACAATGGTCTGAAAAACCATACCTTGCCCAGGATTGCCTGATCTATCTACGGCCCCACCCCAATTTGCCCTTGTACTTGATGGCTTCAGCTGTCAACTTGACACAGGAAAAGCTGAGGCACTGCTCTATTGGTTTGGCCTGTAGCTGTATCTGTGAGGCGTTTTTCTTATTTCTAACTGATATGGGAGGGTCCAGCTCATTATAGGCTGGTGGCACCCCTGAGCCAGTAGTCTTAGGTTATATAAGAAAACAGGCTGAGCACAGAAACGGAGGAGCAAGTCAGTAAACAGGGCTCCTCCATGATCTGTGCTTCAGTTACTGCTTCCGGGTTCCTGCCTTGAACTCCTGTCTTCCTGGCTTCCCTCAGTAATGGAAATTCACTTGGAAGATTAGGAAGAAACAAACTCTGTCCTCCCTGGTTCATTTTGGTCAGAATGCTTTCTCACGGCAAAAGAAGCTAGTAAGTCATTCCTCTATTTAAAACTGAAGCTTGGACTGGAGAGATGGCTTAGCGGTTAGGAGCACTGGCTGCTCTTTCAGAGGACCTGGGGCTTGGTTCCCAGTATAGACATGGCAGCTAGCTGTCCAGTAACTCCAGTTCTGGGGATTTGATGCCCTCTTTTGGCCTCCATGGGCACTGCACACATGGGTGCACTTACAAACATGCAGGCAAAACACTCATAAAATTAAAAACTGAAGCTCATGTTTGTAAACTGAGTATGAACTTGTGGTGTTTATTCCTCTCCCAATCAATTCAATTAGCAATTTTTTTCTTTCCTTTTTTAGAGACAGGGTTTCACTATCACTCTTGGTTGCCTGGAACTCACTGTGTAGACCAGGCTGTTCTCAAACTCACATCCCCAGCTGTTTTAGGGATATTTTTGTTTTGCTTTGTTTTATTACTGATTTTTAAAATTGGTGGTATTAAATGACCTGTTGGAAATGCAGGACCCTGAGGCTTTTGTCCCCAAACTCTGCAAGATCATTAAATAACATAGGATTTCTATGTAAAACCCCAAACAAAACATTCTTTTCATTTATTTTTCTCTTGTTTTCTTTTGCTATGAATACCCAGATTCACTTTAGATAAATTTATTTCATACTAATACAACAGAACAAAGGAAGACATATTAAAATGGCAAGCACTTTTAGACAAAAAAAAAAAACTGTAATGGATTTTATTTACTTACCAACTCACTAAATAAAATAACCATTAATTTCTCTTTAAGACAACAGCATGCATTTGATTTTTTTTAAACAAGGTGTAAAACTCCAAAGAGAAATAAGCATTCATCTCACCTAATTAAACATTCAAATTGCCAATCTATGCACAGCCAGCCAGCCATTTGCTAAGCCAGTGATTCCACATCCAAACAGAACAGTAGTTCATGACATCCACACTTAAAATTCAGGTTAAGGACCTGCTATCTTTATCAGTTTATATTCTTCTCAGAACACATGATCACTTGTGACTCATGCTCACAAAATATACTTCTAAACGGCAGCAGGATACTAAGCTCTCATGTATACACACACAGAGACACACACACGCACACGTACATTCTTCCAGAGTTCACTAAGATATTGTTCATCAGACTATATGTCTTTTCAGCAAAAGTGCTTACACACAAAATATGACTTGTGAAAGACTGGCATCTATGTAATGAGTACAATCTGCTAAAATTTTTAGATTTATTTTATTTCATGTGTATGGGTATTTTGCCTCCATGTGTGTATGTGAACTACTTGTGTGCATTACCTTCAGAGGCCATGAAAGGGTGTTGGAACCTCTAGAATGGGTGTGAGTCACTGTGTGGGTACTGGGAACTAAACCCAATTCCTCTGCAAGAATAGTAAGCACTCGTAACTGCTGAACCATCTCTCAGTCCTCATCTGTTAATTTTTTTTAAAGACAAAGGAAAAGAGTAGTATGTGCCACTATAAATAGCTTATTTCATAAAACAGGGTATTATAGATACATCCTGATACATAAGCACTTATACATCAAAAGGAGTAATCTAGCCTGGCCCAGTGGCACATGCTTTTAATCTCAGCAGAAGCAGGTGGATCTCTATAAGTTCAAGGCCAGGATGGTCTACATAGTGAGTTCCAAGCTAGCTGGGTTACAAGGAAACCCTGTCTCAAAAAGATTTTTTTTAATTATCCATTTATTTAGTCATAGTTTATGTATAGAAGTGTTTTGCCTACATGCATATAAATGTGCACACAATGCCCTTGGAAGCCAAACTTTATATTGAATCCCCTGGATCTGGGTTTTATTCCCAGTACCTATATGGCATCTAAGTCCTTTGCAACAGCAACCAATGCTCTTAACCACTGAGTCATCTCTCTAGCCCCCAAAGGAGCAGTTTTAAAACATGTATTTAGACTGTGAGTTTTTGGTATATAGAATTCTTGGAGAAATGATGCCAAATCTGCCTGAGTCACTGCCTCTCTTTGTATGGGTCAATAAAGACTTACATGAACTTTAAAAGAAGTCCTCTAAATACTTATTAATAGCCAGTAATGCAAAGATTCTAGAAATACCAAATAAGAAAATAAGACAAACAGGATTGCTACAAGTTTGAGGCCAGCCAGGGCTACATAGCAAAACCATTTCAGAAAAGAAGGAAGCAAAGGAGGGAGGGAGGGGAAAAAAAGCCAGAGGTTACATATAAGTTTAAAACAGAGAAAATATGGAATTATATATTCCATCTATTATATAAAATTGATAAAGTTCTAAGTTACTTCCATTACTTAAACATATCTATCTTAAGCTTGTTGGCATATCTAGGTTGAAAAAGGACAATAAGGAAGCAAAAAAACACACAAGAAAAATAAAAGATATAAGCTTGCGAGTTTACAAATGTATATGCAAAAAAGTTTCAGGTATTGAATTTCGTATCTAAGATTTGTTGCAAATCTCTCTATTAACCTGTCTAAATCCAGGTGCAGTGGGATGCACCTATAGTCCTATTTGAGAGGCTAAGGGACGATCCTTTGAGGCCAGGATCAGGGTCAGCCCTGGATAAAAGAAAAGGAGACCTTGTCTCTTCAAGCCAAAAAATCCTGTCATGGAATTCTTATAAAGTCTAGGAGCGAGATTTCTCTTATCTACTTTAATGCAATTATGTAGCACATGGAATTAACCAGGAAAGAAATATTTTAGCTAGATCCTGCATGGCAGTTTCCTCTGATGCATTCGCTCTGACTGAAACTTTCCATCTGGGAAGGAGGAGAAGGCTCTTCTTGGGACTCAGGAGGTAAACAAAAGGTCACATACATGCCTGAGAGAGCAGAACTTGGAAGATATACCAGCAGTATAATAAGAAGCAAACAATTGTGTAGGAGGAGACCGACCAGCCAACTGCAGAACAGAACAGGAGACTGGGACTGTCAAGAGATGCCTTGCAAGTCCTGCAGAGAGCTCCAGGGTGACAGCTTCCCTGAGTCCTCACCCATGTTGAGGTGACTTTTCAAAGATGCAGCCACTTTTGAGTCATCCTAGCTTCTGTAAATAATGCCTCATTCATCCTGCTGTTAGTAACCTTAAAAAAAAAAACTCATTGGTTCACCAAGATGGACACTGGTGTGACTGTTACTTTAGTCTGTCATGGGTTCCTTTGGGGGAGTAAACAGATGTATGTCTGTATGTGTTGCATCTCCTCAGGAAAAGTCTGAAGTTATTTTAGTTAGTAAACAAGATAACTTATCACAACAGCAGTCCCCACAGGAATCTGAATTTGCCTTTATGAATTAAGACGTATGGGTTTGGAATCAGTTCACCTTTAAGCTCCTCTTCCCTCTCTTGCCTGTTCATTAGGCAATTACTGATACTCACCAATACAAAGTAGTATGCAGAGAGCGCCGAGCAATGGTGAATTATAAAAAATTTGTCACCAATCACTTTCCAATTCAAAATTATAATCAATAAATCTGTAAGAAAGAAAAAGGAGATATTACATTTTTAAAAAGCTTCTTTTTTAGAAGTGTCCAGCTCAGCTTCCACTAACTCACCGCAGTCCACTCTGAAGCCCCTCCCCAGTCCGATCACCCATTCTCAGAAAGTACCAGCTCCTGTGGCCCTGCCTCACCTTCCCAAGTGTGGCTCCTCGAGAGCAAGGGCTAAGCTGGAGGCATCTTTATGTGCTCAGATCTGGTGCGGAACCAGCAGTTAATACCTAACAACTGTTCCCAGCATAACTGAATAACTTGTTTCCTGAGTTATAAGTCTAAAATAAGTTTAAATTATTGAATTTTGTCACTCCAACAATGCTATCAGGTAAGATGGAAAGATAACAATTCATTTATTATACAAGTTCACACAAAAATTTTTAATTTTTTGATTTAAGAAAAATTTTGAGGCAAGTCTCATGGAACCCAGGCTCGCTTCCAATTTGCTATGTATCAGGTTGATCTTGAACTCTTGAACTTCTTGTTTCTGCTTCCAAATCCTGGGATGACAGGCATGCTGTACCTTATGCCCTCAACCAAAAAAATTAATTTAACAAAAGTTACAATAAAATATTAATTCAAAATAGTAAAACCATCAGAAACTATGACTATTAAGGGGCTGGAGAGATGGTTCAGTGGTTAAGAGCACTGACTGCTCTTGTAGAGGACCCAGGTTCAATTCCCAGCACCTACATAGTAGTTAACAACCGTCCATAACTCCAGTTCTAGGGGATCTAATGCTTTCCTCTGATCTCCGTGGGCATTGCACGACACAGGTGCACTTACATACATGCAAGAAATATATTCACACACACAAAACAAATAAAAAAAATTTTTAATGTCGATCCAACCCTATCCAACAGGAGAGGAAACAGAGCCCAGGCGGATGTGGAGTGGGAGACTATGGCCTCACCAGTTATGCCTAAGTAGCTTACATCTGCAAATTTTTCCCAAACAATACAAAATTATGACTATGGGAACATTTTTCAAGGGCAACAGAAAGTGAGGGACACAGGCTTAAACTTCATAGATTCACAGTAATTGCACTATTAGACTCTTTGGGGGAAAGGATAATTGTTTTTTTCAAGTGCTAAAGCCTCGGTGGTTTGAGGCCCCAATCTGCAACTAAGATACTCCTTTGTTAAGAACTAGAAAGTCAAGAAAAATGTGTCACATTCTGCCACAGTTACAGATATCATTTTCCTCTGTACAGATTCTTAAATGCTATTTTTCAAATAAGCCAAAAGCATAAATAGTGCATTCTTTGCACAACTGCATGAGTAGTTTAAAAAGAAATGAACAATGAATCACATACCAGAAATGAGGTAGCCTGAAGCAATGGCAATATTCACACTCACAAGTGTTGGATCACCCCTATAAACAGAACACATTATTTTCTTAAGCATGGCTTATATATGAATTCTTTTTTTCTTTTTCATTGGGTTTATTGAGACAAGGTCTCATATGGTCCAGTCTGGCCTTGAACTGACCACATAGCTGGGGATGACCTTAAACGTGAACACCTCATCTTCCTGTTTCTACCTACCAAGTGCTATGATTACAGGCATGCACCACCAAGCCCTACTCCATATGAATTGTTTAATCAGGAGACCTGCCACTCATAGTTTTCAAGAAGTTTACTCTAAGCCCAAGCCAGTCTCTAGAATCTTCTTCATGACAAATCAGCAATTTTTGCAATTTAAACTAGACTGCAATCCTCTAAAAACCACCTAAAACCAATCCATGCTGAGATTTGTAATGTCAAAAACAGATGTCCAGAGGATTATTAAGAGCATCTTGTATATTTTTTGAGCTTACATTTTTAGAACTATACCAAGAATCTCCAAATTCATGGGCATAGGAAAGGTGTCGTTCAACAGTGGACTTACAATGCATCTAGAAGATGCCTACAGACTCACTAGCCTCTGTAAGGAGTGGCTCACTATCAATTCCAGACCCTGTTCAAAGCAAGTCTAAGCAAGGAGTCCTGTGTTAGCAAAGACTATCCTTCTAAGTGCATAAATAACCATCATTTCTTATATATATATATATATATATATATATATATATATATATATATATAATTACAGAAATTAATTTTACAAAAAGATTTATAAATGTGTCTTCATATGATTTATTCACAAAAGGACTCAAACAGAATTCTAGATGCTGATTTTTTTAAGTTCCTTATGGAGAACTAAAGACACAAATAACCAAATAACTGGAGAAATTATTTATCCTGTCCTACCTTTGATTTTTTGCGATAACATGGTATTGTCAATCTTATTCTACTATGGACTAAAAGGATTTGCCTATTACCATAGAATATGGTCAGAACAAGATAATTTGATCCTGCTGTTGTAATGTCTACACAAATCAAGATAGTATGTTTTGAAAAAATGGTTTTATTTCATGTACTATTATTATGTGTGTGTATGTGTGTGTACGTGTGTGTGCAAGCACACCCACATACGTGTCACTGTACATGTGTGGAAGTCAGAGGAAAACTTTGTGGAGTCACTTCTCTCCTACCTGTTACAGAGGTTCCAGCGATCAAATTCAGGATGTCAGGCTTCGAAGGATGGCAGGGACACTTTTACCCACTGAGCCATGTCTCCTGCCTAAGATTTACCCAACTAGGTTCTTCTCCTAACTTTGAGTAATGAATTACTGGTGAAATCAGCACAAAATAAAACGGATGACAACTAAACTAAAATGGAAATGCGGAACAGAAATTGTGTTTTCTTTATAAAACTTGATCCGCAAATACAACTCAAGAAAACTGGTCTGAGAATAAATCAAGGCATAAAAGAAAAAGACAGCAAAATGTATATTAGGGTAAAGTTTACCTAGGCAAAATTTGACCAATGAACCAAAACAAATATTTTTAAAATAAAATTTATATTCCAAAGACTTATTTTAATCTCAGCACTAAGGAGGCAATGACAGGTGGATCTCTTTTGAGATTGAGGCTAGCCTGGTCTATATAGTGAGTTCCAATCCATCTGGGGTTACAGGGAGACCCTTGTCTTTAAAAAAACAAAATTTTAAAGCTACAAATTGTTTAGAGAGATGATACAAAAATTTGGTTAAAGTATTAAATTTGCTAAATTGAGTCACTTCAAAAAATATCTTCCTCATGAAAACTTATTATGTCTAATACTGATGGGAAAAATTTCTTACTTACGATGGGGGAGGGAATCCTTATACTCAAGCAGTGGGGGTCAAAACACCTGTAAATTGTCCTGTATCCCACAGAGCCCTAAGCTGCCTCATATCTATACAACGATTCCAGCATGCCTACTCAGACGAAGTTCACCTAAGCCTTTGTAAGTGACTCAGGAAATATGACTTGCAAAATTTCTGCTACTGCAATGACTTAATATTTTCAGAAAGAACAATGTTATCAGCCATCTTAAATTACTACAGATACTAAATGATTTAATATTTATTAATGCTTCTCATGTGGTTTTAAATTCCTCTCACGTGGCCATATACAATTCTCATTTCTCTTCTTTGGTAGCAAAAAATGGGTCAAACATAAATTTGAAGACAGTGTCTTAAGCAGTTATCACCCTGGCTCCCTATCCTGTCTCAATAATAAGTTGGTTCTGGCCAGAACAGTGTTCATAATAACTTGGTTTTACTCAATAATACAGTATAAGTGCTTACTTTATTTTCTCTTTGTTTTAAATAACTGCAACATGAAAGCAAAATGATATTTGTATTCAAATCTAAAATCAGTTTAATATAATTGGCTGAAATAAGACTGAATGTAAGCATTTTAATAAAGCATGCATCATAAATAATCGATGTTCTCTGTTTTAAAGTAAGTGAGGCTGTTATTAATAATTAATAGTAAAGCATAAATCAAAATGAGTAACGGGAAGAAACAGCTTACCAAAGTGGGTCAGCTATGGTCTCCTCATCAAATAAGAAAAGGTACAGGCCAAAAATCCCGACCAGCAAAGAGTGGCACGTGGACACTACCCTGAAACGAAGCAAGAGACGAGATTTCAGAGTCCTTGAAATCAACCTCAAAGCATTCCTATAAGACATTTTACTTTCTGAAGACTTCTTATCTCAAAGTACTAGTTACACCCTCAAAGTATGAAATGTGGGAGTTACAGTGTTCTGTGGGTTACTGAAAACTGTCATTAGAGGGGCTAGGGGCAGGACTCAGTGGCAGAGTCTTTGCCCAGCAAGCATGAGGCTCTAGGTTCAATTCCCAGCCTGAGTTAGCAAGTAAATAAATAAATAGACATTTAGAAGTCTAAGGGCCACAGCTTCACGTTGAAATGAATGACAAGTAGAATGTGTCAAGGTCTACAGTCCTGAGTGAATCATTTCTTGGTCAAAAGTTCTAAAACAGAAACACTTGATGATATAGTCAACAAGGTCTTGCATAAACTGACTCAACCAGGGGCAGGCGGGGTGGGGCGGGGAGGGGGAGGGGTTGGGTTGTGTTAGTGTTTGGTTGGGAGAACCGGCTCTGGCAGCTCTTCCAAAGGACCTGGGTTTTGTTCCCAGCACGCCCATAGTGACTAACAACTCTCTGGATCTCCAGTTCCCGTGGATATGCCGCCTTTTTCTGGACTCTCTGGCCATTAAACACACAGGTGCACTTACATACCTGCAGGCAAAATACTCACATATACAAAATAAAAATGAGCCAGGTGCATGCCTTTAGTCCTAGCACTTGGGAGGCAGAGGCAGGAGGATGTCTGTGAGTTCAAGGCCAGCCTGGTCTACATAGCGAGTTCCAGGTCAGCTGGGGGCTACAGGAAGACCCTGACTCAGAAAGATCAAAAAGTAAATAAATAAAATTAAAAATGAAAATGAACAAATCTGAAAAAAGAATTAAACTGACTCGATTGATAAGGCCGCTATCCTGCACCCTCCAAGCTCCATCGCCAGCAGTGATGGGAATGATTTCCAGTGCAAATATATTGTTCTTCATTTGTTTGTTTGTTTGTTTTGGTTTTTTGAGACAAGGTCTCACTATGTAGTCCTAGCTGCCCTGGAACTCACTACACAGACCAGGATGGCCTCAGCTCCTCATGCATCAGCCTCCCAGTCCTGGGATGAAAGGTGTGCCCCATCCCGCCCTGCTAGCATTCAAATTCAGGGCCCCATACATGCAAGTACTCTGCAACTGAGATATATCTCCAGTTCATCTCTATATTCTTAAACAATCTGAATGGATCATGACCTGAAGATTCATCAGCCTACAGATTTCAGTTTCTTATTGTTATTATTACTATTATGAGTATATTGCCTGCATGTCACGAAATGCTCAAGGAGGCCAGAAGAGGGTGCCAGATCCCCTGGAACTGAAGTAATGAATGGTTGTCAGTTGCCATGTAGATGCTGGGAATCAAACCCAGGTCCTCTGCAAGAATAGCCAGAGCTCTTAATAGCTGAGCCATCTCTCCAGCCCCGCCGACTTTTTTTAAGGACACAGTGTGGTTCAAGAGATCCTCCTTCCTCAGACTCTCAAGAACCCCAATGGGAAATCATTTATTATAATTATTATTATTTATTTAGATTTGTGCTGAGAACAACTCTGAATTTCTGATCCTCCTGCCTCATCTCAAACCCAGGGTTACACATGGAGTGCTGGGGATCAAAATCAGGGCTTTGGACTTAATAGACAAGCACTCTACCAACTGAACCCTGTCCCCTTCTAAGGACACACTAAAGTGAAAGGTAAACACTCACAAGATCCAGTTTGTTTTCTTTCATAGGAGAAATAAGATTTAGATGAAAGCTGTTTCTATGAGTCTATGCAGCTAACAATGCAATGATTTAACTTGATGCTAAGCTCGTCACCATACAGGATATGTATAATCACCTCCTTGCAATGAAGTTTTGTTGTTGTTTTTTTAAAACCAATTTCAAATTTCTCATATTTTTACTTAAAAGTTTATAAGTAATGAAGTATCTTCTCTTATTTAAAATAATGGGTGAACTAGAAATGACTACTGGTGTAGTCATTTGGTGTACTACTACCCCAAATCTCTAAATCAAAACAATTCTATCAGGCTGCGTATTAGAAAATGTCATTGTACCTTGAAAAATCAGTAAGTATACTTGGTGAAATAACTGTTACTAAGTAGATATACCTTACTACACCAAACAGTATTTTAAATTCACGAAGATTCTCATTAATTTAGCCACTGACAAAGAACCTTTTGTAATATCAGAGGAACATTTGAAAGTGTGAATAATTAACCCAATAATTAACCCACTTTATATGGTTTACAAGCCTGGAAGTTCCATGCCAAGCACACCTGTATTCCATTTGAGAACAGCAGGATAAAAATGTAAATTTCTTAGTATCAAGTAAAGCACTCCATCTAAATCATCATACAGACAGCTTTCTGCTGCTAATCAAACATTTTATGAAAGGAAAAAAACACCCAGAACCTCTCTTACTATCCTGAATTAATGGCTAGTAACTATGTGTCAGGAAGCTTCCCTTTCAAGGATCAGAAAGATGGCTTAGCAGGTGTGTTGGATAGCTTTAGTTGCCAACTTGACACACCTGGGTCGAGGGAGCCTCAATTGGGGAATTTCCTCCACTGGGCTGGCCTTTGGCCATGTCTGTAGGGCATTTTCTTGATTGTTGAGGGATGTGGGGGGGCTCAGTCCACCGTGGGTGGTGCCACTCCTGGGCAGGTGGTTCTGTATTGCAGGCTGAGCATGGACAGAGGATCAAGTCAGTAAGCAGCGTTCCTCTGTGGCCTGTGCTTCAGCTCCAGCCTCCAGGTTCCTGCCCTGAGTTCTTGGGCTCCCTTAGTGATGAACTGTGACCTGGGAGATGTAAACCAAATAAATCCTTTCCTCCCCAAGTTGGTAATGGTCAGAGTGTTTTGTCACAGCGATTGAAGCAAACTAAGACAGCAAATAAAGGTGTTTGCTGCCAATCCTGAGGACATGAGTTCAATCCCCAGGACCCACATGACAAAATTCATCAAAGTTATTTCATGTGGTCTAAAGCTCTCCCTATGAAAGGAAATAGAAAAACAAGTTCTTTGAACTACCCATTAATCTGCATTAAGCCTTCATTTATATAGCTTGGAAAAGTGACTGTACTTGGGAGGTGGAGAAAGAGAAAGGAGAATCAGAATTTAGACTGTCCTCAGATACATAGTGAGTGTCGGGCCAACCTGGGCTACATGAGATTCTGTGTTAAAAATCCAAAAATAACAGCAACAACTAATATTAAAGTCTGCACTTGCAGAAGCTTCAGTTAGTAAACATTTTGTATTGTATTCTTTTTAAATATTACTTTATTTGCTATTTTTGCCAGGTATGGTGGTGCATGTCTTTAGTCCCAACACTCAGGAGGCAAAGGCAGGCAGATCTCTGTAAGTTCAAGGCCAGCCTGGTCTTCATAGGGAGTTCCAGGCCACCTGGGGCAACAGGGAGACCCTGTCTCAAAAAGAAAAAAAAATTATTTTATTTTATGTGAACAAATGTATTGCCTACATATATATATATATATATATCATGCAATGCCCTCAGAGGTCAATAGAGGGCACTGGATCCCCTGAAGGTCCTCTGAGCAGCAAGTGTTCTTAAGCACTGAGCAATCTCTCCAACTCCCTCCCCACCTCCCACCCCCCACACCAAAGTAATTGGTGGAGGGTCTTTTTTGAGACAGGTATTCCTGTAGCCCCAGGTGGACTAGAACTCCCTATATAGACCAAGCTAGCCTCCATCTCCAGGATACTGGGAACAAAGTCACGTGCCACCATGGCCACTGCTCATACTATATTCCTTAATCATTCCTTTAGTATTTTGCTGACAAAACAAAAATAATATCTAAAAAGAAAATATTTCAATTTTTTTTTTCAGAAAATTAATACCTCTTTCTCCCAAGGTTCAGGGGGCATTGTGGTAGAGGGGACAGAAAGATTTTAAGAGCCAGGGCTGGTAGATGACCACAAGGGAACAGTTTTCTAGACAGCTTAGAAGGTCACTCATATGAACTCACAGCAATGGTGACAGCATGCACACATAAGCGCAAGCCAGACAAAATTCCAGAGTGGAAACGGGGAACAGAAGTGGGTAAGAAGCTCCAGCCCTACCTGAGGGGCTACTGGCAACTGACATCCACTGGGAAAGGGAGAGTCAGTTTTCTTTAAGGGTGTGATACTGGGCTTTGGTGGATAGACCCACACCAAGGGGCATTTGGGAATATAAATCTGACATGATAAGCCTGAAATATGGTCGGGGGCGGGGGGAGCCAGAGGGTACAGATAGGAGAGGATGTCTAAATATGACAAAAATATATTGTATGAAATTTGCAAAAATTCTGTAAAAATAAATACAAGTTGAAAGTGTGTTTACAGAGAGAACACTTTTGTAAGGTAATGATAAACCATTTTCAAATAGTAATTTTTTTTTTTTGAGATAAAGTCTCACCATGCTGCCCTCCCTCTCTACCTAGACCAGGTTAGCCTTGAGATCTACCTGCCTCCCCAGTGCTGGGATTAAAGTCAGGTGTAACCACACCTGGCTCTCAAATAATTTAAAGTTACTAATTTAATGACTAACAAATGATATGAGTATTTCCAACATATATTACAAAGCTGTAACAAGCAAGAATTAAACTGTGGAGAAATAAATTTTAAAACTAATAATATTTCAACACAATGGGACTTTCTATATGGGAGGAAAATAACTGGACAGAAATTGCTTGGGGAAAAAAAACTGTAAGGTGTAGATATATATTTCTAAATGTATTTATCTTCAGAAAAAAGCAACAATTGTCAAAGTGCTTCCCTTATAAACAATAATCTCTCAAGTGTTCACTTTCCAGGATTTCTCTTGCTGTCTTCTTCTACTAGACAGCACAGACAAACCCACTATTCATTTCCTTTTTCCAGTACAGGAAGAACAATGTATGTTGCACTGGAATGCATTTCAAGACTGGAAGCTGAGTTTTTATGTTGTTTGTTTTTTTCTCTGGAGACAAGGTAGACCAGCTGGCCAGGAACTCGAGATTTATATATACATATACATATATACATATATATATATATATATATATATATATATACATATACATATACGTATATATGCGCGCATGCCAGACTGGCCTCGAATTCACAGAGATCCGCCTGCCTCTGCCTCCAGAGTGCTGGTATTAAGGGCGTAAACCACCATGCCCAGCCAGGAAGCTGAGTTTTAAGATATAAGTATCTACTTTACTTAAAAAGAAAAAAAAAAAATACCTCTTCTACTTTGTATTGTTTACCTCTAAGTCCCACATACATAAGCTAGAGTGGGAAGCACGGCCAGAGAGAGGGGAAAACATCATTTAAAGAGCCAAATGAACCTTCTGAGGCCGGATTCCCTCTTCAAATGAGAACTCAGTTTCCCAGGGTGATTCCCTGCACCCTGGAGTGGCAGAGATGAGACCAATGCCGAGTCGCTTTCAGTTTCACCCTTTGATTTGCATCCTTGTCTCTGTGCCCTCCCTATTTCTTAGGCTTGCAGCTACCCATGACTCAAGAGCTATGACATAGTTTAACTGCACGGAAAGGGAAGTGAAAATAGTTCCAAATTTACTCAGAGAATCTATGTCTCTCCCACTTCCCTTCCCCATCATTCTACAGTCACATGTTAGGTTTTTAAATAATGACATCTCTAGCACACTGCACACTGCAAAGCAATGCTTTGGCGCTAGTCTTGAGACAAAAAAAAAAAAAAAAAAAAAAAACCTCTTTTTTTAATATAAATATGTGGAGAAATAATTCTTGCTTTTTAGGTGAAAAGAACAGCAGTATATCTTTACCACCTCAGTGTAAAGTATAAAAGAAAACTGGAGTTTTAGTCACAGTGTGAGTTATAAAAGTGAATGCTGATGGGGCTGGAGAGATGGCTCAGTGGTTAAGAGCACTGGCTGCTCTTACAGAGGACCCAGGTTTGATTCCCAGTGCCAACAAGGCAGCTAGCAACCATCCCTAACTCCAGTTCTAGGGAATCTGATGCCCTTTTTCTAATCCCCAAGGGCATTTCACAACATGGGTGTACTTATACACACACAGGTAATACACTCATACACATAAACAAATAATAGTAAATAAAATATTTTTAAAGTGAATGCTTAGTAAAGTTTGAATCAAAAACAAACACACCAGAGGATATCAGATCAAATATGACTTTTCTCTAATAAATCATTAAATACCAGTTGACCAGCATGCATGAAGTTTTGGATTTGATCCCAACCCGCCACAATCCAGGAATGGTGACACAGGCCTATAGTCTCAACACTTGCAAGGCAGCGGTACAAGGACGGAAATTCAAAGTCATCCTTGTCTACATAGGGAGTTTGAGGTCAGCCATGGCTACATGAGACCCTGGCCCTCAAAATAAATAAATAAGATTGACAGAAATTTTGTTTATTTTTGTTTTTTGAGACATGGTCTTCTTTGTAGTCCCCAGCTGGCCTGGAACTCACTATGTAGACCAGGCTGGTCCAGAACTCACTAAGTAGATAGATCAGACTGGCCTCAATCTCAGAGAATTGCCTACTTCTGCCTCTGAAGTACTGGAATTAAAAGCATGTGCCACCACACTTGACTGAAATTCTTGCATTTCAATAAAGAATAATTACAGTAACTTTAGAAACTTGCGAAATACATTTTATAGTGACTATTAACTTTAACTAAGGAACAGCAACACATAATCTTCCCACAGCTGCTGCACTATGTGGACACACAGAATGCTCTGAAATAAGAAGCATTCACAGTAATCCTGTTCTTGAAACCTTGTCATTCAGAAACTGTATGCAAAAAAACCTGCAACCAACTGCTGAAATCCTTAGGTTTCTTTGTTCACACACTAATTCTTTTTTGTTTTCCTTTTTTGGTATGTGTGTGTGTGTAATGTATGCATGTGTACATGTGGGTGAGCACACGTGTGTGGAGGCCAGAAGTCCACATCAAGTGTCTTACTCACTCACTCTACACCTCGAATTTTAGACTGGGTAACACTGAACCTGGAACTCACAGGTTACAGGTACATCTGCTGTACCATGCTTTCACAGCAAGCACTTTGGCAACTGAGCTATCTCCCCAGCCTCCAGGCACTGTCTTTTTTCTATTTTTGCTTTAATCTAAAAGGTGACTTTTACTTTCAAATTCTGTAACCATAGAATAAATCTGGAAGACAAAATTATAACAAGAAGTTCATGAAAAGGCACAGATTGCACACCGTGCCCTCCTGTGTAGAGTTCAACTGCACTCTGTCTGGCTTCCATGAGCTACTCACAACTCCAAGAAATGTTTTCTTCTGTTATCACTGCCAAACAATGTGTTTGTTGTTATAAATACTTCAGAGAAGGATGTAAAACAAAACAGTTCCACAGTCAGCTGGAGTCTACTTAGTCTTCTCAAACTTACCCAGAAAGTGAAATAGATTTTCCTCACAGAGTGTGTGTGTGTGTGTCTGGGGGGGAGGTGGGGGGAGTGGTGAGACAGAGTCTCACTATGTAGTCCTGGAACCTGCTACGAAGACCAGGCTGCCCTTGAACTCACAGAGATCTGCCTGTCTCTGCTTCTGGAGTGCCGGTCTAAAAGTGCTACCATGCCTGGAACATCTTTTCTTTTCTTTTTCTTTCTTTTCTTGAGACGGTGTTTCCCTGTAACCCCAGCTAATCTGGAACTTGCTAAGTAGACCAGGCTAACCTTGCTCTCACAGAAATCCACCTGCCCCTGCCTCTGCTTCCAAAGTGCTGGGACTAAAGGTGTGGCTCACCACACCCAGCTCTCCTAACATCTCTTGATGTAAAAATATTTAAACTTATGTATAGGATCTATCTTCTTGTCTTTCTCTATTCCTGGAGTCAAGCAAAATTCTTGACCTTGAGTTTTGTAAAATCCTGAATGAAAGGCTTTTTAAAAATAGTTTTACCTTATAAAACACTATTTTAGATTTATCATTTTAAATTATGTGTATGAGTGTGTGCGTATACACACACACACACACACACACACACGCCCCCCCCCCGTGAGTTCGCGCATGCGCATGTGAGTGCAGGTGCCCGAGAGGGGTGAGCTCCCCTGTAGCCACAGTTACAAACATCTATGAGCAACTGTTGGATGTAGGTGCTGGGAACCGAACCCACGTCCTCTGCAAGAGCACACCATGCTCTTAACGACTGAGCCATTCTCCAGTTTCATAAAACTATTTTTTAAGTCAATTACATTTCATAGCTTTACCTTGAGTTCCATTCAATCTTCTTTTCGTTGCTAAGATTATTAAAACCAGAAGAAACTTTTGCCGAAAACTGGTAACTTACAAAGTGGAAAAGAATCTGAAAGGTGATGAAGCTGCTGCAGAGAGTACCGAGGACCAGCTTGGTGTTGGCGTCCATGCTGCTTCAACCTGTTACGGGAAATGATGGCTGTAAACGGCTACCTCACACGCAGCCTACGTGATTTCTTTTCACCTCTTGAAGAGTATTCATTTCGACTTTGAGTATTTTTAATAGGAGTATAAGAACATAATAAATATTTTTTAAATGTAAGAAAAGAAACCAAAAATTGTCAGCCTTTACTGTCACGTGTCTTACATTTATTTAAAATAAAAGGAAAAAGCTGTTGCCTTAAAGATTTCACTATTATAAATTTCAGACATTTTAACATCATGATATTCAAAATATCTACATCTTAAGAGTTTAACATTATGAGGAAATTACAACAACTACAACTGAAACTATTCTTTTAACGACATTATTTTCATATTTAGACAAATCACCTGATTTCTCTTTGACTCAACTTTCTCATCTATAAATTGCGTTGGTTGGATAATTTCTAAGAAACATTTAAGCCCCAAACCACAGAACATTGCCTACAATGACAAACAAAAAATAATTTTCAAAGTAAAGACTAATTAGGCTGGAGAGACAGTTCAGTAGTTAAGAGCACTGGCTATTCTTGCAGAGAACCTGGGTTTGGTGCCCAGCACCCACATGGCTGCTAACAACCATCCAGGGGACCTAACACCCTCTTCTGACCTCCTTGTGCATTGCACAACATGGGTGCACTTACACACATGCAGCCAATACACTCATACACATAATAAAAATAACAAAATATTTTTAAAAACAAAGTAAAGACTAATTGTATAGTAAGACACAATATTTAGGACACAATTTAAATTAAAGAATTAAATCTTAGAAGAGGACCATACCAGTGGTTCATAATATTGTTAATATTTTTCCTTAGACCCAAAAGCCTCCATTTTTATCTCTTTAAAAATCAGTTATTTTTGAGTTTAAAAGATGGAGTTAGTGGAAAGAATAGAGATATGCATGCATGTCCACACACTCAAAGTATCTTTGCTTTCTTACTGGGCTCAACTCTATTTGGCTCCTAAAAATCTTAGGAACATTCATAGAAAAATAAATAAAACTCAAAAGCATTGCTTATATCCAGCGCACTGTTTCTATGCCTCCATCTTTGGAACAGTCAGTGCTCAGATGAGAAGGAAATGAATCGATACACATTTCCACGCTGCCTAACGTGAAGAAATAAAGTCACCTACTGAAGCCAATTCACTGGAGAAAAACCAAGTCATTGCCTGCACTAGCAATAACCCCACTTCAATCCTTGCCAACCAGGATATCATAATAAGAATCAGTCTCCCACAGGGCCCCTATGACAGAATTCATATGTCTGTAATGAATTCCCTTCTCTCTCTCTCTCTTTCTCTCTCTCTCCCTCTCTCTCTCTCTCTCTGGTGTGAGTTTGTAACTCTCCTTCTGTAAGACTCCATTAACTTTATTGCTCCTTTGCTTTTTACACATTTTTAGTTCAACATGTGTGTACTGGGTATTAAAAACATTTAATTTGTGGCCTTTTAGCCTAGGCTTTCTATTAGCCAACTAATACATAGAAGTCAGTTTTGTGCATAAATTAAACATCGTTATGATTTGATTATGAGAAATGTAAGGAGAAATGCTTCTCTGATATTAAAGCAAATATGGGTCTGGAGCCCAGGTGGGTAGCTAATTGAAGAAAATGGAATCAATAACCATTTTAAGCTGAAATGAGAGGATGGTTTGCCTGAAGGCTCTGAATGCTCCCTGCTGGCCTTGGAGCATGGGCTGCTGGTAGACTTTCCTTTAAATTTTGTTAAAATTTCATGAATGTTTCATAAATGTTGTTGTAAAACTTATGTTACATATTATCAAGTTTAGGAGTGGTTGATTTACTAATTACACTCAAAAAATAAAAAAGCACTCCAACAATTCACCAGTTAAGAAATGCATTATGGGCCTGCACCATGGCTCAGTGGGTAAAGGAACTTGTCTCATGAGTTTGATCCCAGGGACCCATGTGGTAGAAGGAGAGAAACTATTCCTGCAAGTTGTCCTCTGATTTCCACATAGAAGCCTTGACATACATGCCCACATACACACAAAACAAAGAAATATAATTTTGTTGTTAAGGAAATGCATTCTCTGCCTCCCCCGCAAAAACCTAGTTTTTATGAAATATTTGTTATAGTAGAAGAATATTTTATATTTACAACAGATGCATTCAGTTTTCTTTAGGGTATATGTTGAGAATCTTTCTTTGCCCCCTCCCCAAGAAAGAAAAGGTTTCATTTAAAACTAAAAGAGTGCCATATATTCAAGCTGCTACTTCTATTAAAGGCTCAACAGACAGAAGTTAATTAAAGTGTTCTCCTCTCGGCTCTGCTTCTTAATAAGATTTGGCTTCTTAATGCCAAATCAAGGATTAATCTAGAGATTATTACAAATTTCCCCCAGAAACCCAAGGCTTCTTGGTAGCAGTTCCTACACTACAGGTGCCTGAATCAGACAACCAAATGGTAAAATGGAGGAAACAAATGATGCCCAATATTACCCCAGATAAAGGGCCTTTGAGGGCTTGGCGATCACTGGGCACAGGAAATCACAGCGAGAGTGGAGAAGCATTAAGCCTCATTCATACACCCCTATGAGTGGCCAGCAGCTGGCAGGAGGCTGGGAGACTGGGAGCCTTGCTGTCCCAGAAAAGAGCAGCTGGAACAGACATGGGAAATGTACAAGACTGTTGAGAAACGAACCCTACCATATACAATTACTGTCTTTATTCACAGGAATTGTGGACACCAAAGAAACTTCTATTGTTCTGCTGAATACGATGATGTTTGTTTTTTGCCCATAAGATACCATAAACAGTCACTGAAGATTGTGTCTTAGTAGGGAACCTAAAGAAGCACAAAGCTTAGATCTGTTCCCTCCACCATGAAAGGCCTCCTCTTCCAGGAGGACAGAGGCAGGGCCCTAGAAATGCACAAAGCTGATTTCCTCTTCACCTGTCTATACCAGGCTCTGTGTTGATGTTTGCAATAGTGAATGGGAGACATGTTTGTGAACCAGAAGGGAGGAAAGATAGAAAGTCCTAAAGTTCAGGATGCTAAGGAGATGCACCTTGCTCTCTAGGAACTAATACTCAGCAGAGACGGCACACAGTGGGGACATATCTAAAGGTATTCAATGACTCTTAAACAAAAGAGATTATAAAAGGGAAGAGGATGCCTGGGACTAGAAAGTACTCCTCACTACACCACCTGGCTTTTAAAAACAAAATAAACAGGTTCTGAAAACTGAACTTGGGTCCTCCTCCTTCCCTGTTAAGCACTTTATCACCTGAGCCATCGCCCCAGATCAGTGTCTTCTCTCTTACTGAAATCCCAACCAGGTGCTTTGAAGCTGAAGCCCTAAGGATTCACTTCTACTAAGAGTGTTTAGAATAAACTCTCCCTGCGCCACCCCAATCACAACTCTGACTCTCCATCTCTCAGTCCATTCTTCACTTGTAAGTACAGAGATCTCTGAGGGAATGTGTTTGAATCACCAAAGCCATGTCCACTCAGACACACAAGTCCATTGCCATAATGTTTAGCGGTTAAAACCCTTAAAGGGGCATGGAGTAGGGTTGTGTGTTTGTCTTTAAGACCAGCAGGGCAGAAGGAAGCCGGGAACAAAGCCTCACTCATGCTTAGCATTCCTTTTCCATCCCTAGTAAGCTCCCTTCCCTGGTTCCCACATCCGTTCCAGATACTCACTGCCAGCAAAACTCCAGTTCTCGCGTATAAGAGACAGCCTTCTTCCCATTTCATCCAGGAAATGAAGGCTACCAGGCATGAACCCTCTTGCCTCCTCTCACCCAGAGCCTGCGCGCTGGCATTCCACAACGCTGCCTGGTTACACGTCCCTCACCCCTAACAGTGCACCTGTCGTGTGCAGCTCCAGCACCTGCTCCCACGCACCAGCACTAGATGGCTCCACATGGGACCCCACAGGCCCCACAGTCCTCTCTCACCCAGGATGAACCAACCCTAACCCAACCCTTCCTCCCTGGCTTCAGAGCTCAGTGGATGGCTCCGCCACACACCGTACTTCCCCATCTCCCAACCTAGAACAGTGCAGCCATCCTTGACGTCTTCCTGTGCCTCACTCCCAAAAGTGATGAAATGGCAAATCCCAGAAGACTGGAGAGTGCCAAAGGAAGGCCAGCTTGATTCCAGCAGAGTACTGAACATTTCTTGTGATGGCTTTAGAGCTAACATGAAAAAATGCAGCCCGAGAGCAAAACTTGGTGAATCCTGAACTACGGGGAAACCTAGATGCTGTATGTGGCCTGGTGAGAGGAAGTAGACTGCAGAGCTAAGAATTTCTTTTTGGGGTTCTGTTTCAGTAAGTTCATTTTTACACTTAGTGCTAACCACTTAGTCTACATGTAGCACAAAGAGAGTTCATATACTGGGTTATACAGAGTCAGGTTTCAGGATTGTCTTCATTAGCTGGAATAATGAATCTCAATCAAAAAGGGAAAATAGGGTGGGGTTAGCTTTCTTAAAAAGCAGCACTTAAGTACAAGACTTAGCATGAGACAGAGAGAGAAAGAATGTTAACATTATAAATGGTACAATTCAATGAGAGATAACTGTCTAATAAATATATCAAACACCAGGGAACACTTATAACCTGTCAGGACAAAGTATGCCTTTCCATCAAAGTATGAGTTCCCTTTCACTGAGAATTAGTAACAAAATAAAGTACCATTAAAGTTGTATAAATAAAACAATTATTTTTAGAAATGTATCATATCATGAAGAGTTCATGGACTAAGTAATGTTAAGTTTGAATGAGATTCTTAAAAGGACTCCAGAGGAGCTGGAGAGGTAGCTAGGTTGGTTAGAGTGCTTGCCTACCATGAGTGAAGCCCTGGGTTCTAATCCCAGCACCCTACAATTGTAGGTAATGTATACCTACAATTCAAGCACTTTGGAAGACAGATGTGGAAACAAGAGGCTAATAAGTTCAAGGTCATCCTCTGCTACCTTGCAAGTTTGAGGCCAGCCTGGGCTACATGGGACACTATATTTAAAAAAAAAAAAAAAAGATGAGATCAGTCTTGGAACATTTAAAGAACTCTCATGTAGGAAAAATTAGAGAGAGGACTTGGCATTATTCAAAATGGCATAAGTGATACAGCAGAAGAGCTCAACTGAGTTTCAAATTTAAAGAATCTTCTGACAACTCAGAAGTGCCTGACCGTCACGGAAGTGGCGAAGGACAGGGAGGAGGTTGGTCAGTAGAAGGAAAGGAGACCAAGCTGACGGCAGAACTCTCAAAGTGAAGGGAAAGATTTGGATGGAATTAAATTGTGACTTCTAAAAGGATAATTTGCATTAAATATATAACTTCAACGTTCTGTCAGTTACATTAAAAACTCAAAATTTAGCCAGGCATGGTGGTGCACCCCTTTAATCCTAGCACTTAGGAGGCAGAGACAGGTGGTTCTCTCCAAAAGAGAACCTGCTCTACATAGAGAGTTCCAGGGCCAGTTGGGGCTACAGTGAGACCCTCAAAATTTCACAAGGAAGGAAGGAAATGCTAACTTAGAAGGAAGTACACAAGCTCAGAGTCTCAAGTTGGAATCTCCACATCACCATTTGTTAATAGCTGTGTAACCCTGATCAAACCCCTTAACTTGCCTTAACTGAACCTCAATTTCTTCATCTTATATTGGCCATTACAACAAACTTGACATGGCTGTCACAGGAGAATGAGTGATATAATGTTCCACAGGGAGTTAAGAACAGTAGTGGGCATAAAGGTCTCACCCAGCAACTACCAGTGTCCATAAGCATGCAGAACAAAATCCATGGGCCTGATGTTACGCCAGCCAAGAGCCTCAACCAACCACTCAACACTTGGCCCTTAACTCATTTGTTTCCATCAATCAACACTTGAAACGTCGTCAGCACCCACTGCGGGAATCTCCCCCTCCCACCTTCATGTCTTTACCATGATCCTACAGTTCCTTCCAGCCACCAGACCGAGCCCATCAGGCCCTGCAGCACCTGATGTGATCCACTGGGTCTCCATAGCCACAACACGGTGCCACATCCTTGGCCTCTCTTCCAACACTAAGACACCCTCTTCTCTTACAGCTCTCAGGGTGGTACCTAGCCTCACACTTCACTGTCAGAGGTGGCCCAAGTACCTTCTTTGCTCAAGGTCTCTCCTCCAGGCCTTATTCCTATATCCCCTATCCTCTTAAACACCCACATCCTTTTGGTTTTGCCAGTAAGTCATATCACCCTCCCCTCCTCCTCACCTTGTCTAACCTCCCAAATAGTTCCTGCTGCTCAGAGACACTGCCATCACCCTGAGTAACTTCCTGTCCACGGAGATGCCCGGCATCTCTTTGACTACTCAGCCTTTTATGTTCACCTGGCATAGCACTTCCAGCAGCTCCAGACTTCATCAGCATTTCCTCATCATTTTTCTGCCGCTAACAGTACTTGAAGCATTTTCTTTGTTGACCACAGCTTCCTTTCCTTCAAGTTCATTCCAAACTGCATTCAAGACCATTCTCAAAACCTAAAACTCTAACTTCTTTCTTTACACCAGGAGTCCTTTTACCTTTAATCAGCTTCACACCAGTCCAAATTTTTGACATTATGACATGACATGTTATCATCTACAAAATTCACACTCAAGAACCACACAATTGTCTGAGACAAAAAAAGAAACTGAAAAAAAAAAAAAAAACTACCATGTTTTAGCATCTGATTTTTGTGTGGGCCTACAGTCTGGACATACCTGAGAACCCATCATTTCAGTAACATCCTTGTTAACATCCTACAGTCCCCTTCTATTGCCAATAGCTGGCAAAACCCAAACTCTGAATATGCTCAAGTATTTACTCAGCAGTGAGCCCTGAACAATGACAGTACTGTTGAAGGCTTTCGGACACTGAAAGGACTGAAACTGGTGAGCACCGAGGGCCCAGACAGTGCTCGCCACTGCCCTGCACGGTAACCGCATTGCCTTGGCCACAGCCCTCTCATGGTTCACAGTGGAATGTCCAGGCCTACAACCCTGCATTTCCATTACACCAGGTAATCCTTCTGCTCTACAAAAATTAACCCAGAAGCCAAGACAGGAAAGCCTTCAGCCTTCTACTACCAACCACAGAAATCACCTTCGTCACCTGCTCACAGCTGCCCTCCCTTCTGAAGCCTGCCTCTCTTACCTGTGCATTTTGGGGTTATATTAGCTTTCTACTTTTTTTCTACCTTTTCAAATTTATTTTGTGTGAGACTGGAGAGATGGCTCAGCAGTTAAGAGAGAGCACTGGCTGTTCTTGAAGAGGGCCTAAGTTCAATTGGCAGCACTCACATGGTGGGTAACAATTGTCTATAACTCCAGTTCCAGGGGAGCCGACGCCCTCTTTTGACCCCCTCATGCACTGCACAACACAAGTGCGCCTACCTACATGTAAGCAATACACTCTTACAGAAAATAAAAATGATAAATAAAATATTTTAAAATAAAAATCCTTTGTGTGTATGTATGTGGGTGCATGCATGTCACATGTGTGTGGAAGTCAGAGGACAACTTGCAGAAACCAGTTCTCTCCCTAAACCTTATGGGTCCTGGAGATCCAAGAGTTTAGGCTTGGTGGCAGGTGCCTTTCCCCACTGAGTCATCTCACTGGCTCCTAAACTTGCTTGTAACCAAAGTTCAAGCCCCTAGCAAAAACAAAAGTCAAGAGATCCATAGCCTCTTCTTCAATCCTGTGATGGTTATCTTGTCAACATGACAGGATCTAGAATCACCAAAGATTAAACATCTGGGCAAGGTTGTGAAGAAATTGATGTTAGATAAAGTGGGAAGACCCAGCCTAAAAGTGGGCCACACCAGTTACTGAATAAGGAGAAAGAAACTGAGTACCTGAATTCCTCTCTCTTTTCAGATTATTTGGATTTTCACAAGTTGGAGCCTTTGATGGGTGGGGTTCCTGCCCTCAGGGCACCTGTCCTTTTGTCTCAGTACAGAGAGAAGGCATCTCTTTAATTGCCCTAGTCTTTAACACAAATGCTTTGCCTTGTCTGCAACTTTACACTACCACCTTCCCACACCAAATGGCACATTTTTTTCATTTCTCTCTCTCTGCTTCCTGACTATGGGGGCCTGAGACCAGCTGCATCATCCATTGTGATGGACTGTACTCTCAAACTGTGGGCCAGAATAAACTCTTCTTTTTAAAAATATTTTACTAATTATTTTTATTTTACGTATATGAGAGTAATGCCTACATGTATGTGAATACACATGTGTCATACAATACCCACAGAAGTCACAAGAATGTGTTGAATCCCCTGGAACTGGAGTTACAAACAGTTGTTAGCAGCCATGTGGGTGCTGGGAATCGAACCCGGGTCCTTTGCAAGAGCAGTCAGTGCTCTTTACTGCTGAGCCATCTCTCTGGCCCCATAAACTGCTTCTGTCATGTATTGTGTCACAACGAGAAATGTACCAAACACAATCTCTTCCCGCGGTTATCCCTGCATCCCCTTCTATGCTCTTTACAAAGTTCTAGAAAGACTTGTCCATACACACTTTGTCTATATACTTGTCATTATTTCCCATCTCACTTTCAACCTCCCGCTTCCTCATCCCTTCCTCATCACTCCCCAGAACTAGCCTTTGTAAAAAGTCAACCCTGACTCCTGCACACAGCTTTTAAGTCAGACCTCCTGAGCATTCCCCCTTTAAAACTTTCTTCTTTGCTTCCTTAGCCCCATGGCTCCTCTACTCAAGCCACGGAACAAGAGAATCCCCCAACACTAGACCTTCTCTCTACTTGCTTCCTATCTGATTTCACCAATGCTGGTGGTTCTAGTCACCACTTGGATGCAAAAAAATCTGAAATGTAAACATCCACTTACCAGAGCTCTCCTTTAAGCCTGAGACACACATAGTGCTCACTGCCATTTGCCATCCCTATGTAGGGTCTCAAAGCCATCCCAAACCTGACCTCTAAATATGGTCCACATCTGGTCCTTCCTCTCAGTGAAGAGTCACCAGCATCCAGCTCTGACAGGTTTGATAACGAGCTTTCAGCCCCTTCTGCTATTCTACCACATCCTACCTACCATGAAGTTGTATGAACGTAACTTCTGAAAGGGCTTGCAAAAAGATCTGGTCTCTCTAGTGTGAAAAGATCTGATGGCTCCAGGGTGATCTTTTTAAAAAGCATCTACAATCATTTCACCTGTGAACTAGAAAAATTCCGAGAAAAATCCTGCTTCTGGGACTGAACTTCCGGCAAGGCTGACCAACCGATTAGCACTTCAATGACTATGGGAAGTTTGGACAGCTGCAGATCCAGAGCCTATTTACAATTTATCTTGGGCCACCTTTAGCCCCCAGATAACCACTCCTCGACCACCTTTGTTTCTGGGTTAACATGTGACTACCCGATTAAAATCCATTTAAAACGTATTAACTTAGCAGATAACCAACTTCCATCAACCAAAACGATGGCATCTGAGGCCTTGCTGAGATTTCTCTTGTATTGTGCTCACTTAATGTTTCCATCAATGTATTTGGAAAGTGCCTTGATTTATGACTTTACTGTTACTAATATATATATTTACTGACTTTTCTGTTACTATAAAAACTTCACGAAACTGCTTCCACATTGTAACATGGAATTCTCAGTTCCTGGGTCACTCATATTTGGCTCCGGAATCAACTCTTTTATTCCCTTTGAGGTGAGTTACACTGTTGCATCAACACTCCTCTCCTGCTCCCGAGATTCCCAGGGCAACGGCTTCGCCTCCCCCTGGATCGTCTGGCACTTGACTTCACATGCTGCTATCTGTCTGGCTTTCTTTCTGTTACTTAAAGATGCAGTGTTCCTTCCTCTCCCTCCCTCCCTCCCTCCCTCCTCTCTCCCTCCTTCCCTCCCTCCACAAGACCTCGGTAGAGCCTATTTCCCCATTCCCAGTCCTGTCCCCACATCCCATGGTTCCTCATCCCACAGGCTAATTTTCATTTCCTCAGGGAAGCCTTCCCTGAGCTTTGTCAACAGTCCTTTACAACTGCAACTGAAACGAATACATGTTCCAAGTCTGCTACCATTGTATCCCGTGCCTAACATATGGTCTGCCATAAGCACACAGCATGTGTGCAATGTCTGCACACTGAAAGAATGGTCAGAGATTAACATTCTTTTTTCCCCTTTGATTATTCTTTTTTTTAAATATTTGATTATTCTTTGATAATTTCATACATGTATACAATGTATTTCGATCCTATTCATGCTCCTCCACTCTGTAACTCTTCCCCTGTCTCTCCTCCACATTGCGCTCCCAGTTTTGGGGCCATCCACTAGAGCAAGGTCAGCCTACCAGGGACTCCCATCCACACTGGAAGACAGAGTCTCCCTGTAGCCCCAGCTGGCCTAGAGCTCACTTATGTACACCAGGCTGGCCTGGATCTCACAGAGTTTTGCCTGTCTCTGCCTCCGGAACTCTGGAGTTAAAGGCAAGTGGCACCAGGCCTGGCTGCCATTCATATTTTTTTTTAATATTCTATTTATTATTTCTATTTTATATAAGTATATTGCCTGCATGTATGTAAGTGCAACCATGTTGGGCAATGTCCAAGAAGGCTGGAAGACAGTGTCAGATCCCTTGGAACTAGAGTTACTGTTGGTTGTTAGCTGCTATGTGGATGCTGGGAATCGAACCTGAGTCCTCTACAAGGGTAGCCAGTGCTCTTAACTGCTGAGTCATCTCTCCAACCTGACATTCATATTCTTACAATATAAATAAGTACTTTCTATTCTAATACTTCATCAATTACCAGTTCCTTATTTTAATACCATCCAAAGAATATTCAAAATATATTTTCTGAATTGACAACCCTTACTACAGCTAAGGTATGCTGACGTCAAAAAGATCTAGCTTAAAAGCAAAGTGCCAATGTAGAAAATTAATACCATGCACAATATATACCTATCTTGAACTCCTATAACACATGACACATATTCAAAAGTTTCATGTATGGTTAACAATTTGCACTGTGTCTTCCAAGTCTGCCTGAGTACTTATAAACTGGTTATTTACCATTGTCCACAGGCCAAATATTCTAGGATTTCAGTCTGTTTTCTGCAGACTGGCAGTCATTTGTAAGGGAGTAAGTACAATGAACAGAAGATGAGCTATTTACCAAGTCCAACAAACTAAAAGCCTATCAAGAAAGCAGAATACATAGGAAAGTGGCTACATACAACAGACAACCCAGTTTACATCAATTCTCCAATATTCGTCTCTATGTTTTTCTGCATGTGTATGCTGAGGATGGAACACAAGGCCTTTGCACAGCTAGGCAAGCACTCTACACTAAGCTACATCCTGAGTCTTACTGGTACTGCTTTTTTTCTTTTTCTTTTTTTAAATCAGGATCTCACTTTGTGGCCCTGGCTAATCTGGATCTCAAACTGATAAAGATCCACCTGTTTCAGTCGTCTGTGTGCTGGGATTAAAGGCATGGACCACCATATTCAGTGAGGGTACTGTTTTTTAATAGAAAGTTAATGGAGTTAAAAATCAAATGGAGACCACCAGGAAAAGTTAAGAATCTGACAATAACATGACTAAGTTATACTCCTTTTCTGAAATACATGATACTGCTCATTACTACAGAAAAAACCCTCCGTAGTTCTCTGTTGGGCTATGAATAAGGGCATCCTTTATGCTTTTATCCTCTATTTCCTCATCCTCCAAACTTTCTTCCCCCAACGGTATATAACAAAAGTCAAAGTTAAGAAATGCTTCAATTCTGACTGCTACAGACCTTGGCAATACTCCCCTGAAACAATTTTTTTTTATTATAGGCTGTTGTCATGATAACAAAGAACTGAGTATTTGATAAAAATAATCATACATTCCTAATTGATTATTTTTTTTTCACAATTCTATGCAATAATCATAAGTACAGGATGTCAGTACAGAAAGGGAGCTAAATTCTGTTTGCAGATTGAGGCTCTGTGAGGGTCACCCAGAGAAAATCCTTACTTAAAACCTGCAGGCCACCTCACCTTCCCACCAAGGGCAGAGAACTGTTTTGACTATTCCTATCTCCACTGAAAATCTCTTTAATCTAAGATCTCACTTTACTGTAATCTTGTTGTTTTACATACTATTTTAAATGCCTTCAGGATTCTTTCTCTGATCTCTCAGTGTTTAGTTTTTGTTTGGGAACTATAACTGACTGTGTAAAACATGATGACTTGAATTCACAATAAACCTCCAGCCTTGGCATTCCAACTGCTGGGATTTCAGCTGAGAGCTACCACCCTCAGATTGTGGTCTTCCTTTCTCTAGTTTGATTTAAGAGGGAAAAGATAAGGTGTTTGATAAAGATTTTTCTCAAAGAGCTCATAGTCACTGCTAAAGGTTTCAGGCACAGCAAGGGTAGAGGATAGCCCATCTCCTTGACCTCTCTGCTCCCTCTGGTTTCCCAACACTGGATCAGTTCTTCCATTACCGCTGTTATCAACTGGAATTTTAACCCACTTACTAGCTTGTATTTAAACTTTTTATATACTTGAGTTGGGGTATTTTGTTGCTGTTTGGGGTTTTACTATGTGGTTTGTTTTTCAGTGGTAGAGACTAAACCTGGAGATGTCACATGCTGGGCAAGCACTCTAGGGCTCGGCTATCTCTCCAGCCCACTTTTCACTTTTTGCTTTGAAACAGGATCTCACTAACTTACCCAGGATGACCTTGAACTTTCCAGCCTCCTGCCTCAGCTTTCTGATTCATGCTCTTTTATCTTAAAAAGAAATGAAACGATTTTACATCAACTTTTATCTTTTGTCCTATTGGCTGGTTTTTGTTTTGTTTTGCTTCTACTTTTTAGTCATAGACTTGGCACTTAACTTTGACTTTGCTTGCAGATACACCAAACATGCAACGTGGTGGTTGAAGGCCTGAAATAGGCAAAGACCCTGTTTGCTAGCTCTCTCGACGACTCAGCTGCCTCTCAGCTGCCAGCTACCAACAAATTCTACCCTTAGAAATTGAGCTCATTTTCTAGATCCTAAAGGCTCAGAGTACAGATGGCACATGTGATTTTACAGGATAAAATGTTGCTTTCTCACATCTCACCCCACTTAAAACTTTTATAAAGAGGCTTTTGTTTTTTAAACCTCTAAGTTCCAATTACAGCCACTGAATTTTGGATAAACTGTTTTAAGCCAGAGGCGGCAGTAACTGGAAGGTCACACACTACTACAGTAGCTGGTGCAAATAAAAAGTAAGGATTTTGAAGCTGACACCATTTGAGAGCTGTCTTTAAGGAAATTTAACATTTCCAATGCAACCTAGACCTGAGCCTTAGGAGTCTGTGCTGTAAGGGTCTGCTGCTAAGCAGGGACCTGGTGGCAAGGCATCAGCTAGGGGAAGATTCCCTGCCAGCATTTACTACCCAGCTTCTGATGAGCCTCTTTCTATGTCAGTGCTCTTCCCTTCCTGAAGAGATGCCGGCAGGAGCTGTTTGGCCTGAACAATTCTGACTCTCCGCCAACACTGTGAACTCAAGGAAAAACTGGACAAAGTACAGTTTTTCCAAAATATAGCTTGTTCTTTTGCGGGGAAGGGATGACATTGGGACACTGGCCAAGGTTCCCAGGAAGTCAGAACCCAAAGAGACAGGGAGGATTTTCTTACCTCCAAATCAACAGTCTGGTTGGTGGCTACAGGAAAAGTCCTTAGCATGCAGGGAAGTGGCTAAGGCAGGACTAAGCTTCCTACCTTGTGTTTTCTTTATACCTGCCCGCTACAGGAAACAGGAGGGAGGATTAAATGGGTTGAAGAAGATGAAGAGCGACATAACAAATTTCTCTACTTGCTAGAGTCTAAAGACAAATTTCATTTAGCCAGAGAACCCGGAACTAAATCTTCACTCAAATTCCTTTTATAAAAAAATTTGTTATTTATTTATAACCTGACATCTATACACCAGGTTAAGAATGACTACATTGTCAGGCAGTTGCGTGGTTTAAGTGAGATGATGCCTTAAACATACCTAACATAGTGTTTGGCACATGTAGTCACTTGTAATAAATCACGTAATGATCATCAATCCCTTTGCAATGTGACACTACCACTCCCAACCAAAGATGGAGTCTTTGTCTCTACCTCCACTTGTCTGGGCTGGTCTTGTCACCTGTTGATAAACAGAATACGGTAGAAAAAAAAATGTATAAGAGTTCTGGAGCAGAAGTAGCTCTCACAACACCTCTCAGTGTCTGCTTTTCAGTGTCTGCACGGCTGTCCTGCAACCCCTGGGGATGAGAGGCCAAGAGGAAGAAACGGAGACCAGAAAAATGCAGTTGGCAGCCCATACTTAATACCATCCACTTAGCCACACTAGCAGGCCATCTGGGATCTTCCAGCCCTGTGACCCTGCAGTTGAATGTACCCACTTGCCTGAGTCTGCTGCCAACTTCTCTGGTGGCCCCAAATCATGCAATCTACTATTCTGTGCCTAAGTCAATGTGATCATTTCTCTCTCTCCTTTTTTCTCCTTGGCCTAAGAGCCCTTCAGCTTGTCTACAACTCTGATCTGATCTGAGAATTCGGTGTCTAAAATGAGAAGACATCTCACAGCAAAGGAAGCAACAGCAAGAAGAGACAGCCTACAGAATGGGAGGAAATCTTGGCTAGTTATAGATCTGACAGGGGATTAATATCTAAAATAAAAAGAACTCAAAATTAAACGCCAAAAACATCCAATCAAGAAATGTGCTGGTGAACTGAACTGAACAAACAGACAGTTCTCAAAAGAAGTAGAAACGTCCAATAGGTATGTGCAGCAAATGTTCAACATCTTTAGCCATCAAGGAAATGCAAATCAAAATTACAGTGAGATTCCATCTCACTCTGTCATAATAACTATCATGGGAAAACAAAGAACCAATGTTAGTAGGATGTGGGGGGCGGGGGGAACTCCTTCCTATACACTGCTGGGGTGAAGCCACCCACATCGTTACTAGCATCCGTTGTTTAAGAATAGGTATGAATGTTCCTCAAAAACCTGAAAACAGAGCTACCATATAATCCAGCCATACCCCTCCTGGGTAGATACCTAAAGGAATTTAAGTCAGCACACAACAGAGATAAACTGCATCTATGTTTACTACAGCACTATTAACAGATGAATAAAGAAACTGTGGTAGACATATACAGTGGAGCTTTATCAAGGCAAAGAACAAAATGATGCCATTTGCAGGAAATGGATGGAACTGGAGATCATCATACTAAGTCCGGTTCAGAAAGACAAATATGGCATGTTTTTTCACATACATGTAATCTAGATTTTTTTTAATGTATATGACATGAAAGTAGAAAATGGGAACTACTTAGAAAGAGGAAGGGGACTAAAGGAGGTGTGACAGGGTAACAGGCAGAAAAAAGACAAATACCATGTATTTTCATCTCATGTAGAATCAACACTTTAACATATAAATGGTAGCTCTATTTTTATTAGCATACAAAATAATCGGATACATGATGACATTTTTGTGCATGTGTATCATTGTCCTTTGTTTATATTCACCCACCCCAGCCCACCCCTGCCCTGTACTTTCTTTTCCCTCTCCTTGCCCCCCCTAGGCCTAGAAACAGGACTATATGAGATGAGAAAGAATTTTAAAATTAAAAATGAAACAAGACGACGACCAAGAACTTTCAGGTGGCCACTTAAAACTGCAATTTCTCTTCTGATATCTTCCTACAAGAATGCCATCACCTAATACCAGTATCAACTGTACCGTCTGCCAAAGAACATGGTACTCACCAACCTGACTTCGTGTCTGGTTTGATACTGTTAGGTAGTCAAATACGTGAGGTTTTTTGAACCACTTTACAGCCTAGTAAGGTAATGTGCAGATGTGGTTTCATTAACTTCAGACTTTGGGTGGCCTCACGGTTAACACTACAAGTATCACATTTAAGTCCATTAAACACAGAATAATGCAAAAGTAAGCACAGCCCACGTCCTTGTTCATGAAATTGTCCTAGAGGACTGGCTTGATGGTGCAGGTTGGTAATTCCATCTATCTGGGAGGCTGAAGCAGGAGGATCACAAGTTCAAGGCCTACCTGGGCCATAGAGAACTAGTCTGGGGACCTGCTACCGAGACTAGGACTTGGAGAATACAGCCATGGAAGCTCAGATCCAGGCACCTTATGAACAGCGACATTCTCCAGCCAGGTTGGGCTAACATACTTAAATTGTATATTGTGCACTACCTTATAAAAACAACTTCCAGGAAGAGCATCATGTTGCTGTTTATTTTGGTCATGTGTTCCTTTTAGGTCATCTTAAAGCTATTTCTGGATTAAACTCATGAACTTACACCTCATCCTACTGACCTTTCACTGAGCACCTCTGGCTAGGATTGAGGAACTTGATACTAAGTGGCATCATCCTAAAGCCAAGGCACTAAGTTCTACTGTACAGGTGCAGACTGTTGAGAAGGCTGGCTTTGAAGCTGGGGTGTTTTCCTGGTGAAAACATGTAACTTGCCTCCTGGAATCAGTTACAATCAGTTTTCTGATCTCAAGTTTCCCTGCAGGATATAAGTGGGTTATAGATTGCTTCTTCTCTTTGGCTCTGGAGTATTATAAACTAGACTTTTAGCAAGGAAACAAACAGGACTTTGAAGAACACAAGCCAGCCTTATTCATACTTCCATTGCTTTTATGTTGTTTTCCCCTACATTTAATTTATCTTGTCATAGAGTGTATCTTTGCAAAGTGTCCCAAATTCCCTTCTTACGTCCACTTTCAACACTATGACTAAAGCTAGAGCTTTGGTGTGGGCTACTCAAGTGTTCTACCACTGCACCATGTCCCCAATCTTTCTTTCTTTCTTTCTTTATCTATCTATTTATCTATTTATTTATTTTTAAGCAGGATCTTACTATACAGCCGTACCAAGACTAAACACACTATGTAGAGCAGGCTGGCCTTGAACTCACAGATCTGTGGCCTGCCTCTGTCTCCCAAGTGCTGGGAGGTGTGTGCTAACACTGTAGGTGAAAGACCTTATCTTTAAAAATAAGGTGGAGAGTAATTGGGGAAGACACTGAATGTGGCCAAGTAGACCAAATGTCAGGGAGAAAGGCAAGCAGTAACTAAGCAACAGGCTAGGGCACAGTCAGAGACCTGTGTACTTTTTCTGCAGGCTTTGTTTTACCTGCTGATGGGAGTGCTAGGTGCTGGAGTCAGATGTTAATTGTTATAACAAGAGAAATCAAAAGCCTATCAGATAGTCTTGGCCCTTGATCAACTCCAAGGCAGATACTGGAATTAGCAACTAGATGCTGGCTGAGGCAGAAACTTGAATTTGATCATAGATCGTGAAACAGACCCCTGAGGAAGTCTTGATAACCTAACCCTTTTATAAAAGGCGATGAAAATATGGTTCCAATTCTTGGTGAGGCAAGCAGCCAACTTCCTACCGAGTTTGACCATCAAGTGAGGTTTAGAAACAACACACTCTAGGCTTCTGCTCAGAACTTCTCAAAAGCTGGGAAGTGTGAGCCTCCTGCTATTCCTCTGCATATGTGAGCCCCTATGCTCCCAACCTGCCCACAAATGTGGACATGACCTAAATCCATCAGCTACTTTGTTCTGGATCATTTGTTTTGTTTTGTTTTGTTTTCACTTATTTCAAAGAGAAAAATCTACTGTTCTAAAGAAACCTGCTTTGAAATCGAAATGCCCTTCCTTCCACACTTCCTCCTGGTCCTTCAAAAGCAACTTCTTGGTTTTGCAGTGAAAGGAACTGTTAGGAAGTCCCATTTCACATCTGCTCCATCTAGCTGTCTTTTCTCTATGTGAGTCTCATAGCCTCAAATACCAGATGAGTCCCACGCTGCCTTCTGTCCCCACTGAGAGGGATCCAGATAGCTCTCAATCACCTCCTCCATTATCTTTAGGTCCCCCTGACTCACCCTGGCCTTCCACAAATAGTGGACCATGAACTATTCACAGGTTTGAAGTTTCTAAGAACAAGGAATAGAAACAGAAAAAGAACAGAAGCTTGTTTTAGATACAGGTGTACTTGCTTATGTTATGTTCTGAGTCTCAAAGTAAAAATGCCCTTTCTGAAGTCATAGCTCCAAAATGTTTGAAAGACTGCTTTAGATGAGCCCAGGACATTGGTCCCATTGTTCAATGGCTCCTTCCTCCCATGTGGTTCCAGCTCTGAGCAGATGCACAATTATCTTCTTCACAGACTATTTTCAGAAACACTGGCCTTTTACACTGATTCACAAACTCCTTATATATATCCACAAGATTACCTTTTCCTGAATATGCCTTGTGTTTTCTGAGCAAAGAAATGCACTTTTGCTATTTCTGAATTATCTTGGCTTCTGGGGTCTGGGATCTGCTTGGAGGATATCCAAAGGCCTTCCCAGGAACAACAGGCCTCAGAAGAGCAGGACTCCATCTCTTTGTGTGCTGCCTTTCATCCTCAACAAGGAAAAAACACTACCAAAGTACTCAGGCTTCCTTACAAAATGAGCCTCACTTTCCCAATGTGCTGTGTTCACAGACCTAGTGCCTGAGGCCAGCCAGGTGAATATAGCTGTCCCTACTGTCCAGGTAAAGCCTGACTGTGCTGCTGAGGACAGATGGCTACTCCGCCTCCACACTGCTCTCTTTTCCCATTCACAGGGTGAATGGAGGTAGGGAAGGCACCAGGAGACTGTGCCATCCTGGTGGGATCCCTTCCCTCAAGGACAAGTGCACAAGCTGTCTAACATAACTTCGCCCTCCAGGCTGCTCTCCCTTGTCCAAGTGCCCACCATTCCCAATTAATCACCTTCCACAAAAGAGAAATTACAGTTTTCTGAATCTTAGTGGGGACTCTCTCACCTACTTGGCTCAGTCCAAGTAAATATCGTACTTCTTAACCTTCCAAGAGACACTAAAGTTCAAATGAATCTTTATAAAACAGGGAGTGTCAATCTGCAAAGAACTGTAGAGGGAAGCCCCAAGGTCTGAAGGGTTTCTTATGAACTAAACTGCTTGGTGCCCTCTAACAAATATAAGGCCAGCTTTGACAGAATATCAACATACCAAGTCTCCTTTAGAGCACCAAGGGAGGAGAGTGAGCAGGTCTGATGACTGTGGGACAGCTGCATTTGATGGTGAGGGACAATAAATACTCAAAAGGAGAGGGACAGATGAGCCTCAAAATTTCCACTCCCTTTCTGCCTGCAGCCCCTTTCCCATTGCCCATCTTGAGTCCTGGCTCCTTTGCCCCATTAGTTATCTGCTTGAGCTGGAAGGCTCTCATTTACTCTCAGAGACGTAGTACTACTTTCCCACTTCTCTGCAGAGAGAATGCTCTTAATCAGCATAGGACTGATTGGGACTTCTGGAAATTCCCTTGATAATCCAATGGATCGCTCTAATGGTGATTTCAGAAAAATGAAGGAAATGAAAGGTCACCTTTTGGATCTGTACTCTGTTCTGTGGGTCTATCCAGAAGACCCTCAGCAAAGAGCCGGCTTCTCTGGAGATTGTTATGGTGTTTCCACACACTGACAACTGTCACTCCTAGACACTTCTAAGTGAATATATAGGGCTTCAGTAGCAGAGAGTCACAGCTCTTTCCACCTGGATGAAGGCAGCTCAGTGGAAGGAACATAAACACTAAGCTAATAATAATGACTAAGCAGCTGGGTCCAAGGCATCCGGCCCAGACAGATAAAAGTTTCCCAGGATGACACAGAAGAGGCACAGGAGGGAGGGGGCATAAAAAGGAGCTCTTTTTCTCTGGATCATCACATGACAGGAGAAGAAAGGCAAATAAACTAAAGCCAGGGTTCCTCAGGCTAGTCTTTCAAGTTTTCTAACATAACAGGACTGCATTTCAAATTTAGTTTCACCTACACAATTTAAGGAAAAGAAAAACAAGCAGAAAAAAATTTTTTTTACCTCATATAGAGCATTTAAGAAAGGAACTGGGATTCCCAAGTTTATTGAATTTGATAGCTACACAAAGGTAAAGGCAATGCTTAACTCTAAACCATGTGTTTATGCACCTCATCCTAAAACGTCTCCAGCCAAGGTACATTTTTCCAATTTCAATTCTCACTATGTAAAGGTTTTACTAAAATAACAGACTTCTGTCTACTTCACACATTCATTCCCACCGTCCACTCTTTCACCTTGCCTCAAAATCGGTATCTGAATTAATTTAAACATCAAAGATTACTTTTTTATATCTTATGATTTCATATGCGAGTGCCCATTGACCCTCCAATGCATGCAACTAAAAGAATATAAGCCGGGAACAGGGACTCGAAAATGAACTTAAACTACTTTCACAGAGGCTGTCCTACTATCTTGGGAAAATAGGAAAATGCTGGTATTACAAAGCCCATTTCATGAGTGGGTAAACTAAGGCACTTAGTTTAATCAACTCGCCATGGCTTACAATGGTAGAGGGGAATCTGGACACCTCTCCGACCTGCCCTCGGTCTCTTTCCCACTAGACTTCAGCACTCGGTGGCTAAAAATGGGACCCACTTGAGAGAGCCGCAAGGGTAAATAAAAGCTACTTGTTTTAGAAAGAGACGGGGGAGGAAGGGATTGCCACTTGATGCGCCAAATCACGCGCGAGCCCCTAACAAGAAGGCGTCCCCCGGAGGCCCAAGGTTGGACCCACCCGCTGCGGGCTCAGACCCCCCGGGGCGCCGCTTGCCAAGCAGGAGAGCCGGGGTCGGATCGTGCAACCCGGGAACGGCGAGTGGACCTCGGGCGCGCGCGGCCCCGCGGCACGAAGGATGCTGCGCCGCGGCACACCTGCGGGAGCCCGCCCGGAGCCCCGCCGCCCCCCGCGCCGATCCCTCCCTGCCTCGGCGGCCGAGCCTCGGCCGCGCTAGGCCGGGGTGCGAGCCGCTGCGCCCTGCCCGGGGCTGCGCGGGGCGGCGGGGCGGGCGAGGCGAGGCCGCCCTCCTCCCGGATCCCTTCCAAACGGCGTCACCTGTCCGGGTCCCGGGGCGACTCGCGCGGGCGGCCGCGGCGCCGGGCCGGGAGAGGGCAGCGGTGCTCACAGGCGCCTGATCATCCGGCCCGGCCCGAGGGCTGGCGCCGGCCGGAGCCACCCGGGAGATGCTCGCGGGAGCCGGGGAAGCGGCGGGCTCGGGCCGCTTGGAGGAGCAGTCGCCGAGGCTTCGGCTCTCGCCGCGGCCGCTGCGCCCGCCCGGACTGCGGGCTCGGGTTACCGCAGAGCGGCTCCTTAAAGGGGCCGCGGCTGCTCGGACTCCGGCAGCGGCTCGCGGCGCTCCGACCCCAGGCCAAAGTGGGCGGGGCCGGAGCGGTCTGAGGGGCCCACCTCCGGGAGCTGGAACTCAGATCGACGCGAGCCGCGCTCCGAGCCGCGAGCCCTGGCCGAACCTGCGGCCGAACCCCGAAAGATCACTCCTCGCCGGGGGCACGGCGTGCGCAGCGCGGGCTTTCGGAGCAAGTCAGAGTCCTCACCAGTGGGGAGAAGTATGCTAGTCCGCCCCCGCGGGGTCAGTGCCCCGGCTCGCCACGTAACCAAAACCGTTTTTCGATGGTGAATTCTGCCTTACATGCTCAAATGCGGTGTAAATGATCGGCATGCTTTTATTATCAGAAAGGGGACGAAAGGGCATCTGCTAATTTTTTTTTTTTCTGCCACGTCTGACTTGGCCAAAGTCAAGCCCCGCCCGATTCTCCTTTGAGGCTGCAGGTGCATGCCAAACCGGGTAGGAGGCGCGGGCGGGGGGGGGGGGGGGCGTGTTCTCTCTGAGCTGCCTCCTCCCAAATCCCTGGAGAACGCTCCTAAGGGGAGGCAGGAGGGCGGGCTGAGGGTGTAGCTCTTCCTTGGTATGCCCAAGGCCCTGGATTCAATCTCCAGATAATAAAAATAGATATACTAGCAATCCGCCTACATTCAAGACCCCTGGGCTGTCAGAGTAGTTAAGTACAATTTGAATTTTTTATACTGGCTGAGAATTTCAGGGTGCCCAGGCCATAAAGTTCACTTTTTTGACCTGTTATATATAACCCCCTGAACCTACCAGATGGAATTGTTTGGAATAAAGTAAAATGATGAAGAGGCATATTTAGGCTGTTATATATAATTTGCGGAAAGCAATCACAAGTCTTTTGGGGAGAGGTAAGTTCTAAATAAATCATTTGTAAATGCAACCATTAATAACTCAGGGCAGTTATTTGTGAGAAATTCTACCAGTACAGCTAACATATTTGACCTGATATATACACCCACATAGATACAGATATGCTGCATATTTAGGCCAAAGTATGCACACACAACTTCACAGGAGAGCTATAGGCTTGAAATCAAAACCTGGAATCCTTTTTATTAGAGCTGTCTTCAGCTAACTGACCTCACTGAAGTTCAATTTCTTCATCTATATAAATGGGACAATAATTCAGTTATTTCTGAAAGCAGGGACTTGGCCAAACCCCAGACAGGCTTGGAAAGACAAAACCACTATCAACCTACAGGGTCAGAAACACAAGCAGGAAAAAAATTACAGAAATTCTCTGTGTTCTGCCCAAGACTCAGAGCCTTCCAGGGCGGTGCTGCTGTGACCACACCTGCTTCCTTATACTTTACAAGCTGCATAATCCCCGACTGTTTAGCTTCGTTCCATAGTCTCTTTGTATATTCATAACTAGCTAGCTAGCTATCTCATAACTCCATAGGCAGTGATGGGTACATGCGGATATCTGTGGAGTCAGTTGAGATAGGACAGACTTGTGTTATCTCAGGACCGTGTATGAACACCACCTTCCCCAGGCCCTGTCCTGTGCTTATCAGTGTTGAATGGCAGTTGCTCTGTTCTCTCTTGCTATATGCATTATCATTACCTTTGACATCTGTAATTCTCTGATTACAGTAACAACACAGCAAGACAAGAAGACTCACAAGACTGTATTAGACTCCATGTCCCACAATCCCTTCCTGTTAGGCTTCTGTGAATACATGATCAAACTGCAGGGGTGTTTTTGATATTACACAGAACATACTGAGTATATCAAGGACATGAATGATTTATGAAAAGAATTCAGTAACCAGTAGCTAAATGACATTTTGTTGTTGTTGTTATTGTTGCCTTTTTGAGAGTCTCACTATAGACCAGGCTGGCCTCTGTTTTCATTCATGAGCTACCACACCCGCTTGAATGTTAAAACTTTTAAACTAATCAATACTCTGACTTTGGGGTAGAATATATCAACTAAATAGTTTCCTAAAATTGTATGCAATTTAAATTTTTTGACATATATTTCATTATTCGCCTTTAAATTCTTAATCTTTTCACTTTGTTTTGCCAATATTCCTTTTACAGGGACACTTCCTCAAAGTTATGTATTTACTAATCAAGGTTTTCTGTGTTTTAAATATGAAGTAACAAAGTTAACTTGCACTTTTGTGCTTTTTGCTCGTAGAAACAGCTCAAGGAGTCTGTCTGCCTCTGCCTCCTGAGTGTTGGGATTAAAGGCATGTGCCACCATGCTCGTCATCGTATTTTTTCTTTTTGAGAGCCTCTCTCTCTCTCTCTCTCTCTCTCTCTCTCACTCTCTCTCTCTCTCTTTCTTTCTGTCTTTCCTGTGGCCCCAGATGACCTGGAACTCACTATGTAGACCAGGTTGGCCTGGATCTCACAGAGAATCCCCCTGCCTCAGCCTCCTGAGTGCTGGAATTAAAGGTGTACTCCACCACACCCAGCCCCCAAATTCGTAAACTTCTAAATAGAGCTGTTTGAAAAACTGAGACTAAAAGCTACTTTTTTTTTTTTTTATAAACCAGCAAGATAGTTTAGTCAACTCTGTCAGAAAATTGCCTCAATTCTGCCATTAGTGGGATGGGACCTAAATGATAACAGTTTGATCAGAAAGTTTTCTTTGGAGTTAGATCTGGGAATATAGCTCAGAGATAAAGCCCTTGCCTGGCATGTACAAGGTCGTTAGTTCATCTGCAACATAAGATGGGAAGGAAGGCAGAAGGAGAAGAGAGAGAAGGTGAGAGAGAGGGAAGGAGTTTGAGTTTAAGAAAACAAACCAACTTTTCCTGTATTAGAATTTTTAGCATATCCAGAAATTTTTTGTCAGATTGAATCCGAGCACTCTGGAAGCAGAGTCAGGGAATCTGAGTTCTAGGCTGGTCTACATAGTAAGTTCCAGGCCAACCGAGTTCTAGGCCAACCAAGTATTTTCAGGACTAGAGAGTTAAGAGCCCTTATTGCACACCCACATAGGGCTGTTCACAACTGCTTGTAACTCTAGTTCCAGGGAGATCTGACACCTCCAGCCTCCCTCAAATGCACGTATTCACGCATGGGAACAGACATACACAAATCCAAATAACTAAAACTCCAATAAAACCTCGAAAAGAACTTGCAACTGTGTTTTAGGAAGAAACTATATGAAGATAAATGTTACCTGTTGAGTGGGTAAGAGTCAGAATAACTTCTGTGTTCTCTTTGATAACTTTATGTGTTTGTGTTTTGTTTTGTTTTGTTTTGTTTGTTCCAGGTCCCTGCAGGCCTGGAACTAGAGGCCTTGATCTCATAGAGATCTGTCTGACCTGCATTGAGTTCCACCTCCACAGAGCTGAGACTAAAGGCCTATAACCACCATGCCCAGATTGGGTTTGTGAGTTGTTTGTTTTTTTCCTGTAAAGTATGTAAATTCCTTTCATTTCCCTTTTCTGTTTGTTTGTGTGTTTTGTTTGGGGTTGTTCATTTGGTTTGTTTGTTTTTGAGACAGGGTCTCACTATGTGTACACACTAGGTGATACTCCTAGAGATCTGCCTACCTCTGCCTCCTGTGCTGGGGATTAAAGACGTGGTTTTCTAATGATATTCTTATACTAATCTTTCTAGATTTTCAGCTCCAAGCATTTACTGACATCCGGTCACACTGTTTGAGGACCCAGCTCTTTTCCACAACACTATTTACCACCACTTCCCCTGTCCCACCCTACCTTCCAAATTAGACTCATCAAAATCAATAAACAGTAATTAGAGTTTGCATCAGCCTGACAAGGTAAATATAATGCATTGCTGAATCAAGTAATATGCAATGTAGCATGTTTCTTGAACGTTTCCTTCCTGAACTTAATAACTGGTCTTCCTTTTTCACTTTCTAGAAAAAATTCAACCTAAATTCTATCCAAATTCTTTTTTGTTTTTTTTTTTTTTGAGACAGGGTCTCTTTGTAACCCCAGCTGGTCTGGAACTCCCTATGTAGACCCTATGTATGGCCTTGAACTTGCAGAGATCTGCCTGCCTCTGCCACGGGAGTGCTGGGACTAAAGGCGTGAGCCACCACACCCAGTACTCTATCCAAATTCTTTTAACACATCCAACAAATGCTCATCAATAATATCTTCCAATACTCAAATGTGTGACTTTGAATTTACTCTGATTTTGTTGAAGCACCCACTCAGTACGTCACTCAGAAGGGGAACGTAGGAAGCAAAGGTTTAGAATCTGAGAGTGTCTTTCCTCTGTTCTTCCAGTGTTGTTGAACCATCTAATGCCTGTCCAGTGCCTGTCCCTCTGTATCTGACATATTTCTGAGCCCCCGCATTATTCCTGGTAGTCTGAAATTTCTCAATGTATCTTAGAATCTGTTTTCATGGACTGTACTGAATGCTGAGGGGTTTCCGTCTCCTCTGCAATTTTTTCCTTTATTTCCTTGTTCATTTCCTTCCTTCCATTTTTAATTTGTGAGTTCTCGGTAATACAGTTTTAGAACATTTATATTTTTTCTCTAAATATACTGCCTTTTTGTCCTATTATCCATCACTGCCAGTTCTTTTTTATTGCCTGAACAGAGGCTTTCAAAGGGAGTTGTAGAAAGGGGTTGTTGGGATAAATGGCAGTGTATTGGAGGTATTTATTTTCCACAAGAAAATTATTCTAGTTTGAGATCCAAAAGTTCTCTTGACCTGGTAAGATGGATCATCACGTAAAGGAGCCTGCTGCCAAGCTTGAGGATCTGAGTTTCACCACTGGCACTCCCTTGGTGGAAGGAAAACAAATCAACTCCTGTCAGTTGTCCTCTGACCTCAACATGTATGCCACGGGCCATAATGTGCATATGCTTGCACACACACACAAACAAACAAGCAAACAGATGTAGCTATAAAGCATGCATCTTTAAAAAATTCTCTGTGGTAGAAAATATAAGATTAAAAATTTATCTTTGAAAGACATATAATTAAATGTCTGCAAACTTTGTCAACTATGCCCCAATAAAATGTAATATTCCAAATGCTAATGTAATATTTACTAACCAAAAAGTCAGAAGAAATGAATTATGGAAGAAGGAAATTTTTCATTATTAATACCATCTATAGAGAATAATATATTAGAAACTTTAGTATCATTAATGAAAATACCATCCAGATAAAGGAAATTTAACTTTATCTATTAATTCTGCCTCCAGCCAAATAAAAGAATTTCACAACCATATAAAATAAACATCAGAATGTTTAAACATAAAATTATTTTATATGCATAAGAAGCTAATTTTGCTCCTTAACCATGTACAGGTAGAATTTAAAGTTTTCAGAATTCACCCTCTGCCGTGGTGCTCCATCTTTCTATTTGGCTACAAGGTGGCCAACCCCCTAGAGGGCTTCTTGTCACCCTTGACTCCCTCCTGGTCACACAGCATTTGGTGTCTGCATTGCAGCAACCACCAGCAAATGGATCTCCTTTGCTGTGCAAGTCTTGTTCCCACAGGTATCCCTTCTCAGTAGCCTCTTGCTGCCACCAATAAGAAAACAAATACTTCTGAATTTAGAAATAAATGAAATCATGTCCACCCAATGTCCAGCTTTCTTAGACATGTGCCTGTCAGAATCACCATCCCATCAAGAGGGAGTCAGGTGGTTTCAAGTGTTATTTGCCTTTTATTTGGAAGCTCCTCCAACAGAACCACCCTCTGGTTTGTACACAACTTCCTATACCAGAGGACACTTCAGTCACTTGAAGGATTTGGTTTTAACCTTTCTGTACACATACTATTTCCTTAGTACTTGGGGTGATGAGGAGTCATCAGCCAAATGTATCAGCATAGAGAAAGGAATTCAACTTCAATGCATTCTGTCTTAATCTGAATTATTAATTCTTTCAGAAAAGATGCACATTGTTAGGGGACACTTTGTGTAAACTTGCGGACACATTGTGTAAACCTGATGGAACACTTTGAAAACAGCTGGGTAAAGTCCAATTGCTGGCAATTCAATAAAAACTAAGAAGGGGGTACCTATAACCAATAGCTGCAGACACAAACTAGTTACTTTTTGTCATATTGATTTGGACCAAGATGAACAAATAGAGCTACAATTCAGAAACAAATGTCTTTGAAATAATAGATGTGGTTTGTTTTTATTTCTTTTGGGAGTGTGTTTATATTGCAGCATGCGTGTGGAGATTGGAAGACATGTCCTTCTGGGAGTTGGTTCTCTCCTCCCACCACATGGATCCCCGGGGTCAAACTTAGGTCATCAGGCTTACCCTGACCCATCTTACTGGCTTCAGTTGTGATTTCTGTCTTTGGTTTTTAGTGATTACAACAACAGTACAGGCCAATTAGGCCTTGACTGTAAGGAAACATAGAAAAATACAAAGAGTTAGCTCATTGGCATCCTTGTATTGCTTCATGACTTTAACCTAGTTTAGCGCTTCCTCTAGAGTCTATAGAAACTTACCTTCTAGCATTCCGTAATTCTCCCCAAGTTTACACAATGTTAGGGGGTTCCTGAGAGTTCAGAAGACTGTCATGAGATCTGTGTTCCATTCCTTCTTATTCCCTACAGGGAAGCTTCATGTCTTCTGTTGCTTAAACCCTTCCATACTGTGCTCCACAAAAGCAGTTCTTCAGAACTCATTCAGGGGCTGTGGAGATGGCTCAGTGGCTAAAGTGCTTGCTGAAGGCCTGATGTGTATTCCTAGCACCACCTACAAAGCTGGGGGAGACAGGCAGAACCAGTAAGTTCCTGGTTCAGGAAGAAAACCTGCCTTAAGAAGGAGAAGAAAAAGGAGGAGGAAGAGGAAGAGGAGGAGGAGGAGAGTGGTGGAAGAAAGAAGAAAGAAGCCCAACTTGACCTGACCTCTGACCTCCATATGCATGTGCACAGGGGAGCACATCTGCACACACATTGTAACACACAGGTACACACACAGAGAGAAGCAGTGTACCTGACCCACATTCGATTTATTTCTCCATAAGTTCTTGCTGCAACCCCCCCACACCTCGGGCCCATCGTATCAAAGTTTGGGTGGCTCCGAGATACCAAGAACACACTAGGCTTTTCTGTGTTGCTACTTAGCTCTGTGTTTTGCAATTCACCTTTGGCTCAGTTCATGTCCTCCTAATCCAGCTGCTGACCTCTCTCATTATTAACCTTTCCCTTAATGTGTCTTTCTATTTCCCAATGCCATCAAGATATACCTATATCAGCTCCACTTATACAATAACTATTGAAAACTCTTTTGAGCTCCAAACCTATTCTCAGTGTCCTGTTTTCTCAATAAGTACAGTAAACATACAATGCATCATTTCTTCTCTCCATACTCTTTATCCTCCCATCCAAATACTAACCAGGCCAGGCCCTGCTTAGCTTCTAAGATCAGATGAAATTTGATGCGTTCAGTACAGAATGGCCATAGACTGGGCTCTTTATTCTCTGCCTTTCTCTGCTATGGAATCAGCACACTTCTAATCATCCAACTCAAAAACCTCAATTTTGGGGTCTAGCAGGTGGCTCAGTAAATAAAGGAACCTGTGCCAAGCCTAAAAATCTGAATTCCATCTCTGGGACCCACATGGTAGAAGAAGAAAACTGATTGCCATAAGTTGTCCCCTCACCTGCATACCCACCCATGCGTAACTGCACACTTGCATAACTGCACACACACAAATGCAAGTACAATCATTCTAACAATTTTTTTAAAAAATCTTAATTTTTCAAGACTCCTTCCTCTTTCTTAACTCTCTCTATCTGAAGACACATGAAATTCTATCAGTCCTTCCTATTCAGTATCTTTCACTCAGCTACTTCCCAGGTTCAGAACCCAGTACCATCCTTCGGCAAGTTTGGGCCACTATATAACCTTTTACCTCTGATGTCTCCTGGGCATCATACCAGGATAATTTCCTTTTTAAAATCTTTTATTTATTATTTTTATTTTATGTGTATGAATGTATTGCCTGTGTACATGTAAATACACCTGTGTTGTGCAGTGCCCCCAGAGGTCAGAAGAGAGTTGCAGATCCCCTGGAACTGGAGTTACAGATGATTGTTAGCTACCATATGGGTGCTGGTATATGAACCTGCATCCTTGGCAAGAGCAGCCAGTGCTCTTAACTACTGAACCATCTCTCTAGTCCCAGGATAATTTCATTTGCATCTTCTCCCAGTGCTTAATATCACATTTTACATACGACAGCCCCTCAACAAACATCATTAATTGGGATGGGGACTGGGGATTTACCTCAGTGGTACTGTGTGTGCCTAGCAACCTGGATTCAGTCTTCAGCACCAGGGGGAAGATGGGGAATCACACACACACAGAGAGAGAAAATAAGGGAATATCTAGTAATTGTCGAAGAGACTTCAGACACCTGAGTGCTCACTTCTTCCTCTCCTTGGTACTTACATGATGCCTCTTCTCTCCAGTGCTGCGTGCCTCTTTAGAATTTGTCTCACTTGCTTGTTCATTACCTTCTTACGCTTTTGCCTCAAGTCATAAGTTTTCTAGGACTCTTTCTTCCTTTCTTTTTGAGACAAAGTCCCCCTGCAACCCCAGTTGGCCTGAAACTCACTATGTAGACCACGCTGGACTCAATCTCACAGAGATTCACCTACCTCTGCCTCCCAGGTACTGGAATTAAAGGCATGTGCCACCACACCCAGGCTCATTTTTCTTTTTTGAGACAGGGTCTCATGTAGTCTAGGCTGGCCTCAAACTCCCTATGTAGCTAAGGCTGACCTTGAACTTCTGATCCTCCCTGTGTCTGCCACCCAAATAGTGGGATTATAAGCATGTGCCACCACACCTAGTTTATGTGGTGGTGGGAACTGAACCCAGAACCTTATTGTCTGTCAAATCTTTGCAGGCATGAATGTCCCCCTTCATAATGGACGGTTCTCAATTCCGCCTACACAAATCCAATGACAAGTCACTCCAACAAGCCTCTTTTCCCTTCTCCACAGCTTCCCTTACGCTGCCTCCAAAACACAGGTCTTTTCTTCACATCTTTTTCCTCATTATTATTAAGGCCCAAGTTGAGTAGCATATCACTTTCTCTGTGAAACTTACAGATTCCTATAGACAGGATTTCTCTCTTCCACCTCTCTCCTTTAACAAGTTTTCCATTTGCTTTGAACCAGTATTTTGTTTTTCGTGCTATGAAAACAGTATCATAGAGACAAATGGTCAAAACCATGTTTTTCAGACCATGTGCAACAAAATAACTACTGAGTAGTAGAAAATAATAAATAGATAGACGATAGATAGATAGATAGATAGATAGATAGATAGATAACCAACCTACTAGGGCTTGCAAAATAGCTCAGCAAGTGAAGGTACTTGCCACGGAGACTGATGATCCAAGTTTGATCCCTGGGACCTACATGTTGGAAGGAGAAAACTGATTCCTGCAGGCTGTCCTCTAACTTGCTACACATGCACCCTGGCATGTAAATGCAGAGCACAAAATACATAAATAGGAAGATTTTTTAAAAACCAGAGGGAAAGCCTAGTAATCAGAGTCTGTCGAGGCAGAACTCTGCACTTTAAGAACAAGGACCCCAGCAAAAGTGCACAATAGTTTAGGACTTTTGAACTAAAGGAGCTGAAGAAACTTGCTTTGAAGTCAGTTAGAATGAGAGGTATGTTCTGGATTTTTTATCACTGTTAAAAGATAATTTTCAGAAAGCAGGGGTTCGGGGGGTGCCTAAAAGTTAGGACAGTAACACAGGAGAAAAGGAACTGATTAATTCATTCAATGAGGAACCTTGAGAGATTGTATAACCTATTTAAAGAGAATCCGAAAAAACGGATTTTATAAAGCTGGTCATGGCTGGGCATGGTGGTGCACGCCTTTAATTCCAGCACTCGGGAGGCCTAGGCAAGCAGACCTCCATGAGTTCAAGGTCAGCGTGGTCTACATAGTAAGTTCTAGGCCAGCTGACGCTACAAGGGAGACCCTGTCTCAAAAAGATCAAATAAATAAAGTTAAGAAAAAAAAAAAAAAAGCTAAGCAGAGTGATACGTGCAATCCCAATACATAGGAGGCTAAAGTAGGACTGTGAACTTGAGGCCAGCCTAGACTATATAGTATGACACCCTATATAGTAAGCCCACCCCGGGCAACTCTGTGAGAACTTGTTTCAAAATAAAAAGTAATAAAAAGAGTTGGGGATGTAGCTCAGTAGCAGAGTATTTGCTCAACATGCATGAAATCCTAAGTTCAAGTGTCATTAGTGTGATAGAGAAAGCGCTTGGGAAAGGACAAAAAAACTACATTCCATAAATGGTACCAAGTAGGATTAATACTAGTAGTACAAAAGACACATTTATCACATTTGCCAAATGGCTCAAAGACAATGAAAAACAGGAAGCACATGATATGAAATTTTGGAAGCTACTCTCTGGGACATGGACTTTGCTATCGAAGCACAAAATAACTTTCACACTTCTTACTAGCTGTGTGACTGCTCTCAGCCTCAGTAACTTTATCTGAAAGATGGTGATAATAACATTGCATAATTTTCAAAAAGGTTTCATGGGGATAAGACCTAATGTGGTTATTAATTGAATAAGTGCCAAGAATTTTGAAAAGGCGGTCAGGCCTGGTGGTGCAGGTCTATAATCCCAGCTACTTTAGAAACTAGAGCAGAATGATCACAAATTCTGTGCTACAAAGTGAGTTTCAAGACCACCCTAGGCAATTCTGCGAGAACTTGTTTCAAAGTAAAAAGTAATAAAAAGAGTTGAGGATGTAGCTCAGTAGCAGAGTAGTTGCTCAACATGCATGAAATCCTAAGTTCAAGTGTCATTAGTGTGAAAGTGAAAGCGCTTGGGAAAGGACATAAAAACTACATTCCATAAATGGTACCAAGTAGGATTAATACTAGTAGTACAAACACTTACTATAAGTCCTGTGAGACTCATACTTTCTTACTAATAGCTTTATCCAGTCAGCCAATATATACTAAAATCCAATTTATGGCCAGGTATAGTGTTTCATGTCTTTTATCCCAGCACTTGGGAGGCAGAGGCAGGGGGATCTCTGTGAGATTGACGCCAACCTGGTCTATATAGTGAGTTCAAGGCCAGCTGGGACTAGAGAGACCCTGTCTCAAAGAAAAGTTTAAGTTGGGGTAGATAAAAAGTAGTCCCTGTACTCACAGAGTCCAAGCTAGCAGAGGAAATGAGAATTTAGACAAATGTGTATGAGCCATAATTAGTAAAATCAGAGGTGAACACAGTATCAGAGGTGGTATGTGAACACATTGACAAAATGGTCAGCCTTATCAAATGTATAAAATGTTGATAGAAAAGGAGGCTGGAGAGATTGTTCGGTGGATAAAGTGCTTGGTATACAAGTATGATCAGGGTTTAGATCTCTAGACTCCACAAAAGTGCCGGGTAGGTGTGGCAGCCTGATTGTGAATCCCAGTACTCTGAAGGCAGACAGGAGAACCCCAGGGCAAGGCTAGATAGCTAGAACTGGTCTCTCCGCGCACACTTGAGAGACCCTGTCTCAATCAAGGTGGGGTGTGATGGAGAAAGACTACTGGCATCAACTTTGGGCCTCCACATGCATACACACACACACACACACACACACACACACACACACATGCAAGTGCATATACCATACACACATCAATAAGCAAAAAAGATAAAAACATAACAAAGATAATCTATGCTGAACCTTAGAGGATGATCAGAGCATCACTGAGAAAGCACAGAGTGCTAACTAACAATTATTGTGCTAGAACATGTGACTCTTAATTGCACAGGAGCCAATAATGATTGTTTATACTGAGTACTTACTATGTGTCAGGAAACACTAAACAGCACAGTACCTTCTTTTATGAAGAAAAAAGAAGTTTTAAAAATCCTGAGACTCACAAAAGCCAAGCAACATTTCCAAGATCAGGTAGCGAATGGGAAAGCCCCTTCCCAGATAGCCTGTCATTCTCTTCCCAGATAGAATGTCAGTTTTCCTAATAGGAGAATAAAGATGCTGAGAGATTAGAGCTCACAGGAGAGACTGGATGGGCCTTGAATCTCTAGTCCAAATTCCAGGCAGGTATGTAAGAATTGTTCAGAGAGAGAGCACCCCAAACCATGAAGTATGGAGGAACTGGGCCTGTCCCAGAAACAGAAGCAGGAGCTGAGGCCACTAAAGTGTCACTCTAAATTATGCAAACTGCTCAGGCGGAGATGAGAAGACGGGGAAGGATTTTATGCAACAGAATGAGGAGATCAAAGATAGAAAAATAGGAAGCAGGGCAAAGGCTTGTGCTATTGAGATCAAGAATCTTTTAAAAAATATTTTAGTTATTTTATTTTAATATTAGTGTATTGCCTGTATGTATGTATGTAAGTGCACCCATGTTGTGCAATGCCCACGGAAGTCAGAAGAAGGCGTCAGGTTCCCCTGGAACTGGAGTTATGGATGGGAACTGAACCTGAGTCATCTGCAACGGCAGCCAGTGCTCTTAACCGCAAAGCCATCTCTCCAGCGCTGAGATCAAGAATCTTAAAATCAGACAAACAGATACTGTCATGACCTTAGAACAGAGAACCTTTCGAGGCAGAGTTTCCTCATCTATAAAATGAATACAAATAATTGGGTTTATTACAGAGATTGAATGAAGAACCTAGGTCGGTCTCTGATGTTGTATTCCAAATCTAGTAGACATTCAATAAATGAATGGTTCTATTAAGTTGTTTGTTGCCATTACTATTGTGATATAAATATACTGAGACCCATTTTAGGTCTTCTTGAAGGAAACACCTTCAAGTATAAGACCACAGGGACACTTAGTGATGTTGTTTTAGCTAGATTGTTTCAAAATCAAATCAATGCTATGAGTGATTTGTTCAAACCGTGCAGGTCACTCTGCATCAAAACAGCAACATTCCAGGACTACAACGTAGGTATCAGGAATAGCGGGAGGTTAAGGGTTCAGTTCCTCAAATATTTGTGTCCTAATGTACGTCGCATACAGTATTAATTGATACATTGTGTGTGTATATATACACACAAACACATGCACACACATATCAAGACACAACCTCCTTTCATAAGGAGTTAAGAGTCTACAATTTAATTTGCTTGTTTTTTTTCATTCCTGATCCCTCTTCTTCTGGCTTGTTTACAACACACACTCATCTCTAGTTGTTTATATTACAGTTGGGCAGGGTTTTTTGTTTCTCTTTCATTACCCTCATCCCCCCTCATCTTGGATCGCCTCCTTTACTGTTTACTTCAGCTGGATAAGTCAGATCATACCACACTGGACCTTGATCGACCCTCAGGATCCGAGCCTGGTAACTTGCTGCTATAACCACGTTAAACTAATCCTCAGGGCTGAGGATATGGCTCAGTTGGTAAAGTGCTTATCCAGTAAACACTGAGGACCCGAGTCTGAGCCCTGGCACCCATAGAAAAGCCTGATGTGGCTATGTACACCTGTAATCCCAGTGCTGGAGAAGCAGATACAAGAAGATCCCTGGAATTCACTGGCCAGCCAGTCTAGCCCAATTAGTAAGTTACAGGGTCAGTGATAGGCCCTAACTAAAAGGTAAGGAAGACCTACACACATAATAGATTAGACAGGTAGATAGATCCAATCCTTTCAATAGCAAATACTAGTACTTGTTAGAAGAAAACACCTTGATCATTGAACGTTGATGGTGTGTAGAGAGAATTTGGATTAGTATGAGATAGATAATAAAAAAAGGAGCTGCATCCAGCAAAGGTACTACTCTATATTTGAAATCAACTGGGGAATCTGGAAGGAGTCAGGGCACAACAGAGAAAAGTGTTGGAAAGCAGAATAACTTTAAGGTGTGCCTGTAATACTTCTGAAGGTGTACAATACTCTAAATGACTTGCATTTTACTCCTCTATTGTTCCAGCTCTTCAGTAAGTTTTCCACTACCCCTAAGTTTCTATGCTTCTCCATGTTACACATGTTGTGTGTGGAGGCGGTGATGGGATAACCAAAATAATCATAGAATGGAATCAATTTGTATTAAGATCCAAACAATGAGACGATCATCTGAGCCCAGGAGTAGGAGTAGAATCCCAAGATGAAGCTAAAATCAGGTGGCTGGAAAATTGACAGAATGCTTCAAGAATTTTATAAGCTTTATGTGATTACTTCCTCAGACCCCTTAGGTCTGCCTTTCCAACTGTTTTCTGTCCTCTCCCCAAAGCTATCTAGCAATCATCGTTTTCCCTCAGGTTACCTCAACAGTCTACCTGGACTTAACAAAGGTTCTTAAAATGACCAGATAGTAGATAGTTCAGGCTTTGTGGGTCAGACGGTCAGTTATTCAAGTGGATGCTTAAGATCTAAAATTAACTATAGACAGTACTGAATGAATCGGTGTGAGTGTTCTCCAATAAAACTTTATTTACAACAATAGGTTATAGACCTTCTGTTTTGCCCTTCTGCTCTTCGCATTGTAGCCCAAGTGCAGTATTTCTAAATCTCACTCCTTTGTTTAAACACTTGCATGACTTCCCATCATTACCTGTGGGATAAAAGTCAAATTTCTTAACCGGATAAACAAATGATATCATCGGCCTCCTTCCTATGCTACCTTCCAACGCCTTTCCCATCAGTATCAAGCTACTTTAAAATCTCCAATTCAGAGTTCTCTCTTCCTTTTAAACATTTGATATGGTGCTTTGGGGATTTTGGGAGGCTTCTCTTGCACTAGCCACACTTGCTACCACCTCTCCCTTTCCCTCAGCTAGTTGATGCCTCTTACCTATATTAGAAGTCCCACATTAAACAAAACTTCCCCCAGGAAGCCTTCTGTGACTGCAATTAGTAATGGAAAAATTTAAATCCATGTACTCTGATTCTATAACTTCTACTTCTGGGTATAAGAAAGCATGGCAACCCAAAGCATTCCTCAGGCTTCATAGGACGGGATGAAAAGTATGGTCAGGTTGAATAATTCAGACTTTATCCTTGATGGGAGATAAGGGAGTATATTAAATTATTTATTGCTGCCTGATAAACTATCATAAACTTGATGCTTCAGACAACATTCATTTACTAGCTAATGATTCTGTGAGTCAGTATTGAGCTGGACTTGGAGGTTTTTCTTGCTTTCAACTGAATTCAATCATGTATTGGTACTTGGCAGCTCACTGTGGACTTGATGACTCAAGATGATCTTCAGTGGGTCAAGACTAATTCATGGACTTCAGCCTCATGCTGATGCTCTGGGCCCTGACTCTGGGGAAATCAATGCTTGGATTATGATCTTGTTGTCACCATTATGAAATTCTTAATAGCTGTGGAACAAAGGAACCCACTGGGCCTGACAAATGATGTCAGCCCTTCTGGCAGTTGCTTTTGGTTGTCAGTTGGGCATCTTTCTCCATGTTACCTCTCATCTTCAGAAAGGATAGCTCAGGCTGCTTTCCATGCTGACAAGAACTTTTCAAGAGAGTGAGAGCAAAGTGTTTTTCAAGAGAGTGGGAGCAAAGTGTTTGAAGGTCTAGGCTCAGAATTCCCACACTATTCCTTCTACGCATAGCCCGGTTCCAGGGCAACCTATGAATAAGGAGGTGGAAACACGTAATCCATTTCTCTTTTTTAAACAGGGTCTCTCTGTAGCCCCAGCTGCCTGGAACTTGCTATGTAGACCAGGCTGGCCTTGATTTCAGAGAGATCCATCTGCCTCTGCCTCCTGAGTGCTGGGATTAGTGGTGTCCATTGCTACCATGCCTAGCTGTAGTCCACATCTTTTGTTAAATATTTTATTTATTATTTTTATTTTATGTGTATGAGTGCATTGCTTGCATATATGTAAGTACACCTGTGTTGTGCAATGCCCATGGAAGTCAGAAGAGGGCGTCAAATCCCCTGGAACTGGAATTACAGTCAGTTATTAGCTGCCATATGGGTGCTAGGAATCTAACCCGGGTCCTCTGCAAGAGCAACCAGTGCCCTTAACCACTGAGCCATCTCTCCAGCCTCTGTAGTCCACTTCTTGATAGGAAGAAAATCACATTGCAAAACGGCATGAAAGGAAAAAGTTTATGACCACTTATTACAAGGCAACACAGGAGAGGTACATGTTTAGGGAGAAAGGAAATAATTTTAGTTTGGGACATGTTGTAGTTGAGGTCTCTCCTGTGGTAAAGATATACAAAGGATGCTGGGTGTGGTGGTGCATGCCTTCAATCCCAGCACTTGGGAGGCAGATCTCAGAAGTCAGCCTGATCTATATAGAGAGTTCCAGGCCAGATGGAGCTGCCAGGAGACCCTGTCTCAAAGAGATGAAAAAAAAAAAAAAGATATGCAAAGGTATCCAGTATTGGTAATATGATTTAGAACATAAAAGAGAATCTGGTAGGGTGTATAAATTTTGTAACTGTCATCACACAGGTTTCTGACTAAGTAGATCAGAATGCCCTGGAAGATTATATGAATTAAGGTGAAACCTAATAAAGAAATACAGCCAATTCTTCAGGCCTTTCAATAGATAAGTGGACTCATCCTCGTATTTCACTCCCTGTGTCTGGGGGAGAATGCCTGTGGTCCTAATCCACTTCCTCAGCCCCCTAAAGGCTTAGTATTTCTGGGAGAGAATAGACTTTTCTGTACTTATAGATTTGGTTGATTAACTGCAGTTCAATCACCTATAAACTGAAAGAGAATTATTCAGTCCTTCCTTTCAACCCAATATGTAAGGGCAGAATAAGAAGAGAATGAACCTAAATAAAAACTGTGTTTGAAGAGGAAAACAAAATTGAGAAATATTCAACAGTCAGTAGCTTTAATATTTTGTTTTGTTTTTCTTTTCACCCTAAAGACTGAGAAGACATAGAAGCTACTTCAGATTGAGGGTCTCCCTGATCCTTGTTTTTCCTTCTCTTGTCAACAAGAGAAAATTTCAACAAAGGTTCCTTGTCCACCTTGAACTTGCCAAAAGAGGAATGTTGTTGCCTTCGATCTTCTCACTGAAATCCCACTAACTAGAAAATAGCAAGCACATGTCACAGTAAGTCTGGTAAGAAAGACAAGAACCCAGGAGAACCTCGTTCCAGACCATTGTGTGTTCTGGCCCCGCTCACTTGTATTAAAAGTCATTTACTAAACCCTCTAAAATTGTCCACATCCCACAGTATTTAAGCTTCTAGTTATATTCTCTTGGCAAGACCCTACCTACAAAATCACACCTCGCTGTAGAAGAGAGCACAAAATGTAGTATCCAGAAGCGTGGCATGTGACTAGTAACAAAAAGAGAATAAGGGCTGAAGAGATGGCTCAGTAGTTAAGAGCACCTTCAAAGTTATTCACAGAACTTGAACCCATTGTCCTCTGGAACTCCCAGTCACCAGATCAAATCAGCCTGAATGCTCACTTAGGTGATGTTGGAGACATTCTGAATTGGAGTACGCAATAGAGGAAATTTCCTTGGGTGGGAAATAGTTGAATACTTTTGAAGGAGGGAGACAAGCTCACCAGACTGAGAGATTTAGAAAGAAATGCAGGCCTGGAGCGAAGCTTTGGGGGGTAAAGGGAATGTTCTCTTTGTGAGGCCTCAGTATGGAAGGTCCCTCTCAGATGGCTCTGTCAACTCCCTTAGAAAGACTTCTGAAGGGCCAGGTATGGTGGGTGTTTGCCTATAGTCTCATCACTCAGTAGGCTGAGGCAAGAGGGTAGTGACTTCCAAACTAGATTGAGATACACAGTGAGACCCTGTATATAAAAATAGTCACTGGGGAACCTCCGTTCAAGATCACTACATCTTAGCATCTGAGTTACAGCTTGGCTCTGTGCTCAGCACAAAGCTTCCATTTCATGACATAGTCTGACTGCATAAAAATAGACTTGGGGGTAGAGAAGCACTCTAACAAAGGGGAAAAGGAGTAGGTAATGACTCCAGTGCCATTTTCATGAGGTTGGGCTGTATAGGTTAGAGGAGTCAAGCTCAGTCAGCCTGATGGAGGAAGGGCTTTGCTGCTTTTGCTTTTATTTTTAATGTGAATGACTTGAGATTGGCTAAGGGTAGAGACACAATTGAGAGTCCCTGGGTCAAGGTTAAGGAGAGGACACTATTGATGGAGGAAAGGGGAATGGAGCTTCTTCTAAGTTCTAAGTCAAGACATAGGAGTTCCACAATTCCATTAGTAGACATTAACCAAGTATTACAAACTGTTAAGATTTTCCTGGGCTCATTTACAATATGTTTAACTTACCCAGAATAAGCATAATCAGCAAAGAGTCCACCTGAGTACTGGATGCAGGAGAGAAGAATCTTTGTTTAAAATATTTATTATTTTTTATTTTGTGTGTATGGGTGTATTGTCTGCAGGCATATAAGCACACCCTCATTGTGCAATGCCCAAAGAGGCCAGAAGAGAACTGCAGATTCCCCTGGAACTGGAATTATAGGTGGTTGTTAGCCATTGTGTAGGTGTTGGGAATTGAACCTTGGTCCTCTGCAAGAGCAACCAGTGCTCTTAACCACTGAGCCATCTCTCTAACCCCAAGAGGAGAATCTTAACTTTAGGAAATAGCTAGCATCTAAGTTTTCCACATACTTTTTTAATGTCAATAAATTAACAAGACTTTTTATAACAAATTGAGAAGAGATTCAAAATGGGCAAGGCACCTAATAAATGATGAACAGGATATTAAGAGGACCTGGGTTCAATGTCTTGGACATGTGGAGAAGCAAGCAGGTTAAGTTTAGAGAATAAAGAGCCAGAATGATGGTTCAGTGGTTAAGAGTGCTTGCTGTACAACCACAAAGACCTGAGTTGAGATCCCAACACCCACCTAAGAAGCCAGGCATGATCTCACATGTGCTTGTAACCCAGTACTGTGCATGTATATACAGAGACAAGTGGATCGTGGCTGCCAGCCTAGCCAGAAAATGTGAGCCCCAAGTTCAGGGAGAGACTCTGACTCAAAGGAATAAGGTAGAGAATGATAGAGTCCAGGTGACACCCTCCTTTGGCTTCCACATGTGTGTACAAGCAAATGTACCGAGACACATGTGCATACACCAAACACATATGCACGTTCCCCAAATTAGAGAATACCGAGAGCTATTTAGTCATGTTGTAAAGTATACACGTTGATTATTTACCCAAAAATTCCAAGAGAAAATAACCCTGACTTTTTAACCAGCACATCTGAAATGTTCATTTTTCTGATCCCTTTTCACTTTCTGATAATATTTTCTGTATTGTCTTCACCAACTGCCACCATATTCTGAAGCCACTTGGTGGCCACATTACAAACAAAGGAAGTCAAATCAAGATACCAACGGTGTTGATTAAGCATGGTAAAGTCTTCATTTCCTCACCTACAAAATGAGGGTAATGATAGTATTTAAGTTCGTGAGATGGTTGTGGGAGGTAGTTGAGAAAGAGCACATGTGCTTGCTAGCGTGTATTATATATATATATATATATATATTTATATATATATATATATATGAATTTTGCAGGAAGTTTGTCATGCTTTTTTTTTTGCACAAAGTTAAGGATTAACAAATAGTTAAATAGGAAAAAGACAGAATTTGTGTTCCTATGAAAGACGAAAACCACTGTGATGGCAGAAAGGAATTTTTTAAAACAAAACAAACAACCAAAAAGCAGGGATCAGGGAATCCATGTACATAAGGAAGGGAAAACAACTCTGTGGAGATGGCAGGAGAGGCTTTGAGAAGACAGAGAGGTTGGGATGGGAAAAATGAGCCCAAAGATAAGCAGAGTTTAGTGAAGAATTATTGGGGGGCTTTGTTTTGTTTTGTTTTTTATGGATCAAAACTGGAAACTTTGGTAACTCTGAAAGTTAAAGCCAGTCTTGTGATTATCATTTTAAAGTGTTACAGGGGTGTGGTGATATACCCCTTTAATACCAGCATTCAGGAGGCAGATGTAGGTGGATCCTGTAAGACTGAGGTCAGCCTGGTCTGCATAGCCAGTTCCAGGCCAGCCAGGGCTACATAGTGAAACCCTGTCTCAAAACACCAAAATAAATAAAGAAGTAAAATAAAAACTAAAAAATCTTTTCTTCCTATTTAATTTTATAAGTGAAAAGTCAGGAATAGTAACTAATATATTTCCTTTTTAAATACATTTTAGTTATTATTTTTATCTTATATGTGTGAATTTATTGCCTGCATGTAGGTAAATGTAATTTTATGTTCTACAATGCCCAAGGAGGTCAGAAGAGAGTGTTGAATCCCCTGGAATTGGAGTTATGGACAGTTGTTAGCTGCCATATAGGTGCTGGAAATTGAACCCAGGTCCTCTGCAAGAACAGCCAGTGCTCTTAACTGTTGAGTCATCTCTGCAATCCTCACCCCACTCCCTTTTTTTTTGAGATAGGGTCTTCCTTTAGCCCCAACTGGCCTGGAACTTGCTACATAGAACAGGTTTGCCTCAGATCTCATAAAGATCTGTCTGTCTCTGGCTCCCTAGTACTGGAATTAAAGGCATGTGCTGCCACACCTGGCTCTAAATAATACATTTGTATCTTACTTTGTACACAGTAACAGATATATAAAAAACGATTTTAATGATGTAGATGATAAAAAGTATAGATCATGGAACATGGAATCAGACACAGACTAGGATGGAATCCTGATTTTGTCAGCTCCAAGCTTTGTGACCCAGATGACCTGAACTTTCTGTAACTCAGTGTCCTTGTTTGTAAAATGAGGATCATGATATCTATCTCAGAACATTGCTATGAGAATTAATTAGAGAACATATGTTTTACCTGCTTGGCATAGAAGAAGCACACAATGAATGCTGATTATTATAAGCATTAAGCAGTTACTTTAGTTTTCAAGAGTGAGCATTCAAGGAGACCTAGAGCAGTAGCAGGAAAAGATTGTAACAGAAACAGGTCTTAGCATACATAGCAAGAAAAGTTTTGCTTGTAACCAAGATTATTTTGGTTGTGCTAGGCAATTTCTGTCACCCATCCTGCTGACCTTCCTGAAGACCTTTAACGACAAGATGTACATCCATCAGTCCGATGGTCACATGGCCCCAGTTTTGTCTCTAACCCGGTCCGAGGGCTTCCCTCTTCCTCTTACCTTGTCATAGGCAGGCAAAATGCTGACCAAGGAAGTCTTCCTGGTTCTTACAGAAAAGTTTCAGTCTTCCCATCCATACTTTTCGATCTTTCTTGGCCCTGATGGTTAAACTCTAAGAGGAAGGGCTCTAGCTGCCAAGGTTTCCACCGGCCTCCCCTCCTGGCAGCTCATAGGTTGGTGGATTTTCTCTTAGGAGAAAAGAGGTCAGTGTGTGCTTCACACAGTCAGGCTTATTGTTAAGTCACTGCTTGGGTATCAAGTGTCATTACCTTAACACTGCACCCCTAGTGTCTAGCCTAGTGAACACCACCTCATAGGTGCTAGGAGATCTGAACTAAAAGAGAGAGCTTGCGCACATCCTTGCTTCTTCAATCCCCAGAAGCCTCTCAGACCATCCATGTCATTGATTCTTATCCCCATAGTCCGTTCAAATCCCTCAGTCTGATCTAAACTCCATTCCTCACTCTCTAATCCATTCCCTGTACCCACTATCCTTCCTAATATGTAATCTGTGAGTTTCTGTTTTCTTTGAACATCTCTTCACTTGCTCTCTTACATTTTTTAGTCATGTCTCTCCAAAAGAGATCATTTTGTTTCTCAACCCTGTGGGAGGTGGGGAAGACATTTCTCTTGCTCCCTGTTGAGGTTTCTAAATCATCTCTCTTCCTTTCAAAGACTCCGGTTCCTTTGAAGCTCCTGTCATGCCACGGTACCACTATGCATTAATGAAAATATCGATGGTATGCTCCTATTAGGTTAATTTGAGGAGGGTTTAATAAAAGAACCATTAATGAAGGCACGGATGAGTTAGGAAACGCACAGGGATAGTATATACAGTAATCCAGCGTAGTGACAGCCGGGCTGGACCAAAAGGAATAAAGGAAGGGAGAGCTAGGACTTAGAAATGAATGAAAAGAACAGGGACCTTGAGTTCAAGGATCAGACATTGTGCTAAAGATCCCCATTTGCCAAAGCCAACCAAAACCAGAAGGCAAGGAAGGGAACCTGTGGCTTTAGCCCACAGGTTTCAACTAACAAGGCACTGAGTGGAGTCTCCTAAGGCAAGTGGAAGAAATCTGGCTCATATTCAACGTTCTTGGTTGCTGTCACCTTCCACTCTCAGTCTGTGAAGATTTGAGATCCTAGCTATTTTCCTCTTTGCCTGGCAGTGACCTCAGGATCCTTGAGGTGGGTGGAAGCTATTGATTCATTTTACTTGTTCTCGTATTTACACCCTAAATACCACCACCAGTAATTCCAATAATTCCAGAATACTGACTTAAGCATTCCGCTCAGACTACCACCTCTTATCTGTACAGTTCACTGCAAGACTGCAAGCTTTCAACCTTTTTTTTGAGACATCTCATATATCCTACTAGGCTGGCTTAGTACTCACTATGAGGGGATTCCAGGCATGAATAATCAAGCCCAGTTTTACGAGATGCTGGGAATCAAACCCAGGACTTCATGATTGCTAGACAAGCACTATACCAACTGAGCCACATCCCCAGCCCAACTCTTCAACTTTTTTTTTTAATTTTTTCTTATTTTTATTATTTTATGTGTGTGTTTTGCCTGCCTGCATGCATGTAAGTGCACCTGAGTTACGCAAAGTGTGCAGAGGCCAAAAGAGAGTGATGAATCCCCTGGAACTAGAATTATGGATGCTTGTTAGTCATCATGTGGACGTTTGGAATCGAACCCAGCTCCTCTGGAAGTACAGCAAGTGTACTTGGCTGCTGAGCCATATCTCCGTCCCTTTCTTCAACCTGCTAATCTGCTGAGCTGCTCTTTCCTGGCTCATCCACTCCCGCATCTCCGCTCTCCTGTCTTCACTTTCTGCCGTTTCCACAGAAAATCCCCCAGACCTCAGTCCCTTGAAAAGAACCTTCTCTCTGTGTTGTATACACTGTCAAAACTCTGGTTACAGACAATCCTCTGCCTTTTCCCTTGGGAGGAAAAATACGTAAGAATATGCTGATTGGTTTCTCTTACATTTGTTACCACAAACTTCAAATGGAATTCTATTTTGTTTGTTTTGTTTTTGAGATGAGGTCTCTCCAACTGCCAATCTTTCTGCTTCTTCCTCCCAAGTCCTCTAATTACAGACATGCACCACCTTAATTTACTATTTTTATTTTATGTGTATGAGTGTATTGACTGCATGTATGTAAGTGCACTCATGTTGTGCAGTTCACAGAGGTCAGAAGAGGTCATCAGATCCCCTGAAGCTGGAGCTATGGAGAGTCGTTAGCCACCCTATGGGTGCTGGGAACAGAACCTAGGTCCTCTGCAATAGTAGCCAGTGCTCTTAACCACTGAGCCATTTCTCCAGTCCCTCAAGTGGCATTTTTAATTAGCCCAGAAATACTACCCTGGTCCTGATGAGGGTGCCAGTTACTCAGATTATTATTGTGTATGTTCTCCCTCTTCAACTCTCCCACCCTTCACACCAATCTCCATGCTCTCAGCCACTAACCACCAATTCCACAGACCTCCATGCCTCTGCATCCCCATTCCTGTCCTCTGTCCAGTCACCAGGAAATAAGGCTCACTCCTCTTATAAAAGCCTCTCTTCTCTGCATATACTCCAAGTTCCCATCCCATCTTGAAGAATTATTTTCCATGTCATTCCTTTTCCTCCTGGTGTCAGTATTCCTCTGATGGATCTCTTTAACAATGCCTATGTCAAATACTCATCTTAAAACAAATTTCCTGGAGCTAGGATGTAGTTCTCTGGTAAAGCACTTGCCAAACCTTCAGGAGGCCTTGGGTGCAGCCCTCAGTATGCCAACCGAAGAGGAAAAAAGTTTCCTCCATTCCAAATTCTCCTTCATATTTCTCCATTTTACTCATTTCCCACTAGGGAGAAACTTGAAATGCCTATCTAAGGAGAATCTGGTTTTCTTCATTTCTCAGTCTCTTCTCTCACCTGCGTCCCTCACCTGCCATGCTATGGAGTGTTGCTATTGTTTAGACGCCTAGCGACTCACCTCCTCCAAGTCCCCCGTCTGATCTTAAGCATCAGCAGTATGTACATGACTGACCGAACAATTGATCCTTACATCATTTTTCTATTTTGGTTTTTGTGAACGTCATTCTCTCTTCATTTTCCTCTCACCTCCCTAACTTTTCCAACTGTGTTTCTTTGCTTATTCAGTCTCTTCTACTAGAATCTAAATGGAAGCAGCCCCAGTCTCTTTATTCCCTGCTGTCCAAAACAATATCCACTAATGTTACTAATCTTGACTATCAAGCTGATAACATCTACAGTCACTTAGGAGACAAGCTTTCTGGCCTGACAGTGAGTGAGTTTCTGCATTAGGTTGGTTGAGGTGGGAAGACCCACGCTGAGTGTGGATGGCACCGTTTCACGTGCTGGGCCCCAGACTCAATGACAAAGAGAAAACAAGTTAAGAACGAGCATTCCTTTCTCTCCAGTTCTTGACTGTAAGTTTAATGCAGCCAGCTGCTGCACACTCCTGAATTATGTCTTTCCCACCATGATGAACTGTACCTTCAAACAGAAGAAACTCTTTCTTCCTTAAGTCGCTTTTGTCAGGTATTTTGTGACAGCAATGAGAAAAATAACTAACGCAACTAGCCACGTGTGTCTATTTAAAATTTAAATAATGAAAATGAAACAAAATTAAAATACAGTTCCTCAGCTGCACTACGTATATTTCCGGTGCCTCATAGGCACATGTGAATAGTGTACAACAAAGGGATAATTTCCATCATCACACAAAGCTCTACTGGACAGGACTGACTGACACTCTCCGGTGATCTTACCCAGCGCCAGGCCTTATAATACTGCTTATATGCTAATGAGTTCTTAATTTATATCTTTAGACCTGACCCAAGCTTCAGACCTGTACATAAAACTGCCTATTTATTATATGTTATTGGCTGTCTTAACAGGCTATCTGAACTCACGCCCAAAATGGAAGACTTCATTTTCATCCTCTTCCCCTTCTGCATCTTCTCCACTGGATGACTCCCAAAATCTTGAAGCCAAAAATCTAGTGTTATTCTGATTCCTCTTTTTTCTTCATCCTTAATATCTAAATCAATTAGCAGGTTTTACTGACATCACACATAAAATATATTTCAAATCTGTCCTGATCTACCTCCACTGTTCTCTTCTCTAGTCCAAGATTCTTACCTGGGCTACTGTTCTGCTTATATGACATGTCCTGTCCCTAAAATAGTATGTAACACTTCTCAGATGCTTATTAAATACATTTAATAAATTTGCATATGTAATCCTACAGAAAAATTCCAACTTTCTAATTACTTAAAAAATGTGTGAATAATAGATATTTGTCACAGAAACTTGTTTACAAACAGCAATCCAGACACTACTACCGCCTAGTCAACAAACCGCCTTCTTCAACTTCTGTCCTCCAGCACCCCTCGTCTGTCCATACAATGCTTATTACCATAACAGAATTCTAGGTCATCCTCCATTCCTACCTCCACCAGCTTCTAGATCTCTTTCCTTTTATGTATGGGTTAAGTGGAATAAGTATGGCTTTAAAAAATGACAAAAAGTCAGAAAAGATATCCTTTCCTGAATAAAGACCTAATAACGATAACAGCCTCTCCTTGGACTCTGGCAATTGCCCTACATAGTTGTAATTTCTGGGATTACTAATATCTTCTTCTAAGTGTAAAGAGTCTTAGGATGAGCCATTTTGAAGAATGATAGGGAAAGCTGATGAATGAAAGAAAACAATATTTTGTCACATTCTTGAGCCATTTTTCATGTGGGGTGTGTGTGTGTGTGTGTGTGTGTGTGTGTGTGTGTGTGTGTAGATCTATGTGCCTGTGTGTATGGGTGCACGTGTGTGAATCAGAAGTCAATGTCAGGTGTCTTCTTCAATTTCTTCTCCACCTTATTTCTTGAGACAGTCTCTTATTGAACCTGGAATTCACTGATCAACTAGACAGGTTGGCTAGCAAGCCCAGGAAATCCTCCACCATGCTTGAGTTTTCTGTGGCTGAGGATTCAAGCTCAGGTTCCCATGCTTGCTTTCCCAGCTAGCACTCCACTCCCTGGACCAGCTCCCCAGCTCCTGAGCTGTCTAGCACATGGCACCAGGGGCCTTTCTGCCCCTTGTTTCTAAATATACATTTTTAAATTCAGGGAATTCTGATTGAATCAAAATTTGACCTATGCACCTACAACTATGAACTTTCTCCACAACTCAGCAACCTCAGGCAAACTGTTTAACTTTTATATGATCTATTTATTTGTTTTTAAAGAAAGAAATATCTATTTTGAACTTATTGTTAAGAATGGGTTTAGAGGGATTGATGAAAAACTCCAAAGGCAAAGTGCTGTGAGGTTTATGAACCAGAAAAGGATATGCTCAGGAAGTCTCCTGAATCCTCTGGCTGACTCGAGAATCAACACACTGGTTTTCTAAGAGAACCCCAGCAGCCTCCCTGGAAATTCTGATTCAGTAGCTTGTTAGTATACTCAGGGAGTCTGCACTTCAAAAAGCACTCTAGGTTCCAGGTAAATGTGAACATCATCCAAGCTTTGATTTAGCAAAGGAGTGTATGATGTAGTCTTCTTATGCAGCACAAGTTAGGATTTCTGGTTTGTAATTCTAGACCTGACACTATTCCACTTGGGTGAGTTGCTGTACCTTTCTGGACCTGACTCATTGGTTCGCCTGCCCTTTCTAGCCTACCACCCTATAGGGATCTGAGGGAAAATCACATACGGAGTCAAGCAGTTTCTCTAGCTATAGGAATTCTATGTTGCTGTAATGTGGATTGAGTAGATATGAACACAGCTATTGGAGACGTTGGCAGACCATCTTTTCACACCAGACATAAAACCAAGGATGCCTTGTGATAAAGTTGACTACTAATTGCAGGCCAATCTTGCCCTCTCTAGCTTGCAACAGCCAACTAACTCCTCTCAGGAACATGGTGTATCTTGAACCAGGCGATCCTGATTCTGATCAAAGTTTGAGATCTGGGGAATTGCCTAAGAATATGAGTGTTGAGAAAGAGTGGATTTGAGTGTTTTCCCCCCAGGATACCTCGGACTGGAAAACATTTTCAGCCCTGTCTGTGAAACAGAAGTCTTTCCCTTTCAAGATGGGATGGAGGAAGAGAAGAATGAGGCCATGAGCCTTAGCAAAAGCTGGTGAAGCTGAAGCACCTTGTTACTTGGGAGCTTTGGGATATTTCCGGCACCCAGTTGGCCTGACCTGTCACTGATGGGAATCAAATCTTTCAGGGCTTAACTTCCAAATTTCAGTTTAGGACTGAACAGTCTTGACAGAAAATCAGGGAAGGCAGCCACTAAAGTTGGGAGAGACCTGCTTCCTGCTCCAGGGATTAGCCCCGCCCAGCGCGGACAAGCCCCGCCCTCAGAGACCTTCGTTCCTCTGTTTTTTCTTTCTTTTAGCTCAATTCCCGCTCAACACAGACAAGCCCCACCCACAGGCGCGTCACTCGCGTCTTCTTCCCAGCGCCGCACTTGTGAACTTTGACCGCCGGCGCAGGAAACACTACGCATGCGCCTTCCGTATGCATGTTGTGCGTTCTGATTCTGGCTGCGGCGGGAGCCGTGGTTGTGGTGTTTGTCTTGAGACTATGGACAGTGCTCCGGTCCCAGGACGCCACGCCTCGGGAGTCCCTCTGTGTCTTGATAGTGGCTGGGTCAGGTAAGTGTCTGGGCGGTGACTGCGGGGCGTGGGTCCGTCACTACAAACCCCAGAGTCCACCGCGACTCTCTGTGGTCTTCTTAGCGCCTTTTGGAGCGTTGCATGCTGAGATTTGTAGTTTCCCTGCGTTCCCGGAACAGGTCAGCCCAGTCAGGGAAAAGCGTTGGTGTGCTGGTGCGACCCAGCCGCCTTGGCATTTGGACGCGTTAAGTAATCTACACTTGTCTGTAATTAAGCCCCTGTCTATGTACAGCTTTCTAACAAATAATTAGAGAGCGAGAAGGCTGAAGCCTTTTGATGTTAATGTGCCGTAACTCTGTTTGGCTGCTGTGCGTTATTAATCTCGGCCTTTTGTGTTAGGAAACAGGAGTATCCCACTGTAAATGAGGCAGAGTGAGTTGTAGCATTTATACATGTGTGACGTCTTCGAGGATAAAAACATCGACACTCCATAGAACAATACCTGCAGAGTGACATAAGAGTGAAAAACTGATCGATCGGGTAAACCTAAATCCACCAGCTCTGCAGGCACTAAAGTTTTAGATGAACAGTTTTAAAGGTGGATAGTCACACACGGCTTACCTTTTCAGAAATACTTCCTTGTTTGAACATCATAGGTGTACTTACAACAACCTGAAGTAAATCCTTCACACCAAGGCTATCTGGAATACATAGGCATGGTCTGTTGCTCTAGGAAGAATAAAACACAACATTAAATCAAGCCCAAACAGAAAACGATGCAATCAAGAGACACAGTAAACTTGATTGTATAAAGCTGCCTTTGCAACAGGACTTACCAGTTGACAGTAAGCTTTTAAAAAAGAACGCTCTAATAATAAAAAGCAAATACATAAACCAATATATTATCATTATCAAACACCGCACATAATTGTGTATGTTGCGCATCATGTGAAAGGCAGTACTATAAGTTTGTTTATGTCAGTACCACAAACAGGTATTACCTTGGGCTACTACATTATGATGGTTGTGGTGTTACTAGGTAATAAGAATTGTTCAGTTCCTTTTAAATTTCATGTGACCAGTGTCATACATACTGTCATTGACCAAAACATCATTGTGTGATGAATGAGTATACACACACATAGAGAATAATATTTATAAGCAGATGTGCCAAACTTGTGTTCAAGTATACATGCTCTATACAAACTCTCTCTCTCTCTCTCTCTCTCTCTCTCTCTCTCTCTCTCTCTCTCTGTCTCTGTCTCTGTCTCTGTCTCTCTCGTCCCAGCTTGCCTAAAACTCACTCTGTAGAAAACATTTTTGTTTATTTATTTTTTATTTTCTGTGTATGAGTGTTTTGCTGCCTGAAATGAGTGCTGAAAACCCAACTCTAGTCCTCTGAAAGAGCAACAAGCACTCTTAACTACTGAGCCGTCCCTCCAGCGTGCCCTCATAATTTGATAAAAGAGTAAGTGGCCTCTTGGTGACAGAGTCAGTCATTTTCATTACTCCATTGAGTAACTAGGTTAAATTTTCAATGAATGTATTAAATGAGTGTTTCCTTCAAAAAAAAAGAAAAGAAAAAAGACTGTTAAAGCCGGTATACTGAAGTTTTCATTTCATTGTAGATATCAGGTTTTATCCTTAATTGTTCCAACTGTGAAAACAAGTACCTACTTTGCAAACTACAACACTTTTTCAAGGCCCCAGATGAAAATAGTAAAATGAGTATAAGGCAGATGTGTAAATGATATACCCCGGTGGAGAAAGGGTGTCAAGTTATAAAGTCACTGTGTGAATCTAATTCCTGAAGTTCACACTCAATCTACACTACATTTCCTTCTATATATAATTCCTTCTAGAACTTGGAATTTTTTTTTCTACCATTAAAAAGTGTACTGAGGGAAATAAAAGAGCTGGGTCAGGGGAAGCTTCCTAGGTAATGGGAACAGCATAGCCAAAGGTGAGGATGTGATTAATACACAAGACGGACATAAAGAATGTTGAGGAGATCAACCTGGCTGAATCACAGAGCTTGTGAAATAAAACTAAAATAGTTGTCATAGAACTCCTTGACAAGAAGGAGTTTGCTTGTTCAGCTTAGTTTGTGGTAGATTTTCCTTTATTGTGGTGTGATGATCATGGTAACATGCATGAAAAGAAACTTGGTCGAACACACAAGTTGGTGCACTATATGCATGGGTTCTATATCTTTAGATCCAGAATTCTGAAAAGAAAGTTAAAAAATTTGAGATGGCGTGATTTTACAAACTGAATTTGGACTTGTTTGGTGAGGCTGGTGAACGTTCGAAGACCTCCGTGTCCTGAAACCGCTGTTAGGAGCTGAGTTTAAAGCGAGCAGTCTCCCTTCAGCAAACCTAGACTCACAGGTCAGCGTCGGTTAACTGGCTTCCCTGCGCAGAACCTCAGGGTCTTGTCTTCATCCTGCTCCCGTCCTCACGTCGCCTTTCCCCTCTTCCTGCTCTCCCCAGTGCTTCATAGAAACAGCTCAGATCTTGCTGTGGTGTCATGCTCTAGCAGAGCCGTCCTGCCCTGCTCAGTCCCCGACTTGCAGACATCCATCATCTTCACATCTCAGGTCTTAGCTTTTACCAAGGCTCATCCTCATTTTGAGGGCACTTATTTTTCAGAACCATGTGCTTGTCCTCTCATTTTAGTGGAATTTTTTTTTTTTTTTTTTTGGCCTGTCTTACATCTTCTTTATCTTTATGCCTTGCCCTTTCCCACCAGTTTTCATGATTGCAGGAGCCATGTCTTACACTTCTGTGTGCTTTCCTCAATACCTACTGCTAGTGTCAATTTTAAACATATCTTATCCTATAAGATAATATAAAAATATTATTTACATAAAGTATTATTTATACAAGGGCCTAGGTTTTTAAGTGTTCTTGTGTCTGGAGAAATTTTCAATTACAGTGATTTCCCACCTGTGAAAACATGGCTTTGTTATAACATGGTCAAATGAATATGCCCATTGTAGGTTTGTTTCTTTTTCTTTTAGTTTCCTGACACAGGATCTTCCTGTAGCCCCAGCTGACCTGAAACTTACTATGTAGATCAGTCTAGCTTTGATCTCACAAAAATCTGCCTGATTCTGCTTCCCAAGTGCTGGGTTTAAAGCATCATCACACCCAGCAGGTTTCTTTTTTTAAAAATATTTAAGTTTTATTATTTATAATTATGTGTATGCATGTATGTTTGGGGGCTATGTGCATGTGTGCCCTTGAAGACATTGGGTCCCCAGCAGCTGGAGTTACAGGAATGTGAGTGTTATGAACTAATTTGGGTCCTCTGCAAGAGCAGTATGCACTCTTAGCTGCTGAACCACCTCTCTAGCCCCCATTATAATTTTTTAAAAAATAAAGCTTTAAAATTTATTTTTATGTGTATGAGTGTTTTTCTTGTATGTATGTAAATGCACCACATGTGTACGATGGAAGGTTGGAAGAGGGTTTTGGATTCCCTGGAACTGGAGTTACTAGTGGTTGTTAGCTGCTGTGTGGGTGCTAGGAACTTGGGTCCATTGCTTTTAACCACTGAGCCATCTCTCCAGCCCCCATTGTGAGTTTTGTTTTGTTTTTTTGAGACTTAAGCTCCCAGTAGTCCTAGTTGGCCTGAAGCTTGCTATGTAGACCAGGCTGCCCTCAAACTCACAAAGATCGGCCTGCCTCTGCCTCCTGAGTGCTGGAATTAGAAGTTTGTGCCACCACCTGCCCAGCCTGTTGTAGGCTTCTTGATCTTAGGCCTTGTGATATTTTTTCTAGGTGGACATACCACCGAGATCCTGAGGCTTGTTGGAAGCTTGTCAGGTGCTTACTCACCTAGACATTACGTCATTGCTGACTCTGATGTGATGAGTGCCAATAAAATTAATTCTTTTGAGCTCACTCGAGCTGATAGAGACTCTAATACCGAGGTAAGTGATCATTTCTATGTTACAAGTTGTACATTGAATTTGTCTCTGAAAATATTTCTGTGCCCTGCTTACAGTAGGCAATAAAATGTGTATATCCTTGTGGTTTTAATTAGAATGTCCCCCATAGGCTCCAAGTATTTGGACATTTTGTCCCCAGTTGGTAGGTGTGGCCATGCTGGAGAAAGCCTGTCACTGGGGGCGGGGCTTTGAGAGTTAGTTAAGCCTTGTCAGATTTCCAGTCACTCTCTGCTTCCTGTGCCTGCTTGTAGATGTGAGCCCTTAGCTTCTGATTCTATCCCTGCCATGATGGACTCTGATTCTCCTGAATGGAGCCATAAGCTAAATAAACTCTTCTTTTTATAAATTCCCTTGGTCATGTTGTTTTATCACAGCAACAAAAAGGTAACTAATACAATCTTTTAAAGAATAAGAATTTCTTTTAAATAAACTTTTTGTCTTTTTGAGACAGGGTCTCCCAGTAGCTCCAGCTGGCCTGGAACTTGCTCTGTAGACCAGGCTGGCCTTAAACTTACACAGATCCGCCTGCCTCTGCCTCCCAAGTGCTGGGATTAAAGGCGTCTGCCACCACTCCTGACCTATTAAATAAGTTTTAAAAATTAAAAATGGCTTATAGTTTCTTATATTCTCTTTTATTCTATTAGAGAAAAACAGTTTTTCATTGAATTCCAGCTGTGACAATTGTTTGATTTATAGTTACATATGAAGCATTCAGTAATATGCTTGACTGTTTATTAAATTTCTTTATTACTATGTTAAATTTATTGCTATTTTGATTTATCTGTGACTGCTTCTCACCCTTTAAATCATGTATCTACCTTTAGAATTATTTCTCTATCTACCATTGCTATAGACATTTTAAATCATAAGATGAATAGTAACCTCTGTTTAGTTTATCCCTTTAGTTAATCTCAATAGCAGAATGGCTTTAACTCAGTAGTTTACATGGGACAGAAGAGCTATTAAGTTCAGTCACTACTAGCAGGAATGAAAACATCTGTCACTTATAACTTGCATATATTTTTCTAGGCAGGTGTCTTTTCATCTGCTGGGTTACTTAATCCAGAACAGGGGTTGATTAATTAAAACAGAATATTTAATATTAAGATATTGGTTCACTTAGTATTTTTGATCTTATGAGTCCATGGGTGCTTGGTGAGCATCCAAGATCAAGCATGACTAGGCTGACAGAAGTTTTTGCCTTTACCATTGTCAGACCTGAGTTCTGACATATTTGATGTATCCCAGAGGCATGAAAACTTATACAATTAGTTTGTAGTATATTTTTAAGCAATTTTATTCTTCTGATTCCCCTGTTTAAGCTGTTTTGCCACTAGGTGTCGCAATTGAGTTTTTCAAGTGGAAGAGGTCTAATTCCCCTGTTTAAGCTGTTCTGCCACTAGATGTCGCCGGAGTTTTTCTCCAGTGGAAGAGGCCACCGCTCCTTTGGAGCAGTCAGGCCCAGCCTGCTTACCTCCTTTACTGCAGTTTTCCCCAGGCGGTGTGCAATCTGTGAAAACAGGCTTCTCCACCGGTGCCCACGGCTATGCAACCCGAGGCTTTTCCACCCGCACACCAGCCCACATACTACGGTGCCAGAGGGCCGCGGCTGTGTGCCCTGGCTGCCTGCACCCACGCCCTGTGCGGTGCCCCCGCCGCCAATGCCATCTCGGGAGGTCTGGGTGCAGGGAACAGCCGCCTCAGCTTTACATGAACCAACTTGCTTCTCCACCCTCGGGGGCATCAGGGTATCCCGTGTCTGGAGGCCCTGGTCCGGACATTGTTCTCAGAGCACTGGTGGGGTAAAGCCCTAGGCGCTGCTCCTTCCCCGCATGGACTTCCTGGGCGGGCCAAATTAACCCTACTAGGTGGCACCCCTTCCTTAGGTTTGCTGACACTGGCCCTATATGCCTCTGCCTGCGTGTGGTCCTGGGCCCTTTGTTCTCCCCAGCCGCCAGCTTGAGGCTGGTGGCGCAGTTCCCTAAGGAGCTGCGTATAAAATCCACGGAGGGGGTCTCTCTCCCTGTGTGGAGTTCCCTGGCAGGAGCTAGCTTCTCTACTCCCAGGTTTGCGCACTAAACAGATTTGCTGCTATAATCCAGGGGGCCAGAGCGTTAACGTCCCCCCAGACCTCTGCTGTGGCTGTATCAGAAAATTTAAGGCCCCTGCTCTTTAGCATTAGCCTTAGGGCTTTTAGGGCCGGCTCCTCCTTTGAGGGAGTTTGAGTTGCCCATCATAGGGCCTCACCCGATTGGAAGGTCTCGGGGCGCCTACCTTCTTCCAAGTTGCCCCCAGCGGGGAGGGTCCTGAGGAGTATCACGTCGGGGTCACCAATTCTGTCGTGCCCCCTCCTGGCTGACACAATGGGCGTGGCAGATATGGGTCAGTGTTCCTCTTCCTCCTTGTGATTACTCCTGTCCCTGGCTGCGGGGGGGGGGGGGGGGGTGCTCAGAAGAGATCGGGTGCATGGCTTACCCCAACCCAGATCCCCAGCGCTACACAGCGGAGATCCTAAAGGCGAAACGGGACCCTCTTCGGGCCAAGAAGAGTAACAGCCAGCCTCTTCTGGTGTTGCAGCTCTTTATGGGGTCACAGCTCTTCTTCCAGGCAGCAGGGAAATCGCTTTACAGTGCTCAAGCATGCTCTTATATACAGTTCTCTCCCCAATCAGGCATACTTACCTATTTCTTAACAGCCTATTATATCTTGTTATTTTCAAGCCTTGTATAGCATAAGTGTGGGTTGTTACATGTGTGGTTACATGGGCATTTACACGGGCAAGCAAACCTACCAGTCACTACAGAGGAGAAAGAATGCCTTATTGGCATACAGGGGAGGGGAGTTCTGCATAAGTTTCATTTCTTTGTAAGTTCCCCATTTCCCAGAATCCTTGTTTATCTCTTGGTGCCCTCTGGTTTGGTTTCACTTCCACTAGGCGCCATTTTAGATGAGCCCAATACCTGACTTCCTAAGTTATTAATGTGTATTTTCTTTCTTTGGAAGACATACGCATTTGGAGGCTCTAGTTTTCATTTAACACATGTATTGAATATGCCCCTCCATTTCTTCACTGTGTATTCTTTTATTTGCTGTTAAATTTTATGACTTAATGAAACAATTAGAGGATTTCTGTGTACTTAGATCATAACACTGTAGAGCCAGTAAGTTGAATTTGATTCACATTGATAAGAAAGCCAAAGACTTGGGGTTTTTTAAAGTGCCATTATTTTTCTTTTTTATTAAAATTTTTCAACTTATTTTTAAGTGTGTGTATGTGTGTGCCTGTGTGTGTATGCATGTGAGTGCAAATGCCTGTGGAAGCCAGAGGTATCGAATCCCCAGAAACTAGAGTTACAGGCAGCTCCTGGTTGCTGGGAATTACGTTTGGATCCTCTGGAAGAGCAAGCAGTACGTGCTCTTAATTGCTGAATTATTTCTCCAGCCCATGCCATTATTTTTTATTATCAAAGTGGTACCACAGTATAGAATGAGCATTGTATATGACATCTTTCGTCTGTCATTTAATTTCCTGCTGGGGCAATATAACCACTGTTGGAGAGAAAAGATTCTATCCCATTCTGAAGGAATCTCTGTTCATGAATCTAACACTGGAAAAAAGATGTAGGAAATAGCTTCCGTTTGTGCTAGTTAGTCCTGTGTACTATGCCTCCCCTCCCCGTGTGCCCCGTGTGTGTGTCTGTGTGTGTAGGGCAGTATATGGGGAGGAACCTTCCCATTGAGTCCTGTTAAATGAGAGGTTCCACCTCTGGCTTTTTCCTGCAGTATACCTTAGGAGCTTCTACACAGCTATAGCCCCTGACACCCGTCTTTTCTATCTTCTTTAGAGCTCACTAGTCTAGGAAAAGGAAAAGTCTTACTGAACAAATCTGTATTGATTAGACCTTGGCTGGAAAAGCCCATCTGAGCCCAAATACTGAATAGTCTAAACTTACACTGTCAGTTTAGTAACTGTTTTTCACATGTGACTATTCATATTTTAATTTAAATTAATTAAAATGAAATGAAATGTAAAGCTTCATCCTTCAATTGCAGTAGTCACATTTCTAATAATACTCAGTAGCTACATGAGGCTAGCAGCTCAGGAGGGAATAGAACATTTTCATAATTACAGAAAGTTCTATCAGATTCAGACTTTCATGTATAATTATAAGCTGAAAATGAAACACGACCAGACATTATGAAGAGAATCAAGAGGTTCAAAACTGAGATCTCCTGCCTAAGTTAATACAACATAAAAGCACAAAATAATTTTTCACTTCATACTATTACAGAAATTCAAGTTATATTCCATTAATTAAACAAGAATAGTCTGCTTTGCAAAAGAAACAATCTAGAAACAAGTTTCCTTGGAAATTAACAAAAAAGATTATTGCAATTAAAATTCCTAGTTAATAATGATCAGGTTAAATATAGCTGAGCATGTTAGTAGATGACAGTTGAACCCTGTTTGCACCTTTCCGACCCCCCCCCCCCCCCGGGCTTCATACATTCTGTCATGCACTCTGCAGTCTCTTATTCTTTTCATGTTTACATTTTCCTTTAGGGCTCCAAAATTCTATTTTCTTGTAGGACTTCAAAGTCAGAGATATTCTGTGTAATTTTCTAAAAGTTTAACATTTTCATTTGTCCGTAGTCCATCTGAAATAGATTTCTCGTGTATAATGTTTGAAAGGGATCTAATTTCCATGTGATAAAAGAGCTGTCCCTTCCCAGTGTCACTCAGTCACCAGTCCTTTTCCTGAGGCTGCATTGTTTCCATGTATGCCAAAGTCTGTACTGAGCCAGAACTAAACTCCATTAGTAGGCTAATATAGGTATATAGAAAATAGTGATGTATATCATCGTTCTTTCCTTTTTACATTTTTTTTTAATTAGCATTGACATGAACACCAAGCCATTGTTGGTAATTTCATTTGAATTAAATTGAATATATCAGTTTGGGGAGAATTTAATATCTAGATAATGATGTCTTCCATCCTGAAACAGCATGTACCCATTATTTATCAATAATATTTTCTAATTGTCTTTGTAAGCTCTTGTGTGGTTTTCATTGTGCCTATTTATAGGTCCTATCTATTTTTTATATTAACATTTATGTTAGACTTTTTAAATGATGTTTACTTTTTGACATAAATAAAAAATACAGTTGATTTGGGGTGTTTGATTGAGATGTGTTCTCATTAAGTTTCTCAGACTGGCCTTGACCGCAAGACCTCTTACCTCAGCCTCCTGAGTGCTGGAATTATAGATACGCAGTTAGTTTCCATATAGTTTATTATATAAATTTTATTCTTTAGTAGCAACCTGGGAAAGAGATATTCATACCAGAACTCAGAGCAAGGTAGAGATCCAAAAATATCTGTTCTTTGCTAAACTTGTTTGAATATAAAGGATCTAACAGAGCTAATGCATACCAGAACCACTCCAACACTGGCCACAGTTTATCTCTGTGTCCAGGTGCTAGTCACACTGGCTGGAAACTGACTTTTCCTCATCCACGGTCCTATTTCCAGGGCTTTCATGGCTTCCTTTCTCTTTGGCACTAATAATTCCTTTTGGTCATGGGTAGAAAGCTTGTACCAGTAGGAACCAAAAGCCACGAACTCAGTGAGGTCAGAGGAGTCCAGAGTCTTTAGCCCAAGCCTTGCTCACTTGTTCAATGTAAGGGATTCAAGATCCCCATTGGCCAGCCAGGGATTCCGTGAGTCACATCCGGCCTTGGAACGTCTCTGGATTTTTCAGGTCTTAGGAAATTTTTACACATGGAGGGATCAGGAACATTCCCATCTGAAGTCTCTCTCAACTAACCACTTTCCAGGCAAGACCAAGTTAGGTTTACATGTACAGCACACAGCCAGAGTAGAGGAAGGCAAGCACCTCTATATAGTTGTAAGAACTATCTTGCTACACACTAATTAATCTTGATAATTTGCTTATATAGTTATCTATGCAAATAATCTCATCTGTAGGTAGAAACTATTCTGATTCTTTCCAATCCTTACACCTTTTTTTCTTTACCTATTTTATTTTGCTTTTGTAACTTCCAGAATGGTAATAAATAAAAGCGTATAAGAGTCATTTTTGTGTATTCTGATTTAAAAATAATTTTTAATATTTAAAATTCAAATATTTTCAGATCTACAAAAGGAGTATTTATTTCTTTGATAGAGGTACTTCTTTGAGAAAGTGGTATCTGAGCTCAGGTCTGCAGAAAGAGTAAGGAGTCAAGCTAGTGGTCTGCAGAAAGAAAACAGTACTCTGGGCATGTTAATTGTTTCCATTTCTCTCCTTTTCTCCTTAATAAAATGTCTACTTGCCTTTTGTGCCCTTCACCAAAACTTACCAAAATTCCCAGTGATCTTACCAAAGGGCAATATTATGACAACTTAAAAATCCTAATTTTGCTGGGCATAGTGGCTCATGCCGGGCATGGTGGCGCATGCCTTTAATCCCAGCACTTAGGAGGCAGAAGCAGGCGGATCTCTGTGACTTCAAGGCCAGTCTGGTCAATGTAGTGAGCTGCAGACGAGCCAGGGATATACAGCAAGACCCTATCTCAAAAACAACAACAGTAACAAAAACCTTAGTTTTAAAATCAGACAGTGCCACAACTCATGAAATGTAGTGAGTGTTCCCTCTTCTAATGCATATTTATTTTGGAAATATATATAAATATATATATATTATTTATTTTGTTATTTTATGTATAAGTGTACCATGTGTAGGCAGTACCTGTGGAGACCAGAAGAGGATCTAGGATCCCCAATCCCAGCTACTCAGGAGTCTAAGGCAAGAGGATTGCAAGTTCAAGGCCAGCCTAAGCAACAAAGTGAGACTTTATCTCAAAATTTTAAAAAATTTTTAAAAGAATAAAAGTAAAAAAAGGCTGCGTATGTAGATCAGTGGTAGAGCACTTAGCTAACATATGCAAAGTCCTGGGTTCAATCCTCAGTATTGCTAAAAAGAAAAAGAAAATGTTTAAATCTGAAAACATTTTTTTTTTTTTTTTACATTTGATACAGGTTCTCTCTGTAGCCCCAGCTGGCCTGGAAATATGTAGACCAAGCTAGCCTCAATTTCACAGAGATCCACCTGCCTCTGCCTCCCTAATGCTGGGATTACCATGCCCGGCTTCTGAAGGTATCTTTTTAACCATCGAGTTTGGTGCCTATGCATTTTGATTGGCACAATATCAGATTTATGTCTGCTGTTTCATTCTCTACTTGCTTCTTGTTCTTTTCTTGGGACCCCCCTCCCCCTTGTAGTTCTTGGATTAATTGAGATTCCTTTATTCTCTTTCTTCCCTTTTGGGACAGAAATTATTTATTCTCTTAGAAAATATCCTTAAACTGCTAACATGGATGCCCGATTGAAGGTTAAGAAAAATCTCCAACCTCTTTTAAAAAGGCCTTAACCTGTGCCTGTACTCTGCTGAATCACATATGGGTTTTTGGTATTTTTGTTGTATCCGGTTTTTGCTTGTTTTTGAGACAGAACATTGCCATCCCAGTTCAAGCCGAGCTCTTGCCTTGTTTTTTATCACTCAGATTAACTGTCATTATCATTGTCACATAGTCAGAGCTTAATTTAGGTTCATGTTTATGTAGCACTTTCATTGTTCACATTTACTTCCTTTTTTTGTGTGTAGCAGGGTCTTACCATGTAGCACTGGCTTGGAACTTGCTGTGTAGAGCAGACTGGCCTCCCAGAGACCACACTGCCTGTGTCTCCCAAGTGCTGAGGCTAGCTTCTTATAATTTATTACTTCCTCTTGAGAGAAATATTTACTTAATTCTTCATGGAAGGTCTATAAATGATTGTTATCCCTATGGTTTTTGTTTCTGCATATATATACCTTGTTTCTGCCCTTCTGGCTTTGCTGTGTTCTGCATGTGGAATTCTAGGTTTAATTTCTTCCCTTCATGATACGAATTTAGCATTCATGCACTTATCAAACAAATATTTTTTGAATACATACCGTATGCCACCTGTCTGTACAGTAGGAAATGAAATAAAATCTCTGCTCTCTGGAGCCTTCCTTCTAACGGGGAGGCTAGTAAACAAGATAATTAAGTTTGTAATATGTAGTGAAACTTTACTAAGAAGAATAAAGCAAGGAAAGGAAATGGGGAGTTTGAGGAAGATGAGAGATGGTTTAATTTAGATAGAATGATCAGGAAAGGTGGTGTTAGGGAGTTGAACTATGAAACCCGAGGAAAGAGAACTCAGAGAGGAAGCCCGAGCTGCAAAGCAGACCCAGAGGAGAGGCTGTATGTACCTGGGGTGCTCTGAAGCAGCGAAGAAGTCAGTGTGGACAAAGCAAAGAAAATGCAGAGCCAAGTAGATGAGGTCCTTGCAATTGGGCGAGGATGAAGGGGGTCAGACCTTCTCTGATTTTGAGGTCCATGGTGAGGCTCAGTTTTTCCTAGTTAAGTGAGATTCAGAGCCCCTTCGTTTAGGCACAAGAATGACATGACCTGGCATACGCTTGAGCAGGATTGCTTTGCTGAATGCAGTAAGAAAGAGAAGGGCAGAACTGAAGAGTTTAGAGGCTATTGCAGTATCCAGATGAGCATAATGACTTGGACCAACCTGGTCCAAGGATGGCAACCCTGGGGTCGGGGGAGCAGTCTGATTCTGGACATGTTTTGAAGATAGAGCTAGTAGGATTTACTAGAAGGTAAGATCTGACTGTAAGAGAGGAAAAGAAGGAGTAGAAGATGACACTTAGGTTTTGGGCCAGAGCATCAGGCTGCACGGAATTCTCGTTTGTTCTCCAGGGAAAGCTTAAAGTGGGGAGAGGAGGCCTGAGTTAGGACATCTGTCATGGTGGTGATGGTGATGTGGAGTATGCAGCTGAACTGATGAGTCGGAGGTTGAAGAGCGAAGTCTCTTCTAGAGTATAACTTGTGGAGTCATCTTTGTAAAGATTACTGTAGTTAAAAGAACTGTATCTGGTTCCCCAGGACTGACTGACAGAGAAAACTGAAGAGGACCAGGAACTGGGCCCCAGGACACTGTAAAAACAGGGGCACTGATTTGGAGGAAATAGATATCAGCTGTCAATTATTGTTCCTTTGTGGACCTCTCTGCCAAGACTTTGGGAGCACTACAACCCCAGCTCTAGGTTTCTGGTGTAGTTACCTTGTTTCCCAAACCTCAGTGTCACAGAACTCTGCTCCCTTTTCATTTTCTTCCTATTTGGGAGAAGCAGACACTTCTCTTTCTACCTCTGTAGATAGAGAAAATAGTATTGTTATTCATTACTGCATTCTTTTCAGTTTTGTTTAGAAATTTATTGGGCATAATCTGCTTCAGTACAAAAAGTTATTTAAATAGTTATTTAAACTTTCTGCCCTGCTTTTCAACTTTAATTTTCTTTAAAACTCTCCAGATATCCTCTCAAATCACCTGTCTTTATGGATCACTTTAAAAAACAGAACCCCAATGGCCTGAATCCACTTTCCAAGAATCCCTCACATGTTTGGGAAGTGATTATTCAATACATATTTCTTTCTTCCATTTAGATAAGTGGCAAAATTTTATTGGTCATGCTGACAATGACTTTTTAACCTGTTGGTGCTGGTCATTGCTGCACTTGGGTCCTTGCTGTGTCCAGAAATAGACTTAGAAAAGCATCGGTGCCTTCATGGTGTAACGTGGCATTTACTATGGGAAGCTGGGCAGAATCTTATCCATATCTCTACAAGCCCTTCAGTAGCAAGTGTGCATCGATGGACAGGTGGTGCTGGTGAGAAGCACAACCCACATTTCCATGTAGGCGTGCTCTTCCCAGAAGCCGGAAGACGTAGCCCCCAGTTTCAGTTACTTAGAGTTAACGAAGTTACATGGGATGCTCCATTTGCTTCATCTTACTTTCATACAGAATTGTTCTGTGTGATGCCGGGCATGGTGGCTCATGCCTGTAATCTCATCTCTTGGGTAGCTGAGGTAGGTAGATTGCTGTGAGTTCAAGGCCAGCCTGGCTACAGTGGGGGACCCTGACTTTAAAAAATGAGCAGAAGGAAAAATATGCAGCATACTTTTAAGTTTTAAATTTTAACAATATTACTGATTAGTTAATGTTAGAGGAAACTTCATTCAAATTTCTCCTGATTCCTTCAGATTTTTTAAAATATTTATTTATTTATTTATTTGGTGTTTGTTGTGTATATGGGGAAGGAGATACTTGTGGAGGCAGAAATGTATCAGGTTCCCTGGAACTAGAGTTACAGGTGATTATGACATATGTGCTGAGAACTGAACTCTGATCCTTTGGAAGAGCAGCAAGCATTCTTACCTGCTGAGCCATCTCTCTAGCCCCCAGATTTCTTTTAATTGTATTACTTTTTTAGGTACTTTACTCAGTTTATAAGTATACATAGGTAAAGAGAAATTAATTTTGCATGTTTTTTAGTTCTGTTCAACTTAAGTTACTATCTTTTTTACAAGAAACACTTCCTTTAACAGCAGCTGAGATTAGAAAACTGAAAAGCTGCAAGCTTTGTGCACCTCCCCCAAAGGAATGTTTGGTTGCGAAATTACCTGTATGAGAAAATGTCTTCAAAATTCTTCTAAAGAAAAAGTAATTTCCATTGGGATTAGTTCTGAAGTAAAGAGTGAAGAAGTATCATTCAACAAAAATCAGATAGTATCCTTTCCAAATAGAACCAATTCCTAGAGCTATATGAAGATAAACGGTAACTCAGACTAGAGCTTTCTGCCTAGAAATCAGTAGTCTGCTCACTGGCCTGTATTTCAACAGGGCAGCTCACCCCACCCTCAGAGGCCGGGAAGGAAGGCGCTGTGGGTTTTGGTTCATCCTTTTATTTGCTTCTGAATGGGAGCCTTGTTTCCTAAGTGCCTCCCTTGACAACCGTTACTCCTTGTAGCTTCTGTCAGACCGGAGTTGACCCTGCAGATCGTGTGACTAAAGGAAAGAGCTGTGACACACAAATAAAATATTAAACTATGTTTAAAATTACGGAATGAAAAATGTCACACATAAAACAGCAATGGACGCTCTTGAGAACTGACTTGGAAGGTTGAAAAGAGGAGCCAAGCTTTTTTACTTTTAGATTTCTTACTACTCTAATTAGCCTTAGGGTGTTTTGCCAGGAAAGGCTGTGTATTTGCTCATTCTTTCAGAAAACACTGGGTGCTGGCTCTGCACAAACCACCTGGTAAGGACTGCAGCAAGTCTCTATCGATTATCGCCCAGAATTAACTCTGACACTGTGCTTTTTTGTTTCTTTATTCTCCTGTTCTTTCCGGATTTTATTATTCTTTGTTTCTTAATTTGAAAAGTGTAGAGAATAAAGATACAGTGAAATGTTAGCATTGGTGACCATTGTTCGGCCTACACTCTGGAGCTGATTGCCTGAATTGTCTGGAGTTCAATCTTGCCAGTGCTTATTTCTTCCTGTTACATGTGTGCATAGAACCAAGGATTAGGAATTACATGTATACTTATAATACATATACATCAAATCATATAGACCATATTGAGGGGTCTTGGGAGAGAGTGTGTGCTTTATGACTCAACCTATATATTATCTTCAACTTGTGTTATTTTTTAAACTATTTTTTTATTTTATGTGTATGAGTGCTTGCCTATATGTGTGTAAGTGCACCCTTGTCATACAGTGCCCTCAGAGGTCAGAAGAGGGTGTTAGAACCCCTGAAACTGGAGTTACAGATGGTTATTAGCCCCCATTTGGATGCTGGGAATCAAACTCAGGTCCTCAGCCAGTGCTCTTTGCTGCTGAGCCATCTCTCCAGCCCCCTTGTTTTTTGTTTTTGTTTTTTTACTGAGATAGAATCTCAGTATAAAACCCTGGCTGGCCTGGAGCTCACTTTGTAGACCAGGCTAGCCTTGAACTCACAGAGATTCACTTGCCTCTGTCTTCCAAGTGCTGGAATTAAAGGCATATGCCACCAGGTAACTTTTTCCTTGCATGATGATGCTGGTTTTCCATGTTGGTACATGTAAATCCACCTTTACTTTGCACTGAATGCCTAGTAATCTATGGTATTGACAAACCTTTATTTTATTATTGTTTTAAAATTTTCCCTAATTATTGCAGTAAACATTTTTATTGATACATACTCTGCAAGTATTCTTATGCATTCTCAAATTTTCTATAATGACTATGGGTGTTGCTTTGATTAGAAAAACAGTTAAGAAACAAATAAGTAGGAAGTTAAACAGCTTGCTGACGTTAAAGAGCCTGTCAGCCCTTTCCTCCCATTGCATTCTAGCAACCTGTTGATTGAATTCTTGTTTTGAAATACCCTGTGAGATTATGCAAGGCTAGAGACCAATGGAATCGATATCCCAGACTCATCTGTTCTGTCCTCTAAAGGAAACTGTTCATGTTAAATAATTTGCTTGAGCTGAGATACTGAGAGGACTGTTGCATGAAAATCTCATGTAGACTGTAGTTGTTTGTGACTGTTTGTATCCCATTCTTATCCATGGCTGCATAGAGCTAGCTTCCTAAAATACCTTATTGTGCAAATAATCCATTGTACTCATGTTTTCAGCTATTTTCAAGGAGCTAAAAGCAAGTGTCCATTAGAGGCACTCTTTAAAACCAGAAACAAAATGAAAACATCTGCCATTAGCTATACCACTTTTTGTTTTTACTCTTCACCTAAAATGAAACAAGAAGTAAAAATATTAAAAAAGAAAAATTAAATCTTGTATTATGTAAGTTGTTATATCCAGCAACAGTAGCAACAACAAAAACTCTAAAAGCTTATCACAAAGTATAAGTTTTAAAAGTGTTAAGTGAAAACTGAATATAGAGTGTGAAACTCTATAGCTGTTTTATATGCTAGCATTAACTCTTAGAAAAAATAATGATGATGGGGCCTGGAGAGATGGCTCAGTGATTAAGAACACTTGCTGTTCCTCCAAAGGACCAGGGTTCAAACCCACATGGTCGCTAACAGCTGTCCATAACTGCAGTTCCAGGGGCTCCAATGCATACGTAAGTGCACAACATGGGTACGCTTACATGTGCGCAGGCAGTATGCTCATCCACAAAGAATAAAATAATAGGATACGTTTGAAAAGTGTGTATGAGTGTTTTGTGTGTAATGAGTAAGTGCACTTGTGTTCTGCGTTGTCCACGGAGACCAGAAAAGGGTGTCATATCCCCTGGAACTAGAGTTATGGACCAGTCGGGAACCAAACCTGGGTCCTCTATAAGAGCAGCCAGTGCTCTTAACTGATGAGCCATTTCTCCAACCCCCTAAATTCTCATGTTTTTAAAAGTATTTTATTTAACAATAAATATTTGTCTGTTTGACAGGCATCGTGATGGTTAGCTGAGATTTACCTTTGAACAGAATAGACCTAAACCACCCCTGCTGTCAGGGAGCTTACTCGGCTTCAGTTGAGAAGACTGTCACAGTAAACATAATGTCTAGAAAAATCAGAAAGCTCATCAGAAAGGGATCAGTGAGTGCTGTGGGATTTGCACAGGGATGAGGGACTGGGGATTCTGACTGGGCAGAAAAATGAATTCAGTTGCACACTGGGCCTACAACCAGGTGGGGACACAGGTGTGTTTCAGCCATAGAGCACACGTCTGGGAAAGCCACAGAGGATGACATTCCTGGATGTTGTTGGAGTGGCAATCCAGATGAAGGGGGAACAGAATGAGAGGCTCTCCTGGGGATATTTGGAGGGTGTGTCAGGGGTCCAGAGGTTATTGCAAGAATGTCCTCTCTTACTCTGAGGAAGTTGGAAAGTCACTGGGAGATTTCTCTCAGAGATATGATAGTCTGGCTGCTGTTTTACACTCGTTGCTGTGTTGCAAGGCACAGAGGATGTCGCAGCTGTCCAGGCGGGAACACTCAGCTCGCGCTAGTAAAGGTCCGGGGAGGGGAAACGGTTGGATCTGCGTTAGTTTTTGTTTGTTTGCTTGGTTGATTTTCTTTTCTTTTCTTTTTTTTTTTTTTTTTTCCTGTATTTTTGAGACAAGGTCTCCTTGTAGCCCCAGCTGGCCAGGAACTCGCTATGTAGACCAGACTGGCCTGGAACTCACAAGAGCCTGCCTCTGCCTCCTGAGTGCTGGCATTAAAGGCATACTTTTCTTTGAAAGTAGAGTTAACAGAATTTCCCGGCAGATGTGATAGGAATTTGAAGAAAGAATCAAGCATGACTTGAGAGCTTTCAGTCTGAGGAGACGTGAGAATGGTGTTGCTTTGTCCTCACTGACCCTGACCTGGGGAAGTCTCAAGTGTCTTTGTTGTGCTTCATGTCACCCAAGCGCGTCAGCAGTCTCCACGTGTCTGGAAGACTGGGGCATCTCTGGGATTCAAAGGTGCTTCCCAAGTGTTCCTCGTGTTCATTTGGAGCTTCTGGACTCTACATGTTTGTTCATTCTCTCCCTCGTCTCTCCTCACCCCCTGTCACCTTCTTTCTAATCCTTCTTTTCCAGCAGCACATTCCTCCTGATTTCCATCCCTCCCCCAGAAAAGTTCTTTGGGCTTCAAAAATGGTTCCAGAAAGTCCCTCCAGTGAGTTGGTGAGGAATTTCTATCACTACTTTCCTCTGCAGACAACCCAGTCATGTGATGTCATTTCCTCATGCTGCCACCAGATGGCAGCATACTACAGGACTCTGAGCTGTTGGCCCTGCACTAGGGAGAATTTTAGAATGGCCAAAGATTACTAGTATGTCTTACAGACTAATTTAGCAAGTGTTAGATAGGGGCGAACTTTTCTCCACTTCTTTTTTGGTAAACATCATGTATTGCTGTTATGGATTATTTTCCTTGAATTAGAAAAGGGTTTTTAAAATACATATTATTTTTATTTTTATGTATATGGGTATATTGCCTGTGTGTATAAGTGCACCCATGTTGCCTGCAAAGGTCAGGAGAGGATCTAGACGTTACAGATGATTGTTAGCCACCATGTGGGTGCTGGGACCCACACCTTGGTTGAACCTCTATAAGAGCAGCCAGTGCTCTTGACTGCTGAGCCATGTCTCTGGTCCCTAGAAAAGGTTTTTTATGACTTTGGAGTTACCTTTCTTCACAGCATTGGGAGCATGTAGCTCATTGGTAGAATACTATGTAGGATGCAGACTGGCATCCGTTTGATCTCAGCACCACATAAAAATAAAGACTTTCTCTGTTAAAACATCTTGCTGAAGTTGCAGGACTGTTATGTTTCCTTCAGCTGTTCTTTGTCTGAGGTAGTAAGACAGTTCACTTGAAGCTTTGCCTTCTCCAAAATAAGATAGTGTGTGTGTGTGTGTGTGTGTGTGTGTGTGTGTGCGTGTGCTGTGTGCGGCACAAGTGCGTGGCGGTGGCAGCTGTGTGAATGGACTGAGGCCAGAAGGGGGCAGGTGAACTCCTCTGTCACTTCTGCCTTAGTCCTTTGAGTGTGGTTCTCTTCTGGAGCTTATATCTTTAGAACTAGACTGTATCCAGCAGTCCCTAGCCAGCCTCCTGCCCACCCACGCTCAATTTGTTATATGGGTTTGGGGATCCGAACTCACATCCTTATGCTTGCACAGCAAGCACTCTTAAGCACTTAGCCATCTATCTAGCCCTAAAATATTTCTTTTCTTTTTGTCTTCCTTTATTTAAAAAACATTTTATTATTATTATTATTATTATTGTTATTATTATTATTATTATTTGTGTGTCTGTGTGTGTAAGTGCACCCCTGTCGTGCAGTGTCCATGGAGGTCAGAAGAAGGTTTCAGGTCTCCTGGAACTGAAGTTACACACGGTTGTTAGCTGTTATGTGGGTGCTAGGATTAGAACCAGGGTCCTCAGCACGAGTGGCCATTGCTCTTAACCACTGAGCCATCTCTCTAGCCACCCTCCCCTTTTTTGACAGGGTCTTCCTGTAGTCCCAACTAACCTGGAACTCGCTGTGTAGATCAGGCTAGCCTGGATCTCACAAAGATCTTCCTGCCTCTGCTTCCTGAGCACTGGGACTAAAGATGTACACCACCAAACCCAACTCTAAATATTTCTTGGACCATAAAGTAGCTGCAAATTGAGCAGTTTCATATGCAAATTTTTCACTAAATTTCATAAGAAATATAAGAAAAAGAAGTGCCTCTTGTTCAAGTTCTTGATTTTGTAGAGGAAAGAGCTTAAATACTAGAAACCATATTCATTGATTAATAATAAGTCTGGGGAGATGGCTCAGTCAATGAAGTGCTTGCTATACAACCCGAGGATCCCCAGCACCCACATGAAAAGTCAGGCACTGTGGCATGTACCTGCAGTCCCAGTGCTGGGGTGCAGAGACAGGTGGATCTCTGCTCACTGGTCAGCCAGCCTAGTGAATCGGTGAGCCCCAGGCTCAGTGAGAGACCTGTCTCAAATAATCAGTGAAGATAGACTGAAAAAGACATCCTGCATTTTCCTCTGGCCTCCCACACATGTACACAAGAAATTAATAAAAGCATCACTAAGCAGTGATAAAAGACAGCATAGTATTAGTTACCTCCCAAGCCTTTGCTGCTCATGGTCTGAAACATGCCTTTTGGCTGAAGCCTGTGTACAGGACAGCTGCACTCTCAGGCTCTCCACCTCACACAGTAGAAAACCAGAGCTTTAACTCCTGAATCATACAGGTTTGGGCCTCTGTACCAGCATGCCAAATTGAGGCTAGGATGAGATGCTGCCTTGAAAATGGGGCCTTCAGAAGAGCCAGTACCTTTACTGTCTCCCATAGTACTTGCCACTTAGTCTTCTTTTTGGATCAGTCCTCCAAACGCTCTGTATCTTCCAGGCGGAAAATGGAAAGAACTTATTTGTCCAAGAGAACAGAACTACAAGCTTTAACACTTGGGTCTGGCCTTTTCCCTTCAACCAAGAAGCTCCTTGCAGTCCAGTGTTATAGGGTGTTTAGCAGCAACCTTGGTCTTTATCCACTAGATGCCAGAGCATCTCACACACACACACACACACACACACACACACACACACACACAGCCACGGTAACCCTGAGTGTCTCTAGGCCTCATCATGTGGTCATATGGGCCGGGAAGGAGTCTCTCCTTCCTGCTTAAAAAATCACTGGTCTGAACTAGCATCCACTGACTGTCAGCCTTACAACTTGTAACATAAGAAGAGCCAAAATTAACAGTCAGCAAAAGGGACTTAGAGAAAAGTGGAGGGTTTGGTGGAAGCTTAAAGAAAACAGTTATTTTCAGAGAGATGAGGGGATATCATACCCCTGAGAATAAGATCTAACTTTTTTTTGAAAACTCAGAAACACCATGGGCTATTAAAATTTTGGCTTCAGGAATGAAAATGAAAGTCCTGGAAGATCACACTAAAAAATTCTGCTATAAAATATAAGAAAATGGGGGAAAGAGTGAGAAAAGTAGACAGTCAAATTGGGAGTTGAAAGTCTACTGTAGGTCAAAGGCAGGGAAATGGGAAAAGTTCCAAACAGAATGACCCAGGAGAAATTTCCAGAACTGGAAGGGCGCGACCTTCAAACTAGAAGACTGTACCAGCCCAGTTAAACTGTAGTCACAACAAGATAAGCCATCTAAGTTTTCAGAACTAATGGCAGAGAGAAGATGCCAGAAGCTTCAGGGTCGGGGCTGGGGAACCTAAAACAAAAATCGCAACAGAATAAGAAGGGAGCCATAGTGAGACTCCCAATGACATTCGGAGCAGTGTGCCCCAGTGACAAACAACCATTGACATGAAATCTTTGTTTACTAAAGAAATAACCCAAACATATAACATAAGCATTGGTATTTTGAAGGGTGCATGTGTGTATGTCTGTGTTTGGAAGCACAGAAGTTGAGTGTTAGATTAATGACTAGAGTCTTTTTGTTGGCTTTTTCTTTGCATTTTTTTGGTTTGTTTATGAATGAGTGGAAGTTTGGTGGCTGAAAGATTCATCAAACGACTACTTCAGAACTAGCTTGGCCAGGCTGGAGAGATGGCTCAGTGGTTAAAAAACACTGGCTGCTCTTGTAGAGGACCCAGATTCGATTCCCAACACCCACGTGGCGGTGACTATCAACCATCCCAGGGGATCCATCTGACCTCTGTGGCATTGTGCGACACGGTGCACTTACATACATGCGGGCAGTACACTCACACACTTAAAATAAAAAAAGAAGTTTCCACTTAGCATCCTTTCTTCCCACAAGGTGGAGTGCTGATTGACAGTAGGTTAAGACTTCCCTCTTTCCTGAGACTTTTGACTAATGCAGATGGTGTCTGTGTCAACAGTTCCCAAGCTGTTCTAAAAGAACAGTTTATAAATGATGTAATTGCAGTTATGAGGTTTCATTTCAGGTGGCAACCTATACATTACCACTCATGTTTTAGTATGATTCTGTTCTTATGGTGTGCCAAATGTTCGTAGGCATTTTTCCTTATTCTAACGAGTCTTAACTGTGTCCAGTTATAAGCAACCCAGAGTAAAGCCATTTGAAATAAACAAATATCTGAGTAAGAAAATATGTATAATTTATTACAAATAGAAATCTCTATTTAGCTGTTTCAGTGACTAAATAGTTATTTTCAAAGTAATATGTCAGGTAAATTTATCTGTGCTTCTGAATGTTTTAAATAGCTTAACCTTCTAAATTCCTCCCTGAACCTTAATAATTACTCCTTCTTCTAAGTCTGACCAAGGCAAGTTCCACGAACTTTTCTTTGAAACAGATTCTGATTGATGGAATTGAAATAATTATTAGTAACATAATGTAGTGATTATTTAACCCTGTTCCACTTAAAGTTGTATAGGATTATTAAATATGCAGAACAGTAACACTGTATAATACACTGCTGTTTTTCTATGTTTAAAGCATAAATCAATAGCATTTTCACCCCAGTGTTTGCATTGATGCAGCACATTGTTTTTAAATAGACACTCTTTTTGTTGCTGTAGATCGAGACGTAGCTTGTTGAGGGATCCTGGTCTCCTTCCTTTTGTCCCTTTAGATCCAGGAAATACTTCTGCAATCCAGAGTCACAGTTGCGTGGGGGACAGTATAGCTCTAAGTGTTGCGGTCATACATGTCTCATTTCAGGCAAGATGGACTGAGGAGCTGTGCGTGATGGTGAGGAAGTGAAAAGGAAGCCACAAGTCCAGGGGATGTTTACCTGTCCTGGTACCTGGCTAGCACTCACTTTCTGGTAGCAAGTTGTCTGACTGAGGGAGGCAAGCTACACATTCCAGGCTAGATCCTGCTGATAACACATGCTGTCAGCCAGGGCAGTTCAACCTCTCCAGAGCTCAGTCTCCTGTAAAATGAGGAAGCTGAGATCAGGGATCCTCAAGTAGCCTCTCAAGGTAGACGTAAGTGAGGCTGCTGCTCGAGGTCATCCCTTGGCAGGGCGGCCAGTGTCAGTCTAGAGTCTAAGTTCCTAAGTTCGAATGTTGATTTCCTGCATTTCCAGTTGTTTTGCTCTGTGAACCCAACTCCTGAGTCAACCTTTTTGTCCTTGTTCCACATTTGTCCTGCCCCATTTCAACCTAAAAATAGGTGTTTTCTGTAGTGATTGATTGATTATGAGTGTGTGTGTGTGTGTGTGTGTGTGTGTGTGTGTGTGTATAAATGTATGGATGTGCGCATGTGCATGGAGGTCAGGGGACAACTCGCAAAATAGGTTCTCTCCTCCCACGTGGGATGAAGCTCAGATCATCAGGTTTGGCAACCAGCACCTCTGAGCCATCTTGCTGGTCCCAAAGTGTGAATTTTATGACATTGCTATATTCATATTTAGAGGATGTTTTACTGACTCACAAAATTATTCTCAAAATCAGACAACAGCTGGCCCTACTGGCTCAGACCTATGGATTAGCTACTTGGAAAGCTGAAGTGAGACAATCAGCTTTCCAAATTCAAGATCTATCTGCAAGTTTAAGGCCAGCCTGGGGACCTTAGTGAGATCCTTTCTCAAAATAAAAGAAGTAAGGGGGTCACTCAGGGGGTAAGAGCACTTGCTCTGTAGGCATGAGGACTTGAGTTTGAATCCTAGCATCTGTATAAAAAAGCTGGCCATGGCTGTATGTATGTGCAAAGGCAGGTGGATCCTGAAAGCTTGCTGACCAGTCAGCCAAAATGATGAGTTTCTGGTTCAGTGAGAGACTCATAAGGCAATCAGGCAGAGCAGTGGATGAGGTCACCCACCCTACTCTGGCCTCCAAACACATGCACCCACACAAGCATGCACACACGCACACACACATGGGTGTGATCACTCACACATAAACCATGTGACATACACGCACACATACAACACACATGTAGTCATACGTGCACACACACAACATGCACAGATATACAAAAAGAAATTTTAAAAAGTGCTGAGGATAAAAGTAAACAAATGGGGCGCAGAAAGTTAGAGATGTGCTCTTAACTTGCTTTCCCATCTCCTGCTCTTCCCTAGGGTGTGGCAGTACCTTTGTTCGGGTTGGAAGCCTGAGTGCTGCCTCCCACTCTCCAGCCCTCCCCATCGTCTGCCCTCTCCCTTCCTCCACTGAGCATCATTGCTCCCCTGATAACGATACATGTCCCTGACTTCTCAGATGCTCTCCCTTCCCTGGCCGTGCCGCATCTGTTTTTCTTCTAGTCGTTGGTGGTAGTTTTTGAACGCAGATCTGATCCCAGATCTCCTTTAACATCTACCAGTGTCTCCTCCTTCCTTAGCACGTATGTGCCCTCTCCTGGCTGTGAAAGCCGCATCTCTCCGGCTCCGTGTCTGCTGCCCTTTCCCTTGCTCCTTGTGTGTCACAATACAAGTCCTCAGGTGTTCCTTGCCTTCTCAGACCTCTGATGTGACCGTGCTGCCTCCTCTGCCTTAGGCTCCTTTCTCTCTGTTTCCACACTTCATAGTTTTTATATCCAGCACAAGTCAGAGCATGCATCCCCCACGGGAGCCCTAGATGAAAATATAGTCGTTTCTTACTTGGTGACTAACATATGTAATAACTGTGTCTCATATTGTATTTGTCTTTTGAATTGCAGTTATTTCTGTGGGTTTCCCTGACAGACTGTAGTGAGTTCTCCGCAAATGTGTTATCTGTACCCAGTTCTTGTCACCTAGGAGGTGCTCATTGGCTGTTTAGTGAATGAATGAGTGAATGAGTCTGTGCTCATAAGAAGGAGTTCAGTTCTGAAATCCAGCGTCATAAACAATTAAATAATAGTACAACAAAGAGAATAAGAAAGGGAATTTGTCAACTTACAAAACAGGGAAAATGCAGTCTCATCATTGACTCAGTACAGCGCCCAGGGATATTGTTACTGATAGATAGTCAAGTCTCGCACTGCCTTCTGGAGTTGCATTCGGCCCCTCACAGTGCTGCCTTTGAAGCCCTAAGGGAGCACAAAACCCGACTTCCTACCTGGTACTGATTGTCTGAGGAAGAGGTGAGTCTCTTACAGCTCATGGCTCTGTTTCCTGGAAGTTCCAGCAAAATCTTCCTCATGGTCTCCATTTGGGTTATATTCCCATCTTGCAGCCAACCAGAGTGGCCAGGAGTTGTTGCTTTCCTGTGATAAATTATGGTCATCTAGATTTCGGAATGATTGGTTGAACCATTCAACACACATTAGAAATAAATGTTCTCTGATGCTTAAGCTGTTCCAAGCCTGTCCTGGAGCTTCAGGTTGGGATAAATGAGATGAAATGAATACTCTCTGAACCAGCTGGCTGAAAGAAGAACGAGTTACCCACAAGAAGACTGGGCATTGTCAGAAGAAGAAGCCAACAACAGTTGTGAAGACATGAGGAATGTCCATCATAGCTTCAGAACCTTGAGGCTGTAATCTAATAATTATTTCTAAAACACACACACATTTTTCCCCTTAAGCAAGAAGGGGCTTCTCAAGTTCAGGTGAGAAGGAAGTGAACTTGTTTGTCTTTAACAAGTCAGACTTGGTAGGCTAGGTGTGGTGACATGTGCCTGGGCCTGCAATCCTAGTATTTGAGAAGTAGAGGCAACAGGGTCACTGCAAGTTCAGGGCTAGCCTAGTCTACACAGCAAGTGCCAGCTAGCCACGGCCATCACATAAACAACAACAAAAAAATCCCAACAAGTCAGACTTGAGAGCTGTGGTGCGATCATGGTGGCTATTGAAGATTCCTGGTGGGGACCAGCTTCTGGTTTCACAGTGGGAGATTCAGATCTCCACAGGTCGGTTTGCTCTGAGGAGCAGCTGGGTGGCAGCAGACTCACTCAGGCAGTGCTCCCTTCATCACATTACTTCACATGACACTTCTTCAGCTACCACAAGATAAAAACATCTGCCAGGTAGTTGAAGGAGATGCGTCTAAACAATTTTTGTAGCAAATTGTGGTTATCTTAACTTCAAAATGATTGGTTCAACCATCATATATATATATATGTATATATATATATATATATATAGTACTTATATATGTGTAATTTATATACAGAGAGTACATTATTTTTTAAATATTATGAAAGAAAGTTGAAACCATGTTTGGTTGAAAAAAAATTGACCATTTTAGTTTTTGTTCTCTTTCCAAGATTCTTCAGTCGTGTGGCATTCATTAAATAGTAAGTGTATTGTACATTTCATTGTTGGTAACAACAAAAAATGACTTCGTAACCACTTGTCTGGTCTGTTGTGGTTTATGATGCCATCTGGAGCCTTTGGTGGAATTATTTCCATCTAAATCACTGTATACTTCTACTTAGTTTTCATGAATCCAAAGCCAGATATATTTGTGGGTTTTTGCAGTGATGTAATTCTGGAACATACTGTGAAAGTTCTAAGTTGTCATATACTATTGATATTTAGCTCAGTGTTTCCCATCATTTCAGACAAACTAGAAGCCTGAAAAAAAATCCGTTCCTCCACTTTGTTTTTTACTCTTCCGCATCCTACTTTTCTGGTCTATCTTTGCACCGCACATGTGATGATCTATCAGTGGAGATGTGTAGCCCACTGGAAGACTCTGGGTATGCAGAATGCTGTCAGACGTGGCTCCTGCCCATCAGTTAGGAAGCTGAGAAAGAATGCTTCACTAAGGTTTTTTTTTTTTTATGTAATAGAAAAAGAGAATAAGTCTTTCTTCTTTGGCTAATTGTATGAAAACAAGTAGGTTATGTTTCAGCGTACATGTAGTTTCCAGAACAACGCAGCAGGAGAGGATGTAGCTGAATTCACTGTCTCTCAGAGCCTGTAACCCAGGTGACTGCCAGGCAGGAGCAGCATTCAGATAGCAATTTCCTAGAAAAACTTGGGGCCTAAAGTTAACAGAAACGTCTGATGATTTCAAGATCCTAGATTTGGGGCTGGAGAGATGGCCTGGTGGTTAAGAGCACTGGCTGGTCTTGCAGAAGACCCAGGTTTAGTTCCCAACACCCACATGGCAGCTCACACACATGCATAAATTCAGTTCCAGAGGATCTAACATTCTCTTCTAGCCTCTGTGGGCATCGAACCACATGGGTGCACCTACATCTATGTGGGCAAAACACTCATACATGAAAAATAAAAATAAAGATTTTATATATGTGAAAATATATATATTTCATATATATTTTATATAAAGAAATAAAAATTGTAAAAGATCTTTTATTCTTATTCTACTTTTCCTAAAAAGCTTTGAGTTCATTGAGTGGGGGGCATGTCTGATAACAATGGGAGATGAGATTAGTAAACTCAACCTAGAGTGCAGAACTGGACACAGAGGACAGAGAGATAGAAGGATCACAGAACCAGAGAGAGACAGCTCTGTGGATTTGTTGTTGTCAGTTTAGAGAAGGAGGAAATGTTTCCTTACAGGTAGTTGCTACCTGCTGGGACAATATGAGACAAAGAACAAACTTCATGTGAAGGTGGTATGACTTCTCAGGTTTTAAGAAGGCATATGTCTCAGCAGTGACCCAGGAAAGACCTGTGATAGAAGATGAGGCAGCATATTTCAGACATGGAAAGCCTGGACTCGTCTTGGCACTTTCACCTTAAGGAGATACAGATTTTTCACATGAGAAGTGAGGAATTTGAATTGGTTGGTCCCTCGGCCATAAGTTGTCATGAAATGAAGGATCGGAATTGTCCTCACTATCTCAAGTACAGACCATAGATCGGACATCTAGAAACTGTAATGACAGTCATTTATCTCTGTATGATAGATCTCTGTCCTCTGGACACAACATAATCACTGACTTCTTGAATGCTCAGTGACCATCGTTACCCACTGGAGACCCACACAAAATTGGGCCATTAACATTAGGTCATGGAGGGGATGGAGGGGCTCCTGGGGCCTCAAATCCTGGAAGCATAAGGCCCCTCCCTAAGGACACAGAAGAAGTTAGGGTTCCTAGAGGTGGGAAACTGATCTGTTGTTGGTACCTTATTTGGGGTAGTAGACTCATGTTCACATCTCCCTGAGAAAAGTTCATGCAATAATTTGGCAAATCTTTGCAGAGTGCTTTTGATATGGGAAATGCCAGACGAGGCCCTAGGATTATAGCAATAAATAAAATCTTCGCTCCCCTCATCAACATGCATTCTGGCGAGAGAGGCAGAAAATCGAATATAAAAATGAGCAAGCTAAGTTGAGGTACTGATTATTGCTATGAATACCATGAAGTAAGACATTGGGAGAACTGTCTATTCTCTGAGCAAATAATATTCAGATGAGATGATTTGCAGAAGGGAGCTAGCCATAAGACTGTACAGGGATAGGCCAGATAGTTAAGAAAGAGAAGAAACCAGGTGTGTTAGTGCGTGCCTTTAATCCCAGTACTTGGGAGTCAGAGGCAGGTAGATCTCTGTGAGGCCTGATCTACTGGGAGACCCTGTCTCAAAAAAAAAAAAAAGTAATAGAAAAGGCCTTTAGGAAGGAATGAGTTTGATACATTCTGGAAACAGACACACCAGTGTGGCTCCAATGAGCAAGCGAGGAGGGATCAGAGACCAACTAGTACCAGGTTATCTGGGACTTTGGGAATCTATACAATGAGTTTGGACTTTGTCCCAAGTGCAGAGGAAAGCCTGAGGATCATTTTAAGCAAGAAAATGAAAAGATCTGCTTAACATTATCAAAAGATGGTTTCAGTGACTCTGTAGAAAATAAATTGTGGCAGAAAAAAAGGAGAGAGCAGTTAAGGTGAAAGGGCGATGACTTGAGCACAGACACACTGGGATAAATGCACAGCTTCGGGAATGTGTAATGAGATTCTGGACGGACACATGGGGGCACGCTCACATCTGTCAACCCCAACATAAATCTTCATTTTTCTGCAGGATATCTGTAGAGATTCCACTGTTTATGTTTTTATTTCTGGCCTGAGAAAAATAGCATGTTTGGGTGGAAAATATGATGGTTAGTCATTGTTTTAAAAAAACCTGCTAGATAAGGAAAACAAAAATTCAGTATATTCCTTAGCACTTGTAGAATGAATTGAGAGCCAGCTTAGAAGTCTGCAGTGTTCCTCAAAGGAAGAACTTATTTTCCTGCACCTGAGAATCCAGGAAAAAAACAACCCTGCTTGGTTCATGTGACCATGACTGAATCCAGCAGTGGGCCTGGGGAGTCGGGAGGTAAAGTAATGGAGACATATCTTTTATGTCGTGCCATACGTGAGGTTCAGGAACAGTTGTATTAAGGCAAAGGCACAAACTGTCAATGGCATTGTCCTTCATTTGGGTTTCTCCAGGTACCACGACCCCCAGAAAATTCTTGACCAAGGATCCTAGCCAGACCTGAACTGTAGCCCTCTGGACCTCTGACCAAGTCCTTGTCTTCAAAGGCACTTTTGTTAAGATGAGCCTTCTGCCAGGCATGGTGGTGCACGCCTTCAGTCCAGCACTTGAGAGGCAGAGGCAGTGGATCTCTGAGTTCGAGGCCAACCCCCACTCTCCCCCCAAAAAGATGAGCCTTCTATTGATAATTTTTCCCCATTTACTTCTGTATGTATGTGATTATTTCAAAAATTGTTTTAAAATTTCTTTCAAAGAAAAAGAACATTTTTATGTTTTTCCATGGTGGATGGGTGCTCAGTTTTCTGCATATTGAAGTAGCAGGAAGCATTTCCATATCCATTGAAAGTCCGTTAAGTGCTGTCCCTCTCGGGAAACCATGACTATGAGCATTGGCCCTCCTCTTTGATTCCATAGACCAGTCGTGCAGTGGAAGCTGGACATGACTAGACGTTGATTTGGATGTGCTGAATGAGATAATACTGCTTCTTATTTTGTTACAAATCTTCTAATAAAACTTAATTTAAATAAAAATGACTTATGATGTGATAGCTGGGCTCTCAGAGTTTCCTGCGGGAGCTACAAAGACATCTGACCCCAGCCCTGTTCTGTGGGCCGAGCACCAAAGATGGGGAAGATTTGCATGGGATTTGGAGGCAGAGGCCTCTCTAGTGTGGAGCTCTGAGCTGGAGAGTGACACCATTTGGCCTCTCCTGTTCCCTAAAGGTCGTGTTTATTTGTTAGGACTTTCAGCCTGACTCCACTGCCATTAAAACTTTCAACATCACCTTAATGCAGATTCTTCCACACTCTCAAAGCTGTTCTGCCTTAGGAAAAGTTCCTCACTGCTCTACCGTGTGGATCAGCATATGCTTCATTTTTAGAATGGGACACACGTGAGAACAGAATGGGGCACTATTAATTATCATCTGAGATAATGGGTATGAGAAGACTGTCCTCTGCACACTAGGAGACTGTTCTCTGTAGTCAAGTGGTCACCAGTTCAGTTAACTCTAGTGTGCAAGTGGAACCAAGACACTTGTCTTAGCTAAGCATCTGGCCTGGAGGCTTGAAGGCCGGCTCCTTGTTTGGTGCATATAGAAGTCAACAGAGAGGCTATCCAATTTTATTACTTGTCTTATTCTCCTACCCAGGCCTGTTTTCTCTCTTTCCTATCTAGAGCATGACTTTGCCAGTGTGTGTTCTTTTAAGAATGAAGTAGGCTGATATGGGGAGTCCAGGGCTAGGGAAGTTGTCATCAACCTTAATGAACTTAGGTGTTTTCTTCCTTGAGAGAGGAAGATACAGTCTGAGCCAGAGTCAGGATGATCACCCTTCAGTCATATTGAGACCCTGTTTATCTGTAATCCAGAAGTATTGTTCACTGATTCGTTACAGAATTATTCTCAGAGCTTTAAAACCTTAATGGAACATTAAAAATACCCAGATTCTTCCCTGCACCCCCTTTTTTTAGTTACTGAGATTAGGCTACAAATTTTGGTGGAAGTAACACCCCAAACCCTTATATACTGAATTCTTTTTAGCATGATACTCACAGTGACATGACATCTTATTAGTCTGTGAGTTCAAATCCCTTGTCTGAAATCCTGAAAACTGAAGAGAAAAAAATCCTGTTTTTCACAAGCTCATTTAACAGCAAAACCTGATTTGAATTGGTTTGACTCTTATGGTCTTATCTGTCCCACTTCAAGAGTATTCCAATTTTACTACAAAAGTATTAATATAGTAGATTAATTGTCCAAACTCTAGAAGAGAATATTAGAGAGTATATGATGTGTGCACCATACTGCCTGTCTGCACACTTTTGGCCCAAAACCATTCTGAGAAGGAATTTTGGCTCTGTATTACTACCTGATTTAAAATAATTTCCACCAATGAAGTGAGCCACAAGCTTACTTGGTCCTGATCACTGCTCTCTGTGTAGGATTCCTGAAGAATTCTTCCTTCCAAGGAGCGCCTGTCTTCTTTAAGCGCTATGTACGCTGTTATGGTAACATCCACTGACCTGCACTGTCACTCATGAACATTTGGAACTTAATATTTTAGCCTCATCCCAAAGTGTAAAGAGGACTTAAGACTTTAAAAAATTGTGCTGTGTGCGTGTGTGTGTGTCCATGTCTGTGTCCGTGTCCCTGTGTACATGCCATGTATGGAGGTAAGAGGACAACTTTGCATAGTCAGTTCTCTCCTACCATCTTTGCATGCATTCGGGGATTGACTCAGTTTGTCAAGCTTGCATGGCAAGCTCCTTGACCTGCTGAGCCATCTTGCTGTCCACAAGACTTAGAGATAAGGAAAGTAAAGTTGAATACAGTGTACTAATAAGTTTTCACCTCTTTTAAGAAAATTCCTTACGTATGAAAACCTGAGTATATATGACTTTCTGACCACCATTTACTGTATTTGCTAGTTTAAAACTATAATATACAGTTCAGTTCAGAATGGGGCATCTGCCTCAATGGTCTATTTTTATTTATTTATCAAATCAATATTTTCTTCTTTCCCCCAAAACCTTAAGATACTACATAGCAATCTAGAAACCAATACTTAGCAATTTCTGAACTGATTTTGCAAAAGTGACCAAGTATGAATTTGAGGTTAGGTAATAAAAGACACTGTGGTTCTGCTTTGTAGTCTCTTGGAATATTCAGCGAGTCCCAGTGGAAAGTCCATGTGATAAAGAACTAAGACCCAAACCAACAACAGTGCTCCGTTGCCAGACATGTCAGCAGACCACCTTAGAAATGCATTCTCCAACCCTAGTCAAGTTCTCAGATGTTTGCAGCCCCAGACAACGGCTTGATTTCAAGTTCAGTTAGACTCCAAGCCAGAGAAACCCAACAGTCACTCCAGGATTCTGGATACCCAGAAACTGATAAGAAAGAAAATATTGTTTTAAGCTGCTGAGTCTGGCGCTAATTTGTTACATAGCAGTAGCTAACTAATATTCCTAAAACTTTGCTTTGCAGGAAATGGTTTGGTTTCTTTTATTATGAAAATAATCATACGCTCTTACAAATTTCTAATATAGATGACCCAGAGAATAAAAATACCATATAATGTCAACTTTATAATTTGCCGTATAATTCTAGACTTTAAGCAAATACTATATGTGTTTACATATATTCAGATGTGTGTGTGGAGTGTACAAGAGGACCTTGTTAAAAGACTTGGGTGGGGCCAGTGAGGTGATTCCCTGAGCAAAGAGGTTCTTGCCACCAAGCCTGAGGACCTGAGTTTGATCCCTAGGACACACATGGTTGAAAGAACACTGACTCCTGTGAGTCATCCTCTGATTTCATATGTGTACTGTTGCATGTGCATGCGTATGAGTACACACATACTCTAAATAAATATAATTTAAAAAATTATTTAATAGTGGTATTTGTTTGTTTGAGACAGGGTCTCCCTATAGCCCCAGCTGGCCTGGAACTCTATATAGACCAGCCTGGCCTTAAGCTTATAGAGATCTCCCTGTCACTGCCTCCCGAGTGTTGGTATTGAAGGCATGCACCACCATGCCCAATCAACAATCCTTTTTTAATTTGAGGAGCTAGAGAGGTGGCTTAGCAGTTAAGAGCACTGACTACTCTTGCAGAGGAACCTGGTTAGGTTCCGAGAACCACATGGTTGCTATGACCCTCCGTTACTCTAGTTCCAGGGGATCTAATGCCCTCTTCTGGCCTCTGCAGGCATTGCACACACATACACACAGGCAAAACATTCATACACATAAAAACAATATAATCAAAAAAATGTTTTTAATTATTTAACATTGGATCGTATGAAACATATTCTCCACAGCTTGAGGAATCCATTCTGTGATACTGTTCATATAAGTTCGTACAGATCTGTCCATTTGTTTTTGTATCTATATATTTTGTTGTAAAGACTGCTGCATTTCCCACTGGAGAACATTGGGTCTGTTTTCAGTTTCCATAAATATGAACAGTGATGCAGTGAATAAATATTTGGATAAATCTACAGACTATATTTGCAGAAACAGAAATGCTGGAAAAGAGATAGACCTTTCTGAGGTTATACCTTAGTTGGTAGAGTGCTTGCCTAGTGTGCAGGAAGGCTTGGCTTCAGTTTCAAGCACTGCATAAACCAGGTATGGTGGTGCAAGCCTGTAAACTCAGCGCTTGGGAGGTGGAGGGAGGAGGATCAGAAGTTCAAGGTCATCCTAAGCTATAAAAGAGTTTGAGGCGAGCCTGAGCTAGAGCTCTGTAAAAACAAATATGTATTAAAATAAAATAAAATGAAAGTTTCTGACAGGTGTACTTCTAGATTGCCCTCCCCAGAAATGTTGTCTGTGCACAGGGAATATGTATCTGTTTGCCTACACCCTCAGTAACCCTGAGAATCTCTAAGTGCTGTCATCAAGAACTTGAAAATGACTGTCTTTTCTCGTGCAGTATTGTCTACCTTTTCATATATTTGTTGGCTGTTTGTATTTCTTCTGTTTGAAATTATCTGTCTGTTTTCTTTGTCTTGATACAGGTCACCTTGCATGGAGAGTTGTTGAATCCCTTTAAATATGTCGACAACTTATTTTGTACTTGTAGTATTTTATGGAAGAATTCTCCAAACGTATTGTCAAAACTGACTGTAGTTTGTTTTTTTTAAAGTTGTACTTAGAAACTTTTCTATCATAACCCAATGCTGTAAGTGTTGTAGAAAGCATCAGATAGGCTTTTCAACTATAAATTGAAAATTAAAAATAAACCAGAAGACATTCTATCTCTGCAGGTGTTAGCCATGTCTTACTTAGGTATTTGTGACCTAGTTGATTTGGATTTCTGCTGTTTTCTTTTCAGTATACCAAATACTACATTCACCGAATTCCAAGGAGCCGGGAGGTCCGGCAGCCCTGGCTCTCCACGGTGTTCACCACCTTGCACTCCATGTGGTCCTCCTTTCCCTTGGTTCATCGAATAAAGCCAGACTTGGTATGTGACTGTTGCCAGGAGAGATGGTAACACTCCTGTAAATTTTTCATTACTAATAAGTGTTTTATTCAACAGCTACCATTTTTCAGGGTGCCAAGTAGGATGCCTTAGTAAAGTATTGGCTTCAGTTTCAAAGTATTAGTAAAGTATTCTAGAATTTATCATTTAAGTGCACTTTGCTGAAAAAAGTGAGAAATTTGCCTCCTTAGCAGTCACCCAGCTGAACTTGGGTTTTCCATTTCCTTCTCCCATCATAAACATCAATCAAGTCTCTAACCAGTCAGTGTTCGTGGTTTGTTCACCTGTGCTTCCTGACCATCAGTATGTGGTAGCCAATGAATAGTCAGTTCTTGACTTTTTCAATAACCTTGTTGGTATGTGCTAAGACTTTTACCAAATATGTTGTATGGTGGTCAGAATTTCATACATACTCAAGTTTTCATGGGCAAAGAGTACAGAAGACAGATGAAAATTCAACACATTCTGTGTCTCCCCACACTCCAAGCTCTCTGTGGCCTTTGTGGTAAAGCTGCAGTATTAAATTCCAAATGCATTTCTGGAGACAGTGCAGGTCAGTGGATGCATTTCACAGTAGTGTACACAACTCTTAAATGATGCTCTCATTCCCATAGCAGGCTTTGATCTGCCGATTCCATAAACCACCTGTGGGTGTGCCAGCCTGTAAACTCAGCACTTGGGAGGTAGAGGAGAAGGTTCAGAAGTTTACAGTCAGACTGGAGAGATGGCTCAGTGGTTAAGAGCATTGACTGCTCTTGCAGAGGACCCGGTTAGCCATATGATGGCTAACAGTGATCTGTAACTCCATTCCAGGGATCCAGCGCCCTCTTCTGACCTCCATAGACATTGTATGATATGGGTGCACTTAACATGCATCTAGGCAATACATTCTTATACATAAAATAAAAATAATAAATAAAATATATTTTTAAAAGTTCAAAGTCATCCTAGGCCGTAGCCTGAAAGGAAACTCTTTGCTTGCTTCCCAGATACATGAGGCCTAGCAATGTGTATGTTATTCTCACGAATAATTGAACCAAAGTGTGTTTAGCTACACTGATTTAGAAAGCTCTCTCTTGGTTTGGGTATTGCCATTCTCTGTCTAGATTTATGTAGTTCAGATTCTCCTTTTGGAATGGAATTTAGAAATCTTTATTTTTTTTACATGGATAGTTTTCTATATGAGGCATTTCTAAAAATAGTGTTTATATACAGTGAAATGCATAGTTTTTAAATATATCATTTGACCACATTCCTAACAAGACACAGAACATGTCCATAACCTCAGAATATTCTCATGCATCTTATAGTTAACCTTAGTCAAGAAACCATCATTCTCATTTTCTGATTTATGTCATCATAGATTAATTTTGCATATATTTATTTATAATTCTTTTGTCAAAATAAATTTATTTCACAGTCTGCAACCACATTTTTAGCATGTCATATTCAAATATCTTCTTTCAAGAGATAAGCCAGGCATGGTGGCACACACCTTTAGTCCCAGCCCGCAGGAGGCAGAGGCAGGTAGACCTCTGAGAGATCAAGGCCAGCCTGGTCTACATAGTGACTGTCAGGCTAGCTTGGGCTACAGGGAGACCTTGTATTAAAAAAATAGTAATAATAATAAATAATAAAGATAAAAGAGAGACAAGTGGGAGGAAAAACGGGGTCTTAGCATTTTAAGAAGTATTAAATATTTTTATGTAATATTATATATAAACCAAAGTAAAATGTACTTTAGTAAGTAAAAAGCAGCATCATTAGATGAAGGAAATTCTAATTAAATTGACCTAGTCATGAACAGTATAGACAACTGCTTCCTTCTGTTTGACCATTGCCTGTGACAGGCTGTTGAACAAAATTAAAACACAGGTGAGTCTTGCTTTTTTCTGACTATAAAGAGAGTTTTTCCCAGTGGTTAAACATATTCATATAACCAATTATATAAATCTAAGTATAAAGCCAGTCTTTAATAGGTTTTAAAGTAGTATTCCTCATCTTTATTGAACATTACTAATCGAGTCCAGTCATACTTTAGAGAGAAAAAAATGACAGTATTTATAGAATTGGAATTTCTATTTTTTAATATTTTGTTTATTATTTTTATTTTATGTGTATGATTGTAATGCCTGTATGAAGGTAAGTGCACCCTTGTTGTGCAGTGCCCAAGGAGGTCAGAAGAGGGCGTCAGATCCCCTAGAACTGGAGTTACAGGCAGTTGTTAGCTGCCGTGTGGGTGCTGGGACTCGAACCCAGGTCCTCTGCAAGAGCAATCAGTGCTCTTAACCACTTAGCCATCTCTTCAGCTTCTGGAATTTCTTATTTTTAAAAAGGTACAACACTATTCTATAAGCCACATTTGCTTACATATCCAACAACAATATTCTGTTAACCATTTGTAATCTGAGTTCTGATACATGAATCAAATCACGGTACACATTAACAGGCAGGAGACTTGTTTTATAATAAATAGGGCAGTGGAGGTAGGGCTGGGGGTTGAGAGATGGCCCAGAAGTTAAGAACACTTGCTGTTCTGCCAGAGGACCTCGATTCAATTTCCAGCACCCACATGGCAACTAACAACTATATGTAACTCCAGGTCCAGGGGATCCAACACCCTTTCCTGGCCTCTGTGGGAATTGCATGCACATATCACACTTACATGCAGCCAAAACACTCATGACATAAAATAAAAATAAATAAACAGGACAGCGACTGTTTGGTCTGTCCTTTCTCGCTTTTTAATTCTGGCAAAGATAATTTCTGTTCCAAGGCTTCCCTTTTTGCGATTCCACATTCCTTCATCAGTGCACCTGCTCCACAGGTGATACATACCCTTTCTTATTGGCATCTGTGTAACAGAATCCAGTGAGCTGATGTGTCTTCTGCCATGGAGATCTGGTGCTTGCCTCCCTTCTCCACAGTGTGGCGCTGGGCACGCTTCTGAACAAATCTTTCCTGCCTCTCTTGGCTTTACTGTGTATATAACTTACTGTCCATCACCAGCACTGTAAGCGTCACTGACCAGAAGCTGGATACCCTGCTCTCTATGGTCTTAACATTTTAAAGTAGAAATTCTAGGTTTGCATTTGCTAAATCATCTAAGTGTGACTACTCTTCCTGGCACAAGTTAACGTGAGTGCGGGACCTCAGAATTGGAAGGTGTTAAGGCTCGGAAGGAAATAGTGATGTGATGCTTAATATCTGCTGTGGATGCAGAAGAGCTCTGGTGACTCCCTGGCCTGGGATTTGTCTGGTTTTGCAGTGCTGGGATCAAGCCCATATCCTCAGGAATGCTAGGCACATGTTTACCTCCGAGCTCTAAGTTTCTCATCCTCTTGTGGTGCATCTTGTGGGTTATGGGGCCCTTGGTCTCAGGAGCTCTTTGGCTCTTCTTCATTCATTTGGTTCCCTTCTGAGCTATATTCTTCACCCTAAGGCAAAAGTATTGGGCTAACTATCTTCTCTGCTTCCTTCTTACTTAGTCTAAAGTTTTATGAGTGTTATAAATTTGCTTGTAAAAAGTGAAAGGAAACGAAAGATTATGATGTTTCTAGGAAATAGGAGTAGAAGGGGTTGAGGTATATGGAAAATATTTAATTCTCTTTTTAAGTGACTTAGTTTTAAAAGATACATCAAACCTGAACATTGTCTACTTCTTTGATATGATTGGCTTCACTAAATGATTTTCCACTTAAAGAAATCCCTTAAAGAGAAAAAAAAAAAAAAAAAAAAACTAAAGAGACCCTTTCTTCTCCACTGGAAGAAAAACAACACGACAATCTCTCCTGTATCCATCCATGATACATTGAATGTGAAAGTCTTCCCAAAACCCGGATGTTGAAATTGTCGTCCTCAAGATGATGACTAAGGAAGCTGGCCTTTGTGGGGAGATTTGTTCATGATGGCAATTCTCTTTAAGGAGATCAGTCTCTTATAAGAGACTTCCAGAAGTTCTGTGACACCTTCTACATGAGGCTATGGTGAGAAGCAGAAAGGACATCCTTACAGAAAACAAATCACTGCCTACTTGACTCTGGACTTCCAAGGCTTCCCAACTGTGAGGAATGGGTATTTGTTATTATAACCACCTAGCTCACAGTATTTTGTTAACAGCTGAAATGGGCTAATATATCATCCTTGTCTTCTGTATAAACTCCATTACTTCCTTTAAAAGTGAAAGAAGGCCCCAGAGGTAGGCAAGGTAGTACATACTTGTAATCCCAGCACTTGGGAGGCTGAGGTAGGAAGATCAGGAGTTTAAGGCCAGACTTGGCTGTGTAGCACGTTTAAGGCCAACATGGGCTTTATGAGACCCTGTCTCTCAAAAGAGAGGAGTGCAGCCTCAGAACCTGCAGAAGTAGAAAATATCAGGGAGGAGGGCTGGGGGGACAGCCCTGGAGTAGAGGGCTGTCGCAGTGTGTGGGAACATGGCTGTGGTGGTCGCGGGACTGACTAGAAACCAGTGAGGTTCCTACGGAACCAATGCAGAGTTTTATGAGCACTAATGGCTAGCGTGGCTGTGAAGGCGCAGATCCACAAATGTCCAGTCAGTGTCTTCTGACAGTCACAAACTTACTGTGAAAAGAGAACATGCACTAGTTTCAGAAGAAGCCGTGCGAGTGCGCCAGGTCAGATTGCTGAGCATATAGCGAGTGAGCCTGGCTTCATCGAGACAGTCCCTGCACGTGTGCTAGCAAACACACACATAATTTAACTAACAGCTCCACTGAGATCCCAAATTCCCAACTGTACCAGAACTCTCCTGGCTGCAAACTTCCTAGATTATTAAATAAAATTAATTATCATAAACTCTTAATTTCCCAGTGTTTAGTACCTGTAGTTAAATAAATTTTTCCAGATAAAGCATATTGCTTTCATACAATTGAATTCCAAAATAAATTGCAAGGCAGGTTATCTTCCTTTAGGTAGCAATCAGAATTGAAATTTGTAGGGTTCATCAGTGAATCAGATGTTTTACAAAATGAGAAATAAATATGCCATTTCATAGGTGGTTTTGTTTTTCTCCTTTGGGCTTGTCTTTTTAAATTATAACAAAGATAGTATTTATTGCTACAATTTAAGAACTTTATTTAAAATCAAATTTGGAAGATCAGTAGGTATAAATTTGAGAACAGTGTCTGAACTGTAGCCAGGTGGTCACCAAATAAGCTATATGGCTAAAGGAAAAAATGGTGTATGGGTTAACCACCTTAGAAAGGACAGCAGTATGAGGCTGTAGATCCCTGGAGTTGTCTACACAGCCATGTGATTGTCTCCTTCTCTTTAACTGTGTACACCTGAGTTCGTAAGTCTGCTGGTGCAATCTACTCTCTCTGTCCTCACTTTGCCATCTGTAAAATATAAGTAAAGTTACTTTCCATATTGTTGCAGAGTGAGCACTGAATACCTGAATGTTTTATCGGTGTTGAAAGCAAAGTTCTATCTGGTACATAACAGCTGACATTTATTGAGTGCTTAGATGTATGACACCTGTTACTAAGCACTTTGTATTGGTGCTGTATGAAATGGTGGCTTGGGTATTCATTTAATGGGTGAAGGAATATAAGACATGAAGTTTTGCCAAGAGATGGCACCCTCAATAAGTAATAGCTAGAACCAGAACCCAGATCATTCTGATACTTAAACTAAGACCTTATCCATGGAACTGTATCCTGTCATTTCTAGATCAACCTGGAAGATGTGTTCATTCAGCACAATTAGGAATCAGCAAATTACTTGTGTGTATATATGTGTGCATGTCGAAGCCAGAGGACTATAGCATGGCATTATTCATGAGACGTGAACAAACATCTACGTACCCCGGTTGGTAAACCAAAGTAAGGATCCCACCAATGTCCAGCTTGGTGAACCAGTGAGTTTTATTGTGTTACTTATAGGAGTAGGAGTAAGGAATTACTTACAAGAGCAGAAATGACTCAAAAACTGCCACATCACCAAAAGCCACCCCAGCAGAGTGCCTCCATCTGTATGTTACTTCTCTGGTGCTATGATAAGCACTATGACCAAAAGCATCTTGGGAAGGAACGGGTTTATTTCCTCTTACAACTTCCAGGTCACAGTCCAGTGCTGCGAGTGCTTGGGGCAGGAACTGAAGCAGAGACCGCAGAGGACAGCTGCCTACTGGCTGGCTTCCCCTGTCTTGCTCAGCTACTTTTCTTACATAGCCCCATGTCTACCTGCTCAGGCATGGCACTGCCCACAGTGGGCTGGGCCTTTCCACAGCAATTAGTAGTCAAGAAAATGCTCCCCTGGCATGTCCACAGGCCAATCTAATAGAGGAAATTCCTCAACTGAAATTCCCTTTTCCTGGGTGACTCTAGTTTGTGTCAAGTTGACAAAAACTTACTAGTACATACTCAAAAGCTGAAAACCTGGAACACACTGCAGAGCTTGCAGATTGGAGAGTCTCCTCTCGGTAGGTCAGTTGCTCTGAGTCTCTTCCGGGCAGCTCTGCTAGTCTAAGAGTCTTCTAGGTGTAAAGTTACGTAAATATATAGATATGCCATGGCTTCTATATGTTATATAATAGACAGTAACTATTCTGAGAGCTTGTACTGTTCCACTTGTTTTTAAAATGCCTTTTTTATTCAGCATTTGATAGTGAGTTATGCCCTTTCATACATCTCTCTCACTCCACCTGGCTCATAGTCACGCCTCTACTACTCTCCTTCATCCTTCCCCTTCTCATTGGTCCCAAACCTCTACCCAAATAATCCCCCTCTGCTTTCATGTCATAAGTATGTGTGCCGTTATAGTTACATTTTTCATATGAAAGCAAGCATGCAGTATTTTGTCTTTCCCGTCTCTGCGTTCTCTGGTCCTCCCCCTCCCTGTGGGTCCTTCTCCCTCTCATCCTATCCCCTCCCTGTGGGTCCTTCTCCCTCTCATCCTATCTCCTCCCTGTGGGTCCTTCTCCCTCTCATCCTATCCCCTCCCTGTGGGTCCTTCTCCCTCTCATCCTATCCTCTCTATGTTCAGGTCACGTATATATCCATTCATCTGCTGAAGGACACACTTATCTATTGTGTGACTAGTGCGGCAGTGAAATGAATGTGCACATACCTCTGTGGCATGCTGACATACATTCTTTTGGATATATACTCAGGAGTGATATTACAGATCACAGGGTAGTTCTTTCTTTAGAACTCAACCTCTATGTTGAGTTCTGTAGTGTCTGTTCCATTTTACATTGCCACCTGATCTTTCTGTCTACTGCTCTGGGTTTGTCCCACTCTTGCTCTAAGACCTTAAGGTACATCATTAAGTTATTTGTTTGAGCCCTTTGATTTTTCTAACATAAACACTCATGTCTATAAACTTTCTTCTTGTTGTATCTTGATGGTTTTGAGAAATCTTACTTTCATTTTTATTTGATTCTATGAGTTTTCTAATTTCTTCCCTGAATTCTTCAATGACCCACTGACAAGTAAATTAAGTCCCTTAGTATTTATGTAGTGTCTGTGATTTCTCTTGCTGTTAATCTCTAGTCTTATTCCACCATGATCTGATTAGATGCAAAACCTTATTTCACTTCTCTTGTATTTGCTAATATATGCCTTGTGCCTAAACTGATATATTTTAAATAAAGTTTTATGGGCAGCTGAGGAGAATCTTATGTTACATAGCTATTAGAGTGTTTTGAAAGCATATTGAACTACAGTGCAAAGTATGGGATATGTTTATTAATTTTTAGTCTGGATAATATACCTATTATTAAGAATAGAGTGTTGAAGTTACCCACAATTATTGTATGAGGACTAATCTGTCTTGATGCCCTTTGGTGCTTGTTTTGTAGGAATTAGAACCCATGACATTTGGTGCATATATGTTTATAATTGTTATTCCTTCTTGGTGAATTATTTGTTTATTAATATGTACTAGACCCCCCCCCCTTTTAAATCTCTCCTGACTAGTTTCAGTTTGAAGTCTACTTTATCAATTGTCAGAATAGCCAGCTTTTTTTTTTTTAATCTTCCATTTGCCTGGTATCAGCCTGTGAGTTTCTTGGAGACAAAAGTGGTCAGACTTGTTTTTTTAATCCAGTCAGCTATTCTGGTTTTTTAGTTGGTTGTATTAGTTACTTTTCTGTTGCTCTGATAAAACACTCTGACCAAAAGCAACTTAGGGGAGAAACCCTAAACAACTTAGGGTTTATTCAGCTTGTACTTTGAGGTCACAATCCATCACTGAGGAAACCTAGGGCACAAACTCAAGAAGGAACTGAAGCAGAAACCATGGGGGAACTCTGCTTACTGGATCACTCTGTTTCACTCACCGATTTGTGGAACATTTTCTGTTAAAATTTTCTCTCTCTTTTAGTTTACTTTTATATTAACTTTTTCTTTATTCTTGAGAAATTCACACATGTATTCAAGGAACATGATCATATCTACTCCTCTTTCCCCTAAGACCCTCATTTTTTGATAACCCACTAATTCCAATTACTGTTGCCCATAATGTGTATAGATGTGATGGCATTCCCTGGAGCATAAAATTCCAAGCAGTGACCACACATTAAAAAATGAATGTGCCCCCCCCCACACACCCTGTGTCTATCAACTGCCAGAGTAACTCCTTAGTAAGATATGGGGCCTGCAATACCTCCCCTATCAGTGCTGAGTTTTTAGCTGTGTTCATCTTTGGGGGTGTTGTACAGATAACCAAAGCTGGTGTGCATTCATGAGTGCTTTAGTGATGTCAAGTCTGGAATTCTGCTATGTCACTGAATAAATTTTCTGTGCCTTTAGTGTATAGCTCATCTCCTTCTTAGTTGGGCTTGTCTCTTTAAATCCTCGAGTTCTTGGATATTGTTATCATGCTTGTTTATATTTTTCTCTTTTTTCATTTTTTTGAAACCAAGTCTCGATAGGTCATCCTGCCTGGCCTTCAACTCATTACATGGCCCAGGCTAGCCTCAGATTTGTGTCAGTGCTCTGACCTCAGCCTCCCAAATACTAGGATTGCAGGCATGTACCACCTCACAGCTTTTTTCTTTATTGGTGTTTGAATGGTTTTTCCTCAGCCTTCTCCTTTGTATTGGTCACTTTTCTGTTGTTGTAATAGAAACATGACCAAGGGAACTTATAAAAGAGTTTATTTAGCTTACGGTTCGAAAAGGACAAGAGTCTATCATGGTAGGATGACATGGCAGCAAGGTGAGTAGGGTGTACAGCAGCTAAGTGCTCACATCCTCAAGCAGGCACAGGAAGCTGAGCGCAACTGGCAAGGCTTAAGAATGCTCTAAGCCCCGCCCCCAGTGACATGCTTCCTCCAGCATGGCCACACCTTCTAAGAACTCCCAAAAGGGGACAAATATATTTTGGGGGACAAAATATGCTTAGAGCCTATGGGAGACATTGTCATTCAGACCACCACATCCTCCAGCCGTGTCTAGTTTGTTGGTGATGCTTTCCATTGTGCTTTTTTATTTGATTCGTTGAGTTTTTCATTCCAGCGTTTCATTTCTGTTTCTTCCTTTTTGGACTTCTCATCCATGCTGCTGGCGTTTCACTTTGCTCACTTTTCTGACCTTCTCCTTTATGTTGCTGACCTCCTTCTCTAGCCCTGAACGGTTTTCCCTACTTCACTCTTCTGCTCATTTGTATCTCTTTAAGGCCATTGATTATTTTTATGAGCATGTTCAGTTCTTCATCTGACATTTATCCATTTCAGTGTTTTTAGGTTCAGTGACTGATTTCCTGGGGGAGACGTGTTTCCTTGATTTTTCATATTTGTCCTGCCCTTCCGTGTTGAGTTTGCACATCCTTTGTGCAAAACAGAATTCTTTCTGTTTTATTTGGGGGATCCTCTCAGTACACAGTTTGTTCTTTAGGTTTTAATTCCCAGTACCACTCAAATGGGGAAGAAATTGCTTTAACAGCAACATCATCAAACAGAACAAGATATAGAAATGCACTTAAAATGAAAATACAACATATTAATCTTTTTAGAATGAAGTTAAAGCACCACTGAAAGGAAATTTGTAGTCTAATTTCAATACTAAGTCTCAGTATTAGAAAAGAGAAAGATCTGAAATTAATCATCAGAATTCCTACCTAAGGAAACAGAAAGAACAAAATAAACACAAAGCAACCAGAAGAAGCTAATAAAACTTAAAGGAGAAAAATCACTGGAACATAAAGTACTTCTTTAAAATATCAATAAAATTGACATCATTAGCAAGACTGCTAAATATAAAATTGTTAATCAGGAACAAAATGGGTGATATAACTACAGATCCTAAAACTGGAGTCAAGTATAATAAAGGCATACTGCAAACAACTCCACACACATAAAACTGACAACTTAGAGAAACAAAATGTTAAAAACCACAAACTCCCAGAATTGTCTCAATGTGAGTCCAGCAATCTGAATAACCCTATGACGGCAGCTGAGTGTGGCTCATCATGCCTTGAGATCCCCTGGTACACAAAGAAAGAAAGCTACTAAAGTGCGACTGGCTCTGCTGGACATCTGACAAGCTCTCCACAGGCACAAAAACCATAGAAAATACAAGTGTGTACCAGTTCAGTGAACCGTCCCCAACCTGCATCCACCTGGAAGGCTCTGATGTAGGAGCCCTCAGAAAGAGGCTCCTCCAAAGCTCCAAATTTTTTTGCCCCTTCTGTTATTCTTTTTTTTTTCTTTTTAATTCTACTTTTATCAGTATAACACTTTTTAACAAAGCTTTTAGTTTCGACCTTATATCACCCTTTTTATATTTATCCACTTTTGTTTGCACATTTTTCATTATTGGACTCTCTTTTCTCTGTTCAGTTTACTATTAACTTAATGTGCATGTGTGCATGGTGTATGTGGTGGGTGCAGGTGTCATAGTGCACGTGTTGAGGTCAGAAGATAACCTTGTGGAATCCCTCCTCCCCTTCCCCCTTTGTGTGGGTTCTGGGATTCGAGGTGAGGTTGCCAGGCTTGCACGGCAAGCACCTTCACCCGCTGAGCCGTCTCACCAACTCTTCCTTTTAGCTCTTGCTTTCTTCTTCCCCGTCACCAGATTCTTCTCTGCCTTTCTTTTACTTAACTTTGCTTCTCTGTTTCTGACCTCCTCCTGCCTCCTTCATCTCATTTATTTACTGTTCTTAGATTAACCCTTAGTAATGTTTAACTTCACAGCACGTTCTACATTATTTATGCAGTTCTCTGTTCTGTGGTCATTGGTGGTGTATTAGTAGCATTTGGAATGTTCTTAACTGTCTGATAAATCCTATTATTGAGTTTTCCTATGTTTGATGATTTTCCAGTAGTTCTGTTTATTGCTGATAGGAGTATGGAATGCTTCTAAATTTAAACTGTGTCTAAACAGCCCCATGGATTGTGGTCTTTTGTAAACCCTCCACGCCTTTCTTCCCCATGCAGTGTACATGTTGGTTCCAAATTAAAATCCCTGAGTCTACTCTTGTCTATCTCAAAACCCAAAGATTTCTTTGAGTAGTGCATCTTCTTTAGTTTTTCCTGAAAATAGTATTTGAGTCAGAAGCTGATGCCATATCTCTTGAAATACACTTTCGAAGAGAAATTAGTTTGTTTCAAGCTCAGGAAGGGAAAGTTTAATTTGCAAAGTTGCTTAAAGTGAAAAGACTGCTTGTGTTGATGAGGGGCAAATCCGTGAAGTTCTTGAGGGTAAAGGCCAAGTGTTTTCTTGTTTCTTTTGGTGCTTTCCTAGAAAAATGCTGTCACATACTTGTGAGATGACTTAAAAGAATGAATGAAGGTTGGATGATATGAGTCATCACAAAACAAAGACGCCCACTCCCTAAATAGAGGCTTCATGAACTCTGCCACGGTCTGCCTTGTTTGATTATTGGCTTTGCTCCGACATGGCTGTTGTTAAATAAAGTACTCAAGCACAGAATTTCACATACAAAAATGAAACCTAATTTAATTTTTAACAAAGTAAAAAATAAATTTTAGATTCTCAATGTATAACAAATTGAAAAGAAATGGATCATTCTAGTCTGATATTCTGTCTCTTTGCCTAAAGCTGGCTTAATTTGCCATGACAAATTTAGATGTATTTATTACATGGACTCTGATGCTTTGTATGAAAGAAGACCTTTATTTTACTCAGACATTCTTACCCTGTACTATACCCAATTTGGGTTAAGAAATGTCTGAGTTCATGGCCATAGCAAGTTGCTGACGTGGATAATGGGTTATTGTCCATATACAGAGTTCTGTGATTTTTTTTTAAATTAGGTGTTTTCTGTGGTGAGCCACAAGCACGTGCCACCAGGATTATCATTGTTTGAATAATATATAAAATTTTTATTGGCCTATTAATTAGCATGTATTTGAAACTTTAGGAAGAATCAGTTACCTTTTTGTTGGTGTGCCAGAACTCAGAGGAGCGTTGTTTCCTCTCTTTGTTGATTGGATTTTATTTGTATAACCACATTCATCTTTTATTATATTTTGGTGATCAAAAACCTTTTAACATATCCAAAAGATCTTAGCTAGACCAAGAAAAGATCATCTGTTCCAGTGTTACCAGTGGTCAGGTTCTAGACAGTGTTTTTAGGTTTGGCCTCTTATCTGAAGAATCGAAAATAAGGACTTACATTGCTTTTCAAAAGTAGAAAGGTAATTTTACTCAAAATAAAGTGACAGATTAGAAAGAAATCTGCTGTCAAGATTGACAGCAGACCTCTTGAGTGAAGATACTCAAAGGCCCCAATTCTTTTACAGGGTACAGAAGGAGGAGTTTGGTTGCTAAGGAGCATAGTGTGGTTCGTTGTTTTGATTAACAGATTTGACTATATGATTTTTGTATTGTGCATGTCTTTTCCCGTAACGCATCTGATTCTAGTTGTATGTGCACACAATTATGCCTCGCCATAAGATGGTAAATAAGGAACTCTCTTTAAAAGCTCACTGAGGACACGGTTTTACCTTACTGTGTATGCACAAAAATCTGTTCAGGCCAGATCGAACTTTCCATTTTTTTTTATTGAGTACATTTTTAATATATTTCAATAGAAACTGTATGTTTGATTATTGTTAGGAGAGAAGAAACTATCTCATTGTCCAGAGAGAGGTGTGTGTGTAACCAGGTGCAGGTGGGGGTTGGGGGTTGTTAAAGTACATTGTTCAGAGAGTGATGTGTATGCATTGTACATACAGGTAACAGAACTGGACCACAAAATGCACTGTTAGAAAAGTGTTCATAACTCAAACCAAGTAGTCCTGGAGTCCTCATCTGTTTCCTGCCTTACCAAGATGCTTGTCTGTAAATGAAGCTAAGTGAAATCTTTCAAACCAAATTCTACGAGAAACTATTGGACTACACTGTCTACTGAGTCTTATTTTCCAAGATTAATGAGATCATATTTGAGAGCCGTTTGTTTTGTTTTCCTCAGTTCCCGTTCCTCTGCTGCCCAGTCATCTGTAGTGCATGCAGATAACACCTGTATTCTCTTCCAGTTTACGGAGATTCTCCCTCTGATGTGTTCTGTGAGTTCCATACCTTTCGTACAGACACACATATGCATTTAGCCAATCTGATAGTGATCAGAGTTCACTGTGAGAAGTGATTTGATGTGCACATCCTTTCACGTGTCTGGCTTCTTAGGATTGACACACTACTTCTCCCAGCTGCATGGTGGAATTACCAGGTAGGCCACGGACACATTGGCTGGGTGACAGCCTGTTTCTACCCACAGATGAAGTATTTGATTTAAACATTAGAGCTTCTGTTGCACATTTTGGGAGAGTTCAGAACAAAATCTGTATCAAAGTGAGGTGATTTTTAATTAGCAATTATTTTTTTGTAATCTTGGTAAGGCAGGAAACAGATGAGGACTCCAGGACTACTTGATTTGAGTTATGAACACTTTTCTAACAGTGCATTTTGTGGTCCAGTTCTGTTACCTGTATGTACAATGCATACACATCACTCTCTGAACAATGTACTTTAACAACCCCCAACCCCCACCTGAACTGTTTTCACTCTTCCTTTTCAGGGACTCTCCTAAGTTTTAAGGTCATCTTTCTAAATTGATTCTTTTACCACTTGGCAAATGTTGCATTTTGCCTCCCTGAGAAGCCACACGGTTCCGTCTACCATTTTTGTTCCATTGCTGGCTTTGCTTGCATCCCTCTCTGGGCTGCCATGGTTCCAGCCCATCAGGCACATAGCAGATCTTACCTGGTGGTGCCTCTTCCTTTCAAGGTGAAAGTTGGTGGAAGGATAGCAGTGTGGCTATAGAATAAATAAAGATGGAAGGGAAGGAAATGAAACCTAGTTGAGAGAGAATAAGAAAAAAGGAAGTGTGGGCAGGTGAGATGTCTCAGTGGTTAAGAGCACTTGCTGCTCTCAGAGGGGGCCCATATTCAGGTCCCAGCACCCGTTATCAGGAGGCTCACCACTGTAACTCCAGTCTAGGAGATCTGATGCCCTCTTCTGGCCTCCATGGGCACCTACGCACATGTGATGCACATGAACTCACACAAGCATACATCATACACAGAAATAAAAATGAGTTTTCTTTTTTTAAGACAGGGTCTCTAGCGCTAGCTTGCCTGGAACTCACTACGTTGACCAGGCTGGGCTCAGATTCAAAGAGATTCACTTGCCTCTGCCTCCTTCATTCTGGGATTAAAGGCATTTGCCACCACACCCAGCAAAAATAAATATCTTAAGAAAGGAGGAAAAGGAAGGGAGAGAGGAAGAGAGGGAGAAAGAGGGAAGATATGAGGAGCCAAAACTGTTTTCAAAGAAGGGACTGATGTGTGCTCAGAGACATTGAACTTGGAGAGAACTGGCTCTGTGGATGGGGTGGTGGAAAGTGCTAGAGACCACTTGAAAACAGAGGCTGAGAGGGAAGAAGACTAAAATGACCTTAAAAGCCTAAGTAATTCCTAGACCCAGTCCAGTTTCCCAGGTTTTCAGGGCCTGCCTATCTTAAAGGTTCATGTGAAAATAAAAATGGGATGCTTTTGCCTAGAATTTTAAAAATCTTACTTTGATTGGCATTAAAGTGATAAAAAAGGAGCACACGCAGCAGACCTGCTTACATATGTGACAGGAGGACTGTGCACTAAGTTAAGTGGGATCCATGAGGATTCGCAGGCTTTGAAATGAGAACTGATGTGAAGGGGGCATTTTACAGATTTGAATATAGACCGTGAACTCTAAGGAAAGGTAAACATATTGCTTGTCCTAGCAATTCTTGTACTTATTAAAGTGCTCGGGGCACATCAGATGGGGAATGCTGGAGGTGCGGAGTTGGGCGCGTGAAGAGCACAGACACCCCTAGACGAGGCGCTTCTCACAGCTGAGGGGGAGTGGAAGAGACAGAACGGGGAGGTTTAGGACCGCTCCCGGGCTGACTTTTAAAATTAATTCCTGGAATTCATCAAAGGGATTTTTTTAACGTTCCTGAAGCATTGACTATTCTCTTTGTGGGATCAGTAAAAAAAAAACAAAACAAAAAAGCTAGATGTAGTGGCACAGTTAATCCTTGCACTGTTGAGGCTGAAGCAGGAGGACCATGCGTCCCAGGTCAGCCTGGGCTACATAATGAAACCCAGTCTTTGGACAAAATCAGATTGTGTTTTCCAGTGGTCTGTGGAGATCAAAAGTCACCTTCTCTTTAGTCTTTGTAATTTCCTGTTTTCCTGCCTAAAAAAACACTGGGTAGAAGGAACCCATTTTAGGTTAGCATTTACTGTTTGATAGTGCTGTCTGGTGGCTTCTCTTTTTTCCCGGCCTCTCTGTTGTCATTTCTAATGTGAGTGCAGTGAAATTTGCTGGTACTAGATGTTGTTTTTTAGTGGAAAACATGCGCAGTTAAATCAGCTGTGAAAAGCTTATCGCTTCTCTGTTGGAATGCAGCTGGAGGCAGCATTTAATTGGAGTTATATGCCAGATTGTTTCTTACCTTTCCTAAGGACTTCCCTACATGGTCAAAGAAATAAATTGATTTCCCCTAAGACACATGGGCAAATAATTATAGGAATACTCTCCAAAATGAGGAAATATGATTACCATAGCTTTGCTAGGAGGACAAGTAAACACACATTTCAAACATGGTTGTAGCTTACAGAGAAAGATATTTTAACCATTGTTGGTTAGAGGAGTGAAAAAATTCAATTAGAAAGAGGCTAGAGATACTGAATTGATTTTACAGACACTTAAAAATAGCAAGACATTCCCTGCTGATAAGTCATTGAATTACATAAAGAATATGTTATGACTGATCACCTTTTTACAGAAACATGAATATAAGATTTATAAGTTTCATATGTTTACGGTGTCAAAATTTCCATATTCTTCCATGAATGATGACTCCTGTGGTAGAATCATCTGTAGAATTGCAAAGGGCAGCAAATTCCATTTCTTAACAAAATATCACTTTGCCTTCGTGGTCTTCCTAAATTCACATTTAGGCCATTTATACAAATCTTTGATACAAGTAGTTTTTAAAAACATGTTTACAGCTCATAATTTGTGAAAACAGGTTTAAGTTTGCTCTTGAGGGCTAAATAAGTACTGTTCTCTGAAGACAGGTGTATCATGCTTAAGTCAGTTGTGTCTGTGTCTTCAAAGCTTCAGGTTCTATTTTCACAAAAATTGCATGCACACTATAGTGCTTTGTAGAAAAGTCTTGTCAGTGGAGGGAGTGCCTAGAGCTCAGGGGCCCTGGTCTGTTGCTGCTGTATTATGCCTAGGCCAGCTTTCCTGTTTAAGACTTTCAAAGGGCCACCTTCTTCTCTGTCAGTTTACATGGAAGGTGGGAGAATTCCTCACCAGTCATCTTATTGGAGGACAGAATTGGGATGGAATGGGCAGAGTTAGTTTGGTGCTTAAAGTAGGACTTTCCCTCCCCTCTGTGTGGAAATCAAGTGAGGCTTATGTAAGGAGGACTTCCAGGCTTCCAGTCCTCAAATTTCTTGTCCTTCCTGTGTAGGTCTCACTGACAATCCATCCTGAATATTTGCCTTACTTTTTTCTTTTCTTTTTAAAAACTTTTAAAAATTGTTTTGATATTTTTATTTTATGTGTATGATTGTTTTGCCTACATGTATGTATATGCAATGCTCACGGAGGCCAGAAAAGCGTATCAGATTCCCAGGACTGGACTTACAGATGGTTGTAAGCCTCCATGTGAGTTCTGGGAATTGAATCCAGTCCTCTGCAAAGGCAGCCAGTGCTCTTAACCACTGCACCATCCCTCCAGCCCCTACCTTTTTCTTTTAAGCGATAGCTTTTTTTTCCCTCTAACTTACATTCATTACACCTCATTGTGGTAGAGGAGAAAAACAAATGCCACTGTGAGCATCAGGATGTTTGTCTTTGTTAGAAGTGGTTAGTGGAAACTTGTTGCTCTCTCTGTGTGGCTTTTCCTCCCTGTCAAATAGGAATAAGAAATCATGGTAGGAGCACAGATATCAGGTGCACTTGCTTTGAAGCAGCCCCTTCCATCTCCTGGGAAGCAGATCTTATGCTGAAGTACATGGCCTTCAGCCCCTGCACCTCATCATATCTTAAATATTGGCTTAAATGATGATGGCTAGAGCCATTCTGGGGTCCTCTTGGCTCACTCAAGGAGCATACTCTCAGGGGCCTTCCCTCCGCCAGTGGCCCTCTTCTCTCCGCTATCTCTTCACATTTGGCTATGTGATCTTTCTTCCTGTCCTTACTACATCTTCTCCTTGGACTGCTGTGGAGCACCTGTGTTCATCTTCTCCCGTCTTTCTTTCTTCACAAAGGCCTGAGGGTTTGGCCTGGAACTCACTGTGTAGACCAGGCTGGCCTGGAACTCACTGTGTAGACCAGGCTGGCCTGGAACTTACAGAGTTCCTCCTGCCTCTACCTCCTGAGAGCTGGGATTGAAAGCGTGCGCCACCATGACCAGCTCAATTTCATTTTAATTTATACCAATTCCCCCTATTTGTCTTGGCACATCGATCTTTTTTGCTGTTTTTTGTTTTTGCTGTTCCCTTTCATCAACTCCTCAGATCCTAATGGAGTTACAACTCTGTTTTAAGGCCTTTCTTGCTGTGGACTATAGGAAACTCACAGATGTTGATAAAAGCTGTGATCATGGGAGTTAGATGTGTAAGAGTGTTTGGTTTACTGGTGGACTATTCTGGTATCAATTAGACATTTAGCTTTAGAAGTACTTGTAATCTAGGATGCAGGCATGACCCCGAGTCTGACGCTAAGAAGGACAGGTGATACTGACTGAAAATGGACGACCTGCCTCAAAGTTCTCAACTGAACTATCTCTGTGATTCTTGGAGGTGCTTGAATTTCATCCTTCATGGGTGAGAGCAGATTGATGAGCCACTATCCCATTATCACAGACTGAAGAAGCTATACCATAAATATAGCATGAGGCTTTAGGATGTCAGAATAGTTCCAGAACAGGGGGAACAGATGCGCTAAAGGCCCAGAACAAATAGCTCGTTGGGTCAGTTAAAATCAGTAAGAAACAGAAGAGGAAGCCTACCTCACAGCCAGCTAGCAACAGCACAGAACGCCCAGGTGCCCACAGTCTCCGGGGAGTTAGTAGATCTTGTTCTGTTATCAACCACTATGTGTTTCTGAGAATGACTCTTCTATAAAACGATAAGTTGGGTAAAGGATTAACTGTAGACCATCACATCATGATGAAGTTCCAGAAGTCAGTGGCAGAATCATAAATTAAATGTTGGAACCTTCGCTCTTCAAGGCCCCTTCCAGTGATATGAGTCTTTGATTCATTGATCCTAGTAATGTATTAGAAAATTCTGTCAAAGCAAGGCCTGAGACAGACCCCACCGATCATGGGCCACACATGTTCTCATAGTGGGAGGGTGTCTCCCAGGTGATGATAGAGTGTGTGACTGACCTGCAGTTTTACCTGACTAGGTGCTGCTTCAGAACCTGCCGTCATGCTGACTCAGCCCGTGTAACTGTCAGGTGTGGTGTTTATATTTCTCATAACATATCTGATGAACTAATAATTAGTTAATGAGCACTAAAAATCATACCAGTCCAACTATAATACCACTGTAATAATTTGCTCTAGGGAAAGAAACAGTGAACTCTAAAACAGTTCAAGAGAATTTTAGTCCCAACTTTATTTCTTTTCTTTTTTATCTTCTTTCTTCTTTTTTATGTATTTATTTATTTTTTGTCTTTTTGAGACAGGGTCTCTCTGTAGCTCCAGCTGGCCTGGAACTCACTATGTAGACCAGGCTGACCGTGAGCTCACAGAGAGCCCCCTGCCTCAGCCTCCCAAGTGCTGAGATTAAAGCTGTGTGCCACCGTGCCTGGCACCACTCTGTTTCTGACAGCTGAGTGGTATTTCCTTACATAGGGATTTCAAATTACTGTGACAATCATCAAAAGATCCAAATCAAAGTTCTTGTGACAATATAGTAATTAAATTTGATTAAATTTTGTTTGGTTTTTCTTTTGTGGTGATAGGGACCAAAGTTGGGCCCTCTTGCATGTAAGGCAAGTGCTCTATGGTTAAACACTAATTTTTGCCTTTTAAACTTTTAGTTATTAAAAGTGAATATTGAAGTATTTAACAAATTTCATTTTGGGATTTAAACAATAAAGAATAGGAAAGACTCTTGATCCCATTTTATACAGAAGGGTATAAGTCTGTTCAGGATCCTATAGCATACTGTAGCAAAATACCAGAAACTGGATATCTACTAAAAACAAAACTGTATTTCTCAAAGTTATAGAGCCTGAGAAGTCCAGGATCATAGCCCTGGCCATTTTGGTATCTGGGGAGAGCCTGATCCCTTGTTCTTGAACATCTCATTGTCACCTTATGTGGAGGAAAGGTCGGGGGACCCTTCTGGGGTCTCTTTCCTGCAGGCAGTAGTCCCCTTCATCAGAGTTCTGCCCTGATGACCTAATCAAAGCCCGGAGTCCTGTCCTGCACTGGGTGGTGGGAATCCTGTCGTGTGGACTCGGTCTGCTGAAGGTTTCTTTGCTAATCTAGATGTGCCTCTTCATTGTCCCGCCTCCTTCTCCTTTTTTAATTCTAGACTGACTAGAGAAGCCCACTCTTCTACGTATGTGGTCAAACAGCTCATTCCGACTTACTCAGCGTCTTTGCTTGTTTTTATTTCTGCTGTGCCTCTTAGAACTGGAATTGTAGCTTCCAAATTTGTAAAATGTTTTACTAAATATGGAATGATATTCTCATATTTTTTGCCTTTCCAGTCAAGAACACTCCCTCCCTCCCTCCCTCCCTCCCTCCCTCCCTCCCTCCCTCCCTCCCTCCCTCCCTCCCTCCCTCTTTGTAGAATTTAAGAATGGCAAAAACAGTTAACTCATCCTTGTGGTATTTTCTAAATCCACAGTTACAAATGGTAGTCACGTAGCTAATAGAAATATCAGCATACAGTAGCTATTTTCTTTTTTAAGTCAAATTGTTAAAAAACATTTTAACCATCATAGATGTCCTGAATTCACCTGTGAACAGTCTATACAATCTTCTTTTGCATTTTAGGTCAAAATGCAACTTTATCATTGATATATAATTTCTCTGTGTCTGCCAATTATAAAAGTAACCAAGTTTCAACTGTTTGCTTTAGTTAATAGATCCTGTGAATTTCATCACAGTGTAGACCAAGATTCTGTTTGGGAACAGAGAGCAATGGTAGTTGAGTTCAAGTCTTAGCTGAGTCCTTTGTCTCTGTCCTGGGAAGTAGGGGCGAGTAGGCTATTGGATGTACTGTCAGAATACAGAGAGCAACCTAACTAGAAACACGGATGTGGCAAAAATTAAAGAGTATAATTATTTGAGAAGATGTAAATGTTAGTAAGGGCTCCCCTATGTAATGTTTGAGACATGGGGATGCACTGGGCGAATAGATCCAGGAGGGGAAACAGCAGTATTACAGTGGGATGCAGTGCAGAATTGGGTATTAGAGGCACGAACTCTGAAAGTCTTTTTTTTTTTTTTTTTTAACTTTTGAATGTTGGGGGCTTATGCAAGGATCAGACATACAACTTCAGACTCGTTATTATTGTTGCTAGTTAGTTGGGTTAATAATTTCAGGTACCAATTAAAGTCTAGGGACTATGTTTGGTTTGGTTTGGTTTGGTTTGGTTTGATTTCAGACAGGGTCTCCCTATAGCCCCAGCTAGCCTGGAATTCCCTATGTAGACCAGGCTCACCTCAAGATCATAGAGATGTGCTTGCCTTTGCCCCCAAGTGCTGGGGTTATAGGCATGCATCATCACACCTAGCTTAAATTTTGTAAGCTTTTTATTTTGAAATCATTTTAAACTTTCACAAAGGTTCCAGGAATAATAGAGACTTCTGTAGACCTTTGAATCAGGTTCCACTGATGTTTAACATCTATGTAACCATACAACTGTTATCAAAGCCAGCTCCTGTTGGAGTGGCAGCTTACACCTGCAGTCCCATCACTGAGCCAGGAGGATCACTCAGTAATTTGAGGCCAACCTGGGCTACAAAGTGAGTTCCAGGTAAACTTGGGATACAGAATAAGACCCTGTCTCAAAACAAACAAAAATACTTAACAAATACAAACAATAACCATAAAAAGATACTAATTGTGGTAAAGTATTGTTAACTAAATTATGAACTTTATTCAGATTTACTATGTTCCTTCTACTGCTGTTCTTTTTCTGCCCAGATCTGGTCTAGGATTAACTCTACATGAGTTACCTGGACTTGGTAGTCTCTTTTAATCTGGACAGTTCTCCGTCTTTACAGCTCTTCATGACTGTTATACTTTTAACATTTGCTGATATATACTTTCAACATTTATTTTACTTACAGAAACTGCAGCTGTATGATCAAACAATGGAATTTATTCTTACTTTATTTCTAACTGAGATTTTGACTTTTCTAACAAAGACTGTATTTTGTTTGTCAGAGTCCTGGTGTTTCCATCTTAGCAGACTGTAATTATTGTGACTGCTTCCTTGGGGAGCCATGTACTCTCTGTTCTACAAACTAGAGCAGTCTCTAATTGTGCTAAGTGACATATCAACTGAAGAACAACACTTTTTATAGTATAGAACTCCTACATCACTTAAATTTTATGTCTTCATTAAAAGTCTTATATAAGTAACTCAAAATTCCTTTTATGTGTATGAATGCTTTACCTGCATGTATATAAGTGCACCTGTGTCACACAGTGTCCGTGGAGGCTAGAAGAGGGTGTTGGATCTCCTGGAACTAGAGTTGTCATTAGTTGTATGGGTGCTGGGAACTGAACCCAGGTCTTCTGCATAAGCAGCTAGCCAGTGTCTTAACTGCTGAGCCATCTTTACAGCCCCAATAACTCAAAAATCTTAATAAAAGAACAAGCAATCGATTGAGAAATGGGCAGATGATCAATATAGATGCATCTCAAAAGAATAAGCACAGGTTGGACATGGTATTGCACACCTTTAATCCCAGCACTCAGGAGACAAGGGCAGGTGGACCTCTGTGAGTTCAAGGCCAGCCTGGTCTACGTAACCAGTTCCAGGCCAACTAGGGCTACAGGGAGACCCTGTCTCACAAAGAACAAAAAAAGGAAGGAAGAAAGGGAGGGATGGAGGGAGGGAGGGAGGAAGGAAGGAAGGAAGGAAAAGAAAGCACAAATGGAACTGGAGAGAGAGAAGTCAGTCATGGTCAAGTGCTTGCCTTGCAGGCATGGGGAGTGCTTATTATCCCAGAAAGGAGGAGGTGGAGATAGGTGGGTCCCTGGGGCTCACTGGCCAGCCAGCCTAGCCCACTTGATGAGGTCTTGGCCAGTGAGGAACCCTGTCTCAAAAAAACAGTGGGTGACACCTGAGAAATGACCCTTAAGGTTGACCTCTGGCCTCCATCTAACACATTCATACATGTGCATCCATGCCCTGCACATGTGTACTTACAGACAACCAGACAGAAACACACACATGCGCATACAGAGCATGTGCACACAAACAAAGCACACAGGGCCAACCAACATGAAAAATGCTCCATAGCCATCAGGGGAAAGCCATCAAACCTACACTGAGATTCCATCTTAACCCCCTCAGAATGGCTACTATAAAAAACAAAAGCAGGCCTGGCGTGGGACACACACCTTTAATCCCACACTTGGGGAGGTAGAGGCCAGCCTGATAAACATAATGAGTTCTAGGCCAGATGGAACTTTTGTCAAAAAGACAAAAAAACCCAAACCAAAACAAAAAGCAAAAAACTAACAAATACTGGTGAGAAAGAAAGTGAGGAAAACAAATCCTTGTTTGTTGTTGGTGAGACTGTACATTATATAGACTATATAGAGTAGTATGAAAGTTCCTCAGAAAGCTACAGATTGGAACTTCTCTATGATCCTGCTGTCCTCCTGAGTACGTCCCTGAAAAAATGAAGTTTGCATATGTGAGAGAAACCTGCACACTCCTAGGCAATAATTTCTGTGTCTATCAACAGATGAATAGATAAACATGCAACACACAATAGAATATTATTCAACCTTAAAAAATGAAATTCTGTTACTATGATATTGATGAAATGAAAACCTCATGCTAAATGAAATAAGCCAGACATGAAAGAAACAATACTCTGTTTCCACGTATTTGAGGTAATTCAAAATAGAGAAATTCATAGGATCAGAAGTAGAGCAGAGGTCATCAGGGTCTGTGGAAAGGCAAGAATGGGAACTGTTTTTTAATACATGTAGAACACCTGTTTGAACAGTGAAAAAATGAATAGTAGATGGTTTTATAACATTGTAAATTTACTTAATGCCACCAAATCATATATGCATAGGATAGCTATAGTTAAATTTTATATTAAATGTACTTTAACCACAATTTTTAAAATCATTGTCCCCCTGCCCTTCACTTAGTGGACAGTTTTATTCCAAAATATAAGGTGTTTTTCTCATTTTTCACAAATAAAGGTTTTTGGTTTTCTTTTTGTTTTTGTTTTCTGAGAGCCCTTAATAGCATTATTATACCAAAGCTGGCTGTATAAAATTTGTATTCTAAGACTGGAGAGGTAACTCAGTGGTTAAGAGCATTGATTGCTCTTGCAGAGGACCTGAGTTCAGTTCCCAGCACCCACATGGAAGCTAGCAACCATCTATAACTCTAGTTCCAAGGGGTACAACAATGCCCTCTTCTGACCTCCATGGGCATTGCACATACATGGTGCACTTACATACATGCAAGCAAAACACTCATATGCATAAAATAAAAATAAATAAATAAATGGTTTTAATTTACATTTTATCTATCAGAATTTTTTAAAGTTTTATCAATTTTATTTGAAGAGCATAATTTCTTTTTCTGTGTGTGTGTGGTGTGTGTGTGTGTGTGTGTGTGTGTGTCTTTTTGAGACAGTGTCTCCCTGTAGATCCAGCTGGCCTGGAACTCACTATGCAGACCAGGCTGGCCTCAATCTCAGAGATCCACCTGCCTCTGTCTCCTGAGTGCTGGGATTAAAGGAGTTTGCCACCATGCCCAGTTCCTGAATAGTGTAATTTCTTAGAGCTGTATTGAGCAGTTACAAAAGTTAGTGGCAGAAACATAGGTTGTTCACTCTAGAGGTTCATTATATCCTGTTTGCTTTGATTTTGTGATTGATTTCACATAAAGTTGAGGCTTTAATGACCAGATACATGCTATCAATATGGCTTACGGGCTCCCATCAGGGAGATATGGAGATAAGCTGATGGTGTTTTATCCTCTAGACATGCAGGAATAGAGGGACTTTGCCTCAATATACCAGATTCAGTCCTAAGACAGAAACACTAATTCTGTTCTGTAGAACAAGTCGCTGTAAAGGCTGGTGTTCCTCCAGCCTCAGTTAGATTGACTTGAAACTTGGTTAGGACAGAGTCTATTGAGAGAAAAATGTTTCAGCCAGAAAATGACTAGATACTGGAGGCAGGTGCTAAGTGAGGTGGCTCAGTGTTTGAAGGCACTTGCCACCAAGCCTAAAGACCTGAGTTCATTTCCTGGAACCTACCTGTTGGAAGGAGAGAACCAGCTCCCGAAAGGTGTCCTCTGACCTCTGCAGAAGTGCCATGACATGCTTACACCCACCACACACATACATTCAAATAAATAAATAAATGTAGAAACGGAAAATAAAAATCAATGTTAGTACTTCTTAACTAGAACCATGTTTAAAAAAAAAAAAAGATTTAGTCCTCAAAAAAAAAAAAACAAGGAAAATTTATTTGAGATTAGGAGTCTAGTTTCAAGTATAAAAATTTATACTTGAGCTGGCGAGATGGATCACCAGGTTAAAGCACAAGCCTGATGACTTGAGTTCAATCCCCGGGACCCCCGTATTAGAAGAACTGACTCCTACAAGTTGTCTTCTGACCTCCATATGCACACACATCCCTATATACAATTAATTAATTAATGTAACTTAAAATTTTTTAATTAAAATAAAATTTGCTTAGACAGAAAGGAAAAATTTCAGTACTGAGATACAGTGATTGTTAAGACAGCTCCTCCCGCCTCCTCCATCCTAATCTCACTGTAGACAAGGACCATTTTTCTTTTCTTTTGGGGAATATTAGGAAATGCAGTTATATATTTCTTCTCTGGAAACCACATTTGGTTCTGGACACCACACTTTTAGGGCCATTGACAAATTGGAGCATGTTCAGGGGAAAATGGTCCAGACAGTGAAGGAATGTGGAACCAGGTTATATAAGAAACAGTCAGAGCAAGTGGGGAGAATTCGCCCAGAGGAGAGAAGATTAACCAGAAAGTGTTACAGAGCTGCAGTTAAGGTTCTAGAAGAGGGGTCTGAAGGGTCGGGAGTCGTCACGCTGTGCCCATTGGAGCCTTTCACATCAAGGGCCTTGGTGGGGGAGATGCAACAAGGGCATCCGAAAACACTTGGTGCAAGTCCGTGCTAGTCAAAATGATTTCATTAGGATTCAGAATGCTGTCATGGCTCAGACTGGCATCTGACCGTCACAAGGTGGCCATAACCTTTTTTTCCGTTCACATTGGCTTTGGGATGCCCTGGAGCTTCTTTTCGGTCTAGCCCACAGCCCACATCTCATCGAATGTCATAATGTGATAGAGAAAGGGTCTTTTTGATTTTCAGTCAGCTTGTAAGACACCCACTTGAACTTTTCCACAGTTCTAGTGTTCTTCAAATGCCAAATGCCATTGAAACGGTCCCAGGTTGAGTTATCTGGCAGCTTCTCTTGTACTTCTGAGAGGATCGGCTTTGATGACTACTCTCAGTTGGTCTTTGTCAGCTTCCAATGGTCAGTCATTGTTCTCATCTTCAAGGTTCTTGTCTCCTTTGCAGACTTCTTGAACTCTCACGGCACTGTACTGTAATTAGTATTTCCTGGGTTGACTGTGTTGAGGTTGCCAGTTGTCTCTACTGCTGAAGATCTGTCTTGGAACACAGATTCAAAAATTACTTCAGTTTTCTTTTTATTTAGCATCATTTCCATAATATAAAAAGTATAAGGGCTGGAGAGATGGCTCGGTGGTTAAGAACACTTGCTGCTCTTCCACAGGACAGGAGTTCCCAGCACCTTTATTGTGTAGCTCACAACTACCTATAACTCTAGCCCCACGGTATCTAACAGTTTCCTCTTCTGGTCTCTTCAGATAACTACACACAGATGGCATACACACACACACACATACAACTATATTCACATAAACACACACACATACACATATGCATACACACACACTGCAGATACACATACACATCAATAAAAATAAATCTTTAAAAAATACATATGATGCACATCTTTAATTCTAGTACTCAGAAGGCAGAGTCAGGTGGATCTCTTCTGTGAGATCAAGGTCAGTCTGGTCTATATAACGAGTTTCAGGCCAGCTGAGGCTCTAGGGAGACCCTGTCTCAAAGACCAAATATATATATATATGTACATATATAAACATATGTAATATATGTAAAATAAACATCACGTTAAAATCATTAGCAAAAGAACAAAAGGAGAAATGTACACTAAAATGAGGTATAAAATAACCACGTTTATTAAGAATGTATTCTATTATTATTATTATTATTATTCTATTATTATTATTAAGAAATGTACACTAAAATGAGGTATAAAATAACCACGTTTATTAAGAATGCATTCTATTATTATTATTATTATTATTCTATTATTATTATTAAGAAATGTACACTAAAATGAGGTATAAAATAACCACGTTTATTAAGAATGCATTCTACGGTGGGGCTGGAGAGATGGATCAGTGGTTAAGAACACTTGCTGCTCTTCCAGAGGACCTGGGTTCAGTTCCCAACACCCACATAGTGGCTAACAGCCTTCCCCTAACTCCATTTCCAAGGGATCCATTGCCCTCTTCTGGCCTCTGCAGATGTGTCATGATGTGCATATGTACGTGCATGCATGACTTACAGGCTGTAAGTAAAACACACATGTAAAATAAAAACTTAATAAATTAAAAAAATTTAGGTCTTTTTGAGACAGGATCTCTGTAGCCCCAGCCTGCCTGAAACTCACTAGTAGAGCAGGCTGACCTCGATCTCACAGAGATCCACCTGCCCCTCTGCCTCCTGGGTGCTGGGGTTAAAGACAGGAGCCGCCACACCTGGCCTTTTTTTTTTTAATTGGAAAAAAAAGAGAATATTTCAGAGCTAAGTGTGTTGGTGCATGCCTTTAATTCTTTAATTCAGGAGGCAGAGACTGAAGGATCTCTGAGATCAAAGCAAGTTTGGTCTTGACATAGCGAGTTCCAGGCTGGCCAAGGTAAGACCCTGTCTCAAAAATAAAAAATAAAAATAAAAAGAAAGTGTTCAAGTATCAAGTGACAAATTTCAACCTAAAAAGCTAACAAGTATAGATTCGTCCACCTCTCTGCCTTCATTCAGCAGGTCAGCAGACCACTTGACTTCTGGCCTAGGAACCTCCCCAGACCCTGGCTCCCTCCTTCGTTCACCTCCCTCTCACCTTCACCTGGGCTACTTTAAAGCCTTACCTCCCCTTTCCAGACTTTCTTTTTTCTTATACACACCGAACTCTGAGCAGTCCACGGATGTGGTAAGTACTTGGAACTTTGGCACACGCCACTTCCCTAGGCCTGAAGAAACTGTCGCCTTTTCACCTGAAAGCAGGTCCGGCTTGACGCAGGCTCATCGGGTCTTCCTCTGAGAAGCCCTTGCAGACCTGCACTGCTCGGTGTCACTGTTCAGGCCCTTGAGTTGGCATTTCTGTATCTCTTCCTATTCCTGTGGTCTCTGTTAGACTCATTTCTTACCCAGAGGTCAGTTACTCAGGCTTCAGACTTGGGCTGGAATTTAAATCCCGCATGATTTAGTAGTCCTGTGGTTTTAGTCTCTTGAAGCCCCAGTCTTCTTATCTGTACTATGGGAATAATAGAATCCACCTCGTAAAGATACGGAGGATTGAACACGAAACTTCTAAGGCTTAAGGCAAAGCTTGAACTGTTCCCCGGGGTCCTCGCTTTGTGTGTCCCCACCATGTTAGCCACAGTAAGCAAAGTGGAAACAGTACTTTCAGGCCAATCAGGAAGGCCGGTTAGGAAGGAACGGCTGCTGACTCTGTTGGGTTTGGAGATTTTATGTCACACACAGAAACGGGTGTTATATTTAGAAATTCTAAGCAGTTTTGTCACAAGTAAATATATCCATGGAAAAATATGCTTATAAGAAAAAAAAAAAGAACAATTTTCTTCTCTCTTTTGTTATGTTGAAGAGTACTCATTCTAACAGAATGATGCTTAAAAACAAACACTTGTACCTTTAAGTTCATGCCCGCTGTAGAAAATTCTGTGCCTTGAAACATCTGTACTTTGGACTTTGACACTTTGCAAAGTGTGAAGTAAGGAACATCATCTTTCTGAATCTGGGATGAAGGACAGACAACACCTCCGGCAGTGTGGGAGCTACCTAACCTCAGTAACTGCGATTTGGTTACAAATATAGTTCCTATTCAGCCTGTCTCAATCGTTTCCTTGCTCTTAAAAACTCTTTCTTTTATGTGCCTTTTTTTTTTTCTTCTATGTGTCTTAAGTGCTGTTTACAATATAAAACTGAATCCTCAATTTTTAAAACTTCCATAGTTAATGCTCGGTTAAACATTTAAGTCCTGACATTTAATCTCCGTGAACTGGAACGCTCTGATTTCACTGTTTTCAGCTAGTAAATGTCACTCCCAACATTGTTGCTTTCACTCACACTTGAGCGCTTTCATCTGCAGTGAGTGCAGTGTGTCAGAGAATTCTTTGTGCCCCACTCTAGTGGTGGTTTGGGGGAGAGGGCGGTAAGCCCAGCCTCTAAACAGGGTAGAAAAAAACTGCTTGCAAGGCAAAGACACTCTGTTTTTATATGGTGTTTGTGAATACACAGTCCTGAGTTCTACCAGATACTCTTTCAAAGCAATTGCATTAGCTCAGAAAGAACAGGGTCCCGCTGAGCTCATTCGTGGTTGGCAGCCAAACAGCCTCTTCTGTGCCAGGGTTGGGGCTGGTAGTGGAGGAGATACCATCAGTTCTCAGATTTCACTCTTGCCTGTAGGAGAAATCTTGGTGTCTGACTCCCCAAACTCTTTTCAGCCATGGTGTTTATTTCTGAGTTTCTATAGGCTCCTGACACCGAGCTCTTCTTCATCTACAACTCTTCATCTCTTTTGTTTGTTTGTTTTTAGTTTTGTTTTACTTTGCTTTTGGAGACAGGATCTCCCTTATGTAGCCTAGGCTGGCCCAGAATTTAATGATCCTTCTGGTCAGCCTCCTGAGTGCTGGGATTTCAGGCCACGATGTCTGGCACTAGTTTTTAGGGGTGAGGGAAAGGATCACTGTCCTCATTTTGACGTGAAATAGGCAATCAGTTTGTGACTGTTTTCATAGCAAGCCGTTTACTCTTGTTCTTTTATTGGGTTCACCTTTAAATTCTCTTTGGATATATTTCTTTCCCCTTAGCCTTTTGTCTCTTGGGACTTTCACGTTTATTCTTTGCGCTGCTTCCTCCCCATGCCCTCTTGGCTTCCGCCTTCTTTCCTGGCCCTCAGGAGGCCCTTGCCTGGCCTCATTTGCTCATCTGTCTTCATGCTCTGCTGCATGCCTTTCTCTTCCAAATCTTCTGCATGCTGCTGCATAACTATGTCACATCTGCAAGTCCCTTTTGCTTAGAGGGATCAGTTAGTGTGGACCCAGGATGTGGCTGACAACAAGCAGACCTGCTGAACATATCCTTCGTGGTATTATGTACATAGGTCATCAGCAAAGTTTATATGCATGAATGTATTTTTAAGGTAGTTAAAGCCCGCACCAGCCAGTGTTTCCAATTTCCTGGCAGCCGATTTGAAGCCTAGAAATTGAACATCATACAAGAGTGGAATTTTAGAAAAACATGGACTTCTCCGTCACACATGGATTCAAGTTCCTGCCCTGTTACTTATTAACTACATGACCTTGGATGAATTCATTCATTCATTTAATAGATGTTTGCCGAATGTGTATGTTTGTGCCTTGTGTTTGGCTCTCATGAAGGCTGTTAGTCCTCTGACTTCCCCTCCTTGATTCAAAAAGAATTAGAAGTTAGATACAAGGGGGCAAGATGTAGCTCAGTGGTAGGGTACTTGCCTAACATGACATGGCCCTGGGTTTGATCCCCAGCACCAGGAAAGAACTTACAAACCAAACAGGAATAGCATATAAAAATCAAATTATTAACTTCAACCAACACAGATAGCCTGACTAGAGGATGCAGCATACCTGTGTAGCCACTGGAGGGTTACTGATGCTTGTAAGTGTTCAGTGCTCCAGTCAAAGTGATAGGTGCATGTCGAAGACAGACACACTCAATAAAAAAGTGAGAGTATTCCTGTGGACTGCTGTGTGGAGCATCTGCAGTCTTTCCTAAACCCACTGATCAAGCAAGCTGCAGCCCCACTTCCCAGATGGAAGACTAAGAAGAGACACTATTGATACTTTCCCCTCCAGAAACCTGGAAATGCTTTTTACTTAGGAAATATAGGCCATATATTTGACCAGTGATTGCCATAGCAAGCCACAGAATGTTGCTAGTCTGTTCTTTTACCTGTAAAATACAGATAAGCAACTTCCAACAAGAGAATGAGGGACTGTTTACAAAGAGCATGAGTGTGTGAGGGTTCTCCTCTAATCAGAACCTGTATGGACTGAAATTGCTCATTCACTGGGCATCGTGTGATGGTGTGTGTTTTTATTCTCTTTGTTTTTGTGTTTGTGTGTGAATGTGTATGGAGGTTGTGTTTGAGTCAGTAGCCCCAGCTGGCTAGAACTCACTATGTAGACCAGGCTAGACTCGAGCTTGAATTCATTCATCCTGGCCAAGTCTGCCAAGCCTGTTTATGTGTTCCAAAACTCATTAATTTAGCCAAAGAAGGCACTTGGAACAATCAAGTCTACTTTAAAATTATAAAATTGGTTGTACATGAGCAGTCAGCACAGTATAATACATGGCGACAAACAGGCATTATTACAGGAAGATGTATTTGTTCATCACCTTTAGTGTTGATGGACTGACTGGAACAGTACTTTGTATGGTTTCTCTGTCACATAGAGCACAATTCAAGTGAGCCTTGAAATTATAGTGATGCAGAGGAGCAGTGCAGATAGTGAGTACAGGAAAGAACTTCGCATCCAGGGCATTTGAACCTTTGTGAAGACAGCCAAGAGCCACTAAATATAAATGAAGATATGAACAGACTTGTATTTGAAGGAAACATATGTCAGAGGAATAGAAAGTGAAACAAAGGATGGACCAGACTGGTAAGGCGGGAAACTGGTAGGAAACTGTAGGAGCCACCTGAGAGGGGAGAAGGCCTGTATCTGTGTTACAGAGAAATCAAGAGCTGAGTTCGGATTTGGGAAGCTTTTAGAGTAGAGTCAGTAGGTTGTGAGTGTAAAGGGGAAAAAAATAAATAAATTTAAACAACTTTTTCCTAAAATTAAAATGATAAGATTTCAAATATCATTGCTGCTAGAGGCCCTGCCCCAGTAGGATTAGTTGCTATAGAGAAACTATCCTGGGAAAGACAGCTGGTGCCCAAAGAGAGATGGCTTGACTAGGAAGAGGAACCACAGAGGGGAAACTTCCCAGGTATCACACACTTGCCTTTCACTGTTTGTAGAGGCAGGGAAGGAAAGCATTGCAAAAACAGGTCAGTCTGTCAGGAACAGTAGGGGCCATGTGCTTTCAAGAATACCAGCATATTATAGACTCTCTGGTCCCTTGCATAATTATATCTAAACATTCAAATAAAGTTCATTATGTCCCATTTCACTTTAAAAACTAACAAAAACTATGTACTTCATTGGTTGCTGAGTTAGACGTCCTTTATATTACAGACTGTGTCTTTATTTTACTTGGGTTTTCTTAAGCCACCTTCTTCTTTTGCTTTACAATAACCTAGGATGGAGGGAATTTAATCTTTGCAGTGTGCTGTCCTGCAGTCTGTTTTTATAGAATGTCACTAAAACTTTTAGATTTTGAAACAACAGTCAGAAGCAGTGAACAAGGAAAGGACAGTGGCCACTCTTTTCTTGAGGGTGGAGGAAAAAGGAACAGACTTTGTGGCTGTAGAACAGTCTACGCTCTTGCTTTTTCACTCTTTCTTTGCTGTATGTTGTCTAGAAGTTTTCTGTGTTAGACTTGGCATTCTGTGTCTCTGGTTGCAGAGCATTATTTGACCGATCTACAGCAAAGCATATTCCGTTTCACATGATTACACAAAACATTGAAAACTTTTCTCTGTTTGTTTAAAACGCTGAGGTCTTCCATTCCATTTTTTAGTTGTTGGTGGTGGTGATGGTGTCTCTGTCGGTCCCTGTGTCTTGTGTTAATGTGTATTCACTTTATGTGGGTGCATGTGTGGGTGTGCACATGTATGATGCACATATACATATCAGAGGGCAACTTCAGGTGTCTTTCCTCAGATGTTTTCCACTTTGTGTTTGAGACAGCGTCTCTCATTAGCCTGTATTTGCCACGTAGGCTTGGGCCGTGAGCTTCTAGGGACGTGTGTGTTTCTGCTTCCCGTTCACAGTGCTGGATTGTAAGGGTACACTGTTACATCCGGCTGTTTGCGTGGGTTCTGAGGACACGAACTCAGGTCCTCACACTTGTCATGCAAGCATTTCATCAGACGAGCCACCTCTTCAGCCACATCTCATCATTTTTTAAAGATTCTCAGGATTGGAGCATAGAGTATTTAGCTAATGGCATGTTATAAAAGCATCTGTTTACATATGTAGAAGCACTCTACAAAGCCATTGCTTTTACTGAGATATTGTGCTATTAAACCATCCAGCACCTCCAGACCTCTAACAGTAAATGAAAGTTTGGTGTACCTGTTTGTGCAGAGCATGTGCAGGAGACATTTCTATGAGTTCCCTAAAGGCTTACTCATTTTCCCAGGCCCCAGTGCCAAGAAAACTGCACGGTACCACAGTAATACCATGTACATTTTAACTCATTTAATCCTCATTACAGCTCTATAAGCTGGTTACCTGACATTCTTGTCCCCATTTTTTAAATAAGAAAACTGGGGCATAAAAAAGAAATTTGTCTTAGCCCAATTTGATGGCTCGGTGGCAGAGACAGGATCCAGACTCAGACTGTCCGGGACTGCAGCATCCATAAGTGATCCTTTAGCTGTGCTGCCCTTCTGCAAGGTGAATAAATTTCTTAATGAAGACAGGGAGGTGAGACAACCTGAGATGAACTGGTGGTCATTATTAGAACTACAACATGGATTTTTAACACCTTAGCTTATGATTAATGTTGGGTTTAAAGTTAATGTCTGTTGCACATGTGAGTGCCTTGAGGGTTAAAGTTAATGTCTGTTGCACATGTGAGTGCCTTGAGGGTTAAAGTTAATGTCTGTTGCACATGTGAATGCCTTGCTTCTGCTCCCTCTCCTGCTGTCCCATTGCCAGTTCCTCCAACCAAAGGGAACCTGGTTTTGTTTCCAGATCCAGCTCTTATTTCAAAGTCTCACACCATGGTGGGCTGGCAAGGAAGGCTGGATGGGGTTAGACAGCAGTGGAGAGAGAGGTCATAGCCAACAGCGGGCAAGTGGCATTGAGGGCTACATCGCACTTACTCTCCTTGGAAACGCTCTGTCAGACACAGGAAGTGTGATTTAATCCTGGTTAGGATAATTTCATTTTATACCCTAAAATGGACTGTCGAAATCTCGTGGTGGAATTTTATTTTAAAGTTTACCCTGAGAAATCTGACCAGTAAATAACATGGCATACATTATTCGGCCGCTTAGCTGCACCACACAAAAATAGGGGGTTTATTTATCATTTCCACCTCTCTTTTCACATAAAAGCCTCTTAAGGAAAATCTGAGAACCCACTGCCCTTGCAGAAGGTGCCTGGACTGTGGCCCAGCAGTGCCCTGGGCAGGCCTGGAGGGAGGAGGGAAGGCTAATTCAATCAAAAGAGGCACTGTGGAGCTTGAAAGAACAGCAGCTGTACACATGCCACCGGATTCTCTGTCCCGTCAGCCCTCAGACCCGTCTTTTGGGAGTGGTGAAGCTGTAAGCGGAGACTCTAAGGCAGCAGCCATAAACCTGCCGTGGCCCGAGCGCACTGCAGGCTTCCCCTTCATCTTCACCGGGACCCAGTGGGAGAGGCACTGCTCAAATCATCACTTATACATGAGAAAAAAGGCTTGGCGAGGTGAAGTACGTGGCCCCGGGTCACACCGGTGGGAAGTAACCAAGCCAGGAATCCATCCTTGGCGGTGTAACTCCAGAGTCTGTTCTTATCCCTCTCGTCCCTAGAATCTCAACACCTCAAACACTCACTGGACAGAAACTATTATTTCAAGAAGCAGGGCTCTGTATTTGAATTAGAAACCCTAGAGATTTAGTGTTCTCACAGTGGCCAAGAATCTATTTAAGAAAATTTGGCTTTCGGTCAGGCAAGCTGTTTCCCAGGTTACTGACTGTATTAAGTTAAACCTGCTTCTGTGTCCTTAAAAAGACTGCTCTGACAGGGGTTTGGCTGTGTGCTACTGACAGACTAAGCCCCACCAGGGACGTCCTGCCAGCCTAGCCCTTCCCTCCTGTGTCCCAGGTTGTGATGGCAAGCATGGGCAGCCAACCACCCCCCAGGTGCTCTTAGCAGAGATGGCATGGCACACCTTATTGACTAAGGTGAACATGAGCAGAAAGGGGGTGCGGGACGGTGTTTCCTGCCTCCGCACCATCAATGCCTTCTTTATATCCTATCCACATCCTCTAAATGCCAGTGACTCCTCCTTTTTAAAGCATTAGCAGATAGTTAGAGAGGACACTTTTAGTCCCCAGGTAATCATCTCCTCCAGGGAGGGGTACGTGCTCTATAACTAAGTCTAAACAACCAAGAGAAGTTTCCGGCTGACTGTCTCTGCTCTTGGGAGCCTCCGGTGTTGTTTGGCCAGACAGTTTGCTCTCCTGGTGGTGTTAAGCAGAGGAGACGGACTGGCCTTTGGTGACTCTCCAGTGTGCACTCTTCCTGCCCTGCTGCTTTCCCCGTAGTACACACAGACCCTCTTCCAGAGTAAATGTAGACAGCAGTGCTGTGCCTGCAGTCTGTTCTAGTAGAGCAGAGGTTTCCACGTGCTCACGTGCCCCAGGTCATCTGAGTGTTGACTGAAACTGCATATTTTCTGGGCCCTAGATCCAGAGATTCCAATTTAGAAAGACTCCACATTTTAATAAGAACCCTGAATGAGTGCAGTGTGGAGACTGATGAGATGCTGGTGTGGAGCTGCTTCTCTGCTTGGTACGTCCAGTGGAGTCCTCTCTGAGTAGAGCCAGGATCAACTCACTGCATCCCTCAGATCAGCGCTCCTGTCTTTAAGTCTGCAGTAGGACACGGTCATTAGTGCAGCCAAGCAAGCGACATAACTTAAGTAAACTGAACCTCAGCCTCAGAGACACTGCTAAGTTACTCATCCTGTCGAGGCATCATTGCCAGGACACTGGAAAATACACGGTCAACTTTTAAAAGAAGACAACTTTTGAGAACTTCAATACTCAGTGAAACACATGTGTTATGCCCAGATCTCGCAACCCCCAGAGACCACCAAGGAGTCCAGAACATATGCAAAAGCAGAGAGCCTTTATTTCGGGCTTAAGCTCGGGTCCTCTGATGTTACCGTCGCAGCAGGTCGGTACATAGGGATCTCAGGGAGGGGAGACCTTTTATTGTGGTCGGAGCAAGGGAGAGAGAGTCATCAACTTGGCATTCACATGATTGGTTGGGGCTTAAGCAAAAGCTTCTTGTCGTATCAGGATTGGCCAATTTCAAAAAGGCTTTGGGCGCGAGCATTTGGTGCCCTCCTATTGGTTTCTGATTGGCCGGGCATGACGTAAGAACTTAAGCAATTTATAACTTTAAAAGTCCATCCAGTGCTTCTTGCTGGATCCTGATTGGCTCAGGCCCCAGGGCGGTTCCTTCCAGGAACATTTTGTGGTTTTTCCAGTAACTGGGGGTTAGGTCTAGGTCAGCTCTAAAATGGAGACTGGTTTCAAAATGGAGTTACTCTAGTTAGGGCCTCACACATGTTCTTCAGAGGATCGTAGCCAGTTCATTCGGGGTGTGGAATCTAAACTTTGCTCCAGAATATCATGCTCTTTTCACCTAGAGTGCAGCTACGAGGGAGCTGGAGAGATGCTCTGCAGTCAAGAGCACTGGCTGCTCTTACAGAGAACCCAGATTCAGTTCCTAGCACCCAAATGGCACTTAATAACCGTCCATAACTCCAAGGGATCCAGTGCTATCTTCTGGCCTCTGCAGGTATTGCACGACACTGTGAACTTAAATACATGGAGGCAAAACAATCATACACATGAAAATAAAAATAAAATAAATCAATGAGAGTACAGCTATTTAATGCATTAATGCATTTGTTTTGTCTCTTTTGTCTTTATTTCATGCTCTTCCATTTCCTTTCTCTCTCTTTCTCTCTCTCTCTCTGTTTCTCTCTCTCTCTCTCTCAGACACACACACACACACACACACACACACACACACACAAAGCAGCTCATAACTTCTTATGTATCCTTAAGACTTAAAATTAAGAAATCAGATAATCCTCTAAAATTTCTTGTTTTTTTTTTTTTGTACTATAGAATAATTTTCAAATAAAACTGCAGATTGGTTTTCAGTGCATCAAGACAGATATTTTGATGTGTGGAAATATGTACAGAAATTGAAGAAATGTCATGGGCAAGACATCACTTACCCACTTAAGAGAGTGCCTCAACAGAAGTCAGGAGATAGAGAGTTGAATTCAAGCCATTTCTTCTGCTTAGAAAGGATACTCCCTTTTTAAAAATCGTTAACCACTTCACCATTTTCTCAGCAGAAAGGCTTTCCTAATTGTTAAAGTTGATCTCAGTTGTCAGCCTGGTTGGTTTAGAAAGCACCTGGGGGAAATTGATAATGCATACCTCTGGATTTGTCTGTGAGCTAGTGTCCAGAGACAGTAAATCTCAAGGACTCTGATCTAATGAATGGATTACTCTCTTATGGATGCATATTATGGTGGCTTTATTGTGAATTGAAAGTAAGCTGGTGGAGGCCTTTGTTAAAGGAGGTCACTGAGGCTTGCCCTGGAGGACTTTATTGTACCTCAGCCTCCCCTTTTCTCTCCTGATCTGAATGCTCTGCTCTGGCACACCTTCCCCTTCATGATGGTTCCTTCTGGAACCATGAGCAAAATAAATCTTTCCTCTCCTCTTTCTGCCAAGTATTTTGTCATAAACATGTAAAAGTAGTTAATTCATCAATTCTTCTTAGTCCCGTGGTAGCATGCTACAACCTGCCATTAACATTTTAATAACAATTGCCAGAGTTTAACCCTTAATTAAATTTTTGTTAATAATCTGCCCTGGCACCTCCTTACCTTAAGCCCACTTCTGTCTAGCATGGGCTTTAGATGGCAGGCATGACATGGGCCAGTGTGGTGGAGAGGAGAAGCCTGGGACAGTCTTCATAAAACTTGGTTGTGAGTCTCAGCCAACTCGATTCCTAGCTGTATGACTGTGCATACATCACCTCATTTCTCTGTGCTTTAGCTTTTTTGTCTAAAACATGAAAATATCCTCACAGGATAGTAGAAGCTTTAAATGGGTTTCAACAGCAGACCCTCTTCTTCCAAGGTTTCACGTTTGCCATTTCTTGTGGTAAGCTGCAGTCCGAAAATAGTGAATGGAAAGTTCTATCATTTGTAAGGTTCAAAATGCTCACTGTTTTAAGTAGCAATATCAATTTGCATTACCCCTTATGTCCTGCCCAGGATGTGCATCTCCCCTTTGCAGCATGTCCATGCTGTATATGCTACTTGCCCATTAGCAACTTAGTAGCCTTCTCTGTTGTCAAGTGGGCAGTCATGTTATCACTGTGCTTATGTTTAAATAACCCTTATTTTACCCAGGAATGACCCCAAAGCTCAAAAGTAGTAATGTAAGCAATTTGAGTATAACAAAGGAGCCATGAAGTGCTTCCTTTATGTGAAATAGTAGCAATTCGGAATATATGTATATTTCTATTTTATTATTAGTTTATTAGTGGTAATTTCATACCATTGTCATGGTATGTATATATAAAAAACATATTCTATCTAGGGTTTGGTATATCCATGGCATTAAGTATCTACTGAGGGTCTTGGAACAAAGTCCCACAGATAAAGAAGAGCTACTATAATTCTGCAAAATGCTAGACTTTAGGCTCTGTACCTAGGAAATAGTGGGTGCTCAGTAGTGGCCACTTCTGGCTCTGGCTGTTTAAGCTTCTTAAAGTTCCACCTAATACAGGATGTGAGGAAAACAAATAGGAAAAAACACTGGACTCATGGTATCAACAGACTTGTTGAAAACATTTCAGTGGGTTGAAAATACAATAAAAGCAAAAAGCCAAAAAGGCAGGAATTTGCCATTTTGACCATTTGTACAGAGAACAGGAAAACTGAAAGATTCAGTTTCCTCAATTGAAAGCAGAAGCAGCCAGCAAATTTTAGGAAACAGTGCTCAGCCCGATAATAGTCTTCAGTGGTAATCCTTAGCAGGTATAACCTGAACATTCTGACAGAAGAGAGTAGATTTGTTTGTTTGTTTGTTTGCTTCTTTAAATTCTGTGTTTGTTTTTGTGATTACAGGACAATCAAATACTAATTGAGTGTGGGTATCAGCAGCTCTGAGCTCTTGGTTACTTTGCACTTATAGATGGAGCCATCAACAAGTCTAACATGTTCGTAGAGTTTATATTCTTAGAACTGCCATGCAGTTGTTGAGGTGAAGCCAGGCATGGAGGTACACTTCTGTAATCCCAGCTCTTGGGAGTCTGAGGCAGGAGGATCACAAAGTCAAGACTAGCCTGGCTGTGTAAGGTGACCTTGTCTCCTGTTTGCTCCTTTTCCCTTCCATCTCTGTTCTTCCTCTTTCCTCCTTTGTTGAGCAGACCCTGTCTTCCTAGGTTATATTTGCCTCTGATTAGGTTGCTATTCACTGTCCTTGCCGTTATAGGAAGAGAATAGTTGAAACTAGCTATGCATCTCCCCCTAAAAATCAAATAGCAGTCCATCCTGCTCTCTATCTTTGTTTATATTATTCACTGCAAGATACTGTAACCATCTCAAGTTCCTCCTCCTACCTGGTTCCCACTAACCCTTTCATTGGCCCTCAGTGACTCTTGTTCTAATCAATATCTAATCCTACCCAAAATACTGTTTTATTTAACCACACACTTGCTCAAAATAATTTCCTCAGAAAAGTCTTCCTTATAATTCTTATCACTGTTTCCTCATCCAGACATGTGTGTGTGTATGTGTAGATGTACACATACATATTTTGTCCTACAGTGTAAACTTTATGAGAGCAAGAATTAATTTTTTTATTTACTTTTACTTTGTGTGTCTGAGTGTTTTGCATGCATGTATGTTAAGTGTACCATGTGTGCAATGACTACAGAGGCCACAGAGGACATAGGATCCCCTGGAACTGAAATTAGAGATGGTTGGCTGCTATGTGGGTCCTGGAACTGAACCTGGATCCTCTGCAAGAGGACCCTGAGCCTCCTCTGAGCCATCTCCAACTCCAAGCAGGACTTTTTTTGTCTACTAATACATGCATTCCTAGTGCTACAACAGTGCCTGTTATGTTGCTTTACTCACTAAGACATTTATTGAATATGAATGAATCCATGAATGGGGAAATTGAGACACGGAAGAAATAAGGATGTGTCCCAGAGCACATTGCTGTTGAGTAGCCAACCCAGGTCAGCATGATTGCCAAGTCCTGGCCCATAAGCACCACGTTGTTTAACCTCTTTTTAAAACAAGTTTAGTTGATAGATGGTATTTTTCACTTATCTACATGGTATACTATTAAAATTTGATATTTGTCCGTAATGTATAATGATTCAGTATTTCCATTTCCATGTGTTAGGAAATGGTCCCACTTTTCTCCTTTGGTTATTTTGAAACAGAATTGCTGTATCCTATGGTTATCCTTTTGTACTATGTAACATTAGAGCTGCTCTCCCCCCCCCCCAAGAAAGCTGTGTCTTGTCACACATTATCCACTCTCTCACTGCCTCTCCCTAGTCTCTAGTGACCTCTGTTCTACTCTCTACTTTCATGTGATCAACTTTTTTGGCTTCTCACATGTGAGTGAGAACATGTGGTATTTGTCTTTTTGTGCCTGGTTTATTTCATTTAATATAACATCCTCCAGTTCCATCCATGTTGCTCGAATTAGAAGATTTCATCTTTTTTCACGACGTTCATTCGGCCTTTAGATGGCTGTGTGGACACACAGTGAGTAGCGTGGTCAGTGATGGGATATCAGTCTAGTGGACTCATCAGCTCAGCAAGATTTTATGGGTCCAGAGTTTACTGTTCTTTCCAGTTACTTGATTAAATTGTAAACAGTGCTTTTTTGTTGCCACCAGATAAGTGCAAGTAACTATTTACAGCACCAGAATCCTTAAAACATTAGTGCGTTAACCTAGATAAAATGTTTGCCACTTCATTACCTTTTGATGTGGCTTAAAAAAAGATGAAAGTTATATCTGGATATAGAAAAATGACTACGAGATGATCTACTTTGATCGTTGGCTTCATTTTAACTTGAAAGCCCTGGTTTTCTTTTCTTGCACTCTGTTTCATAACATTTTTAAAGTCAGTAGGGTAGAGATCAACAAATACAAATTCCAAAACAGAAATAAAAGTGACTAGGTGGACTGCCCCATGTTCACGCAGTGAGCAGCAAATGTGGATGCAGGAGTGTGCAGTGCAGCCTGCGATGCAGGTGAGAGAGTATCTTCAAAATGCCGTGCACAGTGATGCCAACCCAGAGATTCTGTCAGCAGTAGAACCACAGAGACCATGAGCTTTATAAACAGATTCGAGTGTTTAGAATTTCTTCGGTTATTTCATGTGGGTCATGATATTTAGATGTTTCTGTCTGTTACTACTCAGAGGACTAAATAGGAAAAAGTAGAAATGCATGGACTGTAATGTGAGCCAAAAGCATCCGTCATCCCCATCCACCTCGCATCCCCTTCCTGCCTGCTGTCCACTTCCACTGATCGTGGACACTCAGCACTTCCTTCTGCAGGCTTCACCTCAGCCTTCGGGCTGCTTTGTGGTAGAGACCGCCAGCCTGGCAGCTGCATCGTCTTTCCTCCCTCAGCTAATTCAGATGCTTCTAGCTCCGGTTTTCTGTCATGTTTGTGTTACTGCTCTTGCCCCCCCTCCCCCAACTCACTGGTCTGGAACTCACAGAGCTCCACCTGCCTCTGCCTCCCGAGTGCTGGGACTAAAGGCGTGTGCTCCCATGCCCAACCCTTCCTCTCTTATATAAGACCTTTTGTTTTCTTGTTCTGTATGCTGGGGTGTCTCCTTTCGCTGTGAAATCCTCATTAGTGTTTCCTCTTCCTATGTGCACTGGCCCGTGGTTTCCACCCTGCCTGAGGAAATCTTAACTGTTGTGTGATCCCTTGCTTCCCTGACTCTGCTGTTCTCATAGTCCTTTTATACTAATCAGCGTTCTTTCAGTGCTGTTTCAGAAGTAACCGTTTGTTGTAGGCTAGCAGTGTCTCTAATAGTGTTCTCAGTCTTCTGCTGGCGGACCTGACTGTGGCAGCAGAAGCGGTGCTGTCGGTCCAGGCCCCACCAGCCACTGTGTCCATGCGGGATCCATAGTGCCACATGCCGACCATCCGTCGCGTCATCTTGGACTTGCCACAGAAGAAGCAAGTGTGCTTGACATGCTGGCTGATTTCCACTTTTGTCACCATTTTGTAGAGGGCGGCACCATAGTGGGACCCATATTTACCCCCGTCCTGACCTCCCTGGTGTGTTTAGCCATGTTGTCAAGACCTATGCGCAAGCGCAGAGAAAGTAGTTGGCATTATTGGTAACAAATCATCATCCATTCTGGCTAATTAAAATAAAAAGAATTTAGGAGAAGACGACTGAGGACTCTGAAATGACCAGGAGTGCTACTGAAATAGCCGAGAGAAAACAGGGATGAGGTAGGGTCTGTGCAGGAGGAACGATCCCCAATCCATGGCCATGGAGCTGGCTGTAGAGGACACTTGCTGCTGGTGGCCAGTGGACACTGTAGTCGGCACCACGGGAACTGGTACTGGGCCCTGCCAGTGGCGCTTTGCCACTAGAACAGATTCTCCTCAGGCCTTGCTCCTCTGTACCACTGGCTCCTGGTCTGTTAGGGGCAGATATCTGGCCAAGGAACTGGCCATCTGTGAACTGCAGAAGAGGCCTAGTAAGAAGTCCACATACTGACTCCCAGGTGGACTGGGACTAGGGTCACCCTATCAAAATAAATAAATAAATAACAAAAAAATACCCAACCCCCCCCCAAATCTTCATGACAACAGAGTTGAGAAAGGAGTTAGCTGACTGCTTCCATGAGCAGGAGAGGAGTTAAGTAAATCATGACGTACCTATAGAACTGCATTAAAAATCAAGGGTTTTTTTAAGGCATTCTGAAAACAAAAATGTAACTAAAAATAACATTATGGTTATATGTATGCTGCCATGTATATATGCACTTATGAATATTTTATGTAGACTATAAAGGTATATAAAATATAAATTCAAAAGGAATATGCTAGATGTTAAGATTGTTTATATTAAAGATACTTTATTATTTTAGTTTTTTGTTTCCTACAGTGGTGTCAAAAGTATTCATATTTAATAGAATCTGTTGATGGAAAACTTGCTGTGTGCCATTGTTCTCCCCCATCAGCAAGTACAAACCAGCAAATCATCCTCATTTGCCAAATACTCTGAGTTCTTACTCTTTTCCTAGTGTTAAAAGAATTCGCCCTTTTCCATATGATCAGTCATTTCCTCCCAGTCCTCCCAGTCTGTTTGTTTCAACTCTTCCTTGTGTTCATGTATTTTTAAGTTGTTCTGGTTTATTTGTTTTTATTTTGTGTGTGAATGTATTTTGCTGGCACATGTGTAAGTGCACGCATGTCATGCAACACCTTCAGAGGCCAGAAGAAGGCATCAGGTGCCTGGAACTGAAGTTATGGACAGTTGTGGAAACTAAACCTGGGTCCTCTGCAAGAACACCAGTGCTCCTAACGGCTGAGCCATCTCTCCAGCCTCGCAATATGTTCACATATTATTTATTCCATTTTGTAAACCTTTCACCACCTGAGCTTCCTCTGTCCCCTGAAGCTCCCTCTTCTCCTGGTGACCACTAAGCAGCCATGGCTGAGGCTTCTTTCTCTTCTCTTGTCTAAATTTAAAGACCTCTTTGTTCCTACATTAGTAGCTTTTCCTGATGCAAGAAACATCATTAATCATTTTATCATTTTTACATATTTGGAGGGATAAGCAAGAGACTGATTTTATTTCTCTAATCATTCTTGAAATACTTTGGCCAACTTTGCTTCTTATTAAGCTTTACAGCCGAGTTGCTTTTCTTCCTGTGTCTCCTGCCTTCAGAATCTGCCTGGGGGTGTTGACTCCTTGCCTCTGTGTTTACCTTTGTGCTTAGTGGAGCCATTTTGCTATAAACAGAACAGCACCATGTTTCAGAACCCGTGACCTCCATGTCCCTGCCTACCTGAGACAGCTCAGTTTGACCAAGGGCTCTTGTCTGGCTTTATCTTGCCTCTGGGTTATCCTTGCTTCTAGGAGCTCAACAAAAGCTTCCCTTCCCTAAAGCTTTGTTCTCACACCTCCAGACGCCTCCACATCCATCAGCAGAATGTCATAAAATGCCTTTCAGACCATCACCAGAGTTGGACTCTTCTTTGTCTAGTCTTTTTTTATTTGTTTTGTTTTGTTTTTGAGACAAGATCTGACTATGTAGCCCTAGCTGGCCTGAAACTTGCTGGGTAGACCAGGCTGGCCTTTAACTCATAGATATGCACCTGCCTCTGCCTCCCAGCTGAAGGAATTTAAGGCATGTGCCACCACACTTGGCTCTGTCTAGTCAAGAAAGATTGGGGCCTTTGTATGACTTTCCGTCTCACCTTCACACACTCTCTCTGTTGGCTCAGCATCAACTACATGATCTCTAAGAAGAAGTCTCAGCCCCAGAATCAGGATTGAAAGGGTGTTCCTGCTGGGCTGGGAGTTAAATTCAGACTACTGAGGTTAAATATGTCTTTTCATACATGCAGGTGTTATGTTTCAGCCAGCAGGACTTGGCCTGTGGGGACCCAAATGTACAGAAAAATAAACCTGCTACAACTATTCTTCATCTTGGCTGTGCTCGTCTGTCCTCATGACTCCATAGTTTAGTGCCCTGGCCTCTCTTTCATTTTCTAAACCTGTGACCTAACATTATCTTCTCTACATCTCTTGAGTTTCCTGCTTTCAGAAAAATGTATTTATTGATTTGGTAACTCATCCATCAGCTACATATTGAACCCCTACTGGTTGGTACTGCCGATCGTCGGAGGGCAAGCTGGAGTGAGACAAAATAAAGGACTATGTCAATTAGTATGCTTTTTATTGCCAGTGACAGAAATCCTGATTGAAAGTAGCTTAAACAAAAATGGAATGTATTCCCTCACATACCTGGCAAGTCTGTAGAGGGATCCTGTTTCCTTCAGGCACAGCTGGGTTCCCGGATCCTAAATGTTGCCTTCAGGAGGATCCTGGCCTGACTTCATCTCTTTGCTCTGCCTGGCTTAGCAGTGCCTTCGTTCTCAAGCTCCCCACAGGATAGCAAGCTAGACATCAGTAGTGCTAAGTCCACTTCCACGTGGGTTCCAGAGCAATGGAAAGAGCACTGCAGCAGCCAGGCATGTTGGCACTTGCCTGTAGTCGCAGCACTCGGGAGGCAGAGACAGGAGGATCACTCATGAGTGTGAGGCCAGCCTGGGCTACGTAGTAAGTTCTGGTCAGATGGGAATCATATGTCCTTTCCTTACAGCTGGATTTAGAGTCACTCAGATATTCAAATTGAAATATACTGGGTTCAGTGAGAAAAAGGTAAATTAATGTTTATTGTTTGAAAAAAGAAATATGGGTTGGAGCTATGTAAGTGTTTATGATGAGAGTGTGCATTCAAGGTACAAGTGGACACGTCTACCAAAGGAGAACTTTGACCCCTCATAGGACAGAGGAGGGTTGCTCTCCCCTCAGCCCTTGCTCCTGCCTTCTCTTTTCCTTGTAGCCAATTTTGTTCTACTGCAGAGTGTAGACGGTCTTTGAAGTGAACCATGCCTAAGAGCAACTTCCGGAGTGGCAAGGAAGACAGCCGGGAAGGGTCCTGCATTCACTGAAAATTCATATTTCAGCCATTACATTGACATTGCTTTACTCAAGAATTACTCGGTGGGTTTTTTTCAGTGCTTGGGAATTTCTCTTTGGTATGTTTCTTTGGATAATGAAATCAGAATCCACACTGTTTAAAAGAAAATTCCTAGGCTGCTAAAACTCAGATTTAAATCCTGTGCTTAATTAAAAGCAGTTTTCCTTGAGATTAGTTTGCCTTTTTTTCCTTCCAGTTCCTACTTCTAACTCCCTGACCCCAGGCTAGAGGTCAAAGCCAGGGCCTTGCACATGCTGGTCCAGGGCTTTATCACTCACTGTACTTAGCTCTCCTTTGACTTCTTCATTCGCGGATTTTTGCAGTTTTACTGCACCTGGGACTTGTCTGTAAGGTGCCCGCGAATATGGGGCCATATTCCTGTGATTCCTCACCTTCCCAGTCTCTACTTCTCATTGTCGGTGGGTTGTTTTGGCATCTCCCTCCAATACCCAGTCATTTTCGTAATCTTAGTGTATGTATCACATATGTAAAAAATATTGGCCGGGGCGTTAAAGTGAACAGGTGGACATACACATTTTTAAAGTAGTATATTCATTTTTTTGTGTCATTCAAGTTGCAGCAAACTGTAATTTTTATTTTGATCTATATTATTAAAAAGATGGAGGAAAGTAAAACAACCCAGGGATTAGGACACCTTTTAATGCAGTGCTTGTCACCTGGGGTCATTTGTCTGTGCTTGGCTCCTACTTGGTTGTCCTGACTAGTGGAGTCTTGTGGATCAAAGCCAAGGATGCTGCTGAACATCCTGTGGTATACATGATGGGAATTCACAACTGGAAGAACAAAAAAAGCCCTTTAAAGCCCAGAGAGGATGCAGAGCAAGTCTGTGAGCAGAGGTCAACGCTAAAGGCAAACTGGAGTCAGGCAGCCCTGGAGCTGACAGGGAATACCACCTAGCCCAGTTTCCCAGTTTTTAAGGTCGGTTCACTGAGTCACAGAAGAAAAATGTGTCCTGAAGCAATATAACTCTTTTACCTTCTAAACCTGTGATCAAGCAGATTGCCTAGTATCTTTCTCAGTTCCCTTATTTGAAAAAAAGAAGAAACAAAGATTCTCTCAAATGACTATTAATTAAATGATATGTGTACAAAGTGTAGTATAGTCCCTAGCCATGATGAGTTGTTAATAAATATTGGTGATGAGAGCTAAGTTGTGATCATGGTTACTTACGGCACAACTCTTCTGTCCCTCCCCAGACACATGTTATTTGTATTATACAGCTTTGAAAGTATATTAATTTAACAGAGATTAAAGACCAGTCTGGAGATCAGTTTAATGACTGGTAATCAGAGGTGTAATTCTAAATGAAAAGTGCTCTATTAAAGACAGAAATTGTTTAAGTTGTAAGAAGAATGCCTCAGAAAGACATTTTAAAAAAATGATCACCTGAAACAGGCAGACCTCTGTCTCTCCCAAACTTCTGTGAATGGTGTCACAGTGGCTGTGCCTCTAGGAAAGATAGAGCCTGGACAAGATGACTTTACCCTAATCATGTTCACATGGAAGCAAGATTGTCTGTCTGTCTGTCTGTCGTTACTGGTTGGGACAGTTCCGCAGTATATCTGGAGATCCGTCCCAGTGTAAGATTCTCTGATGTTGGTGTTTTGTGAACTGTGTGTTGAATGGTTCATGTGATATTTTAGATGATGCCTAATAGGCATGTGCAGACTGTGTAGACAGCCACAGACCTCCTGTTTCATAGTTGTGGAGTAAAATGATTTATTGGCTTTTACTAATTCATTCAAGATGAGTAAGATATTTATTGTATAAAATATGTTTTCTTCTCAAAAGCTAATAAATCATCTTACTAATAATCCTATGAAATAAGATTCTTCTCATTTTTAAGACCTATAAAAATTCTTTGTAGTTGTTCTATGATTGGAATTGTTATTTCTTGTTATATTAGTCAACCAAATTGTTTAAAATCTGTGGCTTTCTGTAAAAATTAGCAGAATTCCAAAAGCATTAACTTCTGTATTATAAACACAAATTAATCTCTCTTTAGGGAAAAATATCATTCATGTGGTAGTCTTCTTTTGAATGCTCTGTTTGTTGGATTGGAGCCCCCAAATGATTTCACATTACACAAAAATATGCTGCAAGGGGCTGGAGAGCTGGCCCAGCAGTTAAGAGTACTGACTGCTCCTGCAGATGATCCAGGTTTGGTTCCTAGCTAACAACGATTGATAACTCCAGTTCCAGGGAATCTGATGCCCTCTTCTGGTCTCCATGGGCACCACATGACACAGGCACACCTACATACATACAGACAAAGCACTCATATACATAAATAAATACATCAAAAAAATTTTTTAAATATAGCATTTCTTATACATTAAAAGCAAGTCCATAGAAGAAAGAAAACTGAATGGATCTTAGTTAATTTTATCTGTCTTCTCTATATTTGTGGGACATTGAGGATTCATAAGGCAGTCAGAGAAGAACAACAACATAGTCTACCCAGAGAGTACTGAATAACTATCAGGCACTGTGCTAGAAGTTAGAAGTTAAGTGATTGTGGGACTGGGGATGTGATGTGTTACGTGAGTTCCTGCTCTGCGTTGTGAGGACCTGAGTTTACACCCCCAGAACCTACATAGAAACCATGTGTCTGGTGTGTCTGTAGCCGCAACACTGCTAGGTGGAGAGAGGCGGATCCTGGGACTCAAGGGCTAGCCATCTACCTAGCCAAAATGGAGAGTTCCAGGTTCAGTGAGAGACCATGTGTCAAAAAGTAAGGTGGACAGCAATAAAAGAAGACACCCAGTATCAGTCCCTGACCTCTACTTGTGACATATGGGTGAGCACATATGCATGTGCACACACAAGTGCATACACACATATAACAACACACACACAACACACACACACACACAAGGAGGTAAGTAATTTGCCCCAAGTCACAGCTGGTAAACAGGAGAGCCAAGATGTCACAGCCACACATGCCTCTTGAGTGTATCATCCTCAGTACACACTGTTTGCTACATCTGATTCTTGACTAGGAAAGACTTAACAGGATTAATAAATCTCCCTCTGGACATACCATGATTAGTGTTTTCCTGGAGTGGGGCTTACCATTGCACTCGGAATATGTTGACTCCTGCAGTTTATGGTAGTGGAAGACTGTATATGTGCTCTCCCCTTCGGAAAGATAGAACAAAAATAAATAAATCCCCCTCAATGAGCAAGATAATCTTAATGCAGAATGTCCAAATTAGGACAGTATTCTGTATTTTAATTTGACCTTCTGTGTTTTTAAGGTGCTGTGTAATGGACCAGGAACATGTGTTCCCATCTGCATATCTGCCCTTCTCCTTGGGATACTGGGGATAAAGAAAGTGATCATTGTCTACGTTGAAAGCATCTGCCGAGTAGAAACTTTGTCCCTGTCTGGGAAAATTCTGCTTCGTATCTCTGACCACTTCCTTGTTCAGTGGCCAGCTCTTAAGGAAAAGTACCCCAAATCTGTGTACCTTGGGCGAATTGTTTGACATATGGCAACTGCTTGAGAATTTTGCACCTAACAATAATGTTTACTGTAATATCGCTATTGTGAAGTCTTGAAGGCCCAAAGAATTATTAATGGTTAAGAATAAAAAATGTGCAGGCAACTCAGTGAAAAAAAACCGAGGCTTCTCTTAGAAGACAAACATTAGCTCAGTACCCATCAGATGTTTATGTCTGCACACCACATTTCTTTCTAAATAAAAGTATGTGTCCTTTCTTGCACGTTTTCTTTGACTGTTGCAGTAGTGGTTTGGATTTTTTTTTTCCTCAGCCTAAATATAGAGTTTGTATGTTTAGTAACAATTCCCGTTTTACAGCTTTAAATAAAACAACAACAGATTCTGCATTAGAAAAAGAACAGAATGGGGAAAGCTGGATGTAGTGGTACTCGCCCTCAGTCCTGATACTCAGGAGGTTGGAGTGGGGGCGCATCAGGAGTTCAAGGCTGTCCTTGGCTACATAGCAAATCTGAAGCCAGCCTGGAGTACATATGATGGACTGGTAAGGAAGCAGACTGAACAAGGTGTTTGTTTCTTTGGTTTTGTTCAGCTATCTCAGGCTTTAATCCTCTATGGAAACAGTGATGTCCCAAGGCAGACAGCTCAGATTGAAGGAACTGTATATTAAACTTGTTTCCTGGCAGATTACTCTCTATGGGCTTCCAGATCCTTGACCATAAACAAGAATCTTTTTTTATTCTTCAGTCTTGCTTTATATGTGTTTGGCTTCTATCCAGCATATCTTTTTAAATCTGTGTAATTGCGGGCTGGAGAAATGGCTCAGCAGTTAAGAGCACTGGCTGTTCTTGCAGAGAACCCAGTTTGAATCCCAGCACCCACATGGCAGTGAACAACTGTCCTTAACTCCAGTTCCAGGGCATTCAGCACCCTGTTCTGTCCTCCAAGGGCACTGCATCACACAAGTGCACTTACATACACGCAAGCAATACATGAATACACATAAAATAAAATAATAAATAACTAAAAATAATTTTTTTTAAATCTGTTAGTTAAATTAAATGGTGACCAATGTCAGTAATAAAAACATCATTTTGTCAGGAACCTAAACTCTCAAAACATTAAAGAAATGTTACAGTAAATTCCTAGAGTCATGGCTATGGTTGTCTCTAGCCCTTTGAAATGCTTAGGCCCAGTAGAGGGTATATTTAAGCATTTATGTAGTGCTTGCTGTATGCTGGGTATTTCTCTAAGCATTTTTCAGATATTGTCAAATTGAAACTTGGAAGAACTCAGTGAAGTAGAGATACTTCCTGTCTCCATATTATAGATGACTTCCCAAGATTACAAGACTAGTAAATGACAAAGCCAGGCTCAAGCCTAGTAACCTGACTTGAGAGTGGAACCGGCTTCATGGGTCTGAGGCCCACGCAGTCACACAGGTGCCATACTCAGGAGGACCCTTACACTTGGATCAATGTTCTGCTTTCAGTCTTTACTTTTTATGTATTCTTACTATCTTTTTAATTTTAAAGTTTTATTGTTATTACTATTTTGTGATCCTAGAGTTTGAACTCAGGGTCTCCCACAGCTAGACAAGTACTTGGTCTCTGAGCTGCACGCCAAGTCATCCTACTAAATTTTAAACAAGGACTCATACTTTGGACCCCATAAGTTATGTAGCTGGTGCTACATGAGACGTGCTCCTAAGAGAGCCAAGACTGTGACAGCAGAATCTCCCTATGAGCAGGAATATCTGTCTCCTCCAGGTAAACTCTACTCACTTAGCAAAGCAACAGAAAAGATAAGGCAGCCAGAGAGAGTATTTGAATGTATGGTTTTTCATCTTAAATATTTTGTTGTATCAGCAAAATATAAATCTAATAAAGAAACTGGATATGCGCCGAGTGACTGAGTGGATAAAAGTACTTGCCACCAAGCCTGAGGACCTAAGTTTCATCCTCTGGACCCACCTGCTAAAGGGAGAGAACTGACTGACAAGTTGTCCTCTGACCACCACACGTGCATCGTGGCATATGGTGCACACATATGCAAGTAAATAAATGTAAAAGTGTTTTTCAAAGCAAGCAATGAGAGCTGGGTGTGGTGGCACACAGTTTTAATCCCAGTACTTGGGAGGCAGAGGCAATCAAATATCTGTGAGATCGAGGCCAGCCTGGTCTACATAGTGAGTTCCAGGCCAGTCAGGTCTACAGGGAGACCCTGTCTCAAAAAGACCCAAAAAGAAAAATGCAATGAGAAATGATTGATAAAGATATTGGATTGTATTTAAGAGAAGTTGATATTCTAAGACTGAACCAGGCCCTGTGGTTCAGTACTGTGCTCCCAGCTATCCCATAGACTGAAGCAAGACCAGGAGGATGATGGCAAGTTCCAAGTCTCCCCGGGCTACATACAGAGTTCGAGACCAGCCTGGGTGACTTAGCAAGATCCCTTGTTAAAATTTTTTTAAAAGGATGGGGGCTGCAGATGTATCTTACTGATAAAATGTTTGCCTAGCATGTGTGAGCCCTTAAATTCAGTCCCTAGTACTGAAAAAGCATAAACTGCTAAGGCTGCTCCAGGCTTTTTCGTTCTTAGAAAACCCCTTCCCTGAATCAAGGAATTTGGGCACATCTCACCAGCACGTTTTCTGGGGTTTGGGGCTAGAAAAGCACTTGACAGAAGATATCTCAGGTGGTGAGAGAGTTTGCCGTGCAGACCCAGTGGCCTTGGGGCAGCCAAGTGGTGGCTCACTGTGCTTTGATTTTAGTCCTTGAATCTCAGGCACTGGCTGTTTTCACCGACTTCTAGACTCAGAATTACGAGGCAGTAGATTGCTATACAGTAACCTGAAGATGAAATAAGCTCCTAATTTGCTAGAGAGAAAATGTTTTTTTTCCAATGGCATTAGCATATACATTTAATTCATATTTGAATCTTTGTCTGCTCTGTACTTTGTTCCTAAGTAACCAGGGTAAAATGACTGTTCAATTGAGTTAATTTCTATCCAGTGCTCAGACCAGGGGAAGGTATACAAAAGGTGCCCTGTTTTCCCAGAAATGTATGCCCCAAATGTTTATAGAGCCTACTTACTGGCTAGCCTGCAATAGCAGAGGAAGAATCCGCGTGTGGTGTGTCACTACAGGTTGAGAAATATTCCCCTAAGTCCAGGCTGCTGTACGCATGTTCAGAACCAGGATGGCGTACGTGTTACCATGTCTCCTACCCTGTTCCAGATTATTTGGTAAACAAGTACATGCTCTGCTGTGAGTTACTGTTACAGCTGGAGGTCACACTGGCAGAGGAGGCTGCTTTGGGATTGTAGGAAGGAACACGGTTTCCTGGCTGTCCTTTTTTATACCATTGAGAACGAATGTTCTAGTTTCAACTTGAAGATCAGTAGTTAGTCTGTCCTTTTCGTGCCTCTTGAAACACCACAGAATGCGCCTTTATGTTATGAGACACCATTTATGCAAAACAAACTGAATCAGCCTTCAAATGAGAGACAGGGAAACCACACATCCTGCCCACACCTACTTCCCTGAGAGATTTTATCTACAGCTATCCTGAAAGATTTCAGCAGGCTGCCAGGTCAGAAGGTCTGTTTCAAAGAGGATGCCCAAAAGTCATGGCAGGAAGTGTCAGCCTGGAACTAAGAGTACTATGAAACCATGTTAACAAGAGGAATGTTGTACGATTTTACACTGAATAGCGAGAGGTCCTCACTAGAAAGGAGATACCCCAGGCTTCCTTTTATAAAAAGCAACTTAAAGCACGTTGTTTACTTTACCTTCTGAAGTGCCTGTGAATTGAAGTTGGGGAGCCTGTTCCCTTTGACTTAATTGGTACTTTATTTTTTTCTCAAAAGCCCCATCTGCTAAAAGGAGGTTGATTTATTTGGTGGGGGGAGGTGAGGGAATGGGAGTGCTGTGTGTACACGTCTGTATGAAGGATGCAGGCCAGAAGTTGACACTGGGTTTCTTCCTCAATCTTATTTCATTTTTCATTTTCCACCATGTGGGGTTTTTGTGATCTTTTAATTCTATTATGTGAATGAGTGTTTTGCCTGAGTGTGTGCAAGTGCGCCACATATGTACAGTCCACTGGAGACCAGAACCAGGGCCAGATCCTCTGGAACTGTGGTTATAGACAGTTGTTAACCACCACACAGGTGCTGGGAACTGAACGGTGATGGTCCGCAAGAGCAACTGGTGCTTTTAACTGCTGAGCCCTCTTCAGCCCTTCTACCTTGTTTTTTGAGACAAGGTTTCTCACTGAACCTGATACTTTCCGTTTCAGCGAGGCAGACTGATCAGTAAGCCCTTGGTATCTGCCGGTCTCTACCACCCAGCACTGGATCACAGGCACACACTGCCCTGCCTGGCTGTATGCGTATTCTGGGGATCTTAATTCAGGTCCTCATGCTTGCCCGGCAGGCACTTGACCCACTGAGCCATCTCAGCCCTCACTAAGAGAAGTTGGATGACACTGCAGTATTAAGTACCTTTTTTCAGTGATAAGAACACTGTAAGTTTTAAAAAGAAATGTTGATATTTACAGTATGGATTTTGTTCATGATTTCAACTCTTACACAGTAAGCAGATGTTTCAGATCCTGTCTGCCCTGAACTTTGTTCTGCTATGGAAGTCACTGGGGCACATTAAAAATAAATGATGTGCCATCGTGTTCTTGTTGACAACTCATTTTTTCAAATTTATTTTTATGTGTGCGAGTGTATTGTAGGCATGTATGTAAGTGCACCTCATGTCATTCAATCCCCAAGGAGGACAGAAGACAGCCTCAGATCCACTGAAACTGGAGTTACGGGTGGTTGTTAGCTGCCATGTGGGTGCTGAGATTTGAACCCAGGTCTTCTGCAAAAGCATCCAGTGTTCTTAACTGCTGAATCATCTCTCCAACCCCAATAACTCACTTTAAACAGAGTTCACATTTCTCTTTTTCCCTTCGGAGTAACTAGGTAACCCTAGCCTGCCAGCCTCTATCATATCCCTTAAGTGACAAACTTTGCGTTCATTTTGCTTTTTCACTCCTCCCTCAGCTATGTGTAATTGCTTCTTTTTCATATCAGCAAGGACTACGAATGTGGCTTAGTGGTGTAGGGCTTCCCAGTCCAACCACGGCACCCCGAAACAGAAAGGGGAAATAAGTATCACCAGAACGTCCCTGTGTTTCTTCCTCTCTGCCTTTGGAATTTACTGTTCCCCTCCCTTGTCTGAATTATCTGTGGCTCTGCCTTTGACATAGTGCCTAGTTTATATCTACTCTTCCTTTTCAGTGCCATGATCAACAGTTCACCCCCTTCCTCCCAGTGCCAGGTAAGTGCTCTGCGACTGAACTATTATCCCCAACCCTCCATGTTCAGAGCTTAATCCAGCTCAGCATAAACTCCTTATGAATTGACACATTATACTAAAGAACTGGCCCAGAGACGTTAAATGACTTTCTATGTGTTATACTGCCAGGACCTCACTGGTGCCTATAACCCCAGCCCTTGGGAGGATGAAGCAGGAAGATCATGACCAATTCAGACCAGGGCAGCCTGGGCTAGGTATCTTGTCTCAAAAATACCAAACAAATAAACATGCTATACAATCAGGAAGCAGCAGAGCCTGGATTTGTCCTAGGGATCTCTAGCACCAGTCAGACACCTTTTACTTCCTGCGCAGTGCTGAGAACTGAATCCAGGGCTGCACGGCGGCAGTCACAATCCCAGACCTACTCCCACAAAATGCTAGCGAGGTAACAGGCGGGGTGCTGTGAAGGAGTGACTCGGAGCCCTGGGTACTCTGGGATCGACTATCAAGAAGAGCCCGTGCATCAGGGACTTGCTAGCTGATGCTTGGAGGGTAGGCACCTGAAATATCTGCCCGCCTTCAAACTCAGATTTCACCTCCCCCCACAGTCTTCCTGGTCTCTTGAAGCCTGTTTTGGGTAGTTTCTCTAAACAACTCTGGGACACAGCCACCTGTAACCAAGGTTACCACCAAGATGTTTTGCTTCATACTACCGAGCCCTGTGCTCCCAAACACCAGTGAAGGAAGAGACGAGTGTCTCTTTGCTTGCTTTGTTCTGCTTCTGGGACTGTGCATTCTAGTCTGGTCTCCTTGTTCTGCACTTGGCAATACTTACACCATATGGGCACTGATGAGCAAAATATGGGCACTGATGAAACATGAGTTCTTACACATTCAGGCATTGTCCTGGTCTCCTTTGGTTACATTTCATCTAAACTAGAGGCGCTCAGGCTTTTGGGTATCACTCATTACATCTTTAGAAATTATTGAAAACCCCAATGAAATTTTATATGTGAGCCTTTTCAGCACTTACCATGCTAGAGATTAAAGACCTTTTTGAAGCACTGGAATACACAAGGATATACTCCATTTTAATGGCAATGATATCATGTTATCATGTGGCATCCGAAAAACTACTCCATGATCATGAGAATGGGGGAGGGGCAAATAACATGGTAGGGTTTCTGTGAAGAGAATTTTGATCCTGAAAATGGCTCAACCCCAAGGGGCTCTACAGACACAGTTTGAGAACTGTGACTCTCGTGTAATTTTGCGTCGATAACTTCATCTCTAGGAGCCTTTAGTAAGCTACTGATCTGTGCGTTCGTTTTATTGCTACTTAGTAAATTGCCACAAACTTAGTGGCTTAAGACAACAGACTTAAGGTCAAGGAATTAGCTCATTGGTAGAGCGCTTTGGTTAGTTAGTTTTCTTCTAAGAGTCTTACAAGGCAGAAATCAAAGTGCCAACTGATCTGAAACCTTGACTCCTTCAAGCTCATGAAGGTAATTGCTGACAGAATTCAGTGCTTGAAGTTATGGTGCTTGGACTTACATTAACCTATTTCTTTTCTTTCAGTGTGTGTGTGTGTGTGTGTGTGTGTGTGTGTGTGTTATATGTGGGGTGCCTGTACAGGTGTGCGTACCTATGAGTGCATGTGAAGGCCAGAACAGGATGTTGGGTGTCTTGTTCTCTCTCTGCTTAGAGACAGGGTCTCTTGCCGAATTGGAAGCTCAGTTTTGGCTAGGCTGGCTGACCAACTAACGCTCAGAATCTGCCCTTCTCCACTCACCCACTCCTAAATGCTGGGGTTTCACACATACACAGACATGCCTGACCTTTTTTGTAAGTGCAGGGGATTTGAACTAAGGTCTTCATGCTTACTGAGAAAGCACTCTTACCCACTGAACCATCTCCTCATCCCCTAACCTGTTTCCTAAAAGCCGATAGGAGCAATTCTGTCATTGCGTGTCTCTTAAGGACCCACACAGGATCAGCTGCACATGGTGATGGTGTCAGCCATATGTCCCATAATACCCTTTTATGATCAGCTCAACATCAACTGATTAGACTATTATGACATCCTTTGTCACGTATAAGTAGCATAATTAAGGGAGTGATATCCCAAGATACTCACAGGTCTCACCTATACTTAAGGATAGGGGGTTACAGAGGGTTTATGTGCCAGAAGGCTCCTGCCAAATCACAATCTGCTAGGATTTTGTTTTGTTTTGAAAAAAACATGTTTTTAACTTTTCAAGTCAAGCCTGGTGAGACATGACTGATCTAGGTACTTGGGCGGTGAAGTCAGGAAGACTGAGCATTCCAGACCATGCTGTCTCAATAATAATAATAATAATAATAATAACCTTTCACTTGCACTACCAAACTTCTATCTCAACACCCAAGTTCTTTATTTTTTTATTAATTTACAAAATTAATGTCCCATTCCATCCTCCAGCAAATTACTTCTTTCTTTAAAATGGGTAAAATAATTGTATCTTTCCCAGAGTTGTTGTCAACCTTGTACTAGATAAGTGTACTTTCTTCAGCACAACCTGTCACACAGTAAATCCCCAGTGGCCTTTAGCTCTGTTAGTGGTAGCATCTTTGTTCTGAAAAATATTGTGAAGAAAGGCTTCCCTTAAACTAAGCCCAGATTTGCTTCCTAACCTTTTCAATGGTGGTAACCAAAACAGACAGCAAATGCGTAACCAAGAGGATGACGAAATTGGAATCTGTTACATTGCTGATAGAAACATAAATGGTATTTGCACCTGTGGAAAGCAGTTTGGTCATTCTTTGTGTGTATGTGCATGTCCATATGTGTGTGGTATGCATGCGTGTGTGTTTGTGTGCTTTCTTGTGTATGGGCACATGTGTGGGCATGCATGTGGAGATAAGAGAGCGGCGTCAGGAGTCTCAGCCCACTTTACTTGCGGAGACAGGGTTTCTCACCGAACCTAGAGCTCACTAGTCTAACTTGTCAGTTCGCCCCAGAGATCCTGTCCCCACTCCTCCAGTGTTGAGATTGTAGATGGGCCACCATGCCCACCCAGCTTTTCGTGTGACTGCTGGGGATCAAACTCTGACCCTCACACTTGCATAATAAGTGCCTTCTGTACCAAGCCACCTTCCCAGCCCAGCAGATTGGCTGTTCTTCATCAGCACGTCCGTCCGTAGCTCTGTACCCCAGAGAACTGAAAACATTTGCATGCTTACTCACTAGAATACAGCCAAAGTGACATTCATATTCAGTGTCCAGAAGAATGCTTCTCTCAGAACCCAGTCCCCACAATGTCAAAAACCCAAACCATGTGCACAGACTGTGTGTAGGCACTGAATTGATAAATCTTAATACAGACAAGTCACCAAATCCAGACCTTCAGATCTTCCTCTAAGCCTTTCTTGTCCTTCCTCACTGAAGCTCAGTCACCATGAAGCAGAGAAAACCCCCCCTTCTCTGTCCTGTGACGTGCTGATCCACAGTCTGTGGACATAATTAAATGATGGTTATTTTCCACCACTAATTTTTGGGGTAAATGGTTGCAAGGCAACAGGTAATTAGATAATAGGTAATTAGGTAACAATAATAGATAATTAGGGCTAGAGGTATAGTGCACTTGCCTAGCATGGTTTTAATCCCTACTACTGCAAAAAAATTAAAAAGCTAATTGTAAAAATAACTTTCTGAAGAAGCCAGTTCCTCCCAAGTTTGGTTACTTTGGCACAGTATTAGAAAAGGAAGCAATTTCTTGTCCCCAAGGCAAAAGGAAGATGTATTCCTACGCCATGATAGAAAATCTCCCTATTCCCCACCCCCTTGGCCTGTAAGTTGCAGTAGAACAGAACCCAGTGGATTCTTTTAAATCTTTCAACCATATGCAGATGAATAAGCAAGTGGTTGGACTTGAGTCCTAATCTCTTTTCCTTTCCTGTAGCACTGAGAACTTTTTCCACTCTAATAAACTTGAGCATTTGAAACAGAAGTCATGTGTCTCTTACATGACCATTAGCAGTAAGAATGTGGAGACAGTTGTGAAGTGTGAAGCCTTAATTAATACCCAAGCTATTCTCCTGAAACTAAGAATACAGCTTCTGCCAGGGAATTTTTTTTTCTAACTTGGAATCTCCCCCACCCCAAACCCCCATCTTTTAAGATAATGATTTTCATATTTAATGTCTTTATAAAGAGAACTTTAAAGTTTTCAGTCTAGCTCTGTGATTGAAATATAATCATCTATGATATGGAAGAGGCCCACTCTCCCCATTTCTGGGCCCCCAAGTGCATTGCCAGCTCTCTGAATGTACAAGCTAAAGCTATGGCTAGAATCAAACTGAAGAAATGCCAAGTGACAGCAGGAGAGATGGAAGGGTCTGGAATGGCAGTCTCTTGTCTCTTCTCAAAAAAAGGAAAGAGACGTTTCATTCTTCAAACAAAAGGGAAGAAAAACAAGACTCTGTGGAAATACCATATACAGAGCTGGCAGGAATACAGCAAGGAATCAAGGGATCCAGAATGGTCCTTTATGCAGTTCCAGTCTAGCAGGCATGTTCAAAGTGATTCAATTCTCAAACTGATTTGCCCTGAATTATCTGGACCTGAACCGTGCAAGGCATGTGAAAGGGCCCATGCCACGGTCCACTTACAGCCAAGCAAACAAGCTGAGTCTGCAGCAGCCAGATAACAAGAGAGCCTAAAGTGCTCTTCTCAAGATCTTACTGAAACTAAAGTACTTATGGGTGAAATGATGGAGGGTCTGAAATTTAATCCCAAGTCCATCGCCAGAGTAGGGAAGGATGGAGAATCTCTAGATGAAACAGGATTAGCTGTGCTTGATCTTGTGGCAATGGGTAGACAGTGAGCTCATGGGGACTTGCTCAGAAAACAAACCCGTCGTCATCTTCTCTGCCTTTCTTATTACATGGGAATATTTTCATAATTAAACTTTCTAAAAGCAAGACTGAGAAGATGGCTCAGTAGATAAAGCACTTACTGAGCAAGTGTGAAGACTGGCTTTGAGCTCCCCAGCACCCATGTGAGTGCTAGGTGGCTTAAGGGTAGCCTGTAACCCCAAAACTCAGGAGGCAGAGAAAGGCTCCTCTGAACAAATTGGCTGCACTAGTCAAATCAGAGAACTCTGGCTTCAAGCGAGAGACCCTGCCCCAATTGGTGGGGAGGGATTAAAGAGGGAGCCTGCCATCAACTTTTAGCCTTTATGTATATGCCCACACATGCACCTGTGCAAATGTGTGCCCACACATATATGAACACCCATACCAGTCAACACACATGCGCGTGAGCACACACACACACACACACAAGTATGTGGGCACACAGGTGTTCTTTTAAAAGTCTACCTTCAAACCCCCAAAAGCCAAGTTTATATTGATTTTAGACAAAATGAAACTAAGTTTTAAAATGAGAATAAGAAAGTTCCTTTAAAATTTATTTTTATGTCATGTTTAACTCATGAGGGAAAAAAGTTTCAGCCTTCAAATCTGTGAACCCAAATCAGTTTTTCTAGCTGGATATTCTGAGTTGTATGACTTTTATTACACTTGCTACCAAGTACAAATGTCACCATATTCTTTATCAACCTAAGGGCTTTGTTCTTCATTGCTCAGTAAATATTTGACGTGCTCCAGCATCAGCTTGACCAGATGTTTACTGGAGGCTTAAGGACTTTAACTCTCATCAAAGGCTCCCCTTTCTTCAAGGACACACTCCCTATGCTGGAGCAGAGAACTGATAATTCAGGTCACCTCTGTGAGCCAGAAATATGAAAGTTCAAGCTAATCTCAAAATCTTCAAGCAGTTGTGTTACAGGCAGAGGAAAGGCAGCTAGCCAGTGACAGCCCTGGGTGCAGGTATTGGGTTTGCTACCTACACACATTTAGTCATAATTAACTTGCATTTTTCAGTGTTTGGGTTTCCTTACCATATATCAAAGAATTTAAACAAGATTATCTTTTGAGATCCTTCTAGCAACAATTAACTGCTACCACCACAGTAAGAGTAATACCTTCTATTATTTATTGAGCACTAGCAAAAAGTCAGGTACTGTGCTACACTGTGTGTGCTTGAATCAATTTTCCCCATACTTTAGAGATCCTCAGGTCTCTCTCTGTGGTGGCAGGTGGCACTCTCTTTTGATGCTAAACTATCTCCCTCAAACACCAGAATCCTGTTTTGTAGTCCGGTCTACTGTGATGGCCAGAGTTCCTCCATTTTGTATAAGGCTACCAGCTTGATGAGTTGTCCCTAACTCTGGCAGGCAGCTTATCTGGCTTTTGTAACCATTTGCTTAATGCTTATCTAGCTTCTGTAACCACTTGCTTGCCTGCTGCAGGAACAAACGTATCTTGCCTGAATAATCTGGTATAGCTACCTGGTCCATCAGGATGTGGTTTTTGCCTTTATAAGCTCTGCTCTCCTGAGTCAGTACCGTGCTGTATAAATTCTGACCCAGAGAGTGCTGTTGCTAGACAGCTAGATAAAATTCAGCTAATTTGGAACATCTGGAGTGTGAGTGGTCCTTCCCAGGGGTCTTGGCACCATAACACTATTTCTAGGACTTATGTGGAACCCTTGTTCCATTGATACAAATGAACCATGCCTTCCAGAGCCCACCAGCAGAAATCAAACCGTACCCGAAGCAGGGAGTGAGGATGAAGAAATGTAGCGAGAAAGAGAGAGAGAGAAAGAGAGAGACAGAGAGAGAGAGAGAGAGAGAGAGAGAGAGAGAGAGAGAGAAGGGCAGACTCAGGAGGGCTGTCAGTCAATACTGAAGCAGCTTGCTTCCCTATTTATACTCTGTGAAATGAACAAAACAATGGGTCAAAAGTTCAACACAAAAACAATACTAACACAGGCAAAATAATTTAAGCCAATCACATCTTCCTTCAAGGGTCCTCAGCCTTTGGCGTAAAATAGACTTCCCCTCAGGTGTAAATTATTTGCATAGCAAAACATCCTGCTCCCAATAGCACTTCTGTGCACAAAATTGAGTTCTGCCTAACCCTAAACTAGGGCATAGGGGAGCCATTTGCCTGCAACTCAGAGTTACAAAAGTTTCTTGGGAGAATATGTTAAACCCAGCAGGTTAAGGAGTGAATACAGCATAAGGGAATTCTCACTGAATGAGATGGAGCCAGGAAAGACATGGTAGGTAGCTGGGAACAGAGGTGTTTTTGTTTTGTTCTGTTTTGTGTGTGTGTGTGTGTGTGTGTGTGTGTGTGTGTGTGTGTGTGTGTGTGTGCTTGCCTAGGATCCTGTAAATGTCAACAGTGGGCTAAGTGTTCTAAGTATTATAGTTACCTTGCTTTATTTGTTTGTTTGTTTTGAGACTGGGTCTCTCTGTAGCCCCAACTATCCTGGAACTCAATATGTAGATCAGGCTGGCCTTGAACTCACAGAGATCCACCAGTCTCTGCCTCCTGAGTGCTGGGATTAAAGGCATGCATCAAACATGCCCGGTTTTGTTGTTGTTGAGATAGGGTCTCCTGCAACACAGGCTGGCCCTCCAACTTACTATGTAGCTGAGGCCGGCCTTGACTCCTGATTCTCCTGCCTCCATCTTTCAAGTTCTGGGATTACATGCAAGGGGCATCATGCCTACTTTACTATTTCTTTTCAAGAAAAAATATAACAGAAAGTTTGAGTCAGCCAGATATGGTGGCACATGCCTATAGTTTTGTCTACTTGGAAGGCTGAAACAGGAGGATCTCTTGAGCTCAAGAATTTTAGGACCAGTCTATACCACAGCAAGGCCCTTTCTCAAACAAACAAAAAGCCAGATGGCATGGCATAGCACATGCCTATAATCCCAGAATTCGGGAAGCTAAAGCGAAAAGATCTTAACGTTGGATGCCAGCCTGAGTGAACTCTGTCCTTTAAAAAAAGTTTTCAGCATCAGAAAAGAAAGACTTGAGTGATTTGCCTTCGGGGGGCACAGCTGCTTGGTTCTGATTTCCTGTTCCTGGCCACTGCGCTGCCAAAGGAGAAAAGCCACACGCCCTGCAGACCCTGGGTGCTCTCCTGAAATCCTCCTGAAAAGCTGGCTTCTATCAGTCCACTTGCTCCTCCCCTCCATACTGCCTGGTTTGTGCCAACGGCAAATGTGGCAAAGCCTCGTCCAGAAGAAATTACCATGGGAAGCGGATTCAACAGAAAAACATTTGATGCAAGAGTGTGACAGTTAATCCTGGGATTTTACTCTTTGTTCTGAACTTCTGACCTACGTGAGTCCAGGCACAGGCCGTCAAGAGAGTAACTTTAAAAAATACAATAAGATAAAAAAGCAGATAACTTAACTAGATGTTAACCTTGTTGAACGAGTGTTCGGTCAATCAAATAAGTAGGTCTTTGTTTATTTCCTGTAAACTCTAAAGCCGGGAAATAATTTGCGATATGTAGAAACCCCACCTTCCCTCCAAGGACATCTTGAGCACAGAAATAAAATCTAGCCAAACATAACTTTAATTACCATTCATAATGAAACATCCAGCAAATTATGGGTAATTTGAAAAAGCAAATTTCTGAACAAAGCCACAAAAATATTTCAGTATTTTTAGAAGGCATCATTTGATGTACTCAATAGCAAGTAGTTAATTTAGTTATGTTTTGGATATTAACCACAAATATCTAAAGCTAGTAATGATAGTCAACGCAAACAGAATTGAGTGTTTACGTGCCAGGCACAACTTTCAGCCTTTTACAGACACTAATTTGCTTAATTCTTCCAATATCCATAGGAAGCAGTATTGTTATTTCTTATTTATTGAGGAGAAAACTCAGACACAGAGAAAGTAGTAAGACTACACAGTAAAGTGTCTCTCCAGGCTGGGTGTGGTGGTACACATCTCGAATTCCAGCACTTGGGAGGCAGAGGTAGACAGACAGATCTTTGAGGGATCCAGGCCATTCTGATCTGCATAATTCCAGCCCAGCTGGGGCTACAGGGAGACCCTATCTCAAAAAGGCAAAAAGAAAAAAACAACAGAAAGAACCAAAAAGTCTTTCTCTAAGTGCTAACTATAATAAACTAAGAACAAAAACAATGATAAATATTAATAAATAATAAATCATTACATGTCTATATAATAATTACGCTGCCATTAAAGTCATTCTTGGACTGGGGAGATGGCTCTGTTAGTAAACATGCTTGCTGCACAAGCATAAGGACCTGAGTTTGGATCCCCAGAGCCCACATTAAAGCTGAGCGTGGTGGCACTCATCTCTAATTCCAACACTAGGGAAGCAGAGACAAGTTGATCCCTGGAGCACACTGACCATCCTACTAGTTGAATCGATAAGCTTCAGGTTCAGTGAGGCGCCCTGTCTTAAAAAGTAAAGTGGAGGGGTTGGGGAGATGGCTGGGGGTTAAGAGCACGAGCTGTTCTTGAAGAAGTCCCGGGCTTGAATCCCAGCATCCACATGATGGCTAACAGCCGTCCATAACTCCAGTTCCAGGGGATCCGATGTCCCCTTTGTCCTCTTTGGGCTCTGCACGACAAGGGTACACTTACACAGATGCAGACAAACGTTCATACACATAAAATAAATAATAAATAAATAATTTTTTTCAAAGTAAAGTGGAAAGGAGTTGAAGAAAACATGTAAGCCTCAGGCTTACACACAGACATGCACACACCCACATGAATGTGTATACACACACATATAAATCACATTCTTACATGATGTGGTGACATAAGCCTGTCTTCCAGCAGGAGAACTGTAGTTCAAGGTCAGACTGGACTACATAGTAAAACCCTTTCTAAAAAACAAAACAAAAAACATGTTCTTAGAGAATACTTACGGTGGAATACTTATGTGTAACACCTTGGGGTTCAATTCACACTACTACAAAAAGCATTTCCTTAGCCAGACCCTGTGGTGCACACCTAGTCACAGCTGCTCTGTAGGCTGAGGCCATAGTATCACTTAAGCCCAGGAGTTAAAAGCAAACCTGAACAACACATGGAGACTCCAAATCATGTCTTGAAGAATATTTATTGCCATAGAAAAATGCTTAAAACTTTACATCATAAAAGCTAATGTGGGGGGACTGGAGAGAGGGCTCATCAGTGAAGACTACTTCCTGTTTGTCCAGAGGACCCAAGTCTGGTTCTTAGCACCCAAGTCAGGTACTGAGTCACAACTGCCTCTAACTAGCTCCAGGGGGACCCAACACCCTCATCTGGCCTCAATGCATCCCTACACATGCACATATATTTTAATTATTTTTAAAAAACAAAATGAGGTAGGTGTGGTCTTCAGCAGGTCCTCTACCAGGAGTGACCGGCCTTCATGGATGGTAGGAGGAGGACCAGGCTGCAGATCTTTGTACTTATCTGAAATCAAAAGGAACTGAGCGCTCAGGAGAGAACTCGGAGGGTGGACTTCATGTAGATTTAGCTCAGATTATTGAAGCATGTGATGTGTGTCTGACTTAAGTTTCAATAACGATGTTGAAAATGTGAACAGTATGGCATCCCGCCTCTTGATCCTGGAACCAGACAAGCAGAAAGCGTTGATGAAGGCCTATGCAACAAACTGGTCAAGTTTCAGGTGAACGCCCATCTCCCAGGCTTTTCCATGTGATGGTTAAGAATACTACTTTTGCTAGGGCGTAGTGGCTCGCGCCTTGAATCCCAGCCCTCAGAGGCAGAGGCACACAGATCACTCTGTGAGTTCAAAGCCAACCTGGTCTACGTAGCGAGTTCCAGGCCAGTTGGGGCTACAAGACGACCCTGTCTCAAAAAGACAAAAATAAAAAATAAAATACTAGTTAAGTGTACTGCAGCCTCCTTAAAGTGGCAGAATCATGTGGGGCCATCCAGCATATCCCAAGTGAGCGGGGTCAAGTGAGAAAGTGGATTTCTGACACACTCTTAAGACTCCTTTCTGAGGCCTGTGTGCATTCCAACACAAGAGGTGCTTGGAAGTTACACAGAGGACAGGTTCCCAGACTCGAGTTGATGCCACAGGCGTGTTGTACAAACCTGAAACATCCAAATGCTTTTCTTTGTGACCAGCTTCTTACTTTAAACCAGTCATATTTTTCAAATGCGAGCTTATTCGTGACGTTTTTTCTAAAAAGTATTTTATTTATTATTTTTATTTTATGTGTATGAGTGTATTGCTTGTATGTATGTAAGTGCACCCATGTTGTGCAGTGCCCATGGAGGTCAGAAGAGGTCATTGAATCCCCTAGAATTGGAGTTATGGACAGTTGTTAGCAGCTGTGTGGGTGCTAGGAACTGAACCCAGGTTCTGCAAGAGCAGCCAGTGCTCAGTGAGCCAGTGTTCTTAACCATTTAGTCCTCTCTCCAGCCCATTATTCGTGATCTTTTAACCATTTTTGTGAGTGCTAAACTAGCATTGTCTGTCAGGTTTTATCAGAATAATAAAGACTTCATTCAGCCTCTTACATGAACACAACATGGCCAAAATGGGACTCCGTATGCTCATGGGAATGGCAGTGGAAAATAAAGAAATTTCTTTTGAATACAGTGCAGCAAAAGCTACAGATTGGAGCTGGTAATGTTGAAGCATTTGTTATCGATGCTGTAATGACTAAAATGGGCTACTGTAATATTGGTCAGACCCAGAGAAAAGTAGTTTTCAACCCCAGTACACACCAGACATTTGGAAAACGACTATGTTAACAATTATACGACACTAATGTCTGGAAACAACTTGAACAAAGTGAACCATTGCCTTTTGAGTCTTTCTGATACCTGGATTTTTATGCATATAATTTTGTTCTTTTGGGGGGATGGAGGTCTAAATCACAGTAAAACATTATAAACTAAAATAAATAATAAATAAAAATGGAAAGAAAAGTGGTGTGACATGCATGCCTGTAATCCCAGATACTGAAGATACTGAGGCAGGAGGATTGAAAGTTTGAGACTAGCCTGGCCAACTTGAGCATGACCCTGTTTCAAAGACAAAAAAAAAAAAAAAAACAGAACTTTTTTCTTTTCTTGAGACAAGGTATCCCTGTAGCCACCAGCTGGCCTGGAACTCATTATGTAGACCAGGCTGGCCTTGAACTCACAGAGATCTTCCTGCCTCTGCCTCCCAAGTCCTGGAATTAAAGGCATATGCCACCACGCCACACAAAGAAAAATTTTATGATGGTTTAGTGGTATAGTTCACTGGCAGAGTGCTTGCCTAACATGGACAAGGCCCTAGGTTCCACTCTGAACAGTACAAAAAAAAAAAAACATGAATAATTTTTAAAATTAAGTGCCTTTTAAATGTGATGCAAAGATTATCAGGATTACTTGAAAGGACACAAAGTTTAAACAGATCTGAAAATATGTAAAATATTGAAATAGATACATCTGAGTTAACTATTATATGTAAAGTATATTGAGTAACTTTTTAATGCCGTGTTGAGTATGTATTACATAATTCAATTTTGATTATGCATTACATAGTGAGAGAAAATAAGATTTTAAAAACTGAACCTTTATGAGCCAGTACCACAGAGAATATAAAAACCAGAAATATTATGTTTTCTGAGAAATACTGGCAAGCAAAATAAATAATGCTAAAATAACTACTTACGGGCTGGAGAGAGGGCTCAGCAGTTGAGAGTGCTAGACTGTTCTTGCAAAAGACCTGAGTTTAATTCCCAGCATCCATGTTGGGCAGCTCACAACAGCCTATAATTCCAGCTCCAGGGGACCCAGTGTTTCTGGCCTCCACAGGCACTTGAACCTACACACACACACACACACACACACACCACCACCACCACCACCACCACCATTTAAGATAATAAAAATTAAATCTTCAAAAATAATATTTATGCCTAGTACTCACTTTTTTGCAGCTTGCCTCCTGTAGTGACGCTGAGAGATGTAGGCACCTCAGCTCCCATTTTTCAGATAATTAAAGGAAAGCCAACACTTTGGGGCTTTTCCAAGTTTCCACAGAGGATCCGTGGTCAAGCCAACGCTGGAGTCTTGGACCCGGCATCACTATGTAGGATCTGTGAACCCAGGTCCTGTGCACACTCCCTCATTCACCATGAGGAGGAACGAGAGTGGGGAAGAAGCGAAAGGAACCTCGTTCTTGTGAGATGGGAGTCAGGAGATTCGAGTTCCAGTCTTGGCTCTCATTAATTAGGCCTATGGGTAAATCCTTTGACCTCCTTGGGCCCCTGTTTGTTCATCTGGATACAACACAAATATAATCCGGCTGCCTGAGCCCAGTGCCTGCCCTGCAGGTCAGTGGCCTGCATGATCACATGCCAACATCCACTGATTCCAAATGCTTTGAGTAACAATGTTGAGCTTTTTCCTGAGGATATTTTTTTGGTGGAGAGTGAGTTGTATCACCAGAAAAACCAGCAAAAGGTCTTTATAGACTTCCTTGAAATTCATTTCTTTTCCCATAAATTCTCTCCTCGTCTACTTTTCTCCCTGTTCTCCCACATCCTCTGTGTGTCTTTCTGGCAATTGAACTCAAGGCCTGGCACATGCTAAGCAAGCACTACACCAGTGAGCTACATCTCTGGTTCAGCTTCTTAAATTTGCACCCAGACCAAGGCAGGCTAGGGAGGCATACAGGAAACTTAAATTACTAATGATTTTTAAATATTTATTTATGTATTTATTTATTGATTGGTCTTTTTGAGACAGGGTCTCTATGTAACCACAGCTGGCCTGGAACACACTATGGAGATCAGACTGGCCTCTATCTCACAGATATCTGCCTGCCTCTGCCTCCCAAATGTAGGGATTAAAGGTATGCACCACCATACCTGTCTTATTTTTATTTTGTATATGGACGAATGTATTGCCTGCGTGTATGTAAGTGCATCTGTGCTGTGCAATGCCCACAGGGGCCAGAAGAGGGCATCAGTATGCCCTGCAACTGGAGTTACAGACAGTTGTTAGCCCCCATGTCGGTGCTGGGAACTAAACCCAGGTCCTCTGCAAGACCAGCCAGCGCTTTCAAATGCTGAGCCAGCTCTCCAACCCCAATGATTTATATTTTGAGATCAGCTCTCGTGCATCCCAGGTTGGTCCTCCACTGATGGTCTTGAAGCCAGAGATGATCTTGGATCCTCGTCCTCTCGCTCTCTACATCCTGAATGCTGGAATTATAGACATGCCACCATGCCTGGAACTAATTTTTTTAAGCATTATTTATAGAATAACAGGTAAGCCTTCCTGGTCGTGGGGCCTCACTGTTTGTTTGTTTTAATTCTACGATTTTATAAAATTAGATTCATAACAGTACTTCTTTCAAAAGTACTAATAATAATTATAACAAGTATATGCTGAATATTCACAGTGCGCTTAGCACTATAGTAACTGCTTTGCATTTGGTTCTCATCATCCAGTGAAATAGGTAATATTGCTATGCTTCTCTCTTCGATGAAGAGACTGAAGTCTAGACACTTGGCTTGTCTGAAGTCAGTTGCTGGATGGCTAAGCAGGCTGCAGCCCCAGGTCTCTGCCTTTCAGATTCTCTGCTAAGTGTACTACATCCTGTCCCCAATTGTCCATTGTGTTGTGTCCTCCACCCCATGCTGTGTGGTTCCTGTGTTGACTGATACAGTAGTAGATTCTGTTTTCCTACACTCAAGATGATTGCCTTCTGCCAGAGCACAATGAGATTTGGCATGAAAGAATCATCTATCAACAGAGCATCTAACATCTACGATGCCCTTGCTGTGTGCCTGGCTCTAGAAAAATTCTGTGGATTCATTATAAACATTCCTAGTTTTGGTATTAAAATACTTTTAATTTTTTTATTTATTATTTTTATTTTATGTGTATGAGTGCATTGTTTGCATGTATGTAAGGGCATTTTACATACATGTGGAGGCACTGGATCCCCTGGAACTGGAGTTACACACCATCATTAGCCTCCATGTGGGTACTGGGAATCAAATCCTGGTCCTCTGCAAGAGCATCCAGTGCTCTTAACTGCAAAGCCATCTCTTCAGCCCTGTGTTAAAATTCTTAAGGTTCACACAACAGGAACTCAACTAAAAATATTTTCAATTCATATTAACAAAGCATGAGTTAATCCACTTTAAAGCCTGGTGGATTCAAGAGCTCAAGTATCACCCTAATTTGGGGGCTGGAGAGATAGCTCTGCAGCAATCACATGGTGGCTAACAACTGTCTGTAATTCCTCCCAGGGGATCTGACACCCTCTTTGGGCCTCCATGGGCATTGCATACATGTGGTGCACTTAAATACATACAGGCAAAATACCCATACACATAAAATATTTTTTTTAGTCACCCTAGTTTTGCCTCTTTTGGGAGCTCTGCTCTTCCCTTCCTGGTGCCATTGTATGTGCACATGCAGGCTTTCTCTACTTGGCAAGAAAGATGTCACCAGAAGCCTCGGGTTCCTATTCTCCCAGTTTAGTAACTCCAAAGGGGAAAAGATTCTCTCTCTTCTCTCTATCTCTGTCTGTCTGTCTGTCTATTTCTATCTATCTATCTATCTATCTATCTATCTATCTATCTATCTACACCTTTGATTAGCTCTGCCTGAGTCCCATGAGCCAAAAGATTCTCTGTCTTCTCTCTCTCTCTCTCTCTCTCTCTCTCTCTCTATATATATATATATATATATATATATATATATGTATACATACACATAGATCACAGTCCATAATAATTAGCTCTGTCTGAGTCCCACGAGCCAGTCATTATGGACTGTGATCTGTGTGATGTTTACACTCATCAGCGTGCTAAGGGGTAAGGGAGAAACTACCCCCAGAAGCCAAAGGAAAATTGAGACTGACTGCACAGCTGCAGTGGTCCACCGCTTCTCGCTGCTGCCCAAGCATGTGTAATTCAGTTGATGAAGCAGAGGAGTGTGAATAAGAAGTTAATGCAGAGAGGCGAACGTCTGCCTCAGTGCTGGAGCCCAGGAAGGACTCTGCAGATAGGAGTGAAGCAATCTGCCCCTCAGAAGAAAGGACCCTCTGGGCAGTTTAGGCCTTCCGGTTCTCTGCCCCTCACCAGTTTCCTGTTCGTTTTCCTTAGGGTCAGTTCCTCTAATGGTGGTGGGAACAGGAGGGAGTCTGGGAAATAAAATGGTAAGACAGACTCTCAGTCACAGGACAGATATGCCTTTTTTATCTGAGCCGTCAGAGGAAACAGGAGCTGACCACTTAGTAAAGTGTGCTGCAGAAGATTCAAGAAGGAAATAAAGAATGAACCGAGAGAAAGATGGAAGAAAATAATGCTAAGGAGAAGCTGTATGTCCATGAGCGACAGTTCAGCCTTTTTTTAGTGCAGAATGTACCATTCATGATCTGGTTGGAGAAGGAGCATGGGCTATCAGCATGCTGTAGAGTCGTGGGCTCCATAACCTCTCAGAGTCCTGTCGTGACAGCTCGCTTTCTCCTTACTTCTCCACATGCTCCATGCCTCTACAACTTTCTGTACACTGTAATTGGTTTAAACAAAATCTTTTAAGAAAGCATCTCTGTAATCCCAGAACTCCTATTGGTACCTGTAAAGAGCCAGAACAGGTTGTGTATTTCTCTCCTAAAAACAACGGGATGAGTGGCCACATATCTCTGGTGAGCTACCAACACATTTCCCTACCAACAAGGATAGAACGATCCAGTCTGTGCAACCGGAGGCGCCGAATGCTCACCAGCATCCATGATTGTGAAAGTTCTGACTTGCTGACAATTCCCACTTAGACTTTCAGGATTTTATTCATTTGTTTCTTCCATTGTCTAACATTTCAGTGCTGAATGCCCACATAATTAAAGTATCTGAGGGCCATCACATAAGTCCTGGGGGTAGAAAATACTGATGTATAGATGTAGGCGTAATGCAACTTCCTGTTCTGGAGCGGAAGTAAGTCCATTTACAATGGAAGGATTTCCTTGCTTTTTTTCACTCTGGGTCTGGAGAGGGACATAGTGGTCTGAAATCCACGTTTATTTAACCAAATGAGTTATTTTTTTTTCCATAAATTTACTGTATTTTAATACGAATTAGTTTACTCCACACACAACCATACATTAAGTACTGTAGAATTCCAAGGGTCTGCTTCACTACTAAATGGAGTCAGCTATTTAACACCATCAGTAATCATATGTCCAATGTTTTTTTTCAATCAGGTGCTTGAAATTTAGTGGAAAAATAGAACAACTCTGTTTATCTCTTTTCCTTCTCTGTCTGTTCAGTCATCCCACTTTTCTAAAAAATTAATAAATAGTGACTGGATGCTTAACAGTGTATGTGTGTTGGGTATGTTCTGGGAGCTGTCCCAGAGCAACGAAGTGAAAGAAAAAAATAGGAAAAGAATACTGACCAGTTTTTTAGAAAATAAACTTTTAAAAATAGGTATCTCAGCCAGGCATGGTGGAGCTTGGAAGGCAGAGGCAGGTGGATCTCTATGAGTCAAGGCCAGCCTGATCTACAAAGCAAGTTCTGGGCCAGTTGGGGCTACAGAAAAACCCTGTCTCAAAAAGACCAAAAACCTAGTATCTCTCACTAGACTGACACTTTCTCTTTCTTTCTCTCTCTCTCTCTCTCTCTCTCTCTGTCTCTCTCTCTCTCTCTTTCTCTCTCTCTCTCTTTCCTTTTACCTCCCTCTTCATCCTTCTTCCTGAGTCTCTTGGCTATTCTTCATTGTTATTTAGTGCTCTTCACTGTGATTTTTTTGTGGGTGACTGTAAATTACTAGATTTCTTTTAACTAGAGGAGCCAGCGCAGCAGATTCATGTTCTGTTATAAATTAAGTGATGTGATGACATATGTTTAGTGGTTAGACTGACACACAAAATAAATCAGATGGAATCACTGGAATAGAAGTATGAGATATAAAATAAACCATTTTGGGGTCCAAACAAAAGGCAGGCCCATTGAAGCAGCAGTTTGCCAAAACACAAATAAGCTAATTCTGTTTAGAGTCAGCAAAAGAAAAATAGTTTCAGTTGGATATGTTTCTTCTTCAAGCAAAGGGCCATCAAGAGAAATGAAGAACTTAGATATGAAACCGTGGAATTTCAGAGTACATACTCTTACAGGTGAAAACAGGACCATTGGCACAGAACCCAGAGTTTTCGGTCACCAAATCCCTAATCCTGGTGATGTAACTCCCAGGCCCGCTCTCTACTCCCTCCTATCCAGAGCACAAGATTTGCAATACAAGGTTACAGCACATTTACAATCCCTGCAACTCAGATAAGGATCTCAGTACCTACAGAGCTAAAAAGATAATGCCTATCAATGAGTCAGTGGTAACAAACAAAATGCAGGACTGGGGTTAAACTTGTCCTTCTGGTTCTCAGGCCTGAGTTCGTGTGTGTGTGTGTGTGTGTGTGTGTGTGTGTGTGTGTGTGTTGCAGGTGTGTGTTCTGTTTGCACATGTGTACGTAGGTGCACATACATGGAGGCCAGAAGTTTTAACATTGTGAGCATTCTTCACTTACTGAGGCAGTGTCTCTCACTGAACTCGGGAGCTTCCCCATTCAGCTAGTCTGCTTCTCTAGCTCTCAACACTGTGATTACAGCCAGGCCACCATGCCCACCTAGCTTTTACATGGGTTCTGGGAATTCAAACATCTATCTTTATGCTTACATGGCAAGTGCTTTATCTACTGAGCCATTTGCCCAGGCCCAGAGCCAGTTTTTAAAAAGATTTTCTTTATTATTTTTATTATATATATATATATGAGTGTATTGCCTGCATGTGTGTAAGTACACCCGTGTCATACAGTTCCCTCCAAGGTCAGAAGAGGGCATTGGATTCCCCTGGAACCAAAGTTATAGACAGTTGTTAGCTGTCATATGGGTGCTGGGAATCAAACCTGGGTCCTCTGCAAGAGCAGCCAGTGCTCTTAACTACTGAGTCATCTCTCCAACCCCCAGAGCCAATTTTTAAAACTGATTTTATTAAATCATTTTCTTCATTTAAAGTTATACTTATCTGGTGGAAAATTTTAATTAGGGAAATGAAGAGCTCTACTTTTTTAAGAGGATGGGTTTCTGTGTGTTTGAATTTCCTCTCTGATCATCAGGTAATCATCTGTTATTTGTATAATTCTAATTCATTAAATGTTATTATTATATTTATTAATTTGTGTGTGTGTGTGTGTGTGTGCATGTAGGTGTCCTCATTTCATGGCATATATATATATATATATGTGGATGTCAAAGGACAACTTGTAGAAGTTCTCTTCTCCCACAAGATGAGTCCCAGGGATTGAACTCACATCGTCCAGCTTAGTGACCCCATGAGCCATCTCACCAGCCCATAATTCTACTTTAAAGGAAACCACACACCCTGAAGTTTTGTTTGATGTGTGTGGGTTCTCATCTGCACGTAGGACCATAGCAGATGGCTGGTTTCTGTGTTTAGCCTGTTGGTAGAATTCAAAAGAATAGAGACATGACCTCACCTTATTCATGGGAAAACTCAGTTACATTTCCTCTCTTTTGTGCCTCTCTGTGGAAGAATGGAGACTAGCAAGTCGATTAAAATAGGACTTCTAACTGGTCTCCACATCTTAATGCACTAGAGGAAGCAGACTCAGAGACTTCCAAGGTTACTATAGATAGAGATGGCATGGCTTCTGCAGCCCTCAGTCCTTTCATTTGCCCCTCTACAACCAAGCAGACGGCTTGGCTAGTTGGTTGGGCACGGCCCACCCACTCCTGCAGAGGAACAGTCTGTGGCATGGCTCATTCCACTGACTTTCTGTAGCTCCTGTTAGAAAGAAGTGTCATGTGCTTTGTCTCTGTCTCATCTCCCTCCCGAGATCATTACTATGTGCAATAATGTCTCTGGCATCCTAGTGGAGACCCGCAAAAAGGCTGCTATTACCCCTATTCTCTATGTAAGGAAATTCAACTCAGAAAAGTTAGCATATTTGCACAAAAATCACGTAGATGACCATTATAAAACTCACACCAACAGGCAATATGTGTGATTAGAAAACTCAACTGAGGACTAAGGAGGCAAGTCTGTCAATAAAGTACTTGTACAAGTGTGAAGACCTGAACTCATGTTTAAAACACAACAAACAGGCACAGTGGTATGAAGTTGTAATCCCAGAGCTGGCAGACAGGCGGCAGATCCCTGAGGCTCATTGGTCAGCCAGTAGCCAGTCTACCCTGGGGACCCTGAGGCCAAGAGTCTCAAAAAACAGTGGGGTGGAACCTGAGGAACAATACCCAAAACTGACTTTTAGCCTTGACATGAACATGCAGACAGACAGACAGACAGACACACACACACACACACACACACACACACACACACACGCATAGGGAAAGAGAGGGACTCTGCAGCAGGACAACCAGATAGATCGAATTTGTTTGTTCACTGCTGTCTTCTTCCTGGAGTGTGTCACAAATAGTGTTTATATTGATTTTGAAAAGGATGAACTTCTCATAAGTCAGTAAAAACAAAGCATAAACCTCTCCTCCTCCTCCTCCTCCTCCTCCTCCTCCTCCTCCTCCTCCTCCTCCTCCTCCCCTCCTCCTCCTCCTCCTCCTCCTCCTCCTCCTCCTCCTCCTCCTCCTCCTCCCTCTTCTTCTTGTTTACAGGGTCTTCCTATAGCCCCAGCTGGCCTACAGCTCACTATGTAGACCAGCGTGGCCTCCTGAGTGCTGGGATTAAAGGCGATCAAGCTATAAAACCTTTTCAAAATGTTATTTTCAACATTAGACATGTTTTGTTCAATTATTGGGGATGTGGGGGGCAGAACAATACACACAATCTAACATTCTATAAAGCGGAGATGAGCAAGTCCTCTGCCATCAGGAGGCAGCTGGGGGAGTGGTTTAACACACGGGCCGTGGTGCCAGGCTGCCGGGATCTTGAAATCCTGCCTTGCATCTTACCCTGACCAAGCTACTAAGCTGTTCCCTGCCTCAGTTGTTTCATTTGGGAGGTGAGGAGTTAGAGCTGTAAACTCTTTATAGGGTTGTTTTGTCGAAGATGAAGAGAGTTAATAGACACAAAGCACATAGTCACACACAGTAAACACTCAATAAAAAGCTTTATGAACTTAAATGCATTTCTTCACAGCCCTTGTTAAAACCCTTACCACCTTTTTTTGCCGGAAATCATTTTCAAAAAGCACTTAACACTGTCCATCCGGGGCTCTCTCATCACGAGCGTCTCTGGAGGTTCTTGAGAGCAGGCTGCACTGACAAGCATTATTAATGCGTCCTGCACAGCCTCAGGTTTTCCATGCAGCCTCCGGTCCCTGGATTGCTGCACTGCTGGAATCAGACCGAGGACTGAAATGACAGAAACTGAAAGAAAAAAGAAAAGAAAAAGAAGGAGAGATCCAGTCAGGAAACACTTAACTGTTGCCTGCTCTGCTGTGTTTAAAAAAGACTAAAGCAGACTGAAAACCTGTGAAGTCCAGAAAGGAATTAATTTCAGGGAGGTTTTAATATTCAGAATACAAGTAGAGAGTTCGTATCTGTTCATTCTGCAAACATCTTTTGATTATTTAATATGGAGGTGCCCTGGTTCCTTGTATACATCAGTGGCCATCTACTCTGGATTTTCTAGAACAATCCTAACTTTCAACCTGTGGTGTCTTTTTCATGGGAATAAATTAACAAGGCCAGGGGTGGAAAGCCTTTCTCAGACCTATGGCCAGAGCTTTGTTTCTTGTTTACTGCTGGCTGTGTTTCTGCTTGCCCTGAGGTTAGGAGCCACCCACTAAAAATATCTCCAGGTCCGGAAGGGCCACAGAAACTCAGACAAGGAGATTACAAGTAGGTAAAAGTAGGTAAAAATATCATACATGATTGTGATTGTTTCTACGAGACCTGGCAATACTAGAAAATATGTTATAGATTTTCATAATGTTCATTTCATTTTCTAGGGAGATGTGCTCCTGTGATGAGAAGAAACAAAAATGGTTTTCTTTATTGTGGCTTTACTGCCACAAATAAAATAGTCTCTCTTTAAGCAAGAGTAATAAGAGTGAGGAAACCATACGCAGGGTGAGGCCAGGACTCCTTTGCTTTTCTCCTCCTAGCATCCCACAGAGGCACTCAAAAAACATCTATCAAGGGAGTGGGCAAAAGCCTCTTTAATTTGCCTTAAAACGCCTTAACTTTCCCAAATAGCAATATTGTAACACATGTTAAGCATGCCAAAAGGGGTATATGTGTGTGGTAAAATCTGAATGCACGCACTGGCTATTTTTTATTTGATTAAAGGATTCACCAGGTTCCCTTGCACATCTCCAGAGGTTTAAAGTATGATTTGATTTCCTTCCCTTTCTTTATGAGATGGTGACGTAAAGAGCTTTGCTAAGCCCAGCCCAGGAGCTGTCTCCCACCTCCTCTCCGTTCTGTTGTGAGGTTTCTTCTTTTTCCAAGTGCTCTGTGTCTCAGTTATGTACACAGTAAAGTGAGAGTTATTAGAAGCTCCACAGACTCCCGAGGCTTCTGACACAGTACCAGGAGCACAGATAGAAACGTGAGCGGCTGTTAATGTTGTTTATTAAAGCTTTTGAGAATACACAGTACATGAAGTATACTTACAGTGATAACCCCACATCCTCAACTGCATCACAAGCTGAGACCTACTGGGTATGAAAAAGCAAGCTGTTCATGCTTCGTCCCAGCCAAGTTATTTAAACGCTTAAGCTCCCATCATTTCATGCTTGGAGTTGTGTGAGCACAGAGGCCTCCTTCACGTCCTTGTTTATGTAACACCAGTGGAAATCCCACCCTCCCCCAGTCTGACCTTTGAGGTTCTGCCAGCAAAAAGAAAGGAAAAAAAAATTCAGATTTGGGAGCAAGGACTGGTAAGTCTTGATGCTGGGGCTGAAGCTTAGACAGAAGAGTTGCTGAAGGTCTAACCTAACAAAAAAGACTTTAACTTCAGCATAAACTTAAAGGTGATAAATAAACCGAGAGATGCATCACATGGCCAGGGTAAGACATGTCCTCTGAACCTCTTTGAGGCAGGAGAGAGTCTGAGAAGATGATGGGCCAGAGGTTGAAGGCTCAACACAGCCAGACATGCATGGTTCATGGTTTAAACACCACGAAGCTTCGGGAATACAACAAACAGCTGGTTCCAGCCCCACAGTCTGTCTCTAGTAGGGCTAGTTATAGCTGCGCCAGCCAAGCTGGGGGTGCGCTGGGCTCCCCAGGCTTCCCTGTGGTCTGCAAGTACAGGAGCTCTGACCTTGGCTGAGATTCTTGGCAAATCAACAAGGCAGTAGGCCTCCTCCCTGTGTCGTGCCTGCTCTGACCTCCTCCTGGAGTCAGGGAGAGGTTCTTGGGAACTGGACAAGGGGCACAGGCCACTGAGCTGCTGGACACTCCCATCCTACCTTCACAAAAGAGCTCTTGTCCCTGATTGTTTGGGTCACAGGTCCTCTTCTTGAGTAGTTATATAATTCTATTACAATTCGAAAGAAAGAAAGGTGGATTATGTTTTTAAAAGAATCTAAGGCAGAGTGGCTTTCAAGAGTAGAGACCCATCCTGTTGAGGTGACACATGCTTGTCATTTCAGCACTTGAGATGCAGAGGCAGGGACATTCTTAGAAGTTCAGGTCAGTTTGACTATACTGTGAATATTGGGACAGACAGAGCTAGATAGCAAGACCTGTCTAAGTGGGGCTGATAGTTGCTTATTGAAGAGCAAGTAATTCCTACGCAGAATGGAGTGCTAGTGAAAGGGTTATTATGACATTCTCTGGAGCTCTTGCAGATAATGCATTAGATCTTTCTAGAAAATAGGAGCTCTTCTTCTTGGAAAAAAACCACTCTTTACAGATAAAAGCCACCTCTGAAGAAAGAGAAGAGAGAAGGATGAGAAAGGAGCCATAGCTGCATGTTTTTAGGCTCAGTACTTGGTGTCATTTAAGGAAATACTAGCTGCTTGGGGTGGGTAATATTACGTTTCAGTTCAGCTGGACCATAGTGCTCAGATATGGGATCAAATATTATTCTAGATGTTTCTGGGAGTGTGTTTTGGAATGAAATTAATATTTAAATCAGTTGATCTTTAGTAAAGCACAATGCCCTCCCTGGTGGGTGGGCTTCTTTGAATCAGTTGAAAGTCTAAACAGAACAAAAGTCCTACTGTCCCCTGAACCCCAGGGAATTCCACCAGCTGATGTCCTTGGATTTGAATGCAGTATCTGCTCTCTCTGGGTCTTTTCCCTGATGGCCAATTCTGTAAAATTTGAACTTGCCAGCCCCCAGAATTGTATAAGCCAATTTCTTATTAATATATCTTTCAGTCTCTTTTATCTCCTTTTGAGCATTCATATATGCAAACACACACACAATATCATATTTTTCTCTGAAAAACCCTAACAAATAGTTTTAACCAATAATCCTCCACGTCCCAATAGCTAAACACAGTAGAATTTCCTCTCTCAGAGTACAGCTCAGGAGTAATTCAAAGGCCCAGACTCTTCTCTTCTAGGATCCATCCTCCTCCAGGCCCTTTGGGTCCCTATGTAGAGCCAGAAGACAGGAACGTACAGATCAACACATCACATTGGCCTCGACCTGTTGCACCGTTACCACTTCCTACCTGTTACCAGAGACCTGGCGAATCACCTCTGTCCTTTCACGCGGCAACCTAAGGTAGGGGATATCGTCCCTCGAATACCTTACCAGACAAAGAACCAGAAACCAGAACAAAGGATAAGGAGATTTCAATGAAACCAGAGTTCAAGGAAAGGAGAGCATATCCTGCAAGCAGGAAAATGGGGGAAAGGCCAAAGAACCAGCCACACTGAGTCTGTCCACGGAGGCTTTTGTTGAAGAGGACATGAGAACTGTGTTCTGCCCAGGTGACATGAGTCATTCTGGTGTGAAACTGCTCCACCTCCTGGGGCCTAGTGAAGAAGGAATCAGCAGACTTGTTCCCTTACTGTTGCAGTCGATTGAAAACTATCTTGTGTTGCTCAAAACTCAGGATGGGTATTTGATATAGATGACAACGAACTGCATTTCTTACTGCGGGCTCTCAGCTTTTGCTCGCTTTGGACTAGGAAGGCACAGCTGATTACATCTACTGTTATCAGTTTACCCTTTAGCTTTGTGGCCAGTTTAAGACCCTGAGCTGCTCTTCTGCCTTTTTTTTTTAAACTAAGTAGTGATGAGCAGTTTGAGGATTTCTTGCTGCAATGTTCATGTTTAAAAGCTGTGAGTTTCCTGTTTGAGAACCTGCCTCCTCTTCCGTTACTCTAGCCCTGGCCTACCTTAATGCTTTCACTGCTAAGCCAGGCCCCATGCTCCCTTGAAAGGGTGTGCTGAGGCTGGGGATGATGTCTTGGGTTGGACAGCTACTTCTAGCAACAGCTTTCTGTTACAGGAGCAAGAATTTAGTAGCCAGCACAATCTTCTTGCTAAACATTCACTTTCTTCGGCTTACTTTTCAGCCAGTTTATATCCATTCGAAGTCCTTCTGTGTTTTCTCTGACCAGAGTCCCCATGTAATGTGCTTCCTTCTGACATGTCACAAAACACCCTCCTTCAGTTCCCTCAGTGCAGAGCTCTGTCCCCAAAGTTCATGTGCTGGAAACTTAATTGGCAGGGGTACCATGCTGGGATTGGGTCTGAGTGAGAAGTCATGTGTAGTCTGACCCCACAGATGGACTGCTGTGTCCTTTGGAGAGCAGCTTATGGTCAGGGGCCTCTGTCTACCCCTTAGTTCTTGTTTGTTCTTGCCCCGTTATGGCAGAGCAGGAAAGCCTTACTTGTCCCCCACCCACCTCCATGTCAGCGCCATGTAAGAAGACCCTCATCAGATGTCAGTATCATTCCCCTCATCTCGAAGCCCCCAGAACTATGAGAAACAAATTCCTTTTTTTGGTACTGAGGTTTGAGTCCAGAGCCTTGTGCATATTAGGCAAGTATTCTATCTTGGGATAGTCTTCAAATGGCGATCTTCCTGCCTCAGTTTCCTGGGTAACCAAGATTACAGGTTTTACCACCACACCCAGCTAAATTTGTTTTCTTTGTAAGTTACGCAGCCTACACTGTTGTGTTATAGCAACAGAAGCAACTAGCCCTGAGTGGTTGACTTCACAACATTAATTCTTCCACAAATTTAAATTTTGGCAAGGTAAACAAGGTTGACACAAAAGGTGAAAGAATAACAGAAGATAGGATATTAATTTCACGTAAGTCAAAAAAGTACATCAAGTGATAAAGATATGTTTAGAAGAGAAAAGAACTATTTTTTAAAATTACTTTAATAACTGGACATGGTGGCACATGCCTTATCCCAGCACTCAGAAGGCAGAGGCAAGTGGATCTCACAGGCCAGTCTGGTCTACGTAGTGAGTTCCAGGCCAAATGGGGCTACAGGGAGACCCTGTCTCAAAAAGATCAAAAACATTTTAATTTTATTTTGTATTTATATGTTTGTTTGTGTGTGTGTGTGTCTGTGTATATGTCTATGCTTGAGGGTACCCTCTGAAACCAGAAGAGGGCACTGGGTCACCTGGGGGTGGAGTTACAGATGGCTGTGAACTGCCTGATATGGGTGCCAGGAACAGAACTCAGGTCCTCTAGAGGAGCAGCAAGTGCTCCTAACTGCTGAGCCATCTCACTAGCTCTGAGAAAACGAACTCTTGAGTTGTCAGTTTCAGAGAAAACGTGTATGGAAGAAGTATATTTGAATTGTGACTTTAAGTATGAGTAGAATTTCAATGGGAGGATGTTTCAAGAAGAATAAGCAAGAAACAGACAGGAATGAATACTTTATATTTTATGTGTACAAGTTTATTGCCTGCATGTATGCAGGTACACTCGTGTTTTGCAGTGCCCAAGGAGGTTAAAAGTTGGTGTTGGATCCCCTAGAACTGGAGTTAAGGACGGTTGATAGTCGACATTTGGGTTCTGGGAATCAAACCCAGGTCCTCTGCAAGAGCAACCAGTGTTCTCAACTACTGAGCAATCTCTCCAGCCCCAGGAACGAACTTTTAAGGTGTAGTTAGCAAACCAGCATGATAGAGGGAATACCAGGAAAATACTGGGTTGTTTCATTTGTTTATATTTGTGTGTGTGTGTGTGTGTTTTGCATGCATGTATGTAAGTGCACCGTATGTGTGCAGTGCCTGTGGAGGCCGGAAGAAGGCATCAGAGCCCCTGGAACTGGAGTTATGGACCATTGTTAGCTATCATGTGGGTGAGGGGAACCAAATCCAGGACCTCTACAAGAGCCGTTAGTGCTCTTAAGCACTGAGCCATAGCTCCTGACCCCAAGAATATTGGTTTCTTAAAAGGCAAAATAAATGGATTAGATTCAAAGCAGATTAAAATACTACGTGAATATGGAAGTCCTTAGAAGTTTTTTGTTTTGTTTTGTTTTTGTAGGACGAAAGTAATATTTTGGAGAATAATGGAGTGCTGTGTAGGATGGGCTAAGGGGTACACACTGGCACAGAGACCAGAATCTTCGGGGATCTGGTTATTCAGTTTCATGGTTGTTTGGATTTATTCAAAACTTTTTAAGGAAATGCAGGTTAAACAAAAAAAAGAACATCCTTAGCCGAGCATGAAGATGTCTGCCGGAAATTCTAGCACTCAGGAGGATGAGATGGGAGGGGTCATCCACAGTCCAAGGCCATCTGGAGTTGGAGGCCAGGTTGGGTTACAGAGACCCAGGCTTCTACCTACCAAAACAAAACAACAGAAGCAAGCGACACTGGAATCCCTTGGTCTGTACAGGAAGACATCTGGTCTGCATTCATTTTAATCATGGCTGGATTCAGGAGCAAAAAGTGGGTCTTTGCAGTTTTCAGTCTTCAGGTCTCAGCCTGCGTCGTTTTAGGACAGGTTGGGCCGATGACAGGACGGCTCCAGCCTCACACCCCTGGCTGCTTTCGAGCCCAGCAGGAAAAGGACGGGGTTCCAAGACAATGCCTGAAGGGAAGTCCTGCAGCAGACGCATGTGCAGACTTGGGTCACATGTGTGCCTCTGTGACCAGCACAGTGAGTGGAGGATGGGAGTGGGGCTGGGGGAGGGGGAGGCATCTGAAACATTAGGTCTACTTTGAGAAACAGCTTGGAATCGGGCCAAGGAGACAGCTCCTGTTCATTACAATTTCTTTTGGTTCAATTTTTCATTCGGTTTTCCTTTTCCAAAGGATTTGAAATTCCTAGTCAAGGGTGGTGGCCTGTAATCCCAGTATTTAGAAGGCTGAAACAGGAGGATTGCTGTGTACCAGGCCAGCCTGGGCTATATAGTGAGTTCCAGGGTTACGTAGGAAGACCCTGTCTCAAAGCAAACAAATGAACATAAAAGAAAAGAGAAAGGAAGGAAGGAAGGGAGAGAGGGGAAAAGGAGGAAAGGAAAGGAAGAAAAAAAGGAAGGAGGGATCCCTTACCAGGCAAGTATCCGAGTTCCTCTTTGTCGCTAGACTATATTTTCTGGGTAGCTGAGCACATCTCTTTATAACACCTGTGTCGGTACTGCGCATACAGGGAACCCCTGGTTCTCTGAATTCCCTTTCAGAAACATCTTGTGATCATCCTTGTGCCTCTGCCCTGTGCACAGTGCCCTCTGCCTTCTAGCTTGGCCTTCTGAAACAAACACCTCACTGGGTCTCCTACTGCTAATTTGGCCTAACTCATTCTGCATATTACAAGATCTAGCACCTAAAACACAGTTCAGATTGTGATAGATAGACCTTGACAGAGAATGAATTTGTGATAAGGTAGCATGGCAATTTTCTTAATGCCCACAAATCCTTCCCATTCTGATTTGTTTGTACAGATGATGCCGGGATCGCCGGCAGGTAGGGCGGTGGCGAAGCTGGTCCAGCCGGTCTCCTCCAGGGGCTGAGCGGGATGGTGAGTGTCGCGACCTGGCCCCTCTCCACTCCGGAGAAAAACAACAACAAAAAAAAAACCCGCTGAGTCGGGAGTCTGTCTAGCAGGATCTCGTTTATTAACTGTCACAAAGTAACTTATATAGGGTAGGGGCGGGGCTAAAAGGGAGTGAAGGACCAATCAATCTCTGTAACATAATCTGCAGCTAGGCAAAGTCCATTCTGATAGGCTGTCAGAATCGGGTGAGGCTCTGACAGCTGCATTCTAAACGGTTGGTGACAGTTGGTTTGACAGTTGGAAAGGTTAGAAGTCTGGCCGTGGCAAGCCTGCACTAAGGCTGAGTCACGATCATCCCACGTCAATCTGCAGCTCCCAGTGCGTCGTGTGAGGACACCTGTCAGTGTCGTGCAGTCTGGCCTCAAACTCACAGATCCTCCTGCCTCAGCTTATCCTACCGGTGTACGCCACCATCACCGGCCCCCAGCAGCCTGCGAGAGGCCCGGAGTGGGGGCTGGCCGGCGTCCTGCCCTGCCTGGAGCTGCCGAGCCACCCTGCAGCCTGGGTGCTGGAAAGCGGCCGCCATTTTGCCTGGGAGCGCGTCACACCACAGACTCCGCAGCGGCGGCCCAGGAGGGGGTGATCCTGGGGGCGGGGGGGAGTCAGTGGGGGAAGGCCGGGGTGGCCCACGGGGGGGGGTCAGTTGGCCCCGCGGGGTGGGAGGCCGGCCTGGCACGGAGGTCAGCAGCCCGGGAGAGGGCGATCTTCGAGGGCTCAGTAGTAGGGGGTCGGATCGCCAGGGGCAGCACCCGGGGAGAGGGCATTGGCCAGGGCAGCCGCCTGGGAGCAATCATTGGCGGCGCCTGCCACGCCTCCATCTCCCAAACTGACAGCTGCAGTCGGCCCCACGGGGAACTGCAAACCCGCCCTTAAAGGGCAGGCCGGAACTGCAGCAGCCCTTGAGGCCCAACAAGATGATATGTGTGCTTCTTTGCTCTGTGACCTTACTGCTTTTCCACTGAGTAGCTGAGTCCTTTTTTCTTCTTTTAAAAAACACTTTATTTATTATTTTTATCTAATGTGTATGAGTGTGTTGCCTGCATGTGTGTAAGTGCACCCGTGTCATACAGTGCCCTCAGGGGTCAGAAGAGGGCACCGGATCCCCTGGAACTGGAGTTATGGGCAATTGGTAACCTCCCTATGGGCACCAGGAATCGAACCCTGGTCCTCTGCAGGAGCTGCCAGTTCTCGTAACTGCTGTGCCGTCTCTCCAGCACTGAATCCATTTTTCTAGCTCCTTAAGTTTGTACTTTTTTGTGTGATTTGGTTTGAAAAATTCTAGTAGAGTAGAGTCTATGGATCTAGTTCATTTCATAGAGTGCCTGCCTAGCATGCATGAAGCCCTGGCTTTGATCTGCATAAACAATGACTGATGGCACACCCCTATATGCCAACACCTAGGAGGTGGAGGTAGGAGGTCATCCTTAGCTACATAGCTAATCTAAAGCTAGCCCGGAATGCACAAGATCTTGTATAAATAATAAATAGTGGCTGGAGAGGTGGCTCAATGGTGCATACTGTTCTTGTAGAGGACCTGAGTTCAGTTCCCAGCATCCTCTCCAAGGGATCCAATGTCTCTGGCTCCTCACATGTATACACATATACACACAATTGGAAATAAAATAAATATTTTGAAAATTTAAATAAATTAGTTAAAAAATAAATTGTAGCAGGTATAACCCAATTCTGAATTCTGAAGCAGAGGCTCAATCAGCTTGGTGACTTCTGCCTTGGTTGATTGAAAAGCTGCCCTGAGAATCCAATGAAAAGAAGCAGTCTGTTCTACCAAAGGATGAGCTTCCATGTGGAGGAGAAAAACTGTAGCCAACAACTAGTGGTGGTAGTCAGGCATATGAACAAAGCCATCTTGGGCCTCCCAACCCAAGTTACATTCAGTATATTCAAGCACGTCAATGAGCCCGAGGAAAACAATAGACAAAGCTCAGCCTACCAGTAAAATCATGAGAAACGATTTATTGGGAGTAGTTCATTTTCCAGTAATGAATAACTGCCATAGGCAGATCAATAGCATTTGTTTGAAAGTCAGGGAAAAGCTAGGCCTGGTGGTGCAAGCCTGTAATTCCAGCACTCAGAAGGATCATGAGTTTGAGCCAATCTGGGTTACAGAGTGAGTTCTAGGCTAGTCTGGTGTATCCAGAAAGACTGTATCAACAACAGGAGCAGTGAAGAAAGAAAAAGGGAGGGAGAAGATGTGTAGAATGATTCTCATCAAATAAGGTTGAAGGAAACAGATAACGAGTTCAGATAGGAATGAGACAGACATCTGAAGCCTAGGGACATCCCAGGTAGAGAAGCCCCAGGGTAGGGGAGAACGTGCATCCCAGCCTGTCTGCATTGGGTCATAAATTTCACTACTGGAGAGTGGATTCAGTACCCAAGACCACCCAGTGAGTGAGAGAATGCAAAAGGCAAAGGTCAGAAGACAAGGCCTTGGGGAGCAGTAACATTTAAGGATGGGTAGAGAAGGAAAAGTCAGCAGAGGAGACTACATTTTGCAACACAAATAAAAAGAGAAGGAATGTGTGTCTGGATTTTGCTTTGATTTTTAGTATTCTATTTAATTAATTATTTTTTTGCCACCTAAAAAGAAAGAGGTTTAACAAAATAGCAATAGGAGCCAGGAAGATACCTGGGGTGGTGGTGATATGAAGTCACGAGGACCTTATTAGTCATCTTCACACGTGCCAGCCTGGAAACACAGCAGGTTAGCAGTGAGATGCTTACAGTTGCATTCCAGGGCCCTGGGGAAACGCTTCGCTAAGAAACGCTGCCAACTATGTGGGAAAAGCAGCCATCCCACCTTGCAACCCACACTCGTCTTTTCCCAAGATGGCAATCTGGGGAAAACCCAAACAAATTCAGAGAAAAGCAACAAACGAGCGGCTCTAATCAATGCCAGAAGGCACCAAGATTTGTGCAGAGACAGTCACAGAAAGGCACGAAGCAAAACAGACCCCAGACAGCAGCCAGGAAGGCCGAGGATCTACGTGAGGAGCTGCACTTCCCCTCTCCAACCTCACCTCCTCCAGTCACAGCACTGTGACTTTCTACACTACTCCTATCTGTGGGAAACTTGATTATTCCTTTTGTATTTCAGGATTTGTGCATGTAATCACATATTTAAGCCAGAGTCAGAAACGCCTCCTCCAAAAACCCCATACCATCTTAAATTAACAGAGCTGCTGGTGCTGTTTACATTATATGGTGTGTGTGTGTGTGTGTGTGTGTATTAGTAATCCCAGTGGTTCCACATCCAATCTCAGTTATCTTGGATCTATAGTCCCTTAGTTTTGCAATATTTTGGCATCACTGCATCACTGATTATAACTCTACCTAACTGAAGATTCAATTTTATAAACACATACAGAATACTCACACCAGGCAAAGCTCTGCAAAGCTCACACAGATGTAGGCAGTATTATGCTGGTGAGTCAGCACTTCCCTTAAACAAGGCCCGAGTTACAGCATTTGCCAGTTTTGTGGTGTTAATACTCCATCCATAGCCCGTTTCAAGCTCCTGATGATTTAACAACTAGTGCATAAAAAGTCTTTGGGATAGGGACTAGGAAGATGAATCATTGGGTAAGAGTAATTGCTATGTAAGCATGAAGACATGAGTTCAAATCCCCAATACCCACATAAAAAGCTGGGGATGGCCATAACACCTGTGACCCCAGGACTGTTTGCAGGCATTGGAGACAGGAGGATTGTTGGTGGGGCTTGCTGGCCAGGAGCTTAGCTCCAAGTTTAGTGAGAGATGTGTCAGATAATGATAGAGCAGGACATCCAACTTCTTCCCCTGGATATGCAAGAGTGTGCACAGTGCACACATATGAAGACACACACATGCATACGCAAACCACTGGGATAAACATTGAAGAATGAAGAAATCTGAAGTACTGCAGATAATAGACACCACCTGACTTCCCTCAGTGATGAATTAACCTGGGAGATGTAAGATGAAATAAACCCTTCTCTCCCCAAGCTGGCTTTGGCCAAGGTTTTATCTCAGCAACATAAACCAAGCTAAGATAGAGATGGACAACATAGAGATTCAGATTTACGGGCATGTATTTTAGGAAATGTTATTTTATTGAAAAATCAGGTCTGTTAGCCTCATCTAGTGAAGGGAATTAGAACCAGTGTCAGCTGACCAAAAGCTGGTTACGGGGGCTGAGAATATAGCTCAGTCGGTAGAGTAAGACCTGGGTTCCATCCTCATAAACCAGGCATCGTGGTACATGCCTATAGTCCCAGCACTCAGGAGACAGATGCAGGAGGATCAATGTTCAAGATCATCTTTGGTTATATAGAAAGTTGGGAGGCTAGCCTGGGATACTGAGACCCTGAGCAGGCTATATTTAGCAACACTACCTTCTTCCTTTATTTTATTGACTCCTTTGGATAGAATTTCTTACCTGTCCTACCATCAGTAATGGACTTTGAACAGCTGTAATCAATTTGTTAAATATGGATGGGACATAGCAATAATGATTGTTTCTTCCAGGACACCTCATTCCTAAAGTTAGCACTTGGTGGGGTGATATCTGTTTACTTGTGCTAAGATTGTTATCTCCTCTCAAGGATTTCAAGGATAAGCTCAGTCTTTGAGTCTTGTGCCTTTACCACATGTGAAATACTTCCAAAGCTTCATTAACAGGGGAAGTACAACAAAAACATCTCTGAGAAGTAAATTTCATGGAAAAATAAAATAATTCTCACAGAAGTCAAGATGGTGTTTTCCCTGGGGAGGAAGGACAGAATTAATGATCAGAGAGGGACAGAAAAAAACATTCTAATTCTAGCTGATAGGGTCACATGGTATTTAGACTATAATTTTTTAAGTATTCATGAAGTTCTCTTTTATCTCTCTCTCTCTCTCTCTCTCTCTCTCTCTCTTTCTCTGTGTGTATATGTGTGTGTGCCTGTGCATATACCAAGGCACATGTGTGGAGGTCGGAGGACAACGATGGGCATCAATCCTCTCCTTCACCTTAAGACTGGGTATCTTGTTTGACATTGCAAGTGCCAGGCTAGCTGATCCAGAGAACCGCTTCTGACAGTTCTCCTCTCCCACCGCAGTGTAGTATGCTGGGATTACAAATGCAGAGGTACTAACATGCCTGGCTTTCTATGGGTTCTGGGTATCTAAACTCAGCTTCTCATGCTTAGGTGGCAAGCACTTTTTCCACTGAGCAATCTCCCCAACCCCGGAGAGTACAGGTGTTTCGTTTTCATTTTTGTTTTGTTTCCTTGGGTTTTGGGGGGACAGGGTCTTCCCTGTAGTCCCAGCTGGCCTGGAACTCACTATAGATCAAACTGGTCTCCATTTCCCAGAGACCTGCCTGCCTCTGCTTCCTGAGTGCTGGGATTAAAGGCATGCACCACCACGCCCAGCATTCCCTGTGCAGTTTTTAATGCTGTCTGTGAATGTAGGGTTTGGGGAGTGTTTTTTATTTTGTTTTGTTCTTTTTGTTTCTTGTGCTAGGGATTGAACTCAGTCTTGTGCCTGCTCGTCAAATGTTCTCCTCCTGAGGTGGCTCTCCAGGTTGAATATAGGTTTTATTTCCAAACTAAGAAAGTTAATTTAAGGGTAAAGAGGCTCTTGAATTTACCATGAGGTTATGTTCTGATTACCCATCATAAGTTAAAGATATTTGAAACTGAAAATTAATTTCCTACACCTATCAAACATCGTAGTGTAGACTAGCTTGCCTTAGACATGCTCCAAACACCTAATTAGCCTGGTTGGCAAACTCAGCTAACACAAGTCTACTGTACAATACAGTCTTAAGTATTTCATGTAACTTTTATTATACTCTGCATTGGAAATAAACCACACACAGTATAGATAGCTGGGCACATTTTCAATTCATTAAAAAATAAAAAAAGCATGTCAAACCACTGTAAGTTAGGGTCATCTATAAAGCATTCTGCATTCAGATTTTCTATTGTATTAAAAGACTAGGAGTCACTAGTGAGTGCTGCAATATAGGGAAAGTCACCCCTTACTTTCCTGCCCCAGATTAATCTGTGAAGCTGGAATCATCACTCAGATCTGTCCTTCTCCCAGATCTGCTTCACATAAATTAGGTATTATCATCACCGCAGGATAGACCCTAGAGTCAGTCAGTCACAAAGAAACCATTACCACCCTCCTCTTAACTTTCTGGAATATCTTCAACTCCAATTTCCTGGCAACCTCTTACTTGATTCTGCTTTGTCAGAACTGCTTTCTTCTCCGCCTTCAGGATATTACCAGCTTCACAACCAGATGCAGGCTTATCCGTGCCCATTGCATGGTCTCTGAAGTAGATTATGTTTTTCAAATGGCACTGGAGTCCCCAGCCTGACTTTCTGGCAGATCAAGCCCATCTGTTTGGCTGTGCCTGCTGTATGACAACACTGTCTGGCTTCTCTGAGAGGAAGCTGAATTTCAGTGGGCACACGAAATCCAGACAGGCAGACACTTTCAATTATGTATGGGTCTTTTCTTGAAGCTTTAAAATATATATATATATATATATATATATATATATATATTTAAGTACAACGAGCTAGCATGGATTCTTTTGCTGAATAGATGGTTGGTTCTGATTGTTAACTTGGCTGGAGTGACAGATGTCTAAGACTCTAAAAAAGTATATCTTGGGGTATCTGTGAAGATGTTTCCAGAGAGGATTAACATGTGGGAGAGCAAGTGAGAGGACAAGATGCATCCTGAATGCTGGCAGCACCATCCGGTAGGCTCGGAAACTAGATGGAATCAAGGCGGAAGGAGATGAAGCCATTCATTCCAAACCAGAGCACCCATGCTGCGGCCATCGCCTGGGACATCACTCCAGCTTCTTCAGTCTTGGACTGGGCCTGCTCCAATGTGCCTTCTGCTTCTACAGCTACCAGCGACTTAGCCTGAACAGCTATCAGCTTGTCTACTTCTCTGGCCTTCAGGTCTCCACTGGGGAATCATTCAGTCTCCTTTATATAAGTCAGTCACATAAAAGCAATCCTACTGTCTCTGCTCCTCTGGAGAACTCGAGGTAATACAGATGGCATGGGTAATCCATTCAGGATAATCCATTCAGGGAAGAGCCTCACCCAACTTAACAAAGCCTGTATCCTCCCGCACTGACAGAAACACCGATGGCCCACCAGAGGCCACGTAGGTTTCCATAGAACCATTCAAGCCAGAAGCATGGTCAGAATTTTGAGGTGGCTCCTAGCAGAGCTGCTGCCGATATACCACTTAAAAGAAAGCTTCAGGGAAACCCAGTGTTCAAGGTGTCATCCTGGGCCCTCACCAAGCCCTAGTGTCTTGATCTTGACTACAACTGAGAAATTATTTGTCATTTATAATTTAAAATATAAAGTAGTAATCCGGTATAAGAACTAAACGAACAAAAGACCCATATTATTTCAAATAGGACATTCAGTCTTCTAAGCTTTGAAAAATACTAAAAGTTTACAAAAAGGCTAAATGGACAAATAATTTAGGCAGTGACTGCAGGAGCTGGTCCAGGCTTCTCTCATTAGAATCCTTTGGCTGAGCATCGAAAGTTAGCACAATGCTTGTGTTTTAAGGACACAGCTTATAAATGTTGGGTGTTCTGTCTCTGTACTTAATTACCCATTTAAGAATATGTTTTCCAAAGGCTGGGGATGTAGCTTAGTTGTAGATGCTTACCTAGCATGCATAAGGTTTGATCCTGATCCCCACCCAGCAGCCTCACCCCTCCCAAAAGAATATTTTTTCAGATCCCTGTGTTTATGAGTCTCTTTTAGAAAGATTGTATTTATTTTTATTTTATGTGTATGAGTGTTTTGCCTGTATGTGTGTAAGTGTACCATGAGCATCCCTGGTGCCCACAGAGGCCAGAAGAGGGTATCAGATCCCCTGAAACTAGAGTCAAGGAGCGGTATCATTAACTGTACCAGGCCTCCACCAGGTTTAGTAGTTGATTGTATGTTGTATTTGTGTAATTTGTATTCTATGAGTATAACATGGAGGGAGGAATAGAGAGAGAAAGTGTATGTGTGTGTGTGAGAGAGAGAGAAAGAAAGAGAGAGAGAGACTTTTTTGAGTACTATATTAAAAGAAAGATAAAGAAGAAAAGGAATGCATATGAAGAAATTGTTAGAAGTACCCCAGAGCCCACATTGTGCAGTTGGTGCCTCCTGGTCCAGCCCCAAGACCTACCATTTATTTGTGGTAAGATTTTGAACATAACACACTCAACTGGGTCCAAGTATTCTTATCTATATAGTGGGGACAAAGACACAGGTCTTATTTCATAGGATTATTGTCAAATTTAAATGAACTAAACCGTGTTCTTGGCTTATGATAAAGGCTCCATAAATGTTAATTACAATATAAATATGAAAAGGACAAGACATCAATTTCTCTGGGGAAACAAACAAACAAAAAACATAAAAGGTGACTGAAGGTATAACTTAACCCATGATTTGAATGCTTACCTATGATTTGTAAGTACCAACCCCCCCCCAAAGCTTTCAAATTTACTAATGTTACTTTTATGATTATCTCTATGATGGTGTGTGTGCAGAAAGAAACTAGTAAAGCAAACTGAAACTCCCCACATGAGAAAACCTATTGGATAGGCTGGCCCTTGGCTGGTGTCTGGGAACTTGGATTTTGTCAAGGTTCTTTCCAACCTTTAGCCAATAAGAGGCTCGCTGTACCTAAACTGTTTGTGCAAACGATTTGGTTTATGTTGAACACCTGCTTTCCCTCCTGGGAGTCTCAAACTTGGCATGATTGGCCCCTCAATAAAAACTTGGATGTTGAATCTCTAAAGAGTTCCTGGGTGACAACATTTCAAATGGTTCCCCTGTGGGGAACCTCTAGCTAGCGGTGAGTCACGTGTCTGACTCTCTGGCGCTTGGGAGCACGCCTGTGCCTTGTTTTGTCCAGATCCTCTATTCCCTTTCTCTTTGCTGAGTGTGCTGACTTCTTTTTCCTTTAGTGAGTTCTCATCCTGACTAAGGTGGCATGTAAACCTCTTAGGGAATCCTCAAACCTGGGGTAACTCAATGCAGTGCTGAGTTACCTCTGAAAGAAAGTTTTTGGAGGAAAGGGCTTCATCAACTAACTCGGTGTAGATAAACACATTTTCCTAAAAAGATTCAGAAGCCAGGCTGGAGAGATGGCCCCAGAGTTCAGAGCAGTTACTGCTGTTCCAGAGGGCCCCAGGTTCAGTTCCCATCACCCACAAGGTAGCTAAAAATGGTCCTTAATTCCAGTTCCAGGGGATCTGACGCCCTCTTCTGGATGCTACAGGTACCCGACATACACTCAGTACACTACGTACATGCAGGCAGAATACTCATACACATAAAATAAGAATAAATAAAGTCTTTTTTTAAAAAGACTCAGAAACATAGGACCTGAAGAAACATGTTCTTTTGGATGGGTGGTGTTGCTGAAGATCAGGATCAACCCTTATGCCTGCTAGGTTAGCATCTATATGATGAAGCTAAATCCCCAGCCATTTAAAAACTACTCCTAAATGAATAGAGTACAAAAATGCCATCAAGCAGTGTTCTGTCACCGGGGGTCTTTCCCTAAAATTATAAAGACATTAAGAACCTTAGCACTGTAGAATTTAACCGTCTGGCACATATAAAGTATGTATAAAAAGTAGAAATGTTAAACTTTGAAGTTATTATGCATTGAAAGCTCTCTGGTTCCGCCCCTCTCCCCCTTCATAGACTTTGCTTTCTTGCTTGCTTGCTTGCTTTTTGAGACAGAGTCTCACAATGTAGCTCTGGCTGGCCCCTGGGCCTCACTATGTTCATCGGACTGGCATCACGTTTGTGGTGAGCATCCTGCCTCTCCTCCTGAGTGCTGGGGTTATGGCTGTGTGTCACCACATCTGGCTGAAATAACTGTCTGATTTGCCTGTGTTTATTTTATTTTATTTAGTTTTTTGCCATGCTAGAGATTGAACCTAGGGCCTCAGGCATGCCAGGCAAGTGTTTACCACTGGGCTAGGTGCCTAGCTTCTCCCAAATACACTTCATCTGCTTCTCTATGTGAGTGATGGTAGTTTTGATACTCAGTCACAAATCCTGTCTGTTGTGGGAACGGCACGTCAATATATCATATTATAAACGTTCTATTGTTTCCGCATCTGTTTGAAATATACTCATTCAACAAGGATTAATTGAATACCTTCTTTGTGCCAGGCAGACTTGTGAAATTCTTGGGTTGAACATGAATCCTGCAGTTTAGAAGCCCTTGTTAGGGAAGTCTCTGAAAACAGGGGCTTTCTTTTCTGTGGAAGATGACCTACAAAACCATGTGTTTGGGGAGTGTTGTGCTAGGCTTTGTGTCAAATGAGCTAGTTACAACTATTACTTTCTAGCCCTTTGAAGGACGGAATGCAGCTCTCATGTGAAAAAAAGCAAATCTTCATTTTCAAAGAGTTTAATAAAATGGTAATTTTATGTAATTCTATGTACCTCAGGCTGACAGTGAGCTCATGGCTGTTCTCTTGTCTCAGCCTCACTAGTGCTCGGGAGTACAGACCCGAGCTGCCCAACTTAAATGGTACTTCTTTCCAGCTGGTTAAATTTAAAACACTGAAAAAAGAAATAAACAGTTTCCTGCAAGACTCTTCAGATCTAGACCCGAGTACCTTCCCTTGTGGGTGAGCTGGCTGTACTAGTATGTCACTCACAGGTCTGCAAGCATTCGTCCACTGTGGAGGGAACTGAGCCCTCCAGCCCTCCGTAGCCCTTCTGGTTCTCATAACATTGTGGGGTTGCTTTACTGCTGCTGCTGCTGGCTCCCTCTCTCTGAGTGCTGACAGGTTTCAGGGAAGGACTCGGCCAAAACTGTTACTATTTTTCTCTTCAAGTTTTGAACTGAGACATTCCCTGATGTCCTCATGACTGTTTTTCTGAGGCGATTTGGAAGCCTTCTTTACATAACTGGCAGAAATGATGGACACAGACAATAAGTGCATCCACATGCAATAGGAAGCAGTACAATAAGTCAAACCAATATTTATCTGCTGAGTATGGGCACTACCTAAAACCTGCATCAGGAACGAAAATGCAAAGTATAGCTCCATGCCTCCAGGGGCAAGTGCTAGGTGGACTGTCTTAGTAATCGTTGTCTCCTCCTTCTCCTCCTCCTCCTCCTCCTCCTCCTCCTCTTCCTCCTCCTCCTCCTCCTCCTCCTCCTCCTCCTCCTCCTCCTCCTTCTCCTCTTCCTCCTTCTTCTTATTTTATTTATTTTTATTTCATGTGTATGAGTGTTTTGCCTGCATGTATGTAGGTGTACCATGTGTAGGCCTGATGCCCAAAAAGGATCCCTTAGAACTGGAGCTAAGGATGGTTGTTAGCTGCCATGGAGGGTGCTGGGGATCAAATCCAGGTCCTCTTGAAGAGTAGTCAGTGCTCTTAGCCGCTGAACTGTCTCTCCAGCCCCAGTCTTCCCTTCTTAAGAAGAAAGGTTTTGCTGGCCATGTGGCCACACTGCCAACAGAGACACTCCCAAAGCTGTAGATGGTGGGTATTTACCAGGCTCTGGCCAGTGTGATATAGGCAGAGATACTGTGCACAACTTCCAAGTTATGCTCTTGACAGTGGCCTTTTTAATATTTTATTTATTATTTTTACGTGTATGCATGTATATTGGCTGCATGTATATAAGTGCACCTATGTTGCCAATGCCAACTGAGGTCAGAAGAGGGTGTGGAATATCCTGGAACTGGAGTTATGGACAGTTGTTAGCAACTACGTGATTGCTAGGAACCAAACCCAGGTCCTCTGCAAGAACAGCCAGTGCTTCCAACTGCTGAGCCATCTCTCCAGTCCACCTCCCCCTTTTATAATTCAGGGTCTATGGAGCCCAGGCTGTCCTCAAACTTGGAATCCTCTGGTCTCTACCTCCCGAGTGTGGAGATTACAGGCATGGACCACCATGCCCTGCCTGTTCACGTGATGCTCTTAAATAGACATGGGTGAACTCCTTCATTCTTCTCTCTCCTTGGTCTAGATGTGGGAGATGCTAACAGTTGAAGTTGTTGTCTTTGACCTAGAGAGATGGGAGCTGCAGGTTGAAAATGGCAGAGCAACAGGATCGAAGAAGCCTGGGCCCTGACTCTACAGAGCTGATATGATTCTTAGCTCTGTCTAGACTACTGAATTTCACACTTTCATTTAAAAGGAAACATTTCATTTGAACTGTCATTATACTGGGCCTTTAATAAAGCCGTGTCACAAGGGCATGTGAGATGGTTCAGTGGGTAAAGACTTGCTCTCAAAAGCCTGAGGACTGGAGTTCAATCCCTGGTTACCATGTAAAGGTGGAAGGAGAGAACCTACTCCACAAAGTTGTCCTCTGACCTCCACATGTGTACCATGGTAACATGCCTTCCTCCCCATCATACACACATGCACAATAGTAATAATAAATAAAAATAATAACCAATGTTTTTGGTCTTTTTGAGACAGGGTCTCCTTGTAGCTCCAGCAGACCTGGAACTTGCCCAGCAGGCTGGCCTTGAACTCACAGAGATCTGTCTGCTTTTATCTCTCAAGTACTGGGATGAAAGTCATGTGCTAGCATGCCTGGAAAATAATAAACAGTTTTTAAAAATCTAGTCAGGCGTGAAAGCACACACCTTTAATCCCAATACTCAGGAAGCAGAGGCAGGTGGATCACTATGAGTTCTAGGCCAGCCTAGTCTACATAGTGGTTTCCAGGTCAGTCAGGGCTATTTAGTAAGACCTTGTATATAAATAAATAAATAAATTTAATTAATTAAGAAGGCCAGAACCTAATAAACCTATTTTCTCTGAACCACCCTGTTATTTCTAAATTTACCAGACCTCAATGAGAATTTTAGATTCAACTGCCCAGGCAATCGACTGGCCCTTCTCGTGAGCGGAACTAAGAAGAGACAATCAAAGGACGCAAGCATAGCTACTGGGCACCCCTGGGGATTGGGGATGGTTAGTATTCTCAGTGGAAGATCATCTACTTTTTTGACCCATGCTTCTACTTTGAGACCAATCTGTTTCAGAGGCATGTGTATGTTATCTTAGGAATAATTTATAGCATATGATAGCCAAGCAATGCACTGAACAGATTAGTGAGAACAGAAATTGAAAAGGAAACATCTCTCTCGTATTTATATGTAATATATAAATAAATATATGTATATACATATTTCCCTTGATTAATAAAGTCTTCTTTTTATGAGACAGGAATGGCTAACTATGTGGTGACCTTGTTTTCTTGTACAGATCTTGCAAACTTCCCATTCTGTTAAAGATAACAACTCTCAAGCCTTTTGGACAAAGAATATTCAAAGAGTCATGTTCTGCTAGAATTCAGGCAGAGTGAATTTTTTTTTTTTCCACGAGATCTGTTTGGTAAGTGAGGAGAGTTTTAGATGAAAGGAAGGTATCTGAGTCAACATGGGCCCCTTTATCAAGATAACATAGATTGGATGGTTTATAAAGAACAGTTCTGGAGGCTGGAAGGAGATCTGAGGCCAGGGTACCAGCATGGCTGGGTCCTGATGGGAGCCATTCTTCCTGCCTGAAGACTGTGTGCATTTTATTGTATTCTCCTGTGGTGAAAACAGAGCCAGCTGGCTAGCTCTCTTGTATTTCTTCGAGAGCTCGGATCTCAATCATAAGAGTTCCACCCTCATGACCTAATAACCGCCTAAAGGCCCAACTCCAAATACTATAACCCTGGGAATTAGAGTCTAGCATAGATTTGGGGAGGACACATTCTTCTCATGGATACCCCCAAAATTCATGTAAAATGCAGACAACTGATTCTACCAGCCCCCCAATTTTTAGCTCATTCAGGAATCAACCCTAAAGCCCAAAGTCTTGTTTCAGCGCTATCTAAATCAGATATGGATGAAATGCTGATATATCCTGAGGTAAGATCCCTCTCTATCTAGGAACCTGCAAAACCCAGTCAGTTATGTACTTTCAGAAAAGGGTTAGATACTGCCTTTCCAAAAGGGAGAAATAAGGGAGAAAAACCCTAAGCAAGTCCAAAATCTAGCAGGGTAAGCACAACACATTCTTTTAAAAAATATATTTATTTATTGTTACTATGTATTTTTATTATGGGTATTATTTATTGTTACTATTTATTTTTATTATGGATTATGAGTGTTTTGGCTGTGTGTATATAAGTGCACCCATGTCATGCCATGTACTTGAAGGCCAGAAGAGGGCACCGGATTCCCTGGAACTGGAGTTACAGATAGTTGTTAGCCGACATGTGGGTGCTGGGAACCAACCACAGGACCTCTGCAAGAGCAGCCAGTGCTATTTGCTGAGCCATTTCTCCAGCCCCTATTTTTTTATTTTCCATTGCATGTTTGTGTCTGTGTGGGGACATGTGCACACTGTGCAGATGTCCATGGAAGCCAGAGCTGAATCCTATGGAGCTAGAATTACTGGAGGTTGTGAGCTGCACCCACTAAATGTGAGTACTGGGAATCCAAATCAGGTCCTTTGCAAGAGCATATGTGTTCTTAGTCAGGTGTGGTTGTGTATGCCTTTAATCCCACCACTGGGGAGGCAGAGGCAGGGAGATCTCTGTGAGTTCCAGGCCAGCTGGGGCTATAGGGAGATCCTGGCTCAAAAACAACAACAATAATACTGAGTCATCTCTTTAGCCCCAGCACCATACATTTCAAGGCTGAAGAATAATGATTCTAGGCTCCATTTTCTGCCATTCATTTTCCACTGGAGCACTGGTTCTGCCTTTAGGATCCCCTGAGGCGGCACTCCCGTCTTCCAGACCCACTGTGACTTCAGTCTGTGTCCTGGAGTCTTGAAGGCTCAATTCTGCATTCAGGGTTCTAATAAGTGCGGCTTGAACCCCACATCTCTGATAATAGCGCATTTTGCCTCCCCTTAGCTCTGTGGTCTTATCCAAAGGGTCTTACTGTGTAGCCCTGGCCAACCTGGAACTCAGTAGGTAGACCAGCTAACCTCAAGCTTGCAGCCATCTTCCTGCCTCTCTGACTCACAAGTACTGGGATAAGACGCACATAACACCACACCTGGCTGGAGACAGGGCTTATTACGTAGCTCAGGATGACTATGAACTAACTGTCCTCCTACCTCAGCCTCCTGAGTGCTAGGATTGCAGGCATATGCTACCATGCCCAGTATGACCTTTCCTTTCCTCTGTCCTCCTTCCTTTCTCTTGACACTGGCAATTTTCTGCTCAGGAGATGACAGCATGCAGTTCAAGTCTCCTGATGGGACAGTTGCTTGGCTACACACTAAGTGACCTCTTCTGAGAATGCTTTCTCAGTTTTCGCAGTGTGGGTAGGTGAGAATTTTCTAAATCTTTTAAATTCTAGTTCCCTTTGCCTGACTTTAAGTAATTTCCTCCTTTGCACATTTTACTATCAGGACCCCAGTGCCTTTTCAACATGTGGTTTAGAAATCTCTTCGGCTGAATAGCCAGCTCTGCAGCTTCTGGATTCTACTGTCACCGAACACTAGAACACAAACTCAGTTCAGCCAAGGTCTCTGCTTGCCAACAATTGTCTTTCCTTCATGGTCCAAAAGCATGTTCCTCATTTCTGTCCGAGACCTGATCCCAGAGCTGCTGTTTACCATCATGTTTCACCACGACGGTACCTCATTACCATTCTCTAAGAACGCGATACTTTACAGCTTTCCTATTTCCTTTCAAAGCCCTTCCAGAATTGAGTTCAAAGTCCCTTCCTGGCAACCTGGGCTGCTCAGACAGCCTCCATGTTTTACCAAAGCTGCTTCTGCGTTGTTAGGTTTCTACACGGCAGCATCCTATTCCTCAGTACTAATTTCTGTACAATACTAATTTCATAGGCTGAGAAGTTTACACAATAAACATTTATTTCTCCTACATCTAGAGGCTGAGAGTCTGGGGTAAAGGAACAGGCCAAGCCAGCATCCGCTGAGGGTTTTTTTTCTTTTTTTCATTTTTAGACTGCAGAGTTCTGAGATTCTCATCAGCAGAAAGAAAGCAAGGGAATACCTTGCTAGGTATATATATATATAGGTATATATATATACAGGGAGGAATCAAAGTCAGCATACAAGAGGGAAGGCTGCACACCGGTTTATTGCAACGGCATTCACAACAGTCAAGATAAGGAATCACCCTGGTGCCCATCCACAGAGGGATGGAGAAAGAGAATGTGGTATATACACACAATGGAGTTTCATCCAGCTGTAAAGAAAAATGCAGTTATGCTAATTGCAGGAAAGTGGGTGGAACTGGAGATCCTCAAGTCAAGCAAAATAATCTGGATTCAGAAAGACAAAATCACGTTTTCTCTCATCTGTGGACCCTTGATTTAATAATAACAAAAGGACATATAATCAGAGGGAGACTAGTTTTGAAGAGGAAGCACACAGTTGGAGGGGAGGAAGGGAAGGTGGATAGGATCAAAGTATATTTTACACGTTTGAAAATGTCATACTGAAACTCATTATTTAAAAAAATAAGCACACATGCATGCATGTATACACACATATGGAGAGAAGAAAACAAATGAACTCTCCTGTTTCTTCTTATTAGGGCACTAATCATGTTCATGAGAGGTCTACCCTCCTGCCCTGAACACCACCAGAAGCCACCACCTCCCAGTGCCATCACCTTGTAGGTTTGATTTCAACCTGAATTCAGAGAAACACAAGCCTTTAGCCTGTGACTAAAAGAATATAACTGCAGATCAACATGTTGGGGACAAAAAGTGGGTAATCAGACGGGAACTCTGTGTTTCTCTCTGTCTCTCCTCCCTGGTCTGTCTAAAACCAGCCCCAAGCATCAAAGAGGACTCTTTAAGTGAATAAGCTCTGGGCCTCTTCCCTCCAAGTAACCCTGGCAAGTCACTCTCTCGGGGCTGCTGTCTCTTCATTTTCCTATACTCAAGGAAGGTAATACTACCTACACCACAGGCTTATGTTAGAATTAAGAGAAAGAACATATGGAAAGTGCCCCCAAACGGTGCCTGGCACAGGGAAATGCCATGTACACTAACAATCATTAAAATGGGAGCTGGAGAGATGACTGGTCAAGAGCACTGGCTGCTCTTGCAGAGGACCCAGGTTCGGATCGCAGCATACACATGGTGGTTAACAACCATCTGTAAACTCCAGTTCCAAGGGATCTGATGTCTTCTACTGATCTTCACAGGCATTGCATGACACAGGTGCACTTACATGCATGCAGGTAGTACTCCCATACACATAAAATAAAAATAATAAATAAAATGTTCTAAAAATTAAATAAAATTAAGCCTCTAGAACAGAGTGCAGTGGCTCATGCCTCAATCCTGGCACTTGGGAAAGCTGAGGCAGGGGGATTGCTGCAAATTGGAGGCCAGCCTGGGCCATGCAGTAAGTTCCAGGCAAGCCTGAGCTACAAAGTATAGTCAGTCTTAAACAAAAAATTAAACTTCTAATAATAATAATTATGCTTTCATAGGAAAATGTTTATGAAGCCTTTGCTTACTGCCAATAAGAAACCAACAGAGTTAAATAACTTAGCAGTCTCACAAGTAATAATTATGCTGGATTTGGACCAAGTGAGTCTGATTCTAAAAGCAGCTTCTGGAAAAAATTCTTTTTAATCTCTCTCTCTCTCTCTCTCTCTCTCTCTCTCTCTCTCTCTCTCTGTGTGTGTGTGTGTGTGTGTGTGTGTGTGTGTGTCTATTTGGGTCTGGATGGGTACACACATGCCATGCCTCAAACATATGGAGTTCAGAGGACAAACGACAACTTGCCAGAGCTGTGGATTCCCAGGATCAAACTCAGGTGGTCAGTGTTGTACTGAGCCAACTTGCCAGTCCCTGAGGAGAATTCTTGTCAAGTTCACTAATGCTGCTGCTGCTCCCCATCCCTCGTCTTCTCCTCTTATTTTATTATATTCTTTGGACTTTTTGAGACAGGGACCCCCTGTAGCCCCAGCAGGCCTAGAACTCACATGGAGACCCAGGCTGACCTCGATCTCACAGAGATTCTCTTGCCTCTGCCTCCTGAGTGCTAGGATTAGCACTGCTCTTCTTTTAATAAGGTTACCACAAATGAAAAAGGATTAGTCTATGAAAGCACACAGTCAAGTGAAAAAGAGATTCATCCATTATGTGTTAGAGTCTAGGGCGGAGATTAAAAACGAAGTCATGGGAATCCAACAGCAGCTTTGAACTAAAGTGAACACGTGGGGGACAGTAAGGGTGTCCTAGAGAAGATGACAGATGGGGTGAGGTTGGTGAGCCAAAGCCACATAAAGCACAAGAACATAAGGAAGAGGCCTCCAGACAGAGTTGCATTACTCAGTTACTGAAAGCAGATCACTAGAACATAGGATGGGAAAGTGGTGTGTGCAACACGTTAAGACCCATTTTGTTCCAAGCTAGCAAGAAGACTTTGTAGAGTTGGGCATGGTGGCACGTACCAGTAATTCCAACACTAAGGCAGGTGGATGGCTGTCAGTCTGAGGCCAGCCAGGGCTACAAAGTAATATTCTATTTCAAAAACAACAACAACAAAAAGCAAATAAAGAAGGATTTGTAAATTCTAAGATGTTGGGAGTTCATCCTGAAAACTAGGTGAGGCCCCAGCTAGAAGGAAGGTTGGTTGTGATCCTGTTCTTGGGCACTTGTAGGTTTGTTTAAACAGAAGATGTAAAAATAAATCTCTTAGGCTGAGGATATAGTTCACTCGGAGTGCTTGGCTAGCAGGCCCAAAATCCCTCAGTACCACATAAACCAAGCATGGTTGCATGGGGCAAGTGCCTGTAAATCAGAAGTTGGGAGGCAGGACACTCAGAAACTCAAACTCATCTTCAACTACGCAGCCAGCTGGAGGCCAGTCTAGGATAGATGAGACCCTGCCTCAAAAGAAAGAGAGAAAGAAATCTCTTGACTTTTTATAAATCAGCTTGAATCATAAACTCAAATAAGGTAAGTCTTGCTTGCTCCTCAAAGTCCAAGACAGAATTTGACACAAAGAAAACACTCATTATTTGTTGAATGAGCGAACAAGTTGGATAAAAAGATGTGTGTATTTTATGAGTGCTGTTGGCTGACCTTTGTTCATCCTTTTCAGGTTGATGCTGATTACAACAGTATTTTCAGCTTATATCTGAAAGAGCCAACGAGTTTTCAAGTTATATATTAACCAGTCTTTTGGATGGTTATATAAATGACCTAGCAGTCTTCAAGAGGTAACTCGGAAACTTTGACTCAAAAACAATAAACGGACAAAATTACTGTCTTCTTGTTAGCTTTCCGTCACTCCAACAAATTTACATGGAGGGAAGATTTGTTTGGTTCATGCTTTCAGAGCATGATCAATTAGCCTGCTGCTTTGGGGCCTGTGGCAAACAGGTACATCAGTTCAAGCCAAAGCTGCTTGCCTCATGGTGGCCAGGAATCAAAAGGAGAGAGGCGAGGCTCCAGTCCCATGATCTGCAAGTACTTGACTTCCTTCCACCACCTTCCTACAGAGCCACAGGCCTTAGGAACATATATTTGGAAATAATGATATTGTTTAAATCTCACATATCCACATGATATAAGTACTTCATTTTACAAACCAGACAGCTAAAATTTGCAAAGCTCAGATAAATAAACAGCTTAACACCTGAGGCCACATATCTTCAAACTCATGTCAACACTCCAGGCTCCTCATTGAACTTCTGCCCTGTAACTCCTACTTTATTTCAAAGCATTTATTAAGAATCATTACCAGGACTGGAGGAGAGATGGCTCAATGGTTAAGCAGCAGGTAAGAACACTGGCTGCTTTTGTAGAGGACCTGGGTTCCGTTTCTAGCACTCACAATGTTGGCTAGCAACTGTCCTTGACTCACGTTCCAGAGGATCCAGTGCCCTCTTCTGGCCTCTGCAGGCATTGCATGCACAAGTGCACTTACACACATGCAAGCAAAACACTCATACAGGAAGGAAGGAAGGAAGGAAGGAAGGAAGGAAGGAAGGAAGGAAGGAAGGAAGGAAGGAAGGAAGGGAGGGAGGGAGGGAGGGAGGGAGGGAGGGAGGGAGGGAGGGAGGGAGGGAGGGAGGGAGGGAGGGAGGGAGGGAGGGAAGGGAAGGGAAGGGAAGGGAAGAAGAGAATTAGTTCTAAAAAACATGATGGCATGACATCAAGGGAAAACAAATTATTTGATTCTCTAAAACACTCTATTTTCTAAAATTAATCAAACTCTTCCTTCCTTCCTTCCTTCCTGCCTTCCTGCCTTCCTTTCTTTCTTTCTCCCCCACCCCACCCCCACAGAGTCTTGCTATGTTGCCTAGGCTTGTCTTACTTAAACCCCTGGATGCAAGTGCTTCTCCTGCCTCAGCTTCCCAGCTAGCAGCTACATCAGTTGAGCACTTTTTTCCTTGCTCTAACTCTTGTCTTCGTCTGTGTATGCTGCTACAACAAAATATCTGTGGGTGGGTAATTTTTATAAGCTCTGGGGCTCAACACACTGGTGAGTTTGATCTTTAGCAAGGGCTGCTGAGTGCTTCAGGATGGAGCCTCGATCAGGCATCTTCACAGGGAGGAAGTCAGAGAGCAGAGGGACAAATTGTGATCAGAATGGCCTTATCTCGGTCCCAAAGGATGGGCCCTTATGACCTAGTCACCCCGTGAAGGTCTCACCTCTTGACATTATTACACATTGCAGAGTAAGTTTCCAGGAGACACGTTCAGACCACAGCATGCAAGACAGCAGCAAAGCCAGGCGATGCTAAAGCAAATTTCAACAGCTGAAATGGATACTGGGAGGGTGTGATTTGGAATGATGCCTGTAAATCACACCCATGCACTCTTCCAGCTGAGAGCTAAGAGTAAAAAGTATTCAAATGACTTTACAAAGCAATTTCCTTAAAAGCTTTTTCTGGGGGGCGAAATATTTTAGGTGAGGCCAAAATATTTTTTAAATCCATGATCACAATCCAAACATTTTAAAACGCAAAGTTGGAGAAAGAAATGGAAACTAATGTGGTGGCCAGTTCTGAGCACACAAAAGGGAGTGGAAAAATTCTTTCCTATTATGCTGACCACATTCTTCTCCTAAAACATAAGCTCGCTGTCGAGCCAGTATTACAATATAATAGGCGCTTTTTTATCCAGGATGGCTGGACAATGGAGCCACCTACCTTTTTTTTTCAGTATTGGGAGTTGAATTTAGGGCTTCCTGCAAGCTAGGCAAGTGCTCCACTACCGAGTTGTCTCTGCGCCCCGCCCCCTCAGCCCTCTTTTCACTTTTCCCTTTGAAACCAGAGCTAATTCAACTCAGGCTGTCCTTGAACTCACCCTGTATCCAGAAGGCCATGAATTTGGGGTCCTGCTACCTCAGTCTCCCAAATTAGCTGACATTACAGTCCGGAACCACCGTGCTGACTGGCCTACCTACTTAATTTTAGTTTTTAGCTGAGTTATAAGATACACTACTGAAGACTCCATTTTAAAATCACCCCAATCCTTAACTAATTTGGGCTTATTTTGATATTTCTTTTAATTCAGAAATAGAGTTTGTCAGGACCTCAGATTCTCGTTGCTACTTGGAATATTCTGTTTTCTGTTATTAAAATACCCAAGACTGGATACATTCCAATAAGTTTCCTGGGCTGGAGATGTAGTAGAGTGTGTCTGCTAAGACGCACGAAGCCCTAGGTTCCATCGGCAGCACTGTGTAAAATCTGGTATGGCGATGCATGCTTGTAACCCCAACACTTGTAACCCCAACACTTGGAGGATGAGATTGGAGGGTGAGGAGTTCAAGGTCATCCTCAGCTATACAGTGAGTCCAGACTCAGCTGCATGAGACCCTGGCTCAGAAATAAGAAGCTATTATACCTTTTTTTTTTTTTTTTTTTTTTTTTTTTTTAGGCAAGGTCTCCCTGTAGACCAAGCTGTTCTGGAACTTACTATGTAGACCAGGCTGGCATCGATCTCAGAAATCTACCTGCCTTTGCCTCCTGGGTGCTGGAAATAAAGGTATGTGCTACCATGCTTGGCTGCTACTACAACTTTTAAAAGTTTGAGAGCAGGCCATAGTTCATAAATTGGGCCACACCAAACCCTTAAACAGTTCAGTACCCCACCAACAGGAGCAAGGGGGAAAGTTTTTATAAGCTGTTTGCTGAAACAAGGCAAAGGAAATATTTAATTGGTTACATGGGAAAATCTCTAATTAGAGGTTACTTGTCAGTTTCTGATTGGTTAAGCTGAAGTTTCCTTACACGGCTGACTCTGAGCTGTTGTCCCACTTTATTATTGTTGTTATTGTTATCATTATCATTATTATTGCATTGCATTGCTGGGCTACTTAGGGCCTCCCAGAGGCTAGACAGTGCTTCTACCACAAAGTATAGCTTCTAACCACCCACCAACCAATTATTCTAATAAGATAAATACTTATTAGGTGACTGCTGTGTGTAAAGTGAAAGGGGGAGGAGGAGGAGGAGGATACAGTGCTAGACAGTATGGTCTCTGCCTTCTTGGAGTTTATAATTTAATGGGAAAGAAAACAGAAACTTCAGTTAGTTGAGTCTTCCTTTTACTATATGAATGCTTTAAATATCATTAAATTAAATGCCTGTTTGCTTTTCGAACATCTTCATTACCAAAAGGCAAGTCTGTGTGTGTGTGTGTGTGTATGTGTGTGTGTGTGTGTGTGTATGTGGCAACTCTGAACATAACCGAGAGTTTCTCCTTTGTCCTACAGTACTAAAGGAATTGTGTTTCAGTAAGGTGCTTTGGCCTTCATATTTCAGAGTAAACAAGTTTACAAAGGAATTAAACTGCATTAGTATTCGGATACCATCTGAAATCAAATTATCTAAGGTTTCTGATAAGTAATAAAGAAGATTGGAATGTGGGTCTTTTTTTTTTTTAACTTCAAAAAGCTTACTTGGACAAGATCCTTGGTGTTAGCCCTTCTCCTTAAATAGAAGCTTTAAACTGCAGCCTTATCAAACCCCAGGACAGAAAAGATCATAACGAAGCCAAAAGGAGGAACTGCATCAGATAGAGGTGAAAGGCAGAGGGGCAGCAGTTTGTGATTCTCCATCCCTTGAGAAGCTAAAGGCAGCAAAGTCCTTTCTCAAAAACAACGTACACGAGCTCTAGACACAAAACCATCGCAATGGAGAGTATCAAGGAGACTCTAAATCCCAGACCACATCAACCTATGGAGCCTCTCCTCTCTTGCTCAACTCACTCTCCTGAATATTAAATCAGAAGGCAGAAGGTGGTGGCTCAGGCACTGTTTTGTGGTTCATACCAAACCTAAACAGTTGGCAACCTTTGATCTTGAACAACAAAGGGTAAAATAGTGGGGTTATTACCTATTGTTTCCTGGAGGCAAGAAAACGTCAAAGCGGGGGAAAAGAGAGGGATGGAGGAAGAGAGGAGCAGGAAGAAATTACAGGAAGGAGAAGAGGAAGGAAAGAGACCAAAAGAAAGAGCGTCTGGCGTCGGAGATAGAGGAGTGGTCTGTCCGCTCTAGGACACCCAGAATGAGTACGTGCCTGCCCCCTGCCCCCGTCTCGCCCTGTTTGGGCCCTTCCCTTCAGTGTCCGGTGGATTCGTTTGTTCCCTCAGCCCAGCTGCCTTCTTGAGACCTCCCTGACCTCTGCTTCCCTCCATGGCTGATGAGATTTCTTGACCTTCTGCCTCCATGACTTTACCAACTTCTCTCTTCTTTCCTTAACCAAGAATTGACTTAGTTTTTATTTGGTTGATTGGTTTTGGTTTTTGGAGACAGGATCTCTAGTAGACCAGGCTGGCTGGGAACTTCCTATGTAACTGAGGATGATTTTGAACTTCCTGCCTCTACCTCCCAAGTTCTAGGATTACAGACATGCATTTGTCTGGATTTTTTTTTTTTTTTTAAATACAGAGTCTTTACCATAGTCCTGGCTGGCTTGGAATTTACTATGTGTAGTCCAGACTAGTCTCAAATTCTCAGCAATCATTCTGCCTTAGCTTCCTAAGTGCTGTGATTACAAGTATGAGTCCCGTGCTCGGCCAAAACCTTTCTCTTTTTGCTTTTAAGATTTATCTGTGTGTGTGTGTGTGTGTGTGTGTGTACAGACAGGGAGTGCGTGGGCATATGCCCATGTCTGCCAATGCCCATAAAGGCCATCCATATAAGGATCCCCTGGAGTTGGAGTTACAGGGCTGGGGAGGGTTGTCCTTGATGTGGTTGCTGGGGACTGAACTCAGGTCCTCTGGAAGACCAGCAAGAACAGCAAGTGCTTTTAACTGCTGAGCCATCTCTCCAGCTGCCCCTCCCCCATAAAACTACTGGACCCATGGCCTTGAGGTTTCCCAGAGAGAACTGTGCTGATATGACATGGTCATTTCTTTGTGTTCACTGATTTTGTCCGGTTACTCACCCTGGTTTTCTGGATTCGTTTTTGTCCTTTTTCTCTGTACTTCTTTGTGGATTTACCTGCTTTCATTTTCTCTTCCTCCAAATCTGAGCAATCCCAGAATTCAAATTTCACTTTCCTGTTTTCTTTACACGGCCTATCTGAGGAACATACTGATTACGGTGTTGTGATAGTGTGACAAAAGATATTCACATGTACAGATAAAAATGAGGTTAAGAAACAGGGGGAAAAAAACCCACTCACAATTCTGATTTTGATCTTGTGTTTTCTTAAACAAGTGATCAGAGAAAACAATAAATGTCCCTGAAAGAACCACCTCTTATTTACCCTTTCACCCATCAACTGAAACAGATTGCTTGTGAATCATGTTACTATGAACAACAACAACAAACATCTTGTGAAGATGTTTTCAATTATTTTGGGTAAGTACCCCAAAGTGGAATAGCTGGACCATTTGATAATTCTGCTTTTAGTTATTTGAGTTCCCTGCAGGCTGTAAACCTTCTAGAGATAACTCTAGAAAGGGAACACTGTGGCAAGAGATGAACCTGGTTTCTAGGTGCTGTGAGCAAAATGCTGGCAGTTTGTCAAGCAATGCTGCTTGATCAGTTTAGTTCAGGAAGGGGGAGTAGAGTCTGGATGACTCCCCTAGACTCTGGACAGCTCTAGATTTGAGGAGGGGGACTGAAGCTTACACAAATTTTGGGATTCATTTGGAGAAAAAGTATGAATGAGTGTAGGACCATGGGCTTTTTTGTTTGTTGTTTATTAAGACAGGATCTCATGGTGCCCAGGCTGGGTTTAAACTGACTAAGTAGCTGAGGATAACTTTGAACTCTGATTCTCTTGCCTCCACCCTCAAGTGCTGAGATTGTAGACTTGTACCATCATGCTTGGACTTGACCGGTAGGACTCCGAAGAGGCTGAAGAAGTAAGGGGCCTCACAGAGACTTAGGGGATGGGCTTGCACAGTGGGTGTCTTCTTGCTAGTCAGCTTCTCTTCTCTTCAGTTTTCCTGGGTTGTGTCTTCCCTCTCTGAGCTCCTGTGCAGCCAACAGTTCCATCTACTCATCTCCCACACCAGTGCCAGGCAAATATGGAGGCCATGGCCAGCCACCACCATGTGCTTCCCATGGCTACAGAGATGTGTGTGGAAAGAGGTAGGTGACCTCAATCAATTCACAGAGACACAGGTGCAAGTCCTTGGCTAAACCTTTACGAAACTGTTTTTCTTTAAACCCAACCTTGCTCTTTTCTTAACGCTGCTGAGAAGTTAAAGGGTCTGATGAACTGCACACTGTAAGGCCAGGAGGCAAGAGCGAGGTGTGGAGGCAGACTGTTCTTGATGTCTTTTAGTCCCTGAGTCTGGGAATGTCAGATGCTAGATCTCCAAGCTTTTCAAACATAAGAGCCAATGAAGACTTTTTTTTTTCCTTTTGGTATAGATTGATTTGACTTCATCATGCTGCTGTAACCAAAAATATTCACCCTCCATATCTGTTCACCATAAAGAATGCTAGTGGGTTCTGCACGGGGACTGGGCTTGTGGGATAGGGCAAGACCTTTGAAAAGTCTGCCACGGGCTGCCTCTGGAGAAACAGTCGCCCTCCTCTGTGGTTTCACTTTCCCTGCTTCCAGTACATGCAGTGAACCATGATCTGAAATAGTAAATGGAAAATTCCAATAATGAGCAATTCATAATTGCCATTTTGTTTTCATGTAACCCAAGCTGACCCCAGATTCGGTGTGTAGCCAAGGCTGGCCTTGAACTCTCGATCATCCTGCCTCCATCTCCCCAGTGCTGAATTACAGGCATGGGCCACCACATGGGCAATTCCTAAATCTTTTCAGTTGCACATCAACAACCCTAAAATCAACAAAACAAAACACCCTGCCACCACCTCCACCACACAACAGTGACTTCAGATGGCTTCCAGGTACCTGAACGCGTAGGGCCCCTACAGGATGAGGCGTCTAGAGAGTGGCCGGAGACTCTGTGCCCCTCTCCCTTGTCTTAACCTGTACATCTCTTTCACCTGGTTGTCCATCTTCTAGGAAAATCCATTTCACATGAAGTTGAGCCCTGAACAAAGTGGTTATTATAAGAAAAAAGGCAGCTGGGCATGGTGTTGTATACATGTGAATCCCAGCACTAGGGAGGTTGAGGCAGGAAGATTGCTGCAAGTTATAGGCCAGCCTGGACAACATATCAAGACCTTGTCTCCAAAAAGAGAGTATTTCAATAATATATTCCAAAAGCATCCCCTGCAAAAAAAAAAAAAAAGAAAGAAAGAAAGAAAAGATTTAGATATAACAGGGATTTGGGAAGTAAGTTTTTGTGAAATTATCCTATGACAGGCCTGGTTTCAAATTTTAGTTGTACTTCACTGCCTATTAATCACATGACTTTGGCCAAGTTGTGTATCCTTCCTCACTTAATCTGTTTCTGATATTTGTGTGTGTGTGTGTGTGTGTGTATGTGTGTGAGTAGGTGTCCCATGGCATACATGTGCATAGAAATCAAAGGACAACTTGTAGGAATCAGTTTTTACCTACCACATAGGTCCTGGGGATTGAGCTCAGATCCTCAGGCTTGTCAGCAAGTGCTTTTCCCGGTTGAGCCATCTGGCCAGACTTTACACAGCCTTCATAAATACAGCATTACTATCGTAGCTGTGAGTTAAATTAGAAGGAGGTGGAACTTCAGGTGCACTGAGGCATCCAATAGGACCAACCTTACTTTAAATTTTAGTGGCAATGTCAGAGAGAAAGTACTGAGGAGGATAATAGTTGCCTAAACAAATGTAGCACATGTTAGAACTCATTTTAAAGTCACACAAAGGGTCAGGAGTATAGGTAAAGTCCCATAGTTGTATGACCACAGCTTCTATCCATCCGTAGTACGTTTTCACATCCCAAATTGTTGAAACCCTGTAGTCTTGTCCAACAGTAAAATTCATGCTTTTCATGACAGCACTGAATACAATTCCTGAGCATTCTACATAGAATGAATTTAGGAAACTAAAATAATACTGATGGCTCTTTCCATCCTGGAAGCTTTCTACTGGACATTCTGGGTCAACTGTGATTTGACTTCAAATCTGGCTACCAGGTCTCACAAGGACTGATTCTGAAAAGTGTGTGAGGTCTGTGGATGATAGAGCACCACTGTCACACAACTGGAAAAACAGCCCCAACTGCTTGTCCCATATCAGGTCAATTGTGTCATCTCTAAGTGGGAAGAATGCCCTAATTATCCTCTCTACCTTCAGACTCAGCAAATCATTTATGTCATTCCCTAGTCCTGCCTTTTGCCTTTTGCCTACTAGCCCCTCAAGCACTACCTCCCAGAGTGACTGAAAAATTCTTGCAAAGTTAGTAGTTTTGTGCCTTTTCTTTGAAACAGGGTCTCATTCAGTAGCCCAGGCTGGCTTCAACTAATGACAATCCTCCTGCCTCTGCCTCCCTAGTGCTGGGATTGCAGGCAAGAGCTGCCATGACTGCTCGCATTTCCTTTGCAAACTGCTTTATTTCGGTTCCAGAATGGTTCAACTAACGTGAGCTATTTGGGATACTGTTTTCATGGATCTGTAGGTCTTTTCTGACACATCAGCTTGTACTTGGAAAACAAAACTCCCTTATTTAGTGTTCAGAGCACTGAAACCTTTCCTAAGTGTGCACTAGAACACCAACGCACAAAAGGTGGAGCCCTTGGCTACGATATTAATTACGTATCTCTGAGTTGCAGCTTTCTCTGAAGACATGGTCCAGGCCAGTCTCGCGGGCACAGGCAGGGGACAGTGTTCTATCCTTACCTTCCTCCATCACAGTTTGATTTGGAGATCAAATGAAAGGAAGGGTCAGGAAAGAATACAAGGAGTCCCTATTCAAAGAGATCCTCTGATTAAAAACAAAGCAGGTAGACGCCTCATTCAGGAAGTCCTCTAATTAAAAACAAACGAACAAACCCCCAAACTAGGAGAGTAACAGCCACCTGGACTTTGGGGCTGGCTGAACTCCCAGGAAAAAAGACTTGTAAAGCGTAGGTAACTGGTGCGAATCCAGAAAAGGACCCGAAATGCCGCAGGCTTTGCCACAGTACTTTCCCAATTTCTTCCGCATCGCATTTTAAGTTTAGACTGAGTGAGCACAAATTTGGCCAAGAACTTTGACGGTTCTGGGAGCTGCACCCAGGTGGAGGTCAGACCCACTGATGGGGCAGCTGCGAGGGGAGGGAGGACAGGGCAGGTGGCGGGCCTCCCTTTCCCCCCGCACGTGGGCCGGGAGGCTGCACCCGGCTTTCCAGCGCTGCGTCTGGTCTCGTAGGACCGGGGCCCGGGAAGAGCCAGACGCAGCGGCGGGTCAGCCGTCCTGGGGGAGCGGGCGTCGTTTCCCGTCCCCTCCGCCGGCCGGAGCGCCGCGGCGGATGCCTGGGAGTTGACGCGGACCGCAGCTGGGAAGCCCCCAGGCGCCGGGGCGGGGCGGCCGCAGCCCTGGGGCCGGCCGGGAGGAGGGGCGCGGCGCTGCGGGCCTCGGTGGCGTGAGGGCGGGGACAGGGGCCGGGACCCCGCGGGGAGGGAGCGCCGCGCCCGCCGCGCTGCCATTGGCCGCGCCGCCCGGGAGCCCGAGAGGCGGGAGCAGGCGGCCCTCCATTGGTCGGGCTCGCCGGCCAATCCCCGGAGGCCGGGGGACCGGGCAGGGGGGCAGAGCGTGCGGAGCGGCGGTGCGGGCAGCCTGCGAGTCGGCCGGCGCCAGTGCGCAGCGACCCCGAGGCTCCGCGGGACCCGAGCCGGAGCGCGTCCCCGAGGCTTCGCCCGCCACCCGCCGCCGCGGCCCGACGTCTCCCGCGCGGCGAAGAGGAGCCCCTCGAGCATCTCCCGCGCGGCCTCTGCTGGCGCCAGGAGCGGGGACGCCGACAGCGACAGACCCCGAGTCCAGCCAGCCCGGTCCGGCCGTCGGAGCCGCCATGACCCACTTCAACAAGGGCCCTTCCTACGGGCTGTCCGCCGAGGTCAAGAACAAGGTACGCCTGGCCGGGCGCGCGGGGGTCGGGCCCGGGGAAGGCTGCGGGAGGCCCTCCGGCCCCGACGGCGCCCGGCCACGATCCACCCGGGGCCCTCGGGCTTGGCCGCGAAGGGCCGTCGAGGCTGCGGGAGAGTCGTGCGCGTCCCGGCTGGAGGCGCCGCTGCAGGCGCCGGCCTCGGCTTTGTTCCCGCGCCCCGGCTCCAGCGGGCGCTGGGCTCCCAGGCGTCTGCAGTCCCGCAGCCTCCGTGGCCGTTCGGTGGCTGCAGGACGCGCCCCTCCGGGAAGGGGGCGCTCCTGCCTGGCCCTTGGCCCTTAGGCGGGGTCTGGCCTGGCGGCGGGGACACCGGCAGCAGCCGCCCCCGCCATCCGCCGGGCCCCGGCTGCGGTGGGACCTTGGGTCTCCTCCCACCTCGACCCCCTTCTCCCACGGAGCCAAGTTAGGCGGTTACGTGGCCAAACCGGGCCCCTCATTGTTCCTCGCCTCCTCCGGGGGAGGCGACGCTGAGTGTCCTGCCGACCCCAGGGACCCGCGGGCCGAACCGAAGCCGGTCGGTGGCGCCTAGATGCAAATTGCTGCTTGTGCGGGAAACCCAGACAAAGCCTGAGCGCGCCGCTCCGGCAGCGGCATCAGCTGCAGATTGTAGACTTTTAAAATGCAATCCCGAGAAGTTTGGAGCACGTTGGATTGTTTCGCTGTCTTTGCTGGGTCGCTTTTGTTCAGGGTTTATTTGCTGAGGCGGGTTGTGTTTTTGGAGTGATTGGAATTTGGTGACTCTCAGCTTTGCGGACCACTTAAGAATGCAGCCGGGTTTATCTTTGGGACTTTTGGGGTGGGAAAGAGATGAGAGGCGTCCCCCTCCCCAAATCCTCTCCTTCCTTCCTCCCTGCTTGCATTCCAAGCCCATGACATCAGGGGTTTCTGGGGGGCGGGGGAGGGGGGTAAGACCAGCCAATCGGCGTGGAACTGTGCACAGACCGCTCATTGTCTCCTTCTGCTGTTCCGGCCAAAGCGCCACAAAGGAGGGCTGCTGTGCCTTAATTCCCATTTACCTCCCGGGAGGCGAAGCTTGTCAGGATTGTCACCTCACTGTCCCAGCCTCTGGTAGAATACTCTGGCATTGTCAGAACTGTTAACACCCGGGAACCGCGGGTGTCCGGGGTGTGAAGGGAATTACTAGAAGTAATGAAGCGCGTGGTTGTCAAACCCCAGGGAGAAGAGAGATGTGGCTCATCTCTCCCGCTGTTGTAATCTAGAGCATCCCATTGTAGTTCAGCTACGAAATTCTAATCAATCTCCGAATTAAGGGGGGGTTGGTTTTCGTCTGTTTCTAAATTCGAAATCCTCGGGTCTTTTGCTTTTTCAAATGTTCTCCCTATATACAAGTCTCCTAAAGAGGCAGAAAAGTTTGTACTGGGAGTAGAATCCAAACTAACGGAAAACTGTTACAGAAGTGGTCTTTTCAAAGTTTACAGCCCAAGCTTTTGGAAACTGAGGACATCAGCCTGTGGGAACTGGGTGCCTGGCGCCCTGGCCAGGAATTCCCCTTGTGACTTTCTCTACTGGCGTCCCTGGAGTCTCTTTACCTTGCATTGTAAATGAGGTACTGGTGACTTTGGCAGCCCTTCAAGTGACTGACTTTTCCTGGTTGTTACCTTCCAGCTGGTTTTCTTTTTGCTGACTGATGTGATAGCTCCTGCCCTTCTACTGAACCAACAACCCCAGAAAATGCATAGATTCAGGCTGGATCATTATCACTGTAAATGTCTGAAACGTCAGTGTTCAGAACCTTTGGAAAGTTCTTTAGAAAGTTTATAAAGGCTGTGAGGATTAAACACTAAGTCCATTAAAGAAAATAACCCTCTTCATTTATATGGGGCTACTACACAGGACCCTTTTCATAGAGGTCTTTTGATCTTGGCAGAGCTGCCCTGTGAGATGGGGAGGACCACTGGGATGGCCCAGCGTGGTTATTTGATTAGGATGCTGAAACTCAGAATGGGTGTGATTGGCCTAAGGTCCCAAGAGGAAGTTGGAGTATTCTAAGAATTTCAACTAGCAGTGTCTTAGTTTAGTAAAGCACATAAGACATGTTAGACCACAGGATACTTTTGTCTGGTCCTGCCCCTATTTTTGTCATCCACCTGTCCCTTCTTGACATTGTGATTATTCCTGTAATGTTTTCATCTGTTCTGGGCTTGGAAAGCAAATTCTCATGCTTGTGTGAGATGTTTTTGATTGAGGTTGTAGGAATGCTGGGTAAAGAGTGGGTATATGGAAACATGACTTTAATGTTACTGTGGCTACTTTTTCTTTTCTGCTTTTCTTTCATGTATTATATATGTTGATTAAATATTAGAATTTTGTTTCTTTTAATGTCTGAATGAGGGCAGTGTGGAGTAGACTTTAGTCATGCAGAAGTGAGGTCTGTCATCACCCCCCCACACACACACACCCCACCCCTCGCAAGAGTGCCTCAGAAAATGCAGGCAATTCCTTTGACATCTGTGGGATTCCGGTCTGTGAAATGGAGGAAATACTAATTACCCCTGAAATACTGCCTTGTAGAGGTGTGTCTGCTTATTCAGTTGCTCAATAATTACATTGTAGCTGTTAACTCAGTAAGGAGGAATTGGTATTATATTTCTCAGATTTGTATGTCCCTTGCCTCTTTTTAGGTATCCTGTTTGTCTTAATCATATTTTAATGGTGAAAGCAATACTTCAATTAATTGAAGCACTCTTTGATATTGAGTGCGTTCACTCAATAACATTTCAAGGGAAAAGCTTTGAAACTAAACACTTATTTAGTGAGATGCTACTATAGCAGACTTAAAAGTTATTTTTCTTTTGTGTGTATGAGTGTATTACCTGCCTGTATATAAGTGTACCTGTGTTATGCAGTGTCCTTGGAGGTCAGAAGAGGGCGTTGGATTCCCCAGGAACTGGAGTTGCTAGCTGCCATGTGGGTGCTGGAAATCAAACCTGGGTCTTCTGCAAGAGCAGCCAGTGCTCTTAACTGCTGAGCCATCTCTCCAACCTCTCACAGCAGACTTTTTCTTAACAGGGCAAAAAAAAAATGTTCAAACCTGGATTTTTTTTTAAAAAAGGCTTCTTTAGCCTGCAATAGAAGTATTTTTTGCTTTTTGGGGGGACAGGTTCTCTTGGAGCTCAGGCTGACTTAGAGGACACTATATAGCCAAGAATGACCTTCTGCTTCCAACTCCCTGCTGAATTCGGGGATTACAGACATACACCTGATGTTTAACTGTAATCTGTATAGAGAAGCACTGTGGGCCCAGTGAAAAAGTCAAAGGAGGCATAGACCCTTCTGGGGAGGATGGAGGCACTCATTAGTGTTAATGATACCACCATTCTGTGTAGATCGCACAGGTTGACTCACTCTTGAAAGCGTATGGGAACCAAAAGCAAATAACTTTGTGCTCAATTAGGTATGAAGAAATATATAACAGTTCCTTGAAGGAAAGCACAGCATTTCCTGCTGGTTGGCTCTAAGCAAAACAGTGGAGTCAGTAAAGGTGGTTTGGGGCCAGCATGTGGAGGAAGTGGAGTGGGAAAGGCATAGTAGTGAACGGAATGGTCTTACCGCCGTCTGTCTGCACAGCGGAGGTTAATTATGTTTTAAGAATGGGGGCAGAATCTGATTGGTTACCCAGTGGTATTCCCAAGCAGCTAAAATCCACTTCGAAAGATTCATTACTAAAATTTGAAGTCCTTGCAGCTGTCTTCTCCCATGCCATTTGAACAGTCAGCTGCTCTTGAGGGTGTTCTGGTGCAGAGTAACTCCCAGGTGAGCCCAGCTTTAATGGTTGCTTAAGCCAGGCTTGGTGGGTATGCCTTTAATTCCAGACAGAGACAGGTGAATTGGAGGCCAGCCTGGTCTACAGATTGAGTTTCAGCTCAGTTAGGACTACATAGTAAGACCCTATCTTTAAAAGAAAGAAAAAAAAAGGACATGTAAGATGGAACTGTCTCAGTATAAAAATGTGTGTAGTTGGATCTAGTTTAGCTTTTTTAGTAGTAAAATTCAAAAGTCAGTTTCTCATTAAAATTGTTTTCTGTCTCTTCCCATCAGAGATAAGAATCTTCATTATTCATGAATATTTCTCAAGTTCTGTCTTTCAGGTGTGGTTTAGAGCATAATGGGAGTCTCTCTGTAACTAAATGAAGTCTCGTAAGAGATGGAAACAACTGGGTGTGGTGGCAGAGTTTTTAATCCCATAGCTGGATCTCTGCATGGTAAAGACCTGCCTGGTCTGCATATAGAGTTCCAGTCCAGCTGGGGCTATAGGGACCCTGTCTCAAAACATACAAACCAAAAAAAGGAAAGAAATGGAAATGTATTTTGCAAGTTGCTTTGTAGTATTTATTGATTTAGTGAATTTGTCTATTAGGAACAGATTTTGACATCGCTAAAACCTGGAAATTAGTCCTAAAGTAGTCTATATGAGAGAATTCTGTTGTGCAAGTATGGTGCTTTTTGAAGGTCTTAATAGCTTTTAAAAACAGCTTGTTTTATTCATTACCACTAAGATAATTCCCTCTTTGCTGCTGATTTTTTTGTCTTTTAGGGGAAGAAAATCTTTCTTAGACCCCTAGTTAGAGAGAAATGGTAGCGATCCCTTCTGAAAAGCCTGATCTAATGCTTTGTCTCCTGAAAGCAACAGAAGTGGCCACTTTGCCAGGTCAAGGCTTTTGCTGCTCTGCTGCTGGGACTAGTTATTGAGGTTGGTCTGCTAGCTTGTTTTTCTTTAATCCTCCCTGTCCTCTTAAACACAGGAAGAAGATACCCCTGTAGCACTGAGGTGAGATACCAACCTACTCTGGAACTTTGCTCATTATGCTTGTCCAGTGGCCTGCAGCCTTCACAGTCTTCTCTTGGAGAAATTCCAGTCTGCCTCCACCTGCAGTTTTAGATTTCAGAAATAGACTGAACAGTGAAGGCAGACAGTGTTGATACTACCAATAACCAGAAACAACACACAAGTTCTTTCCCCTCTATGCCTGTTTCCCTTTCAGATTAGGACAGAATTAATGAGGTTTTATTTCTCTGCCTTCCACTTACTCTGAATCATGAGCTATGGTGATTGATATTCTTTGTGACGTTTTTTTCCTTCTAAAGTACAATTGAGATGAATTTGGTTTTTCAGTCTGTTCCCTCTAGCCATTTTTTTTTTAATTTAATTTTTGGTCTTTTTGAGACAGTCTCTGTAGCCCCAGATGGCCTGGACCTCAGTCTCAGAGGTCCACCTGCCTCTCTCTGCATCCTGAGTGCTGAGATTCAAGGCATGCCCCGCCTCCATTGTAGCCACCTTATCTTCCTTCTCAGGATGAGTTGCAATGGATGTGGTAAGAAGCTTGTCCTTAGAATTTGGGGATAAATCCATTGTTCTTCTTGGCATTAGTCATATACCATGTACATTGGTTCCTCTGGACTCTAGATTTAGCCATACTTGAGTTCTTATCTGTTATGCCTGTGTTCTTGTACCCTCAAGATTTGCTGAGGAGTTTTGGAGGCCAGGGGCACATTTGGGTTGTTTATGGAGACTAAAGCTTGGTGATCGTGATAAGCAGTACAAATAATTTTGCAAGTCATTCATGATTCCTGTCAGTAAGTGAACCTAGTGAAGAATGGGGACTCCGGTTTGACTCCTGGTTCTGTAAGATGCACTGTAGACTTTATGGACTTTAACCTGTTTATATCTCACGGGCACAGTGAAGATGAAATGCTCTCTTTGTAGGGTTGTTGAAAGCTGTGTTTCACTTGTCTTTCAAGGCAAGTGTTCAGAATATTGCCTGGAGCCTGAAGCTTACTTTGTATAAATAATGGCCATTTGCTGGCTGATTAGGTTCAGTTCTGTCTTCTGATCTGCTTTTGTTTTGCACATGTTGAAACTGTTTCAAGGAAGCTGAGCCTTCATTCAGGAATCTGTGTCTAGATGAGGTTCTGGCAAGTCCGAGACCTGGACACTGAGCATCCCCGCTCTTGCTCTGTTTCCCTTTTACTTCAGGAATGTAACGCCCCCTCCCCCAAGTCCCTAGACAACCCATGCCATTCCCTACTGGAAGCCCAGGGCCTCTGTCCCTTCTTGCTGCCCTGGTTTTCACTGGTAGGTAAAGAGGGAACTTGTTGCCTAGGAGCGGGGACTGGGAGGCTGTGGGGAGTAGGTGTGCCTTTTGGGCGGAGCATCTTCAGTGGGAGAGCCAGGGAATTGGGACTGGGGATGCAGAGAAAAGAGGCCCTTTCTTCTCTTCCCCTTTGAGTATTCCCCAGGGCTGTTTTCTTTATCCCAGCTCCCCCACCCTCCTTGCTACCTATAAACAGGCTCTGCCGGTGGGTAGAATGTAGACTTCACTGTGGCACTTTTCTCTTTACTTTGCTTCATGTGGGAGGAAATCCAAGAGAAAAAAAAATTAATACCATGTGTAGCAAGTCTCATACTGTTGGTTCATTCAGACATATGACTCTACTTTAACTGCTGAAAAGCAACAGAGAGGCAGGGGTTTTAGCTCAGCTGGTCGAGTACTTGCCTAGCATGCGTGAAGCCCCAGGTTCAGTCCTGTCAGTCCTATAAACCCAGCATGGTGACACAAGCCTATAATCCTAGCACTTGGGAGGTAGAGGCAGGAGCTCAAAGCCATACTTGGCTACATGGTGAATTTGAGGTCAGCCTAAGCCATGTGAAACTTTCTCAGAGTTGGAGAGCAGGCATTAAGGAGATAGCTCCTTTGGTAAAGTGCTTGCCTGAGGACCTGAATTTTGATCCCTTAGAATCCACAGGAAAAAAGCCAGACATGATAGCGTGTGCTTATAATTCCAGTGCTGGGGAGGCACAGACAGGCAGCATAGCCTATGTGGTGAGTTCCTGGCCAGTGAGACCATGTTTCAGGGAGGGAGAAAGGTGGATAAGGTAGATGGCACTGGAAGAATGACACCCTAAGTTGTCCTTTGGCCTCCACACACACACACACACACACACACACACACACACCCTCAAAAAAAAAACAACCCAAAAGCAACAGCAATCATGTCATACTTCCGAAGGAGCAGAGAAATATTGTATAGGCATGAACCTCATACTGGGAGCTTGTTGGGGGTTCCTGGCCTTTCTTAGCAAAATTCCATCCCTCAGGCTTCTCTGATGACTCAATGCATTTGCTTCAATTTCTTTCCCCTTGCTGTTCTGTAGAGACCTGGATGCTGTCTGTTTGAAATTCCTCATCCCACTTGCCCTGGCCGTGTGCACCCAGACACAGATCTTACCAGTTAGGTTTTCATCTCAGATTCTCTTGACTTGATTTCGTCCTCCTTTTTCTTGTCTTGGTGGCAAATGACTCTGCTTTAGACATTTTGCAATTTATCTTCTAGAGCTGTCCAAAACACCCATTTGGCAAGAGGCTACTTTTCAGCAGGACCAATGGAATAGTGTTTTCAGTCTGAGATATCGTTGCCAACTACCCTCTTACGAACTTCTGAACCGCGCTGGCACTGCCCTCTGGGACTACAGATTTCCCTGGGCTGTTGGAAGCCGAGTGTTTTAGCTGGCAGCGAGCTTCAGTGCACAGTGTGATACTGTGATTCTGTGGAGTGGGGCTGGTGGCCACCTTTTATATTTTATTTTAGATGGAAGAGTCTCAGTATATTCCCTAGACTATTCTCTAACTCATAGGCTCAAGCAGTTCTCTTCCTCAGCTTTCCTCTGTGACTGGGGGTACAAGCGTGCTCTGTCCTCTTAGCTTGTTACTTTGAGGTGGACCCACCAGCAGGACTGGTGTGGTAGGGGAGCAGAGGTAGTAGAAAAGACAGGTTTTGGGGCAGACCTGGGTCCAGATTTCTGCTTAACATCCTGTCTTTAGGCACGTCATCTCAGCCTTCCTTGCTTATGAAAACCTCCCCTCTCTTTAAGTCATTGTTTTGTGAATGAAAAACTGTAAGGAGTAGAAACAGTGCCAAAACGTAGATGCGAAGCAGAAAAAGTACTCTGTACCTTTACCCGGATGACGTATGGATTCCTATGATTTGCTCACTACTTCCCTACTGGTGGATATTTTCTTTAAAGATATTTGTATGGAAAAGTGTGTAACTTTGGAAGTATCACTTAAGTTTCTATTAAGTACTATGTAATTGTTCTCTAAAAATTATAATAGTTTATACTTTCACCAGAGTTATGAAATAGGAATAAAGTCACCTTAGTGTTTTTAAAAAAATCAAAAACTGAAATCCAGGTATGGTGGCATGTACCCACAATCCTAGCACTTGTGAAGTAGAGGCAGGAGAATCAGGAATTCAAGGCTATCTGCAGCTACATAGTAAGTTTTGAGGCCAGCCTGGGGTATGTAAGACCCTGTCCTAAAAAAACAGACTGTTGGGGGTGGTGAGAAGGCTCCTTGGTTACAAGCACTTGCAACACAGTCACGAGGACTGGAGTTTGGATTTTAGTACCCAAGGAACCAGCCCTGTGTTTGCTCACACCTGTAACACCAGCTCCACAGAGGGCAGAGACAGGAGGAATCCTGGAGCTTGCCGTCTTCTAGCCTAGCTGAGAAAACATGGGCCCTAGAATCCGGAAGAGACCTTGCCTCAAAGGAGTAAGGGGAGAGTGATAGCGGAGAATACCCACCATTCTTCTCTGCTAGCCTCTGTGTACCTACAAGCATGTGCATGTGTGTACATGCATGTGTTTGTGCACACACACGCATATATGGTTCAAGTCACTAATATCTGTGATTGTTCCACTACCCAACTTACCAGACTTGGGTACCTGGCAGTGTGGTGGAGTGAGGACACTTCCCTCACAAACTGATAAGTAATTCTTAAAGTAAAAATCTTAGGGAGCATCGAAATGATCTTATATTAAAATGGCAATCAAATAGTATCAGCTGGGCATGGTAATGCAGGCCTTTAGCTAACTCCAGCACACAAGAGGCAGAGGTGGTAGATCTCTTAAGATGAGGCCAGCTTGGTCTGCATGGTGAGTTTCAGGCCAGCTGGAGCTACAGAGAGACCCTATCACCCCACCCTCCCACCCCCAAAAAGGTATCAGTTACTTGGCTATTACATTGTACAATCAGCCCTCTATCTCTGTGAGTCTCACATCTGTGGAGTCAACCAACCATGGAACTGAAAATATTCCAAAATCTTTTTGTGTCTATATTAAACATATACAGACTTTTTCACCTATTCCCTAAACAATACAGTATCACAACTATTTATAAGGCTGCATTTCTGTTAGGTATTACAAGTAATCTTGTAGTAGATGAGTTAAAATATATAGGAGGGAGCCTGGAGCTGTAACTCAGAGTGCATGCTTAGAATGGTGAAGCCTGCATGCATAAAATATTATGGAAGGATGTGCATAGGTTATTTGAGGATGATGTTTAAAATACCATGTAAGGACCTGAGCACTGGGTATTTTGCTATTTATGGCGAGGAGAGGATGGATGTCCTGGAGCCCTTTCTCTTTGGATGCCAACAGTCAGCTGTTGAATCAGGAAGGTGGGCATTCAGTGAGTTCATGCAAGTTACATGAATGAACTCATTTTTCTTTGCAGCAGTCCTGTGATGAAGCTGCTAAGCATCTTACAGCGGAGGACACTTGGTGCCTGTGGAGATGCCCAGCGGTTCCCAGAGCCTCTCCACTTTAATCCTAGCCCAGAGCTCAGAGAGAAATGATACCTTTAAGGATCAGAGGAGGTAGGCCTAGGCAAGGGGCCTCCAACAGCGTCCTTTAACAACGTCAAGGAGAGTTGGAGAGGCTCTAGGAAGGCTAGTGCAGGAAGCTGGAGGAGGACTGGAAACAGGCCCTGGATCTGGCCTGCTGAGCACCTACTGCTAACCTTGTAGAGATCAGCTTCAGTGGAGATCGTCCTTCATCAGGTAGGAAGGAGTGAGCACTGGCTGAGGAAATGGAGAGGACTGGCAGAGCATGAAAGAGAAACAGGTCAGTGTTTAAGGCCTGCAGCAGGCTTGCTCAAAGGTTTGCTTGTTTAGTCAATACAGGAGCAGCCAGAGTCAACCAAACAGCCAGGATGGGAAAGACCGGAGACTGACAGTGGTGGGAGAAGAGAGCTGGGAATCGGGGTTAGCGGGGGCCAAAGAAAGAAAGACCGTAAGGACACAGGCGACCTCTCATTGCCAGTGGTGTTGCTCTTCCTGTGTAAAATGGTGTCACTTTGGTTCTGACCTGGTCCTGGAACAGACAGTTGGTAACATAGGCAGTGGAAAGGTAGTCCTGGCTGAGGCCTGTGTGTGGAGTGCACTGTGGACTCAGCTCCGCTCTGCTGAGTCCTGCCGAGGCTGCCCCTCTATTGCTGGGATACTTCTTCTCTTAGCCTACTCTCTTAGCCCTTGTCTAGAGGGGATGGGAGGTTGGGTTTCCATGGTGGCTGCCATGCCTGACTATCACATCACCCCTGGAGACCTCCATGCTGGGACAGAACACTGATGGGCGCGCAGTTCCTGAGGGTTACTTTATCCCCGGATGTGCCTGCAGTCTGGTAAGATGTGGAGTGAGTTGCCCTTATTTGCAGTTTTGGGGGTGTCCTGTAGCCTCATTGTGGGGTCTTCTCTAGCCACGTTTAGTTTGAATTTCTGTGTGTGAAGAGACTGAGTTTTTTTTTTTTTTTAATTATGCCCTTTGTTGTATGTGTAAGAAGTTTGGACTCCAGTGTGCATATAACCCGAATTTGTGTTGGACAGTGTGTGGCATGTAGGTATTTGAGCCAAACACTTGAGTTCATGACCATTTTTCACACTGTTACATTAAAAGAAAAATGAACTCAAGCCTTTTAGTTAGGCTCTTGTAAAATATCACACTTCTTCCCCATGCCATTTCATGAAACACAAGGGAATTTTTTTTAAAAGGGGAAATTCCATCCTATTATTTAATGGAAACTTCATAGCCTCTAATTTTCATGGAGGGAAGAGGTGTTCTCTTGCACACTTAATATATTTGCAAGACTCCCTAGCCAGTCTGTATCCTACCTTTAAAGTTTAGTGTTCCAGATCTATAGCTGGTAGTGTTACAGCATCGCTCTCTGATGGACAGACTCCATTGTAACAAAGGCATTCAGAGTCTGAGATACAGATCTGGGTACCTAACAAGAGTTCCACAGTTAGGACTGACTGAAGTTCTGAGATTCACCTTCTACTCTGTGTGTGTGTGTGTGTGTGTGTACACGGAACCATGTGGCTAATGGGGAAACTTTTGGGTGTTCTAGTCCTTTCCTTTGGGACTATGATGGTGAGGTGGGTTTTGTGCTTTCCTCGAGTTTTGTGAGACCCTTCCTCTGAGATGAGCTTGCTGAAGAGCTCGTGAGGAGTGGATCTGCATTCCAGAGCTGGTTCCAGGCCTGTTGCCAGCACACCCCCAGCAGCACACTCCCTGTGGCGATTTTGGCAATGCCCCTGTGCTAGCTCAAAGGTTGTTTCCAAGGCAGTGGGAGCTCTGAATCTGGACGGCAGCAGAGCTGACACCATCAGGAACTATAGATCTGTGTATCTTCCAGGGGGCCCAGAGAAAGTGAAAGCTGGAGAGGCCTCTCTGTGGTTTCCCATATCCCTATGGGCTTCAGCTGGGATCTCTTTCAGCAGGATCTCTACAGGTCTCTCCGGCTCACAACTGGCCGCCCTTCAGCACAGAGACTCTTCTCCAGCAGGCTTTCGCTTTATTGGCTCTAGCAGGATATTTTCCATTTCTGTTGGCTTTTAGTCCATTTCTCTGTGATTTCTGTGTATTTATCCCGGCTCTAAGCTCTGAATCGACTCCTTTTTCTGCAAGTCCTAATATTTAGGCAGTAGCTTTCCTCTCAAACCTCCAGGTCCCCCTAGGATGTGGATAGTTAATTCTGGCTGCCCAGTTTCTTATAATAGACTGTAATTGATTGGTTGGTTGATTGTTTGAACATTAGTTCATTCATTCATTCATTGAGACAGGCTGACTTCCAATTTGAGATCCTCCTACAGACAGGGGCCACAGTGCTTGACTATTTGATTTTTCAAGTCTTCTACCCATCCTCACCCCTAAATTTGATCTCTCTAGAACTGATGTCAGTTTGTCGTGTCCTTTTTAGACTGCATCTGTCAGACTGGTCACAGTAGTGGAGCAGATGTAGTTTAACCTACCAGGATATGGCAGGAGGATTACTCACCTTCCTGTTTGACTCTAAAGCTCTACCTCCTATTCCAGGCCTGGTGATGTAGACAAGACACTTCCTGCAGACAGATTCTAGTCCTTGCTTTGTCAAGTGCATTCTCCCTGTCTATAACGTAAAGGATAATATGGTTCATGTATTTCTTTCACACTTATTTCTTGTAAATAATGTTTTTGTTGGTCATCCCATGAGCCTGCTGTGATTGAAACAAATAAGAATTATACAATGATACAAAGATAGCATTCATTCGTTTAGCATAATCAGCCATACCATGTAAGCACTGTTAATTCTAGAAACTTTGCAGCAGGGTTTTAGATATATCTTGAATAATTTATTGCACAAAAATGAGATCTTTTTTGATCTCTAGTTTAGTAAGTCCCCATATAGCTTCCAGATCCTTGACTACCAGAACAGCGAAGAACAGGTCTGAGCATAAGCCTCCATCACCGTGAGTTTCTCCTGCTTCATTATAGTCATGGGGTGAGGGTGGGGGTTGTTGCTGGTGTTCTTGGTTAACCCTGCTTCCAGGTCTACTACAGATAACAAATATGTTCCTAGCAATCCATCTACTATTACTAGGTTGGCAGATTAAGGAGAAGTGATACCCACAGATACAGCAGCATTCAGATGCAGATGATTCTCTGGAACAAGATAGACCTTTAAATCTGAGGCCTTTCTGCACTCTGGTAATACTATCAGTGGATGAAGAGTCACCTTTTGAGTACCACATGAAGTTCAGGATACAGAGATGTGTAAGTGCCCACTCTACCTTCTGGGAAGGCCATGCAGGCAGGCGTTCTCAGGAGTGCCTTGTGTACCCTGCCAGCTGCTGGTGATACCTGCTCCCCCACGTGCCAAGTGCTTATATGCATTACTGTCCTTCAAGTGAGATGTTCCTGTCCTTATTGATTGCTCCTTTTGAGTCTTAGAATGTTCTGGAAATCCAGCCTTCATACTTAATCTTTCTTTTAGAGTTGAACTTTAAAAGCCTACTTTTAACTATGTGTGTTCTAAATGTGAGAATTCTCCTTTGTTATATTATTTGTGTTAGACACTAGAATAGCTCCTCAGGTATTATTGAAGCTCTAGCTTGTCAGTGTTTACACATTGGGTCATATGGTGTGTGTGTTTATATAACTGTTAAAATTTGAATCTGGTGTGTTTTCTGAAAGCTCATGTGTTAAAAGCCTTGTGCACCTATGGCTGTTGGGGATGGTGGAAACCTTGAGAGGTGGGATGTAGTAAAAGGAAGTTACCTCTCTGGGAACTTGCCTTTAAAGGCGTATTAGATCCCAGTCCCTTCCCTTCTCTGTCCCTTGCTTCCCAGCTACCATGAGCTAAGCAGTTTCCTCTGTCTCATGTTCCCTACCCCTCCACCATAGGCCCTAAGGCAACGGGACCTATGTAACTCTGGACTGAAACTAATGGCCCAAATAACCTTGTCTCCAGGTATTTTGCCACAGAAAACGAATACGATACACATCTGGAGACACTGTGGTCTGAAGGTTGCCCCAGCTTTGACTTCACCGCTGTTTACCTGCTGCCCAGATGATTGTCTTTGGCTTTTGAATATTTCTAGCAAGTTCACACCATAGAATGAGTCTGGGTTCTGTACCTACCCTTAGGAAGGCATACAACCTGTCCTGACATTATCCCCAAGTGTAATGTGATTTTTCTCAAGCATTCTCATTTTCCTTCGTTACCCCATCCTTTGCATCAGCGATCTGAAAAGAATCAGAAATAGAGAGCGTGAGCCAAGACAGGGCAGGAACATCAAGGTGGGAGATAGGATAGAGTGGAGAAGGCCAGCGTTCAGGACATGGTCTGCTGCGGAGCTTTCTTTTTCATTTTGGACAGTTATCGGGTTGAAGGGGGGTTGGCTGATAGAAAGCTTTGTACCTCTGAGTGTCTGTAGATGGAGTGCCCTCGCCTGGCCCGTTGGCCCATGCCTCTCATCCCTGCACTTGAGGGAGTAGGATGGCAGGATCTCAGCTCTAAGGCCAGCTCCAGGTTACATGGTGCGTTTGATCTAGTCAAGACCTTGTCACAAACGTAACAAGATAGCCAAATAATAAGTGGATACATCAGTTAAGTTTGTGGCAGGTATTGGGGTGGGACCCTTTCCTGGTGGAGTGGCCTCCACCCTCACTGGTTTATTTTGGCTCACAGTTTCAGGGTAGAGCCCATCTTGAGGCACAGTCACGTAGGCAGGATTTTGAGGCAGCTGGTCACTTTGCACCCACATTCAGGAAGCAGAGGGAGATCAGTGCCAGCGTTGAGCCTGCGACCTCCTTTTTATCAGCCCAGGAACCTAACCGCGGATTGGTGCTGCCCCTGGTTGTGGCTCTTCCCAGCTCAGTTAACCTAATCTAGATAATCCCTCACAGATGTGCCAAGAGGCTTGTCTCCTAGGTGATTCTAGATCCTGCCCAGCTGATAAGATTAACGATCACAGACACCCTCCTAGAGAATGAGGTGACCAGGATCTCACTGGAATTGGAGCAGGTTTTTGAAGTTTGACTTCAAAGCCTGTGCTCTTTAGTCTGCTGTAGCACCAGAATAGGTACCTGAAAAAACTGCAAAACATACTTACAGATCTGCTGTGGGGGAGGTTTAAGTCAGGTAAATGTTGTCTCTGCCCCAGGTCTCCAGGTGAGCACTAAGGAAAAGGAAGGGAATTGGGTGCCCTGATATTTGAGATGGAGAGCTGTTTGCTTCCTGTTTTGAGACTGTTCCTATTTTGGCTCCCATCATCCTCTTCTACCTTTATTTTAAATCTCTCTCTGCAAATGTCTTTAATACCTTATTTGTGTGTGTCTTACTACTAATATAAAAGCTCTTGGCAGGATCTTTGCCTTTGAACTGTGCTTCCTGTGTGCTGGCCATGAGTGGAGAAGAGGGCAGAAAGAAGGACTGAAAGAAATGCTGAGAGAAGAATCCAGGAAACACTTGGCACCCGAGTGTGATGTTTCTGTTTTTAAAGCTGGATGCTTGGGGTAATGATGGATCACCCAAGACGCTCAAAAGCCACCACCCTCATCCGAGTTTAGGCACGACTGATAATAGGGGAGACTTAATTTCACACCAGAAACAATAACCTGGAATTAATCTGGTTCTGGGCTTTAACAGACTCTGGGATATTATGTTGTAATATAATATGGGGTATTATGGATGGTCCCTCATATCCGTGGGTCAGGCATCCCAGGAGTCAATCAACTCTCAGAAATACCAGGGGGAAAATTACATGTGCTCTAAGCATGGAAAGACATTTTTGCTGACATCATTCCCTGAAATCTATAATATACCGATATGTACAGGCATTTCCATTTTATCAAGTGTTATGAGTGATCCACAGATGATGTGACGTGCTCAGGAGGTATGTACGAAAACACCATGCTATCTTATATAAGTGACCGAGCAGTCAGGGATTTTGGTATATATGGGGCGGGGCGGTGAGGTCCTGGAACCAGCACCATGGATATAGACATGAAAGACTGCTGCTCTTCAGTCCAGTGCACTGTGGAGTGTGGGTGGGTGTACGTGTGCCATTAGTTCTTTTCCCTGAGTGTGAGCACTCTGCCTCACCAGGTGCACTCCCAGCTTCTTCTAGTTGAATGTTTTCAGCTTACACTGAACAGTACTGTAAAATAGCAGCGGATTTGTTTCCAGTCAGCTGCTGTAATCAATGTCTTTGAAACTTTGTCTGTTGAGTCAGTAAAACGTCTTCAGAGTCAGTGCCAGAAGGTCTTGGCTGCTTCTTAGCAACTGAAAAGTATTTTATCTCATCTAGTGTCTCCCTCTGCTATTAGGAAGTGCAGGCCCTCAGGGCTTGTGTTTTTGAGAGGTTCGTATTCCTGTACTGTTTTGTGTATGATTAACTGTAATAATGCATACAGGAGGTCAGAAAGCTTGGCAGAGGACAATGCTTATTACCTCAAGGAAGAGGGTGGAATCGAGGGTGAGGAGAGACTTGTGCGTCAGTTCATCTGGTGTCTCTCACCCTTGTCGATGTCACTTGGTCCTCATGACCTTTTTCCTGATGCCTCCCAGCCCTACCAGTTTAATACAAAGGAATGAAACTGGTTGAGGGTATTGGAGCTCGGAGGGTATTGAATTTTTCGAAGATTTCGTTGACTGTCCCTTGCAACCCCCACTCTTTGTCCCTCTGCAGGCACTATCACTCTGTAGACGGTGCTTGAGAGGAGCCCCTGTTCTACATACTTATGCGATTAAATTTTTGGTAGACAACAAATACTATTAAAGCAATTTTAAGTGAAGACTCAAGAAAATTCATGCAACCAGGAAGGATGGACGTGCACTTGAGCAAAGAGTGACTCTAAAGGGGTTCTCTGAGCTGTCTAGACAGAGCCAAGGGCTGAGCAGATGGCAGAGGCCCCACAAGAGGAAGAAGGGTTGCGGATTTAACGCAGTGTCCTGAGTTTGGTCCCCAGCACTGAAAAGAAAATGGACAGTCGATGCCCTAGAAGAGTGAAAACAGCATGCCGAGCACTGACGGACAGGGAGACTGTCTACTCAGTCTACTCATCTAATGCCCTTGGAAGGCCGTTTGCTGCCTTTCAGCTCCAAGGTCTCTGCCTGCATTCTGATTGGTGGTGGGGGGCGGGAGGGAAGCTCTGGTCTGGAGAACTTGGGAAGGAGAGAGGGGCTGCTGTGGACTTGACAACCAAGGTCTGGAGAACTTGGGAAGGAGAGAGGGGCTGCTGTGGACTTGACAACCAAGGTCTGGAGAACTTGGGAAGGAGAGAGGGGCTGCTATGGACTTGAGACAACCAAGCAGAAAGTTTGAGAAAGTAGCTTGGGAATGTCAAGACAAGTATTTTTGAAGAAGAAAAATGATGTTTATAAACAGCTTGGAACGGTGGCTTTTTTTTTTTTTCCCGCCACCTAGCAAATTACAGAGCAAATTTTCTTGAGGTATTAAACGTAGAACATCAGTTTTTAATATCCATTTTAAAGTTAGTGTACAAGGCATGGGTTTGGTTGAGGCATTCCTCAGGCATGTTTAATGTGCATGTTCTGCTTGTTCCCCTAACAGTCCTGCCCTCACACATATCCCCTCACCCCTCTCTGTACTCCCGCTCTGCAGAGCTCTTCCTCACACTTCTTATCCCTTCCAGTTTCCTGACCACACACACAAGTCTAGGTTTCGTATATGAAAGAAGACAAGATATTTGTCTCCCTGAGTCTGCCTTATTTCACTTAACATGATTTCCAGCTTCATTTTTCTGCAGATGTCATGAGTTTATTTTTTAATGTGTATTTATATGCAACACATTCTCTTTGTCTATTGGACATCCAGATTAGTTCCATGTCCTGGCTATTGTGGATGGTATATTAGTAAGCATTAATGTGCAAGTATCTCTGTGTTGTATTGACCGAGGCCTTCAGGTATGCATCCAAGAGTGGTAGGCCAGACCACGAGATAGTTCTATTTTCCTGTTACCACTTTTCTGAAGAGCCCGTGTATTGATTTGCATACTGATTTGCATAGTGGCTGCACACGTTTACATCCCCACCAGTAGTGTATAAAGGTTTCTTCCCCACACACCCCCAGTCCTTACCATCATTTGTTGCCATCTGTTTCTTGATGATAGTCATTCTAACGTAGACTCTCAAAGAAGTTTTAATTTGTATTTCCCCATGACTTAGGACATTGAGCAATTTTTTAAAGTATTCTTCATTTGAAGAAATTGTCTTAGCCCATTTATGGATCGGGTGGTTTTTATCATGATGTTTAATTTTTTGCAATTCTTTATGTATTCTAGACATTAATACCTTTGTCTGATGTGTATTTGGTAAAAATTTCTTTTTCCCTTTCTGTAGACTAAATCTTCACTCTAATTATCTTTTGGGGGTGGGGTGGAGAGGTAAAGCTTTGTTACAAGGAGAAAAATGTAATAATCTCTAACATAATTTCATCTCTACATTTGAAGAAGCCAGAGTTTTTTTTTTAATTTTTATATTATATTATATTAATTTTTATATTATGTGTATGAGTGTATTGCCTGCATGCGTGTAAGTGCACCTGTGTCATGCAGTGCCCATGGAGGTCAGAAAACAGCATGGGTTCCCCTGGAATTGGAGTTATGGATGGTTGTTAGTTGTCATGTGGGTGCTGGGAACTGAACCCAGGTCCTCCACAAGAGTAGCTAGTGTTCTTAACCATTGAGCCATCTCCAACTCCCACCAGAGAATAATTTTTCACATTTTTCCCCCCTAACATGGTCTCATTATGTAGCCCAGGCTGGCTTCGAACTTCTCTTACTCCTGCATCCCAAGTCTTGGTTTACAGGCATGTTTTTGGTGCTTGACCCAGTTGTGTAGACAGCTAGGATAAGAGCTTAATGCACTTGTTAAGTTCATTCTTGCTGCTGTGGAGACAGCAGGAGTTAGGGAGGTAACCAAGGGCTCTGATGAAGATGGGCAGAGCCAGGACAAAAGATAAAAGCCAGGAAGATCTGCCTTCACTTTTGAAAAAAATCAGCTCACAATTTGAATAAACTCACTTGCCTTCCGTAGCTGTAGCTAGTGCTTAATGAGGACTCGTTTCTGCTTTTCTTTGCCTTTCCTTCCATCCACACCTCCAGTTTGTGTATTGAGTCTTACAGCTATCTAGAGCAAGACGGGAAACTGCGGTCAAGATTTTAAAGCTTAGAACTGCTTGCTATGCTAGAGGAGATGAGTTATCCGAGAATATTTATCGGAAATAGAAGAGTCGTGGCTGTTTCGACCCTCACTGGTGAGGGCTATCTCTGGCATACTTTTTCAAGATCCATACCTCCTTCCTCCTGCCTCCCTCTTCCCCCCATTTAGACTCACCCAAACTGGCAGAAAATTAAAATAGATGGGATTTTTTTTTTTCCAGGAGTCTCACCACACATTAGATCCATGTTACATTGTGCCTGAGCTCTCGTTTATAAACTAACTTCCAGATCGGATTTAAGCCATGAGACATTGCAGTGTCATATTAATAGGAAAATAATAATAGACTTGTTGGATTTCCTTTTGTAAACCCACAGCTTTGAAATAAATTATTCAGTAGTCATATCTCTAATTATGGGTGATGGTGTGTGCAGGGGATCAGTAATCCCTGAAATCATTTGCTCTGTTTACCTCATGGAGCCTCTGCATTGGTGATGGGGGTGGGGAGGCACCTGCCAGCATCAGCAACACTCCAGTGAGTTCTGGGGCAGTCTCAAGCTCTGATAAGCCTGCAACAGGAGTTAGTGACTCTTCGTTTATTTGACCTGAGACATAGGAGCTGTTCCCATCTTTTTAAATCCATCATGAGTAAGAGAGGCCATGAAAGGGAGCTACAGTCAAGTGTGTCAGTTTGTTGTTAAGACTGGGTGCTGGATTTCACTCTTGGGTGTTAGACGTAAGCTGGGGTGATTTTAGAGGTAAGCTAGCCAGCTTCTTATGTGTCTGTCCTGACCCTGCTGACCCATGATTCTGTCTTGGGAAAGGATCCAAATGCAGCCCAGAGTCCTACCCAATTATGCTTGGCTCTTGCGTGGCTGGTTAGACTGGAACTATAAGGATCTCCTCATGACCAAAATGTCATGGTGCATATCTGTTGGTAATTAAGCCTAATTGTGTTTATGGACAGCAACCAGCACTGCTGTTCATTTCCACTTCTAACAGTGCTATAAGTGATGCCCAGGCTCCTGATCTCAGTCCCCTGGGCTCTGCCTATGTGGGTGTCGCTGGCATTTCTACCTATGCTGAAGAGAAGACAAAGGGTGTGTGATCTTCCCTCCTTTCCAGCTGTGTTCCTAACCCCTCGCTGACCAGCCTCTTGATGGGCTTCAGGACAAGGGATGGCTTAAGAACTGGAGCATGCCGTTTTTAATACTTAAATTTTGCTTTTTAAAAATTTTAGGTCTATGTTCTTAAAGAATCTTTCAAATATCATGTTTGGCAAGTAGTTTAAGAAATTTTTTAAATCCAGAGTAGCAATGCCTTCAAATTATCTTTTACAACAATTACTATCATGTGTACAAGAGTGTGTGTAGGCATGTGTGCTGCTGTGGAGGTTAGAGAACAACTTGGTGGAATCTGTTTTCTCCTTCTTTACGTGGATTCTGGGGGATCAAGCTCAGGTCAAGGTTTGCATGAGCCTGCCGAGCCACTTCACCTGCCCTAACAAATAGTTAAGAGCATAGCATTTACATTGGTAAGCTGCCTTCATTGTAGAATTCTACAAATATAAAGCTTATCGGTTTTCCTTAGATTTATTTAATATTTATTTAAATATCAGTTACAGTGTTGGATACTAAAATTCTAGAAATGAGCTGAAGACTTGCTTTCCTATGAGGAGTCTAATGGGATAGAGACTGCATGAAGGGAATTTCAGTACTCACTAGAAGTACAGTTAGTACTGAGGAAAGGTGTGTGTGTGTAGTATAACATGTATTTGGCTGAAAAGGCAGATCCAGAGTTTTCTAGACAACAGAACTATTGGAATGTATGTCTTGACCAGTTGAGATACTATGTAAAACAGTCCCATGTGTTGGCGGAATCCCTTCCCCATCTTTCTTTGGAAGATGGTAATTATAATTAACGACTTAATCTTTAAAGCGTAAGTCCCGGCTGATGCCGTATTGCAGTACCCTGCTGAATCCTGTCATTGTTAAATTCCTGTGTCACTGGCTATCTGTCTTGTCAGATACTCTCTCCTTAGTCCCGCCTTATCCCCATGTGCTCTTCAGAAGTGATGCTATCTTCATCAAGTTTGTGCTCAGCTACTGAAGCTGTAACAGTTCACCGTCCAACCATCACCGCTGGGGCTTAGAGTAATGAATGAAAGCAGAACGTAATGTGTATTTCAGATTGCATCCAAGTATGACCACCAAGCAGAGGAGGACCTGCGCAACTGGATAGAAGAGGTGACAGGCATGAGCATCGGCACCAACTTCCAGCTGGGCCTGAAGGACGGCATCATCCTCTGCGAGTAAGCAGTGCCCCGGGGGTCCATTTCTGCTCTTCTCATTCTTTCTGTGGCCTTAATCCTGGTGCCCAGTCCAGGATGTCAGCTTTGATACTCTGCAGATGTGTATACTACTTTCCTTTACTGCTGTTAAAAGAATCAGCTTAATATTCCAGTTCTTGTTTTTGCATTTTTGTTTCCAGACTCATAAACAAGCTACAGCCAGGCTCTGTGAAGAAGGTCAACGAATCCTCACTAAACTGGCCTCAGGTAATTGCCAGATGAGCAACCCCAGTTGTAGTTGTTTTTTTCTTTTTTGTATAAGACAGGGGTTTCATTTTGTAGTCCAGACCAGCCTCAGATGTACCCCATCGTGGCCCAAACTTGGGATACTCCTGGCTTAGCTTCTGTAGTGCTGGGATTGCAGGCGAGCTCCACTGTTCCTGGCTGGTTTCTTTTTATTTAATGAAAAAGGTCAAGTTTGTTTTTGTTTATTGTTTACAGCTTTAAAATATGTACATTAGCAGAAAGTTTTGCACATGGCTGTTTATTTTTGCCATTAAAAAAAAATGTTACCATAATTGTTTTTTGTTTTTTAACCAGTCCTGTAATCTTCAGTCATTTAGCTCTGGAAATTTTCTGCATTTAATCCATCTGCTTCCAAGGATATAATACAATTTTATGGAAGAAATACCACGTAGACTGTAAGAATAAAGGGTGGAAAGGAACAAGGCATTTAGCATAGCAAACCACTGGTTTAGGATAGAACATGATCTGATACAGTTTCATTTCATTAAAGGATATGATTAAGTAACATTGATTATTTATTTGGTTTTAAGTATGTGTTGGAGATATGATGAGCATTTAATAACTACGTGTTTATTTTGAAATTAAGATTAAAACACATGGTGAATTATTAGTGTATGCATGTAACTTTTGACAAAATTCCAGGTCTGGATAGCTCTGACACAGAATTCTTAAAATGTACATTGAGGCTGGGGAGATGGCTTAGTGGATAAAGTGCTTGCCACCCAAGTGGAAGACTAGAGTTGGGATCCCCAGAACCCACATAAAAGCTGGGTGGGCGTGGCAGCCTACCTTAATACCGGCACTTAGAAGGCAGAGACAAGGAATCCCAGAGTAAGCTGATTAGCTAGACTGGCGAAATAGGAGAGCTCTGGATTCAGGGAGAGACGCTGCCTTGGTAAATAAAGTGGAGAGTGATGGAAAAAAGACACCTGATGTCAACCTCTGGCTTGCATATGTATGTGCACCCATATGCACATTTCCAAGTACATGTAACAAGTGTACATGCACACCACACACATAAAGTATTTTGCCCTTAAAGAGCTCAAGTGGGGGACAGGGTGGCTGGGGTAGGTAGAGTGTTTGCCTAGCATGCAGGAAGTCTTGGGTTCGATCCCTAGCATAGCATGTGGTGGTGCTCACCTATAGTGTTAGCATTAGGTGGGATCTAAACAGGAGGAGCAGAAGTTCTAGATCATTCACTGCCAACTTGGACTATGTGAGATCCTGTCTCAAAAAAAAAAAAAAGCCTGTTAAAAAGTCCAAGGTGATGATATAACTTCTTTTCCATGGAGAACTGTGCCTACTATGTATTTGGTAACGAATCCTCACTAAGTAGCTTTTTCTCTGGCATCTTAGAACAAGTCATACCCATATTTAGCACCAAATGTTATGTGACTTTTTCTTTATAGTTGGAGAATATTGGCAACTTTATTAAAGCTATTCAGGCTTATGGTATGAAGCCACATGACATATTTGAAGCAAATGATCTTTTTGAGAATGGCAACATGACCCAGGTTCAGACTACGCTGGTGGCTCTAGCAGGCCTGGTACGTACATGCTCTTTCCTTGGTTAAAAAGATTCCCCACACGTTAGTGAGGAATTGCACATCGCTTCCCCCTGGGTGCATACAGCAGGTGGGGAGGGGCCTGTGTCTTCTGTAATTGCTAGCTCTGTAGAAAGTCTGCTGACTTCAGCTAGCTTATGCTAGATAGGTTAATTAGAACCTCACATTTCCAAGGGTACAGTGTTATCGCTGAATAACCTTAAGTATGTTTTCTCCCTCTGGTATGATCTCACCCGTGAAGGCTGAGTCTGTGGAGATAGGCTTTTTGTTGTTTCTTCTTCACAACTGCTGGCAGAATTCTGTGTTCCTCAGTTGGTGCCCATGTCTCTGTCTAGGCTAAAACAAAAGGATTCCATACAACTATTGACATTGGAGTCAAGTATGCAGAGAAACAAACAAGACATTTTGATGAAGGAAAATTAAAGGCTGGTCAAAGTGTAATTGGTTTGCAGGTAAGTGGTGTATTTTTTCAATTATTTAATAATTATTCCCACATAAAATGTTGTATCTCTCATATGTAAAGTATGCATGGAAAAATTATAATGAAGATTTCTTGGACAGATATGTGGTTTATACAGTTTCTATTTATTTAAAGCCTGTGGCTGGGTGTGGTGGCTTGCACCTGTAATCCCAGTATTTGGGAAACTGAAGCAGGAGGATTCCTATGGACTGAGGCCGGGCTGAGCTACATAGTGAGCTCTAGGCTAGCCTGGTCTGTAGAGTTAGCCCTTATCTCAAAAAAACTAAAATTACATAAATATGCCTGTGAGAAAGTGATGATGGTTTAAAAGAAACTTCAGGTATGACACCCAGCAACAGTTCTCTAGGAAATGAATTTATTTTCTGATCGTAATGCCTTTTTCTTTTTTTTTTTTGAAGAAAATGCACTTTAAGGGAAACAACTTTACAAAAGTGTAATGCCATTTATTTACACTAAAGTATGATACTCAAATAAGCCTTGCTGGTTTGGTGAGGTTAGTGCTTGGGAAGAAAAACACAGCCAAGTGTTATAAATGCTATGACTTGGAGCCACTGAGCACTGATCCTTTCTTGAGTAAAGGGCAGGTGGGGGATTAGTTTCCCAAAGTACAGCATTGTATATAAATAACGGGAAATAGAAAAGGTGGATTTCCAAACACTAATCAGTTTTATTGTAACTCCTTGAAGTAACTTGCACTGTAAAAGTTTATACTGTTTGAAAGATAGGTTAAAGGGGAAAATCAGATTATAAAAGACTGATCAGTTGGCATTTGTAAAGAATATGCATATTTTTGTAAATGTGGGTTTATATTTATGTGTATATACCGATAGAAATTCATGGACTCATAGGTTAAAATGAAAATGTAAAAGGCATCCTCAAATATCTGTGGTCAAGAGTAGTATTATAGTGACTTTTTTTTTTTCCTTTTTCCCTTTTTGCTATACATGTTTTGTGAGTCTTCTCCAGTGAAAGGGGTTTTGCTTTTAGTAGTAAAAGTTTTGTTTTATAAATGTTGTTTTTGTCTGACTCTGGTGGCATATGCCTGTAATCCCAGTGCTCGGGAGAGAGAGGATCAGGAGTTTAAGATTATCCTCTGCTGCATAGGGAGTTCAAGGCCAGCTTTTTAAGAGAAAAAAACAACTCAAAAGTAGAAACTTGCTGCCTCTTCCAGTACAGTGGGCTGTGCTGCCTGACCCTGGAGCCACGTGGTTCTCGGCAGGGAAGAGAAGTTAATTATTGTTGCTCTGAACTTGATTCAGTTCAGACTCCTTTTTTTTTTCTGCCTCTTTCTGGTTCTGGCCAGTATTTAGAGTTGAAGGAATAAAATGTGCTTTTTTTTTTTTTTCCCATGAAAATGTTGATGATTTCCAAACTTAGAAAAGTTGCTTATTAAGCTCCAAGAGAACGCAGCTGGCATCTGTCTTCCTATTTTAGCTTTCTGCTCCTAGGCAATGCGTGCAGCCAGAGATAGCTATGAAGATGGTGTGACACAGAACTGTACATTAAAACACTGAAAGATTCTTTTTTTTTGGTAAATATGTGGTTCTCAATTGTAAACTTTATGTATGACAACATCACGTTGTAATGTCAAAAGGTTGGACACACCTGATTGTAAACTGTAGCTAGAGTTGCAAGGTATGTTGTCCATTTCTCAGACATAATGAGCATGCCTGGTCTGGGCACTTGTGCTGCAGAAGTAGAGAGGGCAGTGAGGAGAGGCGTCCACGATTCTGGTCATGTAATAACTTACTTTGTACCATTACATCTATGTCTGTACAAGTTTAGATGTGGTTAATTATGCTATGAGGGTCTATATATTTGGTGAGTTTTCTGAAATCTCTCACTGCCCACCTTTCCATCTTCTTTGGGGGTGCTGGGATGAGCCCAGATCTTTGTACATGCTAGGCTTGTACTCTAGCATGGAGCCACACCCCCAGCTTTATCTTCCTTTTTCTTTTTTTAATAACATTGAATATTTTGTTGTATGTGTTACTGACTTCTAATAATTATTATTAATTTTAACTTCAAAGATGGGAACCAACAAATGTGCCAGCCAGGCAGGCATGACAGCCTATGGGACAAGAAGGCATCTTTATGATCCCAAAATGCAAACTGACAAACCATTTGACCAGACCACAATTAGTCTGCAGATGGGAACCAACAAAGGAGCCAGCCAGGTAAGTGCTGTCCTACAGAAGCACTCTCATTAGCTGAAGTCTCAGTGTCTTTTCTATAGTGTATTTAGAGTCGTCTGGAAAGGAGATTTTGCTGGGAAAGCAAAAGAATCAAAGGACCTTTTCTACGGCATGAAGAGTGTGGTTGGTGTGGCTCATGGTTTTTGTTGGCAGTAGGAACATCTGGCCCTTCTGCTCAACCAGAAGAAAAAAGATCTGTTTATCTGTGCTCTTGTTCCAAAATCCAAGTAAAAGATTTCACATTTAAATGTTAGTTCTTTCCCCCACTTATCAGCTTTATTTTTAAAGGGTCCATTTAAACTGGTAGTAAGATTATCTGGTCTCTCTACAGTTTAACCAGCATTCCTATGAAATATTAATTTAATAATTTTAACATGGCAATGAGAGTTTTTAAATAGTAGATGAGGGGCAGGTGAGATGGCTCAGCAGGTAAGGGTGTTTTCCACAGGAGCCTGGTGACCTGAGTTCAAACCCTGGAACCCATGTGAAGGTAGAAGGAGAAAACTGACTCCCCAAAGTTCTCCTCTGACCTCTACACATGTGCCCTGGCATGCACACTCCTTCCCCATTGTGTGTGCATACACACACACACAAATTAAAATTTTAATGATAGGTGAAATTGTAGTGTGGTTCATTCTAGCACCAAGATAGAAGTAATTCCTTATTAAAAATATATCACCAGCACCTAAGAAAGAACACCCAATTACCAGTTGAGAGCAGCAGAGTTCTGTGTCCAAGAATGATGGGAGTAAGTTTTGGTAAACCTGTCGGGAGCCATTTGCCTGCCTTGAACTATGCCCTAGTTTAGGGTTAGGCAGAGGTCAGTCTTGTGCACAGAAGTGCTGTGGGAGCAGGATGTTTTGCTATGCAAATGATTTACACCTGAGGGGAAGTTTACTGTTTTGCCTGTGTTAACATTGTTTTTGCGTTGAAACTTTGACCTGTTGTTTTGGTCCTCACTTAATAAAGTTGAGGCTGCTTTGGTATTGACTGACTGCCCTCCCAAATCTATCCTTTCTCTCTCTGTATTTCTCAATCCTCACTCCCCACTTTAGGTATGGTTGGATTTCTGCCGGCAGGCTCCGGCATAAACCTTTTTTCTTCAGTGTTTTATGTGTTTGATTGTTTTGCCTGCATATATGTAAGTGCACCCATGCATACAATGCCTATGGAGACCCAGAAGAGTGCATCAGATCTCTTGAAACTGGAGGTAATAAAGGTTGTTAGCCACCATGTGGGTGCTGGGAACTGAACCAGAATTCTTGAAAAGGCAGCTAGTGCTCTTAACTGCTGAGCTATCTCCAGACCCTAAACCCTTTTCTTATGATAAAATCTATTTGCTCTTTATGAAACACATCCTGTCACTGTGCAGTTGTTTCTCGTGATTGCCACTCAGGTTCACCTGTTTACCCACTTTACACCTGAAGGTGTGTGTTCTACATGAGTAGGAAACTGAGGTATGAGTTATTGTAGTCTAAAAAAAGAGGGGAATTGTTCTCAAGTGGTTGGTTCTTCTGTGACTCAGCCTTTTAGGAGGACTCAAGGCCTGTAGTCTGCTTAGCATGGCTTTTGTTGAATGCATGTATGTGTATTTGCAGTTGGTGACCTGCATGGGCATTCAGCTGTAACTTCTAGGTATGCCAACACTGGGCTTTGCTTTTATTTTCTTTGTGGCTAGTTCCCCTCTAAACCACAGTAGGTGCTATTGCATCCATATTGCATATGAAAAGTCAGACTAAACGTAAGTTCATTGTCTGAGGCCCCAGTAGTTTTACAGCAGGGCAGGCATTTGAAGGGGGCCTGCTTCAGCCTAGAAGCCTGTGACTTGCTTCATAAAGTAATCGGTATCGCAACATTTTGCTAAGTTAGGACTTCATCAAACCAAATGAAAGGTACTGTGTTAATGCTCATACTCAGTGTGACTTTTGTAATTTAGAAAATATTACCATGCATAGATCCTAGCTGTATTTTAACTTACCTTCTGTTGTGCTCTAATACCAGGCTGGGATGTTAGCACCAGGTACCAGGAGAGACATCTATGATCAGAAGCTAACATTACAGCCAGTGGACAACTCAACCATTTCTCTACAGATGGGGACCAACAAAGTCGCTTCCCAGAAAGGAATGAGTGTGTATGGGCTCGGGCGGCAGGTGTACGATCCCAAATACTGTGCCGCTCCCACAGAACCTGTCATTCACAACGGAAGCCAGGGCACAGGAACCAATGGGTCAGAAATCAGTGATAGTGATTACCAGGCAGAATACCCGGATGACTATCAGGGCGAGTACCCAGATGACGACCCCCGAGAATACCAATATGGTGACCACCAAGGCATCGATTACTAGGTTGACAGACAGGAGGAGCTCAGTATTTAGTTCATTGTTTGTATCCAGTGAGAACCAAGCTAGCCTTGAGTAATTTTTATCTTGTCTTCCTAAAACACTATTATGCTTATTGTACCTAAAAAATTGCCTTACATACATTCCTTTTTCTCTGCTTCTTCCCTAAAATAGTTGCCTTTTAGTGCTGTAATAATTAAATCCTACAGCATAACCAGTAACTTGCAAATGAAGTAAAAGGAATACTGTGAAAGGGGAGCTCTCTTGTACAGCCAATCTTTTATGGAAGATCTATGCATTTTTTAAAATCTTACACTTAAACTGGTATTTTCAAACTAGGAAACTTCTTTTTACAGTTTAGTGTGGGGCTTTTACATGGAAGACTAAATTCATGCTGATTGGCTTTTAAATGTGGTCTTTGCCAACTAAATCTAAGCTGCAGCATTTTAGAACCTTATATATCAATGTCTACAGTATTGTTTGCTAATTTTTAAATAAAGTCATGATCCGTGTGCATTTGTGATTATATGTGTACTCATTCTCTCCCTCAAGCTGACAAGGGCTTTCCCAAGTGGCGCTTTTAAAGGCAAGTGTACAAAAATGGCTGCCAACATGTCAGTCTGGGTGGTCGGCTGCAGAATCTTCATTTGTGCCAATGTATCAATGTAGAGTTGATCTGTTTTCTTCAACTGTATTTATTGCTGCATTTCTCAGCATAAACTTATCCCATTGTATTTTTTATAAATAAATTTTTTTGAACATTCATGTGAACCACAGGCTGGTTTTTCTGTCTAGCTTCGGCAGAGTCAGATTAGGAACCAAAAGTGAGATGTTTTAACATTTTATAGAACAGGGCACTCTAACGGAGACCAAGGTTTAGCTGGGTGTGGCAATTCACATCTGTGTTCCCAGCACTTGGGAAGCTGAGGCAGGAGGATTGTTTTGAGTTTGAAGTCAGCCTGGACTCCAGAGACCTTGTCTTAAATTCACAAGAACTAGGAAATTTAAAAGGGGAATTTCCCATTGCCATAGTAAGTGATGGGAATTACCTGGTTCTTATTTCCATCTTAAATTCAATTTAGATCAAAAACATCTTCAGGAATACTGGCGGGGCCAGGAGAGTTTTATATGCATATTGTAGGGTGACATTCAAGAGCAGAAATGAGATGTACTTTTGATGATAAGATAGGGCTAATCAGACTCACCCGAGAGAGGGCTGAATGACAGCTAAGTGTCGGAAATGAAGGTAGGATCACTAGCGGACGTTAATAACTCACCCTTTTTGGCCAAGTGATTTCTTCTGATAGCACTGGCTGTTGGGCTTGGGTGATTTTTGCCAAGACAGATAAAGGGGAGAGGTTTGAACCCACAAAAATAAAGTTCAAAAAAATAAAAACGAAAGTTCCTGTTCATCATTCCAGGATTACTTCGTTGGATGTTTCTGAGAATGCACTGAGCTAAATGAATTCCACTGAAGAAAAGACATAGATTTAAAGTAGACCTTAACTGTGGGGTTCGCTCTTGTGTTACTGAGTCGGAACATCACACCATGCCCTGCCAACTAAGTCAAACTGAGCCTCTTGTTAGGAGGGAGGGTAACTAACTCCTCACTAACTGTCTTAATGAACGAGACTGCCTGTCCACATGTTCAGTGTTCCAGTTTCAGACTTCAATCAAGAAGGAAAAGTTCTTCCTACCTCATCTAAATTTTGGGCACTGTCCAAATGTATTTAAAAAAAAATTCCTCAAGGCAATTCTCATTTGGGGCTGTGGTTGAAAACCACCTTTCTAGAATTATTTCTAAGAGTGCCACCTCTTGTAACCAGCTGAGTCACATCTAGACTGCCTGGTCTCCTGTTTGTGCCCTGTTTCAGTCCAAGTTCAAACTGTCTTGATGTCATTAAGTCCAAGAGTTGTACTGTGAAAAGTTAATACACTTTCTTGGCGTGTTTCCATGGCTGGAAGCCTAAGAGAAAGTCCTGCCTTATACAAGAGCAAGAACCTACAGGTTTCTGCTAACAATTCTTTTTAAAAGATTTACCAGCCATGACTGCAGAAACTCAGGTGAATTTTTATATCATGTGTTTAAAATTTTTTTAACAATATTTATGTGCGCATGTGCCATAGCGATTGTGTGGAGGTCAGATGACAGCTTTTGGGAATTCTCTCCTTCCAGTATGTGGGTCCAGGAAATTGAAATCAGGTCCTCAAGCACGACAAGCCTCTTTAGCCACTAAAGCCATCTTGCCAGCCCTATTTTGTTTTGTTTTGGGGTTTTTTGAGACAGGGTCTCTCTGTAGCCTCAGCTGGCCTGGAACTGGTTCTGTAGAACAGTTCTTGTTCTGAGACCTGCCCCTCTCTGCCTCCTGAGTGCTGGGATTAAAGGTGTGTGCCACCACACCTGGCCACCAGCTCTGTGTTCGAGTTTTTGAGATAACTTCTCACTGTTACATTCAGGCTGTCCTCAGACTCCCTGTGTAGCCCAAGCTGGCTTTGTACTAGTGGTCCTCAGGGTCCAGCCTCCCAATTGCACAGATTAAAGATGTGCTATCATGCCCGGCTATGCTGTGCTTTTAAAATGGTTCCATAGTGTTAAACACTCTTTCCCTGTCCTAGTCCATGTGAAGAAAACTGTGGACTTTTATGATTCCAGTACGTAAATGGTCAAACTACTGTCAGGTTCTTACCTGCACATTCTCTGGGCCCCTATCTCACAATGGCCCGGAGCTCTGTCCCCTCTTGATTCTGTAATGAATCCTTGCCTTCTTGGGACCTTGCATTGTTAAATCTGTTGATCCGTTTTACAAAACTCTGAAAAACAAAAGAATGAAGGAGACCAGTGATATCTCTGCACTGTGTAACCATTTGCTAAAAGCACTTGGCCAGAGAGTTTTAGGGAATTGAATTTAAGGTTTTCCCTATAGAATGAAAATACTTTCCCTATAGAATGAAAATATGTAGAGCAGAGATTTCACAGTAGATTATGACTGGAAACATTCAAATCAAGGATGTAACCATCAGAAATACTTCCTTCAGAGTACATAACTAAAAGTTATACTTTTATATTTTCTGTGAAGAACTGAGGCTATCAGTTGTTCAACTATTAAAGTGCTTGCTGAACTTCGTGCCTGTTGTACTGGGGCTTTGGTTTAAAGCTAAAAGAGCTTTAAGTTTTATAGCAACAGAGTGAAAATATTAAAATGCCATTTGACCCCCAACAACAAAAGTTGAGACATAGTTCAGTTGTAGAAGTGCCCCCTGTCTACTTAGGATAAGCAAATGGTCAACAAATGTGTTGTAAAAAGCTGTTGTAAACAGCTGCCTGTCATTTCGAGATTACAGCAAGAAGTGAAGTGTTTGCTTACCAAAAACTCTTGGTCCATAAAGTAGGGCTTCTCTGGTGATCCATCATTTGTTTCCAGATCGACAGCAAAACACAGGAAAAGTGTATCCATCACAGTTTCAAACACAGATAAGAAACTGTGAGCCACTAAGTAGGCAAAAAAAGCCACCAGCAACAGAGGGATGGCCCACACCTGGAGTGCACGGTTGTAGTTGAATGCCATCAGTCCTCCAAAAACAGTGAAACACACCACCAAGACCTGTCCCAAACAAGAGCTTGATGAAAACCTTTAGAAACAGGTGTATTAGAATATTTCACAAGGGTTTTTTTGTATGTATGCCAATTACATCGAATACTTCTGTGTGTATCCTAAAAGAGTCTGTCAGAAAAACTGACAAATGAAATAGAAATAGGGTGAAGTTACGACAAAAGCCCAGTTAAGTCTGGGAGAGAAGACAGACTTGTCCTTTCATCTTCTTTGTGCTCATGTGGATGTAATAATGCCTCACAAAATTTAAATTCTGCTTTTGCACTTAATGCCACAGTATGGCAAAACCATTTGTATTTTTACTTAAAAGCTTGTATGTGGGTGGGAGGGTGTGTTCATATGGGTGTGTTCATGTGTGTGGGGGCCAGAGGTCAATGTCTAGTGTCTTTCATGCTCCACCGTGTTTTGAGACCATGTTTCTCACTGAAACCTGGAACTCATCCATTTGGTTAGGCTGACTGATCAGTGAGCTCCAGGGACCCCCCCCCCCGACTCTACTCACCTCCAGCCCCCTCAGTGCTAAGGTTACAGATGGGACCCCCCCCCCCTGACTCTACTCACCTCCAGCCCCTCAGTGCTAAGGTTACAGATGTGTACCATTGCACCCATCTTTTTACGTGGGTGCTAGCTCCCCAGCCCCTTAAAAGCTTTTGCAACAACTTCATTTTTAAGCACTGCAACAAACCATTGAGTAGGTTACAGCATGAATAGTTCATTTATGAACTATTACTTTCATAGGTGATTAGTTTTACCCCCTCTCACAAAATTATCCCAGGCTTTTGTGATGTGTAATCATATTTCTAGGAACATAATCACAGGCTATGAAATAACCAATTCCTTGACAGTCCCACTTGGCACTCCTGGAGTCTCCATTACCCCTGGATGCCTGTAAAGATAGACTTGGAATTCTGAATGCTACTCCATTCAAAAACTCAGATTCAGTTGGTCTTGGTGGCACGCACCTTTAATCCCAGCACTCACAAGGTAGAGGTAGGGAGATTCTATGAGACGGAGCCAGCCTGGTCTACAGAGTGACTCCATACCAGTAGGGGCTACAGGGAGACCTTGTCTCAAAGGGACCCCCAGAAACCAAACAAATCAGATTCACAGGTCATTTCATACTTACTGAAAGCCCATTAGCCACTATATGCTTCTTGAGAGAAATATAGGAAATTAATATCTAAAATGAAGTTTTAAAATACAAGTTTATTTTTAAAACCTCATCCTAAAATAATTTTGGAATTAGAAAACTCGTCACCCACAACCTTACCTAACTAACAATAGTACCCTTAACCAAGCATGTCACAACCTTCTGACAGCCACCTACAATGGTCATACACCAAATACTATATCCCCCAGAAGCACAGAATCCCAGGTGAGAAGTACAGTCCCCATGATTGGCATGGCCAGGTCACAACTGATGACCAAGAGCTTGCTCATTTGCGGGCACTTCTGAAAACGTATTCATATCAGATGGGAACGACTGAAAGAACTAGGGCCGTTTCCTCTGGAATAGAGAAGATGTGATGGAGGAGAGCAGGTTGTCTCTGGTTAAGAGTTAGAACAGCAAAGTAAGGTGTGGTGGTGCACACCTTTAGTCCCAGCAGGGGCAGGCCCATCTCTGTGAAGTTGAGGCCAGCCTGGTCTACATAGCGAGTTCCTGGCTGACTGGGGTTACAGGGAGACTGCATCAGAAAACAAAGACGGAACAGCATTTAAGTGCAAGTGGGATCGGGCAAATACAATGTGCAGATTTAGGCCCAGAGGATGAAAGCACAGGGGAAGATATTCTGTGTGGCACTGGATAGAGAACCTTTTAACTTGAGGCATGATCAAGCAAGGGTGGGGGTTGGTACATCATATTTATCAATATATTAGTTCTTCCCTACAACCTGGAAGGGGCAGACTTACCTGTTTAATTTGCAGTACTGAGGCCTGAACCTGGAGACACACCTATGCTACAATTTCGTTCTACCACTGAGCCACATCATACCCAGCCCATTTTTACTTTTTATTTTATTTTGGAGACAAGATCTCATGAAGTTGCTCAAGCTGGCCTTGAACTCACTCTGTGGCCCAGGAAGGCCTTGGCCTCCCAAAGTAGCTGGAGAATTATAGACCTGTACCACCAGGCCAGTGGGTTTTCTTTTTATAGATAGAAAACTGAAGCTCAAGTTTCTGAGTTGAGGGCTCTGCCTTCCCTACCATGAGATGCTGGAGCATTGAGATGCCTTCTTATGACAGAAGACTGTCTGTGGTTCATTTAGAAACATATTCAGGGGACAACAGAAGTTAGCTGGCTCCATTCAAGTCACTAAGAATCCATCTTACAGACCAAGGCCCTTAAATAACGCACAGATCTCATCAGGAACAATGCTACTTCCATGTTTTATTACCAACAACCTACAGAACTTATTTTTGGGTTAGTATTATTTTGTTGTGTTTTTTTTTTTTTTTTTCCAAAATATACAGGAACCAAAATGGTAGAATTGGTCTAGGGCAAGAAAAACAGACAAAGATTCAAATTATGACTCCACTTACTGTGGGATTCTGGAAATAAGAAGCCTTGATTTCATCTCCAGAACAGTAATGCCCCATGGGACAGGATTAAATGCGATACTGAAGCATAGCAGTCTTTAAAGGGCAACAAATAAGAATTCTCCTTCAAGTCAACTGCTACATTGTCTCATTTTTTGAATTCCAAGTTCTGTTCCTTTAGGCAAGACATCTTACCTTTCCTAGGAGAATTATGAAGTTTCCAAAGCAGTTAAGAGATGTGAAATGACTTGAATCCTTGGACATGATTTTGAGTGCGTCTTTTGCTGATGTGCAGAAGTCTGTCCCATTTATGGCAGCTGCAGCATATGCATTCTAAAACAAGACAGTAGTTAAAAGACGAATTTACAGTTACCATTTTAAGACAGTAGGATGACAACACAAAATACGTGTAAAATACAGAAAGACACCTAGTGCGTCCACCCAAAGCAGGTCAACTCAAAGTCCCTTTCACTTTCTGATTATAGTCAAATAGATCCTCATATAGTTGCAGGAAATAGAAAAGATGGATAAGGACTTTGGATCACTGTGGTAGATTAAATGTCCCACCACAAATATGAGAACCAGTAAAGCATAGTTTATTTTTTTAATGTACAGCAGAGTTTGAGGGCAGGAACAGAAATTTAAGTGCCAGAAAGAAAGAGACCCTAGTGATGTGTGAGCCGAACCAAAGAATGTAAGAGGTATAGAATTAGTAACGGTTTTGAGGACTCGGAGCCCCTGAGGCCTGAGAGACAGTCTTGGCTCTTGCTAGAAAACTAAGTTTCCTGTACAAACTCATAATTCAAAGTCAGCCAGCCATCACAGAAAAGTGATTAAATAATAATAGCACACTATGTGCCTGAACTATTGAAAGGTCTGGGATCTGGGCAAAGCAAAGAAAAATCATGGCCCCACCCCCACCCCCGAGGGATGGTGGAGTCCCAAGAATGACTACACTTACAGAAGATGAAGTGCTCCCAGGAACAATTTACAGACCCAAGAAAGTTAATCTCGAAACCAACGAGTGAACCTGTACCCTGAGAACACAGAAAGAATTCAGGGAGAGACATATGTTGAAGATGCTGAGAGAAAATGGAACAGGAATCAGAGGGGATAGCAGAATGCCATGGAAAAGGAAGGGGAGCTGGGTGTAATGGCACATCCTTTAGTCCCAGCACTCCAGAGGCAGAGGCAGGCAGATCTATGTGAGTTCAAGGCCAGCCTAGTCAACATAGAGAGTTCCAGGCCAGCCAGGGCTACAGGGAAATCCTGTCTCAAAAAGATGAAGAAAGAAAAAAAAGGAAAAGGCAGAGTAGAAAACAAAGTGAATAGAACTTCTAGAAATGAAAGAGTCATGTCTTAAATGGTGCAGTTTTAAGATTATATGTCTGACTTTTGCCTTTATATAAGCATTTTATATTGTTACATGGTTTCTATAACATTAATTTGTAATAAATGTAAAATTCTGATTTTGTGTATGTGTGGAAGCAGGTAAGTAGGTCCTATTACACTTGAGCTTAGTCAAAAGCCTCAGAAGCTAGACTGAGCTATTGATTCTTTAAAATATTTACCTACTATAAATCTTTAGCGAACATCTTTATTTCCTGAGTTTCGGATAGTTTCTTAAGGCTATAAATTTCCTGAAATAAGATTATTAAGTCAAAGTGTATGTTTATATGTACATGAGAATATTTGTGGATTATTTTTCCAAAATACTTGGTTGTTTTGACTGTGATAACTTCATATTCCTCATATTACTCTTGAAATCTGATAATACTCCTTGTATTACAGTTTACAATAATATATATATTTATATATATCTTCCTTAGGGAAATACTCCAGAAAAATCACCTGCTTAAGTGGTCATCCACTTTGGCTTAAAGAGTGGAAATACTTTATCCCATGATATGTAGATTGACCCTTTCAAAGGCCTCAACAATAGCATAAAGAAACCAGTTTGGAGTCTACTGCAGTGATCCAACCCCTAGAGCAACAGGTCCGAATCCCAGTAAGAGGAGGAAGAGATGGGGGAGGGCAAGCAGGTAACGAATGAAGTAGAGAATTAACTGACAGAACCTCCGGGTCATGCTTCCTCAGAGCTCCCTCAGTTGTGGGATCAGATGAAGTCCCTGCCTTAATGCATGAAGAACTTGCATAGAATGCATGTGACATTTGCTTTTAATGGCTTAAAGTGGCTGTAAATGGGAGGCTTCTGCAGTCTGGGCACCTGAGTCTTGCACAGGGATGTGGAAACTCATAGACTCTATTATTAAACCAAGCAAGTGTCATCAACTCTGCTGAATTCTCAGCATCCTGAAGACCAATGCATCTATCCTCAAAACTGCATATGGTGTGTGTGGGGTTTGAGGCAGGTCTCACATAGCCCAGGCTGGCCTCACACTCACTATGTAGTTGGGGATAAATGACCTGGACCTGATTCTCCTGCCTCTTGCTCTCGAATGCTGATTATAGGCTTGCATCATCACACCCAGTTTATGTGGTGATGAGAACTGAACCCAGGAGTTCTTAGAGGCATGCTAGGCCAGCACTCTACCAACTGAACTATATCCCTAGTCCAGACTCACTCTTTTATAGACTAGAAACCAAGATCAAGGGCATTTTTCCAGGATTCCCTGATGAAACAATAAGACAAAGAACTCTTTTAAAAATTCCAACTTTCTGGATTCTACATTGATGAATTTTCATTAGGTCAAAATATAATTTAAAAGCATGGTGGTTGCAGTAAGCACAGGCTCTGTAGTACAACTGTCTCTGGGTTCAAATCCCAGCTCTTCCACTGAGTGGTTACTTGGCATAGACTGGGAATTTGGCTTCTCTGAGCTCCTTTTCCTTCCTAGTAAAGGGACACAGAACACTCACTCCTGGGAGGATTAAAGAACATGCTCCCGTAGAGCACTTACACAGTACCTGGCAGTGGTAAAGTATATGAAGGTTTTCTGTTACACAGCTCACCAACCATGATGTCATTCACCACCGGAGCACAGAGCAGCTCTTTAAGTCCCTAGGAGGCACGGGAAGGACCTGTGGTTTCTTCATCCTCAGACTTCACATCACAAGGATTCAGAAAGGGCAGGCTGTGCATCTCAGATCAGGCCCCAGTGCCCAGTGTGGTCACATGTCTCAGCCTTTCTTGGCTTCCTCTCATCTTTCAGACTCCATCCCTAGCTATCATGTTCCTTTTTTTCTGAAACCCACTGCTTCACAATTTAGTTCCATCACTCATAAGCGATAAAGTAGATTTTGTTCCTTTGGTTAACCATATTTTTATGCACACATTGACTCTGTGAATTTATCTTTAATGTCTTATGGCCCACAGAAAGAGGACACTGAAACCACTCTGACAGGGAAATTATATGTGCCTTTCTGCAGCGTTACGGCGCTAGCATTTTGTCCCATGATTCCATCCCGAGTGCCACCTTGAGATCTAGAACTAATGACTGGATGAATGAGCGGAGGAGGGAAGCATCACTGTAGACTAGACCTAGGTACGGACTAAGTAGTTAAGCTGTTTCAGCATTAGTGGACCCCTGGTTATGCTGAGTAGAAGTGGTTTCCTTGTCAGGCATCTGGAAGGTGGGCTGAACTATGTATGCATAGTTCAAGTATGCAGCTTGGGGTCACGTACTAAGGCACTCTTCAAAGCCTGAGAGGCTGTAGAAAGGATGGGTTGTAATGAAGATTAGGAACCGAGAACATCCTGTTGCTTATGAAAATGAGTCAGGAGACCCTGCTGGCTAATCTTTAGGTGAGGAAGCACAAGGTAATGGCATGGGATTTTAAACTGATGATCATGCACAATCCACTGGGAATGTTTCTTTTAGTCCTTCATTTTTTATCTATTGTTTTTATTTTCATTTGTGTGTGTGTGCCTGCTTCTCTGTATATACACCATGTGTGTGCAGTGCCTATGGAGGCCAGAAGAGGGCATCAAATCCCCTGGGACTGGAGTTAGAGGCAGTTGTAAGCTTCTTGACGTGGGTGTTGAGAATCAAATCCACGTCCTTTGCAGGTCCACCAAATGCTCATAACCACTGAGCCATCTCTCCAGCCCCTTTTATTCCTTTTTGAAACAGGGTCTCATGTATTCTAGGCTCTTCCCAGACTCATTATATAGCTGAAGATGACCTTGAACTCCTGATCTCCTATCTCCACCTCCCAAGTGCTGGGATTATATATATGTACCACCATATCCAGTATTATGTGGTGCTGGGGACAGAAGTCAGGGCTTCATTCATGCTAGGCAAACACTCTGCCTGATAAGCTATATCTCTAGCCCAGGTCAGAAAATTTAAGATTTGAGTTTCTATGATGTGCCTTGGAAAGGAAAAGGATGAGCAGGTGAATTGAAGGCAGGAGAAGACCAGAGAAAGAATCTACCTTCTAAGGCCTAAAGCACCCAGCATTATTTTAAGTCATTTTGGAAATAATAAAGGCTATGAGAGTAATGATCCAAGAATCATGACTGAAAACCTCAATTAAAAATACACACACATACACTGGGCCTTTAATCCCAGCCCTCAGGAGTCAGAGGTGGGCAGATCTCTGTGAGATCAAGGCCAAGCTGGTCTACATAGTGACTTCCAGGTTTTGACCCTGTCAAAAACAAACAGCAACAAAAACAAAAACCATATACTATCAGGACTCTGCAGGACTCATTTCCACCCAAGCCTTGGGGAGGGGCCCTCATGCACTTCCATGGCACCCCAGGACCCTGCTGGAGTTATGGTCAAAGTGTTGTAACCACATATCCATCATGCACACTGCCTAGGGGCAGTTGCAAGCCACAGGCTGGACCCAAAGTCAGGAAGCTGTCCTCTGGAGGCACATATTAGGACTAAGAACTGTAATTCTTCCCAGATGCTCTGGCTCCTGAATACCCCACTTAGAAGCCCTAGTGGTGTGCCCCAGATGGTTTTCACAACCCTGAAAGAAGCATTCTAATTCATATCTGTGGCCTTTTACATGTTTGTTGCCGGTATGCAATTTCTGTGTGGAAATAAATACCGATGTTAAGCATTCATCAAGTACATACTGTGTACTCTGTGCTAGGCTATCTTCCTGAAAGAATTTACTCATTTAGTCCTCATACCCCCAAGGCAGTGAGGTAGCTGAGGATACCCAAGCATAGAAAGGCTAGATGGAATGCCTGGTTTCACCCACAAGGCCATTACATCACTCCTAAGTGAACTGGACCTCTGACTCACCCAGGCCCATCTGTGGGAAAACATTTACTTTGAAGTATACTTTCTGTCTTTCCTTCCAAAAATGTTCAAAACAGCAGAATGATGCACTGGCGAGATGTTTTGTTATGACCTGGCAGACAATTTTGTTGAAGGAGGCTGGTTTCTGATTACGGTTTCCTCTCAAGACCTGCTGAGAAACCTCTTCAAGTTCTTGTCACTATTCAGGAACTACATTTTTGGACTTGTAAAAGACATCTGCTGGCTTTAAAGTTGTATATTAGAGATGATCATGGTGGGCTAGGAGAATGGTCCAGCAGGTAAGAACGCTTGCTATGCAAACTGAGAACCTGAATTCAAACCTCTCAGAACACACATAAAAGGATTAGTGTGGGGGCCGGAGACATGGTTTGGTGATTAAGAGTATTTGCTGCTCTTGCAGAGGACCTGGGTTCAGTTCCCAGCCCCAGTTCCAGTGATCCAGTGCCTTCTTTTGGCCTCCTCGGGCACTAGACATGCACATGGTACACATCTATACATTCAGGCAAACAGTTATACACATAAAATACATAAATCTTTAGCAATAACAAGAATGAAAATGCTGAAGGGTAGGTTGCACACTCCTGTAACCCCAGCACAGGACTGAGGGGTGGAAATAGAAAGATTCCTGGGGTTTGCCGGCTCCCAGGCTAGCTTCCGGGTCAGTGAGAGACCTTGTCTCAAGAGAGTAAGGCAGGGTGTGATAGAGCGGGACACCTGATGTCCTTCTCTGGCCTCCATGCACATGCATGTGTGAGTGTACCCACACATACCCATGCACATATAACATGCATGTACATGATACACATGTGCGCACACATACAAAGATATTCACATTTGCAAAATGCTTCACAGAGGCCCACGATCACTTAGTCATACCTCGGTGAAATAACAATTGTATTATTATTCCCTTTTTATAGAAAATCCTAATTCTTGTACTTTTAGGCAACAGGAAACTTAGATTATCTCCTCATTTCGAAAATTCTCCAAGAGCGTTACCACAGCTTTTACATAGAAAGAACATTTTCTCTCCTTAAGTCAAAACCAAAGTCCGCACAGCCTGGCCCTCAGTCCTGTGGCCTCTGGGAGCACCCATCTATCCTCCGCCTGAACTTGAAATGGCTGCTTCTTATGACAGAGCTGTGAACTTGAGCTGCTGTTGATTCTTCAAAAAAGTAAAGCAGAGAAAGGCTTTGCCTAAAGCCATGCCATGAATAGCCAGCTTTATTTCTGGAATGACTTCCTAACAGAATTCTATTTTTATTCACTCAAAATAAAGCAAGAACTCTTAAAACAAACTCGAGTAACTGGATGAGGAGCAAATAACAGAGCAGTGTTCACACTTTTCTAAGAATAGACAGAAACATGAGGATAGCGGAGTCCAGATACATCCCTGCAGCCTTCTGAGGCCCAGGAAAACATGTAGGAACCATCCCAAGCCAGTTTCATCTCATGCTGATTTTATCACAAACACATGGGCAAGGCTCTACACAAACAGCAGGCTTTCCAGGGCCAACATTCACCACTGAGATCCCTTCAGGAATTCACTGGTTACCAGGCCACAAACCACCACCCACGAGACCATAAGTGGTGAAGCCTGCCAGGCCCTTCAGGGGCCCTGTCAGAAGGGAGGCGGGTGGCAGGAGGAGGCTGAGAGGTACCCCTGACCAGAAGCCCAGCAGGACAGTTCAGTCTTGTTGGCGTTTCTGAAATTGATTTTGCTTTCTGACTTGAGTTTTAAAATGGTCGTATTATTTTCATACTTATCATTAAAAGATCGAGTAACACAGAGACCAAGGGAATCATGGATCTTCTGTCCCAAAAGCTCCTGCTCACCATCTTGGGGACCTCCCAACATCTCTCCACAAATACGCAGAGATGGAAGGCTGACAGACCAGCCAGAGTAAACGAAATGGAGCCCTGCTCTCCAAGACCATTTAAACAAAAGTACAAACGTTAGACTGATGTCAGAAATTACTTACACTGAAGGGACATCTGAATTTCAAACAAATGCTTTAATACACAAGACTTGGGTTTCTAAAAAATCCTTAATTCATTTAATTTTTAAATTTTATATGTGAGAGAGAGAGAGAACAGAGAACAAGTCCTATGTTCTAGTTTGCTTCAATTGCTGTAGCAAAACACTCTGACCAGTATTAACTCAGGGAAGAAAAGGTCTATTTTGCTTACATCTCCCATGTCACAGAGTTCATCAGGGAGTCCAAGGAAGGAACTCAGGGCAGGAACCTGGAGGCAGGAGCTGAAGCACAGGATGTGGAGAAATGCTGCTTACAATCTTGCTCCCCTGGCCCATGCTCAGCCTGCTTTCTTGTACAATCAGAACCACCTGCCCAGGGATGGCACCTCCCACAGTGGGCTGAGCCTCCCACATCACTCGACAACCAAGAACATGCCTCACAGACACGGCCACAGGCCAGTCCAATGAAGGCAGTTCCCCAATTGAGGCTCGCTCAGCCCAGGTGTTTCAAGTTGACACTAAAGCTATCCAGCAGATCATATAGCACACTTGTGGAGGTCAGAGAACAACTAGTGGGGAGCTGTTTTTTTCTTTCTACCATGAGATCCAAGCCCTGAACTCAGGTCTCCAGACTCACATGTAGTTTTGCCCACTGAGTCATCTGGCCAGTGCCTCCCCAAACCCTATTTCTTTGTTTATATTATTATTATTATTATTATTTTGGTTTTGAGACAGGATCTCCCTGTAGCCTCAGATGGCCTGGAACTTGCTATATAAACCAGGCTGGGCTTTGACACCTCTGCTTTATAAAACACTCTTTCTGAGCCCTATCCTGTCTACAGAGCTGTTTGTTGAATAGATACAAGAAGATGCTTCTGGCAAACCAAGAATGGCTTCCAAATAATATTCCTTGATATCAAACCTGCATTCAATTGATTGGTATGTTTATTTCTTTAGTGGAAGGAATGTTAGGCTTAAAAGGCACCTCTAGAACCAGGTGATGGCTCAGCAGGTAAAAGCACTTCCTGTAAGTCTGAGTCAGGGACCCACATGATAGAACCAACTCCCACAGAAGGTGCTCTCTCTTCTACCCTTGTGCTGCGGCATGTAAGTAAATGAATAAATCAATGTAGTGATTTTTAAAAGGCACCCCAGACATTTTCCAGGAAAAATTCACCAAAATCTGAGAAAACAGGCTTCTCAGCAAGCTGTGACCTGGCAGTAGTGGCAACCGTGGAGCATGGATGAGGCGCTGACAGCCAGTACTCTGCCATAGCATGGATGAGGCGCTGACAGCCAGTACTCTGCCATAGCATGGATGAGGCGCTGACAGCCAGTACTCTGCCATAGATAAGCCCCGCCCTCCCTTAGATTCAGGAAAAGCCCAGTCTGATAAGACTGTGTTGCTGAACTTGACCCTTTGCTGATCCAGGAAAGCTCTGTGTCCTGCAGTGAAACACAGACAGTGACTAGGTGGGTCCATGACACAGGACTGTGTGGACGTGTAGCCTTCACCTTTATGGAATGATGGCATCCATCAGTCTCATTTGAGCTGTTCAGGAGAGGACATGACAAGCCAGAACGGAGGCCTGGGCTTTTGTAAGGACAAATTAAACTGTGGGAGTGTGAATTGGGAATGGTAGGGGAAAGGAAGGCATTAAATAGATGGGCTTGTCCTTGGTTAATGGGGCCATTGATCTCCTCTTCATCCTCATCCCTGAAAGGGAACAGCAGGCAGTGCATGGGCCAGTGATACCATGGCTGGTGGTGAAAAACAGGTAGCCACATGGCACTGCTGCCATTGTGGAGAAGCTCTTTTGCCTCTGGGCCTCGGTTTCCTCATTTGTACAGAGGGGCTGACAGCTACCTCATACTCAAGAGACTTTGAAAAGATAAACCTAGTTGATGTGTACAGGATGTTTACTCTGGGACCAGTCATACTATAAAATCTCCACGAATGGCCAAGGTATTCACAGGCATCAGAAGGTTGGCTTCAACTTAAGACAATGGTGAGCAGCTCCCGTTGGAAGCTCAGAACTGAGGAAAAGGTGAACATCATGGAGGGAGCATTTGGTAGAACAAAGTGACTCACCTCATGGTTGGCAGGAGGTAGAAAAGGGGAGGGAGTCAGAGGACAAGGTATGCCCTTCAAAGGCATTCCCCCAGGGACCTACTTCCTCCAACAGGGCCCCGCCTCCTAGTAGATCAGGAACCCCATCCATTGATGAAGTTATGTCCTCACTGCCATCATGTCAGCTGTCCACCTCTCTAGGAACACACATGGTGGGCCTGGGGTTGGCAAGGCAACTGTTGGCATGCTAGATCATAGGACAAGGGCCAAGAGATAGAAACCCTGGCAAAAATTCAGAAGGCTACTGACTGCTGGATTGCAGGGAGAAACCATCATAAGAAAAGTGGAGTTGCTTGAGATACATAATAACGTATTCCTCCTTTTCCCATTCTTTTTATTCTGATAAAACATATGACATTAAATTTATCATCTTGACCAGCTGGGGATGTTGGGTCAATAAGATATTCAACTTGTTCTGCAAGAACTCTCTAGAACCATTTTCATCTTAGAGCACAGACATCCTTTCTCTACCCATGACACATGAATTCCCCCTAAGGGTGACCACCTTTCCACTGTCTGTTTCTGTTTTAACTTCTTTAGATACTTCATATAATGGTGTCACGATTTGGATATCAGATGTCCCTTTAAAAAGACTCATGTGTCGAAAGCTTGGTCTGCAACTGGTGATGCTCGGCAGTGAGGGCATAACTTCATCAATGGATGGGTTTCCTGGTCTACTAGGAGGCGGGGCCCTGTTGGAGGAAGTAGGTCCCTAGGGGAATGCCTTTGAAGGGCATACCTTGTCCTCTGATACTCCCTTCCCTTTTCTACCTCCTGCCAACCATGAGGTGAGTCACTTTGTTCTACCAAATGCTCGCTCCATGATGTTCTGCCTCTTTATGCATGAATTCAGAAGGAAGAGTCAGGTTATCATGGACCTCTGAAACCCCAAGCCAAAATGAAACCTTCCTTATTAATGATAATAGTTGTATTATCATTATCATTATTGCTCTCTACTCTGTTCCAAAGGTCTACATATCTATCTAACATATACTTTTGTTTATGTCAGTACTGTATTTTCTTAATTATAACAGCTTTGTAGTATGACAGATATTTTCTTTGTGAGCATCACAAGCCTGGTTACTGACCTTCCCATTTCAACTTCCTCTCTCCACTGGCCCATCTGCTCAGAAAGTTCTGACATTCAGTCCCAGATGTAGCTAGAGCAGCTCCGACACCAACGGGCAGTGCTTCTGAGCCAGTCCTTCCTCTCTTTTAAAGACCTCCCAACTACTCTATAGCTATGTGATGGCAGCATGAACCTGGGGCTACTGTTGGGGCCACCCGTACCTCATGCACAGTCAACCTTTTGGCCATAGACATGCACAGAAGGTCTGCTTTGGTTAAGCTCCCAACTGGGAACTGGGACAGAGCACCAAATGAGGTCAGCAGCCTCTTGCTCCTTGGACCTTTCTAAGTTTCTTTGTTGCTACTTTTGTGGAAGGCAACTTGAAAAACATGCTCCGAGAGCCCTTCTCCACCCACACTGGGACGCATCACTGGGTGTAACCTGATGAAGTCATTCAACCCAGCTGTCTCATTCCTTAGATGAGCGCAATCTTGCAATACTCTTTTTAGCCCACCCCTACGCCAAATGAGGCATTCTGTAAAAAGCAAGCGAAGGGGGAAGATGAAACCACAAGGCTGTCAGAGCCTGGATCCAACTGCTGAAACTTTTAAGAACTTCCTAGTCCCACTTAATGAAGAAATCTAAGGGAGAACTAAATTTATGGAACAATTCGTCTCAGGGAACTTGCTTCCCCCGTCTGCAGAGATGAGATGAAGGGTTTTCCAGGGCCTCAACACGTGCAGGCATCTCACCTGCTCTCTTTCCTGTGCATTTCCTCCTTCTCTTCTGCCTGCAGAACTCAGGCTGTGTCCCCTCTGAGGTGCCAGGTGTGGACTGAGGGTAAAACGACACCCCGCCTACCACTTTTACTGGCTTTCCCCCTCTCCCAGCTTTAAACCTTTGAAGGCCTTCCCTCTACTGGGAACGGTGAAGGAAAGAGCTTCCCAGGATGACCTGAATGTCTTGGAGCAAGGTGAATGGTCAGGTCTTTATCCACCTGCAGATTAGAAATGGAGGCTATACTGGTCTGTGGGATGAGGGAACAGAAATCAGTGGGTTCTGACCAGGAGTCTGGTTTGTCTCAGTGGAGTATACAAAGTGAGTGGCAAGAGTCTTCCATAACATCTAGGGCCCTGGTTTTGCACAGGAGTGAGGGATTCCAGAGATGTGGGACTTTTAGGTGACCAGGTTAGCTGGTCACCTCCCACTGGCACATCCTGGCAGACTAGACCATAGGTGGGCTTATAAAAGAGTTCTACATCCTAGACATGATCTAGAAAGCCATGAAGACAAAAAGCTGATTTGGTCAAGGGAAATCCTCGTCAACTAATACCCGGAAGCTTCTGAAACCTTGCCTAGAGGCCCAAGAATAGAAGATTCACTTTTCTGTTCATCCAATGGAATGGGAGCTCAAAGACAGCAATTAGGCTCAGACACAATACAGTGTTCCTTGCACATCTGAGTCTGGGCCTCTGACTCACAATCCCGTGAAAAATCTTTTAAGATGACACTCAGGTTGTGAGAGCTTAGAGTGTCATCGGATTCTAGCATGGATTAAATCAAATCAGAATGTCTTCTCTTCCTTAATCGTTGTGACCCACATCTACCCTCCTTTTTTTCTTATTATGAACACATTCTCTAGCCTCTGACTAACAACTATTTCCTTCTCAATGTCTAGAAGAGAGGTAACTAAAGAGTAAGAGCTGAGAAATGGGCCCACAGCCAGGGACTTGCGCAGAAGGTATGGAAAGGAGGGAGTGGTGTGGGCTTCAGAAGCAGTCATGGGGAGCCTCTGACAACATCACTGTTCCAGAGGAAGACCCAAAGAGAAACACATGCAGAAGCCTGCTTTCTATCACAAGGAAGGGTAGATTTGTGGTAAGAGCTACCTAATTGTTTAATTTCATTTCCCACACTAAATGAATTTGAGAAATGTCGACAGTCATCTATGATCTTTGCATTTCTTAAGCACTTGGGGTAGTGTTGATAGACATCTTGGGCTGAAAAACATTCCTCTTCCATTCTGAGGACCTTCCCTCCTCCCTGGCTGTAAACAGAGTGTAGACCACAGAGGATGGACTGGTCCACCCTCCGATGCAGACCAGCAGGGCAGCTACCACAGACACAGAGCTGGGAAGAATGTAGGGGAGCTGTCTACGGCTGCCAGATGCCTCCATCCAAACACTGTTCATTACCGCACACTGTTTTCATGTGCCATCTGCTTATTTATAAGGAAACTAGGTTTTGCTGATCCCAAAGGGTGTTTTCACAGATAAAATGAAAGCCCGAGTGGTACCCTCTGTACATTTCCAGTGTGCCTGTGACCTGCAGTGATGGGAAGGTACGATGTAAAAGGGTGGTTTCGTTTCTACACGCAGCTCAGACATGTGAAGTTAAGCGACGGTGGTCTGCTGGACCGGGTGACTGTGCAGATGTGTATTGCTGGAAACAGTCCCAGGTACCCTTGCTAGGCCATGCTCATCATGCTCCTGATGATGAAAAAAATGAAGGCTGGATGCAGAAGACTGACGGTCAGAGGTACCTGCTATGTGAGAACTGATGGACCTGTTTTCTCAGTCTTAAGGCACAGTCATGCTCTGGGTCCTAGTCACAAGTGTGAATGCGAGTTCTAGATTTTCCTCAAGACCCTTGGGTCAGCTCTGGTTTTGACTGTGAGAACCAAATTGGTGCTCTTAGCAGCCTTGTTCCCTGTAACAAGTGCTGAGTACAGTGGTTCAGGCTGGGGTTGGGAACAGAAAGGCCCTGGAGAAGTTCTCCAGAGATGCTGCTGTCCCATGGCTGAGCAGATTTGATGAATAACCTCAGTGCCTCAGGAGTCTTTCAGGTGCCTTAGGGTACAACCAGGAGCTCACAAACTCAGCAGTGGGCTGGTGATGGCAACGACAGTAAGTTCCATTTCATCTCTACCTGTCAGGCACAAAACCAAGAGCTTTGCAAAAGTGCTCTAATTATGCATCATAATCTTGGGAAACAAGTCCTTTTCTATTCAACTTGTCCAGTACATAGACTCCTAGTATTTGGTGAATTGGCAAACTAAAGTAACCAAATCCTCCCACTTCACAGGATATTAAAATCTATGGAGCCTGTCAAGAGAGCCAGATGCCATGCTTAAATGTACATATGTGATAGCATATTTAGCCATCCCACCTGTTCGTGAAGTGGGCACTGAAACTTTTACTTTATATATGAGGAAACAGGCGAACAGCTGAATCATTCCAAGTCCAAGGTAAGGTATTATGATTCCTGTGCAGACCTGCCCACCTCAAATTGCTTTTTTCGTATTTTATCCTATTGCTAGGAAAATGGATATATGGACCCAGGACCAAGAGGGGAGAGGACTGGGGAAGCGGGAACTTTTGCAGATGTAGGCAACTGTCTTTGGAAGAGGCAGAAAAGAGGAATAGGAGAAGCTTGGTGCAGAAAGCTGGGAGTTTGGTCCCATTCATTTAAGGGAAAGCCTGACCCACCCAGGACCCAAATACCACTCACCCTTCTGTCTTAGGAACATAGGTTGCCCATTGGCGATCGGAATATAGTTCTGCTCAAGTCATACTGTATAACGGGATACACTAGCCTATCCTCAACATCTTAGCAAAGCTTGGCAGGCAGAAAAGAGAAGATCCAGGACTGAGGTGGGATGAAAGTGCTCTGCTCACCATGAAGCCTCTGATGAGGCAGTCAAGCCCTTGGATCCTGCTATAATGAAGGAGGGTGCCCCCGGGTCTCTAAAAGCCTGGCGCTCTGAGTGCCTAGCCTACAGAAGGCATGCCCGCAAGGACTGGGGAAGACCTAGGGTTGATCCTAAAGCGGGACTCACCCAGATTTTCCCAGTGTTTAATGGCCAAGAACCTCCTTTAAGAGAGCTTATCTCATTATTGCCAGGTGAGGACCTAAGGAACCGGTGAGTGTGGACAGAGAGCAGAATGCAGGCTTGCTCAGCTTTTCCTCACTGTCTTTTGGGGTCTTCCTATCACAGAGACTGCACCCTCTGGGGCAACTGCAGCTTCAAGTGTATAAGTGAGGCCTGGCATATGGTGATTTGGGTCTTCTGATTTAGGGCAAGCCATTAGCAAGCTGTTTCTGGGTTACATTGTCCAGCTAACTGATTTGATATTTAGGGTGATAGTTTCAAGTTTCCTCTGCTTGGCTCTTATGTCTCTCAACTGTTTTGAACGTGGACAAGGAGGAAGAAAGTCCTACTGTATCTTCTGAACCTCAACAGGCAACTCTTACTTTCCTTCTGTCTTTGGGCAGATTATTACTTAACCTCTTGCAGTCTAAGTGTTGTCATCTGTTCAGTAATAATTATAGTTAATATAGGGAAGGTAAGTACCACCCAACAAATGGTAGACATTCTTGCTTTCCAGAGCAGCACTTGGGTGAAGTCTAAGAAATTATGCGGAACACAGTCACCTCCCAGCAGAGGCACCCACTCACCCCAGAACCCCTGAACCACTTTCCTCCCTTCCCAAGAGTGATGCAATCCTTCATTTAATAAACCTCATCTGCTTCTACCACAAAGTAGGATTTCAAGTCAGGAAGGACCTTGGAGTCTTGTCTAAGATGGCAGCTGCTCCCTTGAGGAAGGCGGCTTGAGGTCTTCACCCTCTCAAGCCCTGGCACTTGCAGCATACCCACGAAAGGTGGGAGCCAGACCTGGGACAGTCACACAAAGCCATGATCATCTGCCAGCACAGGGATTCTGGAATCTGGAAGCACAGGAATTCAGCTCATTTTCTTCCAGACAGTCTGGGGCCTCCGACAGAGAAGTTCCTTAATTCCTTTCTATCTAAAGCAAGGGCAATGGCATCTGCTAGAGACAGCTGCATGTAGGGATTATCACTGTCTATAAACAAGTCTTTGTGCAAACTATCATATTGACACACCGACACACCTGTGAGCTTTCCTCCAAAATGTTCACACAAGAGGCAGCTCTCTCTAGAGCTCTCACAACAGCTGGCTACCCTGGAATAGCTCTGAGCCAGCCAGGGAGGCAGGAGGCAGATTCACCCTTGTCATAGAAAAAAAAAAAGCTGCCTGGATGCTCTATGACCAGGATTGCTTATTATATTATGGCAGCATGGTGACTGACAGAACGAGAGAACTTTCTTTTAGGACCCCATTCATTGTTCTCAGACTCTAGTAAGAGAAGCTGGTCACTGTTTATTGTTTCTTTCCCCTGTGAAGCCCTGGGGAGAGGAAGGGTGTGTCTCTGGAGATCTGCCTCCTGGCTTGGGATGAACCAAAACCTGATGTGGAAAAGTCATCGAGGATTGCTGCTACTGATGGATGGAGAGAAAGACAGGCTAACTACAAGGACCCGGGGAGAGAAGGCTTTGAGATTTTATAAAGTCAAGTTGATCACAAAAGCTTAGAAGACAGACCGACATTATGTTCCCGTAAGAGAAAAAAAAGCAAGTTCTGGCAGGCCAGGGAAGTGGAGCAGGGATGGGAAGGGAAGGGGAAATGTGCCTGTTTCCCAGGAAGCAGTATATTCTCTGCACTCTGCTGAATGAGACTATCTGAGCCTTTCTGACAAGTGTGTTTGTTGATCAGGAAGACACGGAGCTGCCTTTGTTTCCACGAAAATGCCAGCAGGCAATAATCTCTGCTGTGGCTTAGTAGCCTTCGTCCAGACAGAGGCCAAAGTTAAGGATGCTGCGTGCATGACGGTCTGCATCAATGTGTATTTGGTATACTCTGTCCCCTCCTCAGGGAGATGTGGTATAGATTCCTCATGACCCTGCCTTCCTGTGTGATCACCTACAGAGAAATGACAGTGGAAAGGCTCTGGGCCCAAGAGTACCGACCCACTGCCGAGGTTATTCAAGCTGATTGGCACTGGTCCTGAGCCTTATCACCAGTTATGTATGCTATTTGCCACAACCCAGCAGCCTTCCTGGCAGAACCACTCTAAGGGGACCCAGATATGTGACTCTGCTTTGTCCCCTCATGTTCTTGGGCCACCCCACAAGATTCTGGAGTGGTCAGGGCATTCATCTTCGTGATTCCAAAGAAAGACCTTGCCATGGGTTAAGAAGTGTTTGGAAACAATGACCATGTCTATCTTGAACACTGGGGAGCAGCTCCTAACCGTCCTTCACAGTTTCACATGATGGGGCAGAGTGATACTTATACACTCAGCTCCGGGATGGATTCCCTGACAAGCATCTGCAGGCTCTATTAGGATTTAAGAGTTATTTAACCCAACTCTCTCAACCTGTAGAAGCAACTAAGGTCGAGTGACTCACCCAAGTTACACAAAGAAGGAAGAGACAGAGGCAAACAGCTTCTCTATCTGATCAAGGAGCTGTCTGCCTGGGAGCTTCTCCCAGGAGCCTGGCAGGTCTCAGACCTTTTTGGCATCAACCCAGTTATCTCACTTCCTATGCTCATTCCCACATCTGGAAGAAGAAATAGACTATTGAAAAGGAAGCCAATGTTTAAAATGTAAGAAAAAGTAAAATTAAAAATAAACAAGAAATAAGTACTCAACAGAAGTATGTTAACTACAAGAATGACGGTAACTGAACAACACAGTCATTTGGTTATAGCAAGGTTTCTTTCCACAATTTGCAGCATCCCAACTCTCTGCCAATATACAGTCCCAAACTTAGATAGTTGCCGTATACCACTTAGACAGTCAGATGTCTGACACAATAGAGAATATGATGTCTAAGGAAATGTGTTCATAAAGAACACATTTTAGGATCTGGAAAGATGCTTCAGTGGTTAACACTGGCTGCTCTTGCAGAGGACTCCAGAACCAGGGGACCTGATTCCTTCTTCTGGCCTCTGCAGGCAATGCATGGCATGGGCTCATCTATGTAAATGCAGGCAATATACTCATACACATTAAAAAAACAAATAAAATATTTTTTAAATAAGATATTTTAGCATACTTTTAGTAACACAGCATCTACTTTTCTGATTTGTCCAAAGCCTTTCATTGTGCAAAAGAATGAAAATACATGGAATTCTGCAATTTCCCTAGAAAAATTGAAAAGATTTTCTGGAATGCTCACATGAGTAAAAGAACCCCCCCAAAACAAAACCCATTAGTAACAATGTTGTGGTCCACTAGCGAGTTTCATACTTGAAGGGATAGGGATTGAAAAACACTCTCAGAGCTGGGACAGATGCTATGGGTGCCTGTGGGGGCATTTTCTGGAGAGTGTGTCTACAATAAGAAACACAAAAGGAGTGCTTTCTGGCTTTGTAAAGAGCCGTCTGTCTTCTCAGTCAGGTCCCTTGAAGGTGTTGGCAGGGAAGGAGTCCTCCTTGCCAGAGTCTGAGATAAACCAGCCTCCTGGGCTAGAAGCCCCGTCACTGACTTGTTTGAGTGAGGAGAAGAGGGGTGATCAGACCACCCGGCCACGGCTTCTCTGGTCTGTGATTGCATGAGTCATAGTACGGTTTCTAATAGTCCTATATCTTTCTTGTCCTTCACAAGTCTGCTATTATCAAGGATTCTGCTAGTGAGTGAGCTAGCCTGTGTAGATTGGAAAGGAGCTGAAGAGAACAACCCTGGGTGTGGTCCTGAGTCCTCTGGTTGGTAGAAACACCTGATGGTTAAAGGCCTGGTCCTGGAGGCTAAACCAAGTTAGCCTCTAACTATGTGCTTTCTCCCAGCCTCAGTTTCCTTATCTGTCAGTTGGAGATGCTGTCTATGCAGTGCAGGAACAACTGGCACTTGAGTGCCCACAGCCCACAGTCACCATTGTTGCTATTTTATTAGCTGCTGAGGTCTGACCTCATGTACAAACTTCCCCTGAATTTTTAGTCCAATGACCTCTTTCGGTTAGTAAGGTTTTCCTTTTCTGACTACCCACAGTCCCATTCCAGCACACACACACACACACTTCTTACAACTATAAGCATGTCTCCATACATATGTCTCTGAACCTCCCACCCACTAGCTTGTTGAATCCTTAGAAGGCCCCCGATGCTTTTTTTCTGACTCTGAATTCCCATAATTCTCTCTCCCATTACGCCCAGGCTCAAATGGTTGCATAGAGCATAAATGAGCAAATGGTTTTTACATGAATGAGTGTGTGAGACAGCACAATTACTTTAAAGCTAGACACACATTGCTATTTACGAAGCAAAGAGAGGTAAATGGGAAATGATGAGCTTTGGAGTTTTACCCCCCTCTGCAAGTAAAGCTCTGTGCAGCCTCAGGCTGGGTGTCATTTTAAAGGCGGAAACTGCCACCTGCCTTCCTCCCAGGTCTTAGTAAAGATGAATGAGGCACTTAGAAAGTACTGATGAACCACAGCCGCCTCCATACCCCGGGGAGAAAAAACATCTGGGTGCTGAAGGGGACAAATGCATCTTGTTCTCGAGAGGCTTCCCCGGCTCCCCTTCCATCAAACAGAGTAAATAAAGTAGGTCTCGGTCCTTTTATATCTGATTTCCAGACACAGAAATGCCCAAACCTCCCCCTCGTAACTCAGTCTGATGCCAGTTCATTTCTGGGTCTAATCTAAATTCGCTTTCTCCCTTTGAGCTCATTTTCCTTAGTCTATCACCATAGGAGACTGACAGTTGCGCTGGCTATCATTTTATCACTGTCATCTTTCCTCCTCCTCCTCTTATTCTTTTGAGAGTGTCTTATATAGCCTAGACTGTCCTCAAACACTCTATACTGTCGAGTCTGTCCTTGAACCCCTGATATTCCTTCATCCATCTCCCCTGTGCTGGGATTAGAGGCATGCACATTGTACCTGGCATATGCGATGCCGGGGATAGAACTTTGGGCTTCAGTGCATACTAGGCAAGTCCTCTACCAGCTCAGCTACACCTCCAGCTCATTATTATTTTTGAAAGTCCATAATTTTTCTGTCATATTTAAGAAAAGAGCTCTTTTGCCAAAACTTAAGGTAGCTACTAAGATTTTGTCTTCTGTTCTCTTTTAGTTTTTGTTTTAGCTTTACATTTAAGCCTGTGCTCCATTTTGAGTTAATTTTAATTTATGGTGGGATTTTTTTTTTCATATCATTTCCCCTTTTTTTCTGTAGGAAATCAGCACCATTTATAGGAAACACTAGCCTCTGCCCCATTTGCTGAGGTAGGATCTTTGTTGATCATTCTGTGTGTGAGTGGTTCTGTCTCCCTCTCTGTCTCGATTTCTCTCTTTCTCTCTCTCTCTTTCTCTTGATTTCCCTTTCTCTCTCTCTCTCTCTCTCTCTCTCTCTCTCTCTCTCTCTCTCTCGTCTTGATGGGAGCATCTGGGGGATTAATCTTCAGTGGCTATAATCTTCTGTACTAATCATTTATTTCATATCACTTTCAGGTAGTCAGTTCCCCACCACAGGTGACCCCTCCCCTCCTCTCCCCTGTCCTCTTCTCCTCCCTCCCCTCCACTCCTCCCCCTTCACAATCTTCCTTTCTTTTCTGTCCCGCCTCCTCTTCTTTGCCAACCTCCGCCTCCTAGCTGTTCTCATGACAGTGGGCACTGCCCAGTCATGTAGGAATCGCCCTATGTAATGAGTCCAGTTAGAGGCCACCTCTTAAGGCACAGACCCCAAGAATCTCAAAGACTCATCCTTGCTTGTATCACCGTCTCTAGGAGCGGGATCATGAGGAGCTTACTGTTTCTGTGGTTCAAGGTCAATGATTCCCATTGCATGTCTATCATAAGGGCTTACCACCTTTATAATAGTGATTACCATGTGATTAATATGGACACTGCATGCAACCTTGGAAACACTTTCAACTCCCAAGAGAAAAGTTGAGTTAATATTAGGAGGTGAAATTTCAGAAAGCAGAAAACACGTCCCTTAGGATAACAGAGCTTTCAAATGAGCTGAGTAGCAGTCTTGCTTTCAAATGCAAAGGTACACACAAGTGAAGGGCAGGCAGGCTGGGTGGGGCAAATGCAGCCAGGGACTGTCTTGGCACTCACCTGCCCGATTGTTTCTCTGCTTGGTGGTGCTTGAGGCTTCCATGGGGCAATGTGACACCAAGACAGAGACAAGGACACAGAAAGAACCTGAATTCCACAACACAGAGAGGGACGGCAGCTCCAGCGTGGAGCCTTGGAGGACCATCTGGCTCACTTGCTTGTATCAGCAGTCCCTCGGCTTTTGTCTGTCCAGTCTAGCTTTAGGTTTTCATTCGAATGTATCTCGTCATATATCAATGCATTTTTTGTATCTAAAAATCTTTGTGTGGCAAGCTGGTGTCCAGACTCATGCACAGTTCTTTTTAAAATATTTTTATTTATTTATTTTATTTATTTATGTGTATGAGTGTTACGCCTGCACCTGTGTCATGCAGTTCCCAAGGCATACAGAAGAGGGCACTGGATCCCCTCGAACTGGAGTTATGGACAGTTGTTAGCCACTATATGGGTGCTGGGATTCGAACCCTGGTTTTCCGTAAGAACAACCAGGGTCTTAATCACTGAGCCATCTCTCCAGTTTGACTCATGCACAATTCTAAGAGAAGGTATAATATCTTATTCCACAAGTGCATCTGTAAGGCTTGGCTTGGTTTGCTCGATGCCCCACCATCTTGAAAAAAACTACAGCATCTTATTGTGTTTTATATATGGTGTCCTGAAGTGGTAAAATCCAAAGATGCTCTAAACTATACACCCAGATTCAGTCTTAAAAAGAGAGAGAAGAACTTAAAAAGACAAAAAGGATGCTACACTTTCCTTGAATAATGAAAATATTCTAAATACCACTTGTAAGATATCAAACATGGATGGCCTAATTAGTCCCTTTACTTCTGTGAAACACTTATTAGGAAGATGGGCCATAATAAGGGCTACTTTTCTAAGTGAGATTTCTGTGAACATTTAAATTATCAAACAGCGTGCTGACTTACAAAAACACTGCTTTGTGTACATTTGACTAGGGGCTATTAAAGTTTCCTAAGTTATCTACAGAAAAATAAAATACTATTTAAATTTCCATCAAATTGAGAAGAGAGAGACAGAACTCCAAAGCCCAAACAACCATAAAATATAATTTTTATGATTTTTAAAAGGATATTTATAGCTTGAAAGAGAGAGGCTGGTAAAATATAGAAAAATTAGGGAGGCAATTCTTTTCCTAGTTCAGGGAAATTATAGCTCTTGAAGACACTGAAAATTAGCTCCTGGTTGATGTATATGCATTATGCTTAGATGCGTAAAGATTCACGCCCACTTTTATTTTGGAGAAGCACATTTCTTGCAGAAATTGAGGAGTAAGCATTAATAGTCTATGTGTCCAAAATCGGGAGTCTGAAAACCACAGCCTGGGGTGTTGGATGTGATCAGTCTGCCAGACCCCACTCTGCTTTCTTCTGGCTGGAGCTAAGAATAATGTTTATGATTTCAAAGTGGTAAAAGTCAAAGGAAGACTATTTCTTACATGTGAAATCCCATGAAATCCAAATTTCAGCATCCACCAATTAAGTTTTATTAATTGTTCTTTACATTTTGTCTGTGGCAGCTTTCTTGGCTTTGATGGCAGAGTTAAGTGGATCTGACAGAAATTACACAACTGAAAAGCTAAAACATTTACGCAACCCGCTTTTCTACACAAGATTTTGCTGACCTAAGACATGGAAGCCACCCCCGCACACCTGAGGCATGGGGAAGGATGCGTACCTGGTTGAGATGGCGTAGATATCTGTCCAGACACCAGAACCCACCGTAGCAGCATCTGAAGGCACCTCTTGAACACGTACTGTGCTGCTTGCATCAGGTCCAGGCCACAAGGACAGAGAAGGAGACAACAGAGAGTCGGTAAGCAGCTGGTTTCCCTTAGGACCCACGGTTTCCACTTGCAGATCCACGTACCCAGGGGAATCCTAGAGTAACTCGCCTGGATGGAGTAGCTCTGCTAATTACTATCATTATTGATGAACTAGCTTTCTCTCATGGCCTTAGTTGTTCCAGTTTGGTTATCCTCAGCAGAAGGGGAAGTGGGTTAGCTCTTATTCAATAGCAAAAGAAAAGCAGGTTTATGATGTCCTTTCAGTGCCATCTGCCTGTCCCTAAGTCTGTGAAATGGTACACATACTTTATTATTATTCATTTAGACAGGGTCTCATGTAGCCCAGGCTGGTTTCAAACTGCCTATGTAGCTGAGGCTAGTCTTGAACTCCTGATTCTCTTGCTGCCACCTCTCAGATGTTGGGATTACAGATGTGAGCCACCAAGACTAGCTGCATTTTTTAATTTTTTGATTGATTTTATTTTTAATATTTATTTATTTTATGTGTATGAGTATTTTGCTTGCATGTATGTAAGAGCCTCCATGTCGTGCAATGCCTACGGAGGTCAGAAGGCATTGGGTTTTCTGGTAGTGGAGTTTCAGATGATTGTTAGCCACCATGCGGGTGCTGAGAACTGAACGCGAGAGCAACCAGTGCTATTAATCGCTGAGCCATCTTTCCAGCTTTGATTTATTTCATTTTTATTTTAGGTGTATGAGCATTTTATCTGCATGTATGTACATGCTCCCGTGCATTTAATGCCTGTAGGGGCCAGAGGAGGGCATCAGATCCCTTGGAAGTGGAGTTATGACCAGCCAGTTGGTAACTACTATGAGGATGCTAGGAGTCAAACCTGGATCCTCTGCAAGAGCAGCCATCACTCTTAACTTCTGAGACATCTCTGAAGCTCCTAAGTTTTTGTTTCTTAGCTTGTTTTTCTGAGACAGGGTTTCCCTGTAGCCCCAGAGCTGGTCTGGAACTTACTATGTAGACCAGGCCAGCCTCAATCTCACAGAGATCTACCTGCTTTTGTCTCCGAAGAGCTGGGATTAATGTATGCCACCACAGCAGACTCGTTGTTGTTTTGTAGCCCCATATTTTCCTTTTTGAGACAAGGCCTTGTTGTATAGCCCAGGTTAGCCTTGGTCCCCCAGTTCTCCTACTGCAACCACCAGTTTGCTGAGTTAATATGCGTGCGCTATATGCCCTGCCCACTTCGGTTTTTGAATCTGAAGTTTATGTTTATGAGGTTTTATTTTCCCCCATACACAAGAAATCCAAACTATACATTGTAGATACTAATCATGCGACCACATACATAATCAAGTTGAATGTTGGGGAAAATAAAACCTATCATGAGGTTATCACAGTAAATTTCAAAGGTTCAGTCTTCTGAAATGTAATTTGAATCTTTGCCCAACTCAAGAATGAACTGAATGAAACATCTGGGGGAGGGGTGGCTAACCAGGACCTACCTACCACCTACAGTTAAAAAACAAAAACATAAACAAAACCAGGGCTGGAGAACTAGCTCAGCAGGTGAAGGTGCTTGCTGCCAAGCTTTATGACCTGAGCTGGAACCCTAGAACTCAAAGCCCCTTTCCCTAAATTAAACGATAAATACATTTTTTTAAAAAATTAAAAAAAAAAAACAAAACAAAAACTGAACAATCAGAGGAAGAATGGATGGCCTACCACTTAGAGTTAAAACCAAACAAGCCAGCTATAACCTCTCCTCAAATAGCCTTCTCTGTCGACCCCTAACAACTCAGGCTTATATGGGTATTTCTTATCCCAGTGTTAATTCGATTGGATGAAATTTGACCTGGACAGGTTTTTCAGCCTGGCAGCAGCTGTGACTGAGACCATTGAACATAGAAATGACCACACAGTGGCTGTGACAAACATTGGCACTGTAGACACAGGATGTAAAGCTGCTGCAGAAGACCTTTCCTTTAACCTGTGGAAGGATGTGTTTTGCAATAGTGACGTCCCTAAATGAGAGTTTGGCTGCCTTGCTCAATTTGGAATCTGGGGAGTGATAAATGATGTTTTAGACCTGGGTCAGAGAGACCTTTATCTTCCATCAACTTCTGATTTCCCAGAGTTTAAGATGCCTTGTTCAACAGGGGTGAGTAAGCTCTAAGCTACTCATTTATTTATGATTATCAATTCATATATGAAATAAAATGAATACATGCATTGGAAAGTAAATATATGAATTAATAGCTAATATATAACTTTATATACATATCTCCAAAATGTATAGTTAATAGAATAATCATTCAGATATATATATTATATTCAAACAAAGTACACATCTGACTATATTTAAAATAAAAAGCTAGTTTGTTCTTCAAGAAACTCTTCTCAAGTTTTCCTAAGATTAAATGAGAAATTTCAAAGTACAGATTCAGAGTAGCTAGATTAGCCCTGGGTGAGGCAGGCACCTCTTTAAGGCATCAAAACGTGGCCAGGAGAGACTTTAATAGAAATCACAGGAAAATATTCAAAGGTAAGGAAGCCAGATAATTTCATATGCAGTTCAGTCCATTGTTTCTTCCAAATTGCTATACTAATCTTGAATCTTGACTATGGACTTAAAAATATCAACAATTTAGATTTCTGTTTTCAAAAACAAAAACAATATTTCTAAACTATAACGTGAACTGAGAGTATGAAACTTCCCCATTGACTAAGGTCACATATCTACATCCAAAGGGCTGGACTCAGGTAGGTTTGTGAAACTCATGCTAAGTCATGAACCCCCTGAGGGCGGGATAGAGGCGGTAAGGATTAGCATTGTGTGAGAAGGAAAGTTGGGGCCCGGCCAGCCTTCCCTTGTGTGGCAGGCTTGAAACACCATGAGAACAGCTGTTTTCCCAGTGCTCTGGTTCCACTGACATTCGTAACTGAATGCACAAGGAAATAAAACCCGGGGAGGAGAAAACTCTCAGCACAAAAGCTCTACAGTTTTCTGTCCTTTGAGCCGAGATGTAGGTCAGCGAGTCCATTTCTCACTCTCAAGCTTGTGCAAGCACGTGCACATGCATACAAGCATACACACTCATTCCAACTCTCCCCTCCTGGCCCACACCAGCCACTTTCCATGCACCCCCGAGGAAACACACAGCAGGCAGGGAGTAAGTTGGCACCAAAACAGAAACAAAGAGCATGAGAAACAGGCAAAGACTCTAGTTTAAATAGCTGCAACAGGATTCAAGCTATTGGTCTAGTACTTCAATAAGAAGGAAATCCAGCTAGCTCCAGACGACTCCGTACCTGGCCACCTCCATTCCCTTGTTAGAGGAGACTCAACAAACAAGAGCCACACAGAACACAGCTTGGGAAACAGGCTCTGCTGGCAGGACTGAAAGTGGCCCCAGCAACACAGAAGTGTCGAGCAGTGGCTGGCATGGCATCACAAGTTTTCAGTCTGCTGCTCGCCTTACCTTCTCTTTCAAAGTGTTATGGATGTGCAGGAGGACGACTCTCGGGATCCTTGTCAAGGTAATTAAAAACGACCCTTTTATCACAGTTCCTTGATGGTAGCAGAAGAGCATGGACAGAGAGGAAAGGACTGGATGGGCAGGAGGGTCCTTTTTATTTCTGGGAATAGGGAGAAAGAAAAGTTAAGACTCACTATTTCAAAAACAGTAAGAAACGTCTCCCTGGTTGAGATCCCTTAAGGGCACTAACAACTTATAAAGTGACCATGCCATAAGCATTTGGTGAGATTCTTAATCCTCTTTGGTAGCCAAGGTTACTTTATAACTTGGACTACTTTGCTTCCTTTTGGTATCATTTATTTACAAGCAAATGCAGAATAGAAAAGGAAATTACTGCTTTAAAATGTCCACGTTTCCTTTTTATGGCCCTCTCACTGTCCACTGATCGTATTTTCATTTGCAGCACTTTAATTTTAATTCTATCACAACGCTCGAAGTTTAAATGGCGTAGGATCATATGTGTAATTATTGCCAGCATTAACCTGGTGATCCAAGGCATCCATCAAGTCACATGGCCAGGACCAGGGCCAGCAAGGTAACAGAGAGCTCAGGTTCAAAGGGAAAGGACAACAGAACCTGGGCTGCCTGGCTTCTGCACAGCGCTGGGCTTCTGAAACCCAGCTGATTTTTCCTCTGTCCCTAAAGGTCATTTCAGTGTGAATCATTTACAAGACTTGTCATGACATAGCTCCCAAGAATGTGTTCAAGTCCGTTTCACAGATGGAAAAAGTGAAAAAACAGAACAGAATGGGCACAGCCCTCTCTCTCCCCCGAAACCTGAAACATCAAACAAAGGGAGAGCTGATGTAACCCTCTGGTGACCGTCTGAACGTGACCTCTGAATTCACACCGACGCCAGTTCTAGAAAAGGAGGTCATTTCCCAGAAGCAACTTCATGGGTTCCAACTGAAGCTTGCTTTCTTCAGAATAGATTACAACTTGCCTGGCTTGCTAAGTCACTATGAATTAAGGTTTTGACAACAGCCTGGGTTCTAAGGGAGGAGGAGAGAACTGCAGCCAGCAAAATCTCAAGACCTGGCAAGAGCTGCATTTTGCTGTTACTTAAATCATCAGGAAGAAAAAAGGAAACCTGACAGCAAGACAGAGGCAGAAGAATCATAACCTGGTTGCCTGTCCAAAGGTGCTGTGTGTGCCTCCCACGTTATTTTAGATGAGAGGGCTGGGGATGTTTCTTCCTTGGTAGAATGCGCTGGATTCAACCCCTAACTCCACATAAACTGGGTGTGGAGATGCTACCTGTGATTCCAGCATTCAGGAGGAGTAGAGACAGGAGGATTAGAAATTCAAGGTCAACTTCCCCTATAATACTGAATTTGAGGCCAGCCTGGGCTACATGAGAAATCCTGCTTTAAAACTGTTTCATTTTAATTTGATATTGGAAGAATAGAGCAGGCCAGGAAAATCTGACACATTTTCCCCTCTCCTAGTTTTTTTTTTTTTTTTAAAGGAATAATGTTTACTTTTCCATTGAGATTTATGTGCCTTAGAATTTATTATGGTGTTTAAGAGATCAGGATGCAGGGAAAAGAGGACACCTGCTTCCCATCTGGTTGGGGAAATAAATGATTCACAGGACGCTGTGAATGGGGTCTCAAGGGCTGGTCCTTCAGGTACCGAAATCTGGGTTAGGCATCTGAGCAGGTTTCACTGAAGCAGGATAAACTATTTCCGATGGAGGAGTGCCTTCCTCTCTTCCGCTTCCCGTAAGGCTCTGCAGGGCTTGGCTGGAGAAAGATACAGGGGCTCCAGCAACTAGGTTATCACATGATGAGAGATGAGCTTAAAAAGAAGGCCTTTTAACTCAAGCCAGCTCATGGAGCCAAGAGTCACTCAGTACCTGCTTTGAAAACCAAAAACGGTCCAGCAGAAGAGAGGCTGAGTGCAGTGTTTTGAAGTTACCACCTTCTATTCTTAGACCCTCTGCTACAGTCACCAGGAACATCAGCCTGCATTCCTCCTCACTGCATAAGTGGCTAGTACCATCCATCCCTTCTGTCTCCCTTACAGCCAGCACAACCTGCCTTAGGTAGGCCATCTGATTACGGCCCATGAATCTTAAAAGAATCCTAATGTCTGAATTCTGCTTTGAGAACTGATATTGTGGTGCTAGGTGCATGCTGGGTAACCAGTGTGGAGTGCAGTAGGAATCTGGGGAAGACAGAATGCCTTCAAGTCAAAGTATTCAAGTACTATTTTACAACCAAGCCAGCAACTTCTGGGCTGTAGGAGCAAGTTTCAGCTCTAGCAGGTCCAGTCTAGCGCTCTTTAGAAACAACATCGCGGAAAGTCAGTTTTGTGCCGCAGTCCCTGAACAAAGTCTGGGCTGTACAAGGTGACTGGTCTTCAAGAAAGTCGGTAATGAGCGGAGAACAGTGTGGGGTCCCAGCAAAGATGGCGTCCCTCCTTCACACTGCTTTAGTAAAATCTGCAGCACAGAATTAGCAGGACTGTGAGGGGAGCTACCGAGATAGAAACTGTCTTTGTTATGATGAATGAAGTTTTGAAAGATTTACTTATTTTTATTTTATGGCTTTATTTGGCTGCATGTATGTATGTGTGCCACATACATGTCTAGTGCCCACAGAGGCCAAAGGAGGGCACTGGGCCTCTTAGAAGTGGAATTGAGGGCAGGTATACGATACCATGTGTGCTGGGAGCTAAACCTAGGTCCTCTGGGAGAACAGCGAGTGACCTTAACCACTAAGCCTTCTCTCCAACCCAGTAAATGTTTTATTTATTTATTTGTTTATTATTATTTTTAGACAGAGTCCCACTATGTAGCACTGACTATCCTGGAAGTGGTCTTGTAGACCAGGCTGGCCTCCAACTTACAGTGATCTGCCTGCTTCTGTTTCCTGGAGTGCTGGGATCAATGACAGTAGCACTATGCCAGGTCCAGAAAATAGTTGAACAGGTTTTACAGACTGTCCATATCTTGGCACCCCATGGTGGCCTTTGTATGTACTCCAGTTCTCGTAGAGCTTAAATGAATGACAATCATCAATACATTTGAGCTATATTAAATCCATTTCCTGTGTGCAGGCCAGAACACGGCCTGAAAGAATTTGTGGACTTCGAAATAAGGAAAAATCGTGAGGTTTCACAATTAAGTAGCTCATCCAGAAGAAAGTAGACTCTTTTTTTATTGTTTCTGAGAGTGGGTTTTACTAGGTATCCCAGGTTGGCCTAGAACTTGCTATGTATACCTGAAATCTAAGAACTTCAGAGAAGGAGGCAAGAGGATTAGGAGTTCAAGATCAGTCTTAGCTATACAGTAACTCTGAGGCCTGCTTGGGCTACAGGAATTCCCCACCTAAAAAAAAAATTTCTCCCTTTTCTAGGATTCATTACTCAGATGATGGGTCTCCTAAATAACCCTAATATATATTTTTAAAATCTATTTATTTTTATTTTATGTGTATGAGTGTTTTGCCTGCATGTACTTAAGTGCACCATATATGTGTAGTACCTGCCAAGGGCAGAAGAGAGCACTGGATTCCCTGGAACTAGAGTTGAAGATGGTTGTTAGCCATCATGTGGGTGCTGGGAACCAAACTTGGGTCCTCTGCAAGAGCAGCCAGTGCTCTTAACCACCGAGCCATCTCTCCAGCCCCTACCTTCAATATTTTATCCGTTTTCTTACTTTCCTTTTGTCTTTTTGTTCTACTTTCTAGAGGTTCTTTAAACTCATTTTCTAATCATTCAATAGAAGTTTCTTACTTTTGAAAATTTTAATTACTAAAAGGTCTTTCTCATTCTCCCAGTATTCATTTTTTAATTTTTATTTATGTATTTTTTAATTTAATTAAAAAATTTATGTGTATGTGTGTGTATGCTACATGTATGTATATACCCTTGGAGACCAGAAGAGAGTGTCAGATCCCCTGGAATTGGAGTTACAGGTGGTTGTGAACTGCCTGACATGGGTGCTGAGAACTGAACTCAGGTCCCCTGAAGAGCAGCAAGTATTCTTAATTACAAAGGCATCTCTCCAGCCCCCTTTTTTATTTTTTGAGAATTTCATTCATTAGTACTGTGTTCACATCATTTCCACCTCTTCTGTTCCCCCTCCAACTGTTCCCAGGCACCCCTCAATTTTGTGATCTCTTCGTTGGCTATTGTTTGCAAATATGTTATATATATGCATATTATATATTATATGTGCATATTACACATTCACACATATAATCTGCTGAGTCCATTTAGAGGTGCTTCTGTGTCATGTGTAGGGCTGGCCACTGGGATTAGATAACCTACCAGGCAGCTCATCCTTGGAGAAACGGTTCTTTCTCATTATTGGTTTTTATGGGAGGGATCTTGGTTTATGTGTTCAATATTTCTCCTTTTGCAGTTTGCACTGTGTTTGTTTTCCTAAATTCCTTTTGTTTTTTTGCTCTCTCTCTCTCTTACTCTCTACTTACTTTAAATGCTTACTATTTACTAGTGAATGGTTCAAACGTAAGTGTGATTTGGATGTACTATGTGAAGGCATCTGATTGTTGGGGCTGTCCACTGTTGGGATAGGAGTCTGGGAGTCCATTTCATTGGGGCTCATACAGCACTTTACCTGGGTTAGACAACTTCTCCTGAGTAGAATTCCCCCTCCTACCTTTAGAGTATGAGCTTGGCTGTCAATGGCATGGGAACAGCTGGAGTGTGGGGTGGTGGTGATCAGTGTTCAGTCTTCTACTTGCTCTCTTTGCCTCAGTTCACAGCCTTGCCTCAACCTCAGCTGTGCCAGATGCCTCAAGACCAGACCGTCTCTCAGTTATAGCTCTGGACAGTAAAAGTTTATATGGGGGAGGGATCTAAGGGCTGAACCTCTCCTCAGAAAGACTCTGAATTCATCTTCAGAATTTATTTATTATATCTTATAACAGTTTATGTTGATCATAATATGAACTCTATTATTATTTATTATATTGATTTTTGTTTATTATTGAGTACGTGTGTGTATGTAAAATGCATGCGTGTGAGTGGGTACACATGTGGAGATCAGAGGACAACTTTCAGGAGTTGGTTTTCTTCTTCTACCAATCCAGGGATTGAACTCCCATCAGGCTTGCATGGCCAGAGCTTTGACCTGCTGAGCCAGAGCTCTTGGGCCAGAGCACATTTTATGCTTGGATTCCTGAGTCTCTCTGGGCTTTCATGGCTCAATTCATCCTGCATCTTGTTCATGCCTCTTCACACAGCCAACACTAGCAAGTGAGCCTCTCTAGAATTTTCTAGCATGTCTAGTCCTGACTTTAGCTCTCACCATTTGGTTACTTTTAATTTTTAAATTTAATCTAGTTTTTAAAAATTAGCAAAGTAACAGGCTTCAAGGCTGATGTTTTTCATCTACTGTCAGTGCCTGCTGTTTGTCACTGTCCTTGTGTCTTTACTCCTTTGCACTTCTTAGTGACAGGAGAGGGGAGGGAGGGCAGGACTGAGATCAGTATATATGCTGCCCTGGACCTTCACACGAACACCCTTGTTGGAAATGCTATGGTTTGGGTATTCTAAGACAACACGAAATCACTCTGTCAGACAAATGTTACCTGCTGGCCAATTTGACTGAAATGATCTTTGCTCCCTACCTAAGAGCAGGCAACTCCCACACCCAGCTGCTGGGAGGCTTTCAATGCAAGGGCAACAGCCCCTCTGTGACTCTTCCAGAGTCCCTAAATGATGGGGTCCCAAAGGGCACCACTGTATTAAAAACCCACAGGGCTCTTTATCATCAGGAGGCAACGGCTCAATGTCATGAATCATGTCTACTTGGCTTTCTTACCCCATGAAAGCTCATGTTTATCTCTCATTTGGTCTGAGAGATTAGAGGAAGATCAGCTCTGTTGGGAGTAAACTTCCTCTTCAGAGTCTAACCCTGTCATTGTCCTGGGCCTGCTCTTCTGGCTATGATCTGGGGAGAGTCACATACAACAGATGCCAAGGGATGGTGTATGTGCACTGGGCAGGGGGTGGATAGTGTTCCTCAATTATTTTTATGAGGTAATGGAATCTAAACTTAGAGCAAGTAGTTAATTCACTAGTAACTCTCAGGACATGAATTATAGTTTACAGTTACACACAGTTCCTTTAGGATTTAAAATTATTTTCCAGTAACTATCCTTCTGATTTTATATAAATAAAATAGTTCATGTCACTATCGAAGTACTTATAAACTAGAACCACAGCATTTAAAGTCTGAAATCAGTAAGAATGGATATTTACAGGAGAAGATAACCCTTCCTTTTAGATATTTCTCAATTCTAGAAAATATGATTATAGCTTGATTGCTTTTTGAATTTTCTAGTTTACAGCAAAAGAGCCTGGAAATATGTGAGATTCAAGATGGAACATTTGCTATGACCAACACATGAGATTCTAGGCCGTATTTTAGTTCATTTTACCCGTGCTTTTCTCTTTTAAAGAAGAGGTCAAAACCCCCAAGTATCTTCAGAGATGCAGACACAACACAAATCCACTAGGAGAAAAGGCTGGACTTACCTGTTGAAATAACACGTAACTACAGCGCCTGCTGTCATTGTCCGCTGGCATGCAAGGATGAACTCACTAGTCCAGACAAGGCCAATTAAATGGTACCACCACATATATCGAATGCCTGAAAGAGGCTTATAGTCCACTTGACCTCCTTCCATAACCTGGGCAGTGCCTAAAGTTTAGAACACAAACATGTTTTACACAAGTGTTTTCCTGCTCATGGAAGATGGTTCAACAGGCCACACTTCCTGCTTGGTCTTTTGAAAAAAACATTTTATTTATTATTAATAAGCCAGGTTTGGTGGCGCATGTTTTTAATCCCAGCACTCAGGAGGCAGAGGTAGGTGGATCTCTCTGAGTTTAAGGTCAGCCTGGTCTATGTAATGAGTTCCAGGCCAGCTGGGGCTACAGAGAGACCCTGTCTCAAAAAGACCAAAAAATTTTATTTATTTATTATTATTTTATGTATATGAGTGTATTGCCTGTATGTATGTAAGTATACCTGTGTTGCACAATGCCCACAGAGGTCAGAAGAGGGTGTTGGATCCCCTGAAACAGGAGTTAAGTATGGTTGTTAGCTGCCATTTAAGAATCAAACCAATCAGTGCTTCACTGCGGAGCCATCTCTCCAGCCCCGTGCTTGGTCACTGATACCACTCAAAATGTAGATGTGAAAGCAAAGTTTGAAGTACCCAATGCAATTTAAAATTCCTGTAGCAAGCACTAAAATTTGAGAACGCATTTAATTAATAGCAACAACAATTACAGTGACTTAGTAGGCAACAATACTCTAAGGTTGGTATAATTCTTGTGGTGGTTTGAATGAGTGTCCTCTGTAGGTTACAAGTATTTGAACTCCTGGTTCCCAGTTTGTGGTTCCCCTTGGGAAGGGTTAGGGGATCTTTAGGAAGTGTAGCCTGTCACTGCTGGTGGTTTCGAGAGTATAGAGCCTTGCCACCTCCAACCAGGCTCTTTGCTTCCTGTTCCTGTTTAAAGATGTGAATGGTCAGCTTCTTTCTCTAGTTGTCTCCTTCCATGGCTGCTTTGATGGACTCATCCCTCTGTTACTGCAAGCACAATAACCTCTTCCTTTTATATGTTTCCTTGGTCATGATGCAACAGAAAAGTAATTAACGTAATACTCTAAAACTCATCCTACTTTGAAGCTGTGGAAGTGGGTTTGGAAGAGTCAAGTAACCTTAGCAAAGCCTCATTCTTCATGATCAGTAGAAAGGCGCCTTGCCCCACAGATTTTCTACTGCACTAGTTTGTATGATGTGAGCCAAATAGGTTACACTGTTGAATTTTACCTCAGATATTAAGACCATATTATGGAACCCTTCACCAAAAAAATTAGACCCTTTAAGAGACAAGACTCTTCATTTTCTCGAAGGGATTCCATTTTAAGATTTCATTCTCAAGGCATATTTAAATCACCTACCTTCCTAGGTTCAGATCCCAGTGTCACCTTTTCTTGGAGCCTGGGGAACACTATATAGTTTCTTGGAGTCTAAATATCCTTACCTGAATACAACATTCCCTGTCAGTAGTTGGAACATGAAGTGTGATTATCTGTGTTCCTGGACTAAAGCTCGGCCCAAAGAAATGTCTCTCCAGGGGCGATAACAATGATCATTGCTATCATTACATGTCAGGAGTACTGTATGACATTACACTAAGCACAGCAAGAATGTGTTAATAATGTCTGTTCATGTGTCTCTACTCTTTCTACCCTGACCTAAAGAAGACTTTGAATTAGCTCTGTAGACACTGGGAAACACAAACCCTAGCTCTGAGGCTGTACTTGATTTCTATTCCTCCCACTTTGCCTTTCAAATAAATTACTATAAGGAAGAAGGTGGGTACTCTGATCCTTGGTAAAACCTACAACTTGCCCATGATTTAAATATATTTTTCTATTTCTTGTCATAGTTATTCATCGACTTAGGTTCATCATGTGTCTTTAGACATTCACAATAGAGTCTGCACAAAGGAAAAGGGAGTCATGTGATCAGCACAGGTGAAGGCTGGCCCTCATCCCGTCTACTTTATGTTCTGTTGAACAAGAGTCACACTGAAAGAGTGAGTAGAGCAGCTTTGTTTACAGACAGAGGCCAACGTGGTTCTATTGAACACTGAGCTCATTTTGGCTTAGAAAGAGAGCTCTGTTTCAGGTAAGGCACAAATAGATGTCTATGTTTTTACGAAGTGGGTATATTTCAGAAAAGCATTCCCTGATTCCAAGGAGGTGGCCCTCAGATCTTTTGGTAAATAGGCCAGCAGACTTTGAGACTAACTCCCTGGGTCATCTGAAATACATGAGGCCTGAAAGAAACATGCAGCTTCTTTTGCAAGGTTATAAGTCTCTACTCTCTTGGCCGCTGTGCATGGTCCACATTCGCACATATCCTAGCTTGTCACACCAGTGACAATAGTTAGCAAGTGGAACAGTTGAAGTAATAAATCAGGACCCACTTGACCCTCAAAGCCTTTGACCTGCTTTAAATAAGCAGAATCCCTAAGTTATTTTTGACTGATTTCTGTGGGTTGAAGCCATCTTGAGAGAGAGCAAGCAAGAGATACAGAGAAAGAGACACAGAGAAACAGAGAGACAGGAAGACAAAGGAACAGAGACAGAGAGAGGCAAGCATTGATTATAGATACTTAAACTACTATCTCTAGCTTTTCTATGGTTCTGGGGATCCAGACTCAAGTTGTCAAGCTGGCATAGCAAGTGCTTTTATCCACAGTGCTATCGTCCCTGCCCCTGAGCCCATCTTTTGTTTGTTCCTCTGTCTCAGGGTTGCTGAGCTGTTTATAGATGCTCATTGAGGAGAGGATTATTTACCTTCTCAATGCATCATCAGTTGACAGTTGGAGCAGATAATTCTGTGGAGCGTTGTGGTGGTCCTGTGCATTTAAGGAGCATGCCTTGCCACTATACCCCGGCTATGACAAGCCAAAACACCTGGGTATGCTGCCAACTGCCACTTGGGAAGAAGTCACTGTAAGAGAACCGGGGCTTTAAGCAAACCTCATGGAGAATCAGGAACTGTTGTTTCAGGGTGAAAGCTGGGAGCAGGGGGACTTAGCAGTCAGTGTTCCAGAGCCTGTGGGTGGGGTAGTCATACTTATGCACGCTAGACTGCCCTCTCCTGGACAACTTTGTCCATGCAGGCAAGATCCTCTTGGCAAACCCCAGGTGCTTTGGGACTATGGCTGGTACACTATAGCTACAGCAAGAGTTAATGAGAATTCTGCTGGGGTACACCCCGAGGATGGACCTCAAAGGATGATGGTAGAAGGGGCCCTGCACTGGGAGGAGACTTGGTTCCAGCCTCAGCTTTGACACACGTGACATAGTCCTCATGGTAAAAGAAAGTAGAGAAGATGAGTGTGGGGCGGTGGGAACAGGCTTGGGCTTGGGCATCTCATCTCCACACTGTTCCCTAGCGGCTGAACAACCACGAGCAAATTGTAGGACCTTCTAAAAATCTATTTTTTCACTTGTCACCTAAAGAAAGTGATGGCTGTTTCTCACTCTCTGGGTGACCCCATCTCATCTTGCCTCTAAATGCCATACACAGAGCCACCATGAGCAAGTGGAATGAACAGAAAGGGTGCTAATAGTGAGTGTGACGTGGCGTTAACTACACCTGGATTATAGCTAATACGATTCAGATACTCAAGTTAAGCACCTGTGAGCACCCCCAGCATACCGACATTACAACAAACATGAGCTTTTAGGAGGAAAAATGGAAGAAGCAAAAGACAGCCAGAAGATAGCATCCGAGCTACTGTGAGGCTCACTGGTTACTCTGTGTTCTGTCCATCTAAATTCCTTCTGGACAACTGCTTTTATAATCTCTCCTACAACCACTGAGCCAACGACCTTACTTCCTATTGCTCTAGAAATAAGGCAACCAGGAAACCTCTGCTAGTGCCTCCTTCATACATGGACCCATCACTATATTCCAAGTTTAACCTCCTCTCTTAAGGTGGTAAGTCCGGGGGGCCAACCCTGCCCTTTCTCAGCTACTTAAAAAGATCTTATCACAAGCCTTCTCTTCTTCATCACAATGCTCCTTCCTCCTAATCTCTTCTTAACCATTCTCCATTAAAAAAAAAAAAAAAAAACAAAACCATTCTGGATTCTTTATGTCCTCCTGCTCCCCTCAACTCCTCATTTCTCTTTCTTCTTCACAGTTAAATTCCTCAAGATTGTCTGTTCTTGCTCTTAACTCTTCCCTTCCACCTTCCCTTAAAACACTCCAACCCTGATCCTCTCCCCTATTCTCTGAAACCGTTTTGTCTGACCTTGAGGCTGCGGTGATAGATTCAGTGATGAGATCTTAGTTTTTACCTTACTTGAGACACTGCACTATTCACCCCCCGCCACACCCTTCACCTGAATTCATGACATCACCTACCCCTGCATGTATGTAACTGCACCCATGTCATGTAGTACCCACAGAGGACAGAAGAGGGCATAGGATTCTCTGGAACTGGAGTTACAGATGCCATATGGGTGCTGGGATTCAAACCTCAATTTTCTGCAAGAACAGGCGGTGTTCTTAACTGCTGAGTCATCTCTCCAGCCCGATCTGATGTTCATTTTAATGGCAGTCAACTAGGTTAGAGATATAGTAGCTGATGACTAGGTCTTCAGGATGGGGGCAGTGTGACTTTCTGGGTTCTGTGTCTACCTTAGAGTGAGTGGGACTTCCTGACATATTAGATGAGGGATGCAGAAGAAAAAGGAGTTGTTGGTGACTCTGGGTTGTTTTGCTGTAGCTGTTTTTTACTTGAGAGCTGGAAGATGAGACAGGCATCATCTGGGAGTGGAGCATTGTAGAGGGAGCTCAGAAATTAATTTTGGAGGATCATCTTTGAAACAACTAGATGGAGATTTCTAGTAAGCAGCTATCTATATGAGTCTGAAGTTCGGGAAAAATAAATAATATTGAAAACCATGCAATGAGAATGAGCATAGACAGAGGAAGGAAGAAACCCAACCAAGGACTGTGCTTTGAGATGTTCAGTGTTAAGATGCCCTGGGGGGCTGAGGACATAGTTCAGTGGTAGAGCATTTACCTGAGTTTACTCACTGATGCTTAAAAATAAATAAATATGCTCTGGAGATGAGAAAAGAATATCAAAGGAGGCTGACTGGGAAGACCAGGGGTAGGTATCTCTAACCTAGTTGACTGCCATTAAAATGAACATCAGATCGGGCTGGAGAGATGACTCAGCAGTTAAGAACACAGCCTGTTCTTGCAGAAAATTGAGGTTTGAATCCCAGCACCCATATGGCATCTGTAACTCCAGTTCCAGAGAATCCTATGCCCTCTTCTGTCCTCTGTGGGTACTACATGACATGGGTGCAGTTACATACATGCAGGCAATACACACATATACATAAAACTAAAATTAAAAATGAACATTACGTCATGTTTCTATTCTCCTTGAAAATTTCCCCAAATCCCCCTTCTCAGAACAAAGTTTCTAGAAGGACTAACCAGTCCCTGGTATCTGACCCCATGCCCTCTCTGACTTCCTTTTTGAATCAGGCCCTCCATCAATGTCCCTGTTCTAGCTGAATGGGCTTCCTTCCTATGTCCTAGACTCCTGTCTTCTCATTGGCTCTCTCCCTGGTACATGCCTTCATCTCTTAGCCTTGTGGATCTATCTGGCTGTCTTTTAAGTCTTTGTTCAAAGTATTGCTTACTCAGGCACAGCCCACTGCCAGACTTCAAAATCACATTGCTGTCTCCTTGTGCGCTCACTCTTCCTAGTGGTTGCTCTATTTTCTCCACACCTCTTGTCAACTATTAAGTTCTCCAGAACTTACTGACTTACTTTACCCAGTGCAAATCTTCCTCCACCTTCCAAACTCGAAGGAAAGCTATACTGGTCACATGGTTTCATAGGATCTTTAACATACAGTAAATGTCCAATAACTTTTTGTTGAATGGATGGATGGAGAGATGGATTGACATTCCTCAAATGACATATGTTACTAAAGAGATTTGAGACAGCTTTCTAGACCTCCAACACATCAGAATAACCTGGAATGAACACTCATAAAATAAGCTGTAGCCTGGATATTGTTGGTAAGTTTTAAAGCATTTTAAGAGATTAAAGTGGTACACTAATCATTGTAAATGGTGGATTCTTTTTCTTTTTCTTCTTTAACTATTTTATTTATTATTTTTATGTGTTTGAATGTATTGCCTGTATGTATGTATGTAAGCATGCCTGTGTTGTGCAGTGTCCGTGGAGGTCAGGAAGATCCCCTGGAACTGGTGGTTATTAGCTGCCATGTGGGTTCTGGGAATCAAAACCTGGTCCTCTGCAAGAGCAGTCAATGCTCTTAACCACTGAGCCATCTCTCCAACCCCAATGGCAGATTCTTAAAGAAGGAATTCTCAGCTGGTTAAGGTAATTTCCCAGAGGGAGAAGATTCACTTCAAAGTTTTTTTTTTTTTTTTTTCCTAGCACATTCTATGAATTTCCTCCAGCTCTTCCAGCAGTTCCAAGGGTCCTATTGACTCTGCAGCCTTTTGCCTCTAAGCCTGCTGATGTCACCCACTGGCTCCTCTACTCTGACAGTAGGACAATTAGGGAAAATAAGAGGAAAATCTCATTATCTTTAATGCTTGAGATGAGGCACCCATTTAGCTGTGGCACACTGAGCCACGAAACAGAGAAGGAAAAGACACATTCCTGCTCCTCCATGTTCTTACACTTGTGGGTACAACATCTTTTGTTTTATTGTTCTTCATGGTACCAATCACCCTAGGACCTATGACACATTTACCCTCTGTTGTCACCCATTAGAATATAAGAACCTGGGGATCAAGGCCTTGATTTACTTATTTCTATATTCAAGGTCATGGTAGGCACACAATACAGCTCCAGTGCTGAGTATTTGTTGAATGAAGGGAGAATATGAAAACAACAAATATTTAAGCATGCCTAAGAAATGTACAGGCAATTTTCCAAGAAATATAATGCTGGACACCAATTTTAAGAATGACTAGTTTCTGAAGTAGTTTGGGGTAGACAGCTGGGGTCAGAGGTGGGAAGGGGCATGGACCCTAGAGCAGACCCCACAAGAGTGGGACACAGAGCCAGGCACCACAGGGACAGCTTTCCCTGTACCAGGGAAAGGACCTGCACTTCTGAAAGGCACCTGCAGTCTCTTTGGTTGCTTTCCCCTGACTGCGTTTCTGGGGAAGGTTTTGGGTCACCAGCAGGCTTAGTGAAACAACTTCAATTATTTTCCAGACCTCTGATGATTTTCTTTGATACTGTGCCCTCAGATACATCCAACACAGCAGAGGGGATAACATTCTACAATGCTGAAGCTCGTATTAGATATTTTATAGTCAATGCTAATTCCTAATATAAAGAACATATGGTCCCTCATTTGCAAGGCAAAATTCTTGTTCCAGTTCAGCCTCACATCATTTTTCCATTGCATGACTGGCAAGAGGAAAACAGGGAGGATTGGGAGGATTAATACCCCAGGAAGTCCAGAGCAGCCTGGACTCCGGGTCCTTTGATGGGAAACCCTAACTGAGCATGCTGTCTCCCCTCCAAGCCCTTGCCTGTTCCCAGCACACTGTGTATCTTGCTGTAATCATCTCTTTCAATAGCAGTACAGACCCTGAGGCAATGCTATTCTTCAAATGGGACCTTTTTCATTGTCTCAGCTTTGGGTTTCTAGATCACCTTAGTGACCCAGTGGGCCTGCATACCATCTCAGCTCTTTCTAACCCACCCGCAGAGCCTGCTGGATTCTTAAGGTAGCTAAAACTTTTACTTTTCTCCATTGCATTGTTTTGTTTGGGGTTTTTTGAGATAAGTCCCAGTGGTGTGTTACTGCTGCAGGAGTGTTCATGGGCCCGACCGAGACAGTCCTCAAAGAAAAAAAGCCAGTTTGTGAGCTAGTTAATAGATTTACGTCACTGTCAAAATAGTTCATCCGAGCAAACATGACCCACCAAAGTTGATTATTCTTTTGCACAATAAATATTAGTTTATTCATCCATTAGAGCCAAAAAAAACCCTCAAATACTTATTTTCTGAGGACTCTCTTTCTCTCTCTCTCTATGTCTGTCTGTCTCTCTCTCACACATACACAGTTGCACCCGAGGCTGAGGAAGGAGCCTATCCTCCTAAAAGGAAGTTAAATGAGACAGGTGGGATGGTGCACTAACCAGGTGAATCCCCTGTCAGGCACCCTTTCCCAAGCTGTGGAAGTGGCTCACCTCTCTCACAGGCAGAGCTGGGGCATCTTCCCAAGGTCAAAAAGTGATGCAGTTGCTGGTCTGCCTGGACTGGGGCCAAGCCACTGACAGTAGGTGAAAAGGCACGGAGAACAAAGGGGACTCTGTACAATCGGCAGCCCACAAGGGTGTGGAAAGGAGAGTCCGGTGGCCTGAGGGAATGGGCCAGTCTGGTTTCCATAACGGGTGGGACTCCAGCAGGGAGGACAGGTGCTGGCTCTGTGTGGCACCTTCCCCACTGAGAAGCCAAAGATCAGCTTGTTTGGAGACTTGCATTCTGTCCTAGGCACTCAGTTTTCTTCCTGCTCTTAAATGCCTGCCATTCAGGCTCATTTAGCTCAGTCCACTAACAGCATCTTCATACTGAACCTTCTGCAAGGCTCATCAACTGATTAGAACTTCAATGATCCTAGAGAGTTTGGAATGTTGCAGGTCCAGAGCCTAATTACAATTATCTTGGGACATCTTTAGCCCTCTAACTAGACACTCCTCGTCCACCTCTGTGTCTGACTTGACATCGTGTGACTAACAGATCAAAACCTTTTGGAATGTGTTAACGTAGCAGACCACCAGCTTCCACCAACCCAAGGGCTAAGAAGCTCAGATAGCATCTATGGCCTATAGCAGAATTCTCCCACGTTGCTATAACTTGCCTCTCTGATGTTCCGACCAATGTATTTGAAGTGTCTTGGTTTATTGCTTTCTTTGTTCTGTTAGTATGATAATTTCATGAACTGTTACCATGTGGGGAACATGTGGGAATTTGGGATAACCTGAATCAGTGTTTGCAGGCCATGGTCATATTGGCTCCAGAATAAACTATCTCTTCTCCCTTTGGATGTGAGAGCTGTGTTTTTGTGTCAATAGTTGTATAGATGGCTATGAAAAAAGAGGCTATCCAAAGACCGAATGACCTCTGCCTCTCTGCCTTTGCACTCAGCCCTGGTGGCTGAGGCTGTCCAGTGCCTTGTTGGTCTTGGACTTGACTTGGGCTCCAGCAGCAAGATGTCTTGCTGAATCTAGCTAGAAGCCATAACTCCATGATGTCACTCTCAACTCTCAGGACTGGGCTTTGTCCTTGTTGCCTGAGACCAGGTTTCCTTCCTTACTGTCTTGACCACCACCCAGTGCTCTCTTCTCTGTGCTCTGATCTGCTGACCATTTCCAGTCTATTCACTTGCAAAGTGTGTCAGTACCTCGTTCAGGAAGTGAGGTGTGGAAAGGACTGGCAGTCAGAGAGCCAACTCATCTCCTTGCTACATGATCATCAACTAATGACTTACAGGAACTTTAATTTTCTTGCCTAAACCTTGGGACTAGCACACAAGTTACAAGGGGATTGTAGTGCTCAAGGAGGAGAACATAGAAAAGTACCCCGTACAGAGTTATGACAAGAGCTTTTCCAGCACTGGTTTACTCTTCTCGGGGCACCAGAGCCCCGTCCTGACAGGACTGAGGCTACTTCGAGTCAGTGAGCTACAGGAAGACTCTTCAGGGATGCTGGAGTGGACTTTGCCCTCTCTTAAGACACTCTAAGTTTTAACTATGCACAGCTGCCAGACAAATATTTTCCAGCCTCTTTAGGAGGTAGGTGTCATCATGTCCCCTGAATCTGGCCAGTGGGTGTAGGTAGAAGTGTTGCCTATGGCTTCTGAGAGGAAGGATGCACATCTGCCTTCCCTCCACCTTCATCAAAGGCTGGGATGAGACATGGTGCTTGGGGCCCAAGTGGCCATTTCAACAATGAGGTGGAAAGAACAGGTAGAAATTGTGGAACAGAAAGGCTTTGGAATCTCCTCGTGGACTTCAACCATATGATGGAAAATTACATCTTTCAGTTTTCTTTACTTTCAGCTCTCATTTTGAATCCTGATAGAGAAGCAGCATTGGCTATGACAGCAGGATGGAGTTGTCTTTTCAAAATCAAAGCAATGTGAGCTCTGCATGCACTTGTTTTAGCCGTAAGCTGCCCTTTCTGGGCACAACAAATTTTAGCAAGAGTCTTTCCTGGGTTCTTTGTCATCTATTAGGTACTGATTTGTTAGGGACTGGCAAATGACCTTGGCTACAATTTAAACCTGGAGACTTTTTGTTTTGAAAGACAGTGTTTCATGCTGGCTTAAACTCACTATGCAGCTGAGGATGACCTTAAACTTCTCATCTTCCTGCCTCTGTGTGCCTAGTGCTCAGATTATATGAATGTGCTACCTATACCTAGTTTATAAGGTGCTGGCCATCAAACCCAGGGCTTCATGTGTGCTAGGCAAGGGCTGTACCAACTAAGCTATATTCTCTGGTCCAACTTGGAATATTTAATAGTTTATTTCAATCAGCTTTGATTCATGCTGTACTTTTCCCTAAGCTTTCAGTACCAACTGAATTGATTAGCTCATGAAGCCCAGCTTATCCAAAGGTAATGCGAAAGAGGGAGAGTTTCTCATTTTCCCCTATGACAGAGCCCCCAGCTCCGCCACAACTGTCACCAAATGCCTCATAGAAACAGGCTGATGGTTCCCAATATGGGAGTGGAACCCATATTCACTGTCCCTTACCGGCAGTTCCCAGGCTCAGCAGCACAGCCACCCAGAGGACCCAGAAGAGAATGAGGATGGCAAATGTCCACAGTGGCTGAAACAGCAAGAAAGGACAGCTCCTGATGGCTTTATTTGTGACTTGAAAAAGCTCGACCGTCAATTTCATTCTCTTTCTGAGGACAAAAATCAAGACGAGCAGAACAGCCTGGTGAGAAAGCGGACAGGGTGAATTATTGCGAAATGATGAGGACCTGGGCAGAGCTTAAAAAAACTCTCCTGAGGTCTCATCAGGGAGCTTTCTTTTATGATATTCACTACTTCTGTTAGAGCAGAATGGACACATCTCCAAGCACTAACTGAGCCTCTATTATGTGCTGGATTCTAGGTGAGATCCTGTAGACGTAATAATGAACAAAGCCTAGTCTCTGTCTAGAAGAGTGTACATGTGGTCAGAGCAAGAGAAGGTGAGAATGAGATCATTTAAGGGTCCAGAAGCTGCCTTCTGTTTTCCCTGCTCCACACAAGATACTTAGAGATGAGTTGCAGACAGACAAGAAAATGTAAGTACGGAGTTAAAAGACAAGGTCATTTCAAAGCAGCCCTGTGTGCTGTCTCGAGTGACTTTTCCTTCCCTGTGTGATAGCTACAAGTCTCCCAGATTAATAAAACCATCCTCCTTCGCCCCCACCTCCACCGGCCTTCTCAACCGTGTCTTCAGGGTCAAGCTTCTCCCTTGTCTATGGTCACCTTATTCACCAACTTCTATATGCTAACTCACTCCTCAGCACCATGAATTCCCTGACCTCAGCACTCTCCTGAGACCGCTCTCCCTCGGGTCACATTCTGTGACGTCCTGAGTGCTAAGTCTCCTGGAACATTCTGAGTTGTTTCAGGCTGGAATTTGGTCACTTGGATTTCAGAGCTGCATGAGGTTACTTCACTCAGCTAGCTTCTGGAAGGGTGTGTCTTACCGTGATGACCGTGGTGACAATGGCAAACGCCAGTACACACTTCATATTCTGCCTCTCTGTGTCCAATTCTGTGCTGAGGTCGTTGGTATAGTCATAATACAGCCACCATAAGATGCCACAGACAACTAGAAAATAAAACAGCAGCAGGCTCGGCACACGTGTCCTCAGATGCCTCCCTTTTCTCCCCTCATACATGCAGATCCCTCACCCCAAAAGTCCAGTCACTGCTGGCTGACCTAGCGATTTGGTTCAGACAGTGGGTTCCAGAGGCGTATAGCCCATTAATCTCTGGGTGAGCTGGGCAGAGCCAGGTCAGCCGGCAGAGGGCCTGTTGGTGCCTGGGCAGCTACTAGTCTTTGGTAGGTCTAGGGAATGAATGCAGAGCACAGGGGTCTAGCCCACAAGTTGGGTCTGAGGGTGATCAAGGAAGAAATAACATCAATGGGATGGCGAGAGGTACAATATTAGCGCTCACTGTCTAAAGTGCTCACATAGTTCTGTTGATGACAGCTTCTGGGGGACCCTGTGTGTTGGCTTCTTACCCTCAAAGCCAGGTGATTTTCACAGCCCATGGAAACTATGTAAATCAAAGTTGACAGAAGATGTGTCCTTGAAGGGCAACTGGGGACAGTAGTTCTCTGCTTCCTGCTGGCCATGAGGTAAGCAACCTTATCACGTGCTCCCACTATGAGAGCACAGCCACAAAGCCCAGTGACTGTGAATGGGAACCTCTGAAACTGTGAGCCATAATAAATCTTTTTACACTGATTTGTTCAGGAATTTTTAAAATTATTTTTTATTTTATGTGTATGAGTGTTATGCCTGCATGGATGTAAGTGCACCCATGTCATGTAATCTCCTCAGAGGTCAGAAGAGGATGTTTGATCCTCTGGAACAGGAGTTATGGACATTTGCTAGTTACTGTTTGGGTGCTGGGAATTGACCCTGGGTCTTCTGCCAGAGCAGCCAGTGCTCTTAACCACTGAGCTATCTCTTCAGCCCCCTACTTAGGTATGTTGTCACAGTAACGGAAAGCTGACTAACCCAGGAATTCAGGACTCTATATCCCTATGCCAATTGGAAAATAGGGCTTCTGTCCCTCAGATACTCTTTTCCAAAAACCACTGGGAAGCCTCTCAAGGCACACAGGGTCCCCAGGTCACTACTCCTGCCCAGACCTGCTCTTTAGACTGGCCAGGGTTTTTGTGTGACAACTTTGGACGTCCACATGCCCAAGGGGAAGTACAATGCAGAAGAAATCCTTCAAAATGCTCCCAAAGGACTGGAAATCTTTCTTAATGTGTATGGGTACCAGTAACATATACTTTGTTGTGTGTATATACATACATACATACATATATATACATACATACATATATATACATACATACATATATATATACATACATATATATATATATACATATATATATATATATATATATATATATATATATATAAAATTTTTTTTTTCAGTGCTGGGGAGTGAATGCAGGGCCTTGCACATGCTTGGCAATCACTACTGTTGAGCTATGACCCCGGCCCAACTTTGTGGATCACTCACTTGGCAGGGACTACCCAGTAGAGTAGAATCAGGAAGACAGATTGGACATTAACTGCTATTTTTTATGAGACATAAGCAACTCCCATTGTCCTTCCTGGGCCTGATTTTTCTCATACACAAAATGATGAGGACTTGACTGGAAACCCTTTAAGATTCCATTTAGAAAAAAAAAAAGCGCCACCCTTTAAAACCTATACTTAATAGAAAGGCTTTGCATTTACTAAAAAACAAACCAGTCTAGTAGAAATACTTACACAGCAATCCCAAAATAACCAGTGAAATAATAATGTGAACCAGAAGAGTGGTGATGAATCGAAAGGTGAACATCAAGGCCAGAGACAAGGCTGAAAAGGGAAGCAAAGCACATGAAACCAACCCAACAGCAAAGAAGGGCAGGGTGAGGGGAAGGGGAGGGCTGGGAGAAGGGAGGGAGAGGGCATGGCGGTGACCACAGAACTGTAATGACCAAGCCCTCCAGGAAAGTGAGGGTTGACAGGTTTACTCAACGTCCAGATATCTTGGGAAACCTACCAGATATCATATAAAAATGACAAGAAGCATCCAGGGTGCTTTCGGAGGAATGTGACACAAGTTTAGTCAGCACAGAAAGCAGGACTAGAAACATGCTGGAATTCTTCTTGATTTTAAATCATTAAAAATAAATAATAATAATAATAATAGTAATCAAATCTCATTTTTTTTTCTTACAAGTCCAAATGAACTATTTAAAGTACTACCATATTTTTAAACTTTTGTCGTTATACTGGGCTATGCAGAGTTCTAGCTTTAAGTGTTCTTAGGCCTTTCATCTCAGTACTTAGGAGGCATAGGTAGGTGGATTTCTATGGGTTTGAGGTCAGCCTGATTCACACAGAAAACTGCAGAGTAGCCAATGTATAGTACATAGTAAGCCAGCTACAAAGTAAGACCTTGTCTCAAAACAAAACAAAACCCCAAAAGTTCTTAAATTCTCTTATTAAATCTGAAAGACCTTTAAATAAAGACCTTTAAAATTAAAAAAATCAAATTTTAATAAATAAACTGTACATGTAAGATATTACATTTCATGTTCCAGTATTTTGCTTTTGTGCTTCTGAATTTTTCTAAATATTTCAGTGAATCTATAAACACTGTTTCTCCTAATTAAAAAATTAGGAGTGCATAGAGACATTCTGGAATAATGGCATTCACGAATGTGACTGATATGGGTTATGGAATCAGATCTGGGTTTGAGTCTCAGCTCTGCCATTTACTCTAAAAGTCATTCCACAACCATGGCCAAGACATTTAGCCTTTGAAATCTCAGTTTCCTTCCTAAAAGCAGAGCAAAATTCTGATGAGACTTCAGTCAGTGAAGATTAAGGCACAAAGCCGGACACGATAAGTGTTTGGTAAACAACTCTTAGAAGCACATGAGTCTAAGAAGGAAACGGGCCTTGCAGGGACGTTAGGTTTCCAATCTATTCTGGCCTTTTCTTCTATCAATGGTTACCACACTAGTACCTAGAAGTCAAAGCAGGGTTATTTTCCACCTAAATAAAGTCTCTGGAAATTATGTAATGTTGAGGTGAAGTTTCCCCAAGCATTCAGGAATCAGAAACCTTTTGTAAATGGGCAGACATATGCTAAAGGCTGACCAGGGTTGAAGGGTTGCCACTAGAAAGGGGCTAGGTAGGAAGTGACAACTATTATTCAAAGCAACAGTACATTACCCTGTTCAAACAGGAAGTTGGCTCTTAACTGCCTCAGGAAGGTGAAACCCAAAGCCTGGGAAGCCAGAGGATCAAGAGCAGGAGTTACTTTCTGAAAGCAGCCAAGGAAGTGGGTCTTTGCTCAAGGCTTTCACCTGTCTACAATGCAAAGCCGGTAGGTCCCTATCAAGGGCTGGGCATTCTGGGCATTGTATCTGGAATATCATGGATGCACAGCAGCTTTCGGATCTGGTAGACTGACAGGTAGAACGCACAGTGGCCAGCAAAGCTGGTTTCTGGTGCTCCTGATACTTCTACTTTTCATGGCTAATTCATAAACTCGCTGTCTGCTTTATTTGCTTATCTCTTATGCAGAACAAAAGACTAGAATGAGATCACTATATTAGCTCAGTTCTACCTCCAGCAGATGGCAGGGAGCCATCTGGACTTCTTTCTTACTGCCCTCAGTTCAGACTTGAACCTGAAACACTGAGCATATCTATAAAGAAAATAAATATGAAGCTTTATATTTAAGTCAAAAATGCCAATTTTCATCACACTACATATTTAAGTGCTAGAAAACTTGGCATCCCATACGGCTACTAAAATAAAATGAACTGAGAATTACCTAATGCGAGGATACACAAACCAAGGATGTTGTCTCTTCCTGACATTATTCCACTTAGAATTTGATGGAGGGTGTCAGCATCATTTATCAACACTGATGCAAATAAGGAATAGCATTCGGGTGTCTGAGGGATGCACCAGTTAAATAAAGGAAAAGATTTGCTGAAAATAAAAGGTAGAACGGCAATATTATTATTTCTCTTTAAAATATGCATATATTTAAAATTCTCAACATTCCCAACCATAAGCTCTATAATTAATTATAAAAAGGTGGTCCAGCAAGGTGGTTAAGTGAGTGAGGTCCCATGCTTTGAAAGCCCGATGACCTGAGTTAGATTCCCAGAATTCATGTAAATGTGGAAAGAATGAACTGATTCCACAAACTTGTCCTCTGACTTCCACATGCCCACCCTGGTATATATGTGTGTGCATGTGCACACACACTTAAATAAAATTTAAAAATTTAATTAAAGAGTTCAGCAACCTGCTTGCAAGGCACATCTTAGAAAGCCAGGCAACTCTGCACCACAGCAATTAGTTGAAGCTTGGGATGAGAAACTGATAATGGGAGCCCATAGAAGCCATAAACAGACTTGAGGAAATCTGATTATTTTGAGGTACTAGACCTTTAATGTACGCTAGTCAAGTGTTCTACCACTGAGCTATAGCCCTAGCCCAAGGAATATCATTTATAAAGCAAAAATTGTGGGCTGGAGAGATGACTCAGCAGTTAAGAGCACTGGCTGCTCTTGCAGGGGATCTGGGTTCGATTCCCAGCATCCACATGACTAACCGTCTGTAACTCCAGTTCCCAGAGAATCTGACACTCTCTTCTGGCTTCTGCAGGCATTGCACAACACGGCGCACTTATATACATGCAGGAATACACTCATACACATAAGATAAAAATAAGAAATAAAATATTAAAGCAAAAGTTGTACATATTTAAGGGATAGAATGTGATCCTTTGATATAAATGCATACTGTGAAATCATTATTCCAAACAAACATTGGCCCATCATTACCTCACAGTTACCATGGTTTTTTGTTTATTAACACCATGATTATGATTTATTTTTGGTGTGTGTTTGTATGTGTGCATAGGAGAGTGCTTGCAGATTCAGATAGGGCAAACCTGAGTGTCCTCAGGAGCACTGTCCACCTCACTAGAGACAAGGCCTCTTAGTTGCCTGGAGCACACCAATTAGGCCCAACTCCCTGGCCAGTGGGCCCCAGGGATTCGCATCTTCCAGCCCTTCCAGTCCTGTGGTTACAAATATGCACCACTATACTCAGCATTCTTATATGGGCTATGGGGATCGAACTCAGGTCCTCATGCGGTTGCTGTTGTTGTTGCTGTGTTTTAGGACCGGTTTCAGCTGGCCTGGAACTTGCTATGTAGACCTTGGTGGTCTCGATCTCACAGAGCTCCACTTGCCTTTGCCTCCCAAGTGCTAGGACTAACAGTATGAGCTACCACACCTGGTGTTTTTTAAAAGCAGGGAACAACATTTTGAATTCTTGTATCTTGGTCCTTCCTAGACTATCAATTCCAGCATAAGATTCATTTTTTTTTTCTCCTTTCTTTTTCTGTGTGTTATATGTACATCTTTGTGTTTGTTCACAGGTGCAAGCACATGAACATATGTGGAGGCCAGATGTCAGTTGTTTATTTCTGTTGCTCTCTTTTTAAAAAAGATTTATTTTTTAACTATGTGTATGTGTGTGGGTATGTACACATGGGTATGGGTACCTGAGGAGGCCAGAGACAGCAGATCCCGTGGAGATGGAGTTACAAGGAGTTGTGAGCTGCCTGACCTGGGTGCTGGGAATAAAACTCAGGTGTTCTGCCAGAACAGTAAGTATTAATCACTGAGTCATCCCTCCCTGCTTAAACCTTGTTTGAGACAGTTTCTTCACTGAACCTGGAGTTCTTCCATTGGCTGAACTGACTGGCCAGTGAGCTCCAGGGATCCTCCTGTCTTCACCTTCTCAGTGCTGGGGTTACAGGTGCATGCCACTGTGCCCAGCTTCTATGTAGGGATTGGGGGATCTGAGCTCAGGTCCTTGTGCTTGGGCAGCAAGTACTTTATCCAGTGAGCCATCTCTCCCAAATCACATTTCTTTAAGGAATAGTTAGGGGCGTGGACTGGGCCGACCAGTAGCTGTGTCAATGACAGTGGAGACTTTCTTCTGTCCTCTTTAGGAAGTTAAGCAAAACTTGAGAGCCTTGCAATACCCACAGTGGATGCTTAATAAACAAATAAGAAATGTATAACTGATACCTTCAGTTAGTCAGTGTGGAGTTAACTTTTTCTGGCTCCTTTCTGAAGTATAGAAATGCCCAGGAATAGCCATTCTAAAGAAACTTCATGAGCCCCGTTTGTTTTTGATTTTGTTTCTGTTTTTCCTATGGGCGTCAAAGAGTGGGACAAAAAAAAAAAATCCCAGTCTAAGAAGTTCTGGATTACCTACCAAGTTGTTGAAAACCTAGGTAACTGTCGGGTAGAGCGATCTGTGCTTTCATCCCAACACTTGGGAGGCAGAGGCATCTGTGAGATCAACCGGTCCCCGATCCTAGTCTACATAGTGGATTCCAGGCCAAGGAGGCCCTGTCTCAAAAATAAAAATAAAATCTAGGTAGCCAGCCTTTTGTAAAATGTATGAAGAGGGACCAAGGAAGACTCCAGAGTGGAAACAATGTCACACTGCTGTCCAAAAAGATGATTTCTGAAACTCCCAATAACACCAGCATGGAACGCACAGAGGAATCTTCAGTGAGTGGTCAGGGTATTATACAGAGAGTTCCGGAGCCACTGAATAGTAATTAAATTGAGAAGTAACACAATGAGAAAAGTGAACCTAAGTGAAAGTTTTGAAGTGATAAAACATTCACAGGGTTCAGTTCTAAATGGTACAATAAACGAAAGCGCCAGCAACTGCTCTTCCTTGTCTCTGAGCCACTGAGCCATTGTTTTTGATTTCTTCTACCTCATTCTAGAGACATTTTACAGCATGTATAAATGTAACAGGAAATCCAAATGGAAGTCTGTAACTGACCTCAAAGATAACAAACCATACTCCCCAAATGAAAAGCAGGGCCCACCATGCAGAACTTGCCAAGAGAGAGGAAGGGATGCATGAGCTAGATTTTTCTTAACAGTCACATCAAGAACAGAAAAGGGTTGGGAGTTGGTTGGAAGGGTGTTTTGAAAGATAAACTTTTAATTTTGGAATAATTTTAGAGTTACAGAAAACCTTTAAAGATGGAACAGAGAGTCCTGTGCGCCCCCCATTTGCCCCCTCATCTTAACGTTTTATGCAACCACAGCACATTTGCGAGGGTTCAGCCTTAACCTTGGCAGTGTGCTATTAACTAAACTACAGCTTTTATTTGGATTTCATCATCTCCCACTAATTTTTTTTCTGTTCCAGGATCTAATTCAGGATATCATGTTGCATCTGGTTGTCATGACCTTCTTTGGTCTGCAACAGTTTCTGGGTTTTTCCTTGTTTTTCATGACCTTGCTATTTCTGAAGATTCCAAGTGGGTGATCTGTAAAATCTCCCTCTTTCACAATTTCCTGGTGTTTTCTCAAGATCAGACTGCAGTTACAGATTTGGGGGGAAGGTGGCACCATCAGATGACGGGCCCTTCTCAGAGAATCCCCTCAGAGAGCATGATGTCACTGAAACTGACGCTCATTAAGGTGTCATTTTCCCCTTTTATCCCCTATTCTTTGGAAATGAGTCACCAAACCTTGCTCACTCTCAAGGAGAGGGAACTTAAGCTCCATCTTCTGTACATAGATGTATTTGTATTATCTGGGATTCTTCTGCAAAGATTTATTCCCGTCCAGCTATTTACTTGTTCAATTATTTATTTATATAGCTGCTTCTTCTTCCTCATTTTCTTCCTCTTCCTCCTCCTCCTCTTTTCTGTTCTTTCTTCTGCTCCTCCCTCTCCTCTGCCTTCATTATTTTTTTACATTCTGGTTCTACAAGATGACACTAGGATTAGCTGGAATTTTCTTTATCCAAGACCCAGAGTCAGCCATTTCTACAAAGATCCTGTAGAAAGCAGAGAATAGAAACCAAGAGCTGTCCTTTGGGTTTGTTCATTGCTACTGGGGTAACACTGACTTAGACCCTCTTATTACCAGAATTTCAGAGTTGCTAGTCAGGATCCTGGTGATAACAAATTCACCAATTCAGCATACTCTTTGTGTCCCGTTCATCTTACCTTTAGTTTATTGTATCAGGTGACAAATTTGATTTTCCAAGGTTACTTAGGACAGCTCTTTTCTATCCTTCAGTGGGACTGTCATAATTTGTAATATGGCAAGATTCATTTACCACAGTTTACATTTTTGTCCTGAGCTCTTCTGACTCCATGGATGATTTTATTTTTCATTTGGATTCAGTAAAGTCCAGTCTTGTTCAGCTCTTCAGAAGAGCAGTCATTGGCAGAACTGGAGTTTGTTTTTGAGAAGTGTCACATGACTCTCTGTCCCCAAGGGAAAAAGGTGAAAGGCACCTCTCTTAATTCTCTTAAGTCAGATGACAAGGGTTTCATGGAAAATAGAGAGCTTAGAGATCCCCATAATGCTAAGATCCAAGTCACCCTGGAAAACTGGGATGGTGAGTGGTTCCAATCAGCAGGTATGGCCACCATGATGTTTGCCAGGATGAAGGATGAATGAGGACTTTCCAGATGTGCAGATGTGCAGATGGTTCAGAGGAAGGGCATGTGTGCTGGGTTCCCAGTACTAGGTTCCACTTACTGTGTGTAAGGCGGCTACCTGGAAGGTGAGGGAGAGGACCTCAGCAGAACGAAGCTGGAGGTGGCTGCATACTGCGCCACTCAGCACCAAGGAGGGCCCCCCCAAATGACTAGCCAAAGCCCAGATTACTGCCTAAAAGAAGCCAGAGAAGACTCAGGAACTGACTGGGTTTTCATTCAAGAGCTGGGAGTGGGGGGAACTAGTTCCACGGAATACATTTAGAGTCAGAGAAAAAAAAATTAGTTATTTCTGACTATATTCTACAAGTTCTATTTGGGGCATTATGGTCATAGAGCTATGTATATATGAAAGTATAGATTTGTGCATTACCTACTATCATGCATAAATCATACTTAGGATATTTTCCTTTTTAAAAACAAAAGGCAGTACACTACACACTGCTGTACATACATTTCAGAATGCACACACACATAAATGCTTATACATTTCAGAATGTAAGGGATTTTCTAGTTTTTAAAATATTTTATTATTTTTATTTTATGTGTATGAGTATATTGCCTGCATGTATGTAAGTGCACCTGTGTCATGTAGTGCCCACTGAGGACAAAAGAGGGCATCAGATTCCCCGGAACTGGAGTTACACAGATGGTTCTTAATTGGCATGTGGGTGCTGGGAATCAAACCTGGGTCCTCTGCAAGAGCAGTCAGTGCTCTTAACTGCTAGGCCATTTTACCAGCCCCTGGATGTATTTTTACTTAATGTATATGAGTATTTTACCTGTTACCTGAGTACGTAAGTGTACCTGTGTGGGCAGTGCTCACAGATGTCAGAAGAGGGAGCAGGATCCACTGGAATTGGATTTGTGGATGGTTTGTTAGCTGCCATGTGGATGCTGGGAACTGAATCTGGGTCCTTTGTAAGAGCAGCCAGAGCTCTTAACCTCTGAACCATCCTTCCAGTTCTTAGATCGCTACTTTTAAAATTATTAATTCCTCATCATACTGTATGTCTGCTTGAGTCTTTTGCCTGATTTGATTGGGTTGTTTGTCCTTTTGTCACTGCTTGAAAGTAAGAGCTAGTCAAATATGGCTCACAAATGTGGCTGCTTTTTAGAAAATATACATAAAGCTTTATTGAAACATAGCATAGCCCATTTGTTTATGTATTTTTTTTTAATGTCTATTCTTTTTTGTTTTTGTTTGGTTTGGTTTTGGTTTTTTGAGACAGGATCTTATCATGCATCACTGGCTGACCTGGAACTTCCTGTGTAGACCAGACTGGTTAGAACTCACAGAGATCCACTTGCCTCTGCCTCCCAAGTACTAGATTAAAGGCATGCACCACCATACCTAAAAATAGAAATAAGTATATATATTTAAAAAACTTATTGCGTGTGTGTATATAATGTGGGGGGGGGGCGGGGTTTGGGGTGCTCACACCACAGCACATGTATGAAGGTCTGTGTCAGTCTTCATTTTCTACCTTGAGACAGACGCTCTAGGTTGATTTCTGCTGAGTTCAGCAGGCTAGCTAGTCTGCCAGCTTCTGGTGTCAGCCCTGTCTCTGCCTCACATCTCATAAGAGTGCTGGTATTACAGATGTGCGTACTTACTGCATTCAGCTTTACATTGCGTACTTACTGCATTCGGCTTTACATTTATTCCTAAGTTTCTTTTTATTCTGCTAAAGATGGACTTTAAAAACTGTTTCCTAATTGTTTGATGCTAGAATCCAAAAGCACAATTTGCTTTTTTGCTCAATTTGTTTAGTATTTTAGAGGTTCTTTGGATATTTCTATATAACTAGCTATTCAGATATAAGTAAAAGGTGCTTTGGCTTCATCTGTTCTGTTTCTTTTCCTTGCTCTGTTGCCATTTCTAAACTGAATAGGAGTGTTAAGAGTGTAACACTGGCTGGCTTAGAACTTACTATGTAGACTAGACTGGGCTCAAACTCACAGAGACCCACCTGTGACTGCCTGCCCAGTGCTGAGATTAAAGGCGTGTACCACTAGGCCCAGTCAGACCTTAATTTTACCCACATGATTTTGTTAACTTTTTAAAAAGTTTATTAACCTCGTACTGATGTTGACAAAGAATGACTCATCTTAGCCCTGAAGCTGACACAGAGAAGCAGGTCCAGGCTGGGTCTCTCATGTTCAGTGGCTGCCTAGCTGTCCACTGAGTATGTCATGACCTTGGCCAGAGATGCATCAGGCCACAGTCTGAGTGAGGTTTCTTCCTCATCTCTGCTTTTCATCTTGCTACTCGCAAAACCTCTCAAACGTGCAGGGAGTAATCTGGAGAGCTGCCTAGAGAGGTGTCCCTGTGTGAGGATTTCATCCAAGCAAACAGCACAGTATTAAGCATGGGCACCTATGGATGACTCAAGGACTAGAATTTCCCTGGGGGAAGTAGGGAGAGACCCAAACCTTTTAGATATCAAAAGCATGGGTGACTCAAAATGCAACATTATGCTGAGCAAACACAGACCTGCTTGCTGTCTCCTGCAATACTTTTTCTCTTAACAGCTCATGCCTAGGGGTACAAACCACCTTGATATTCAGCTATTGCTCTAAAAGGATATGTTATACCTCACATGATCGACAGAGGCTGAAGAAACAATTGATGTCATGAAAAAGAAGTATTTAGAAAATGTTCTTTGGCCCAATGGCCACACTTCTCATGTTCTGTAGCTTTTAAATCTTGGCATGGCCCTTCCATGATAAATACGATAATTTCCATCTTAAACAAACACTTGCTTGTGTAGGAAAAGGAAATGGAGCCTTCTAGCCTATTTTTGTCTCCCTGGCTTTGTCCAAGAAAGGCTACTCAATCAATAGTTTTGTTTTCACTTGGAAAGTTAGTGTTGGCAAGATCTGCATGCGAGGGTGAAAGGGGCTAGGACCAGCCTGGGAAGGAGACCAGGTGGTGACCCGAGGGTATGTGGCATGGGATGTTTTTCCCTCTTAGCTTGGTGGGATCCTAATGAGGTCACTGGCCAGTCATCCAGCCATGATGGTAACTCAAGAAAACGAGTATAGACACTGTCTGAGTCGGAACGCCAGTTCTCCCGCTTCTGAATGGAGGAGATTCACCTCTCTTTATATCACTTAACTGTAAAACGATACCTACAGCACAGATGCTTTGTGAGGCCTCCGTGAGCAAGTACATGTCAAGAGCGTAGAAAACCTCACAAGCAGGAGAAGCTCCATGAATGCTCAGGGTGCTTACCATTGGTACCGAAGTGTAAGCTTCCCCCAGAATCATGGCTACCATTCCATCTACAGAAAGGGGGAGACAGTTGATCTGACTCCGCTTACATGGAAACTTGAAAAGTTCCATTCTTGGGGCTTGGGGAATAGCTCAGTTGGCAAAGCACTTGCCTTGCAGACAGGAGGACCTGAGTTCAATCCCCAGAACCTACTTAAAAATACTGGGTGTGGTGGTACACATTTGTAATCCCAGTACTGGGGAGGTGGGGACAGACAGATTCCTGGGGCTGGCTAATTGGTGATCCCCAGAACAACAAGGTCCTTTATCTAAGGAGGTAGATGATGTTCTTGAGTATGACACCAGAAGGTATATCCTCTAGTCCCCACATGTACACACAAATACATTCTCTTTCAATTCAATCTGCAGGTACAGCCTTTCCCTCCAAGTCCCATTTCTTATAAAGCTAAAACCTAACAAGGTGTGGTTGCAATGAAAAAACAAATATTAATGATTTCTATTTAGAAGCAAATATTGATGATTTCTATTTAATAGATGGGGAAAGAAAACTACACACTAACTACATAAAATCACTCATTTGGTAAGAATGTGTTTATTATTTTTTGTTAGCACTAGCATTTTTTAATAACATCTTTTAAAATGTATTACATTTTACTTATTTTGGTGGGGCGTATGCATACTGTAGAGGTCAGAGGACAACTTGCAAGAGTTGGTTCTCTTCCCCCCATGTAGGTCTCAGTGATCAAACTCAAGTCGTCAGGCTTGGCAGTAAGTGCCTTAACCTGCTGATGCATCTCGCCAGCCCAGCACTAGATGCTAGATGCTGGAAGACTCCATGCATCTCTATAGTTTGATCTCCCTCCAGGTTTCACCACTGTCCAGTATGCAAATTAAATAGTCCCCCTTTGTCCCTGGCTTTCTGTAGACTGTGAGCTCTTCCCAGTGTCTCTTCTGCTTTCTACACTGTCCAGAAGAGGAACAGACGGCACCAAGCACCCGATGCCTTTTGTTGATAGATAAGGAACATGTAAGTCAGCTCTTACCTGGGAGGAACTGGTAGCCTGGGACACAAAGTGTCTACATTTGAACTCTGGGTATAGTTGAAGGAACTCAAACTGTAGACACACAGGAACGACCCTGAAAGTAGAAGAACACAGACTATGGTATTGATCTATATTGTACCCGTTTTCCTTGGGAAGTCAGTAAGGAAGCCACATGCATTTTACCAAGTGAAACATGAACTGGATACATTGCCCAGTGTTAGAAGGCAGGTGACCTAAACACAGAAAGACCAGGTATGCCATCTGGGGTAGATTTGAGATCTTTTTTCTTTCTCTCCAAAATCTCACATCAGTCTATAGCCATACTATTCTGAACACATCTGATCTTGTCCAAAATCACAAACCCAACACTAAAAATCATATGCTTCTCGTTAAAATGATTTGATAGTTATTTGAAGATGATTTATTTCAGAAGCTTGAGATTTTTAACCAGCTTTGAAAATATTTTTTAAATGTTTAGACTCCATTTCTTAGGCAGATAAAATTTGCAATGGGTTGCCTCAAGTTTCTTTTCTATCCTTTTTGTAATCCACAGAAATCTGAACTGTACATACAAATACTTTCAGTATAACTTATGACTATCTTATCGATCAGTGAAAGAATCCACTGGCCCTGACAGCTTCATCCAGAAATGTCTATGTGGGTGGTTTGACCAGGAACCTTTGGGCCATGTATTGCCCTCTGTCCCTCTAAAGGTTTTTTTGCTGAATAGAGCAGGGAGCACACACAGAGCAGCCTGAGGTTCAGATAAGTGCAGACAGATCCAAATGACATTGAACAAGCTGGTGAGAAAAAGTTCATGGTCCTTTTCACCAAGAGTCATCTGCAAGGAAGTATAATTTATATCTTTTCAGGGAAAGCAGCTTCAGGCTAAGTTATACTACCTAGGACCATGCCGTACTACAAGGGGGAGTGTGTGTGAGAGGGGTGGGCCCTCAGTGCCTACCATTGGTGTTGGCAAAGAGCTGGACCTCTTCCAGGGTGTCAAGCTGCTCCTCGGGACAGCTGGAGACGCAGAGGGCGATAGAACTGAGCCACCTATCTTTGACTTCCAGGTTGCAGGAATTCATGAAGAACACATGTCTAAGGATGGAGGAAGTAAAAGCATGTCTTAGGGCACTGCCTTGAATTGGATTAACAGTGAGCATTGAAAATTCTCTACAAACTCTCAGATGTCAGTATGACTAAGGCCAACTGTTCTAGTCAAATGCTTCCTTGTAACTGAGCATTTATTACGCTAGCTGGGGGGAGGGCAGTGTTTGGAGGTGGTTATCCCCAGAGCTGCACAGTTAATGAACCATACTCAAATATGAACAAAATTTTCCTTATCTAGGTTCAGCAATTGAGAGGGGGGTATATAGCAGAAAGAGTTACACAAGGAAAAGTCACTGAGGAAGAGAAAGGTTCAGTAAACTGCCTGTGACATGCGAGATATGGAAACATAAATGACTCCATGGAACCTGGCCAAGACTGTTCAAATACGCTTCAGTGAACAGCAAAACTCAGGGACATGACTAGTGGACAGGAGGGGGCGGAGCCTGGGGATTCAAGGCAGCTTAAGAGCTAAGACACTCAGGAGAACTGTCCTGCAGCAGCTGCTGCCGTTCAGGGATCAAGTGCTGGCAGCGGTAACCCAATCCAAGGCTACTCTAGATCGCTGAAGTCCCAGGAATGCAGGGGGAGTCCAGGGGGCTGCTTACTGGAGGGGAGAACCAGACTTTGAAGCCACTCTCCATCCACTGGGGATAAGGGAAAGTGGAAGAGATTTCCTGGGTGAACGGCACACAAACCTTTAGTTTAAAACATTTAAAAATGACGGTAAAATAGATACACCCAATTTTCTACTTTAACAATTTTTAGCACACAGTTCAGGGCACGGAGTGCATGTGTAGTCCTGTGCTACCATCCTCACCGTCAGCTGAAGGACTCTACATCTGGCCAAACAGACACTCTGTTCCCAATAGGCAAGAGCTCTTCACTCTCTGTCCTCTCCCAGCCCCGGCAACCACTGTTTCACTTTGTGTTTCGGAGTGGCATCTAACACTACCTGTCTTTTGTTATTTGATGTTATAGTGGGACTGATGAACATTTGCTATGTCTTAGTTCATGCAGTCTCAGGGGTGCTCTAGAACAATCAGGCATTTTTACAGTTGGGCTTAATTATTAGTTGAGAGATGAAAACTGGGCTCAGAGGGCTTGTGGACTCAGGCCCAAGGCCCCAGAGCTGAAAAATAATGGAGGTTGAATTTGTACCTGGAACTGGTTGATCCTACAGCTGTCCCCTTACTGCCACACACAGCCTCCTTTTAGAGATGACAGACTGAGTTTTAAAAAGGAAAAGTTGCCAAGCTCTCAATACCTATGTAAAGTTTTGAAATACAGCCCCTCTATAGTTTGGAGACCTAACTCAAAAAGACTTACTTTTTTTGAGTCATGTCTTGCCCGGAGAGAGGGGCTCCTTCTACTGGGGAGTTCCTCTTGCCACACACATTGCCAAAGCTGTCGTAGCCAAAGAGGAGTCTTCCTGCAGCTCCAGCCACCATCGAATAGCCCATGATAAATGCCTGGAAAAACCCAGAGACTTGTGAGGACCTGGCCACAGGTTGGGAACCGCCCCTCACCATACAATCCCTAAAGACGCTGGGCTGGTGTGAAACACAACCCGGTAAAGGATGAGTTTCTCCAGCTCCACAGCCCTCCCCTTCCTCGGCAGCAGCTCCACCTAAATGGTCCTGTTGGTCCAAGGCACCCAGGTTCCACTTTCTCTTCTTTATATCCTTTCTTTTCCAAGAGACTGTCACCTTTTATTTATTTTTTCTGAGCAAACATCATTGGGACAATTTCATTTTTTTCAGAGTTATCTAAGTGCACGAAGACTGTGCTAATTATCTCCCCGAACCTTCTTTCTTTTGTGTATGTGTGCACACAGATGCATGTGGGAGGCTACGTATAAACATTTGTGCACAGACACATATTTGCACCTTTATGTGTGGAGGCTGCCATTCTCAGACACCGCCCACCTTGGTGACATGGTCTGTCACTGTCCTGGAACTTACCAAGTCACCTAGTCTAGCAGTGCAGCGAGCCCCAGGGACCCACCTGTTTCTGCCTTCCAGCACTGAAATTGCAGGTGCATACCACTCTGCCATCCTTATCTATTTGGTTATTATTTTTTAAGACAGGGTCTTACTGTAGCTCCAGCTGACCTAGAACTTGCTATGTAGACCAGGCTGACCTCAATATTACAGAGATCCTCCTGCCTCTGCTTCCCAAGCGCTGGGATTAAAAGCACATGTTACCACATCCGGTTTCTATCTTTATTTAAAAAACAAAATTCCTCTAAAAATTGGAGCTCCAGGGGCCAAATTCAGGTCCTCTTGCTTTTTAGTGACTGAGCTATCTCAAAGGTCCCATCTTTGTTTTTTGATTATCCTTTTTATTTTAATTGGAATGACTGGATAAAATTTACATGATAAATAGTTTAAGAAAAAAAGGATTTCAGGACTTCTGTTGGACAAGAACACCTTGCAATCAATAGTTGTCTTTTTAATTTTTTATTATTTTGTTTTATTTTGTGTGTATGAGTGTATTGCCTGCATGGATGTATGTACACCTGTGTCGTACAATACCCACAAAGGTCAGAAGAGGTGTCGGATCCCCTGGAACTGGAGTTACAGATAGTTGTTAGCTGCCATGTGAGTGCTGGGAACCAAACCCAGGTTCTGCAAGAATAGCCAGTGCTCTTAACTGCTGATCCATCTCTCCAGTCCCTATAGTTGTTTTTAAAATCCACTTTTATAACAAACATGGAATATTTGAAATTGCAATTCAAACAACTATAACACTAATATGCATTGACAGTCCCTCTGCCAAGACTGAATATTTCTTCTCATAACAGAAACAGCATGATGGTAAGTTTCCCAATCTACTGTACACAGAATGCCATTTAAACATATGTGACACTGGCAAGCTCATTCTGGGACAAAGGTTGTGGGATATCATTTGCTAACAGAAAATACGTTCCAAAGATTGGTTTCAAACTAAAAAAATATTTCAGACACTGCATTCAAGGCCAATTTGGAAATAAAAGCATTAACCAAGCTTGGAAGGTGATACCACCTGAAATCCCAGTTCTCAGAGGTAGAGGCAGGAGGATCAGGAGTTCAAGGCTAGCTTTGGTGACATAGCAAGGTCATGCTAACTCTTAGCTCCAAGAGACCCTGTCTCAAAAAAAAAAAAAAAAAAAAAACAAGAAAAAAGTATTAAATATTCTTCCAGTGCTAACTTAGTGGGCCCTAGAGACTGCTACTGGGGGATATAAAGATGAACAAAATTTAGTCTGTGCCCTGAAAATTCCACACCCAGCCTCCCCATGAGGACTTACCAATACAGACATTATTGGTAAGGAGGCTCTTGTCTCTTATTCTTTAACTCCACCCTCAGTTTAATTGGTAAGATTGGGCTATACAGGTCACCTTGACTAGAAAACTGGGTCACTCGCTTTTTCACTGTAAGGCAGTGCATGCGGGTGTGTCTCTGTGTGCCCATACGGCCCGTGTGTTAGGTTGACTCAGCCTTGAATGGGTCTGCCTCCTGTCCCCTCCAGCCTAGAGTATGAGTCCTGATTGCATTTGCACTTGGCCAGGGGGATTAGGTATACTTCTGCCTAGCTCACCAGAGGTCTAACAATGATGTGACGTGTCTCTGTACCGTGACTTCATGTGTGATATCTTCCTTGGAAAGTTTGTGTGGAGGAGAGAGTTTTGGGACAGGGATTTGGGTTTTCTTCAGTCTCCGTCATAGCACTAGGACTCAAGCCATCATTGCTTTAATACCAGATATGCAAGTGTAATTCCATATGAGAGATGATGAACAGTATAACAGGGACCCTGAAAGAAATGGCCCCAAAGGATTAAATTTTTTCCAAGAGATTCCATGCTGGAGGAGGTAAGAGCTGAAACCGTGGTATTAGAGGAAGAGGTCATGTCTCCCAGGAAGAGACTTCACACAGCTCTGACAACTGATCTCATAGCTCATACTATGCATATATACTATGCTCATATATACATACATGCATATATCCTGGTTTTTGTTTTCATTGACTTTTAACACTGAAATAGAAGAGACAGAGAGAAGCTAAGAACTTTTCACATCTCCAGTCCTGCCTAAAGCTGTGAACAGACTCACTTCCCTGTCACCAGTTCCTGTGGCCTGGTTTTCTTCTGGTAGGACTGGTAAGCGACGGGACTCAGATTTTAGACTCCAGTGACCGCAGTACAGGAGGTGTGGATACTAATGTGCTGTGGCCTCCGTGGAAGTCACCGTAAACTGAGCCTGGAAATGGGAGTCTTGAGAGATGAAGAGAGGATGAAGTGAGAGAAGACACTGAAAAGGTAAGCAGAGGCAGAGATGGCTCAGAGCTTCAGAGTTTCAGACTTCCTGTTTTGAATGTTTCCCATATGAAGGCTGGTGCTCTTTCTGTTTGCTGGAGACTCTCTATGCTTGTAGATCTTGTATCTTCCCTCAGACTCCTTGTCCAGCCAGCCCCAACTGAGGGCAGCACCACCAATAACAATCCTCTCCTAAACTTTGTCAGTCGATACATCAATCAAAAGACCCAGAAGTGGAATGGCAAGGAAAAATACCCCTTACGGTTTTAAATATATATCTGTAGCTAAAAAGTTTGCAGAAGATATAAGAAGCCGGTCAGCTAAGAAAGAACTTCCATGACTAAATGCAGTAAAGACAATCTGGGCATATGGAAACCTTTAGATTTATCCTATAAATGAAATGGACTTTTAAAGCACTTTCCAGGTCTGTGTGATGTCTTAGCCGGCTCATAATTCTTCAGGCTGTGATGGGCCATCTATGATTCTTTTCTCTAGGCAGCTGCTGGGCTGAGAGTTTGAACAGTGGAGAGGAGATCATTAAATAACATTAACAACCCAAGGTCAAAGCTGCAGGCACACGAAGGAACAGCTGATCCCCATGTTTATGCAGCAGCAGAATCTGATAAAAACACGAACCGACTCGAAGGTAAGATGGCTACTGCCTTTCTGATGCCTCAAGCTTCAAGGGTCAAAACAGCTGCTGCAGCAGATCAGCACATCTTTCAGGCCCAGCCTTTCCCTGCGCCTGTAACCAAGTCTGTCTATGCAAAACCAGTTGGAAAGTCAACAACTGAACAAATGCCTTCCTTATTTGGAAAGAAGAACAAACACAGTATTTTAGAGTCTATTCAAACAATTCTTTTCAACTAAGGTAATTACTATTAGGTACTATAGGCCCTAAAGAGTTAATCATTTACCTTGCACATAGCACAGAAGGCCTTTGGAAAAAGGAGAGTGACAACATTCAGCCTCCAAGAGACTCTCCCAGGACTGACATAAGCAGTCTGGTGAGGTCTACCAGCCACCATGTATACCTGGAAATCATTTGTAAATATATAAATCCATATGTATTTAATCAGAGAGTTCCCATCAAGTTGCTAAACACAATCGAATAAGCACATATCTCAGTTAAAATAAAAGCAATCTATTTTTAGGGTTTCCTTGGATTTCCTTTGAAAGGAAATAGTCAAAGATGAGGCATATTTGATTTAGTGGTATGTCAGATGGTAAAAACAAAACTTGCAGTTGGAGAGATCCTACAGTCTAAGGAAAGACATCATCTCAAACTGTGATTCTCATTTTCTAATGGAGTTACCCAATAAATCTTGGCCTACAGCAGGCAAACAGTCTCCCTAGGGAGTCTACGGGGTTAGGAAATACCTGGATAAGAATTCCCAAGGACTAACTCATGGTCATTCTAGGCCAACGGAAGAAGTCTGTTCTTGCAGCATAAACTTTAAACAATTAACATTTGATACACATTTATGTCTGGACACACACACACACACACACACACACACACACACACACACAGAGGAAAGCATGCATAGGCCTTTTGCCTGCCAAGCAGCCACACTTACCAAACCAGTCCAAAAGAGAAAGAACAGGACCAGCCACGCTGTGTCTGTGCATTTCCGATAAATCTGGGGTCGCCACTTGCTTGGTCCGGGTGATCTCTCTGCAGAAACCTTAGAGGGAAATGGAGAGTTGAGAAAAAGAAGACAAACAGGAACCAAGAGAAACCAAACCTATCCGAAGACTGTTCAAAGTAATTTTGTCACCTGACGGCTTCTCTGGGGAAACCTGCTTTGTGCAAAGCATATCTTAAGTCCTCCATGCCAAGTCCTTCAGGGCCAACTGAAGGCAGAAAGAACACCCTTCTCCCCAGTCCCCTAAAGCGGCCCGCCAGAACAGGTTCCTGCAAGGGCCACCTGCCCCAGGGCCTTACCTGGTACTCGGCGCCCAGGCACTGCATGGTCGCTGGTGGTGGTCCCCGCTGGGTCCGGGGCTGGCAGCCAGGTGGCTGCGGTGCGTTCGGGACCCAGGCGGGGCGGCCAGGGCAACCCGGGCCAGGCGACCCAGGCGGGGCGAGCAGGGTGCAGTGCCACCCAGCGGCCGCGGGCGCTGGTCCCCGGGGCACGCCCTCTTCTCGGCGGCTTTCTGCCAAGCGGAGCCGCTGGAAGTTGTGCCTGGCTCCCAGGAAGTGCACCTGACTGCCGCAGCGCCGCCTGGGCATCGCCCGCCCCCGCTGGAACCCAGGGCGGGCCTCCCTGGGACAGATCCGGCGGCGGCCACCTCCGGCAGCAGGAAGTTAGGCAGCAGAATCATTCCTGAGGGTGGGGAGCCTGCGGTGGTGTGGCACACACAGGGTAGGTAGTGCTTGCAGCATGCTGAATTCTGCCTTGGAACCTTCAGCAACATTCTAAGTATCAAGTTGCAAATTATTGATAGCCTGATCTATGGATCAGGGAAACTGAGGCTCGGACAGATGTGGTGTGACTTCGTCAGGGAGACACTTTGTCAGGGTGGCTGGGTGTCCCCCATTCACCTGCTGTTTCTCCAAGTGCACCCTTCCCCACACAGCCGATACAAATTCAACAAGAACAAAGTCCCTAGGAATCTGAAGACTGATCTAATCTGTGGCTGGGAAGTGGGTAGTCTTAGCCCCTCCTACCTTATTTTGCTTTAATGTTTTGGATTTATTTTATGTGTCTGAGTGTTTTGCTTTCGTGTATGTCAGAGCACGTGTGCCTATTGTGCAGGTGGAGACCAGAAGAGGGAGTCAGAGCCCTTGAAACTGGAGTTACAGACAGTTATTAGTTGCCATGTAGGTGATGGGAACTGATCCCAGGTCCTTTGCAAGAGCAGCCAGTGCTCCTAACTGCTGAACCATCTCTTCAGCCCCTTCCTCCCACTTTGTAACACCTGAATTCTGGTGGGCGTAGATGTGGAGCCATCCACAGAAGGATGGTGGACCTACCAGGAGCCACCCCTTAAAGAAAACTGACTCTCCGTCTCTGAAATGACATCAACTGTTAGTGGCTCCTCAACTAGCAGTGGGGGCTCATGAAGCCCTCCCTACTCCATGTTAGACTGATGACTGGCTTGATCTTGTACAGGCAACCACACCTGCTATGAATTAATTAATGAGTGTTGAGGTTCTGTCATACTCAGAAGATGTTTTGTCCCAGATCTCCCTGACCTCTGGCTTTAACAGTCTTTCTGTAGCCCCTTCCAGGATGTTCCTTAAGCCTTGTGGAGAGAAGAGTGGTGGGAAAATATCAACAAAATACATTGCATGCATGTATTAAATTCTAAACAATAATAATATATTTAAAGAAGAATACTCCAAATGGATGGAGAAGAAAGGCAGTGTAATAGATAATGGATCCCTGGAATGTATACCTCCTTCTAGGATGATTATTGGCCTTCCACTCCCAACTCCCAGCACCATCCTAAAGGCATGTTTATCAGAGAGAGTGGCTAGAACTCCAGGGGACCCTGAATTCACAGTACAAATAAATAGAGTACAACTACACAAAGACCACAGCTGAATCACAGTGTCTCAAACAAATTAGCACTAGAACAGATGGATGGGGAGTTTTAAATAGCAGGACACACATTCAGAGAGATGAAGCATGACATTAGCAACAAGGCAGGAAAACGTCCTGAAACAGAAACAAAAAGTTATATTAGGCATGGAGAGCAGAATGAATATTGATTAGCACTATTTGTTAATAATGTGGAATAAACAGCAGAACAGATGTAACTGAAGATGAATTAGAATGATTAGAATTAGCTGATTGGAAAAGCTGGTTCAGCAACTCTGCAGAGGCAGGGGGAAAAGTTTAAATAAAATAGGGTCACTCATTTAAAATTTTTTTTCCTAACGTATTAATAATTGAACCAGAACAGAATGGAAGTATATTTTGGTTGTCAGCTTGGTTAGATTGAGGGACATCTAGGAGATGAGTAAAGCACACCTTTCAAGGGTGTTTCCAGAGATTATTGTATTAGGAAGGTGCTTACTCAGCACATGGTTTAATCCTCTAGTGGATTAGAAATTGAATAGATGATTGGGAGATGGTAGAACTGTGGAAGGAAGGACCTCGGTGGAGGGAGTGGGCTGCTTGGGGAATGATTTGGAAGGGTAGGTCTTAGGCCTAGTCCTTTTTTTTATTTCTCTTTGCTTCCTGGCTTCCATGGGGTGAACAGCCACCCCCCACCCATGCCTTTCCTTCATGACGCATGGCATTTTTGCTTTATTATGGGCCTGAAAACAGTGGAACCAGCCAGGCATGGAATGAAAGTAGGAGCCAAAAGAACTCTTTATGGCTGAAGTTTTTCATGTCAGATATTTTGTCACAACAAAATGTCAAACCCAGAGAACAACAGAAAGTGGTGAGGAAGAACTATTTGAAGACACAATGGAGATCAGCCATAAAGTTGTGAGAAAGAAGTAAATTCCAAGGACTAGAGAGAAGGTTCAGCAGTTCAGAGCACTCACTGATCTTCCAGAAGACTAGAGTTTGGTTCCCAGCACCCACGTGGCTAACAAGCACATGTAACTCTAGCTCCAGGGGACCTGATGCTCTTTTCTGGCCACTGTGTGTACTACATGCATGTCGTGCCCTTACAAGACACTCATACACATAAAATAAAAATAAATTTAAAAAGAAATAAAGCTCACATTGCAAGGGCGTATCTCAAGTAAATATATAATAATTTTGAACTTAAACTTTTTACTAAACCAGATTACATTAGAATATGAAGTTACAATAAAAATATTTGTAAAAACGATCCCTTTGGATAGCATTCGTGTAGCAAGTTATTAAATATAAAAAAACAGACTTGGGAGGGGATATAATAGATACAACAAAGGAATAGCAAGATAATTTAGGCTAAATTCACTGTAGTCATCTTAGATAAAAGGCTAGAAACTTGATTGACAGTCATAATACAGGAAGAACTCAAATATCCAGAACCTGTGAGAGGCTGTGACACAAAGAGATGCCACACTGCCTTCTGAAGGAGCAGACTTCTTACGTTAGCTGTCACCATTTATGTAATAAACTATTCTGTAATTTCATTTATGTGACATTCTGAAAAGGATCAAAGGACAGGAATGGAAAAAAGATCAGTGGTTGCTAGGTGCTGGGGGCTGGGGAGCCAGAAGGAACCTTTTTTTTTTTTGAGTGATGTTAAGTCTATTATCTTGACCATGATAATGGCTACCTCATGGTATCTGTCAAACTTTGTAGAGCTATATACTTTATAAAGGGTGAATTTGGAGCTGGAGAGATGGCTTAGTGGTTAAGAGCACTGGTTTGCTCAAGTTGAGTCCCAGCACTCACATGGGGGCTAACAACTGTCCATAACTCCAGTTCCAGGGGATCCGATGCCCTCTTCTGGCCTCCGTGGGCATGGCACTATACAGTTGCGTTTACCTACATGCAGGCAATACACTCATATACATAAAATCAAAATAAGTAAAATATTTTTAAAGGGTGAATTTTAATGTGTGCAAACTATTTCATTAAACATGACTTCTTAAACCTCAAAAACAATTGAGAAAATTATGTTTATAAGGACCCCAAAGTAACATTCTACACAATGCTGTGAGGGAATAAAGGGTTCTCACGAGGTAACAGTGCTGTAAAGAAGTGTGATGCAACATGGCACACAAACTATTTGTTAATCTCAAGGAGGTAAGAACTTAGACCAAAATGCAGGTCATTTATGTGGTAAGCAAACTCTTTGGATCAGCTGACATTTTCACAGCAAGGCACTCTAGAAGAAGGAGGCATGCATTGATTCGTTCCCAGACCCAAGCTCCATCTCTCACCCTGGAGAAGTGTACTGAATGGTATGGGCTTACAGAACTACCTTTCAGGAGGAAGCTGAAAATAGGGATCATTTTAATGCATTAATAAGATGATTAATAATTAAGGGAAGCTGCTGTTAAAAATAAAAGAATTCATACCCTTTAAAGCAGCAGCAGCAAATTCCACTCAATGACAGGTAAGAAAGGAGGAAAAGATAATAGTTGGAATGTAGGAAATCTGATAGCAGAAATGAAAATACTAATAGTAACCTACATTTTGAGAGTTCTTAATATATTCCAGGTGCCTTTCTGGGTGTTGCCTATTTAATCCATATAGAAACCTCATGAGGTTTGGGACTACTATTGCTTCATTTTGTGGATGAGAAAATGGAGGTTAAGTAACTTTCTAGAAAGTGACAGAATCACGGCCAGCACCCACACAGTGTGGATCTGGAACCCGTGCATGGGCTCCTGTGCCACACTGCCTCCAAAAAGAAGCAACAAGTGGCTTAGCCAGAGCATCAAATTATGTGAAAAGAAGAGATTCAGCCACGCATTGTCAAGAAGAGAGTTCGTTAAAGCACAATGCATAGACATGCTAGGCACGATAGCACAGCCCTCTAATCCCAGCACTAGGAAGACCGAGGCAGGAGGATCACTAGTTCGAGGCCTGAGCTACATAGAGACCCTGTCTCCAGAGAAACAAAAACAAGCAAACACTGCAAAGTTAAAACTAAAAGGTACAAAAACATAACAGGTAAACACAAGCAAAAGGAAGCTCATTTAATCTTAAAACTTGACAAAAGCAGAGGGCAATGCATTAGCTCAAAAACCTACTGAAAAATTCCACATACAACATCTCTACATGAGTCCATGTGCATAGCTGAAGGCTACATAACAAGAAACAGTGCCAGACAGGAAGACAGGAGAAATTCTCTTTCGAGCTGTTGACCAGAGCAGTCCAAGAGACTCCCCAAATCACACAGGCTATTACCACAGCCCTTGACTGCCTTTCAGAACTTGAAGGTAAATCCTTATTGGTGAAGACAGGGCATACTTTGGACACAAGATTTGGAGCAATGGAGCTGGAACTGACTTGAAGTCACCTCCCTGAAGATTAGTTCTTATAGTTTTGGAGAATACTATGCAAGCTGCTAAGGGAGAACATCAATGGATGGTCCAACTCCAGCTTTAAGGTCTAATAATCACAACAATAACTGGCACAGAAAATTATATTGAGGCAGGAGTGGCACTTTTATCTAGGGGGTAATCAATAGCTACCTAAATGAACTTAAAGCCCACTTAATGAGAGGGAACTCATGTGTGGTACTATAAACATAGCCAGATACACATGGCTGGAGAGGTCATAGATTTTAGGGAAAACCCCAAGGATGTCACATCCCTAGACAAATGTAATTTCTTACTATATGATAAATATGGATCCTTATATTTACAGACAAGTATGCTAGTCATCTCTCATCAAGGAAACTTCTCTCACAACAGATGGCAATTATAACAGAGTTCCACAACTGAGCACACACAGAGATTGTGAAACACCCAATCCTACGTGACATATCTACAATGGAGCCTCTACATCTAAGACTCATGGAACGTAGCAGAACAAGGGGTAGAGAGAACACTAATGCATCTCTCAACTCTCATCAGTGAAACTCCCTCACGCAACAGAGGTCTGTGAACACAAAAGGACACAGATGGCCAAAGCATAGCAAATAAGAGTCTGCAGAATGTGGGTCCTTGGACAGGTCTACTGTATTAAACTTCACCCACCCAGGACTTAGGGATCGTTGTGGAAGGGGGATGGAAAGACTGTAAGAGCCAGGAGAGGAGGAAATATGGAAAGAGTCTTTTGGGGGGGTCTTTTTGAGATAGGGTCACAGCTGGCCTGGAACTCACTATGGAGACAAAGCTGGCCTCAATCTCCCAGAGATCTGTCCGCCTCTGCCTTTCAAGTGCTAGGATTAAAGGTGTGGGCCACCACGTCCAGCCAAAATATAGTCTTACAGACTCTTGGAACCTTGCTCATACGAACCTTCAGCAATGGTGTCGACATGCACAAGACCTATTCAAATCCAAGCAGACAAAACCCAGCACAGAACTGTGGAAATGGGCAGCAGGCCCCAATCTTAGCTGAGGAACTATTGACAGCTGATTACTGTAGGGCGAGGAACAGCTGATATTCGTAAAGGGAGGGACTCTTGATAGAATGACTAGATCTCAGTGGATGAACTTGTACTGAGGGGTGTTTGGGACTGCTAACTTGGCTTGATAGGCATTTAACATCAATGACAGAAAGCATGAAATCCGGTTATATGGGAGGGTGCCAGTGGAGAAGGGGATATAAAGATGATTAAGATATTCTGTATAAAATACACAAATTTCATTAAAAAACTTGACAAAATAGAAATTATAAAAAAAGATTGTGAAGAGATGTTGTAGTGATGTTATAAACATATTCATGGTGAACAACACAATTTCTACATAGTTCAAGTCACAGCTAACAAAGCTTTAGTTTGACACCAATTGGACATTCTTAAAGAGGGAAGCTGGATAGACAGCTCAGTATCTGTTCTTGCAGCGGACCCCTCTTCTGATCTCTGCAGGCAATGCACAACATGGGTGCACTTACATACATGCAAGCAATACATTCAAACACAATAAAAATAACAAAATAAAATGCTTAAAATATTGTTGTCTCTACTTATTAATTAATTTATTTTGTGGGGCGGAAGGGTACATCACAGTGCTGTGTGGAGCTCACAGGACAACTTGTGGGAGTCAGTTCTCTCCTTCTACCATGTGGACCTAGGGAACTGAACTCAGGTCATTAGGCTTGCCAACAAGCACCTCTACACACTGAGCCATCTCACCAGCCCCCAACTGTAAAATTGGTCTTCTCAGAGCCCAAAAGACTGACTGGGCACTCCTTTTCCCCAGAGCCAGATCTAGATAATATAATTAATAAGCTTGAACAATTAGATATTTGTAGCTCAAATACATTGCTACCAAACAGAAACTATACACACCTTCCCTTTTCAAGCACACATGAAACATGAAAGCAAAAATATACACATTAGGGACTAAAGGAAAGCCCATAAACTCCCCAGAGCAATAAAATTAGGAATAGTCAATAACACCAGTGGGACGGCACACTTTAAAGCCACGGCGAGCCTCATCTGCTGGTGTCCTAGTTTGCCTTTAATTGCTGTGACAAAATACTTTGACCAATATCAACTTGGAGAGGAAAGGGTTTATTTCACTTACATCTCACCGGTCACACAGTTCATCATGGAGCCCAAGGGAGGAACTCAGGGCAGGAACCTGGAGGCAGGAGCTGGAGCACAGGCCATGGAGGAACGCTGCTTACTGGCTTGTTCCCCTGACCCAGCCTCAGCCTGCTTTCTTAAACAATAGACAACAACCTGCCCAGCGACAGCACCACCCACAGTGGGCTGGGCCCTCCCGCAGTACTCAACAATCAAGAAAATACCCCACAGACATGGCCACAGGCCAGTCCAATGGAGGCAATTTCCCAATTGAGGCCCCCTTGACCCAGGTGTGTCAAGTTGCCACCAAAGTCATCCAGTGCAGCTGGCATTCATACCCTTAGATAATAAGCCCCTTCTTTGTGTATGTTGTTGTTGTTTCTGAGACACGGTCTCATTATATAGCCCTGGCTGGCCCGAAACCCACTATATAGATCAGGTTGGCCTCAAACTTACAGTGATCTCCCTGCCTCTGCCTCTCAAGTGCTAGGATTAAAGGCTTGGCCAAGTATGATGGTTTTTATGTGCCAACTTGACTTGGTCATAAGTTGCCCATATATTTGCACAAATATTACTCTGGGTGTTTCTGTATCAATGTTTCTGGATGAGATTAGCATTTACATTAATAGACTGAGTAAAGCAGTTTGGGGTCCCTAAAGTGGATGAGCATCATCCAGTCAGCTGAGTCCTGAATAGAGCAAAAGGCTGACCCTTCTCTGAGGAACAGAGAATTTTCATATGGCTTTCAAACTGGATACTGATTCTTCTTGGTTCTATAGCAGCCTACTGGCCTTTGACCTTAAATTTGGACATTGATTTGGCAGATTTGAGCTTGCCGAAATCCCATAAGCCAGTTCCTTATTTTTTGTCTCTCTGTATGTTGCATACATGTGTATATGTAACATTTTTGTTTCTCAGTCTTATTGGCTATCTCCCTGGGGGCATCCTGGCTTACACATCAATAGAAAATAGTAGATATTGTGACATATTATTACAATGCTTATGTAACATTATATAAAAAATAAAACCCATTTATGTTGTGCTCAGACTCCTGATCAACAGAAACTGCAAGCCTGCAAAGGCGTTGTTTTAAGTCACTAAATCTGGGTCAATTTATAATTGACACATATATATATAAAACTAATAGAAATAGATTTCTATAAATATAACTAAATAGAAAACATATATAATATTGTAACATAACTAAATAGAAAATATTTATATTATAAATAATATAACTAAATAGAAAACAAACTGAAAGCTCTAAAAATTTTTTGTATTACTGAAAATCAAATAGTACCTTGTACTAGAAAGCACTGAAGATATACAGAAATTGGGGCTGGAGGGATGGCTCAGAGGGTAAGAGCACTGGCTGCTCTTCCAGAGGACTGGATTTTGTTCCCAGCACCCACATGGTAGCTAACAACTATCCTTAATGCTAGTTCCAGGGGATCTGTGAGCATTGCATATACAGGCAATAAATAAAATACAGACACAAAATAAATTTTTTTTTTAATTTTAAAAACATATATAGAAATTAAGAAACAGAACTGAATGTTAATGAAAATTCCACACATCAAAGTTAGGGGGATTTAGCTTAAGTGTCAATTAGATGGAAACTTAGTAATACACATCTATCAGGAATAAAGGAGATAAAGTTCAACTTAAGAAGAAATAGTGCCTGCCCAAGGAGCCAAGAAGAAAGGAAACAACACAGGGGCAGAGACAGAGAAAACTCAAGAAGGAAAATAAAACAATATTTGAGAAGATTAAAACTGAACTTGGGCAAGGCTGAACGTGTAAAAGAGAAAGAAGTCCCAATAAACAAAAGGAAGCAGAAAATGATAGAAGAAATGACCAAAGTTATTAAAACATCTCTTAAACACTATGAATCTTATGTTAACAGGGATAATGGGCAACCTTCTAAAACATATACAAGAATTCATAGAAGAACAGAGAACTTGAGTGACCAGTGAATGTTAAGTAAACTGAAAATGTATTCAAATATCAAATATCCCCCCTTCCTCTCTATGCCAACACAGGCCTTAGAGGCTTTTAAAGAACTAATTTTTAAGGAACAGTTGAGTCCTGTAATTTACAAGTTGCTCCATATTCAGAATAGGAGCAAAGGCTACAAGGTATTTGATGAGGATCTGCCAGATCTGGGTGTGGCAGCTCAGACCTGTGATTCCAGCACTCAGGAGGCTACAGCAGAAGGATTGCCTGCATTGAAACTCACTATCTCCTGTCTCCACTTCCTGAATGCTGGAATTAGATGTGTATAGCCATACCAAGCTTATAAAATCCCTCTTTTCTCCTAGAAACATTTGGATGAGAAATGTAGTCTGTGGAACTTAATTTATTTTTAGCTTATCTCTGTTGAGTAACGATTGACGGAGTACTTGCTCTAGGACAAGGCCTGGACCAATTCAAGGGCACAATCACCTAGAAGGAGTATATTCCTACTTTGATGATAGTACTGATGAAAGGTCTTCATTCAGTGCCATGGTTCCTGGAAGTCTTCCTAGGGGAGGATGTCCAAGTTGAGTGAAGGATGAGCAACAAATAATGAGATGGGGACATGTGGGGAGAGCCTCAGGCAGAAGGAATGTCAGGAACACAGGCCTGGATGCAGAGGACGGATCTTTCAGTGAGCTAGAAGTGATGTTGTGTTGCCAGAGGCTAAACGAGAGGAGGGTGAGAGAAGACACCTGATAACCAAGCAACCCAGCGGTGGGCCGGCATGCCGTACACAGAGCTGCTCCTCCTGTCCTCTGCTCCCCTCTCAGAACATTATGGTGTTGACAGGTATTGGAGAGGTTACCGTCTCTGAAATCCCATGATTTAAAAACAGGGCGAGTACATGAAAACTGAAAACCCGAAGCAAATAAAGGAAAGCAAATGGCAGGCGAGCAGAGACAAGCGAAAGAGAAAAAGTGGAAGAGAGATGATCACCACAAGAAAAGAAAACTAGAGAAACAAAAAAAGGTGGACCTGTGATAAGACTGACCAAGAAACTAAAGATGAAATAACATCCGGATGGAAACAAGAGGCAGACGCTCAGCACAGCAGCTGCAGGATCCTCTGCTCACGCTGCGCATTCTCTCTAACTCATTTTGCCTTCTCCCTTAACCTTCTTTTTAATGCTGTTCTCTTTTGTTTTTTTGAGACAGAGTCTCCTTATAGCCTCAGCTGACCTGGAACTTGCTATGTACACCAAGCTGACCTCACTCTCACAGAGATGTGCTTGCCTCTGCCTCCCAAGTGCTAGGTTTGTGCTGCCACACCTGGCAAACCTGTCCTTTAAAAAAGCTTTATTTTTATTTTATCTGAGTGTTTTGCTTGTAAGTGCACCATGTGCTTGCAATGACTGCAGAGGCCAGAAGAGGGCACTGGATTCCTTGGAACTGGAGCTGTGGCAGTTGTTAGCGAACTGAGGTCCTCTGGAAGAGCAGCAAGTGCTCTTAACCTTTGAGCCATTTTTCCAGCTCCTTCCCAAACTCTTCTAAAAATAGCTATTTTTATTTTGTGTAAATGTGGAGCCCAGACAGGGTGACTGATCCCCTGGAGCTGGAGTTACAGGCTACTGTAATCTACTTGATGTGAGTGCTGGGAACCAATCCAGGTTCCTCTGCAAGCAAGTACCTCTAACCACTGAGAAATCTCTCCAGCCCCTTTTCCTTTAGCTCTGATTTTCTTCTTTGCCTCATATCTATGTTTTATATGAGATATATCATGAGTTAGATTCTTTCAGAATTGTGCTGAAAAACCCTGGCATTGAGAGCTACTGCTAGTAGTGTAGTTACTACTTCCTAACAGTAGATGGCAGTGTGAGCCAGTGGCTGTGTCATTCAGTGTAACAAATTGTTTTTTCATTGATTTGAGACAGCTATCTTCTCTTTCCTGTGTTTTTGTTATTTGATTAATTTAATGTTAATATTAATTTCTCTCCAGCATTGTGAGGCATCTTACATTCTACATAGACACTTGTTTCAATGCTTTCTGTTCCTTCAAAAGCTATCAAATTGGGGCTGGAGATTTGGCTCAGAGGCCTGGTTGCTGGAGAGATGGCTTTGTGGTTAGTACTGACTGCTCTTGCAGAGGACCTGGGTTCAATCCCCAGCACCTTCATGGCAGCTAACAACCATCCTTAACTCCAGTTCCAGGGGAATCCAACATCCTCTTCTGACTTCCATAGGCAATTACATGACATGGGTGCACTTAACATGCATGCAGGCAATACACTCATACACATTTTTTTAAAAGCTATCAAATTGATGTGACTTCTTATTAATTCTTTGAGATGTCTTAAAAAAGAGGAGGTTTAGTTACTATGAATACTATCTGGAATTATTGGGTTTCCTGCATGAGGCGCTTATAAAGAAGCAAATACAAGTTCTTACTAGCTGTCCAAGAACCACTGAAAGTGTGAGGTTGGGCAAACTCAGGTTTGAAGCTGGGTTCCAACACTGATAAAATTAACATAGCTTCAATTTCCTTGTCTTGAAAATGGATAATTTAGAATGTTATTGTATACTACATAAGTGGGTCCCAAACAGGTTCAATAACTCTTGGCTAGGGTTAAATATCTAAAAAAATATTTGGCTAACAGCGCTGGGTATGGTGTCACAGGCCTTTAATCCCAGAACTTAGAAGGCAGAGACAGGAGGATCTCTGAAGTTTTTGGCTAACAAAGATATCAAACAGACCCCTTTAATTTACAGCAAATGGAAGAGCATGGTATTAAATGGTCAGCTTGTTCACAGGGATATGAGACTACATGGTCCTTTTTCGGGGGAGGGAGGCACATAGCCCCAAAAGGGCCTACTTGCAGTCTCTAATGGTGTGGCTTTAAGGCAGAACTTTCTGGAATGGTGTTAAATAGGCAGGTTCCAGGGCTACGCAGACTTGCCAAAATAAAAACTCCAATCTAGAATATAATTTGCTGTAAACTGGTGCTGGGGTATTAATTTGGTTTAATTCCTTGTGATATGATGATTTTACCTATCAGGTGGTGGGAAAATAAAAACCTTCCTTCTGTCCTTTTTACTTCCTTGCCTGTCATTTATCTTCCATTAGCAGCCATTTCTGCCTCCATTTTGGATGGATTCGGCCTGATGAGAAAGTGAGAGAAGAAGGCCCATCTTCATTTGTAAACTAGCAAGGTCAGAGTTCCGAAGTGTGAGAGGTTGAAGTTTGACTGTTAACGTATTTCGAGTTGAATTACGTCCTCCATGTGTCGTCGTGTGTGTCATGCCCCCTCTTCCCCCACATGTAAGACTTCTAGAAGTTCTAGTCAGAACGTCGGCATGTGATTGCATGGGGTTTTTAAGAGGTGATTAAGTTAAAGTGAGGTCCTTGGATCCAGTCTTACCGACATCCTTATCAGAAGAGGACTTCAGAGCCGGGGAAGTAGCTCAGTTGGTACAGAACTTGCCTGGTACGTAGGAAGCCCTGGGTTGGATCTCAGCTGTGCTTACAGTGATGTGGTGGTGTCCACCTAAAATCCCAGCACCTGGGGGAGGAGACAGGAGGATCATAAGCTCAGGACTGTTCTTGGCTACACAGCAAACTGGAGGCTAGTCTCAAAAACAGTGTGTGTGATGGGGGTGGTGTGGTGTTGGGGACTTGAGAGATGGCTCAGTGGTTAAGAACACTGGCTGCTCTTGCAGAGAATTCAGGTTTCTAGTACCCACACGGCAGCTAACAACCACCTGTAATTCAGGTTCCAGCACCCTTTCCTGGCCTCTGTGGGCATTGCACAACATGGGTGTACTTAGATACGTGCAGGCAAAACACTCATACATGTAAAAGGACTTTTGGACACAGCAGGTAGAGAAGGAAAACATTTTGAAGATACAAAGAGAAGATGCAAGTCAAGGACAGGGGCCTCAGAAGCAAGCATACATTCATTCTGGTCTTGTGAGGAAATAACTTTTTGTTGTTTAAGCCTCCTAGTCTGTAGTATTTTGTTATGGCAGCCCTAGCAAACTCACCCAACACTCTTTAAAATGTTAATTTTCTCATTACTCCAATTTATTTGATTACGTATGTGTGGGGGGTATGAGTGTGGACTGGGCACACTTGTGCCGCAGCGTGTATGTGGAGGTCAGAGGATAACTTGTGGGAGCTGACCCCCTCCTTTCACTGTGTGGGTCATAGGGATCAAACTGGGGCCGTCAGCATTGGCAACAGGCAACTTTGCCTGATGAGTCTTCTCCACAGACCTATTTCAACATTTTTTTGGGGGGGTATCTTTTTGAGAGAGGGTCTCCCTGTAGCCCCAGCTGGCCTGGAACCAGGCTGGCCTTGAATTCATGGAGATCCACCTGCCTCTGTCTCCTGAGTGCTGGGATTAAAAGTGTGCCTATTTCAACATTTTTGATGGAACTTACTGATTCAATGAAAACATGTTAATGGTTTCTTTTCCAGGCTCAGACTTTCTTATACCCAGAAGAAAGTGAGCAGAGCATGACTGGCACTGGGAGAAGCATTGTGAGGCTGGAGAAGCCGGCAGAGTGACCCTCTGCCCAGCAAGCTTCCTGAGAGCAGCTCCCAGGGTCGTTCTGTCCCCTCAGTTGTGACTTGTGTATGGACACGTGTCCTTCCAACTGCCATACAGCAGTTTCTGGTCATGACTCCAGTGATATTTCTGATGCCCTTCAAAATGACTGGCCATGGCAGAAGCAGGCAGATCTCTGTGAGATGGAAGCCAGCCTGATCTACATAGCAATTTTCAGGCCATCTGGGGCTATAGGGAGACTCTATATCAAAAAAGGAAAACTCTTTTATTATTTTAAATTATTGTATGTGTGCACCTCTGTGTGTGTGTGTGTGTGTGTGTGTGTGTGCCCTCAGAAGCTGGAGTTATAGAAGTTATATCTAATGTGGGATGCTGGGAACTGAACTCAGGTCCTATGGAAGAGCAGTGTGCATTCTTAACCACTGAGCCATCCATCCAGCCCGGTAACACATTTTTGTTACGGCAGCTTTCATCTGTTTATTTTTAGCTCATCCTGGATATTGTAATGGCTCTTGTGCTTGAGGCTTTGCTGGATAGCCCTGGGTTCATGGTAGATAGTGGACAGCACATCTGGATAGTGATGGGTAGCAGATTCTTGGATGCAGGTCATGACTCCATTAACTGATAAGGTAGACGGTGTTCCTTCAGAGGAAATCAACTGGCTTTAGGGAAACTGTTGGAGCATTCAGATGGTGTCCTGATGCCAGACTGTTCTGGCTTGTGGATAGCTTTCACCACCCCAAAGAAAAGTCAACCCAGAGAAGCAGGCATGAGGTAGGTCGGTCAGGTTCCAGGTGTTCCTCAAAGATCATGTCCCCCAGGCCCTGAGGTAGAGCTCTTGAGGGAAGAATGAGTCCCTCCTCCTGCTGCTTGCTGAGTACTAGCTGGCTCACAGCAATCAGTCCCCTGAGGTGGGCTGGGCCCTGGTGAGGGCTGGCACCAGAGGCTCCTCAAATCTTAACTCGAAGCACCTGATTCTGCTCACTAGAGTGCCAGCTCTGCTCTGGAAACTTTCACTTGTTTGTCCTCCAAATACTTAACAATTCAACCCAGAAGATGGAGCCAGATAACCTTAAACAGAACACAAGGCCGTCATAGTCTGAATGATTATTTACTAGATAAAGGAATTGGTTTAGAAAACTCTAACCCTTCCAGACAGAGCAAAACTTTTGAACAAAACTCTTGCTAATTGTTTAATTAATGGAACCTGATCCAGGATCTCCCATCTACCCTAACTTAAAGCCATCGTATTATGTATGGTGATTCTCTAAGGAAACAGGATCCAAAGTGAAACCCAGGAGGAGGCAGGAGAAAAGGGAACCGGATGTAACAAATGAAAACACCAGTTATAACAAGCAATGTGAAAGATGGAATAAACAGAAGGCCTATCATGCTGAGAAAGGTCAACCTTGTGACGAACGTGACTTCTTTCAAAATTGATTCGTAGGTATAATGTAGCTTCAAGCTAAATCCAATGGGAGTATTTTGTAGAGTAGAATTCTTGGCAAAATCATCTTAAAGTTTCTCTAAGTATGTTTAGGCGGAAACATCATCATTTATTTCTTTTGTTTTGGGACTGGGGATTGAACCTATGATCTCATACATACTAAATATCTGCCCTGCCGCTGAGCCGTGCCTATGGCATCATTAACCAAACCTGAAGGGAGACTAACATGGAGGGAATGTCAGTACCAGCACATCCATGAGCGCCCCGGTGAGGACAAGGTAGCGTTCTGGCACAGACTCAAGGCCCTCAAGAGCCTGTCTAATACATATATAGGAATTCAATATGTATTATAAACGAAAGGATTTGTAAATAATAGCATCAATCATTGTTAGAACAAGTCTTCACATAAATAAAGTAAATTAACAAACAGTAAATAAAATAAGTATTCATGATAACTATAAACAGTGACTACATAGTCTTAGCTCAAATCATAGCCTCAAATACTTCACTGATGAATGAGAATCAAACAGACATTGTATCACAGAGAAACCTCCAGGAGTAAATGTTAGTATTGGTCAAGTTTCTAGAAGATGAAGGGCCGTGTTTCCAAGTGAAACAAAGAATCACACTGGAACATACGGAAAAGACACAGGCAGTTATCAAATTGCATAAGAGATCACTGGATTTTCTAAAAATATTTTCTAAAATCCTTAAAGTATGATCATGAGAGTTGCATGGAAAAAAAACCACAAAGAGAAATGGCCAATGGGAAAAACTGGCCAAATTCCCAAAGGAAGACACACAAACTTACAGAAAAATACGAACATTTGTAACACCACCCAATTCCAAGGGTTTTTTTTGTTTTGTTTTGTTTTGTTTTAGGGATTTCTTTTTTTTTTTTTTTTGAGGAAGGGTCTTTTGTAAACTGCTTTAAATCATGTTGGAAACTGGGTGCAGATAAATGAATCCATATTGCCAGTGGGTTCTTTGCTTTTTATTTTTTAAATTTTTAAATTTTTGAGATGGGGTCTTCCTGTAGCCCTAGCTAGACTGGAACCCACTATGCAGACAGGTTGGCTTTGATCTTGCAGAGTATCAATGGTTTCTTAGAGAGTTATATGCATTTCTGATGGCAACCTCAATGGAGACAAGTAATTAGGAAGTAGAGTCAGAAGTACATATTAACAGCTACCTCATGACTTTAAACAGTAATTTCATTTTCAAAATTCTGTTCCTGAAACCGCTGAAATAATTACATATACAAAAAGCTAAGACAGGGGAGATAGCTCAGTTGGTAAAATACTTGCCTTGTAAACATGAGGACCTGATCTTGATCCCCAGAGCCCATGTAAAAAGCCAGGCACAGTGGCATACTTCTAATGCAAGCACTGGGAAGACAGAGACAGGAGATTTGTGGGCTCACTGGTCACCCGGTCTAGCCAACTTGGAAAGCGCCAGGCTAGTGAACAGCCTTGTCTCAAAGGAAGGTGGATGGCACCTGGAGAAAGATAACCAAGGTTGATCTCCGGCCTCCACATGCATATGAACACACACATAAACATATACAACAATTTAATGAACAAAATGTTTGTGATTATAAATGTCTATTCATAATATCTAAAATTAGAAAACACGAATTTTCTTAGAAAAAGAAATGGAGCCAGCAAGATGGCGCACCAGGTAAAGGAGTTTGCTGCTGCGCCTGACGACCTGAGTCTGATACCCAGGACCTACACGGTGGGAGGAGAGAACTGACTCCCCAGGTTGTCCTCTGAACTCCACATGTGAGCTGTGGCCCCCACACACATGCACTCATGTGAACACACAATAAATAAAGAAAATTTAACTCCGTGACTTGGTGTATTGTTTATTGAAAATAAAAGAAAAACAATAACAGATAAAAAAGAAAAGGAAATGATGAAATTATTCCCTCAAGAAAAGCTTCATTCATTCATCCAAATGCTTTTGAAAGCTGGGATAGCATAATGCACGTCTTTGACCTAATTAATACTAGCCAAAAAGCAATTTGCTGAACCTCATCTGAAATGACTACTACCACCTAAAATAACACCAGGGGGCGGGGAGAATCTGTGAGGAAGGCACTGCATACTAATAATGGATCCTGAGTGGAGAAACTAGAGTTGTGTTTCAAATCCCTTTTCCCATGCATTTCTGTAATTTCCCAATTTCGTTAATAAGGAGTCTCCTACCCACAAACAATGCTGTTTAACTCATGTTGGAAGCTCATGGATAAACAAAAGGACAACTCAGTTTGAACCGTTTTTTTTTTTTGGACATTATGTCATCATCATTTCAGGGAGCCCAAACTGTAAGGTTTCACACAGACAGTAACTTTGAGTCTATATAAGAGCACAGTTTGCTATTGCTTGTCCTTGCTGCGCTGGCTTAGGCCGATAAACTGAGGAAAAACAGAACAGGTTTGGAGAAGGAGATGGGCAAGCAGAGAACAAAGGTACCAGTTGCAAAGGTTACAGAAATTCCAGAATCGGGGCAATGGAATCCCAGAGCAGAGTCCATTATTTAACCCTGCAAAACCCCCACAAACCTTATCTCTTTAAAGAAGCAAAATCTGAGGCTGGAGAGATGTCTCAGAGGTTAAGAGCACTGGCTGCTCACTCAGAGCACTCAGAGTTCGGTTCCCAGCACCCACATGCTGGATAACAACAGTCGGTAACTCTAGTTCCAGGGGATTCAACACCCGCTTCTCAGCTCCTTGGGCACTGCAGGTGCATATACATACAAGCATAACACTGATACACATAAAAATAATAAAACGTTTTTTAAAAAAGTAAGCAAAATCCATCAAGAGTAAGTTGTTACTGGTATTCTTGCTTTATTATTACTTATTTTAACCTACAGCCATTAAATTAAAAAAAATTTAGAACCCTAAAACAAAATTATGTACTTTCAATATACTTTTTATGCTGTCTTAAAAATTATTAGACTGTATAAGAAAAATGGAATTCATTAGCAATCTCAGTGTACAGGTTGCTTACTGTTGTGGTTTATCTTTCTCTGGTCTCGATTGTGGAGGATTTTACATTTGTGAACTCAGTTCTCAGTCTTCTGAGGTAGACACAGTTACTGTCTGTTGAACTTAAGCTTCTTGACTGAGATTGCACAGGCAGGAAGTGGTGGAGCCAGGGACTAGGCTTTAACCTCTGTTCTTCACAATGTCAAAATATTTATAAATATGAATTTTCCAGTGTGAGATTATACCGAGTCGACTGTCTTATGACCTGAACATGATTGCAAGCCAACATACATAAATCCATTTCACTTTTTAAATGGTTGGAGTGTATTTTGCTAGATAGATATTTTACTTACTTTTTTCCTTCATTTTTAAAAAGACAGTATCTCACTATGTAGCTGAGGTTGGCCTTGAACTTGCCACGTAACCTGTTTATACCAAAAAAAAAAAAAGTGAAACTTTGGGAATTCTTAACTGGATCTGAATAGACTGTCTACTAAAACAACACATTTTAAGAGATCATAGTTATATGAAGGTTAATTTAGGGTCTAGTCAGAAATTAGAGAAAGATTCTAATTTTGGCTTATAAGCTGTTAGCTGCACAAATCCGTTCCTAAAATCCGTTGCTTATTTGTGCCTTATTTGGTGGTGAAATATGGCAAGGAGCTTCATTTAGGGGGTCGTGGTTTGGTTTTTCATGAATAAAATTACACTGTGGAAGAACCAGGTGCTGTTTAGATGAGAGTACCAATTACCTTCTGGCTATCCCACCTAGACAGATGGTCCTCTGGAATCCAGGTTTTACAGATCTGCCCAATAGGCCTGTAAGCGTCCTTCTGCTTCTTTCAAGGCTTACCTGCTGTTTGTGGCACACTGGACAATCTGATTTGCAAATAAGACAGAGGTATCTATCTGTTACTGATGCCGTTTCCTCACAAAAATATATCACTTGAAGTCTTAAAGAGCTTTGGAGGAAGCTCAGGGATGGAAGTGGGCAATGGTCTGCTGGCCTCAGCACTGACCACTGAGATTTCTGTTCACAAAGATCAAGAAGACCAGTGTGAGGCAGCCTGCTCCTCTCATCCTCATCACCCTTTGCTTCTTTGTGCATGGACGGGAGGGAGAGTCACTGGAGTCTCTCAGAGCACCAGCCTCTGTCACAGGACTGTCTTGGAGAAGAAAGCTGGCAAAGGATTAAAGCAAAGCTGCAGCAGGTGTTATTCCAATGGCCAGAAGAGCTGACAGAGGAAAACAAGTTCCAGAAGAGTTCAGAAAATTGACGCAGGATATGCCTAAGGGGAGCTGGTGTTGAGGAGAAGGGGCCATTTATACCTTTCTGTGGTGCCTGTCTTTACTCAGCCACTAACCACACCTGGAAATTCCCCAGTCTCCCACCTCCCCTGTTCTGTCCCCTAGACATGTGATGAAATAGAAAAAGCTTTGACCTTAACCCAGTTACCTAGCCTCTCATGCCTCAGCCAACTCACGATGCTAACAGCGATACTACGCTAGCTGTGAAGGGCCAGCACAGAGCAGAGTCCTGATCTGGCATTACAAACACAACGGACTTCTAGAAGAACCTAGACACCCTCACACATTCATGTGGACAAACACCAAAGATCTCAGAAGACCCAGCGGAGTGCTCCATGAGAAGACTGGCTTGTGGTCCCGGTCACCCTCTTCACTGCAAAGTGCTCACTTCCTGGAGCAGAACGGCCATGGTGGAGATTTAGGAAGATGGTTATGGATTCAGATGATAGATCAGGTGTTGGGTTATTATCTGTCCTTCCTTCAGTATTATCTACTAAGGGAGAAGAACACTACCACTCACCTAGGAAAAGCACTGCACATCTAGCCACCTTGCAGGCTTCGTGGCTCATGATATAGGAGGGTGGATTTTCCGCTTACTGTTCCTGCTCACCGAGGTCAAGTCATCAAAGCCAGACATCAGTTTTTCAGAGCTGGAAAATGGAAAACATGGGAGCACTACGTCCTGTTGGGTCACATCCTGTTCAGGGTGGGAAATGGGGCAGCAGCCCAAGACGGTTGGAAAAACATGACGTTGGGAGGCATTTGCACAAAACGTGTGTGTGTGTTTTGGTGTATGGTTCTTGATGTGTGCGTTTTGGTGAATGGTTCTTGATGTCACAGTGAATCAAAGCCCATAAATCACAATTTTGGAATTCCTTTAGCTTCCTGTCAAATAAAGCTGGCCAAAAGCCAAGGCTGTGTGGACCTAAAATTATGCAAATCCAAGAAACAGAAAAATGTCCTATTGGCCATCTGAAAATGGATCACAAAAGCTATGAGTGTTGTCCCTAAGAATAGAGATGTGGTTGTTGGGAATTTCTCAGTGACCTGGGATCATGAGATTGTAGATCATGCTCTGAACTGGGGATGTTGTTGCTCATCTTGATGGGAAGAGGTGAATGGTGGCAGTCATGGGCAGCCCAAAGAACACTGCCCAAGAGGCAGCAGGCTCAGGTGAGATTGTGGGAACAGCATACTCCCTGCTCACTGCACAATTTATGTTTCCTTTGTTAGGTGGCATCATCTCACAAAAGAGCTTCTTTAAGAATAGCAGAAGCCCTGCTGGTCCTTCCCTTCATCTTCATCACCCTCATTTACTTTTTGTTTTCTGAGGTTACACGTGGTCAAGGCAGGATGATGGCTCCTAGTGGCTCCGGTGCTTCCTATGGGGTGGGCTGGGTGAGACAGTGAATGCTAGTTCTTGGGTTTGGGTCAATAATTAGCATCCTTAAGCAGCCTGAATAGCCTCTCCAGTTTTGGACTTCCTAGTAACTCAGAACTGCTGTTCTTCTAAGCTGATTCTAGATGGTAGGCCTCAGGTTTTGGGATTGTTGGTCCCAAGAATTAGTCTTTAAGGTTTATAAATTATGTGCTCTGTGGCTAGAGAGATGGTCCAGTGGTTAAGAGCACTTGCTACTCTTTTGGAGGACTAGAGTTAGGTTCCCAGTACCCATGCCAGGTATCTCACAACCAGTTGTCTGTAGCTTCAGCTCCAGGGACACCCTTCTCTTGCTATGCACATACACACATATAACTATAAATAAAATAAGTCTGAAAAAAGAACTATGTGTTTTGAAAGTTCTACTTTAGAGTCTTCCTGACCACCATCTCTGGTTTCTTTCCATTTGTGTGAAGTGTATGTGCTGGGAACGGGTCACATTTGGTAGGGAATGATCTTGTAGGACCATCTATGTATCATGCTTGGGAAGGAAACTCTAGATAGGTCTGCTAAAGGAGTCACCTGTCACCCAGTGATTTCAGATTTTAATCATCAGAAAAAGAGAACCAAAAGATCTGATATCTATGTGGGAAGAATGAATTTTTAAATTTTAGGTAGACAACATATAATATTATCCTCAAAACATTTTCATTTGCCCTAGTTATAATAATGTCACTAATATTTTATATTGTCACCTAACGGCATGTGTAAGCTGTGTGTTTGTATGTACATGTGTGTTCATGTGTATGACAGTGCATGTATGTGGGATGTGCATGGAAGCCAGAGGATGACCTCAGATGTCTTTCCTCCTCAAGTGCTGTCCATCTGGTTTTTTGAGACAGGGTCTCTAACTGACTTGGGTCTTGCTGATTAGAGCTAGACTGACTGGTCAGTGGGTCCCAGGAGTTTTCTGTCTTTGTCTTCCCAGTGCTGGAATGATAGAGTGTACCATCATGTCTGGCTTTTTTTTAACATGGATTCTGAGGATCAAACTGAGGTCCTTTGTTTGCATGGCAAGCTATCAACTGAGCTATCTCCTCAGTCCATAGTAAGGTTTGTTGTTGTTGTTTGTCTATTTAAGAAAATGTAGCTCAGCGTGTAGAGTAGTTGTCTATCACACATAGGCCCTGGGTTCAGTCCCTAATAAAACATAAACTGGGTGTGCTGATGCATGCCTGCAATCCCACCTGGAGGATCAAGATCATCCTTGGCTTCATAGTGAGTTTGAGCTAGGCTTGGGCTACATTAGACCCTGTCTCAAATAAAAAAATAAACAAATAAGACAATTAGACAAGCCTTTACTGATGATCGAGTGGCAGAATGATCACAGTCAGTTATGGCTTTCTGTTCTGGCTTTGCCTCTCAGGTCATCAACACTGTAGTGTTTTGGCTTGTACTATGAAACAGTGGAGTTTATGGATAGTTACTTTATAGAATACGTTGGGAAGAATATGATATATGAGTTCAGAATCACTCAGATGCCTTTCAGATGCTGCCATATGTCTAAATGATCCCAATATCTGGGCAAGTAGTAGGAAAGCCTGTGTTTCCTGTTGTTCATGGGCCGACTTCCTTCTCATCCTTTTTCTTCTCATTCTCACCTTAAAGCCTGGGTAAAGCGGGGACAAAGACCCTCCTTGCTAGACTCCATGGTACACTGAACTCTGGACTTACATCTCATTAAATCTGCTACTTGGAGGGAGGCTAGAGATAGTCATATCCTACTATGCAGAGAAGGAACTGGAATTGGGGTGCAGTGTCCCACTTGAGGAAGAGATGGAGGCGGCTTTCACACAGGTCTTTGTGTTAGATCTTCCCCCTGGCATGTCCGGCTCTCTTTAAACAAGACATTCTAATGCAGATCCCAAGACAGAAACGAGGAGAAAAGACAGTATGTTGTAGAGTAGGCCGCTCATTCTTCGAATGGTATGATTTCGATCTTTATTTAGTTGCAGTTTGGATTTGAAGTTTGAATTGATGGTCACCAACTTCTACAAACTGGGACACTCATTACTGAATACCTTGATTGCACCACAAGGTTTTATGTAATAGGAAAAAGTATTTCAGAAATGTAACTCAGAGGAAAGGAAACAGTGAATTTCCGGACGTCTGCCCTCTCTCCCTAAATTTCTTGGTTTCATGTGAAATAAAAAAAATTAACTGCCTAGAGGACAAAAATCACTTCCTTTGTAGTTTTACCTCATACGGCAGCAACATACTGTGCTTTTTCGTGGCAAGATCTATTTTTAGAAAGAATGCAAGACACCCTCAGCATCATGAGTAATAACTGTTTGGCAAGATAATGCTTACCACACACAATCGCCACGAGCCCTTCTTTGGAAGGCTTGTGAAATTTTTAAATGTAATTTGTACGTGCTAGCCTGTGCTACACAAAACCTAATCTATTAGAAAACCCCAAAGAGAAATGTATAAAACGTTAGTGATTCTCTTCACCTCCTAGATGAGTCACAATTTAAACACACCAAGCTAGGTAGAGAGAGCATCTCTCCTGGTTTTACAAAAACAAAACCACAAGCAGGAACAGAAACTACAGACCTCTGTATGCTCACCTGTCTTCCTTCAGGCGGGAGATGGCCTCTGTAGATTTTGTTTGCAGTCTGTGACACGAGACAGCTGAGGATAAGGAATGGAATGATTCAGGGAAGAGAGCATGCACCATTTTCTTTCCCAAGTTTCAATTCACAATTGAAGTTTAGTTGTAGAATTGATTCCCTGTTCTCTGTCTGAATCTTCAAATAGCTAACCAAAATACAAAACTGACCAAAATATAGGCTGCCAGACCCAGAGTGTCATAGTTTCCAAGAATTATATAGAGAACAGGAATATTGTACAAGTGGGTTCCTTAATCAGGAGTGTGGTCTCTGGCATGGTTGGGTTCAACTGTCACCTTGACACACCTTGGAAGAGGGAACTCAACTAGAAAATGTCCTCTATTGGAACGGCCTGTGGGCAGGTCTGGGGGGTATTTTCTTGATTGTTGAGTCATGTGGGAGGGCCAAGCCCACTGTGAGTGGTGCCATCCCAAGACAGGTGGTCCTGAGTCATATAAGAAAGCAGGCTGAGCACAGGCCAGTGGAGCAAGCCAGTAAGCAGTGTTCCTCAGTGGTCTGTGCTTCAGTACCTGCCTCCAAGGTTCCTGCCTTGAGTTTGTGGCCTGGCTTCCCTCAGTGATGAATTGTGATCAGGATATCTAAGCCAAATAGACCCTTTCCTTCCGAGTTGGTTTTGTCCAGGGTATTTTATCACAACAGTGGAGGGCTGACTAAAGAGAGTCCTCAACTCTAATTTTATATCATTCTATGACTCTGTTGGGTCTGGTAAATTTCTTCTGGGAGATAATTTTAGCTACCCAGAATCTCAGGGAAATTTTGATCAAAGTGATCTTTGGGACTCAGTGTCAGACACTCTCTTACTGGAAACAAATTGGGAGGCCTCTAATTTTTTAAAAGTTTTGAAAAAAAAAAGAAAGAAACTCAGGCTTAAAAATACAATTATCATTAACACTAAAAATTCAAGCCCCCCCCAATAAGTTCGTTTTTAATGTATTGGTATAACATAAAAGTATAATTTATATTTTATAAATCAAATGTTATTGGAATGATTATTATTATTATTGGTGTGTGTGTGTATGTGTGTGTGTGTGTGTGTATGTATGTGGAGGTCAGAGGACAACTTTGTGGAGTCAATTCTCTCCTTCCACTTCTACATGGTTTCCAGGGATTAAACTCAGGTTGTCGGGCTCACAGGGCAAGCACTTTAACCACTGAGCCATCTCACAGATTTCAATTTTATACCATACAACCCGACCACTGTAATTACGTAGGGTGATGATTTTTAGTGATTATACAGGTTTGCCACTATCACTTCAATGCAGATTCAGATCACATCTATTATTTCCCTGAAGTGCTTTTTAAGTTAACGCTCTAACCCTCCATCAGCCTCAGTTCCACCCAGCCACTCACCTGCTTCTGCCGCCATAAGATTTCATGTAAGTGGAATCAAGCAATATATAGCTTGCCTCACGTCTTCCACTCTCATAACGTCTTGGGTTTCATCTGTGGTTTCACACTCTAGTTTGGTCCTTCCCTTTGCTTCATGGTGTCCCATTGTACCACATGTGTTTATTAATTCACTAGTTGATGGACTTTCAGTCCCCCCTGATTATTATGACTCATGCTGCTGTGAACATTTGCAGAAAGGTTTTATGTGAATCTGACTTCTCCTTTCTTATGTGTGGAGACCTAGGAGAACTGCTTGCCTGTGTGGTGAGCGTACGTTTACTATTCTGAGAAACTGTAAAAATGTTTTCCAAAGCTGCTGTACAGTTTTGCTTTGTCAACAACAACCTATTACTTAGTATTACCGGTCTTTTCCATTATATTATTCTGATGGATGTGATATTTTACTGTGGCATACATTTGCATTTCTGTAATTGCTACTAATGTTGGAAATCTTTTCCTGTGCCTATTAGTCACATGGATATCTTTTTAGATAATGTCTCTGTTTACATTGCTGGTTCATTTCTGTTGGGTTATTTATCTTCTTAGTGAGTTCTAAGAGCTCTGCATATAAGTCCTTTATCAGACATGAGATTTACAAATATTTTCCCTCAGGTTGTGGCCTGCCTTTTAATTTTCCTTTTTAAAGTTTATTTTAACTGACATATGATACAGAAAAATTACACATATTAATGGGAAATCATATATGCTTTGATACATAGATGCATTATATAATGTTTAAATACAGGTTAATCATATTTAACTCCTCAAAATTATAATTTAAAAAATATTTTATTTTTTATGTCTATGAGTGTTTTGCCTAGATGTGTGTAAGTGCACCACATGTGTGCAGTGCCCACAGAGGCCAGAAGAGGGTGTCGGATCCCCTGGAACTGGAGTTACGAATGGTTGTTAGTTGCCATGTGGGTGCTGGAAAGAGAAGTTGGGTTCTCAGGAAGAACAGCAAGTGTTCTCAACCACTAAGCCAGCTCTCCAGCCCCCAATTTATCGTTTCTTGAGGGCAATTCCTTTCTTCGTTTTGGCCTGTAGCTTGCTATGTAGACTAAGCTGGCCTTGATCTCACAGAGATCTGCCTTCCTCTGCCTTCTGAGTGCTGGAATTGAAGGTGTGTGCCATCATACCCAGCTCTCTTCTAGCTTTTTTGAAATGTATAGTACTTCTTTTAATTTTCTTAATGTCTCTTTTGGAAGAGTAAAGCTTAATTTTGATAAAGTCCACTGTAACACTTTTAGATTTATGGATCACGCTTTTGGTGTCAAGTCTACCAAATCTTTACTTAACCCAAGTGATGGAGCCTCTCCTGTGTTCCTAGTTTTACAGTTAACATCTTGGCTATGATACATCTTGAACTGCATGTGATGCAGTGTGACGTGAGGGCTTCCCTTTCTCTTCCTCCCCTCCTCTTCCTTCTCCTCCTACTCTCATGTGAATGAATAACTATTCCTTTCTTTGAATGACTGCATTCTCCTCCATTGAATTGTTTTGCCACCTCTGTAAAAATCTATGTTTCTTTGGTCTGTTATTCCTTATACAAATAGCAAACTGTCTTGATTATTGTAACTTTATAGTGAGTTTGGATGAGTCTTCAAATTAACTTCCTTCCTTCCTTCCTTCCTTCCTTCCTTCCTTCCTTCCTTCCTTCCTTCCTTCCTTCCTTCCTTCTTCCCCGTCTTTATAGTACTGGAGAGTGAACTCAGAGACTTACCTATACTAGGCAAGTACTTATTTAGTTGCTCAAGCTGGCCTTGAACTCGCAGTCCTTTGGGTTTACCCTTTCAGGTATCTAGGACCACAGGCATGTATCGCCACACCTGACTTTTCTTCTTTCTAGTTATTTTCAATCCCTTACATTTTTATATAATTTTTGTAAACCCAGGATTTTTTTCTGTGACTTGTCAAACTTTCTTATCATATCTCCCACATTTTTTGCAGAGTTTGAAAATTTTTCTATATAAAAATGTAAGTTAGCTATGCATAAAGACAGTTTTATCACTTATGTTTCAATTCACGGGCCTTTAATTTCTTGCACTTGCCCACTATACTGGTGGGACCTTCAAGTACAAGGCTGAATGGGAGTAGTGAAGACAGACATCCTTATCTTGCTTTGAATTTCAAGGGTAAAGCATTTGCTCTTGGTAAATATGGTGTTTTTTGTAGATTCTTTCTTAGATATCTTTATCAGGTGGAGAAAGTTAATGTCTCGTTTGTTGGCTTTTAAAGGAAATCACGAAAGTATTAGATTTTTTTCATATGTCTTTCTGCATCTATTGGGATGATCTTCGGTCTTGTCCTTTATTCCTTTGATGTTTTGTTGCATTCATGTGATAAATCTCACTTATCCTAGTGAATATTTTATGTTGCCAGATTTAGGTTGATATTTTACGATTAGAGTTTTACATCTTATTTAAAGGAGATATTTATCTGTAGATTCTTTTTTATGTCTGCCTTGCATGTCAGGCTAATACTGGGTAATTAAAATGAGTGTGAAAGTCTTTCCTCCTCATCTTCCTTTTCTGATCGTATTGTATTATCTAGGATTCCTAGTATAATGTGGAGATGGTCTGGTGAGAGCGGCCATTATGCCTTGTTCTGGTCTTAGTGGAAAAGCTTTCAGTTTACTACCATTAGGCATGATTTTAATGACTTTTGTAGATATTCTTTACCAAACTGAGGAAGTTCCCCTTTATTCCTAGCTTGTTGAAACATTTTTCTCCATTATAAATGGGTATTTGAAGTCCCTGAAGATTTGTTGCATGTATCTTCCACTTAATGATACATAAATGTCTTACCAGTAATTCTAAATTATTTGCCATTGATTTCTCACTAGACCTGACCAGGATTTTATCAATGTGCCCATTGGTCTTGTGAAAGACATTAAAGTCATAACACATACTGGACGGTTGATACACTCCTGTAAAGATCTGAAGTTACGTTGCCAGCATTGACAACTGAGAAAAATCACTCTGGTGGTCCTTATTATTACATAGTAAGACAAAACACACCTGTCACATGAGTGGTTGCATACCACAGTGTTAGCAGGGCGCATGCTGATTTGCAATTAAACTGCACTTTGAAGATCAGCTAGAGTGGAGTCATAATATCCTGGATACGGTTGCTATAACCTACACTCATTCTATAAGCTCTATCTCTTTTCTGCTAAGTAAGCAAGCTGAGTGAAGATATGGCAGGAATCGCCACTCCTGCCTCCTTCCAGTCTTTGTGTTGTTCTTTGCAGGACTGCTTCATTGCCTCCTCCTGCAGGAAAGTCACAAGTTCAAAGCTTGGCTGGGCCACAGAATGAATTCAAGGTCAGCCTGAGTCACTTAGTGAGAGCTCGTCTCAAAAACTGAAAAAAAAAAAAACAAAAAACGGGGGAAGGTGTTAGACTGTATCTCAGGGATGTAATGCTTACCTGCGTGTGTGAGGCTTCAAACCCTAAAACTGGGGAGAAAAGAAAAAAAGAAAGAAAAAGTAAGACTTTGTAACTACATTTACTTTTGGTCCATATTTTAGCCTACCAACCTGTTTGAACCTTTTTTTTGTCCCATCAAGCCATAACACTAAATCAAGACTCTCATGTCAATAAATTAGGCCTGATAAACCTTAACTCCATATTTCTTTTGGCATTGTAGTTTGGGTTTTTAAAAAGTATTTTATCTGTCATTTTTATATATGTATGCCTGCATGCACGTAAATTCACCCATGTGGTGCAGTGCCCTTGGAGGTCGGAAAAGGGAGTCAGATCCCCTGGAACTGGAGTTACAGATGGTTGTTAGCTGCCACGAGGGTGCTGGGATTCAAACCTGAGTCCTCTGCAAAAGCAGCCAGTGCCCTTAAGTGCTGAACCATCTTGCCAGTCCCAGAGTCTCACTAGGTAGCTCTGGCTGGCCTTGAACTCACAGAGATCTATCTGCCTCTGCCACCTGAGTGTTGAGATGAAAGGCATGTGCCACCATACCCAGTTCTTATTCCATATTCTTTTTAAAAATTTTGTTATTTTTATGTTACATGTGAGTGTATTGCCTGCATATTTATAAGTACCCCATGTCATCGCCCATGGAGGTCAGAAGAGGGTGTCAGATTCCCTAGAACTGAAGATACGGGTGGTTGTGAGTCACCACGTGGGTTCTGGGAACCGAACCTTGTCCTCTGCAAGAGCAGTCAGTGCTCTCAACCGCTGAGCCATCTCTCCAGCCCCTTATTCTATATTCTAAATACCCATTCTCATGCACAATCCCCAGAATTCTGTCTGCATAAATTGGAAAGCCATGTACTTCACTTGGAGTGCAAGCCCCGCACTCTTTACCTCATTTGGGGGGCTTGAATGTTAGGCATTTAAGAACAAAGAGAAAGCAGAAATAAGTAGCTCCCGAGGAACTTCCTAAGTTCTTGTCACATATCTATGGAGGGAAGTCACTCTGATTTCCTCAGGCAACAGAGGCATGAGCTCTTGGTGTGGTGGCGGGGTTGGGGTGGAGTGGAGAAAGGCCTGCTTTTACTGGCAAAGAACACTCATTTCAATCCCTACTTTATTTGCGTAGTAGGAAATTCCAGTCCAGTCATTTAAAGGACTCTGTCTGGACCCTGAGCTTTATGTACTAAGTCCTTAAGAGTGTCATTGAATTCTGGATTGTCTTTAAGTACCACCTAGCTACCTGTTGGTCTGGACAGCTCGGTAATAATTCTCTGTATTCCCCTCAGGTCTAAGCTCTGGACAGTGATCTTTGGAGGCTGTCACCAGTTTCCAGGAATCCATTTCCTAGCTCACTGCTCCTTTAAACCCACAGTTCCTGCCCAGGTCTCTGCTATTGCTTTAGGATTGATAACCACTCTCCACTTGGTCAAAATTTCCTTATAAGAAATACAAAGCTTGGTTTCTTGATTGAAATAAGAGGTTGGAGAAGATGCATTGAGCGTTAGTACAGTAAAAATTTTTCAGCCAGTTACCCTGCTGTGGTGACAAGATGTTGAAGTTGCTAGTGAATGCCCTTTTCCCAAATGTACGAATGTGCAAGGCACCTAAAATTTCCCCAGAACTGGGCAATATTCCGCCCTTCACACCCTCCTTGCCAGCCGTGGAGGCGAAGGCTTGTGCTTGGGAGGCTCCTAAGTGTTACAGTCTGTGTGACTCTGCTTCTGGTGATAAATCTTGTGTGTGAATTGTGGTGATGGCCAACATCCAAAGCAAATAGTGACTGTTGTGGTGAAGGCTGTATGGGCGGCTTTCTGGCTGGGCTTCAGCTGCTAGGCTGCCTCCTCAGCCAAGCTATGAGCAGACTGTGGGTTGCTGTCCCAGTCTTCCAAGGAGAGCTCTTGCCCACTATTTCCTTTGCTAGGCCCTTAGCAATTCTGCCCTTCTCACTGGGGACCTGGTGTGTTGTGTGGTTGAGGGCTGCACTCCAGCCTGGCCTCCTTGTACAGAGAGAAAAGAGCAAGTCTGTGAGGATCCCACATACTTTCTGCAGGGTCTTGCCGTCAACCCACTGCCCCAGGCTGTGTTTGAAGAACTCAGAAGGCAAAAGAAGGTGATTCTCTGCAATCTACTCAAAAAGGAAGACTAGGCTGTAGTCTGAACTCGATTTACCTGGGCACTTCCCCATGCCTTTGCTTTGATGTTTCCCCTACCTGGAATGCCTGCTTCTCTCTCCCACCTGTTCTCTAAAGATCAGTGAAAACACTGTGTCTTCTAGGGATTCATTACTCCGTCCCCAACCCTTTATTCTACAGCCCTAGTTTCCTATCTCTAATTCTTATCATACTATATTTAAGGTCACATAGGGCAACAAATAGCCACGGAATCATTTTTCTAGCCCAAAGAAACTGCTTTTCAGAACATATAGAGATGATTACAGACAGCCACAACTTGTCAAATGCAGAAAATAAGAGGCCATGGAATTTCCAGCCCCAATCAACACAGCTAAAATGTAACCCCTACACCTAAGGTTCCGGGGAACACTGTGGAAGAGGGGGCAGAAAGAGCAAGAGCCGGAAGCCCGGGACACATATCTTGTCACATATCTCCTGACATTTTACTTGAGGATGAGACACCATGCTTGCTGGTGAGGCTGGGGACAGAACCAAGAGGTCCAGAGACAGGCCTGAGGGTACCCATAGTCGCGCAGACAGGCAATCCAGGAGCATAGGTGCCATGGTAAATGCCCGCACGCAGCTCTGCAGATGCACAAAGAAAGGGGGTGCAGGGCCGCATGGGGGAAAGTTTTCCAGTGCGGGTGGTGCTTGAATTTGGCAGCACAAATGGTTAGCAGGACTTGCTTTGTTTAGTTTGTCTTGTTTTTATATAACCATTTCTCTTAAAGTAACACATCTTCACTGAAGACAACGGATCAGATACAGAAACAAAACAAAAGAGAAAATAATCTATAATGTGTTACCTAGACATAATAATTTCAAAAATTAAGTGGCTGTCTGTGATAGTTAATGTTCCTTAGACAGTGGACTAGATTTAGAATCATGTAGACACCTCAAGGCGTGTCTGTGTGGGTGTTTCCAGGAAGGACTAACTGAGGGGAGAAACCTTGTCCTGAACACGGGTGTCAGCATCCCACGGGCTCAGGGCAAGGCTGAGGAAAGAGGAGAAATAGGACGCCATGAGTGCGGGCATTCCCCTGTCTCTGCTTCCTGATCCACTGAGCTGGCAAGAGCCCCAGCCTCATGCTTACCCCTCAGTAGAGCTGCCTGCCCCGTGCCCTCTGTGTATAATACATTGTACATATACATATACATACATATACACACATGTATCATATATCAACAAGCAGAGATGTATAAGCAGGTCTGCTGGTACTTGTCCATTTTATCTCAATCTATATGGGATAGCCTGCTCTACCAGCTTTAAGGACAAAATACGGTTACATTTCTTGAATGTCCAGACAGTGAAGGCCTAGAACATTCACTAGCCTTGACTTGAGGCTCCCCAATCATTTCTAGGGATATGTAAGAAACCTTCACATATCCCTTTTCTGAGCCAATGGTTGGCTGCCCCATCAGCTCATTGATGGTATACTTATTTCAATAGGAAGGGAATCTGGGCAGAAGATTCACTCTAACTAGAAAGCAAAATCTTCTGGACTAGTAACCTTGTCTTTCTTGGCTACTGCTTGGTCCCATCCCCACTATTCCAAATAATAATTACCACAAATTAATTATTCAAAAAATATGCCGAGTGAATGAATGAGTCCAAACTTCCACTTGTTCTGACAAAGAAAAATTTTTGAACATTTTTTTGATGTGCTAACTAGAAATGCATATGGAAACAAAATGAAACTTTCATCCATGGTAGATAAAATGTGAAGCTAAGAATCTTTAAAAAAAATATGGGCTGGCAAAATAGCTTAGCTGGTAAAGGTGTTTTGCCATAAAGTCTGATGACCTGAGTTCAATACCCAGGACCTACATGGTGGAAGGAGAAAACCTGCTCCTGCAAGTGGTCCTCTGATCTACACACACACAGGGCATGCACACACACGCATGCACATACACAAAATAAATGTAAAAAAAATTAAACTTGTTTTCCATGGAAGACACAGTACTTGAGGTATTCAACTGACCGCTAGAAGGCCACTGACTGAGGTTTGGAAGACACTCCCTCTTTGAGTGGAGGGGTTGGACTAAATGACCACTAATGACTGTTCCAATGTCATTTTCTGCCATGAATAATTTTTAGCTTATCTTTCTTAACATATTTAGTCCTAACAATTAAGCAGATCGCTGAAAGACTCCAAAAGAGATGCAGTTATAAATGAAAACCATATTCTTCTGGGATTCAAATATTTGCTAATAACAAATGAGATTTCTTGAGAAGCCTGCAGGATGTTACTCTTATTAAAAGACAGATAAATTTTAAACAGACAGAATTCTAAGAAGTATTAAATGTCAGAAAGTGTTTAAACATTTGTTTTTTAATTTAATCTACCTAAATTCTAAAATTCCTATCAACAAACAAAATGGCTAAGAATTGAGTAAGACTAAACAAATTATTTTTTTTCTTTCTTTTCTTCTTTTATCTAGTCTCATGGTGTAGCCCAGGCTGACAATCAAAACTCAATCCTCATAGGTATATATCACATACTTGTGTGAACTCTCTAGGAGATAATTCCTCCTTTGGTTGGCATCAGATTTCAGTCTTTTCTTTCTTCTAGTATGAAGTTTCTGGGAGGAAATTCCAATTTTGGGGGTCTATTGCTTTAATAGCCTGATAGCCAGAGAGAGGAGCACAAGGGTCTCTACAGAATATCTTCATTCCTGTCAGGACCATTACAGTTTGAGGGAAGCTCATGAACCATCCACTTATTCAGTCATCTCTTACCAGGTCTCCTGGCAGACCCGCTATGTGTTAGGCACTGTGTCTTGTATCATAGATCCAAAGCCAAGCAGATATGGCTGTGCCCTGATGTGGATGGAAAAATTTGCTGCTGGTTGGGAAGGGTCTCAGAGCCCTGTCTGTTCAGGTTCTGTCTTTTGAATACGAATTGGAACTCAGGGAAATACTGGTAATTTCTGTAAAAGCCATTACTCAATGCTAATTTGACTCAATAACTTGAAAAAGTAAAAAGCTTTGAACACCGATCTTTATGATAAGATGAGAAAAATTTGGCAGGGGACCGTTACCTCTGTTACTGGAAGGGGTGGTCCTCAGGCCCCACAGCATGTGTATTCAGTTTCAAGCAAAGCACACACAAGGTACTAGTAGTGAAGTTACAGATTTATTAAAAGCCAGAGTAAAGCATACACTCCACAGAGCGGGAGTCGGCTCACACAAGCACATGGTTCTAGAGCCCCATTTTTTAGCCCCACTTTCTACTTCCAAAGGGAAGGGAGGGCTTCTCTGAAGGGCTGGACCTTTCTTTACTTGTCACAGGTAATGATTTTCTTTCCTTACCAGAAGTAGTTGCTACAATCCTTGGGGCAGTCTAGGACAGGCTATGGACCCAAGTGACAGCCTTTCTCGGTTGCTGGGTCCTAGAGTAAACCCTTTGGCTCGTGGTCACACATCTTTTCTATCTTCCTGTTTTGCCCCCACTTTCGACAAAGGAGAAAAGAAAGGCTACAGGAAGCCTTGGGTATTCTTCCCATGGTAGAATCCCAATCCTTCACCCTGAGCTTTTTCTGGGACTTTAATAAAATGAGCGGTGTCTGAGCATGCCTAGACCTTCAGTACGCTAGTTGTTAGTAAACGCTGCCCGGTGGCCTCTCCTCTCTGAGGTAATCCCCTGTGGTCCTGTGTGCTTTTCCTTTAGAGCACTTATTACAGCCTCTCATTGTACTTTATTTGTCTCATGTCAGTTCCTCCCACACTCACTTCATGACCACAGAGACAAAGTCTGTTTCACTCACCTCTTTGTGTGCCTTGCAAAGTGCCTGGAGCCCTGGAGGCGCTTACCAAATGGTGGATGCTGAGCTGGCCTCACTGGCGCATTGCTGCACACTAGCGACACACGTGTCCGATGATCAAAATGGAAAAGAATAGCACATCCTTTCCCAAGGACTGGATACCTGTCCCGAAAGTGGGAAATGCCGTTGCTTGGGAGTTGTTCCCTTTCCCAAGGATTCCTAGGTGTTCCGGGGTTTGGAAGACATTCTAGGCTGCTCCCTCACACCATGTCAGTTTATGCTCTTTCCTCACCTCTGAGTGAATGGGAAGAAGGCATTATTTTATGACACCTAGTCAAAGTTTTACTTGGTCACTAATCATTTGTCTAGAACTTCTTGTCAGGTTCTTTCTTTGCTACACTTGGGGTCACACGGGGAAGCTATCTGAATGCAAATACTTGGATAAGGGAGACATGGTGTGTGTGTGCGCACAGGAGGCAGGTCAGGTGCTCAGAGAGATGCTCTGACCTCCGGAAAACCTCAAGGACAAACACAAATTAGCCAACCAAAGCAGGTGTTCTAAGTGCGGGGACAAGATGATGAAGGAACAAAGCCTGAGAACTCCCAGCAGGGTTGGAGCCCACGTTGGCATGTTTGCTTAGGGTGTGGGCCTGGTTTCGTGGTTACTGTTTGTTCCTAAATCAAGGGCAGGAGCTTATGTTGACATTTGTTTCAGGTGAGGTTTTACCTGTCCCATTGGAAGCTTTCTCACTCCAGAGTGTCTGCAAAACCAGTCACCAGGATGTCTCTTAAGAAACCCTTCCAGTCACTTCTCACAAGAGGACCCCATGGAAGCCCTGTGATGTATAATTTGTGATTCATTTCACTTTCCTTGTTTTAGAAATGGAAAGCCTCTTGCTGGCCAAGACTCAGTGAACGAACAGAGGTAGGAAGAAGCATGCCCAGGGCCTGGAAGAGGTGAGTGGGTTAATGATAAAGATTCCAGGATCTTCACAATTGAAAGCAGCTAGAATGGGCCATGTGGTGGGCCTCCCGCAGACACTGATGTCTGAACCATCCGTAGAAATACCCGGTGAACTGTGCACTTCTTCCTCCAGCTGGCTGTGGAAGAATGGGGCCTTTGCTAATTTGGGCTGATTTTTCTTTAGGGGAGACCACTGGGCAGCAGGCCAGGGTGAGGCACACCCGAGTTCAGCCTGTGCCTCAGCACAGTAGGCTGCCTTGTTTCCCTGAAAGCTAGTCTGCTTGTGTTGACAATGATTCTTCTTCTAAAGCCAATGCACAGGCGTGGCTTCATTCACAAGTGGAAAACAGTGAGGTGAGGCCTGGAGCTTTGTAATGAGAACATTAGTCAACTGGGCATATCCAGATTGTTCAACCCTGCCTGCAGCTCAGATTCACTTCCCAGAGCACTAAGGTTCTCATTATGATTTCCTATCAACACAGAAAAGTAGAGCTGAAAGCATTTAGGGGCTGGTGAGATAGCAATCTTCAGGACCTCAATTCAATCCCCAGCACCCATGTAAAAAGCTGATGTGCTGAAACATGCCTGCAATCCTAGCTCTGGAGATGCAGAGATAGAGAGATCCCTGGGGCTCGCTGGCCATTCAGCTTAGACTAATCTGTGAGCCCCAATTCTAAGTGAGAGACTGTCTCAAAGAAAAAGCTGGGAACTCCCTGAATAATAACCCCCAAGGTAGATCTGTAGCCTCCAGCCCTACACCCATGCATGTACACTTGTACCCATGCAGACAAGCACATATACCTGCATACCCACATACACACACATGGGATTCAAAGCCATGTGGGATTTAAACCAACTTAATGGGCAAAGAGGCTACTTGAGCCTTCTACTTAATGACCTATTTATTCTGGTCTTCACCTCTTAGGATCTGGGACAATACAGAGAGAATGACTTTAACATGTATAGCCCTTTTTTTTTAAACCTTCTGAAGTGGAAACCACACACTGGAGGGGTTTTCAGAATTATTTGGCCCACTTCCTGCACCACCTATTAGAGCACACAGACCCAGAAATATTACCTCGTGCTTAAGTCACACAGCTAGTAAGAAAAGGCTATGTACTCAGAACCTGGGTTCTTCTGGGGTCCAGCTCCGTTCTCAGTCGGATAGTCCCTACTGCGTCATTCACATCTAGCTGTGGGTATTTTATTGCATTCTTTCACCCATGCCTTCATGGCTCTGTGAGCAGATCATAGTGTTCCTTATGTAGATGGTACTTAAGAAAGTGTTGCCCAACTTGTTATTTGCTTGCAGTTGTGATATCACCTCACAATGGCCTGGATATGTGTGGGAAAACTGCAAGGAACCTTTCATACTCTTCTTGGTGTTAAAACATTAGGGCTTTCATTCATTCTTGAACAGAAAGAACAAGTGAAGCACTTCATGCAGGGGCTAAAATCTCCTCATCGGCCATCCTATCTTCCTTCAGCTGGAAAAGCGTAGAGTTCGTAACTGACATGAGGAAATCCAGAGTGACAGCCTCCACACACCAGCTACCACGTGCCTCTGTTGTGCTGTAAAAATGTCAGTTCATCTAATTCTCTACCCTCAGTCGCAGAATTAATATTATTTGAATTAGATGAGTGAGGCTCAGCTTCTTGTCTTGGAGTCAGGCTGTCCTACTACAAAGACCTCTTGTCTCTTATGCTTCTAGGAAGGAAGGAGGCAAGGATTAGAATAAGAATCCTATAGAAGGATGCCAAAAACTGAAGTAGTCAGTAATACCTTGACCCATCCCGGTGGACAGCACAATTGGGAGAATAAAAATGAAAGAATCCCAAGGTTCTTCATAACACCCTAAGCGTGACCCGAACAGAGCCTCAACCAACCTTAACAATGAAGGGGAAAGGTTCATCTTTTTCTACTGACATGGTCTAGAACCCAGCAGGGACAAATGACAAAAAAAACAAAATAATTAGTAATACCACAAAACAAAATTCCAGCCACTCTTACCCCAGATTCTCATCCCGATTCAGGGTTTTTTTTTTTCAGTTTTAGTCATGGGATCCGGAACTCCATCATTAAGTTAATTAGTCAGCTATAATCCATTTAAAGATTTTTTTCCAGTATTATTAAGCACTCCAACAGCTGTCAATCTCCATGAAATTACTAACTGGGTTCACCACTCCAGGATAACACAATTTTTCAGCCAGGCATTGTTGCACATGCACTTGGGAAGCAGAGGCAGGTGGATCTCTACGAGTTCAAGGCCAGTCTGGTCTACATAGCAAGTTCCAGGCCAGCTGGGGCTACAGGGAGACCCTGTCTCGAAAAGAACAGCTACAAAGAAAACAAAAAAAAACTCACAAAAACAAAGCAACCAAAAAAAAAAAAAAATTTCCAGAAAGTGTTTCTAAGTGAGAAATGAGAAACAAGAGACCCCTATTAGAGCAGTAAACAAATAGAAAACACTTTCTCTTCAAAAGGAACCCAAGGGCCAACTCTAGAAAAGGAATTCTGTAAACCCAAGGCACATAGCACCTGACTTTGGAATTCAAATCAAATGGGACATGTCTTCATAACATTTAAGCTCACCTTTAACTGGTGACCCACCAGACAAGTCCTTTCTTGACTGAAAAGGTACTTTTACGATTCTTCTCTCAAAACGAATTTGTCTGGCTCTGAGTAGACCCACCTCTTTGTCTAATATCTACTGTTGCTAGAAACATTTCCATCCCAGCTGGGCTTACTACACTCAATCCCAGGCTCCACTTGGACTTTACCCCAGTCTACAAAACACATCTTGTAACTCTTCTAAGTCTCAGACCTCAGAGGATCCCAAGGATGTCCCCAGGCAACTGGTGCACACTAATAAATCGTATCTGTCTAAGTCTGTCTCCTATTTTGAGTCTCTCCTCCCTCATGGGGGTTTCTAAGGGAAAAAGAGGACTGAATTCTCTGTCCCCATGGCATAGCCAGCTCCTGTCTTCCCACTGATCTCCTGTCTTTGTTCTTTCTTTTCACTTCAGTTTTTGGCCTCCTTCTAAGAAGATTCTTGTTCTAATCCTTGCCCCCTTCAGTGACCAATCAAGCTTATTTCTTCCCAAATTCAACAGCTCTCCTGGTCAGGATAATTCCTAAGCAAGTTCTCCAGGTGAATTTAAACTCCCTTGGTTCCCATAGCCTCTTTAATTCTGCTTTGTGTTTTCACCTGTTGATTATTTAATCTTTTGATACTCTTGGTATCTTTAAGATTATAGGCCACTGAGCTCCAGATGGTATTGCTTCAGGTGTAATAACTATCAAAAATTTGTCTCCCACCATCAAGAACCTCTCAATCTCCAAATGGTCTGACCTTTGGTCTCTGGTGATAATAACTCCATTCCCTTTCCAAAATGCCCCTAGAACCTTTTAAACGATCCAAAGACCATATGGCGAATTAGTAACACCAACCAGCTGTCCTCTATCCTGTTCCCCTACTCAGCTCTGAAGCAACTCCAGAAGATAGATCTTTGATTTGCCAATCATTTGACTTTGCTGATCTGACAGAAAGAAAATGCAGAGATAAAAGCCCCCCCCCCCCGCCCCCAAAAAAACCCTTAGCCTTTAAGAATCAGGCCATAACCATCTGGAGCTTGTCAGGAAGTCTTCCACAGACATCTGGAGCCTAATCCCTAAGGACTCATGCCACCTTACACAAATGGTCAGTCTCAAGAAAAACAGCTTTCACTGTAAAATGCACTATTTAACGAGATCAGGAGGGGTCTGTCTGGTGCCTCAGATATGGGTCCGGTGAGTCCTAAGATGAAAAGACAAAGTAACTTCCCCTTCAATTACAAAGAGCTTCCACTCCGTCCCCGGGGCATTGTCTAGGGACTTGAGCACTGCTCTCTTGCGGCATCTTTCAATCAATTCCCTCTTTTTGTTTTGGTAAATTCTCTTTGCTGCTACCATCCCACCGAGCTCATCCCCTCTCAGATTTGTTACCAAAAATGAGGAAAACCTGTCTCTTTTCCAGGAGGACCAGTAGAAGTTTCCACGTTGCTCCTCTGCAGTCCGGTATGGATCGTGACCTTAATTGGCCCGAGTCCCGAGACTGGCAGAAATGTTGCTCTCTACCATGATTTCCTATCATCCACCGGGCGTGCGTGCGTGCGTGCGTGCGTGCTGAGCAGGAAAACGTCAGTTTCCACACTTCCTCACTCCAACCTATGAAAACGAGCGTGAGTCAAAACCAGAACTTAAATGAGGGACCAATCACCTGAGGCCTTCATGGAGTGGCTAGTGTTCCTAGAAAGTGGAGGGGTTTTCCCTGATCCATTCTAGAACATTTCTCAATACAGTACATTAAAGCATGTGACTTACCAATGTATGAACCAGAAAATTAAGGAAGGCAGACAGGATGCTGAGGGAACTCTAGTTCCGCGTCAACAAATACAGATGGCATCATTTACCATAAAGGAGGAAATGAGGCACACATGAACACCATGAAGTAGGTATTTTTGAGTGTATAAGTGTTGAAAAAAATGATCTGTCATTGATGTTAACATAACAGAATTACCTAAATCCCAGGCAGTTTCCTTTATTGTGATATTAGATGACAGTGACATTTTTATTTCTTCCTCATCCCTTTCTAAGATCTGAGTTAATCTAATCCTGCAATCCTTTTCCACCAGGTGAAGTTCTACTCATTCTTCATGGATGCCTCTTTGAAGAACTTTGCAGATTCATGGTCTATTTACTCCTCCTTAGGAGTACCTTTTCATACCTACCACCATGGCAGGATTTGTCTCTGTTGCCTGTGGTTTTCCTTTGTTCAAGAGGCTCTGTCAGGAAAAAGCTGTGAGATTTGAGAGGCTTCCCTCAGTTTTTCCAAGCTCTCACTGGGAAACGGACTGTCACTTCTCCCAGGAGTGCTGCAGGAATTAAAAGATGTAAACTGATCTAGGAGAAGGGCTTAGCATGAGTGAGCCCTCAGACCATACTGACAGCGAATGCTCCAGTTTTTACTCTAATTAAAATAACAAGAGCTGTGATAATTATTCTCCATATGTTCTTAACTAGATGGTGATGGCCATCAGGGCAGGAGCTGGCTGCTCTGAGGTCATCACAGGCACACAATGTGGGGAAAAAAAGAAGAAAAAAAAGAGAGGGGAGGATAAAGGAAGAGAGGTGGGAACTAGGAGAAAGACAGCCATACCAGTTTTGTCCAGAAGTAACAGCTCCTAGTTGCCCAAATTCTCCTACCCAGCTAGAAGGGAGTCTCACAACCTTTGTCTTATAGATGAGGAAACTAAGGGCCAGGAAAAGTCAAGAATATGTCTAAGACCACAGCTGGCATTGGTGAAGCTGGAACATAGGCTCTCTCTTGAGTTACTCTCCACTGCCCCCGCTGTCACCTGAGTCATCTTTATTAGCCTGTTTCCCTTATCAGTGCCCAATGTGTGCACGTGACTGATATCTGCTACCGGGAGAACAGGACACTTGCTATCCACTCCCAGATGGGGACTGAGGCAAACACAGATAGGTACTTGATGTGACTTTAATATAGTTCAGTATCTCCCTTATGAAAACCAGAAGGAAGCTACTAAGGAAGAACATGATCTCAATCTTGATCTCATAGACTCCAAGGGCCCAAATCTGATCCTCAACCATAATGAGCGTTACTTACTGACTCTAACAGCAAGTAATCAAATAAGGAAATGTAATTGTTTTCTTTGATTGTAGGCTTGGATTGATGTTCCTGCAAAGATTCTTGCCTTCTTTGGGAAATAGTAATGCATTTGCAGCTGATCTAAGCCATGAAATATCTACAGTTCATGCTGGAGGCAGTATAAGAAAGAAACCCCATCTTCATGTTTGAGTGAGTGGGGTTTGAGTGAAAAATAGCAGTGAAACTTGGAAGGTGCTTAGAAGGGGAAGGGGACTGTACTTGAGGTAAGAGAACCAGGTCAGGTGTTGCAATGTCTATAAGTCACTTGATAACACTTCATCCAGGCTGGGCAGTGTGACCTTGTGCATGTATTGTCAGTTGTATTATATCCCAGTTACAGTCACTTGCCTTAAATAGGAATTCATATCCTAGGGCAGAGAGCAGTGTTCTAGGAAGCCCACACTCCAGAAGCACTTCCTCCAGAAGCTTCCATGAGCACAGTCTCTGATCAACAGCAGAGGCTCTGCTGGTTGGCATACCTCGTGTTAGAAATGGGTTTACAGTGACTTTGAAATTAGCATAATGGCTGCTGCAAATGGGATTTCCTTCATGGGCTTGCTAGTGGTAAAGATCTACAACTTACCTAAAAATATTATAGTGGCTCTTGCTAGAAAAAGACTGTGAAAATGTGGCTCTTCGTCATATAATCCCATATCCAGATTCATATTCAGAGCATTCTAATTGCCTGGTACCTTACTATAAGACTAATTGAATTCTGCCCTGATACTTTACATCCCATTTACCTGAGATGATGGCATTCAGGCACCGAAATACCATGCTTTAATTATGAAGGGACAGAACCAAGGACACATGCCATGTGTATAATACCCAGCGCTTCCTAAAAGTTAATCTAAAACCGAGTGAGTTAAAACAACAGTAATTACTGATTACATCCCTTGGTTTCTATGAGTCAGGAATTTGAGAGAAGTTCTGGCTGGAAAAAGATCTCCCATGGGGTTGCAATCACATGTTGGCTGGAGATGTAAGTATCTGGAGTCTGGGATGGGGCTGATGGACCAGCTCCCAAGATAGTTCTTTGAGCTGGTGACAAGCTGGTGTTGTCCACTGGAGGGAACTTTTAGTTTCTTATCAGGTTGGCATCTCTGTGGGTCCTGGGCTTAAACACAGTGTGGTGGCTAAGCTCCAAAGATAAGTAAGCATCCTGACAGAGAAAGCCAAAGTAGCTCTGGGCTACCTAAGCAAGGAGACCAATTCTCTACACAAAGTTGTTGTGAGCTTCCTGTGAAAGAAGGTTTAGTTTTAGAAGCTTCCTGTTTAGCTGAGATTTGGTTTTGGTTTACGGGGAAGAAAATACTTTGACCTTTTAAGGCAATCTTCTATCTAAATTGTTATATTAAATTTAAGAAGAAAATGAAGAATAAATGAATAAAAACATGAGCCCCAGTGTCCTTTAAAATTGCCTTTTTAACTTTCCACAGAACATTCTTTTTTAAGTCAAGCAAAGTAAACTAGTCGCCTTTTTTTCTGGCAGCCTCAAACTCTCTGCTTTGTAATTCCTAAAAGAGTCATTTAGCTCGTTGAAGACTGATCCTACCAAATATCCACTGCTGGTTTGGAACTGGGGTGCCTTATGGGGAGACTGGTGTGTACTGAGGCTCTAGGAAGCAATGGATAATAGATTTTCACCCACCGCCTTCTGGTTGCTGCCAAGGTATATCCCAGAGAACCTGAGAGCATGAAGGACAGAGAGAGAGAGAGAGGAGAGAGATTGAGATTGATTGATTACCATTGGTGTGATAAGCTTCCCTTTGCTGTTTTTCTTTCCCCAAAGTTTTGAGTCTTTCTGCCAAGAGGATGTCCTAGTTTATGCCGATGGAAGAAACAAGGCAGAAAGACAGTTTGTTTTTCCCTGGAAGCTAACCTCAAGCTCTCAAAGGAGCACTTAACGTTATGTAGAAACAACATCCTCCAAACACAACCGGCCCACCATTCTGGGAGGCCAGACTGCTGTTTGACCTCAGCCTCCACAGCCCATAGAGCAACTTGATCACCAGAAGACTGGGCCAATTAAGGCGGGAGTCCTGGGGCCTATGTGGACACTGCTTGGGATACTGGTCAGGAAGTAGTACCAGCCCCTTACTGAATCAGATGAGAAGTGTGCTCTCAGCTAACTCAGACCTCTGCTCACAGCTGCCCTATGGAAGGAAGGAGCTCCTCTCCACAAACTGTGCCACTGTTTGTCTTCTTGTAAGGTGTCCTTTTTTGTGGTGTCTGTGGCAAATACTGGAACATAACTATAGCCCGAACCCCACTCCCTTGATCTGCATCCATACCTGAGCCCGGAGTCACATTTTCCTTAGCTGACAGTGAAAACAAATAATGCATGGGATGGTTTCTTTTAGTTTTTATGATCTAAATGATAAGTTCTTTAACATGCCTCACCATACATACACAGTCTAGAAACTAGTAAGTTCATGCAGCCATTTTCTTGTCTTGAATATAAAGAACTCCGTTAAAATTATATTTAAAATTTTGGAAATAGGGTCTCACTATCTAGCCCAAACTGGCCTTGAACTCATGATCCTCCTCCCAAGTGTTATGATTAAAGGTGTGGGCCACCATCTCCTGCTACCTTCATTTTAATTCATAGACGTTTCACAGTAATGCTGAACTTAAAGGGTAGCTGTATCATAGACTGTCTTAGGAATCCCTTATGTCTGTCCTGCTCTTGCAAAGAAGCCTGGACTCATGTTATTGACTTACTTGTATCATGAGTTCTTTCCCTAAGCAGCTAGGAATAGATCCTGGGAGAGGAACACGGGGTCTATCAGAGCCAAGGGCTCTGGGAGAGTCCTCTGTGGCTTTCAGGATGGATAGCCAGTTATTGCTAAAATTCCATCTAGGAGGTATAAACAACATCTGGCACCTCATCCTCCCTTGGTCGCTACAACAAACTGAGGTGTGAGTTCACCAAACTGCAGTCTGGGAAACCAATGAGTTTATTGGGTTTACCTGCAGAGCGATGGGTGAGGGTTTACTTAGGTGTGTGAGTACTCCCCTCCTAAGGCCACACTGGAAAGTCTTTAAGTATGGTTGGTGACTTCCCCACAGGGGCACAAAATGTTGAGACAGCCTCCCTTCAGTTTCCTAGGTTTACCCTTAGCTCCTCCCTCTTGTACAACTAGGGCCTCATTGGTCGAGAGGTATGGCAGACTCTCACTACACCTCCTTTCTTATTATGCTTAACAGTCAACGAGCTTAGCTGTGATGATCCTCGAAACCAAGCGCGGAAGATAGTGTCTGCCATGTACTGTCTGAGGATAGTCCTATGTGACACCAACCATCTCCAGTTTTACTGGACTGAAACTGAGGGGTTTCACAATGCTACACTCAGAAAAGTACTGGATCTCCCTGCGCACTGTATCTCCAGACCCAGAGTTTGTGGTGTGGGCTTTGAAGCCCAGATACCCAGGTTAAGATTGGATGCCCCTTATTTTACTTACTATGTGAGGTGGTTTGAAGGAGAATATCCCCCATTGGCTCAAATAGTTGGACACTTGGTCAGTAGCAGTTGGGAGAGGTCATGGAATCTCTAGGTGTATGCTGAGGGAAAATGTCATTGGGAGCAGTTTTGAGAGTTCCTAGCCTGGCCCGACTTGCAGCTCGATCTCTCTGTTTTGTGTTTGATTAAAGATGGGAGCTGTCAGCTTCTGTTCCTGTCATGCCTGCCACTTACTACTATGAGTCCCCCACCATGATGAACACTTATCCCTCTGGAACCGTAAGCCAAAAATAAGCTCTTCCATTAGTTTCTTTTGGTCATGGTGTTTTTATCACAGCAACAGAAAAGTAACTCATGCAACATACAACTTTAAGTGAATTAATGGACCTCCTCCTCAGTTTTCTGAGAAACTGGGAAAGAGAATGTTTACCTTGGAGCATGAAATAATGTGTGGAGAATGCCTTGAGTATATAGAAATATAGTAAGTGCTTGTATAAGTTAGCTGTTAATATTGTTGCAATTATTATTATTTGAAATATAACGGCTTTTTGTCTCCTTGGTAGTAATATGCAGGCAATCCTGTAGGAAAAGCAATAATGAATGTACTGGATGTTAACCCAGATCTGTCAAGAAGTCACAGGGTATTCTTGACAGCAAGTTAAGTGGGCAAGTTGGGCAATTGTGTTATTCCTTTTTGAAACTGTTTTATCAAAATCAGATTGTAGGGGCTGGAGGTATAGCTTATTTGATGGAGTATATGCCCAGCATGTACAAACTCCTGGATTTCCACATAAATAAATCATGGTGTGTGGTGTTTTGAATGAGAATGTCCCTGACAGGCTCTAAGTATTTGGACATTTTGTCCCCAGTTGGTGGCGCTGTGTTGGGAGGTCTAAGAAAGTGTGGCCATGCTGGAGGAAGCACATCACTGGGGGCGGGGCTTAGAGAGTTCTTAACCCTTGCCAGATCTCCAGTCACTCTCTGCTTCCTTGCCTGCTGGAAGACGTGAGCACTTAGCTTCGGCATCTACTCCAGACACCTCTGCCACCATGCCTCCCTGCCATGATGGACTCCTTCCCTTTATAAATCCCCTTGGTCAGTGTTTTTATCACAGGAACAGAAAAGTGACTAATATAGTAATTGGTACCAGAAAATGGGTTGTTGGTTGTGAAGAACCTGACCATGTGGGGTTTTGGAGGAATGTGGAAGATTGGAAGTTCGGGCTAGAAAAGTGATTGATTGCTGTAAGCTGAGCCTACCAGGCCATTCTAGTAGAAGCCTGGAAGAAAGTAGTGCTGAGACAATGTAGATCCAGAAGGAAATTATAAGAAGCATGTATTAAATAATTAGTTTGTAAGTTGTAATGATGTAAACCCTATGAGTTTATAAGTATAATTTCATGTATTCGATAAATAATTAGTTTAAATTCATAAGTATAAGAAGGACGTGCTAAGTAATTAAGTCTATAAGTTGTAAACCCAGAGCCTTATAAGTTTACTAGTTTGTAAGTTGTAACAATGTAAGCCCATAGTTTTTTAAGTATAAAGTGCATAATAGACAATTAGCTTGTAAGTAGTGACATTGTAATCCCATAATATAATCTCATAAATTAGGATTCTATAAGTTAGAAATTAGAGCCTAGTTTCTTAAGTTAGAAGCCTGTTAGTAGCGGGCCCCACAGCTTCAAAGTACTTTCCTCCTAGGAAAGACATAAACCAAAGCCTTTGCTCAGTTTCCCAGAAAAGCCTCTAGTGAGCGCTGGGCTGATAAAGTCCCAGAAGTGCCTCAGTTTCTTAGGAAGGCCTCTGGTCAAGCTCTAGGCCAATAGGGCCAGAGCACTTTCTTAGAAAAGCCAGGTGCCCTGCAGATAGAGACTTAAAATTGCCTTTTTCTTCTTCAAAAAGCTCTGATCAAGCTCCCAGGGGACAGAATGCCCACCTGGACCTCCTGCCTAGAATTCAGGGGCTCCCTTTCATATCAGATAAGAGCAGGACAGTGAGGGAAGTCATCTGGCAACTGATTGGCTAATGGGACCATATTGCCAAAATTCCCTATATAGCCTAAGGCCAAGAGCTAGATGACAAACGCTAATTCACAAGAATCCTGAGACTGTGCTCCCCTTGTCTGAAGTCCCTCTAGCCTAGGATGTGGAGAGGCCCCTGCCTTGAGGCCTACACAGCTGTGGCATGGAGCAAGTTCTGGAGCTGTACCTTTCGAGCCTACCCAGGGGCCTCCCGCTGAGCCTCAGAACCTGCTGGACCAGCCCTGCTAGCCTGAGCCCTTGGCTGGAATTTAGAACCCGCTGCGCTGTGGGTTCAGGGCCGCCTTGCACAGCAGGATCCACCTGCCATAGGAGTGGAGTTGGTGTCCACGACTGACTTATCTCTATTCTGGGACAGGTATCAATTGGCTGGGTGGAAATGTGTGAATGAATTTGTTTTAATTTGTTTGATCAATAAAAAGAGCTGTTGGACCTTGATACCTGGTGTCCATGTTTCCTTCCCTAACCTTCTTTGGGTTAGACTAAGCTTCAAGACAGAAATAAGGATGTAAGCAGCCACTGGGATATTTTAGCAAAGACTCTGGCTGCAGGCTGCCCATAGCCAAAAAGCTTGCCTGAGGCTAAGTTGAAAAGCAATGGACTAATTTCTTTGGTGGCGGATATTTCAAGACAGCCTAACGTGGCTGGCAGGAATGGTGACGTGGCTATTAATAGTGACTATTGTGCAGATTTACAGTGAACAAGAACAAATGGGGCAGAAAGAAATGCAGAATGTACAGTATGGATTGAAAAAGAGCACTAGGAAGGTTAATGTTGGAGCCAAGGCATGAGCTGAAGGAGAGGATTCCTTTGATAAGAAGATTAGAGTGATTAAGGAGAGGCCTAGAGATTTGCACTTAAACAACGCAGAGAGTGCCTCCAGGGCAAAACCACGCCCAGCTAAGTCTCCAATTTGTAAAAATCACTGAAGAGAAAAGTTTTGAAAGTGCATGAAGTGGGCTGGGGTCCATCCCAAACTTGGTGGTACAGGTGTAATCCCAGAACTAGGAAGGTAGAGGCAGGAGGATCAGAGTTCAAGCTCATCCTCAGCTGCATGGTAAGCCTGAGGACAACCAGGGCTACATGACGTCCTGTATCAAAAAATTTTTTAACTTTTAAAGATACAGTTGCTCAGATGCCCAAGTTTCATTTATCCAGAAAATTCTAGCAAACGGGAGTATTTGGACACCAGGTACCGGGGTACGTGTGGATGATCAGCTCCTCTGGGCAGAGTATCAGGCTGCAGACTCTTGCTGTGTGCTGCTGAACTCCTTCCCTAGTTCCTGTCCCGGGCCTCCAGGCACATGTGTTTTCCATCAGTGTTAATAGAGTCTGCTTTTGAAGGTCTTATTTCCTGTTGGTTGGGCTGAAATTTTTTGCTGAGTCACTTGACCTCATGGAGCTTTCTAAAACAATAATCACATGACCAGAAACTGCTGTGGGTTCACAGCTTGGCTCTAGGCAAGTGTTTTCAAGCTCCTTCCAAGCAGTGTTTGCAGAGTAAGACAGAAGGCATGCTTGGCTGCACCACAGAGAACTGAAAGTCCTTGTGAGGTGCAGGACCTGGCTTTATTCACACAAGGCTTCTTTTCTAGTGAGGACAGGCCATATCCAAGACCTGCAGTGAGAGCCTTGAAGAGTTCTCTAAACTCTAAAATAAAAGCTAACAAGTGGTCAGGGAGGGTAGAGTAGTCCAGTCTGACTAAGAGAAGCATTCTGGGAACAAAAGGGAAACAGGGACGTTTGACAAGACTGAGAAAGGAAAGTTTGAGCCCAGAGCTGGGGACCAGGACATGTGCAAGCTCATGGTGCTGACGGGCAACTGGCCAGTTTGATGGAGCCAGAAAAAGTGAAACAGAAGTAGGAGCTGCCATAGACCAAATGGGAAACATCCCCACAGAAGCTCATGTTTTAAACACTTGGTCCTCAGCTTGTAGCCGTGTTTTGAAGGATGTGGAGCCTTTAGGAGACAGGGCCCAGCTGATGGAAGTGGGTCACTAGGGGAAGGCCTTGGAAGGTTATGTCTGCCTCCACCTCTGGTCTAGCTTTCTCTGCTTACTGGTCTATACCAGGAGCTGCCACTCCATGCTTCTGCCAGCACAGACTGGAGATGATGAAGCTTTTCCCCCACATCATGCCTTTCTCACCATGATGGATTTGAAATCCCCCTGATATCGTGAGCCAAAATGAATCTTTCCTTCTTTAAGTGTTTCTGTCAGATATTTGGTCACAGCAAAGCAAAAGCAATGAACACAGAGGTCTCTGTGGGAGTAAGAGACCACAGATACTCATGCCCTGAACCATGAAACCTGTCACCTACCTGTGAGCAATGAGTGGAATGTGCGGTCCCTGTTCCTCTAATTTCATCACAAGAGAAAAAAGGCTCACCAGGTGCAAAAATAACACCAGGATATGTCAAAGGCCACTGATCTGTATCTCTTATGGGGAAATTGCCTTAAGTCATGAGGAAGAGATTTCTGAAAAAAAAAAAAAATACTATCCTCATGGCTAACAAAAATTGCCAGACTTCGGACCAGTCCAACTGATAAAATGCTTGTTGTTGTTTTTCGCCCCAGTGTTGGTAGACAGCCCAAATCTCTGCAGTTAAGGCAGAGATCTCCTTTCCTCAAAAGCTTTCACATTTCAATTGAACTTTTGCCTAAGACTTCATTCTTAGTGTTTATTTCCATCATCACTGGGATGAAATATTACCCCTGAGTATTTTGGTCAGGGGTCTTTGGGAATCTGTATATATAATATTTTATTATTTATTATTTTTTGTATTTTATATGTGTGAGTGTATTTCCTGCATGCAGGCAGGTGCACTCATGTCATGCAATGTCCTTGCAAGAAGATGTTGGATCCCCTGGAACTGCAGTTATGGACAGTTGTTTGCTGCCATGTGGTGCTGGGAATTAAACCCAGGTTCACTGCAAGAGCAGCCAATGCTCTTAACCACTGAGCCATCTCTTCAGCCCAGGGAATCTGTGTTTTTTTTTTTTTTAAAGCTTCATTAAGGTACAACTGTCATATAAGGAACTACAGTGTATATATTTAAAGTGTGTAGTTTAGGGTCTGGGGAGATGGCTCAGAGGTTAAGAGCTCTGGCTGCTCTTGCAGAGGGCTGGGTTTCGTTCTTAGCAACCACATAGGTGGCTAACGACTGTCTGTAACTCCAGTTCTGGGGGATCTGATTCTCTCTTCTGACTTCTGTGGGCATTGCACCACTTGGGTACTTACATACATGCAGGCAGAGCACATAAAAATACAAATAAGTAATGTGTATAGTTGGATAGTTTTAACATATGTATGCCCATGATCTCTCTCCTTTTCCATTTTCTAGAAGACTTTGGACAGAAATTGTATAGTTTCATTCTTAAATGTTTGATACAATCCTCAGTGAAACTATTACTTCTTGGAGTTTTCTTTTTTTTGTGAGAAGCTTTTTAGGAACAAACTCTTTTAATAGATTCAATGATTTTATATATATATATTATATATATATATAATATATATATATATTGGTAATTTTTTTTTGAGACAGGGTCTCCCTGTAACCCCAGCTGGCCTAGAACCCACTATGTAGACCAAACTGGACTGGATTCTTACAGAGATCTGACTGCCTCTGCCTCCAAAGTGCTAGGATTAAAAGTTTTCATCACCACACCCAGCTCTGATTTTATATATATAAAAATCTATGTGTATGAGTATATTGCCTGCATGTATATATATAATTTTATGTGTATGAGTGTATTGCCTGCATGTATATAATCGAACCTGTATCATGCAATGCCTGTGGAGATCAGAAGAAGGCATTGCATTCCCTTGGAATGGAGTTACAAATGGTTGTTAGCTACCATGTGAGTGCTGGGAATCAAACCTGGTTCCTCTATAAGAGCAGCCAGTGCTCTTAACTTCTGAGCCATCTCTCCAGCCCCCTGACATTGTATATTTTTAAGTGGGCTTTGAGAGTCTGTCTTTCAGAATACCAGTCCATTACTTCTTGACCTTTGGCTAAGATATTTGTCTGTGTCACCAAAGTTTTCAGATGTTTTTGTTTATAGTAGTCCCTTTATTTTTTTAATTTAAATTTATATTCTAGTTATTTATTTTGTATACATGTGTGTGTTACAGCATACATGGTCAGAGGACAACCTGTGGAAGTTAGTTCTCTCCTGTCACCTGTTTGTCCCTGGGACTGAACTAAAGTCATCAGGCTTAGTATCAGGTGACTTTTCCTGCCCAGCCATCTCATTTGGCCTATTTTAAAAACTTATTTTTTAAATCCTCTTTTTATGGATTCTTTGGAATACATACATTGTATTTTGATCAGATGTAGCCCCCCATCTACTCTCAGATTTGCTCCCACCTCCCTACCCCTCACTCCAGGTTCTTTATCATTTTTTAAAGGTCTAATCTGTGTTCCCCAAATGCACTTGAGTGTGCATCCATGCCCTGGAGCCTGGCCAACCTACTCAGCATCACAACCTTAAGGAAAACTGAGTCTGCCCCTCCCAGAGGCTTCAATTATCAATAGTTCTCAGTGAGGACTGGGGCTTCTTGCCCATCTCCCCAGTCCATGCTTTAAAATATCTTACTTATTATTTCTATTTTATGTGTGCGAATGCATTGCCTGCATGTATGTAAGTGCATCTGTGTCGTGCAATGCCCATGGAGGTCAGAAGAGGACATCAGATCCTCTGGACCTGGAATTACAGACAGTTTTTAGCTGTCATGTGGGTGCTGGGAATTGAACCTAGGTCCTCTGCAAAAGCCGTCAGTGCTGTTAACCGCTGAGCCATCTCTCCAGTCTCCTCTCCCATGCTGGCTTTGTCTGGCCTGGCTTTACACAGGTCTCAAGGGCTCTATTTTTCAAGAGTTGTAGAATCTGTAGTGATGTTACTTTCTCAGACAACAATAATACTTCCTGTCGTCCCTCTTTTATCTTTCATCTGACTGTCAGTTTTTCAGTTTTATTGGTCTTGGCAATGAACTAGCCCTTCAGTTTCATTGCTTTTATTTTCTCCCCTCCCCTCCCCTCCCCTCCCCTCCCCTCCCCTCCCCTCCCCTCCCCTCCCCTCCCCTCCCCTCCCCTCCCCTCCCCTCCCCTCCTCTCCTCTCCTCTCCTCTCCTCTCGGGGATCTGGGTATTGAGCAAGGCAAGCAACTCCAGATACCCTAAAGGGATGGCAGGTGTCTGACCTGCTCTGTCTGTGTGATAACCTGGCCCCAGGAAGCCACTGTAGATATGAATCTTCCTTTCCCTGACCCCAGACCAGAACCAGGTTTTTGGGTTTCTTTTCCTCATTCCTGAACTTCCACATTAGCCCTACAGCCTTCCCGCCTTTACCCCAAAACCCTACCTCTAACTTTCCCGCCTTCTGTAACGGTCAGGAGGCCTCCCTATATAAGCCCCTGCATTGGTTCTAATAACCGAACTACCTACCTACGTAGTCTCCCGGGAGGGAACTCCTCCCGCCGCACTCTGAGCATTCTGAGGTCCCGTTCCATCGTCCTCCATTCTCTGGCATGGCTGGAGCACAACAGCCGTGCTGGAGATGGAGACCCGCCCCCCTCTTCTTTCCCAGTTACTTCCAGAGTACATGTTACATCTTAATCAGGTTAGAGTTGTGGCCTCCTCCGAGGTTTTGAGAAAGAGCACCCCTCAGCCTTCATCAAACACCATTTGCCACTCCCTCTGGCTCTTTGCTTTCTCCTGAATTCAAAAGTCTGTGCATTCATGAAGAAAGTGCTGGTGAGCTACTCTCGAGCCTCTACAGCATAAGCTCTCTGCCACAAATACACTCATGTCCCCAGTGGCCTCAACTACACAGAAAGGGAGGATGTGGGTCCAGAATTCCCAGTCCTGCCCATTGCCCCTAGTGTTCTGCGGCATTAGTATGTACATTCCTAACCATTCTTAATGGTAAATAAGTGTATACATGACTTCAAGCCCAATTCAAAACCCCAATAACAGTGTTTTTAAGGCAACAGCTCTATTTTTTTTCCCCTTAGATTGGAATTATACCCCTGGCTACCCTGTGTTACAGCTTACATAATGCATGTATCGGGGGATTTCTTAGCCTACATAATTGAGAGCCAGTTCCCTCTACTAGACCTCTTTACACACACACACACACACACACACACACTAAGCAAATGTAAAATTTTTTTGAAATAGGGTCTCTTTGTAGCCCCAGCCGATTTGGAACTCATAATGTAGACCAGGCTAACCTCAGTCTCACAGGGATCAGCCTGCCTCTGCCTCCTAAGTGCTAGAATTAAAGGTGTGTCACTATGTCAGCAATGAAAATTAAAAAGAAAAGAATAGCATGCATAAGATTTGAGTAATCTTCACAATATGGTAAAGAGAATCTATATTTCTATTGTCAACTAATTTTAAAAACGAAAAGTAAATAGAAAGTTAAGGAATAAACTAAAATCAAGTAAATCCTGATCAAATGAAGAAAGAACATGAATTACAATTTTGAGCACAGTAAGAAAATACAGTTTATTTAATTTTTACTTGTGATCATTTTCTTTTGAGAAGCCCAGGATTATTTTCTTCTTATTCTATCCTTCAGTAAATAATTCATATATCACAGGATTACATAAACTACCTATTGGTTTTCAATATTTAGAAGCAACCTTCTAAAATACAAAGCAGGAAAATAACTTCAGGTTCAGAATAGATAATTACTAAAAATCCGGCGACATGTTAGAAGGAATGGCAGAGGGAAGGCAGGGGTGAGGTCAGAGGGGCCAGGGCAGAGGAAGAATGGACAAGGAGAGCTCACACCAGCCCTGCCTGGAAACTGGATGGAACCGGAAAACATTACACTGAGTGCTGGCGGTAATCCAGACCTGGAAAGACAGACACCGCATGTTAGCTCTTACTGTGACTCTTAGCCCCAATCTTTAGATGTGAGTCTATAATACAACCTGAAGCGCAGAAACTGGGATGTAGAAAGGAATCAGGGTGGGAGGGGAGGGAAGGAGCTCTGGAGAGGGGGGAGAGGGAACTTTGGGGAGGAGTGGGGAGAGAGAGGAAGGAGAGAGAAGTGACGCTAAAAACGTCTGAAGAAGCCACAGGGAAGCGTTTTGTAAGCTTACTTGAAATACATCTAGTACATCTACATTTGTATGTAGCTATGTGTGTGTGTATATGTGGGGTTATGCCACACAGGATACTAATGCTCCCCCCACAAATCTGTAGACTGACAAAAACCCCAGTGGCAGGCATAGGAAATCTCCCTTTGAGTTGTTTCAGGGTAGCCAGAGACTCCCAAAACAATAGGAGCTATTGCATTGCCCTCGGCTGCCTCCCAGAACTCAAAGGTAAGACCCTATTACTGAAGATACCATACATTTCAGACACAGGACTTGGAGGAGTCAAGCTCAAACTGACCTGGAGCCTCCTCTGGAGGTCTAGTTCTATAACATCAGAAGATGCTATGCAAGATGCCAAGAGAGAAAAACAATTAACAGTCCTATCTAGCTGTAAAGCCTGTGAACCATAACCATGACTGACCAGGCAAGAGATCTCCAGTGCAATAGGGGCACTTTTATCTTAGGGGTAACTAACACTCTTTAATTGGATTTAATTCCACTTAACAGAGTAGGAGGAAATCCATGCATGGTACTGTAACCATGGCCAAATAGTGAGAGATTCTGGAGGAGAACCTACTACTGCCATTTTGCTAAAGCAATATAATTTCTAACTGCGCTCTAACCCATATCCGTACTCCCACAGATACGTGGTAGCTCTCACCGATCATCAAAGCAAATGGAAATTATTACAGAGATCCACAATTGCTCAAAGTGCAGAAAATAAGTGAATGTGGAGTGCCCAGCCCCAACTGATATGACTACAAAGCAACCCCTACACATGGCTCAGGGCACGACGAAGAGGGAGCGGAAGGGCTGGAGGAGCAGGATGCCTGCTACTAGACAGAGTCTTCTAGGCCTGACAGGGAAGCCGCTCCCATGAAATCTCACAGTATGGCTGCCTACACAGGATCTGCATAATGACAACACCAGCTGACATGCCAATGTGGATGGGGGAGATTCTACAAGGTCCCACCTCTGGATGAAGAACTGCAGGGCACCAATAGCTACCGAGAGTGGGGGAGTCAGTTTTCACCAGGGATGAGCTCCCTAATAGGTTACCCAAGCCCAAGTGGTCAGCTCTAAACACATGTACATATGAGCAACACTAAATGGACTCAGTAGGTTGTGTGTGTGATATATACATAGATGTATGCATACATGTACCTCCCAGGGCCCTTGGGAATAGCATGATTGCCCAGAATATAGTGTGTAAGACCCTGGAATCAATCCCAGTAGCACAGTAGCACAACACACACACACACACACACACACACACACACATACCCCACTTGGATAGTGAATATCTCCTTTACTTAGTGAGGGATACAGTCTGGGAAGAGACAAAGGTGATGAGAAGGCAAGTTGTGCACACACTCAGTGAGTACTGTCAGAGGTCACAAATGAAAAGTCACAGCATATCATTTAGTATTTTACTGTCATACACAGGAAGAACTGAAATAGAAACTGGTTGAAGTTGGTTATAACAGAGTCAGGGATGGAGGCGGGAGGAGGGTTTTCACAGTACTCTATTCAGCACATGTAGATATTGTTTTAAATTAAAAATGGAAATGAATAATTTTACCATTGTTGGCATCCGGGAAGAAAAGAAAGACCCTCTTGTACTCTGTTTCCCTCCCCTCCACTGTCCTGTTCCTCCGTTTCTTGAGCCTTCTTCCCTCCTCCGTGAGGCAGGGTATCACATAGCCCAGACCTGCCTCAAACATGCTATGCAGTCAAAAATGGCCTTCAACATATGATTCTCCTGCCTCCGTTTCCTGAGTATTGGAATGATAACCATGTGCTACCATTCTGGGTTTCTGAAATACTGGGGATTAAACCCAGGATTGTGCATACTAGGCACATACTAGGTCTCCCCTCTGAATCATATCCCCAACCCAGGCTAAACTTTTAAAAAGGCGTTTTGTATTATTAAACAAAAAGCAGGCTCACCCGTTAATAACTCTACTGTGCACATTTCCAGTCTACTGGGAGATGTTGACCAGCAGCTGCCAAGGAGGAAGCAGAATCGCACACAAAGCCTTCCTTCTCTGCATGTGAGCATGAACATGCACACACATGACACGTCTCATATTGACTCATTAAGATGGGAACAGCATCCACCCAGGTGCTCGGAGCTTTTGCATCTTCAGTTTTTGGTCTTCATTATGATCCTCACATGGAAATCTGACTCCAGTGGTTTCTCCATCCCCACATGACTCATTTTGGTTTACTTTTGAGGGAGCGAATAAATTAGGTCCTGGGACTTTTCCTTCTTGCTAGAGTCTGAGGCAAACCACAGTATTCCAAAGTTCCTGGGTGCAGGCCAGGCCCTGGAAACGAGCCCTGGAATCTGCTTGTAACCTCTTATGGTTACACAGAAAAGGCCTATTGGAAGTGGCCCCCATGGTCCACGCTTACTCTTCCTGTGTCATCGCTGGTGCGGTGGGAAAGAGAACCTGGCCTTTGCCCAGCCCCAGACAGTAACTGTCCAACGACTTCAGGAGGGAAACTAGGTTCTTCTCATGATTTGGTGATGAAAATGTCTATGACTGAACTACATTTTTAAAGAACCTAATAGTTCCACACATAATTAGTCACAATAGCCCTGTAATGTCTATTTTATGTGACAAAACTAATGCTCAGCAATGGTAAGTCCTCATCATTCCACCAGAAAGTAGCTAAGTAAGCACTAGGATCCTGATTTTACAGTCCTTAATCTTGTATTTTTTTTCACACCTGTCCTTGGTATTTTTAAATTTTTATTTTTTAGTGCAGTAGCTGTTTGGATTGAATAAAATCTCTCTTTTTTTTTAAATGTATATTTGCATACAGAAGACACTAAGTATTTATTGGATTGCACACATGAAAATATCTACATATTTATCCCCGTATTTTCGTAGTCTCATATCCTTCTCCCACTGGTATTGCCATTCCTCATGGTTATGATTAATATGGAGTGATGATGGACCGATGCAAAGTAGGATACCTGAGCTGTAATTAAGAAGTTCCAGGCAGGTGACAATTCAAAGGCTGGAAAACACAACCTTGGGATGCCGAAATCACCCCGCTCACAATACACGGGTGCAGAGCTCTGCTTTTCCTGCGTATAGTTCTCCTTCAGTAATGGGTTTGATGTACAAAGTCAGGAAGAAGTAAAGAAACACTGTGTGATACTGGCCTGAAAGGGCCTTGTAGATACACAAGCTTTAACTCAACCGGGGGTCGGGGGGATGACAGAGCTAAACCTGGGTCAGAATCTCATTTCCTTTACTTAGTGAATCGATGATTTTTCTGTGCACCCTTAGCTGCTCTCTGCCTCCTTCTTTCAACTGCATACAACAGAAGATTGACCTCAAGTGTAGCAATGAGATTTAGATCAAATAGATAAGAAAGTCTGTACTCTGCTTTACAGTTCCAGAGCTTCAGAAATGTCTGTTTTAGGATCCAGTGTCTCACCTCACTAGGCTCTGGACCAAATCCCAAGTTTTGCTACTTAATTATTGTGTGTTACAGGCCAAGTTCACGTGACACCTGAGTTTCTGTTTCCTCATCTGTGAGATGGAGGTAACAGCACTCATTGGTCGCCAATAACACTTCACCAGGAGGTTGTGAGGTTGAGAAGAGATCATCTACATCGATCCCCAAGAAGGGATCAGAGCAGTGGTCAGTGGTGATGACAGTAGCTGCTAAAGTGAAGAAGTCTATTTTAAAACATGTCGAACACATGAAAAATCCCATCTGAATTTCCTCCAGATGAATATTACCTACTCCCCTGTATTTTCAGAACATTAACTTTAAAAGTAGCTGGCGAGCCTGTAATCTCAGATACTCAGGATACTGAGGCAGGAGGACTGTGAGTTTGAGACCACCCTAGGCAACACAGTGAGACCCTGTCTCAAAAACAAGAAGAAGAGTCAAAGTAAGAATGGGTTAGAGGGTTAAATGTAAAGTCAGAAACTGAAAGGACTAGAAGACGACCCTGGGATGAGCAACGGTTTTGTTTGTTTCTTTTTAAACATTCCCAAAACACAGGAAACAAAAGCAAAAATAGACCAATGAGGTCATGTCACTTTAAGAAGCTTTTGCTCAACAGAGAAGACAGCGATCAGAATGAAGAAATAGTTTGCAGAGTGGGAGAAAACATTTGCAAACTGCATATTTGACAAGAGCTTAACATTCAGAACATGTAGGAACTCCAAAAACTCAACATAACACGCCCCTCAAACCCAATTAAAAGATGGCCAGTAGACCTACATAGGCATTCCCCAAAAGAAGGAAGATAAACAATCAACAAGTCATTACAAAACTGTTCAACATCACCAAACTATTAGGAATATGTAAATCAAAACCACAAGGAGTTATCCCCCACACTCTATCAAGAACAGTATCTAAAAGACTGAAGATAGTAGGTGCTGGCAAGCAAGTGGGGACAGGAGCTCTTGCAAACTCTGTCTCTGATTCTATCTTAGTCTCTCTGTCTTTTCTCTCTCTCTCTCTCTTTCTTTCTGTAAATTAATAAAACCATTATACAAAATGGTATTACAGTTTCTGAAAAATAAACAAATGCCATATGACCCAGTAGTTCCCCTATTTGATCTACATCTCAAGGAGATGAAGTTCATATGTTGAAGAGATTCCTGCACTTCCACATTTATCACGCTATTATTCACGGAGACTATCAAAGTGTTCATTAGCTGATGAATGGGTACAGGCAACGTGGGGCATATACATCACTTATTTATATTTACCCATAAAAAAGAATAAAATTGTGGCATTTGCAACAACATGGATGGAACTGGAGAACATCAGGCTAAATGAAATAAGTCAATCACAGAAAGACAAATTCCATGTGATCTGTTCATGTGTGGAATCTCAATAGGAAAAAGAAAAAGATCTCAGAGAAGTTGAGAGTGGAACAGTGGTTTTCAGAGGCGGGAGAGAGCAGGGAGAGGGGTCTGGGGAGAGGCTGATCAATAGTATCAAGTTACAGGTAGACAGGAACAAGAAATTCCAGTGTTCTGCTGTCTGGTGAGGTGACCGGAAATCGCAGCAATGCACTATGCATTTCAAACAGTGAGAAGAGAAGATATTGAAAGTTTTACCATAAAGAAATGATAAATGTTTAAGAAGGCAGGTATTTTTAACTGGATGAAATACTGAACAGTGGGTACATGCATCAGAATATCCTATGATACTCTGTCACAATTTCATACCAGTTAAAATCAACTTATGGACTGAGGATGCAGTTCAGTGATGATGGGACATTCGCCTCGCACGTGTTTCAAACCCAAGTCAGCAAAAATTCTCTAAACAGGACTCAGAGTCTAGTGTTTAAGGGACCCAAGCTCATATCTTTAAAATATGGAGCCTATCCATAATAAAGACTCAAGGGAAAAAAGTGTGAGCCAGACACTGGAACTGTCACAACCCAGGGGCAGGCAACATTGGCAACTAATTGGTAGAGGGAAGGAGATCTGGCTAAGCAACTTTTAATGCTTCTTCCCAAAGACTGACTTGGCCCCCAAATGTCCTAACACCAGTGTGTGGGTGGCTTGCTGGTATTCTGGCCTGCCACAATGCCAGTAGTGAGGAGATTGAGCAACCCTGATTTGGAGTTACCATCCTTTACAAGAACTATATCAGCCATTACACGATAAAAAGAGCCATTCAAGTAAGAAATGAAACGGGTCAGATGATTAGAAAAGCTTGCCAGGGAGAAATCTTATTTTCCTCTCTAAACCCCTTATCCTAAACTTTGCAGCTTAACAGAACGACAAATTTCTAAAAAGCTGCACAAACTTTATAATAGCATTATTACATTTTTGAGCACATAATTTAAAAATCATGTGAGATGCCTTATGTAGCATTTATAATTCAATATAATCTTTCCAATTTCATGAATGTGACATGGTAAATTTTAATATCTTGGTTATATCTGTTGTGCTTCTAGTCACTAGCTTGTTACCAAGCAGATTAAAAACTTAGTTTAGGGCACGACAGGCAGACGGTTAAGCAAAACATGCTTGACCACAGCCTTGGGAGAGTGGGATGGGAATTGGAGGAGGGAGCTCGAGTCATTTGCCTGAGGTTCCAAGAATAGTCATTGAAAGATCTGAGTCCTCTGAGTCTCCACTTTGAGTCCTCTGTCTTGGCATAACAGTACAACCTCCTTAGCTTTTTCTCGTGTTTTCACAGGAAAACACAGCCATAAATTAGTGTTGGCGGAGGGCAGAAGTTGTGGTCTTGAGTGGGGATATTAAAAGGGAAGATAAGACTTGGCAGGCAAGAAGAACAAAAAGATCTCCCCCGCACCGGGCAGCCTTCGAGGTTGGCTGGAGTTAAGACTCACACCCGACTCCGGGAGGCGTCGGACTTTGAGTCGAGGAGCGGAAATCAAATCTCTTGTGGCTAAGCGACGTTCCCCAATATAGGCCTGGGCTAAAGTGGGGTGCGAAGAACTCCATTTAGGGAGATGGTCTTAGGTGAGTGGGAGGAGCTGCCTAACAACCAAGGCACAACAAGCACAAGCGGTCTTTCTCGGGCGTCCACATTCCTCTGGTCCGCTCTCCCTACCTCCTTTCCTCCCCCACATCTGGATGGAAATATGAACCACAGTCCACTCCCAGTTACTCATTCTGATGACAAACAAGATCCCTTCCGATGCAATATCCTTTAACAGCTGTCTGCCTCCCCTCCCGGGAGCTGTGCATTTTGCCATCTGGACTAGCTTAACTGGCCGCGAGGAGTCCAGGCAGGAGGGGACCTGGGGTTAGAGCCCTGGCACCAAGCCACTCCCTGCTCCCTTTAGGACAGGGGTGACCGGCCAGTGCCAGTGATGTACTCATTTTCCGCTCAGGCCAGGGCTTTGTCCCCAGGGGAAGGAGCACGAGGTAAACATGAACCCGGTGCCCCACGGAACCAGGGAATCCGCACTCCGGGCCACTCTCTCGGTCCTCAGTGAGGAGACTGAGGTGCTCATCAGTCCAGCTCCTGCCTCCCAGCTGCGGTTGATTGGACCGGAATGAACACCTGACTCAAGCTGGGCCTGTCACACATTCCATTTTAGGAATTTGGAAATGGTATCTGAGAGACTTAACAGCTGACTGGGCAGAGCCAGCCTCTGCAGATGCAGACAGCAGACAGCAGACAGTGGAGGACAATGATGTGGACGTTCAGGGGAAAGTTGCAATGCAGATCCAGGTCCTAGAGAGGCAGCCCGTGACTTGAGTCCTGGTGGCTTTCTAATCTGCGTTCCAGGCCATTCTCAGACTTGTATCCTGCCCCTGAATTACTCCTTCAAAGTATTTCCTCTGAAGCTTCGGTCGCACACACCAAAATACAGCAAAATGACTCTTCTCCAGTCTATTCGCATTCACCATAATCCTGCTGATTTTACCTCAGAAATCTTCCCAAATCCTACCCTGTGGCCTTTCCAATATTGTGTTTACTAGGGAGGCTGTGACCCATTTACTGTCCATCTATGCTCCACATATGGCAGATCACATCCACTCTTCCCTGCAGAATCTTTTACTGGCTTCTCATTGCCTGTTAAAATAACAGAGCAGTTCTGTATAAACTGACCTACAAATTATGTTATTAACTGAACAAAATAAAGATGCCAGATAGGCATGGGAAACTCAAGATTTTCTTTTTAAGATGTTATTTAAATATATAGCTATCAAATGTATAAATAAAGGGTAGGAAAAATAAAGACTGTCAAATCATTAACTCTGGTTTCCTTAGTGGGGTGATTTGGGGTAGGCCGAAAGGACGTTTCTGCCAAGTCTTACTTTATATGATATTTAACGGGTCAGGGAAAGTATGGGCACTTTTAAGGTTTTTCTTCTTGCCTCCGATATACCTTTAATGTTTTTTTTTCAGGTTTATTCACATTTCTTCAGTGTTTCCTCCACTGCTCTGGGTCACATTCCTTTTGGCTCTTCTGACCTTCCTTTCATTCCCCCCAAAGGACACCCTCTTTGAAGTTACTGTGGCATACCCCATCCTCCGTCTTTTCTGAAATGTCTGTGCTTCATTGCCTTTCTGAAACGTTTACTTTCCTTTTCCTTTGTTCATTTCTGTTTTCAAATGGGGTCTTACTATGTTGCAGAGGTTGGACTCAATTCCATAGGTAGCCTAGGCTCAAGCTCAGGACCTCCTGCCTCAGCCTCTAAAGTGTTGGACTCACAGGCATGGGTGACGGTACCAGGATCCACGCTCCATTTCTGACCCAGATCAAATGAAGCTTCCTCTGGGAAGCCCTCTGCCCCTGGCTCATGAGTTATTATTTCAGACTTGTTCTGTCCTGGTGGCCCCACAATCCTAGCTACTGTATCCACTACAGTGACACCGACTTGTACAAAGGCTGAAGTGATCACACACGTATTTCCGCATCCAGAGGTGAGTTTCCCAAAGCTGAGGGCTGAGACTCATCTGTCTCAACCTTGTCTGCATCTAGCAAAAGCCTGTACTAATAGATGCACAGAAATTCTCAGTTGGTTGGACAAATGAATGGATGGGCAATTCTAGTACTGCAACGTGACTGCAATCTTCTCTACTCCGCTGGATGAGATCCAGCTCTAACTCATCACAGCCCTGTTTCTGAGCTGGTCCCATGCAGAGAACTGTTGTTTTTTACCATCGGGTAGACTGGTACCAGGCTGAGTAGTGATTGTTGATGTGACACTTCACAACCAAGAATGATTTAAAAAAAAAAATGTGCTGCTTGCAGTGACTTTAAATAGTGAGGCTGTGGCTATCTTGAAAAATGTCTAAGCTGAGCATGGTGATACATGTCTTTGATCCCAGCCCTTGGGAGCACAGGCAGGTGGATCTCTGTGAGGTTGAATCCAACCTGTGTAATATAGTGCATTCTAGGGAAGTCAGGTGTGTAGTGAGACCCTGTCTCAAAAACAAGAACAAAACCTAAAGAGTTAATTTTGATTGTTAACTCCACAGGATTTTAGAATCTCCATGAATACATCCCTCCCTGTAGGTATGACTATAAGGATGTTTCCAGAAAAGATTTACTGAGGAAGAAAGACCCACCCTCTATGTAAGGCATCACCATCCTGTGGGCTGGTGCCTCAAGCTGAATAAAATGGAGCAAGTAAGCTAAGCAGCCACGTCCACCTCTTCATTTCCTGACTACAGAGGCAGTATGATTAGCCGCCTCCCACTCCTGCTGCCATGCCTTCACCACCATGAAGGACTGCAACCTTCAAACTGTAAGCCAAAATAAATCCTCATTTTAAAAGTTGCTTTTGTCCAGTGTTTTATCACAGCAGGGAGAAAAGTCAATAATACAGTGGGTTATTTGTTTCAGTGTATCTTCACTTCTTTGTTTCTCCCAGCTCTTCAAAGAGAACTCTTTAATTGCACAACCTCTCAAAAGAGAAAAACGACTGCTGAGTCACACCTTATAAGAAAATCTCAAGGGAGGGCGAGAATGGGTCACGGAAGAAAGGAGACAAGGGCTGGAAGAATTGTCCTCAGGAATATAAAGACAACCTGATGAATGCAATGGGGTGAACAAAGGAGGCGAAAGAAAACAAAGCTTTTCTATTTTTAGTGCTAAACAAATATTTGAGCTCCCATCAGTTTTATTCTCTGCAGTGACTTGCGTAGAGTTGAATAAAGAATGGAGTTTTCTTTCAAGCCACATTTTTCTTGCTGTCATAGCTTCTTACATTTCAATTAGAGTTTAATCCGAAACACACCCAGAATCCCTCAAAGCAGCTGCAGATCTTGAGATCAGAAAGAAAGAAAGAAAGAAAGAAAGAAAGAAAGGCTCGTGGACCAAGAAAAGACAGAAAAAGAGTTGGCTGACTGTGAGCAAAGGGGTTCTTGGTCATGGCACGCCCTGAGGGTCCAGATATGGTGCTGCTGGGTTAACGTGGACAAGGGAACAACAGAAGTAGAATAGGCAGCTTGGTGAAGGAAGGCATAATCATATGGATCACAAAAGCCAGAAGACCTGGGCTTGAAGTCTTGCTTACCACTAACGCATAACAAATTTCATTTATTTATTGGATTTATAATCAGTTTTATTCATTACTTCTTTATAGAATATTAAATATTTTTATTTGTTTTTAAGTTTGTTAGTATTTACAAAAAATACAGCATACAGAAATATCCATTTTAGCTGGGAGGTGGGATACAAGTGCCATGTGGAAGTCAGAGGACAGCTTTGTAGAGTCAGTCCTCTCTTTCCACCTTTACATGGACACTAGGGATTGAACTCAGGTCGCCAGGCTTGTACAGCAAGTACCTTCACCTGCTGAGCCATCTTGTTGGCCCCATCACTGACATTTTAAATAATATGGGACTTCCATCTTCTCATCTGAAAAGCAACTCTCTGGTCTCTCTTAACCTGTTTGGCCTACTATATGTGTTCATTCATTTAATTCTTCAAAAATATTGAGCACCTACTATGTGTCAGGGGCTCAGCTTGGCTCTGTGGACACAGGGTGAGCAGATGAATGTAGTTACTGACCTCATGGGACTCACATTCGACTGGAGGAATCAAAATGTGACTCGAATCATGTGATATTTAATATTGATTATCAACAGGATCTGGAATCACCTAGGAAACAAACCTCTGGGCACATCTATGAGGAAGTTTCTAGACTGGGGTAACTCAGGTGGGGAGCCCCACCCTGAACGTGTGTGGCACCATTCCATGGGCTGGAGTCTTGTTCTGAATAACAAGGAGAAACTGTGCCGAGTACTAACATTCATCTCTCTTTGCTTCTCAGCTGTGAATGTGATGTGACCAGCTGCCTCACACTTCTGCTGTGCCTTCCCGCCATGATGGACTGTACCCTCAAATAAACCCTCCCTCCTTTAGTGTCTTCTGTCAGGTGCTTGATGATGCAAATGATGCAATGAGAACAGTAATTAATACAAATCTAGGTCTTTAGCAGCTGCAGCCCTCCTCCCTGCCTCGTTCCTGCACAATGGGCTCCAGCCAATACTTTCTAAAACTGTTAGCCGGGATGAAGTAAGACTCAGAACACCAAATTTATGACAGACAAGAATGTAAAATGGATCTCCTGACAACCATAACCATCCTTGCCAGCATGAGGGATTTGTGAGAAGCTGGATGGGTCCTAGAACAAAGCCTGGGAATAATTACAGTCTCCTTTCAAGAAAACTATAAATCTTCTTCCAGGTCTACTTCAGAAGCAAAGATACTCAACCCAGCATTTCAGCAAGGCTTCTGCCAACAGTGGGATATTTGACAGACATTTCTAAAAACCCAATTGATGTGCAAAGAGAGCCACAGGTGAAAACCACAAAAGCACCGTGATGATCAGTTGTAAAGGTGAAAACAGTGTAGTTGTGATTTCACTAAATACAAGAACCAGTTCTTTTCTGTTCTGTGAAGACATGTTTAAGACGCAGTTTGTTTCTGTTGTAGTAGGAATTAAGAGAGACATAAGTAAGGACTTCCTGTCTGCAGGAATGGTTACATGTCAACAAACATAAGACTGTAGAATAAATCAGCTTGCTAAAAAAAGTGCCTGTTTTCTGATTCTTTCCTTCAAGGCCAGTGAACTCCAAGAAACACTGCCAGGTTCCCATGATTCTTGCTTTTGGAAATAAGCAAGACTGGACACCTTTAGGTCAAGAGAGGTTCACTCCCACTCAGAGATGCCCTGTGCTCAGGTGACTCTGTCCAGATTATTGTCCATCTTCTTTATTCAGCTCACTGTCTGGGGAACTGACCTGAGGGCACTGAGGAAGGGACCCTTGCTCCAGAGCTTGCAGGAAATTGGGCCATTGAGAAGCAATGGCAGATGTCCCCAGGAGCTGAAGGAGAGGAAGGTGGAGTCTCTAACCAGTCCTGGATGGACACACAGTGCTATCCAAATGATGGGCATTTGCTATGGCTACAGTTCTCCCTGAGTTCAGGTAAACACTCCTGCCCTTTGCACCCCTTGGCCCCTTTTGCCAACCCTGAGAGTTCCCGAACACTGCACAGACCCTAGTCAAAAGTCCTTTAATGAGCTCTCCTCAGCCAGTCACCCTTTGAGTGTCTGCGCTGTCTGTCTCTAGCTAGAATCCTAACTCGCAGATTCCTGAATCAGAACTTGAGCAAAATGTTGTGAGCAAGCACTTTGTAATGTTTAAACAATCAATAAAAATTCCTAAATTTTTGAAAGCCTGGTAGTTGGTGTGATGTAATCATAATAGCATCCCTTTCTTGACAATTATAAAATCTTTTCAGTATGAAAACCAGGGTTCCTTACAGGGAAGCACATCACCTAAGATCACTCACTGGTAATCAAGGAAAGAGGATTCATTTATAGATGGATTTTTGTTTTCCTTGTGTATTTGTTTTTTTAAACATTTTATTTTTATTATATTTTAATATATAGGAGTGTATTGGCTTCATGTATGTAAGTGCACCCTTGTCATGCAATGCCCAGGTCTGAAGAGATTATTGGATTCCCCATGAACTAGAGTTTAGACGGTTGTTAGCCTCCGTGTGGGTGCTGGAAATTGAACCCGGGTCCTCTGCAAGAGCAGCCACTGCTCTTAATCACTGAGCCATCTCTCCAGTCCCTTGCTGCTTTTTTTCTGAGACAGCATTTTGCTGTGTAACTCAAGTTGGCTTCGAACTCACAGTCCTCCTGCCCTAGTGCTGGGATTCCAGTATGCATCGTCACACCGGACTTCAAATATCTACCCTTTATAGTGTCTTCCATACAATGAGAATTATAATAATGTATTCAGGAGAAGAAAGAGCTGCTGCGCTGCGTTGAGACTGGAGAAGAGCAGGGAAAGGCATCAACAATGAGACCAGCAGCTCCAGACAGAAATCACTGAGAGCTGAGTGGCTAGATTAGTGGCAGCAGTGGAAGGAGTGGGGAATGGGTGATGGGGGATGTGCTCTTTAGGTGGAGCCAGGGAGAGTCTAGATCTCTGGGCCCAGGGGATCCCACCACTGTACGGCACAGGATGGAATAGCCACAGTAAGTCTGAGAAGTCAATCTCTGCAGCCAGAAGCTCCCACTGAGTAAAATGCAAAGCACATCTGCAAACAGACGCCGCTCAGCTTGTAGAAGCCCCGCCCCTTCAATCATCAATGTTGCACAAGAGGCAAACACAGGTCCCCAAATAACATGAAGTTCCAGCTTCCCCATTCTGATTCAATTCCTGTCTCCCCTAAAGATAGCTACTGTTCTGACTTTGGGGAAGATCTTATTTTTACACTTTTCCCCTCAGAGTAATATGATATAGTAGCGGAGGAAGTAGATTTAGAAACGGGAAGCTGCTGATTCATGATTTGGCCCTTCTGTTTGTTCAGCAGCTGTGTATCTTTGGGCAAATGACTTTATTTCTCTGTGCTTGCTTCCTCCACCTGTGACAGAAAGGTAATGACAAACAGGCCAGCAAACACAGGCATGCTCCATGTCTCCACCTCCCAGCACTGCGATTACAGGCACACACCACTGCACCTGTTTTTTTAAGTTGGGTTCCAGGGGATCGAACCCAGATCTTCACATCTGTACAGCAAGTACGTCTCTGACTGAGCCATTTCCCCAACCTCTAAAATCATCTATCTTATCTATCATATAGTTTGAATACTGATGTATTTTATTTTTTACTTTAGAGAAAAGACTGGTAACCTATTTCCCCTTGACTTGACTTAATCTGATTTTCATTAAAAATAAAAATAGAATTGATTTTAGTCTTTCACTTGTGCTTTTAATTATAATTCTTAAGGGCTAACCCAAAGTCACTATTATTAGCTCCATTTTTTTAGATGGAGGGCTGGCAATCAGCACAGGAAAGTGAGGTTATCTACTGATATCTGTAGCTAAGGATGGTTGGAGCACCTATATACCCAATCAGATACTGTGAGTGTACAGTAGCTAATAGGCATTGAAAAGAGGTTGGAATGTGACTACATCTCAGTCAATGACACTGTGAGTAGGAAAAGCCTTGTTCTTGTGACCTTTACTCTGCTTCCTTCACAGTGCTGTGGACCACTTTGTTTGTCCTCTAGTTGTATGACATCACCTAAGCAGGCCACTTTGGTACCAGGGTGCTGGCTTTGGCTGTGGTCTCTGTACTGACAATGTATGTTTTGGTATAGCCTAGTTGGTGTTCAAAGCCACGTGAGCCTCACTTGGAATGGATGTCCAGTGCTTAGGGAACGAAATCCCCAGCCCCTAACTGCATCCTGGGTAGACTTCAGGTTATCTAGCAAATTTGAATTAAATGTTGGAGGTAGCAAATACGTCAATGGAATGGTATGCTTTTCTTCTGCAGTTTCAGACTTTCCTGTTTCTTACAGCTATGAGCACTTACTGTACTCCAGGCCTATGCTATGAACAGAAAGCTCACATATCATCTCTGCTTTATAGAGCAGGAAGCAGAGGCCTGGCGGCTTGCTCAAGATCACAGAGCTGGTAAGCAAAGGAAATAGGGGGAGGATGATGCTCTATCCAGTCCCTACACTTCTTGTGCAACAGCTTCTGCTCTGTTACCAGTGGGCTATGTAACTACACATGCTTCTGAGCCTCTGTGGGCCTCGGCTTCCCTCTTTTTCAATTAAAATATTTTATTTATTATTTTTGTTTTATGTGTACGAGTGTTATGCCTGTATGCAAGTAGGTTCACCCGTGTTGTGCAATGCCCAAGGAGGGCAGAAGAGAGCAGGGTGTCAGAGTCCCTGTTACTGGAGTACCAATGATTGTTAGCCTCTATGTCAGTGCTGGGAATCGAATCTGAGTCCTCTGAAAGACCAGTCAGTGAGCCATCTCTTCAGTCCCCCTTTTTAATTTTTAAATTTTTATGTATTATTTTTATTTTCTGTATATGAGTGTATTGCCTGCTATGTGTTAAGTGCACCAGTGTCATGCAATGCCCAAGGAGGTCAGAAGAGGGCGTCAGATCCCCTGGAACTGGAGTTCTGAATGGTTGTTAGCTGCCATGTGGGGGCTGGTAACCGAACCCAGGTAGGTCCTCCGGAAGATCAGACAGTGCTCTTAGCTGCTGAGTCATCTTCCAGCCCCAGTTGCCCTCTTTTAAAGTGGTTGGATTAGATGCTCCTTCAGAAAGGAGGTCTGGAGACTCTGGGCTCTGCATTCTCTGGTCCACCTCACCCTTCAAAAGTCTCCCAGGGATAAAGCCCAGTCCTGGTCACTAAGGGGATCCAGAAATACTATGTCTCTGGATCTGAAGGGAGTTTGTAGTCTAGTTGGAGAATATGGTAAGTGGTACAAGAAAGTGAATTATTAATTCTCCAAGTGTGACTCAGACTAGAATGCAGGAGATTGGAAAGGCAGCTGAATGAGACTTGCTTAGCAGAAAACAGACCATCTTACAGGGAGAGAAGAGCCTCCTTAAGAGTTGTTGAAAATTACTTCTCTGTGAGGCAAGAGCTGGACATGTTTGTTGGTGGATACGTCATCATTATCGGATTGCCTGCCTGGTCCCAATTTGCCCAACTCTGGAGCCCTGGGCAGCTGGCAGATATGGCACATTTCAACGAAAGCATGAGTGCTTAGAGGGTGTGTTTGGTTTTCCTCCGCATAATCTATATGTTGCAATATGTGTGGATGTGCATGAGATGCGTGCTGAGGAAGTAGAGCTCAACTGATTGTGTAAAGTCACCGAGGGAACCTGTTCATGCCGAAACTGAGTGTCCTCAACCATAAAGGACTGGCTGTGCTTAGAAACTGTTGTTCTGAATTCAGAACATTCCAGAAGAATCTAAAATGCATCTCTGATACTAATGCATCAGAGTAATCTGCTCAGAATCAATGAGAAACACACACATACACATACACACACAAATGTATATACACTCAAACATATATAATATATATAAACACACATACATATACACAAACATACATAAACATACTCAAACACACATACATAAACACCTACATGCATAAATACACACATATACACACATACACACATATATGTAAACACAGAAATAAATACACACAAATATATTCATAAATAAACACAAACACATGTACATGCTTAAACAAATGCAAATACACATACATAAACACACATATACACAAACATACACACATACAAATATTTATGCATACAAACACATGTAATATATATACATATAACACATACATAAACACACAAACATATACACATAGCATACATAAACACATAACATATATAAACACACATGTATACATACACACATACACAAATGCACACAGAAACACACACCAAACAAGAAAACAGCAGATGACCTAAGAGACCAACAAGAAGAAAGATGCATCTTTCCTATCTTCTCTGACTAGGGCTGATCTCTCCTCTGTCGTTATGTCACTGAACCTTGCCTGTAACTCTCACAGTGGTTTTGAACCATATGTTGCCTATTTCTTTTTTTGGCTTGTCTCTTTCTTTACCTATCAACCACTTGGGCTTAGGGAAGATGACTCTGCCTGTATCTTCTATGCAGTGTGTGGCTTCTATGCACAGGGCTGAGAAGATTCTCATTATAAAATCATAAAATCCTTAAATCAGAACATTATGCCCCTTTGCTGTTCATCGGGAGCATCTATTCCACTAAAATGGTTTATTTTAAAAGTATTCCTCCACATTAAAAAGATTAATGTCTTTACTCAGTTATGTGCTCATACAAACCAACAGGGAAAAGATCAATTCCCTAGAGGAAAATTGACTAAAGACAATGCTGCATAACCTCCAAAAAAACCAATACAAATGCCCACTAAATATGTGGGAGAACCTTCCAGATGGGAGGTATGGTATGCAGATATATCCCACTGGGGGAATGTGATTCAGAATGTAGGATATGCATAATCTTGATCCAGCCTTTCCAGAACTTTGTAGAAATCTGTCCTGTGGGAATAATCAATGTACCAACTTATATGAAAGAATATCCATTGAAACACCATTAATAATAGCTAAGATGCAAATAAGTCAAACTTTCATCAGAAGTAGTTTTGCTGGTAGTTGAGAGGAGTGTGGTAGAAGAGACCACAAAGCAATAATTTCACGGTCTGCTCCTATTTCAGTGTCAGGGAAGAAATTACATTCAATTTTCACAACCAATGGATAAAGTTGTGTGGGTAAGAGACATTTTATCTATTTTCTCTTTTCTACCACACGCCTCTCAACTACCATTTTAAACTTGGCGCCTTCTCTGATATTCCTGCAGGAAAAATTCCTGGAATGGCTGTACCACGATTATGCAAATTCTAAATTTTGAGTTTCTGTGGCTTAATTTAATTTAAACATGTTACCAAGACAGAAGAAGCTGATTTCCAGTTTCCTTTCGCTCTTGCCCAGCATGTCCTTGCTTGACTTATTTTTAGAGAACGCCTTGCTGGTTTCCTTCCCTCTAACCACAGCAGGTTAACCAATACACCTTCACATTCTTTTGCCTTGGCATTAATGATATGTTCATTTGGCTTCTGGAATTTTATCCAGTCCCCTGCTGGAAAACTGGAAGTGCTCTGCCTCTGGTTCATCATACTGATCACTTTATACTGACTGAACCTGAGAAGCCTGACACCCTGATGAAAGGGATGACCTCCAGAGGCTGGGAGATAAACTCCATAGGTAAAAGCCTGTGATATCTCAATAAGCAAGCCACCTAGACCAGCGGAAATGCTGCCTGAAAGCAAGTGAAATGCAGAAAGGGTCACGAGGAGAGAGATAGAGAGTACCTCTTACAGCCTAGGGATCAACTGCAGTGGAGGGTGATAAAGATGCTATCTTGTCCCATTAATTCTTGTAACTTTTCCCCAGAAACCGTGTGCATCTACCGTCTTGAAAACACAATGACAAGGTGAAGCAAGCCTTATGGAAGATGTGAGCAGACCTTGGTGGGATGAGGGATGAGCTAGCCTGCTCTCTATGTCGTTCCTGCGTTCTATGTCACTTCCATCGCACTTTCTGGTGCTTTTTTTCCCAAGGGTCCCTCACTTGAGCATCTCTTTGGAAGACAGTTCTTTGATTACTGAACAGTTTCACCCACAGCACAGAGCCTACATGGTGGGGTCAGGTTCCAGTTGTTTGGCATCCTTCATCCAGAGATGACAATTGGTGAGCATGAGGCCCAGCTCCCTGCCTCAGTGAGGACAAACTCACAGGTATCTACCTTGTGACAGATACAGCCTCAATTCACACCTCGGCTCAGCTTTTCCCCCTTTCTCAGCCTATTTTAGCTACATCTGTACTAATTGTTTCTAGAAGCCCATCTTTACCAAATCATGTGCACAGGACTTTTCTTCTCAGGGCCTACTTCTGGGTAATCCTCCACACACAACAGGATAACAGAAAACATTCCCCAAGGGTTTAACAGAGGTGACTCACTGCCACAGAGCCCCATACATGCCCCACTCCGCTTACTTCTCAGGTGGAGGCGGAGCAATCTTAGCTTCTTGGCAGGATGTCTGACACAGTAACACAGGCCCTGGAGGCCCACGGCCTGGAGGCTCATCAGAACTTCTAATTACCCACTGTGTGGCCTTGGGAGGTTATTTTCCTCAATTGCAAAATGGAGATGATAGAATCTACTTCATAGGTTGGAAATGAGAGTACCTAAGTTAATGTACTCAGAGTCTTGGAGTGTTGTGTCTGCTAAATGAGCAAACGCTCCACAAAAGAGAACTACCTAGACTCAGATGAATTAACTTGCTTAAATTCCCCGAGTTGGTAGTCACAATTTAAACCCAGATCTGGATGATTTCCAAGCTTAATATCTCTCTCTCTCTCTCTCTCTCTCTCCCTCTCTTTCAAGCATAATCTCTTAACCACTGTCCCTTTATGCCTATTAAAAAGATTGTGTGCATGTGTGTGCGTGCGCGTGCGTGTGCACAGGCACTCATGTGCTCACTCTCTGTTCATCCTGTCTTTGCCAGCATTCACTTCTCTCAAGAGGAGGACACTGTCTCGTGGCAACTACCCCCGAGTGAAGGCCAGCTCTCTGCTGCTACTGGATATCATCTTACTTAGTGGGGTCACAGTGTTCATTTTCAAGGCGTGCTCTCCAAAACCTACATTTTTTTTAAATTGCAGCAGTTACCCCCAGCATTGAAGAAACAACTTACAAGACATGTTTTTTTTCTAGTTGAAACATCCTGTTCCATTTTCCTAACTGCAAAGGCAAATGAGCTGATGAAAACCACATGGTAGCACACCGTGGGGAGGGAAGTGAGAAAACTCTCGCTTGCTGCCCATGTGCTTTTCTGAGACTCCGGCCACTTCATCCCTCCCAAGGCCTTGACTCACTGGGAACATCACTGGGCCACCTCCCAACTCTGGGATGACACACCTGGCAGGCCTGGCCAGTGTCCTTATAAGGCAACTGCGGAGCCTGGCGCGGACTGCTTCCCTGGCTTGCATTTCAGTACACGATGAAGCAATGCCCCTGGTCTGGAAAGGCAGGGAACAGTTTGCTGCTGACTTTGTAGCCTCTCTCAAATAGTACTTCCTTTTCTGTTGAATTGAAAGTAAAGTACGGCATTCTGGCAGAACCTTGGGAATGAGGCCACATAATTCCATTTCCATGTTATGTGTCTAGCTTTACTGGGCAGCTGCTGTGTGCAGACTTGTTTTCGAGGTGCTGAATCTAGTATACGCTACATTCCAGCCCTGGGCTAGCACTTCAATCTCACCAATCACTATAAGGAAGGGAAGGCACTGCTATTTGTAGTGCCCAAATCAAACACGAGTCTCTCTCTTTCTCTCTCTCTCTCTCTACTATAAGGGTTTAAGGTTGTCACAATGTCTTTTCAAGTCCCAAGACTTGGGAAAGAAGAGTAGACTGGAAAAGGAACATTCATAACTGATGTCGTATTATAAATGTACCAAGCGTGGATTTTGAATTTAATCCTCAGAGACTAAACACCTGCTGTGAAGTTAGTTTGGGGGCGCAGGGGTGGAGGGGGTGAGTGAATTATCACCACCGTATCTACCTACATTTATCTTGCTTTTCTCAAAATCTCAAAGTCTGCCAGGATGAGGATCCTTTGGATTATTCGTATTTTTAACATCAAGAGGGCATTTTCTGTTTCAGGTCTGCTCAGTCACCAAGGTTTCTTACCAGTTCAAATAACCAAGTCAATTGTCCCAACCAATCAGAAACACCTGTCTCTCTGGGTCAGCTTGCCTCTGCCCAGGCTGCCCACAGGAATCCTCACGCCTCCACCCGACTCTGACTCTACCTCCCACCTTTACCCTGTTGCGGGGGCGAGACGCAGGGTCTCTGAGCAGTGCTCACAGTCGACCCTCTGGGAGCCCAGGTCACGCCCTACGCCGTTGTCTCAGTCCACTCAGAACTCGATGCTCTGCCAGGTAATGGACCAGAGAGCAATTTCCTTTGGAAAAGGAGTGATGCAGGCGCGAGTGACTCAGTCCACCAGCTTGATTCCTCTATGACATTGTCTCTCCTATCTCTTCTTCCCTAACTCCCTTCCATGGACAACTGGGAGAAAATTCTACAGGAAGAACTGGAAACATCCTTCCGTTGATGATTTCTCTGGGTTTCTAATTTAAGCACCTTCCTGCCTGAACATTTCCCATCTTCGCTCTTTGTCCTTTCGCTCTCTCAGCTCTAGTCACACTGGTCTCATCCTACACACAAGCCAAGATTTCCAGCTAAAATGGCAGATTCAAGTTGAATTTAAATTCCAGATTAACAGTGAATGGTTCTTTTAGTATGAGTACTGTCACGGTTTGATTGTGTGTTGCTTCTAAAATTGATGTTGAAACTTTATCTTCTATGCAATAGTACTAAGGACGAAGTCTCTAGGAAGTGATTTAACAAGGATAGAATCCACTTGGATGGGATTAGAGTCTTTGAAGAGGCCTTAAGGAGACAGGTGTGTGGTCTCTTCCTGTGAGGACACTGCATTTCTCCTGGAGGACCTGAAAAGAAAGTTCCATCTAGAAGCCAAGTGATGGGGCCCTTAACCAGACCCCAACCTGCCAGTGTCTCACTGTTGGACTTCCCAACCTCCAGAACTGTGAGGAATAACGTTCCGCTCTTTATATACCACACTGTCTGAGGGCCTGTTCTTAGAGCTGATTCAGTGTCTCTAGAATCTTGTATGGGATAGATCCTATTGTTCATTGTTTCTGAGATTCATATTTAACTAGGTATCAACTTTCCTTTCTTTCCATCTTCCTTCCCTCTTCTGCCATGTCTAGGGCACACCCATTTTTGTCACTGGGACGTTCTTCTCCTGAGTGGCATGACTCTGTTCCTACTTGCCGGAGCCCGCTGGCAGAAATCGGACTGTACCCGAAGCAGGCAGTGAGGATGAGCAAATGTAGAGCTAGAGAGAGAGAGATAGAAAATAAAGGACAGACTCAGGAGGGCTGTCAGTCACACTGAAGCAGCTTGCCTTTAGTAAGTCCCCCTATTTATACTGTGAAGTGAGCAAAACAATACTAACACAGGCAAAATAACTCAAGATGTGATTGGCTTCCTTCAAAGATCTTCATGTGACCTGTCTTGGGTGCAAAATAAACTTCTCCTCAGGTGTAAATCATTTGCATAATGAAGACTCCTGCTTCCAATCAGCACTTCTGTCCTCGAGATTGACTTCTGCCTAACCCAAAACTAGGGCATAGTTCAGGGCAGTCAAATGGCTCCCAACACCTACTGGATCCCATTCTTCGTCCAGATGTCCTTCTTTAGGGAGGCCCGTCCCCACCCCACGTCTTGATCCCCACCCCAACTCTTGCCCTATTTCCTTCATAGCCTGACATCAGCCTGCATATCACTGTCCCGTCTGCCTCCCCACTGGCGTGAGCCCTTCAAAAAGTCAGGGACTCGTGTCTTGTTCACTGCCATTTCCCCACACAGCCTGGCATAAAGTGGGTATTCAAAATCCACTTCCTCCCTCCCCTTCCTTTGTTCCCTCATTTCTTCATTTCTTCCTTCACTGTGTCATTCTATACGTAGTCCAGGCTGATTTTGAACTTGTGGTCCTCCTGCCTCAGCCCCCTTGGCGCTGTGATTACAGGCCTGGCCCAGCACACCTGGCCAGAAACTGTTTCTTGAATAAATGCCTTGTTCTGCACGACCAAATGAAAGTTTTCGTTTTCATGTCACTCAAGAAAGAGATGGTAGGAGAAGAAGGCTCTTGAGATATTGGGCAAAGAGAAGGGAAGGTCAGAGGGAAGAAAGTCAGAGACAGGGAGCAAACGAATCATTAGAAAACTGGGAAACGTTCTGAGGACTGTGAGTTCAGAAGTGATGTAGGAATCTACAAAGGCTGCTAGATACTGTTGCCTAGGAGGGCGGTGACATGTAGAGTTTCAGAGCCCAGGCTGACAGACACAGACTCACAATTTGAGTCTGGCTTCTACTACCCACCCACTGTCAGTCTGCAGACAATTCATTAACCTCTCTAGGCCTTGGTTTCCTTAGCCGTCAAATGGGCAGGTATAAATGAGATAATATGCAGATACAGAGTCTGGCACATGGTGAGTATGTCACAGAGAGCAGCTATGAAAACTGTGCTCATAGGGACTGGAGAGATGGCTTGGTGGATAAGAGCGTTAACTGCTCTTGCAGAGCATCTGGGTTCAAATCCCAGCACTCACATGGAGGCTAACAATTGTCCGTAACTCTAGTTCCAGGGGATACAACACCATTTTCTTCCTCTTTGGGTATTGTATGACACAGGTGCACTTACACACATACAGGCAATACACTCATACATATAAAATAAAAATAAATAAAATATTTTTAAAAAGCTGTGCTTAGGGCCGGCCATAGCCCTCATCATGAAATTCATGTTCCTTGACTACCTATTTCATTTTTGCTGACTTTAAGTTGATGGCCATGTTTCAAAAAGAGGCACTTTTTTTCCACTTTTGAATCACTGCAGGAGAGCTGTAGGGGTACAGAATAGAGATTTTAAAAATGGCATGCCCACAGGCCTGGAGAGATGATTCAGTGGTTAAGAGCACTAGTTACTCTTGCAGAGGACTGGAGTCTGAATCCTAGCACCCACATGGTGGCTAACAACTATCTGAAGGCTAACTACCTAATCTGTAACTCCAGTACAGGGGATCTGACACCATCTTCTGACCTCTGAGGGCACTGCCTGATGCAGGTGGACTTATACACATGAAGGCAATGCATTCAAACACATAAGATAGAAATAATAAAAAATAAAATTAAAAAAAAAATGGCAGGCCCACTGCACTGTGTATGGGGGAATGAAGAAGGCTCTCCTGCCAACAGAGTGATTCACTCTTTCAAGTAGCCCTCACTGTGGGGGGTTCCAATTTACCCACAGCACACTCTGAGGCCTTTGAGATTTCTGGGAAATAACTGAAGTGTAAGTCTAGAGGTATCACATGGAGAGCATAGGACAAAGTTGAGGTGTCAATACAGAAGCCAGCCTGGTTTTGAGGCATTGTATATTACTTAATCGTTTGAGCCTCACATCCCTTTGGTGGGGAAAGGTGTCATATTTCCTGCTGTCTTTCTTAGGGGGTTAGATGGCAATGAAATTAAATAGGGTATGACATAGGGCTTTGGCAATGTAAGCTGCTATATAAAGCCCCGTAGCATGCTGATGTCACCAGCACTGTCTGTGGGAAGGGGGACTTGGATGGTTAGCTGGGGATTTCTGGCTCCATAAACATCTTGGGTCATCCACATCTCACACACCCTCTTCCTGGAGCCAGGGTAAAACACCATCAGTGATGTGTCCCCATGGGGTTAAAGTGGGGCTCTTACAAATGCATCCAAGCCAGCTGGCGTCTGCCAGATGTGCCCTTCCCAGTGTGCAGCTACTGCAGAGGCAGACTCTGTGTGAACAGCTGTTTTATGAACCCATAACTCAGTTCTTTGCTATAATGAATAGTTGGCCGTGCTTGTTTAGAATAGGATGCCCACAGTTCCAGCACCCGTGAGATAGGCATGATCTGGGTGATCTGCAGCCTCCTCCTGACTCAGCCTCAGTGTCTGGTCAGTTCTTAGGTGGGGCATTACACAATGTACTAATGCTGTTGGCTGAGGTAGCCAGCAGAGGCAGGCTCACCAGTGCCCACGGCATTGGCCTAAGTGCCAAGGTCCTGGTCCCGCCTGTGAAGACTGAGAGGCAGCATCCTTCCCCCTTTGCATGCACAGTAGTGAGCACTCACCTCAGGCCACAGCAGGTAGGGCCCTTTTTTTTGCCTTAGACCCTTCCGTTTCATGTACACATTTGATAAATATCAATCAACTGACTGCATAAAGTAGGTGGTAGGAATATATCAATGGGCAAAAGAGGATTTGAATTTTCCTTCCTTTGTGGAACTTACAAGACTCTTAAGGGGCGGTACGTTATAATGGTAGGGACATAGTAAGGCAGGGGTGTAGGAGGGAGTGCAGGGATGAGAGTGCAGTGGGTTGCATCCTAAACAGGGTGGTTGACCCATGGTAAGAAGGCAGCACTTGAGTAAGGACCAGGGCCATCGTACCTGAAAAGAGCAATTTAGGCAGAGGAAACAGCCCAGGAAGAGGCCCGGATGCCCGGTCATTGCCCTGTGTGTAACTGAAGCCTTATGTGTCAGAGAAGAATACAAAGAATTATCCAGACATCAGGCCAGTGCAAAGGAAGTCACAACAGAAAAGAAGCACTTTGAAGCAAGCTCATAGCAAGGGCTGGCTTTGATTGGGGCATCCTTGATCCCAACAGAATCTGGGTGACTTCTTTAGGAAAAGAAAATGAAATTAGGTACAGGATGTTGGCAATGAAAGCAAGAGTCTGTGGGACTTAAGTGCCTCAGCTTCTCTGTAGTGAGGGGCAGTACTGAGGGCCATGCTGGGGAGCAGCCAGGAGGGCCCATTGTCCCCCCAGTCCCTGCCCCAGAGGAGCATGCCTCACTCCCTCCACATGACACTGTGACACTCATTACAAAGGAAAACTGCACAGATAGAAATGGGGGCAGAGAGGATCCAGGAAGAGACCACAGCCTGTCTGAGACCAGTCAAGGTCCAGCATAAGCCACATCAGATCCACAGAGACAACAGTGCTGTGGGGTGGGCAGGGATGCTCCTCCTTGGAGGAGATAACTTCTTCACAGAGGACATTTTCCTCGTGGTGACTGTGTTCTCATCTAAGTAAAGAAGGAAAGCATGTACTCACCATGACAGCAGCTTCAGAGGCCTCCCTCAGGACTCACCACTGTGACCCTTTCAGGAAATAGCAACAAGGAGCTGACAGCAGAGAGAGAATACAAGGAATTATCCAAGACCAGTCATCAACTCCAAGAGACCGAGACATGGAGACATCCCTCCCGCTCCTCTGTAGGATGTACCAGGCCTGGTTAAACACAAACTCTGCATTTGTTCTCCACGCCTTCCCTGTTCTTTCTCTCTTTAGCATAAAAGATGTCTTGTGAAATTAGCCTTTCAAAAGAAGGATCTTAATAACATGATAATTCGAAAAAACCAAAAATGTTAGCTGCTAATTTTGTCTAGATAGAAACATTTAAGCAACTTTGGGTATAATATGGGAGTTTTCATCAATTTGTTTAAATGGGATTCTCATTGTGATGTCAATATCTTGCTGTCTGGCATAAGTGAATCGGTCCAGAGTCATTCACAGAGCAGTATGGGACGTTTTACTTGGGGCCCTGCTGGTGATTTAAGAGCTTTGACTCTTAAAGTCTCACTCCTCAAGGTGTGACCTCTAAGCATGACCTTCATGTTGGAAGGAGCTGAGAGGTGGCTGTACCGTGCACCTCAGCTTCAAACCTTGACCTACTCCTCTTCTTTTTGGGCTCTGGCCTCAACACTGAAGATCTCAAATACCACCTAATAAGTTTGCAAAGCAGATCTTTATCTCCAGCCTCCCAGGAGGGTGTTCTGATGTAGGCTCACTATTCAGCTGCTTGTCCACACAATGGCCATTATGGCCTACCTCAAAATCATGTATCTGGGCACACAACACTGGTTCATGCCAATGAAGCAGCCTACCCAAGTCACATCTTCCACATCCAGGTTACTGGACATTGAGAAGTATAATTTATTTTTTCAAGAATATATTCAACATCATTCAAAGAAGCAAGTGAAAAGCTATCTTGTTGGTAGATATGTACTCTTAAGCACACAGTGACATTTGCTTGTTAGAACCATGTGGATATTTGAAGGTCATAAATATCTGTTTATGGTCATGTGTTCAGGTGTGATTTTTATATCAGCCTTGATATCTAATTTCTTCCTGAATTTGTTTCTATTGCTGATGTTGAGAGAATTGGATCCACAGAGATAAGTCTTGAGTGGATATTCACAGTAGGATAACTATGGGTAACAAAAAGTAATTGTCAACTAAAAAATAGCTAGTAGAGAATATTTTGAATGTTTCTAACCCACACACTCAAAGACAAATATTTGAGCTTACAAATATACTGGTTATGCTGATGTGCATTGTATGTTGTATAGATATATTGACATGTCAGACTGTGCCCAATAAATAGTACAATTATTATATATTAATTAAAAATAAAATACATAGGCTTGTTATTTTTTAGTAGCTTGATTTGAAACCATAGGAGTCTTTAAACACATCCAGGACTTTGACTATCAGTAAAAGGATATTGTGCCTTCTAATATTGAATTATCTAAGTGTTTCCATGTCTTATGTTAATTGTAAAAGTCAAACTTAGTCCAAACTTAGGACAGGTGCCCATGCAAATTTATCCTGATTGCCATTATGTAGTGAGGAAGGAAGGTATGCTGGACACATTTGGGAAGAGAGAGCCTTAATTGGAGAATTTCCTCCATTGGACTGACCTGTGGGCATGTCTGTGAGGCATTTTCTTGATTATTGAGTGATGTCAGAGGGCTCAGCCCAGTGTGGGTGGTGTCATCCCTGAGTTGTATACAAAAACATGCTGAGCACAGGCCAGAAGAACAAGCCAATAGGCAGCACTCTTCTGTAGTCCTTGCATCAGCTCCTGCCTCCAGGTTCTTGCCCTGAGTTCCCGCCTCTGCTTCCCTCAAGGATGAACTGTGATCAGAATGTGTAAATCAAATAAACCTTTCCTCTCCAAGTTGATCTTGATCAGCATTTTATCACAGCAAAAGAAAAACCAAAGTAGGACACCTGGGTTTGCCAACATGAATTTAGTTGACTGTGACTCAGTTTACTACATAGGTACACATTGGTTGAGATGACTTGCTTTTGTCTAAATTTTAAGAAATCACATATCAGGACTGTAGGGCTGTTGGCCTCCCTACGTGCCTTTTTCTCTGCTGGCCCCCTGAACAGGAGTTGGCTTCAGCATGTCAGCTGCAGTTTCTATGAGAACAACTTCTGCAGTTTCTGTGAGAGCAACTTCTGCAGTCTCTGTGAGAACAACTTCTGTTGTTTCTCTAAGGACAGCTTGACCTGAACAACCCGACTTTTAGAGGCCTTTACTCAGACCCTTTGATGCCAAACTTAATTGTTCTGAACCAGGTACCGTCACATACTCGGAAGTTCCTACCTATGATTGTTCTGAACTAAGTACCGTCACATACTCAGAAGTTTCCTGGGAACCTGAACCTTTTACCCCTTACCAATTTTACTTGGAATTTTCTGCTATTAATCACTTGCATTTGCTGGGTGTATATATATATGTGCACCCAACTTGACTAAATCAGAAGCTTCTCCACCATTTTTGGTGTCTGTGTTGTGTATGTCTTGTATGTCTTAATTTCTCAGCCCCACGCCGGAGAAGGACTCGGATGCAGTTGTAACGCAGGCCGTTACACAGGACTATAATCTTTCAACCAGTGATACCATTATTAAATAGTCAAAGTTATGAACCAAATTAGTTGAAACGACACATTCTTCTGACTATGCTGAAGAGCATTTGCTTGGCAGCATGAATGAATACTTTGGTGGTTTCTAACATGTTAAAGTTTCATAAAAATCATACGAGACTTGATTATCATAAAAGTGCAGTTCATTTCTTAATGATACAAAGTACATATTTGGAGTAGCTTCAAGAACAAAGGCCTTTGCTTTTAAAATAGTAAATCTCTGGATATGGTGTAAAAACCAAAAGATAAAGGACATTTCATGAAAAATAGAGCAGTTCCCTCTGTTCCATCCCTAACTTATGTTTTTCTCTGAAGGCAACCTTCATTACCAGTTTTGTTGAAACTTACAGAAGACACTCAACACCTTGCTGTGTGTGTTTTTAGTTTGGGTTACCCCAGAAACAGATTTAGACACAGTTCATCTGATAGGCACTCCCAGGATACACCTGTGGAGGGCTGAGGACAAACAATTGGGAAGGAATGACAGGCAGGAAAGGAAAGAAGACTGAATAAATCACCACTCTGGGCAGAGGAGCTAATCCTGCCAGAGAACACTGAAAGCCAGCACAGGACTTGTGGCTCAGAGTTATTTCTCCCAAAGGAAAATGAAGCTAGAATTTTTATAACCAACTCTATTGTTTTAAGAGCTGGGGAGTGTGGGCAACCAGCCACGTGGCCAGGCCCAGTGGACTCTGGCGGTCAGGGAAAACTCTTGTCAACGAGATGAAAGGACTAGAGGTTAAAGTGAACCAGTATGCAATGCAATGTTAAAGAGCACAGTGTGGGGTTGCAGGGGAGAGGGGAGGGTTGGAGAGATGGCTCAGTGGTTAAGAGCACTGTCCTTTCAGAGGACCCAGGTTTGGTTCCCAGCACCCATATGGCAGCTAACAAACATCCATAACTCCAGTTCTAGGAGAATCCAACACCCTCTTCTGATCTCTGTGGGCAGTGCACAATGATACGGCTGCACTTACATACATGCAGGCAATACATTCATACACAGTTTTTTTTTTTACAAAGAACAAGTGATAAGGGCAAAATACCATGATCATCTGTTGCAATATTTTTCTAAAATTTTGCTTGAAATTTGAACCAGATGTTCACAGCAATGCTGGCCTAGTCCTGTGAATGCCGGACTTCCCTAGGACTGAAGGTTTGTAGAAGGGCCTTGAGTAAGGCATACACAAATAAATTACAAAAAATAGGTTCGTGCACCCTTCACTCCATGTTCTCTACTGCTAACACTCGCATAATCATTCAACACTATCACAAACGGAAGGTGGACATTAATACTCTACACAGACCACATTCAGATTTCACTTGTTTTTCGTAGATTCCATGCAATCTCATCCTGTGTAAAGTCATATAACAGCTGCCACAAGGAAGTCAGAACTGTGCTGTCACCACAAAGGGCTCTCTGGTGTTACACTTTTGTAGTTCCAACCCCCCTAGCCTATGGCCTAATCCCCGACTACTGCTGGGCTTCAAGAGGCCTTTTTATATTCTAGACACAAGTCCTTTGTAACACATATGGTGGCAGATATTTCTACTAGTCACATTTCTCTCTCTCCTTTTTTCTTCTTCACCTCCCCCACCCCCTAGTCCCCGCCCTCCCCCACCCCCAGGACATTGCAGATCTGCAATTGAACCCAGGGCCTGGAGCAGGCTGGGTGAGAGCATTCTGGCACTGGGTCACACCCCAGCCTCTTCTTTTCTTCTTTTGAATACAGGGTCGTTACTTCATTTTAATTTTGAGGAAGCACAATTTACCACTGTTTTTTTTTTCTTTTATGGATTATGTTTTTAATGTTATGTCTAAAACTCTTTACCATTCCTAGGTCCTCAGTATTTTCCTGATAGTTTCTCCTAAACTTTTACAGTTTTGCATTTTCTATTTATAATTATGATCCATTTTGAGTTAATTTTGTATAAGATGTGAGGTATAGGTCAAGAGTCCTCTCCTTCTGTAACATTCTTTCTTATTGGCTTTCTTTTGCCCTTTGTCAAAAATCTGTCAACTGTAAGTATATGGATTTATTTCTGTCTTCTCTGTTCTACTCCACTGGTCTACTATACATCCACCAGGGTCTACCTATCCATCCACAAGGGTCCACCTAGCCATCCACCAGGGTCTAGCTAGCCATTCACTATGTTCATTTTCCTCTCTTTACTGCATCAGATAGAATTTATAGGGAAAAGAAATATACCATTCATTTAATGTCACTTTTCTTCATCTGTCTAAATATTGTTTTATGATTGATTTTTATATTTTAGGATATAATACTCACTGTATAGTGGTTTTATAAATGCTTACTAAAATTTATGTTGAAAAAGGAATCAAAAGTATCTTAGGAAATGAATGCTACCATTGTCTGATGGAACATCTGTCTACAACTGCCTTGCTTGCTAAGGCACCTGCAATAAACTATTCAGCTATTCTAATCCTGCTGCTTTTCCACATAAATGCAAAAATAATCTTATCTAAGTTTACACAAAATCTTGCTGAAGTCTTGACAAGAATTATGTCAAACAGAACAATTTCGAGAGAATGAACATCTCTACTATGCAAAATGTTTCAATTCATAGACACAGTGTATTTTCTATTTACTCAAGTTTCTTAATTTTTTCCATCATTCTGTAGTTTTCAGAAGAATGGCACCTGTTTTGCTGGAATTGCTATCGGGAGGGGCACTGTAAAGTGTTTTAGTTTTGTGTCTATATGGTCTTTGACAGCATAAAGAAATATGATTTTTGTGTGCTGAGTTTTTGGTTTTTTTTTTTGTTTGTTTGTTTGTTTGTTTTAGACAGGGTTTCCTTACAGCCCTGGCTGGCCTGGAACTTGCTAGGTAGACCAGGCTGGCCTCATTCTCAGAGATCTGCCTGCCTCTGCCTCCCGAGTGCTGCGATTAAAGGCATACAGCCCCCGTGTTCAGCATGTGTGTGGATTTTGTATGTTGAAATCTTTCTGAATTATTATTCAGGAAAGGTTTTGCTTACTTACTTGCTTGTCTTTTGCCTTTTAGAGTCTTTGAGATTTTCTGTATGAGGTACCATCGTGTCACTGGAATGTGAAAACAGTTTGATTTCTTCTTTGCAGTTATATGCCACATTGATAACATTATCAATCTCGAGCCCATCCAAGTGATGGGCTTATTTCTAGATCTCTGTTCACTGTGTGCTGAGGAAATACAGACTCGCTCTTACAACAGATCGAGTATCTGCTACTAGAGAAAACATCTGGAAAGAATAAAATACATTCCAAAGTAATGGAGGAACAGTTCGGGGACTTTCCTCATCAACCCTCATCACTGAGGGGTCACTCTGTGTACTGTTTGTTTCTTTAGGTGAGGACCACCCAGAGTTCAGGGCTGACCTTTTAAAATCCTTCCAGGGGAATGAGCCACTCTTCTCTTGCTGGCCAAGGTCAAAGCCTCCTGAGGCAGCTTGGGAACAGAGGCTGACCCCTGGGTCTGAGGAAAAAGCAGAGTGATGTTCTCTGATATTTGGAGAACTTATTCCCTTGTCCTGAATCTGAATTTCCAAAAGTCATTTTCAGAGGGCGAATGTGAATCAACTATGCATTTTTATATTATTTTTTAAAATTTCATGTATATTTGTCTGTGTGGTATGAATGTGTTTGTATTAGTGTATGTGTGTGGTATGTGTGTGTGTATGTTTGTGTGTTTGTATGTGTGTGTGTGTATACATTTGCATACATGTACATATGAAAGCCAGAGGTTGATGTCAAGTGTCTCTACTTTATTTGGGGGCGATTGGGTCTCTCATTGAACTTGTCCAGGCTCACCTCCTTGTCTAGGCTGACTGGCCACAAGCCCCAGGGATCTTCTTGTCTGTGCCCCATGAATGCTGGGATTATAGATGTGCCCAGCCATGCCAACCTTTGATATGGGTGCTGGGAGTCCAAACTTGGGCCCTCACGCTTGCATGGCAGGCACGTTACCAACTGAGCCATCACCGAAACCTCAACTCTGTTATCTGCCCTAAACTGAGAAGCCAGTTCTGCAGAACATGAATTATAGGGAAGGGGAATAAGGCATTAATGCCCGCCTCTCCTCTCAGTGGCAGAGGATCTGTGTAAAAGTAAAGGGAAACCATCGCAAGGTCCAGGGCCCCTGTGGAAGCAGGACCCTGTGTGACTCCAGCTGCTTACCTGGAATGTAAGCTTTGGTTTCCTCAACCGTTTGACAAAAGACAGCTTGAATGACCTAAACAACTGAACGATTACTCTGTACCCCAAGGCTCAGGCAGACGTAGGGATTCTAATTTCTATTTCCCTTGTCTCACGTCACGTCTTGTGGTTGTAAGTTGCCACTTTTCCGATCTTTAGAACACTAGTTTAGAGCTATGTGGAACATATTGCCTGAGCAACCTGGGACTCCAATTCAAATCCTTTTTACTTCTACAGTTCCTGAATTTGGGCTCATGGATAGCTGAGATCGGCAGAGAGAACTCCTTTGGTACCACCAGGGACTTGGCAAGGAAGGAACGAGAGAGAATCAAGGAAGAAAATGCCTTCTATTTTCTTTCAGATGTCTTTTGATGACAGGATACTTGGAACTGAGGGAAAAAAGTAATATACTTCCACATTTCCAAAAGAAAGATCAAAGTTTGGTGGATGTAATGGTCCCCACAGTTGTCTGTGGAGCTCTAGAAACAAAGCTCTGTGAATGCAGGGACTCAGTACAATTAAATGTGTCATTTTAAACACTTCAGTGTTATTTTTTCTTTTTATTACTGTGCTATTTACTTAAATTTTTATTGAATCAATAATTTCATACAGTGTATTTTGATTATGCTCTGACCCCTCCCTCATCTCCACGCTCACCTTTGAATCCCACCCCCACAACTTCATGACCTCTCTTAGCATATGAAAAACCCTCCATCTTAACACAACATATCTTAACTGGGTGCCAAAGAAATCCTATCTCATTAGGATGTCAGTGATCCATAATTCTTACACACAGATGGACCAAAGAAAAAGCCCACTTCCTTTCCTCTATACATGGGTTTTGGGTCAGAATACACCCAGATTTCCTGGAATGGCATTTTCACACTTGCTTTCTGTTTTCTCTTACACGCTGCTTAGGATTGTCACGTAGGGACTTCTCTTTACATCAGCAATCAGAGATACTTGGAATTCTTTATCAAAGTCAGTTGTTTGCAGCTTGAGTACATGCAGGTTACACTTTGGCTGTTTCCCAGCCTCTCGCAGCACAATCACCCCACTGTGGTCCACGGTGTTTCCCATCAGGTTGATTCCCCAAAGGGTTTTACTGTGCGTAATAGCAGAAGCCAGGTCCTCACAGCTGGCAGCAGTTAGCAAATAGGTCTGTCTGCCACCCAAGATTCCGAGTGGCAGTTCTGATGCTCCAGAGCTTCATACACCAGTGCTCTCTAGCTTATTTTCTGTAATCTGTAGATTTCTAAGACAAACGGCAGCCAGGTCTTGACAGCCACTGGATAATGCTGCTGGCCAGGTCAACCACGGGTGGGTGCTCTGTGCAGCGGTCACTTGCTGGCCCAGCCCCCAACAAGAGAGGTGCACCAGGGTGTGGCCCAGGTAGTCACAACCCTGTCCTGGTTGTGGCCATGGGGGCCTGGTGTCCTGATGGCCCAGGGGCCTGTCATGCACATGGATGGATGGCCAAGCCCATGCAGCTCTGCCCAAAGCTGGGGCCTGCGTGGGTGGCTGGCAGGGGTCGTTTCTCACAGTGAGTGAGCAGCCAGACCCACCAGTTCTGGGTGCCATTTTGGCTCCCTGGTTATTTTTCCTCTTACTTGCCCAGTCCTGAGTTCAGGAAAGAAGATTCATTTGCACCAGATGGAGAACAACACAGAGTGCCACAGCTGGTCACACACAGACGTTGTCTGTGAATTGCCCACGCCTAGGCAACACATCTACAAAGAAACCACTGTACCTAAGACTCACGCAACAGAACAAGGGAGAAAGAAGACACTAATGAATCTTCCGCCTCTCATTAATGAAGCTCCCGAATGCAACAAAGGATCAATAACACGAAAGGTCACAGATCACTAAGACTCTGCAGAGTGTGGGCTCCTAGACAGGACTCTTATATTAAGTAATCTGATCACTTCTGAGGTCCCCATTCACAGGTGCTAGGTCACACTAACCTGCTTGCTCTGCTCATCCTAACACTAGGTCCTAAACTGATGAATTGAGACTGCTCACTCTCTCTAGGAAAACTAGATGTGAGGTTCAGAGACTGAGACCTCAGGAACCTCCAGTCTCAGCACTCCTGGATGTTCCTCTCCACGCCCCTGAAGTTCCCACGCCTGGTACCTTTGCACTTTCAGCGAACTCTTCTATTCCTGGTTTCTGATGTCTCCTGAGCATCCTAGGAGCCAAAAACTGCTCCCTTTCCTAGAATGCACTTGTGCTTCTGAGGTAAGGAGACACCACAGCTGTCCTCTGTGCCTCAAATCCAGAGATCACATAGAGCCTGGATTTGCAGCATCTCCTTTTGGATTTTGTGACTAAGCACTGGCTTATGGGAGCTTTGCTGAGCTCATACCTTTGGCATTGCTTTGCCTGCGACTTGCTTCTAGTTCTCTATAGCTGCGTGTCTCTCCAACAGAATGGAGTTTTCATCTCAAATAGCAACAGGCTTTCAGAGACAAGCTGGCCACTGTGGTAAGCATATAATTTGGAAGACATCTCATGTTCAATGGCAGATCTGAAGTTACTTGGCAATCTTTTTAGAGCTTATAAATCTCTTCAGTGGTAGAAATTGGCCATGGTCCTTTTTGTTCTTTTGTTTTCATTCTCAGAAATCTTGAAGAGGGAAGCCGAGTGTTGTGATGCACGCCTTTAATCCCAGCACTTGGGAAGCAGAGGCAGATGGATCTCTGTGTGTTCAAGGCTAGCCTAGTCTATATAGAAAGTTTCAGGCAAGCTAGGGCTACAGGGAAAACCTGTCTCCGCCCCCCCGCCCCCCCAAAAAAAAACATTCTGAAGAGAGGCACCTAGCTTGAGCAGAGAAACCAAACACCAAACCTCATTGCAGTTCTAAGTTGAGGTTAGTTCATCTCACAAGATCAGACCTGCCTAGAAAAACTGAGCCACAAGGATCAAAAATTCCTTTCCTCTTAGGTCTAGGTGTAATTACTGGAGACTGGCGGGACTTGGCATGGAAAATCTTCTTCTTAGAAGAGCTGGTGCCTTTCGTCAACGCTGGTAAAAATCCACCCATGTGCTAGATGCTGTCTTGGTTTCTGGGAGAGATGAGCCTCTCCACTGCTGCCACTCCAAACCCCATATGGCTTTTCTTGAAGCTTCCATTCAATAGGGTTTTGAAGACACCAGCTAGCAGTCTCATTAATATGTTGGTTTGGTTTGATGATCATAGAATGAATTTTCTCTTAACCTTTGTGTTTTATGTTTGGTTTGAAGAAAACTGTTTTCATCCATATGTTAAATCATTTATTCTTTTTAAAAAGACTTATTTTTATTATTTTAAAGTGTGTGTGTGTGTGTGTGTGTGTGTGTGTGTGTGTTAATGTGAGTGCAGGTGCCCACAGACGCCAGAGATGTCATATCTCCATGGAGCTGGAGTTACAGCCAATTGTAATCTCCCCAATTCAAGTGCTGGGAACTGAGTTCAGGCTCTCTGCAAGTGCAGTACTCACTCTTAATGACTGAGCCTTGTCTCCAGCCCTTCAATAATCTATTTTGATATTCACACAACAAACACTTATTGACTGCCTGCTATGTTTGCTAACATTCTGATAAATAACATGAAGAGTAGAATTCCACTTTACCACCAAGGATTCTATATTTCACTGTTGGGGTCAAATAAAGACATCATTAGGATATGTGACAGGTGTAGGTGTTGGGATGAATTAAGTATTTCGCTACCATGGGAGAAGGCCCTAATTCTGAGGAACAAAATATTATTTAAGTGATAGTAAAATTGAGTTTTGATGAGTGAATATAGGTTGACCTTGAAGAGTCCAGTGGAGGAGAACTTTTGCATCAGAGACAAAGTCTATGTAAGGACAGAAAGACATATTAGAGCACATCAGGCCAAGGAACCGGCCAGGACTCGGCCAATCAGAGCACAGAGCAGATTACAAGGAGTGTAAAAAGAAATGAAGTTGGAAATATATTAAGATTTGCTAGTGAAGTAGAACCATAGGAAGGAATTGTCTCATGAGATTATGGAGTGGCTCAGTCACCGTCTGCAGGTTGAATCAGTAAGCTAGACCCAAGAGGGCCTATGGTTTCGTTCTAATCTGGGTCTAAAAGCCTGAGAACCAGGGAATTTGCTGCTGCTTCTATTTTGATACTGAGGGTTCGGAAAGCAAGTTGAAGTCCGGTTCAGGAGCAGTCATCTGGGCAGTTGGTCTCTTGCTCAGGGGAGGGTGGGTCGCTTTGTTCTAGTTAGGTCTTCAACTGATTGGATGAGGACTACTCATTGTAGGGACAGCAATATACTTTACTCTGTCTACCAATTTAAATGTTAATCTTACCCAAAAGCATCTTCAGAAAAATGCCCAGAGTGATGTTTGACCCAATGCCTGGGCAGCCTGTGACCCGGTGACGTAAGCACATACAATTCACTATTGTGGCCACAGGAGAGATCTGTGAGATCACTTTAAAAGAGTCTAAAGTTTGGAAGCAACTTTTGATTACCTTGTCAGGTTTTATTTTTAATCTGTCGGGTCAAAGGGTGCTAGATTGAGGAAAATGGTCTGTATTCCCTGTTTTTAAGATTACACTAATGCCTGGCTTTTACTAGGGGCTGTCTGTTTAGCAAACATCTCAATTCTTTCCTGAGTCTCCCTTCTACTGAATTTGCTTTCACAGAGGAAACGAGGGAACAGAAGCTCAGAAACCTGTGTGCTCACCAGTGTTCCAGACGCTGAAACATGACAACTGTTCAGTAAATATTTGTTGAATTACAAACCTCTTGTTAAAGACCCTGTAAGTAGTGAATGGTTAACGGTAGACCACAAAAACGGATTACTATTCCTTAAAGCCAACAGATTGTGGGGGAAAAATCTAGTAAGTTTCGAAAAGGAAGAAAATACGGGGCTGGAGTTTGGGCAATCTGACCTTTGACATTTATCTAACTCCCCCATGAGGTAAGGCCCGAGAAATTCCAATAATTCCAACAAAGTCTGTCAACCATGCTCCTTGATAGTGACTTTAAGTAATTAAACCACACATGTGTTGGCAGACATTAGTTCTGGTGCTGGTTGACTCAAAATTTCAACAGCTCAATTCCTGGCATGCTTTTGAATATAATTTTCTCCCTATTATTACATAGTACTCAAAATGCTCTGGTGACAGCCAGACACATGGGTAACAATGCGTGCGTCCAAGCTGCCTGGTCTTGGATTAGCAGAGTTCATTTGGTGTGGGGTAGAAATGGGGAGGCAGACTGGTTCCTGACTTCACAGAAAGTGAATTGCTTAGCCTTAGCAAGAATTTGTCAAGGGGCTGTTTTCTCCTAGCAATTTATTAGCAATATTTTGGAGTATGCTAATCTGGGAGGCCACCAACCACTGTTTAATGATGTTTTCTATTGGTGATTCATGACCTCATTCTTCTCGGATTCTTCCTTTCATTGCGAAGGCGGCTTTATACCAAGAGCATTGAACTTGAGCATTACGTACTGTTTGTGTTCCTTTCTTTTCGGGACTGTTCCCTCCCAGGGCTATAGGGAGACTGTTTTTCACTTTCCAAGAAAACGAGTGGGTTAGTTTTAAAAGGAACTTTTGTCATTGCATCTGAAATTGCCAAAGATCTGATAACATTATCCGAAAAAGACACTGTGGTTCTTTCAATTATTTTAGACAATCGGTGAACAGTCAGAATGGAGGAGAGGTGGGAGTAGGTGAAGAGAGAGATTTGTCCAGGCAGAGGCTATGGAATGCCCTATTGTCTGAAAAACAGCACGAGTCATGTTATGCCAGAAAGGTCTGTGACCCCTGTGATCTAACCACACTGGGTCTGGGCCCTTCCCTTCCCTCCCTGACCGCCTCTAAAGATAGGACCCCAAACAAAGGTTGACCCTTTCATCTCTAGTTTTCAGCTCGGTAAGCCGCTATTAAGAACCACCCCTGGCCTTTTTGGCACCTCCCTTGATCTCATATCTTATCAAGTTCAACACAACCTCTCTTAGTTGTAGGCAATGGACTCATTCCCTCACACTCCACTCCAGCCCCAGTGGAACCATTGCTGTGTCTCGAACCAACCAGGCTCCCTTCGCCTCAGGCTGTTTCCAGTTCTTGACTGCCTGGAGAGCTCTTCTTCAGGAGTGATGTGGTAGGCTCCTCCATTTCCTCTGGAACTCTGTTCAGATGCTCCTCTCTTAGGGAGGCCTCTCTGGCCGTGTGTGTCTAATTGCCATTCTGCTCCCCGCCAGCACATTTTCTGGACTCGCTTTTCTCATCAGTACTGTCTACACTCTTCTTGATCTAGCATGCTGTGTACTGAATTTATTATATTTTACCATGTTTCCCTGTTCCTCTTTTTTAAGAAACATTTTTAAATTTAGATTCCCCATTTTAAGAAAAAGAGTAGCAGTTGCTGGTTTGGGGAAAGAATCTGACGCAAAATTACCCTTCAGGAATGAACTGTATTCGCAGAGACGGCATCTCCACCAGGGGAGTCAGGAATGAGCCTTGAGGCAGGAGAACATTAAAAGGAACAGTAACAGAGATAACATGTTGAGGCCTTAAAGGGGAAAAGAGGCTCTCCTTTAAAAGCTGGAGAGGAACTTGATGAAAAAGTCAGGTGTAAAGTAAAAGAGAGACAGCGCCATGAACAGGATGACAGGGAGAGGCCAGGGGAAGCTCCAGAAGAACCTCCAGAACAACAGACAACACTGACTCTTCTTCCTTCAGAGGTGGTAGAAGTCCCACACCATGAGAGTTAGCTCAACATAGAACACATGACTACGATCATGTGGGAGCCGGGTTCCGGGTAGGACCATAAATTAAGGGCTTTGAAGTCATAGCACAGCATGGCTTCTTAACTGTTCCAGAGAGAGCAACCTACAGGGGCATATGGCCTGATTTCTTCAGGCTGTGGGATGTGGATGCTTAGTGTGGTCAACATCAACGTGCTGATCTCTAGCTCCAGCTATTGTCCTGAGAATATTACGATTTCAATCTTTTTTTTTATGACCAAATAATATGCCACCCTGTACATATGCCACATTTTCTTTATCTATTCATCTGATTAGAGGCACATAGGCTGATTCCATAATGTGGCCGTTGTGAAGAGAAGGTAAGGGCTTCTTGTTCTGCTTTGTTTGCTGTTGGATTCTTAGCACTTAGACATGCACCTGCATACCCTAAACAGACACTCCATAGTTCAGACTGAAGAACGAGCAAACAAACATCTAGGGCCAAAAAGTGCCCAGTTTTGAGCTACATGTATTCAATGTGGAAAGCATGCTGCCCGTCCTAAAGAAAACCATAATACATCAGGAGCACCGTGCCAAGAGAGATGGTGGCTCAGTTGTTTTCATTGTGAGACACAAAGACTTATTTAAAAGTACTCCCAGAAACTAGGGCGTCATTGTGAGGCTACCTGTGGACCAGCATTGGTCTAGGAACCAGCAGACCTTCAGGAGTCAAAGGCAACCTGGGCACTTCCTCCTTCCTTTCCCCCCACAGTCTTGTCTCTCTGTCTCCTATCTTTGGTCCTTCTCTCCTTCCAGTCTTTCCATCATTCTTCACACTCTTCTTCTCAGCTTAATGTTCAGCATAGCCCTGGTGGGAAGACCCCCTCGCCCCCCATTGTCTAGGGGCTCATTTCCTCAGCCAATTAAAGAATTAAAGGGCAGGAAAAATCTCAGAAACAGCAGAGACCAACAGGCAAACAGACTTCATTGAAAGAAGAAGAATCACATCAAACTCAAAACGGGAGAGACCAGTCCTCCACAGTGGAGAGGGGACTCCGGAAAAGAAAAATCTAAAGGCCCCAGGAAAGCTTGGGTCTTTAAAGTGTTTGGGGTGGGGGGGGCAGGTCTCCATCCCTACTTTTGGATTGGTCAACTTAAACAGAGTAAAGAATGCCCAGGGGCTGGAGAGATGGCTGTGGTTAAGAGCACTGGCTGCTTTTGCAGAAGACCTGGGTTTGAATCTCAGCACTTACGTGGTGGCTAACAATTATTCATAACTCTAGTTCCATGGGATCCAACACCTTCTTCTGGCCTCTCTGGGCACTGCACAAGCATTGAGTGCACTTGCATACATGTGGGCATAACACTGATACACATAAATAAAAGTTTACCCTGGATAGGACTCCTTTATTAAACCTCACCCACCCATGACTCAGGGACCATTGTGGAAGAGGGAGAAGAAAGACTATAAGAGCCAAGGTTGGTGCATGAACGTAAGGAAACAGGTTTTCAGGCCTCTGGGTCCTTGCTCATATGAACTTGCAACAATGGGACAGCATGCACGAGACCCATGCTGACTCAGCCCAGACAAAAAGTCAACATAAAACTCGGGAAATGGGCAGTAGTTCCCAACCTTAGCTGAGGACCCTATTGGCAGCTGATCACTACTGGGTGAGAGAGAGTTGATCTTCTTTAAGGGAGTGGCTTATCTCTAGATTAGCTGACTAGACTCTGGTGGATGAACATGCATCGAGGGACGGGACATCTGGGTGCAAATGTTTGACCAGATAGTCCTTTACATATATGACAGAATGCATGACATCCAGTCAGGGGGTCTATGGGGATGTGTGGATGGTGAAGGGGCCTAAATTTGGTTAATATCTATTATATGAATACATTAAAAATAAATTCAAAATTAAAAAAAGAAAAAGAAAAGAAATGAACACCCATAGGTCACAGCTCCAAGTTGCCAGGTCCGGTCTTATTAAAACTGGTCTGGACCAGTCAGCTGCGTGTAGGGACATTCCTTTGTCTCAGATCAAGAAGAAGGAGGAAGTAGAGCATTCTGATTATTCATTAGCGACTTGTCTGCTTCCTTAGGCTCTCATACCCCAGTAGTGGGGCAGCCCTTGGTCAAATGCCCACTCCTAACTAAAACAGCCTTGCTGTTCCTGAAACTGGGAGCCAGATGTAAGTCAGTCAAGCCCGAGACATGATGATACAAGTCAGTTTAAGATTCTTTGAAGTTTTACATATATGATTTATAACAGGAAATTATAAACATTGGATTATAGAAAAACTAAAAGTATAGGTAAGAAAAAGATAGCCTGAAATTCCAACCACTAAAGATTTTAGAATATTCTCTTGCACACATGTCCCTAGACTGTTTCTGCTGCTATATCAGAATCCCTGTGACTGGGTAATCATAAAACTAGAAAGCATCTCCTCATAGTTATGGGGACTAGAAAGTTTTTGTCATGGTGTTGGCAGATTCAGCTGTCTGGTGAGAGCTGCACTCACTACTGCATCATCCTCAGTGAGAGAACATCAAGGCTTCACATGACAGAAGGCAGAATGGTAGGTGAGCTTAAAGCTGCATAAAACCTCTTTTAGTTGTACCTTAATCTCATCCACTAAGGCAGAGCCTTTATGACTTAATAGAGAGAAAATGACATTTAATTATCTAAAAATATTTATTTTTATGAATACCTTAGAATTCATTTAACAATCTTCTGTTCTTGGAAACGTAGACTTTATTCAGTTTTCAATGTTACAAGCCTCTTTGGCTAAGGTAGATCACTCTTACGATATATTAAAATTTATAACTATAACACAATATTAGAAAGAGGAAATTGATATATGCCAACCCAGTGAAGAAGCAAGTTTTACAAAAGGGCAGGACCTATTTGGGCATTAGAAGAAGGGTGGCCTGCCAGAAGCAAGACTTTAATTAGATATACCATGTGCCATTTCACAAATGATACCACATGGCTCTCCAATTAATGCTCATATTGCTTGTTGGTGACTTTGGATACAACTAAGGTGACTGATCAGTGAGATGTCATCTCTGCCCCTGGTAGCCCCATTTTGCCCCCTACCTTTTTTTTTTTTTAATCTTTTTGAGACAGGGTCTCCCTGTAGCTCCAGCTGGTCTGGAACTCACTATGTAGACAAGGCTAGCCTTGAACTCACAGAGATCTGCCTGCCTCTGCCTCCTGGGTGTTAGGACTAAAGGTGCACCACCATGCCCAGCCCATTTTGATGCTTTTATTGAAGAATTTTCTTGCTGCCATCTTGAGTTCAGGGAATAGTCCCCGACTGAGAAAATATTATCTTTGGTCATGACAAGACTAGCAACTTGACTGGAGAGATCACTCCTTTGTCAAGGTAACCTGTGTCTGTGGAGAATTTTTAGCTCATACTTACAGATGATAAAAACTTACTCTTAATATCTTATCCGAGGACTTACAGTTTGACCTCAGGTGATGAAGAGGCAAGAATGCACTAAAACAGGGGCTGTGGGTGGGGTGGGAGGCCAGGTCTCTGGAGGTTGAGTCACAATGACGGCAGGACTGTGCTTGGGTGTTGGGGGAAGATAACAAGTCTAGACCTCACTAAGTAGCAGCTCTCTAGCCATCAGCAGCAGGAAGATGTGTGACTCAAGAAAGCAAATAAGTCTTTTCATATGTGGACAGTTTCTAACAATCTAGAAAATTCACCTGAAAACTCTTGGCTTTCTCATAGGTACAAGAACCACTTGTTCCCAATTAGCAACTGAGGATAAATAGACTGGGACAGTGCTGTCTGATGAGTCAGCATACCTAGAGGGCTGTTGCTGAGAAACCTGGGGAACCGTATAGCTCAGCAGGCGTACTGGAGTACGTGACCTGGAGGTTTCTACTCCAGGAGAATGTCCAAGCTTTGTCTTTGTTTTTAATCCAGTTATCAAGTGTGGGAGGCAAGGCCTGGGAAGCAGCCTTCTCTGAGGAAATACCCTGTTCAGAGTTTACTAAATTGCCCACCATTTTCAGTGGTACCAAGGTTTTCATGCTGGTAGCACTTTTTTGGCCCCGTGTCTGGAGCTCTGCAGTTGGCACTGTTGGTTGTCCACACGCACACACACGCACACACACGCACACGCACACACTCGAGTCCTGCAGCCTTCCTAACTGAACTCTGGTCCTATTCCAGTATTTACTTCTCAGTGCTCCCCTGTGTTTTTAAGAGAAGCTAAGACTATCTCAGCTCCAGAGGGCTGGTCCTGAGAACTATAAACCCATTCAAGTGACTCTGCTTTTCTTATTGGTGATCTGTTAAGCCTGTGCACATGGTATAGTTCTAAAACATGTCACGGGAAGGGTCTTTTAGAGGATTTTGAGAAAGATAACTGTCTTTTTGAAAATAGACCCTCAAACATTTCTTTAGTTTGACATTTGTGTTGCATGTGAGACCACAATGATGGCCATTTTGTAACCTTGAATTTGATATCCTGGAATAAGTCAGTAGATGTGACTAATAATGGAAAACTGAAAGGTGGAGAGTGGCTAGGTGTTTGATGATGTCATCTGCCTAGGAGTCATCCTATCAAGGACCTTTTTGTTAGATGAATAAGAAATCTTCCTTGTTGGGTAAAGCTCTTTCACTTGGAATTTTTAGTCACTTAAAGCCACAAATGTTCCTACTAATAAATCCCTCACTGTTTTCACCACCAAAGGTTTTGAACATCAGTAGGTGACAGTAGATGCATGCGCATCCCCTCCCCTCCTCCCTCTCTTTGGGAGAGATTGTTCTCATAGGCTGCCCATGGACAAGGTAAGAACTGACTCATCCACACTCCTAGGTCAGCCATGGGTCTGGAAATTGTTACCAGCAATGTTTTAGCCAGAATCACTGATGAAGATTCCTGGTTACAGGCTTGAAATGTTGGTTGTAAGCCTTTAAGAATTATACTCTCTAGCATGTCAGATATATTCAGGAATCTATTTACCTCACCCTGGGGGTGTGTGGAAGTTTCTAGTAAATTTCCCAATGAGCATCTTATAAAAATGTATAGAATTTCAGTTGAGGATAGGAATGCATGACAAATGGTTAATGGGATTCTGAAGCCTATAGAATCACAAAGCCAGAATCAGTGAACCATAGGCACCCATTTAAAATAAGAATAACCCAAGCTTTTTTGTCCAAAATGGTCATGAAATTTTGAAAGTAAAAATTATTTATACACCTTAGAATCCATGTTTTTGTTTATATGTGCACATTTTCATCTTGACACTGAATGACTTGGAATTTAGATATCTGATACATCATGGTCCTCTGACTATAAGATGAAATTGATTCTCCTAATGAAGTATATTGTAGAAGGCCACAAAAATGATCCACTTCACTAAGGGGCTTCAGAAATGTGATGTTATTTTCATTGCTTTGAGGGCAAACAAGGTAATTTTAATTTAGAAGATACTTAGAGCTATGTTTTTACAGATCAGATGCCCGGGAAATTCCCAGAATCCTAATGGTGTGGTCTTTGAAAAGAACAAATGTAATTTAATATTCAATTAAGCACTTTAATTAATTGATCCTCTCCAGATCTAGCAGTCTGAGCCTGGGCTTGTGTGCGACTGGCAGGGGAAACTGAGGGCACATATTCTATTCACAGGTTGAGGGAAGAAGATTCCTCTGGGGAAGGTGGGGGTTAAAGTGACAGCCCATGTGACCTTCTTCCCTGGACAGCCTAAGCCAGTTTGGCAAGTGCCACATGGAGCTGCGGCAACCAGCTTACCCCTCCGTTCCTCCACTGGTGCCCCCTCCCCAGGCCCTGGGACCCTGTCCCACTCCATCCACTCAGGGCACAGGTCCATGCAAGGAGCATTTAGGAGCGCCGGTTTCCAGACCTCCCAAGAGCCACTGCAGGAACTGGCATTGAAAAGTTCCCCAGTCAGTTCTCAAACTGTTTCTCAGATTGTGTTCCTGTGTTCTAGAAGATTCTGGGTCTAGTGCTGCTGAACAGTTGTCATGACGGCAGCACTCATCTGTGAGAATGCTGTCCTAGAAGCTCAGAAAGGGGTAACCTCTGTTGACCTGAGTCCACACTGCAGGAGTGGGGCTAGACCACCGGGTGGTTGCTTCATACCAGGTGGCCATTGCCAGGAGTGAGGAATGGCCTGCTGAGGAGGGAGCACAGAGCTCCTGAGTGTTCTGCAGAGCCAGCGCTTTCTGAGCACCTCCTAGACACCTTGAGAGAACACTCACGTCTTCTCCTGGGGTCTCCACTTCCGACTGGCATAGAGTGACAGGTCTGGTGGTTGCACTGTGCTGTGTGGGCCCCAGAGTGAGGAATTAGGTCCTTATCTCTCGAGTTTTAGTACTGGGTAAACTTTACCCCATCCTTTCATACTTGCTTATTTGGGGACTTCAGAGAAACCTCAAATGGCTCCTGTTAACAGTCACAGGACATCCTCTCGCTGTTGTTGCACGAGGAACTCAAAGAAGTTGAAAAGGGAGAGAACTAGAGTTGCATTCCCCACCCCACCCCTGAAACTGGCCTGCTCTGAAGAATGAAGGTCAAGGCCTCCAAAAGCTGCAGCTGAGTCGTCCTTCAACACTAAACGTCAGCCAGTGAGAAAGTCACCATCAATATGACCAGCTGAACTCAGCAGGGACTGACGCCTTTCTGATGCAGGGGCAGGGACAGGCGGCTTAGTGACCGGTGGTGCTGTTCAGATCGACAGGCTGGAGGGAATGGGTGTGGCTCACCCCTCACTGCATTCAGAACTGTGCTGCATAGTACCCTTAAATCAGCATACAAGGCACACCAGATTATAAATGAAGCGGAGATGGAGCCTTGGGACTGGAAGGAAAGATTGTGGAAAAAATGAAACGGAGAAGAGGAGAAAATTAAAAAAAAAAGCATGACATTGCTCTGTGCTAGGTGCACCCTTGAGGTGAATCTGCTTATGACCCCCAGGTCACACCACATCAGGAAGCAGAAGAGCTTAGAGTCTTGCCCACACCACACGTTGAGGATGCAGCCTCCTATCTGTCCAGCTGAAGGCCTGGCTGCAGGTGGGAAAGAAGTCAGGATAAAAGGACAGAAGGAGACACGGGTGGTGACCTGGTCAGAGAAGCCTACTGAAAGGCACAGGGAAAGAGGCTGGTTCTGGGGGTCCCAGGACTAGAAACCCAGAGGACAAGTGAAGGGAAGGTACCATTCCTCCCAGGCTGATGACAGCACTCTGTGAGCATCCAACGTGGGATCTTCAGACCACTTTGTTTTCTCTGGATTCTTCTCCCTAGAACATGTGCTCTGAAAAGCCCACTCTGTCTCACTGACGTTTGTCTTCTCCATTTATTTTACGTATTCTCTTGGAGCTGCCAGGAAGGACTTTAGCCCTCTGGGTGAATTAAGGAATTGGAAGGGACTTGGAAGATTTTCTGAGGCTCAGGAGCATCCTCAAATCTCCATGGGAACTGGGATCGCTTACCTCTTCCCTCCATAAATAGACTGCAGACCTCACTGAGACCTGTAATTTGAATGAAACCACAAGTTTCTGAGCCTTCTTCTTTTGCCAGGTGAGCATAGGATCCTGTGGCCAGAGGGTAACTAGAAATGTGAGCCAGGCAGATGCCCTTTCCTATCAAGAGAAGCACTCTGAACAGCCCAAAGACTTCCAAAACAGGCAGGGAAAGCCAGGCCATGCTGTTCCTCAGCCTCGACCTCATGCTGAACATCGCTCAACAGCCACCCGCCCTGTCCAGTTCTGGCTTCATCCTAAAACCACATGAAAATGGAGTCTCAGCCTCACAGGCAGCCCAAGAAAGCCAGCTTTCAGCTTCCTGGGGTTGGTTTCTCCTACTTTCAGGGGCAAGGACACGTCCACGACACCACTGCTCAATGACAGCCTCTTCCTTCCCCTTTTCAGTCCCCTACATATCACACCTCTGGACCAGCGTCTTCTGTGAAGGCCGGTAGAACCAGGCCTTAAGGAAATGAGCAACATGGAGGGGAATCAGCCATGGGTAAAAATGAAATTAATTCTTTGTGTGTCCCTTGGGTTCCCCTTTGTGGTATTACTGAAATCAGAGTCGAGGGGAAGTCATCAAGCTCATACCCAGGAGCAAACCATTCCAGAAGACTTTGGGGCCCAGGAGGGAGATGGTGTGTTTCATTCTGATAGCTCCCACTGATCTGAGTCACATTTTTCCACAGCAATAGAACAGGCTCCTTCCTGCTCTCCATGGAAGTGGACATCTCATGACAGGGCCATTCTGAATGCTCAAAATGTGTACGTGTGTGTGTGTGTGTGCGTGTGCACGCGCACATGTATATCCTAATAGATGGAATTGTCAGCTAGCTCTTATTAATATTTCCCAACTGAATATTTTTGATCATACAAAATTTAAAATCCTTTATTAACATATAATCAGATGCATGCAATTCACCTGCACTAGGTAGACAGTCAATATTTAGTGCAGCTATCACTACTAACTGTGAGTATTTTCATCACCTTCACAAGAAATCCCACACCCCCTTCAGTTCTTCTCCAACCTTCCAGTCCTAGGTAGTCACTAATCTACTTTGTGTCTCCAAAGATCAATATTTAAAATAAAGAAATAATTGAATGGGGGAGCATTATTCTGAATCTTTAAAAGCATGAGATGCATCAACCAAATGTGATGTGTGCACTGTATTTACATCACGATTTGAACAAAAAAATAGAAAAAAAAAGACATTTGGGAGGTAATCGGAGAAAACTGAGTGTGCAAAGGTATTAGATATTGTTAGTTATATCAGGCATGATTGCAGCATCATAGTCAGAAGAGAACATAGCCATGCTCTTTAGAACTCTCTACTAAAGTAAGGATAAGATGACACAATGCTGAAGTTTGCTTTACAGCCTATCAGTGATGTCCAGATGACAGGCTACCACTGTTCACTGCACAATGGTCTCCACTTTCATCTACGCTTAGCATTTCTAATAAATTAATAATATTATTACACAACTATGGATGCAATGCTAAAATCTGAAAATGGGTTGAAAAACTAGAAAATAGTTGAGTTTCAGACCATAGCATGTATTTCATCATATCCAGTTGAAATACTTTGAGATCTGTTACTCTTCAAGTAACTGATTCAAGTGTATTTTATATATAGAACTTTAACTTAAAACCTACAGTGTGAGCTATTTTTATGTGGGTTAAGGTTTTTATTTCTTTTAGCACGAATCTTTCTGATGGGCATTTGGGTTGTTTTACATAAATTACAAAATTTCTCCTCTACAACATTTAGTTTTAGTTTTTGTCAAGTAGACATAGATATTTTAGGACAACCCAAATGAATATCTTTTTATACTTTTCATCAAACACCATCACTTGCGCACCAACATTAGCTGCAAATATGCTTAGAAATTTGCTTTCTTCACCTTAGTTTGCTTTTCAATATAATCAATAACTCTCTCTTTGCACTTGCCTTTAATTGATTCATACAATGTTCAAATAAATTACATTGTCATGTATAAGGACTATTGCCATAAACAGCCTGAGGGCAAGCGTAGCTGGCTCTTGGTAAATATATTGCTTAGCTGCTGGGAGCAAAAGCTCTTGCTGTAGCCTGCTAATGAGGGGCACATTTTAGAGGGAGAAAGACAGTTCTGTGGCTCACAAGTCATATGTTGGAATTGAACTCCCAAGGGATTAGTATTAAGAGGGGGATGTAGTGGCTTCAGTGAGGGGATTCATGTCCTTACAAAACAGCTGGAAAGAGAGGGAGAGACAGGAGAGGGGAGAGGGAGAGAGAAAGACGGGAGGAAGAGGGAGAGGGGGAGGAGGAGGAGGAGGGAGAGAAAATCCACTTCCATTTGGTCTTCTCCTAGGTGTGGGCTTGACAACAGGCACCATACAGGAAGCAGAAAGATCCTTTATTAGACACCAAATCTACTGTTCTTTGATCTTGGACTTCATAGTCTCTAGAACTACAAGAAATAAACTTCAATAATTTATAAGTTCCCAGTCTACATTACTTTGTTGTAATATCACTGTCCTAGTTTGCTTTTCGTTGCTGTGATAAACACCCTGTCCAGGAGGAAAGGGTTCTTTTGGCTTACACTTCCAGGTCGTAGTCCACCACTGAGGAAAGTCAGAACAGGAACTTAAGCAAGGACTTGAAGCAGAACTTATGGAGGAATGCTGCTTGCTGGCTTAATCATAGGCTCATGTTTAGCTTGCTTTCTTATATAGCCCAGGACCATCTGCCTAGGGAATAGTGCCTCCCACAGTGTGCTAGGCCCTTCTACATCAATTAACACTCAAGATAACCCCCTAGAGACATACTCACAGACCTGATCTGAGATGTCCCTCAGCAGAGACCCCTTCACAGGCAACTCTAGGCTGTGTCCAGTTGACAGTTAAAACTAAGTAGGACAAGCTTGAACCAAGATAGAAATCATGATGTATATATTGGGTTAAAAAGAAGTTAACCTAAAAGGCTTGGAACAACATAAATGACTTCACTGACCTGTCCATCTTCCATCCAGTCCTTTGAGCAATGGGTACCTGACCATCAAATACACTGAGTCTGGAGAAGAGTCAACATGGTGCTCCAGATCCTGGCTTATTCAAACTACAAGACAGTGGCCAAAAGATGCAGACAGAAAACTGAGTAAAAGGAAACTGATCAATGAGATGTGGAGGCGAGTTACTCAATTGAACAAGGCTGGTTGCTGACCCTTCTTTAGAGGCTAAATTTGTTCAGCTGGTTCTTATGCTTATCCTGAATACCACAGCCAGCAACTAAATTTTGAGCCTTCTGAGCTCTGTCACAGCCTTTGTTCAAAACTCGGCTTGTCTCCCCAGGGTGATGCTAGGAGTGGCCAAGTATCTGTTTTCCCTGGCAGGTGGTTTGGCAGCCGTGTTCTTGTAGATGCAGTGTGTTCCAGCGAGACAGCATGAGAGTGACTCACTGTGGATGAGAGCTGGAAGGAGCCTTCATGGGCACTGCTATAACTTCTCTATTTTTCAGGAGACTGAAGTCTAGGTAAGATGCTATGGCTTGTTTTTTCACCAACTTGGCATCTAGCTGACCACATTCAATAGATGTGAGTGTGCTAATTGTGCAGCAACTCCAAACTTCTACCCACGGTTCTCAAAAGCTCAGAGGGACACCCTGAATCGCTGCATGAAAAGAGAATGAACAAAGAGACCACTGAAAGCTAACAAGACAATTACAGAATATAAAAGAGACTCACTATGGAGTGAATGTGGATCCTTGGTCACCATGCAGCCCTAAGTACAGAGCAGGCTGGTGACAGAGTCATCCAAAGAATGATCTAAAACAAGCAAATAAATGTTAAAGTCTTAGAAACTCATCAGTAGAAGAATGCACTATCTCCACTATCTAGGCTCTTGACTATGTTAACTACCCTGGCTGGGTTAATTTGATATCTTCTGTGCTTGGTACTTGGTAGGTTCTTGATAAGCATTCTTTAAATGAATTATGAAGCTTTTCCTTAAAGCTAACCGGGCACAAAGAAATTAAAGGTATCAAGGGAGTTGCTGATGAAAGGTGTTGGAAAGGCTTTGAGGTAGGCTTTGAAACGGGGGTTGGATTTTGAGTTCTCACAGAGGGAGTGGCAGGCATGTTAAGGATGCAGAAGACAGTGATTCTGTAGTTTAGGGAACACTGAGGCATCCAGCTGGCCACAGTGTGGAGCTGAAGCAGGGGAATGAGGGGGTAGGTTTGTTGACAAAAGTCTGGAGCTCTCTGTTCTTGATTCTTCCAGAGGTTCCAAGACATTCTCAATTCTGAGGAGGAGAAAGACGTACACGACCCATGCTTAGCAACTAGACATTGCTGATACTCAGTTTGAACACAGGAAATTTTTTCCCACTCCAGCCAAGCGTACTAGCTCTATGAGGAGGTCAGCACAACACTGGGCACTGACTTTCCTGAGAAATACTTTCAGCTCATTGAAGCTGTCAGGGAGATAAGTATCGTCTTCACGGTTCTAGTGACCCAGGCTCAGGAAGTGCAAGGATGCGTGAAGATTAGACACGCTGGGAGAAGATGCTTGTTTAACATTCTAAGACCTTCAGAAAGGTTCAGGCACAGTTCAAGTCTGGAGCTGAGGTTTGGGCCAATGCTGATTTTTATCAGTACCTGCTTGCCCTCAGATTCAAGACTGTATTGATTATGCCTGCAGAGAGAATGACCACACCTGTTTACTGCATCTCATCCTGGCATCTCTACTCTACTGTCACTAATCCTTTCAGCAATTTTGAGATGTGGCTTCAAAGGCATACGCTTAGATACTGGTTTTGTCTGTCCAAGAAGGTTTTACATTTATTTGTGTTGGGGAAGAGGGCAGGTGCATGAGGCAGTACACACTGGAGACCAGAAGACAGCTTCTGGGAGGTGGTTCTCTCCTCCCACCACGTGGATTCCAGAGATCAAACTCACGTTGTTAGGCTTGCTGACGTGTGCCTTTATACACTGAGCTATAACACTGGCCTAGACTTTTAAAAACTGTTTTTATTTTAATTTTATGTGTATGAGTGTATGCATGTACATAACTGCACCCATGTCATACAATGCCCATGGAGGCCGGAAGAGGGCGATGGGGCCTCTGGAACTGGAGTTTCAGACAGCTGTTAGCACCACATGGGTGCTGGGAGCCAAACCTGAGTCCCCTACAAGAAGAGCCTGTGCTCTTAACCACTGAGCCATCTCTCCAGTTCCAACAAGTTTGTGTTAATACCCTAGTTATTAGGGTTATGTGACATTTTTCTAGCCAATTATAATTGCCCTTGACCTGGTAACAGTAATTAGATCAAGGAGCAGCCACTCTTTCCTGAGACTGAGACCCTGACGTCTGGAGAGAGAATGCCTTCTTCTGGAATTGCTCGGCCGTGGTGCCCTGACATCAGCACTGTGAGTCCCCCTCTCTGCCCAGTTCTGCTGTTTTTCCCTCACAGATAATGCTCCTGTTTGCCTCTTTCTGCCCATTCATCTTCTCCTCAGGGTGGTCTCCCAGGACCTCCACCAAAGAAGAGGAAGCTTGAGGGAGATGGACATAGTGGGGTTGTTGTTTGACTTGACAGAAAATTTTCCTTTCATGTGTACTATAATTAAAATATAAACATGTAAACAGTCAGGAGGCTCTCTGAGGACATTCAACACGTTTGCCAGGGGATAGTTTAGGGTGGTTTTTCCTAGCCCAGAAAAGCCCCTCAAAGACACTTCTAGCTCCATCTCTAGATGTATACTCAAAGAGTTTCTCTGATTGGAGGATTTCAGAGAAATTGATGGTTCACATGGGTTAAGATTCAATTCATTTTTTGCTGTGTAGGTGATGCTGGTGGATGCCTCTGAACTAGAAGAGTTCTGCAGACAGTGGCCAACCTGCTAACTCCTGTCAACCTCATTGCCCTGTTACTAGCATAACTGCTGTTCTCAGGTCTATGGTGGATAGCCCCACAGCAAGCAATACCAAAGCAAAGTCTACTTCATCTACCTCCAGGGCAGGTGGAGGTCCTCCCAAACAAAGCTGGGCGGCCCCAGAGCCAGGGCTGCCTCACACTGACCTACAGAATGGGATGAAATCCTCTTGCACCTTGATGCCCAAGGCTAGTGCCGAGGGACACCATGACCACTTGGTAGACTAAATTCCTTCCTCCAGTCTTCACGAAGATTGGCTGCCCCTGCCAAGCATACTTCCCTTCCACAGAATCCTTTTTCTCTTTTGAAAAGAAAGGAGTTTGTGCCTCAACAAGAATGGGTGCCAGGGACTGGGGCACACCTATAATCCACAGGTTTATTCACAGTTCACAGAGCGTGAAAGCTTAATCTGTTTTCACATTTAATAGGTGATTGGCTAGGACAGAGTTTACCTGTTATTCTAGCTCACAGCCGGACAGAAAGGATTAGAACTGGACATGTTGAGTTTATTGAAAAGTTCAGAGTGAAACCAAAGAAAAGCAAACATCTTGAAAGCTTTCTTGTGGAAGTGACTCTACTTCCTGTTATGTAAGCACTTGTCAGTGAAAATGGGGGCCAGTCAGAGGCCATGCTGTAGCCCTGTCTTTATGACCAGGGTCTCTCAGACACCCAAAGGGGCAGATAAACGCAGGTAAGGTGCAGGACCGGGCCACTTCAGGCAGTTAGTTGTAGCTACTGTAGTGAAACATGGGCTGAGGAACTAGGGGTTGATAAAAGAGGTGGTCATGTTTGTGCCCAAAAATCTTCAGTCTGAAGACAGAAAGAGCCTGTCTGGAGATGCCAGAGTCAGTGCAGAAAGAACTTGACTTTGAGTTGTTCTCTGACCCACTCAACAGTAACAGCATTTTAAAAAGAATACATAAGACTAGTGTCCTCACACAAATAGAATGAACTCGTATCACTGGCTTGGAGCTATTTGGGTAACTCTGCCTCTGAGTTTGCCATCACTTTGATGGTGGAACTCGTTCTAATGGACAAGGAAACAGTAAGACACGAATGCTTTAGCAAGAGTGAGTTTCTCATATGGATCCCAGGAAACTGGAAGAGAGGGCTGGGGATTGTGTCGGGGCTGGAGGGTGACAGGCAGGGATTTGAAGATGGAGTAGTAGAGGCTACAATGGGTAAGCGGCTCCCGGTTCTGCAAGCACACTTTTTCCATGAACTTGCTCTGCACCAAAAGACCAGGCTGTGTCCAGTTCTAACCTTTTAGCACTAGTATGTTAGGAGGTGCAGATTTCCTTTCTTTTGCATAGCAGGGTGTCTCAGCCCTCCAGACATAAACAACGCATCCCACAGACAGATGCTGTTGAGTCAGGTTTGGGCCTCAGAACCCCACAAGGATCAGGTGGCAGCCACCCCTAAAAAAAATGAAGAATTCCAGGGCAAACTTATTTTGAATTCCAAAGTTAGTGTGAAACATTTGAAAAAATAAACCCAGGCGGAGATCACTGGAAGGGAACACAGCTGCTGCTGTTTCTCTGTAGGGTGAGGCACTTCGAGAAAGCCCTCCTCCTGTGATCAGACACTGGGGACTGGCGAAAAGAGACTGAGGCGTAGAAAGCTCCGGCATTGTGTTCCTTGTGTTCCAAACTGCTTTTCTGTATAAACACCCCTTGGTCATGGTAAAGTCCTCCCATCCACCTATCCACCGTCTTCCCATACATCACCTGCCCACCCATTCTTCTGTCCATCTCTCTGCTCATTATCCTCCCACATCCATCCATCCACCTATCTGCCCATCCATCTGTCCATCCATTCTCCCCACATACTACTGAAGAAATATTACTTTGTAAAGTTAAGCATGGCCAGTCACATGTGCCTATCTACTCATGGGAGGGCAGAGTGGAGAGAGCCCCCTCTGGTACGGTAAGTGGCTGACAGACATGGGAAAGACCCGAGATGCCAAAAAGTCCCAGTTATTGACGAAGTTGTATTTTAACGTGGTTCGGTCACTTTCTAGCTGTGCTGGAAAGTTATCTAACTTCTCAGTGCTTCTGTTTCCCCTTCTATAAAATGTGGGAAGAACAGTTCCCAGCTTACAGGATCATAGTACAAACTCAAGAAGACAACAACAACACATAATGTGCCCAAGAAATAAATGTAGTCAGTATTAAAAGTGGAACATGTGGAGAGCCAGGAGGGAATTCTGCCACTTAAGGACGCAGTAGGCAAGGAGGTTTTCTTAAGGAGCTGGTAGATGAGGCAGATGTCATGACAGGCTCTTGGGGTACTTTACAACCACCCAGCTACTTGGTATAAAGGGAGTAAACAGCGGAGGGAAGCTAAAACCTCAGGCTTGTCTTCATCTTCCCAGAAGTTTAGCAACTGCTCAAGCTAACATTGTGTCCAAAAGAGCCCTGCAGAGAAATGCCAGGGAATGAGGAACAAGCCAAGAAGAGTAGAGGGAAGGAATCAGCAGCCCCGAGGCAGACATCCTGCAGGATTAGGATGGGAATGCTGGCTACCAGGAGAGCCAGCTGCAGCATTGAGGGACAGGCAGTCAGGGCTCCTGAGCCTGGAGGGTCCTGGCTCTTCTCTATTTAATATTCCCCCAAGGAAGCAGTGTGTAGAGAGGTCAGAAGCTGCAGGAAGGACAACAGCAGAGGGTTCCCGCAATAGCATGGAGACTTCTGCCAGCACACAGGAATGTCTGGAGGAAGCACAGACCCCAGTCTGGAATCAGTCATCTAGGGACATGGGGAGACCTCCCTGTCCCTCACAGGGGAGAGTCGTGGACACCCTTAAGTCCACAGGCTTCTTCTGGTTTTCTGGTCCCTGGACTGTGAGTTTCAGGGTCAAGCTGAGCAATGTAGAGGCTCCCTGCAATTCGGAACAGGGACTGGGGAGGAAGAACTGGACAGGTGAAAGTGACAGCAGATGCCCTGGTTTCACCTTGCACTGGAAGGCCCTGAGGCCCTTTCTGTGTTTCTAAAAGGTGGAGGGTAAGTGTCTGAACGCCCTGCAGACAGAATAAGGCAGGTGAGCTGTCCATGTCTCAGACAGCAGCACAAAGCCTCAAGAAGACTGGAGAGTTGAACAAAAGGAAGGGGAGAAGGACCCCAGAATTCCTCCTTCTAGTCCAACTGTGAGAAAGAGGCCACAAGGAAGGCGGTGGTCAATTCCACTCTCACAGCACAGCAACCTCGCTGTCCAAGGGCAGACAAGCACACAGCAGGGCCCATCCCTAAAGTAAATCCTTATCTGAGATGTTCAGGACAGAGCCAGGCCTACTCCAACAAGCCAGGCTTTGCTGCCAATCTTCAATGGAATAATTGAAAAATATTACTGGTGACACCCAATAAAAAAGGAGATTTTAGTCAATGTGGTTACATTGGGAAGAAGAGAAAAAGAGATCCAAAGACCCCTCAAATCCATCTTTGGGTTCCAGCCTGAGATTTAGGTTTAAATAGAGGGCAAGAGGTATGTTTAACTAAACAGTCCTGGTCAAGGTCTGGTCCCATCCATCAACAGAGTCTGTCTCTAGTCTCTCCTGCAAAGTGGTCTGACAAGTTGTCAGAACTCTCTGAAGGGCTTTCTGGAAGACAAGTTTCTCTTCCGGCTGACTCCAAACTTTAGCTCTTTTCTTCTCCAGCTTTGAGAGTCCGAGGGAAATTCCAATTCCCGTGGGAACACTATTTTGATAATCTGACAAGAAGTTTCTGTAGAAAATATTCATGATTGCCAGGACTGTTTCAAAATTGGCCTGGCTTGTCCAGGTTTGACACACATGTTGCTCAAAGAATCCCACATCACCCACAGATTGGGCTCCCAGGTCCTAAGGCCCGTGGAAAATACACCCAAGTCAACAAAGGGATCTGCCATTGCCCAGGAGTTTGTGGTCAGCTCTGACTTCTTAGTTCCTGTGGCCACGGAATTCCTTCAGCTTCTCCCTCCGCCCCCTGTACTATGGTTGTTCTTTGCTTTACATCACCATGACTTGTGTGGACCTCACCTTTCCCACTGATTTCCACTTAAAGAGTTGTTTCTACCCGACTCCACCCCACCTGCACGAAGGCCTGCGGAATGCTAAGGGCTTAGGAAGCTGCAGAAGGCGCAGGAAGAGAAAATGGCTTCACAGTTTGAATCACACCGTTTGCTCTTAGCAGCTTGTTGACCACCCAACCACGTGATGTGCCACCTTTCTTCTCTCTCCCACTCCCTCCACAACTGCTCTTTTCGGCTTTCCCGGACTCCGAATTCCCACTGAATTCTACCTCAGAGAAATTTAGTTTGTCCCACTTCAAACTAAAGAAGTTTAATTATCTTTTAAAGGTGTTGTCTCCAGGTAAGGTTAAGGTTTTACCTTTGAGCCCAGATGTTTGTCAAGGTCTTTTCTTCAGCATTGTCCTCGTGAAAGAGGGTTGATATGTTTCCCTCGTTCTCTTGAGCTTTCTGAAGGTGGACTGCAGGAGAGGAAGGATGCTGCTTGCTATCTGTGGACTGGGAAGAGCCAGGACTTCTTTGTGAAGCCTGTGAGGTTGGTTCAAGGAGCAGAGGAAGGAAGACCTTTGCCTGGGAAAGTGCCTCCATGGTGGGTGGAATAAATGCTGGCTTTATGTTGTGGAACAACTCTGGACCCTGGTGATGGGAGCCCTTTCCAGATGGGTTGCTAATCAAACAGCCAACCCCAGACCAGAAGTTACCCCTGACTAGAAGAAAAAAAAAGGAATGGGGCAGTTCAGAGTAATTGTCAAGTTCTTATCTTATTAGTAGTTATATCTCTTCTCTCCATTTACTGCCCAAGTCTAAGAAATATGAAGTCCACCAAAGAGACTTCTGGTTGTTAACTAGTTGGACACATTTTATGACGAATCCCTGGGAACGTGATGCCATTTATCTTCAGAGAGAATCCTCAGTGTTTCTCCAAAAGACTTATGTCCATGATATGGAGGAAGAAGCCAAGGCCTGGGGAGGTGAAGGGACATGGCCAAAGTCTTAAAGTCACTGAGGACCAGAGGCCAACTGGAACTCTGTTTCCTCCAAATCCCGGTGGTCTTCTGTGGCCATCCCAGCACTCAGCATTCCCTCCAGGATGGCCACAGACACACAGGAACAAAGCTGAGATTAAGAAAGAATGCCCACTGAAGGACACAGAGAAGAGCAACAGCACTGAGATGTCCAGGGCCACCACAACCACAGGCTTAGTGTCCTAGGCTTTTGACCATTCCCAGGTTCTGGCAAGGTGCCTAAGGAATAACTCTAACCTGTTTCTGAACAAAGGAACGGAGACTTCAGTGTTCTGTCCTGCCCCTGATCCTCCCCTTCAACCTGCATCACAGAGTCAAACGCAGGAGAGGAGATGCAAGAGCAATCCCCCAGCTCACCTGGGGGCCAAGTACCTTCCAGTGAGAGAATTTAAATGGTATTTCCCCATTTCAAAAACATATGTAGATGTGACTGGTGGGCCTAGTTCTCTAAGTAAGGAGGCAAAGAAAAACGAGCAACTCAATGACTGACCAAACAGCTGGTCTTCACCCCCCCCCATCCATACATAATTTTCATTTACAGCTTTCAATGCCCTATAACCTTCATTCTAATTTATCTTCTACAATCGTCCCCCACCCCCACCCCCCTGGGAGTTCTCTGGAGTTGTCTTTTATCACCTCGTAGAATACTCTGCAGGATACACTTTCAATCTGAAAAATCTTTTCTTAAATGAACATGTTAGTCCTAAACCCTCTTTCAAAAAAACCCAAATTACCAAGGTAGGATTTTTTTAAAATTTATTTTATGTGTATATGAATGTTATGCCTATATGTATGTAAGTGCATCAGTGTTGTGCAGTGCCCATAGAGAACAAAAGTGGGCTTTGGCTCCCCTGGAACTAGAGTTATAGACAGTTGTTAACTGCCATGTGGGTGCTGGGATTTAAACCTGGGTCTTCTGTAAGGATAGCCAGTGCTCTTAATCACTGAGTCATCTCTCCAGCTCCTGTTTTTTTTTGTGTTTTTTTTTTTAAAGGCCTTATATAGCCCAGGCTTGCCTCAAACTCAATATGTAGCTGAGGATGACTCTAAACTCCTGATCCTTTTGCCTCTGCCTCCCAAGTGCTGAGATTATATGTAGGCATGCACCACCATGCCCAGCCACTCTAGGATCTAATGGAACTCTCCAGGCAATGCAGGAGAGGAGAAGGCAGAAAAATCTGACATGTTTGATAATTGTTTGGGTGCCCTGACCCCTCAACTATCAAGTGCTGTTAGTCTCAGTAAGCAAATCATGTATTAAGATCATGTTACAATCAATATTACTATGCACCACACTTTAAGATAAATGGCTATCTGATGAAATCACAAACGGGAAAAGGATCTTTGTGACTTGAGGTAAAATTTCCAATTGTCTTAAGAATTTTTCTCACATTGAGGTGCCATATTCAGCCCCACCCCTCTGGTTCCGGCCCGCTGAGCAAACAGAGTATGCTCTCCAATTAGAATAATCAGAGTTTATTCGGGTTTACTTACAAAGGATTTATCTGATGGGGAGAGGTATGGCAATCTTGTATTGAAGTCTACATTTGGAGCAGAACCACCGTGGATTCTGTCGCATTCCGTGGATTCTGTCCACTCTGCCAAAATAGCGGCCAGCTGGGAGCCATGTCTCCTACCCAGCATTCACTGCTTTCCTCCCTAAGCCCTCCCCTTCAAGTCACTGGTTGGTTGGAAAGTGGTTGACTCTATTGGCTCCATTTCCATCAATCAAATTCTTAGAGGCCTGTCTTGTCACTTGCAGCTGCATTAGGATCCAGCCCACATCTCCATGGGGGTGTCTATCAGCATGTCCATCGAGCCAGAGGGAAATTCCATGTAAATTTATCCTACATATATTCAAAGTCCCAGTCATCTGGATGGATATGAAGAGGCTGTGCTCTGGAAGACAGGCTTGAAGAATGATACTAGCATAGATCAAGACAGTGATGTCATCAATCTTCACCGTGGCACCATTGACAATAGCCAAGTTATGGCACCAACAGGTGTTCAGCATCAGGAATGGGCAAGGAGAATGTGATGTGGACAGACTTTCAGCCACAAAGAAGAATAAAGTTATGTCATTTGCAGGAAAACAGAGGCAACTGAAAGGAATCAAATCAGCAGATTAAACCAATCTCAGAAAGACAAATATCATGTTTGCTCTCATTCCTAGGTTTTATAGGGTCATGTAGAATCATGTGTGTGTATTAAATGAAAGTAGAAGTGAAGGGACTGGAGAGATGACTCAGCGTTTAAGAGTACTGGCTGCTTGTAGAGGACCCGGGTTCAAGTCTCAGCACCCACAAGGTGGCTAACAACCCTCTGTAACTCCAGTTCCAGGAAGTCTTCTGACCTCGGTGGCATTGCATGGTGCAGGTGCAGTTACACGTGCAGGCAATACACTCATATACAGAAAATAAAAATAACCAATTTTTTTAAAAGAAAAAGGAAAGAAAAAGTGAAGTTATCAAGGGACATGAGGGACAAACTGGAGATAAAAAGGAGAAGAACAGGGAAGGCAGAGGTAGCGGAGAGGGCTGGGAAATAAGCTCAACATGTAGACCTGTGTGAAAATTAAACATTAGTTTCTAAAAAGACACTGATGTCAAAGGCACTTTAGAAGAGAATGACTGCAAGTATTAATTACATTGTAAAGAAAGTTGCTATTTCTGCTTTGTGAAAATGGATTTCAGTGTATGATTAATCGACTAACATATTAATCAATATTCATAAATTAACAAGTATCATATCTGACCTGAAGTATATAGTAAGCAGCTAAAACGCTGCATTATTAAACAGAGACAGTTATCCGTTTCATTTATGGCCTGATGCATTTTTACATCCAAGTAATCACAATCTTTTCTTCAGAGCTCATTGGGTAAATGGGTGCACCAATATTTGGGGTCACCTCTGCACACGGTACTTACTCAGTGTCGTATATTTGCTCTTGTGGGGGTAAGGTGATAGCTTAATTCATGTGTGGTTTAGCCTCACACATAGTCTGTCTTTAGTCAAAGGGTGCTGAACTGTGGCTTACATTTTAGAGATAAAGCAGTGGAGGTTCCAGTGGGTATGGAGACTTGGCCAAAGCACACAACCAGTGACAGGCAGACTCGGTTTGGGACACTTTCCTGACTTTCTTGCTAGGGTAAAGTCATTGCACCAAGTGGCAGTGTAAAGAAACATTTCCTCTCACACCTCTGGTGGAGAGCCCCATCCAGGGAGACCTTCACAAAGCCTGGGCTTCTTGACCAGAGAGCCCGAGGATGTCCAGAGACAGCAATGCCTCGCTTGCATATGTGTTTGGCCTTTTGCTGATTCATTATCAATTCATGATAGATAGAAGGCAGAACTGGCAACATTTGCATCCGTTGGTTTGGAAATCTGTTTGTTTTTTTAATTATCATTGTTTCTAACGTCATTCCTTTTTCTCTCCATTCTTTCAACATGTGGCAGTGGTACCACAGACTGCCGATGAACTACGCAGCAGGAGCTCTTCCTAGGAATCCTGCAGTAGGAACCAGCCCAGTGGAAAGATCTGCTGATGTGTGGTAACATACAAAAGGCCAGGAAAAGGGCCGTGACCCATCAGGCCTTGCAGCAAAATCGCTCATGTTATGCTTTGGTGTCTTTTTAATAACTGACTATAAATGTTACAGATAGAGGATTTTTTTTAAATTGTATTTTACTCGTGTGTGTGTGTGTGTGTGTGTGTGTGTGTGTGTGTGTGTGTTGAAATCTTCACCTCTAGGCAAAGCCAGATTTCCAAACCAGGACCATCTCTAGGCTCAATGACACCCAAACAAGAACTTGTTTTCTTCTTTGCTGGTTTCCACCATTCAGCTCATCAAAAAGTCCTTGTGGTTAGCACGCATACCGTCTTCCTTCCAGCCCCTCTAGAAGTCTCCAGTTAGCCCAGAGTTGTCCATCATAGGGCATGCTTGTTGATATCACCTGGGACCAAAAACCTGCCTCCCACAGCTTGGGAATGCATGCCTCCTTTGCAGTGATTACATCTTAATGTTAGGTTCAGAAGAGACTTTGGTGCCTCCCCCGCCCCATGCGGGCCCTTCTTGTTCACATGGCTTAAGGACCAAAGAGTTCAATCTGTGCTAGTGTTCTGTCAGGCAAATGCTGAGAATGATGTCTGGAGTCATTGGAGGCTTATCTAGGGACCAGAAAACAACTCACAGGGACAACCTGACCCAGAGCATTAGTCCCTGGGATCCTGGCACCACTCTGTGCTGCCTGCCATCCCACCACAGACCCTAAAGGCCCATCCAGAGCTACCTCTCTGAGCAGGCCTACTCATGTGATATAGAAATGCAAGATTCCAGATTCGGACTTACAACAGGGGTGACAGACAGGATTGCCTGGCCGATCCTCAAAAATAAACTTTCATGCAACCTGTTTAAGAATGCATCTTCAGCCTGTAGATGCATAGCTCAGTTGGCAGAGTGTTTGCCTAGCATGCACAAAGCTCTGGGCTTTGATCGCCAGCACTGCATAGACTGGCTGTGGTGGCTTATGCCTGTAATCCTAACACTGGATGGAAAGACAGGAGAATTAGAAGTTCAAGGTCATCGTTGACTCCATAGTGAACTCTAGGCCAGCCTACAGGAGACCCTGACTCCAAAGTTGACCTTCAACTTACTGCAAACTTAGCTTATTTCAGAGAGACCCAAAGACCCCCAGAAGGTGATTCCTTATTGATTCTCAGAACCAATTAGAATCCTTTGGTGCACTAGTATCTTTAATAACTGACACTGCTCCCTTCTTCCCTGTTTCTACATGTGTAGCATCTCCACCTCCAGCCTTCAATGACGTCTCAAGGTAAGGGAAGACCTATGCGAAGCGCTTCCGGGTAGGGCCTTGCTGACCTCTTGTCTTGGCGACCTCTCGGCCTCACTCGCACTGACCCCTCTTTCTCAGTCCTTTGGTCAACTCGTCTTCCCCTCATCCCTACTCGAGGCAAGGCTCTCATCCCTGTCCCAAGAAAATGCTCTCTTATCAATTTGGCGATTTCAGAGGAACTTATACAATCACAGTGAAGTGAAGTGGCTTTTTGCTCTCCACTCCCCAGTGTCTGCCTCCAGAAGGCAGAGATCTGTCTCAGTCCCTGGGAGCTCAGCCCCGTGCCTCACATAAGCAGCGAGTGCACAGTAAATGAAGAATGGGGGTCATGGTGGGGCAGACTGTCTGGGCAACCACACATTAAATATGGAGGAGGGGCTGAGTAGCTCGAAGAGCCAAGGGGTGCAGCCTGGGTGGCTTGTGAGGGCAGCCAAAGGACAGGCTGGCAGGCCAACTCAAGAGGGAGGCTCAGCCATGATGCACTTCACGGAAGAACCTCAGACAGCCCTGCTGACCTGGCTCCTCCAGTGTTGAGTAAAGAGAAGACGCTGGAGTTTGGCTTTCTGGTTCCATGTTTCTCCTAAGAGCATGTGATTAGACAGAAAAAGATTTCAGAAGTAAACACAGGGATAATAGCTAAGTTAATAAACTAGATTTATCTGAGTTCACTCCCCAGAACTCACAAAGAAATAAAAAAAAGAGCTGAAATGGTCTTGTGTACTTGTAATCCAGTCCTGTGGAAGCAGAACAGCAGATTCCCTGGCCTGCAGAGCATGTTCATCAAGCTCCAGAACAATGAGAGACCCTGACTCCCAAAACAAGGTGAATGGCTCTTGAATAATAGCCAAAGTTGTCCTTTGGTCTCTACACACGTATGCGCACATCTGTGCCAGCATCTAGACCCACCCTGGTGCACACACACACACACACACAAAAGACTGCTGGAACTCAGGCTGGCATAGCCTCTCCTTGAGATTCAGTACCCCTCTTGTGATTGGGTGTAATTATGGATTTAGTGATGGCATTGACAGACCACAAGTGAATACGCAACCTAGGGGAGACCCTCTAAGTGAATAATAGCTAAAGTTATTGATTGTTTTATTACTCGGTTAGCTCCCAGGGATAGTTGACTTGACTTTGTTCATTTAAATTTTGAGCTCTTGCTTTCTAATCTCGGGGGTTAAATAATAATCCATGTAAAGCAGGTGTTACAGTAGACAGGAAGCTTGTTTGTACAGGAAAACAAACGCACTTTCTGCAAACATTCCTTCAGTCAAGCTCAATCTAATTGTGGCAACCATCAGGAAACTTTATGACTGTGATTAACCTCTGTAATCACTACTCTTTCCTCTGTGAGGAGGGAGGCTGCCCCCACCCTCTGTTGGCCAGAAGCCCTCAGGAAAGGCTGGGCTCAGGTATAGAGTCCAATTACCAGGTACAGTTGAAGAGAACACACACATTCCTGAGCCCTGAGCGTGGGCTGTTTGTTTGTCCTTTCCTTATAAGGAGTGAGTTATCACTGGCTCTGCTGCTGAAAGGTTGCTGCTATTTCTCTCCCCTCAAGTGGTTGAAATCACTCTTTTCCCGTAGAGGGGTGGGGCAGTGATCAGACAGGCGAACTATGCCAATCCTTCACTTGTCCAAATATGAGGACATTTACAGACCTTGAAACAGAGATGGTTGGTGTAGGGCGCATTATCTAATCTCAAGGACTCCCAGAAGATACATTTGGGAGTTTCCTCCTCGCCCCCAGAAGAAAGTCAGCCAGAAAAGCCACATCTCCAGCCTAGAGCCAGTCATGAAAGCTGGCCTGGTAGGAGGAGCTGGAACTGTAACACCTTTGAGGGTTATACCTGGTCCTTGGTCCCATTATCCCTCACTGCTTCCTGTCTGTCTTAAAGTGAAAAGCCTCTGCCACATGCTCCCACCACTGCAATGATTTGTCTCACTACAGGCCAGAAACACAGATACAAGTCATAGAAAGAGAGCTGAACCTTGTAAGTGTGAGCGAAATAAAGCTTATATCCTTAAGGTTGTTCATGCCAGATATTTTCTCAGACTGATGAAAAGGATAATTAACATAGAATGCCTTTTTTTTTTTTACAGTTATTGTTTATTGTTAATTGCTGCAGGAAGAGATAAGAATAACAGGCACAAGGAGGCCACAGTGAGTCCTTGCTACGGTTTGGATATGGTTTGTCTCCCAAAACTTCATATGCTGAACCCCAGTGTAACCTATTAAAAAGTGATGGAGCATCAGGAAGTGGGTTTAGTGGGTTAAAACTTGCAGAAAATGGAGTATCTTCTACAACAGTGGCTGCTATAAAGGGGCAAATGTGTGCCTACATGATCTCTGAGTCTCTCACCACGTGATCTCTTCCACATGCTGTATTTGCTGTTCTTACGCACACTTCCAACATGTTAGGCCATTCACCATGTTGTGCCTTAGTCAGATGAACCTCACCAGAGGCCAGATAGGGGTGATTGGTCTTGGACTTTCAGCCTCCCAAACTCAGCTAAGTAGGCCTTTTTCCCTTATAAAGGTACTGTGTCTGGTACTTTATTATAACGACATAAAACAAAGGCATTTCCATGTCTTTGCTTTTCTCCCCTGTGGGTGCAAGCTAAATTAGTGCAACTTTTCTTTGTAGCAAACTGGGAATGTTTCTTTTACTGATACTTTAATTTTACACACTGGAACTTTAGTTTTCACCTTCTTTCTGGTTCTTTGAGACCTGAGAGGGACAGAACATCATTGGGCAGAGCCCAGAGGTGTTCCAACCATATGGGAGAGCTCCAGGGCCGGGGAGGGAGTGCAGCTTGTGCTAGTCCCTGTGTGGAGGAGCAGGGAGCTCAAAGATGCTCAAGGCTGCCCATGTCCAGGCTGGGCTGATGCATCCTGTAGTTGCACTAATAGACACTAGTATGTAGCAGATCAGAGCATCTGAAAACTCACTATTAAAAAGTAGAACTTCTGGGACTAGAGAGGTGGCTCAGCATTTAAAAGCACTGACTGCTCTTGCAGAGGATGGTGGTTCAATTCCCAGCACCATTCATAACTCCAGTTCCAAGGGGAATTTGACACCCTCTTCTGACCTCCATGGGCATTGCATGACATAGGTGCACTTACATACATGCAGACAATGTATTCATACACATAAAATAAAATATTTTTCAAAAGTAGAAGTTCTGTAGTCACATCAAGGATCATTTGACATATGTTCCTAGAAAAAAAATTCTATTTTAACTAATGAGAGAGCATGATGGAGTTTAAGAATCTCTAAAATAGCTATTTACATAAATGCATAGTTGGACAAGTTGTGAAGTGGCCACATAAACTATGTGTATAAATAGTTATTCAAAACATCCCAGGACTACATTATTTCCAGGAAAATGTCTAAGAAATGTGAACTTTAGAAGAAATGGAAACCATTTCTGTCTTTAAAAGCTACATCATGAACTCTCTATCAAACTAATAATCTGGTTTACATTAAAGTGCAAGAATGTTAAAAAAAATCACTCCCAAGAAGGTGAAAATGCATTGTGAAGATGGAGTCTGCTGTGAGTGAGATTTACATAGTTCTGTGTAACATTACTGAAGAACTTCTGGGTGTTAGTACAGTACTTCGTAAATATAATTTCTATTATATGAAAAATAAGACATGATTTATTACTGTGAACAACTAGTATTAATTGCTCCTCTGTGTGTGTGTATGTGTGTGTGCATGTGTATGCATGTGTGTGTATGTGTGGCTGGGATTTAACCTAGGACATCATGTATGTGCTGTTCTTACTACTCAACTATATGCTTACTCTCCTTTGAACTCTTCATTCTAAGACAAGCTTTCCCTAAGTCGCTCAGGCTGGCCTTGAACTCACCCTGTAGCCCAGATTCCTACCTCAGACTCCTAAGTAGCTGGGATTCTAGGCTTGTAGCACCAGGCCTAGCTTATCATTAACTTTTAAAAGATTTGGAGGAGGGCATGTTTTTAGTTGAGCATGGTATACATACCTTTAGTCCCAGCACTCAGGAGGCAGAGGCAGGTGGATCTTTGTGAGATTCAGAGTAGCCTGGTGTACATAGCAAGTTCCAGGCTAGCTGGGGCTAGGGAGACCCTATCTAAAAGAAGGAGGAGGAGGAGGAAGAGTTTTATCAGAAAACACTCAAATAAATGTGTGCATCTGTCTTTTTCTTTGAAAAGACTTTGAAGTTTTTTTCAAAATCAAAGCTAATAATATTTTGTCCACACTGAGACAATCTGTATATAAAATGTCTCCACTATTAAACAAATTTGTTAAAAATCTATTTTATTTTTCTGTTTATATATTTTCTTTGGGGGGGTGTGATGTGTGTGAGAGTACACACGCACACACACATATGCATGCACCATATGAGTACAGATCCCCACAGAGTCAAGAGGTATTGGGTTCCCTGGAGCTGGGGTTATAGGTGGTTCTGAGCTACTCAATATGGGTGCTAGAAATTGAACTCAGTTCCTCTGCAAGAATAGCACACACTTTTAACCATCTTTACAGTCCCCTAATGCCTAATTTTAAAAGAATTTTAAACTAACCATGTTTTTAGCGTTATAAAACCAAGAAATTAAGTAGAGAGTTTCTACTCATGTACAACGTTGTTGCTGAAACTTATTCCACACCATTTTTAAACCATGAGAATATTTTTAGTGCCTCTTATATGTGTGCACACAGGTGTGTATGTATGCATGACACGTGTGTATGTGTGCACCTGTGTGGCACAGGGTGTGTGTGGGAGGCAGAGGGAGACTCAGACATTGATCCTCACGTTCTACGTTGTTGGAGTCCGAGCTGACAGCAGGCTAACCCGCCCAGGGCTTCCAGGGCGTTGCCTACTCCACCTTCCACTCACTGTAGGAGCCCTGGGATTCCAGATAGTGCTACTGTGCCCCGCTTTAAGTGGGTTCTGGGGCTCAAACTCAGCTCACACTTGAGCAGCCCACACTTTGCCCACTGGGCCATCTCCCCAGCCCAGTATCTGTCCTTGTCCTATGAATTCTCTCCGGGTGAGGCCGGCATTCAGCCCCACCCCCACCCCTAGGTTTGAACAGATTGAGTGGGCAGAGAATGCTCTCTTAGAGAAATTAATTTATTCCAGGTTACTTACAAAGGATTCATCCCCAGGGAGAGAGACAGAGACCTCATATGATAGAGCTAGCATTATGATCAGAAGTCCCCTGAACCTCTGGCACACGCACCCAAGATGGAGGCCCTGGCACCATGCCCTGCCGTCTCCTTCCGAGCTTTCCCACTAGACCTCCCCTCTTGAGTCATTGGTTAGTTATCTGTCAATCACATTTGAAGGCATGTCCCTCGAAGCAGAGCAAGAAACTGTAGATTTATCTCACAACCCACCCCTTTTTCTCTCCGGTTCTTACACAAGAGCAAGGGGTTTGGGAGGGAGCAACAGGTATAGGATGATGTTCTTTCCACTGTGCATGGATTATCTTTTGGCTTTACTGTAAAAACATAACAATTATAAAACAACAACAGCAAAAGTAACATCCACACAAATACTGAATGACCTAACCTATGGGTGTGAATACAAGTGCTTAGGCAATACCTAGGTAGGCGCATCATATTCATCTGGCAAACAATTACAGCAGCTTCTTTATGGGGGATTATAACTCCCCCCACAACCACTGGGGTTGGTTTTTTTTTTCCTCATATCAGATGTGTGTTCCATTCCTAAATCCAATTATAAGTATGCTGGGGGTGCATACACCAGACGAGCCTCTCTTACACCTATAGAGACATCTTGTTTGGCATCTGACAGGGAAGCACACAAGATCTGTCATTAAGCAGAGCTTATCAGGATCATTCTCCCATAGCGGCCTGCACAGCACCCTCTAGCACTGTGAAGGCCAGCCATCCGTTTGTGGGGAGTTTTCAGCTCAGTCCTAGCTAGATCTCTCTTTTCATGCTCGAACCATATCACATCTTCAGTAATAGGGCCTTACCATCAACTTCCAGTGTGCATCCAGCATTATAATGTGGCAACTGACTTTTGTTTTGGTAGAAGGAGACTTCCAAGGCTAAGGCTCCCTTGGCCAACAGCTCACAGGAAGGATCAACCCACAGCTGGTACTGGAATTGCTAGTTAACAATTATATAAAGTATCCCTTTACTCTTTGGCAACTATAGGCCTAGGCCCATAGAGCTCCCAGAATTTCACAGCTATACTTCACCCTTGGACCCTGTACGAGTTACATTCCATTCTTGTTTCTTCAGGTATACTTGACATCTCTCAACTGCGTTTCACTCAGAAGTTAACATTATATACACACACAAGGTCTAACATAGCATGGCAAATTCCTTTTCATTTACACCAGCTGTTTTTTTCAACAGATCCATGTTGGGTACAATGGCATGTAAATTAGTCAGTCCTTTACTGTCTTAAGTTATTGTCTGGAATCCATTTAGTGTCCTGGAGTTCTCACATGGAGCCTCCATGCATCTCTTTATCCTTGCTAACCTCACTGGAGTTGGCCCAAATTGCTTGGTCCTACATAGGGCCAATGAGGAATAAGGCTTCTCCTGCCCCTGTTGCACCTGTTGTTTCCCAGGGCCAGGCAGACTCTGGGTCTGACTCCTGGCTCTAGACACACCTGTGGTCTCTCCATTGACCACACCTGGCTGTTGGGAAGGGCCCTGGCCAAGCAAACTGACTGTCTCCACCCCTCGAATAGTCATTCACCAGGGAGAAATGTACCCTATTTACTCTGGGGAGGGGGGTTAGTATCCACCCCTGGGATAATTTTTATCCTCTGTGTACCTTTTGTGAACTGTTTCTCAGGGCTTAAGGCCTCCCTGAGGTGCTTTAGCACAGAATTTGGCTTTTTTATCAATCTTTTGTTTAGGAACTTGGGCTAGACACAGTTTTTGCCACATTTGTCTATGAGTAACCCAAGCAGACCTCCTTTTATATTTTGTCTCTCGTATACATCCTTTAAGTTGTTCTATTATTCAACAGACATACTTTACATGCTGGTCTAAGTTGCTTAAATCTGTCAGAGCCTCTCCTGCCTTGTAAAGCTCTTGTCCCACTACAGGATCTGGCAGGGACACTCAACCTCCATACCAATGTCGAGGTCCTTGTTCAATGGAGTCCTTCATTAAATCTCTAGTGAGCACAGTCCTATCTGGTCCTGTAACAGGGACACCATATATTGCTTTCCTCATGCCCAGTTCTCTCAGCAGTGCCTGTCCCCCTTTTATTGTTCTCCAGCTCCTGACATTCATGGGAACCTCCACTGGTGATAACCAAGTGTCTCTAATGGCTCGCACAAGCCAGTCCATCAGAGACTGCTTCCCCTTCTGCTGCCTCAGGTTACACAGCCTAAATCTCAAGGAGGGATGAGTGGTTATATTACTTAGCTGTCCTGCCTCTGCAGCTCTTAAAATAATCCTATCTGCTCCCATGTCCCACAGCCTTACAAGCCAGGTAGCTAAGAGCTACTTCATCGTTTGTTTGAACATCTTTCCTAGCTCCAGCAGCTCTAGGGCCGAGAACCCTTTATTCACTAAATTCTCATGCTCATTAAGGCCTCTATCAGCATGCTGACATCTGGATTTTTCCTTTTTTTGTACTACAGGTTGAACCTGGGGGGCACTTTTAGTTCCCTCTGGGTTGCTCCTTCCCTCATTGTTGCCTGATTCTCCCCAGGGGTTCCAGGTCGTGGGGTCCCAGGTTGGGTCTTGTATTGTCAACCTGACCTGTGTTTTCATCCCTTTTCGACCTCCTAGCTGTAAAAAGCAGCAGGCTAAAACCTCCACCTCCTTTTCCCTTTTATCTAATGTGCTAGCAAGGTCAGAGGCTAGTATTGAAGAAGCAAGCCTCATAGCTTTCTCTCGATCTAATTCGTCTCTCACGCTTTGAATCTTTCTCTGGGCTACAACCTCAGTATTTGTCCCTCCAATCTCATCTGCTTAGTCAAGTTCACCTTAGTTACATATTTCACTATAAACTGCCCTAACCCTGAAATGGCCGCCAGACACACCAGTCCTATGGGGATAATCCACCATATCAAAATTTCTTCTGCCCATACTCTTCCCTTAGCTGGTCCCCACATCAGCAGCAGCCACGTAAATCCTTTTCCTAGAAGCATTCTCCTTTTGTCAGTCAATCCTGCCCACTATGCCATTTGTTCTACGAATTCTCTGGCAGTGAGGCCTAGCATTCAGCCCCACCCCTGCCCCTAGGTTTGAACAGATTGAGTGGACAGAGAATGCTCTCTTAGAGAAATTAATTTATTCTGGGTCACTTACAAAGGATTCATCCCCAGGGAGAGAGACAAAGCTCTCCTATGGCAGAGCCAGCATTTTGATCAGAAGTTCCCTGAACCTCTGGCACACGTACCCAAGATGGAGGCCCTGGCACCATGCCCCGCCATCTCCTTCCCAGCAATCCCTGTTTTCCCACTAGACCTCCCCTCTTAAGTCATTGGTTAGTTGACTGTCAATCACATTTGGAGGCATGTCTCTCGAAGCAGAGAGAGAAACTGTAGATTTATCCAACAGTCTTTCCTATCAGAATCATCACTGTATATATAAATCGTATCCTTCTGTAAAATAGAAAAGGAGGAATGCATATTTGTAAGAAAACTTAACCAAAAATGTACATAGAATTGGGTAATTTATATTCATTTTATATATAGATTTCTAAAATTTTCAGTCTTGCATTAGACTTTCTTTGAGATAATCCACTATGCATTCTTTCTATAAAACAGTTCATGTAGGCCAATCCATAATTGAAAACAAATAGGAAATCAAAGACACAAATATTTGTGCTCAAAACATTAACAACTATTATTTTTAAATGTTGAAAATAATGTTTTAAAGATATTTTTTGTTGATATGAGAACATGTTAAAAATATGCTGAATGAAACAGGAAACCACAGCAGTAAATTTTCTTATGAACACAGTTACATGTGTATCTGTGTGACTGACTATATATCTGTATGGATTATAGTTATACTTTCTTATTTATATAGCGAACCAAGAATTTCATATAACGTGTTTTAATTCAGTTCAGACCCCCTCCTCCATCTTCACCCTCACCCTTCCAACCCCCACCCAGCTTCATGACTCTGTTAGCACATGAAAAACCTATCTTATACAACACATTGCACTGGGTGCCAAATAAGTCATATCTCATGAGAATGTCAGTGATGTACAATGCTCACACATATATAAGCCAAAGTCAGGGCCTACTCCCTTTCCTTTATGGTTTGGGTTAGACTATGCCTGGATTTCTTGGAATGGCGTTTTCGAATTTGTTTTCTGTTTTCTCTTACACCCTATTTAGGATTGTCACAGATGGATTTCTCATTACATCAGGGATCAGAGATGGTTGGGAGTCTTTATCAAAGTCAGTTGTCTGCAGCCTGAGTACACGCAGGTTACACTTTGGCCATTTCCCAGCCCTCTCAGCACAGTCACCCCACTGTGGTCCAAGGCGTTCTCCAGCAGTTTGACTCCCCAGAGGAGGGTCCTGGTGGGGGTAAAAGAAGAAGTTAGATCCTCGGGGCAGGCCTCCAGTTCAACATTCTCCGCATGGCACTCGGATTGGGATGTTTCACATCCTCACACAACAGCTTTACATCCATGTCCTCTAGTTATCTTCTGTAGGTTGTAGATTCTTCAGGTTCCTATGACTGTAATGGACTGTAGCCAGGTCTTAAGAGCTACTGGATGATGATGGTGCTGGCTGGGAGGACCGTGGGTGTGCTGTGCAGTGACAGCTTGCTGGCCCAGCCTCAGGCAGGAGAGGTTCCCCAGAATCCCACACAGTGGGATGAGCGCAACCCCCTCCTGGCTGTGTCTGCCCCCTGGCCCCCTCAGCTGAGCTCTGTGGCCAGTGAGGCCACAGTCCAGGCACCTCAGAGGTGGGCAGCTGGGTGTGGCTCTACCCAACTCCTGGCACATGTGGGGGACAGCCATTCCAAGCAGTTCTGGGAGCCATCTTGGCTCCCTGGCAATTTTTTCTCTTACTTGCCAAGTCCTGAGTTCAGAATACTGAGATCCAAATGGAAGCCCCAATGTTCTTAATAAAATGAGGAGGTCGGGAGTCCCATTTCAGTCCCTGCACTGAAAACTGAACCATCACTAATTCCCGGTGCTCACGGCTGTGTTGTTACCGTCTTGGCCATCACTAATTCCCGGTGCTCACGGCTGTGTTGTTACCATCTTGGCCATCACTAATTCCCGGTGCTCACGGCTGTGTTGTTACCGTCTTGGCCATCACTAATTCCCAGTGTTCACGGCTGTGTTGTTACCATCTTGACCATCACTAATTCCCGGTGCTCACGGCTGTGTTGTTACCATCTTGACCATCACTAATTCCCGGTGCTCACGGCTGTGTTGTTACCGTCTTGGCCATCACTAATTCCCGGTGCTCACCGCTGTGTTGTTACCATCTTGGCCATCACTAATTCCCGGTGCTCACGGCTGTGTTGTTACCGTCTTGGCCATCACTAATTCCCGGTGCTCACCGCTGTGTTGTTACCATCTTGGCCATCACTAATTCCCGGTGCTCACGGCTGTGTTGTTACCATCTTGGCCATCACTAATTCCCGGTGCTCACGGCTGTGTTGTTACCATCTTGGCCATCACTAATTCCCGGTGTTCACGGCTGTGTTGTTACCATCTTGACCATCACTAATTCCCGGTGTTCACGGCTGTGTTGTTACCATCTTGGCCATCACTAATTCCCGGTGCTCACGGCTGTGTTGTTACCATCTTGGCCATCACTAATTCCCGGTGTTCACGGCTGTGTTGTTACCATCTTGACCATCACTAATTCCCAGTGCTCACGGCTGTGTTGTTACCATCTTGGCTTCCAGATTTTTTTTTCCTTATTTTCTCAGTCCTGAGATCAGAGTTTTTTGAGTTTTTATAGAAGTACCTATGGTCAGGGTGACATTCCTCTTGCATAAAGTTCCTCACATGGTCCAGCTCATGCACTCAATCTTCTGGGAGCTGGGGCACCCCAGCTGGCTGTCGGAGGCATGACGCATTCCATTGACATCTTTTTTAAAGAAAATATTATGAAACATGACTGTTTTTTTCAGAGTTGAGAATACTGGCAGTTCTTCTTTTCTCTCTAGTTTTTCTGGGAGATGATGATAATAGATAGATAGATAGATAGATAGATAGATAGATAGATAGATAGACCGACCATATATAATCATGATTTTCTGTGTGACCAGGAGACAACTTCAGGAGAGGAGAGATATAGTGTATTAGTTACTTTTTGCTGCTGCAATAAAATATCATGACATCATAACCAAAAGTAACTTATGGAAGAAGAGTTTATTTTGGCTTGTGGATCCAGGGAAGAGAGGGGTGTTCATAATGGCAGAGAGACATGGTCGCAGGTTGCCAGAGCAGGAGGTTGAGAAATCACATCCACAAGCAGGAAGCATAGGGAGCGAATTGGAAGTGGGGTGAGGCTATAAACTCTAAGCTCTCCCCGGTGACTGACTTCTTCCAGCAAGTTTCTACCTCCTATGGTTTCCACACCCTCCCAAGCAGCACCACCAAGTGGGGACCAAGTGTTCAGATATGTGAGCTCACGGGGGACATTTCTCATTTAAACCACTACCATGCAGAGAAGCAAAGCTCACTTAAGGAAGGTCTTTACATACTGACTAGCCCATGGCAGAGACGCTGCAGGCAGGTGCTTTACACAGATATCATACAGGTCCTCACAGTAGTGCAAGGAGCTGAGAGTTAGTGCCCCTGTTCTTTAGATCTAGAAATTTCCAAGGCTCAAGAAAGTATCATGTCCAAGGTCTTGTCCAAGTGTCATGGACCAGGATCGCACTTGTCTGATCAGAGTGGGTGGGGTCTCATAGATGTTGTACAACTCAGGCATCTCCCTGGCTCAGTGTGGTGCTTGCTCAGCTGGTCTTCATTTCAAGCACAGCATGAGTAGCAAGTATGCACACACGGGTTCAAAGATGCTGATGGGTGCATGGTGCTTTTTAACTGTGTCGTGTTGTGTGACAGTAGTCTAGACAGGGACCTTTAAAGAATCCCGAATTCTCATCTTGTTTCACTGAGAAGTCAGTTTTGGAGATGAGGCAAATCTTTTATTTATTAGACACTGCCTATGCTAATGTTAGTGAAGTTATCTGTGTGGGTGGAAATTTCTTTGGTTAGAAATTGAATTCTTGATTTGTCTCCAATCTTTTCTAATGATCCATTTAAGGAAAGGGAAGTACTCCTGCATGGGATCAGTTTACACAGTCTTGAGAAACCTGTAACTGAGTTTATCTAACAAAGGGCCCAAGCCTGACTGACTCAGCCTGCTAAAGTCAGGAGCCTTGCAGGCATGCAGAGAGCTCCCTAGACAGATCTGAGCATTCTTATTTCATCACCAAAGCATCTTTGACAGGCAGCTTTGAGCCTGACGTGCAGACCAGCATGGACGCATTCCTCAGGGCACAGTGCAGTTTGAAGTCATTGTGTGACTGTCATCCACACTGTCCCGATGACATGGCCTCATGCCCTCACCAGAACTGTTCCTCCATCTCCAATCCCTCTGCTTTCTGGTGGGGCCTAAAGTCTCTTCGGATCCTGTTTTTCATTGATGGCCAGAGAAACAGCCTAAATGAGCCTGGATACCCCAGGTTAGACTTTAATTCTACCAGGCCATAACCTATTTAAATTTTCTGACAGCAGAGTATGAGAGGGGAAGGCACGGGGCAGGGAGGTGGGACCTAGAAAAGAGCAAAGGGCCCGGAGAGGAAAATGAAGGGTCACAGGCAAGGCTAGCCTCCTGGGTCAGGAGTCAGCTCTCGCTCAGTTACTGAGACATGTTCTTGCTCTTGGTCTCCCCTCTCAGCATAGAGTAGAGAGAAGCTTGACAAGAAAACACAGAGCCTAATTTTCCTTCTGTTCATCCAGGCCCATAACATGTTGTAGTAAATGAAACCCAGAATTAGGTAGCCATCATTTAGCTTTTCTTTTTCAAATTTCATATTTTTTATTAGTGTGTGCATGATGTATATGTGTGTGTACAAGTATGTACACATGTATGTATGTACATATGTGTAGAGGGCTGCCAGAGTAGAAGTCAGAGGACAACTTTCAAGGATTGGCTCTCCTCTTCTACCATGTGGGTCCCAAGAATTGAACTTGGGTCATCAGGCTTGGCAGCAAGTGCCTTTACCTGCTGAACCATCTCAGGGGCCCAACTTTTCAAACCATGGTTTTTCTTCCTTTGTCTCTGTTCTCTCCTTAGTAAAATAATGTGGCTAAACTGAAAACTTTCCACGTCTCTTTCCAGTTCTAAAAGACTACTGTTCCTAAGTTCTTCCCAAATAAGCTATCCCACTTAAATTCAATAGAAAATGGGGGATTCTTGCTCTTATCTCCAGTAGTGAAGAGATCCCCAAGGCACAACTGTTCCTGCCTATAACTGACTATTTTTCAATAGCAAGAAGCACCATGCCTGCTGGGTTCTTGGTCTTTGCTTCTGTCTAGACATGTGTTACCCCAGGGAATCTCTACCCCCTTGCTTGTCATTACTAGAAGTGAGCAACAGTCACTGCTTGGCAGTGTCTGTGGTAGGTCAGAGTTGATTCACAGATAGTGCATGGAATAGTGCCCTATCATCAGTTAGTTGCCTTGCATCCTTCTTGCTATCTGAGTCATACTGGATTGCATGTGTGAGGAGGAAGGGAGCCAGAGACCTGCTTCATAACAAAGAGACCCCCAATAAATCAAGCCCAAATGTGTTCAACCATCATAGAAGGTGCTGGGAAGCTCAACTTTCTACATTCCAATTTTCGTGAACACCAGCTCAGGTCCACCATGCTTGCAAGCTCTAGATCTCTCTTAACCACAGAAATCACACACTGCCTTGAAGTGCTAGGTAATTTCAGGTCAGAAAGTTGTGACTTGGGGCTGGAGAGACATCTCAGTGGTTAAGAGTATTGGCTGCTCTTGCAGAAGATCCAGGTTAGGTTTCCAGAACTCGCATGGTAGCTCACAACCATCAGTAACTCACGTTCTAGGGAACTGTTCCCGCTTCTGGCTTCTACAGATATTGCACAGACATGATGCACTTATATACATGCACACACAACACACATATAAAATAAAATAAATTCTTTTATAAAAAGAAGAAAACGAAAGCTGTGACTCTTCCATTATATTGTAAGCTCTTTGAGGTCAAGTGTCACGTCTTCATGATCTTTATCTCTGCCCAGCATAGTGCTTGGCTCACGGAAGGCTTTTAAGTTAGTTTGAGTCTGAATAAATGCATTCCTAGGGATTCAGTCATCTAGGAGCAGGAAAGCTGAGGCCCTGGCTTAGTCATTGACACCTTGTGTATTTTTCAGCTTAATTACTTTGCCATTTCTTCATTTCTTCCAATAAATGAAAGGAAAAAAAATCTGTCTTTGGATGTATGTGTGTGTGAAAATTAAGTCTTAGGAAATTCTTTGACTCATTACAGAAATTCAATACATGTATTTCATATGCATGGGCACGGGGAAACAGTGATTTTCCTGTCAAGTTAGGAGATTTGGGGCAGAAGAAATGGCTAGGACACCCAGTGGAGAGAATACTTGTAAAGTTTCTAGAATTAAATTTCTCAATGAAAAGCTTACTTCCACCGTGAGTTTTGGTAACAATCCCTGATTTGCAGTTCCAAATAGCAGCATTACTCAGTCATCTACTTCAACATTTATTTCCCAACTAGTTCCTTGAAGGGAAAATCACACTGTCAAGTGAGCTGGTGGGAATTCTGCTGACATTTTTCTAGCTGGCATGGAGGGGACCATATGGCTCCAATTGCTTTGAAATGTCTGATAGAATCAACTCCAAATTCTTATGGATGGATCATTTTGTTAGGCAGCTTTCCATTACTATGTCAAAATTCCAGAGATAAGCAATTTAAAAAGAAGAAAGTTTTCCTCTTTTAGCTCAGAGTTTTAGAGTCATTGGGGGGGTGGATTTCAATTCACGTTTAGTGGGAGTTGAACCTCTTGCTTTTGAGCCTGTGCCAAGACAGTTTGCCATAGCAGGAGTGCATTGTGGAGGAAGCTGTTCCCATCATGGTGGTCAGGCAGCAAAAGAGAAGGAGGAAAGGTCTGAGTGCCAGTATCTCCTTCGGGGATGTGCTCCCTCCCATGAGGCCTTACCCCTTAAAGGTTCTGTCGCCTTCCAGTACTGGGGACTAAGCCTAAAGCACAGGGGCCTTTGGGGACACTTAGAATTCAAAACATGACAAGTATCTTGGCTCTGCTCTCTGATTCTCTAATTGCATGACATTATGTGTCATGTTGGCATTGAATCCTTTATAAATACATGTTAAAACTTCTTTGTAGGTTGCTGGTTAGTCTTTATACTTATCCAGTCTCATAACAAGGATATTAATTAATTTTAAAACTTGACTAAGAGATACAAGTGCAAGGCTCCCATAGCATGCTTGTTCCTCGGCCCATTTTTTGATTACTCTAGACTCAGAAAGCTGTGTCACTGGGCTGTATCATTCTTGTACATAATTATGCCTTATATATGGTATCATCTACATTGCAGAACGTACTGTAACCACTGGTCTCTTGCTGCAGTTCTCAGATCAAGGACAGGTTCACAGTATTGCAGCCTCTTGGCAAAGGCTCCTGATAGAAATTCATTTCTAGTTTCAGTATCGGTGAGAGTCATGTTTTTCCTGAACAAGCAGACTGACTTGACTTAATGTGATGGTTGGGCACTGTGACTCAGGTGACAGATGTTGCTTGAAAGTTGAACTGGGACTGGAGAGATGGCTCTGTCAGTAAAGTGACTGCCACAGAAGCATAAGGACCTGAGTTCAATCTTCAGAACCCACATAAAAAGCAGGGCATGGTGGTACACACTTGTACTCTCAGCACCAGGAAGGCGGAGACAGGAGGACCACTGTGGCTTGTTGGCAAGCCTGCCTAGCCAAATTGGTGCTCCAGGTTTTAATGAGAGACTCTGTCTCAAAAAATAAGGTGGACACCTTCCAATGTATGACACCTGAGGTTGACCTCTGTCTCACATGTATGTGCACACACAGCTACACGCACACACATACACACAAACAATAAAGACAAATTCAGATGGTCACAGATAAAATGAAGGAACTAGAACAGACCCAGGAATGGAGAGAAACCCAGAGGGAGTGGTGTCTTCACTGAGGATGTGCTAATGGACAAGAAACCAAAGAAGAGGAGCTGTGAGAGGCTCTGTGAAGAGCATCCATGCTGGAGAAACAGTGTGCAAAGAGATGGGAATGACCTTGGTATGTCGAGATGACAGGGTGGTGGTGTCTGGAGCACGCTGCTAGGGACGGAAGGCTAAGGCAGAAGTGGCAGGCCATGCTGAGCTCGGGCTGCCCAGCAAGAACATGGGGTCTTGCTTTAAGGACGCTGGGAAACCACAGTCCATTTACCGGCCAGAGAAAGCCAAGGTGTGATTTGTCCAGCCTACAGAGTGGAGAAAAGCCTGGAATGGAGGAGCAGGCAAGCCTGGAGGCAGACATAGAGGGACTCAAGTGAAAGAAGGTTGAGGAATCCTTTGAACTTGAAGAGGATGGGCTGTGTTATGAACAGAGATGTCAGAGATGGTGCTTGGGTTGGGCTTGAGCAACTAGATGGCTGTTGGTGCTCTCCATGAAATGGGACCAAGAAGAAGAGGGGCAGGTTTCAAGGAGAAAGACAATAGTGAGTCTGAAACGCCTATTAGTCACCTTGCTACTCTGCATGTTATCTACAAAGAAAGTCACAGTGTCATTGAATTACTGTTTGTGGAGTGAGTGGATGCCAGCCCTTCCTGGATGAGAAAGACCACACATAATTAAAGAGAGGTGACTGGGAATGATGGCATCAACACCAACGCCCTGGAAGCTGCTCTACTGTTATCTTGATCAATCATCTCAGCCACCTGCAAAGGCTACAGGTAAAGAGTGTGAGAATCAAAGACTGTGGGACTTGCCAACGTTCCCACCCCAGAGCAGGGGCAGAGCAGCACTATATTGCTTCACCCACCATCCCACATCTAGCTCTTGCCAGGGTGCTGCCTGTCACCAGAAAGATCCACTTTGGAAGGTGCCTATGTGACGTGGTCCTTGTGGTCATGGTGAATGGCCAGATTGAAGTTGTGGTATCCAAATTCAGCCTGAAAGAGACCTGAGCCCTGAAGAGATGACCTGAAGCTGGCTGACACTGCCAATCATGCCTGACCAAGTTTTGGAACAAAAGAGATGTCACCACGAAGAGGAACCTTCCCCTTCTTCTCCCACTGAAGCAGAAACATGACAGAAGAAGGTAGCCCGGGTTTCCAAGTGGAGTCTAGCCAGGTGTCCTTTGTGGCAGCAGGACCTCTGCCCTGGGTGGTTGGCATCACTGGAGTTAATGAACTTGGGCACAGGGAGGGACTCAAGTATATGGCACCTCTCCCAAGGGTATATGCTTTCAATGTCCCAGTTTCCAATTTCACAACTGGTTTGACCCATCCCCCACTTTGAAAGAGCAACATGTGATCTTAACCATGGAGCCATCACCTAAGTCTCTCTATTTGGACTTTTGGCTAATGAACTTTGTCTTGTTTTGAGCTTTATAGAAATGCAAACATGGCTCCTTTCACTGAATGTTTTGTTTGTGGGCCACAGAGAATTCATTCATGATCACTGCGGCACAAGAGCCCCTTGTAAACATCAGTTCCTTTGTGTGTTCTAACGGTGGTAGACATGTCAGTAGATTCTACTTAGGGCTGGATAAGCAGTGCTGATGCCTATGTTTCTGCACTTGTCTTTTAGTGGACATATATACATTTCCATTTAGGATGACTTGGGTCACAGGATGTGGGTGCGTTCAACTTCCTACTCATTTGAGAGTTTCAGCGGCTTCTTATCCACTCGTAAACTTAGTACTGTCCATCTTTTTCCTTTCGCTGCTCAACTGAGTGGGGGTGATATTACCGTGTTTTTCCTTTATGTTTTTGAGATAAGGTGTTATTGTGTAGTCCTGGCTGGCCTGGAACTCACTAGGTACACCAGGCTGGCATTGAACTCACAAAGATCCACTTGCCTCTGCCTCCCGAGTGCAAAGACTAAAGGTGTGCGCTACCACTCCTAAAAACACTGGGGTTTTAAATATGTAGTCTTTCTTCATCCTTTTGGGCTTCCACAACAATATACCAGAAACTGGTCAGTTTATAAACCACAGAAGTGCATGTCTTACAGTTCTGGCAATAAGGAGTCCAAGATCAAGGCAGATTCAGTGGCTGGCAAGAGCCAGCTTTCTGGCTCATAGACAGTACTTTTTTGCTTTGTTTTCAAACAGAGCACCAATGTCTGTGAAATTGAGCATCTTTTCACGTTTTGGTAATTTGGATATTCTTTTTATAAAGTATACTATTGATTCTCAGTCCTTTTTATTCATATTTTGCGTCTTCTATGCTTCTCTTATCATCTAGATACTGCATTTTTCTCTATTTCTTTGATATTTTGGGCCTCTCTCCCTCTCTCTTTTCCAATTAATTTGTGACATTGTGCCCTTGCAAAATGACAACACTCATCAGGAGACAGAAAATATGAAAGAATAGAAAAGACTTTCTTCTTTGGGACTAGAACAAATTTCCTCAGCAAGCATCAGGAACGGTGTAGGGAGAAAGTGTCCATGAATGCTGGCTTGCCTTGCCCTTCCATGGCCACCTCTGTTCCATCTGTGCTGGCACATGTGACATTGGTCTGCCACTCTCCAATTGTTCGTGTTTATATGTTGAGTATATCCTTAGTATCAGCCTATTTCCAGAGGTCAAGGATGCTGTCTTCTACCTCCCAAATCTCCTGATTTACCCACAACCACTTTGTAGCAACTGGACATTCAATATCTCTAAGAACACAATAAATCTAAGATCTTAGACTTCTGAGTCTTATGCTGAAACCACAGGTTGATCCTCTTTTGGCCTTGGTTCTGTGATTTTAATTTTGTGGGCTCTGTGACAGAGAAATCTGTGCATCTTGCCATCACTCACCAACCTTTCTTATCAACAGGCCTTTGGGTCTCCAGGCTGGGATGCAGGGATTTGTTTGTAGTCAAAACCTACCAATGATTCCTTCCCATCAAGCTTAAAGAGGAATATGTTTCCTCAGGGGGAGAACAACTATCAATCTGTTGTCTTGCACAGATGTGATTGTTTGCCTAAGAACTTAGCAAAAGAAATGAACTAAAAACATATTCAAAACTATTTTCACACAGTAAACAAAGTAGTTTAAAAACATAATAAACCCAGAGGCTGGACAGGTGGCTCAGTGGTTAAGAGAACTGGCTGCCCTTTCAGAGGACCCTGGTTCAGTTCCCATATCCACAAGACAACTAGCAACCGTTCATAACTCCAGTTCCAAGGGCTATGACACCCTTTTCTGGACTCTGTGAGTACTGCATACACAGTTACACTTACATACATGCACATAAGACATTTATACATAAATAAAATTAAAAAAACATAAAGTCACACCAATAAGGTATGAAAGAAAGACTGGGCTGAGTGTGGTAATACTGAGGCTGAGGCAGGAAGATCAGTTTGAAGCCATTCTAGGCTGCCTAGGGAGTCCCTGTCTTTGAAAAAATAGGAAGAAATGTTATTATTTAAATACTCATTTGAAATATATGTGTTTTTAGTGAAGTGCAGTCACCCACTCACTCTCTTATGCCAGGCAGACCAGTACCATTGCTTGGGCCCTCAGTATTCCTGTAATAAACACAGATGGGCAGGCAAGTTCTCGGAACTGGAATGTAAACGTCCTTCAGAGCTCTTGGAAGAGCTAACTCAGACAGAGGATGGATCTTGATGCCAGGGAAGTGGGGGCCATTATTTAGGGTGCTCAGTTGTTCAACAAGAATTTAAAAGTGTCTCCAGGATCCAATTTAAGAGTTAGGGGGCTAAGTTTCTGGGGTCTGGGAAAAATGGAGTATATCGCTAAGAATTTTTAGGTCTAAACGTGATCCGAAGCAGATTTGGTTTGTACTTATAGTACAAACTGGGAATTTCCTAGAAATGAGATCACTAATCCTGGGGGAATCCTAACGAGGGTGTTCCGGGAGGCACCAAACCTCAGAGGTTGGGGAAATCTGATTACAAATTCGGATGTCTCTTTTTCGTGCTCTTTCATCCTGTGGGTAAGAATCCTGATGACTTTGTTCTGCTTTTTATCACTTGCGGAGTAGAAATCTCAAAGCAATGCAGATTAGAAAGAAAAGAAGAAAAAAGCTTGCAAATGTTCAAGAGATATTCTCTTCCCAGAGGGACTTCTGTTGGATCTTGACTGTTAAACAGATTTGCCTACCTGGAATGGGGCCAGCCAGGGTGAAAGGTCCTGAAGAAAGCAGAGTTGGCCAGGAGCTAAGTGTGCCAGTCGAATATTTTGTAAGGGTCTCAGCTTTACCATTTACTGATAAGGATGCTCAAAAGGCAGACTAGGGGTCCAAACAAACTTGATAACCCATGAGTGGACACAGAAAGCAGGTCATCATTTCCTTTGTCCTTTCTTCTAATACGCAATAGAAACTTTCCTTCCAAACCAACTCCTAGACCTGGAGAATAAAACTCCATTCAGAAAGTATTCTTAAAATAAAACTTTTCTTATCTAAATGAACAAAATTTTGGCTAGATGAATGGATCCTGTCCTTTAACAAACACTGGTTGTGTACCCAGTCAGTTGTAGGTGTGCCCAACCCACAGTCTGTAGGTTGCATGAGCCCCAGAAGGGCTGGGAGTGTGCTCCAACACAAAATCCCGACTTACTTTAAAGATTCTGAGAGAAGGCCAGGCATGGTGGTGCACACTTTTAATCCAAGCATTCAGGAAGGCAGAGGCAAATGGATCTCTGAGTGTTCCTGGCCAGCCTGATTTACATAGCAAGGTCCAGACCAGCCAGGGATACACAATAAGACTCTGTTTCAAAAAGACAGCAACAACAAAAGAATTAGGAGACGTTTTTTCCTTTTTTATAACTTCATTTTGCTATTCTTGAATATGAACTCCTATTCTTTCAAGAATATGCCATTCTTAAAAATGACAGTCTCATTTCACAAGGTCAAAAGGTTGACCACGTCTGTTTGAAACTGAACAAAACTGACATGGGAAATAAAGACAAGCAAGAGACCCTGATCAAGGAAATCACTGAGCATAGAGGAGACTGACTGGTAGGAATGTAGGCAGGAGTGACTATGGCATGCGAGGCTTCCCAGAGGTAGGTCAAGGTTTCCCTGAGAGCTCCAGTTTAGAATTCCAAAGGTTGAATTCCTTAGGAGTGAGTTAGCTTTCTAGGCTCCTTGCTAAAAATGTGTCATCTTCCTTCCTATTCATCCATCGCTCTAGACACAAGCAGCCAGGCTCCAGGCCAGAAGCCACACAGCAGTTTAAAGGAAAGCATGACCCGCTGGAGACCCCGGGGCAGCACTCCAGGTCATCCAGTCTTCGAAATTAGATCACCTTGGGAAAGTTGCTCTACCTTGGCTGCGACTCAAAGACTAAGAAGCTCAGTGCCACATTTCCTTGAATGAAATTGCTCGGAGACCAGCTTCACGTGCTTCAAAGTCTTTCTCTGTTTGCATTGCATGAAAGACACATTCCTGTCTACACTCGCCCAATCTAACAGCTGCTAATTGCCCGGCAACTTCTCCCTGACGTGTTTTTTTTTTTTTTTTTTTTTGATGGACTTAATCCTGGCGTAGAAACACAAGTTTATATTTCGTCGGATGGATTTTTTTCAGAACTTCTTCCTCAGTTTTGCTCCTCAGTACCACCTGAACCACTGTTGGCCGAGCTCAGTAAAAAGTGCTCTACCTTCTGCAGCTTTATGGCAATGACATTGAAAGAGTGCTCACCAAAGCTCAAGCTATCTGCAGCCTTCACAAGCTATCTTCTTTACAGAATCGTTTGTTTTCTACTCATAAATACCATAAGTGACAAATCTATAGAAAATGATAAGAGACTACTATGTCCAGAGGAAAGATGCCTTAAACAATTTTCTGGTCAAAGGCGGCAGATTGGATCTTATGTTCCAATCCCATAGAATTAGGGCTGGTTCTGTGCAACAGTGGTCTTCGAGTGAGGCTCAAGCAATTGATTGGGAAGAGAGGCAGAAGGTCTACTATGTACACACCTTAGTGATGGGAAACTTCCCTTGGGTATTTACCATCCCAATCCAGTTCCACCTTCTCCTTTAATCAATAGATAGACATTCCGAGACTTGTGGAGACTGTGTCTAGATCCTTTGGACACTGGAAAGTGATAGGATTTGGAGTCCAGCCCTCTAGATTTCTCCCTCAGCCCTCTTTCACCACCAACCCCTTTTTGTGCTCTCATTGCTGAGATCAGGAAAGGGATGATCCTAAGGGGAGGAGAGGTTAGTGACCGAGGAGGTCCTGTGTAATGTCTGGCACGAGGCTTATACTCAGCAGCAGCTCTTAAATGCCCAGGCCAGCTCCCGTTCCCCAACCCTCCCAGCAGGGCTATATATCTGAAGAATAAGGGTCCTGCCCCTGTAGAAACTCACAGGGAGGCCCAGGAGCCTCCAGTTCCTTGCCCTCAAGTTATCCCCTCTGTCCCACCATCATATTTCTCAAGACGTTCTTATCACTCTGGCTTTGGCAGACTTAAAGTTGTGGTGGTTTGCACAGAATTTCTTTTTTTTTTTTTTTTTTTTTCTTCCAGAGGGATTTGCTATGTGTTGTGTTTATTTCTACTTTAAAACTTAGCTTTCCTGGGACTGGCAAGATGACTCAGCAGCTAAGAGCATTGACTTCTCTTACAGAGGACCTGGGTTCAATTCCCAGCATCCACATGGCAGCTCACAACTGTCTGTAACTCCAGTTCCAGGGGATCCAACCCTCTTTTCTGACCTCCCAAGGCATGGCACAACACAGGTGCACTTAAACACATGAAGGCCATACACTCATATATGTAAAATAAAAATAAAATATTAAAACAAAAACTTTCATCTTCCTAGCTAAACTGACTTTTTTGGTAGGCAAAGACATTCACATGTGACTGTGACTAGAAGTTCTTTATCAACAGACTGTCTTGGTTTTAAATATAAACTAAACCTCAGCTCAAATAACATATTTGCCTTTTCTTTGGGACAAGACACAGCTCCAGGCCAGGCCTTTGTGCTGGTCATACTTCTGAGAGGCTGTTTCCTCCATCAAACTCTTGCTTCCCTCAGGTATTTCAAGTCCTCCTGGGAATTGGGGTGCAAGAAGAAAATATGCTTCATTCAACATTTATTAAGAGATTGTAATACATTAGGCCCTGGATGCAGCACTGGGATTCAAGAATGAATACCATAACAATGTATCTACCTTTGGAAAATATAACTGGACTTTACCAGGAGCAAATACAATGAGCCAGAGAAAGATGATGCTCGGCCTTGAGCTATATGACTGATCTACCTCAATCCTCACGCATCCACCCTTCTTATGCTAATGGGTTAATCTGTTCTTCACTCTTTCCCCATACCAAGTACACTGCCTGTCACATGGGACCTGGGAAAGACTTTTGACTGGCTGAATAACCCGTTCTTTATAAACATCCTACATTGGCAACGTTTGTTTTTATTTTAGCAGATAAAGAACTAGAGTGATAAAAACAAAACAAAACAAAACCCACCTTTCCCAAAGGCCCCAGAGTGAGGAGAAGCGGAGTAATTCATTTCCAAACCCTTTACTTTATCTCCTCCACAGCACCACAAGTCACTGCACCTCTCTAGACTTGTTTTCCTTATCCGTAAGTTCAGAGGAGTACCCTGGATGAGTCTATGGCCTGTTCAAACTCTAAATTCCATACCAGTGCCCAAGGCTGACCATGGAACCAATGCATATAACCTTTATCTCTGGGAGAGTTCTTATGTTGGTTTTTCTTTTGTTCTTTATGTGTTTGATTTAAATTTTATTTTATTATTTTTATTGTATGTGTATGAGTGCACTGCCTGCATGTGTGTAAGTGCACTCAGGTGATGAAGGTGAGAAGATGGTGTCAGAGTCTCCTGGAACTGGAGTTAAGGACGGTTGTTAGCCATCATGTGGGTGCTGGCAATCAAACCCAGGTTCTCTGAAAGAGCAGCCAGTGCTCTTAACCGCTGAGCCATCTCTCCAGCCCCTTGTTTTTGTTTTAAAGCAGGAGTTTCTTGTGCAATCATTATATTACCAGTTACTTGAGCTTAATATTTCACTTTGGAACCACGGTACTACTCCCAGATCTGTGTTCCAGGCCCTAGAGCTTCCCAGCCATTTGTAAAGTCCATGAGTTCCCGTAAACCTACTTTATCTCAAGGACTAGTGAGCCATGCACTTCACTCCCAAAGACCTGAGTTCCCTCCCACCCCCATTTTCCTCTCAATGACAGCAGCAAGTTTTGAGTGCTTTGTGGCAAGTCTCAAATAATCTCCTGTCTTAAGATAGAGAAGCTATTTCTTGGAAATAATAATTCTTCATTTTGAATGGAAAAACAGACTCTAAAATTTTATAGGATACCATATAAATCTATTTTACTTGTGTAAACTAGTGATGAACAATAGAAAAAAACTTACTTATAATCATGGGGCTGGAGAAATGGCTCATTGGTTAAAAGTACTTACTACACTTGCAGAGGACCTGGGTTCAGTTCCCAGCATCCACCTCAATTGCCTGGCAACCACCTATAATTCCCGTTCCAGGGGGTCTGATCCTTCTAGCCTCCAGGGGCACTTGCACATGCCTGGTGCACATAAACATACACAGGCACTTATATATACATAAATACAAAACTTAAAGAAGAAATCATAATCACATCAAAAATCATGAAATGCTCAGAAGTAAACGAGACTTGTACACTGAAAATTACAAAGCACGGTTGAAGAAATGAAGGCTCTAAATACATGAAAGCATCTGATGCTTGTGAACCCAATAACAATATTGTTAAGATGGCCGTACTCTCCAAATTGATCTATGCATCCAGCAAAATTCCTATTAAAATCCAGGCTGACCGCACTTTTGAAAAATTGCCAAACTGATACTAAGATTCATCTGGAAATGCAAGAAACTCAGAATAGTCAAACTCATCTTGAAAAAGAAGAACAATTTTAGAAGACTTACATTTGCCAGTATCAAAAATTAATGAAGAAAAATGACATTGTCAAGACAGTGTGGAGCTGGTAACAGTTCCATAAAAAGAACTGGAAGGGAATTTAGAGAGTATTGAACTTTTACACTGAGGGTCAATTAGTTTTTGACAAGGGTGAAAAGACAATTTAGTACAGAAAAGACAAGTGTTTAAAGCAGTGATGCGGGAACATGTTTGATACACATCAAACGACGGAAGCTGGAACCTAACCTCACACCTCACCCTGGATTTGATAATGGTTTCTTAATTATGACACAAAATTACAAGGACAAAGTACGCAAGTTAGAGTTTAGCAAACTGGACACTTTTTACTTCAAAGGACTATGAAGAAGGTGAAGAGACAACCCAGAAAGAGAGAAATGTCTGCAGACCACGTTCCCTCAGCTAAGACTCTCTAGAGCTCTTACAACTAACTAAGAACAAAGAAGACAACCCAGCTTAAAAACGAGCAAATTGACCCCATGAGGGAACCCGGATGTTTCTCTACTGATTCCTCGGTCCTTGGTTGAGTGCTGGTGCTGGAGATGTATTGCTTACAAAGCACTGAAGATGGGTTGATTACAAAGCACTGACTATGCATTTTTCCTCAGTTCTTAGTCAGAAAGCAGAGCTCTGACCCAGGGCAAAGTGTGGCAGTGGGTGACAGGCAGGGCTGTGGTCCCAGCATCAGGGTGGGGCAGTGATAACAGCAGCTACAATACCAGTCAAAGGTGGTGTTCAGGAACATACGGAATGCATGAGAATACCTTGAATTAGGTAAAGGTCAGAGAAAAGAAAAGATAAGAGAAAAATAAGTCTTCCTGGCAAGGTGATGATTGTCCTTTCAATAGACTCCATAACTAGATGTTGTTTTTCTATATATCACTGGGCAAATACTGGCTGTTCAAATTACCTGCTGAACTGATAGGACTTAACACATACAGGGGCAGCGGGGAGGGAGTGTCCACATAGCAGAAGGGACTAAATGTGATTAATATATATATTATGAAGTGCCAAAAATTCAATAAAAATATACATAGTAAAAAAAAAATCTGTTGCAAGGGCAAAACAGAGTGGTGTTCACCTCAGTGTTTGGGATATCATCTAAAGAGAGTCTGGCTAGGCACTGTAGCACATGCATTCAATCCCAGAACCCAGAAGCACAGGCAGTTGGATCTCTGTGTGTTAGAGGCCAGCCTGGTCTACATAGTGAGTTCTAGGCCACCTGGGACTACAGGAAGTTCTTATCTCAAGAAAAGAAAAAAAAAAAAAGGTGGGTTCTGTCTATTTGAACTGGGTAAAGATCACTGCAGTACAAACTGAAGAGTGCAGAACTGGGTAAAGATCACTGCTGGTACAAACTGAAGAGTGCAGAAGAGCAATGGTTCTATGTGAGGCTTTTGAAAAGTCTTGGACAAGAAACAGTTGCTTGGCATTAATGATTGAAAAGTTGAACAGTCATTCAAGCCACGGATTTGAGGTGAGGTTCTTGAAGCAAGTCAAGTATTTTCTGGATTGGTGAAGTCATATGATTGTCACCAGAAGCTTTGTGAGCAGAAATAATTTCTCACCTTGAACACAACCCTATGACATCATCACTAAAACATAGCTGAGTGAAAGCAGTTATATGGAAGTCAACAACATGTAGCCCAGAGAGAGTCTGGCAATTGCTAAAGAAGGAAAGAAAGCACACATACTTTGCATCACTGAGAAGCAGGGAGAGAGTGGTGTCTCGGAGTGACGAGCACACCACAGTTTCTAGAGCCCTCAGCAGGCCTTGCCATCCCGAGGCAGGATAGAAGGACATGGTGTATTATGGAGGCGTTGAAGCCTCTTCCAGCAGACAATTCCCACACAGCTGACACTATATGCTGCGAAGGTTGCCGACACAGAGATATTATTCCTTTTCTATAGAGAAGAAGAATGTTGAACTACAACGAAGACACATAAAACCTGAGCATATGTGAACCTGAGTGTGGCCTTAATCCTTGTCCAGATATTTTCTAAAAATCTCATAAACTTTCCTTAACTTTTGTTTACAGTGAAAACACTTTAACTCCCTGTATAAACTCTTATGACCTAGGGTTTTACCTCATCAGCTGTATTTGAATTCTTTAGTAGTACTTTAAAGGTGTAACTTCAGAAGCCACTAAAATCATATATATGACTCTTACAAAGACACGCAGGTGCAACTCTCTCTTGAGAGGCCCACACCCATGCTTGGGTATCTTATCTTTTCCCTGAGGCCTCTCATTCTGTTAACCCCGGGGTTTAAATTTGTGTGGAAATCTCTTCTGTGATTCATGATGGCTCTTTTCTTTCTTTTTCCATAGCAAAATCCAGAATCCAAACTTCCCCTGTTGCAAATGGAAGCTGTGTCTCCAACCCACATCTCACTGCCTCTTACAACTGGGGAGCCCCAACATAGGCTATGGCACAAGACAAGGGTGGGAAGCTCTGTGCAGAGGCTGCCTCCGTGATTCCTCTCCAGGCAATGTACAGAACCTCTCCTGAAGCCAGGGGAAATCTAGACAAGGCTTCCTGCCTTGTCCTATCTCCTAGCTCTCCCTCCCACCCCCAACTCCACCTGGTTGGTAGATAGTGTCCTATTTTCTGTCTATGAAGTCCTTTAAATGCTGTGCTTAAAGGCATCTGTGACTTCAGGTGGAAACACACCCTGCTACCATTATCTAATAGAGTCAACAGAATTGCAGGGATTATAACTAGTCTCCAGTCCAGGGCCAGTAGATGATAAGGCAGCCATGAAGCCCTCACCGCCTCACCTAATTCTCACAGCATCGCAGTAGGTACGCAGACAGGGAAGGATACATGGCTCTTCTGCCTGACAGAACAAGAAATGGAGACTTAAAATCATGCCAGCAACAGGAAAGAGCTGACCCAATGGCCTGGACTTCTGACAGTCCAAGGTGCTTTTGGGGTAAGGATCTTCCCTATGCACTCACCTCTGTGACATTGTGACTAAATCATTGTGTCAAAGTACAGACCACCAAAATATATGAATGCCAGAAACTTCCTTTTAATTGGAAATGTTTCCATTAACTTGTTATAAAGTACTTAAAAAGAAATGTGATTATTTTTTCTATTATGAAAATAATAATGCTTGTTCTAGAAAATGCCCTGAGAATGGATCTGCATATTTTTGTGCTTCGGAAGGAAACCTTCTGTCCATTCTTGGGAAAAGATGACCTCATCTTAAATGAATGAACATTTGGGAAGAGGGCCGTGTCAAGGTCATAGTGTGGCATATTTCTGAGGGAGGATGGACCTTCTTCTTTTCCAGGAGAGTAAACAAATCATTGAGTTCTCAAAGGTTTGGAGATCTGCTTTAACAGGTCATCATGTCCTGTCTAGCAGGGTCCTGAACCTTACTGTGTAAGAACAGAAAGGGAACGAGGGCTGGCAGGACAGTCCTTCAGAGCAAAGGGACACAACCGCTGGCTGTCTCTGCTTCCTAGGATTCCATTAGTGTAGGTGGGCTGATGGTGGCTTTGCCTTCCCTGAAGTATCCATTAGCGGGGCTGGGAGAGAGCACCTGACAAAGGGCTGTGCTGAAAGAAATATCTGCCCTTGTCCCCACTCCAGGGCAACTGGACCTGTTGGCACCCCTGCTGAGGTAAGAATTCTCAGGCCCAGGGGTGCCTCGCTCTTCATCCTATCTCAGTACTCCAGGACACTCAAGAAGTGCTGTAAACTTGATCTAGGAGTACACAGAATCCCTGTTTCACCTCTGGAGGTCAGTCAACAACCATCCTTATCAGGAACAGAGAAGAGTAGACACCAGTTTGGCAAAACACAGCAAAACATATGCAAGAGTACTGATGCATCTCTCTCAGGCCCGGGAAGCAAGGAAGAGTCTGGCCCTTAGTCTCTGGGAGTCTTCCCACATCCAGCCCTGTCTTCAGGGAGGAGTGGTACACTCCAGCTCTCCTCCCAGCAGAGGCTATAGCACCCTTGCAAGCAATCTTTGCACCAGCACATTCCAGTTAGGGGAAGGATGAGCCTTCCCCTCCCCCACCCCTACCCCATTCCCCACCCCTCCTGAAAACTGACAGGGACTCCAGTGTCTTTCTTGTTCTCCAAGTTGTCAACATTTTGCAGCACCTGAAACCCCCTAAAGCTACCTGGGATTTTGAAATCCAGATATCTTCAGTGGAAGATGCTTATTAGTGCAAAAGATAAGCCCTGGTGTCCGCAGAGCGCAGAGGGTGGTGTAGGGAAGGGCTCAGTGGCTGGGAGGCGCAGGCCAGTCCTCCTTGCCTCTGGGGATGAGTCCAGGGGGCACGTCCTCCAGTTATCCTGTCTGGGGCCCAAATGGCTTTTGTTTGGCCCTCCAGATATAAACAAAGCTGGTTAGTCTCTTAGCTACTGTTAGTTCAGAATAAGCTTGGTCATCATGCCATCCCTCATGAGATCTATGATCTATGATCGAATCCTGCCTGGAGTATTATGAAGATCACATGCATTTTTGTTAAATTAAATTGAACTTAATAATATATACACATGTGGTAGGGGAATAAAGTGTCGTCCATGTCTTTATCCCGGAATCTGTCAGAGAGGCTCTGCGGAAAAGGGGAAGATTACAGACAAAATTAAGGTTGCTAACCAATCACCTTTAAGAGTGGGAGACAATGTGCTTGCCTAGCATGCACAAGGTCCTGAACTTTAGCACCAACACCGGAAAAATACAAAAGAGAAGAAAGAAAGAAAAAGAGAGGCATCAAGGTGACTCAATGGGACACTGATTGTGCAAGCCTCGTGAGCTGAGCTCATTCCCTGGAAACAACCAAGGTGTGGAAAGGAGACCTGGTTCCCCCAGGTTGTCCTTTGACCTGCAGCAGGGTGGACACACCTCACCCCCACATCACGCACACACGCAGATAATAAATAAAAATTATTTTAAAAAGAAAATTAGAAGCAAAATATAATGATACATGTATAAAGATACCATAGTGACATTTTGTAAGACTAAAGAATGAAACTACTTTTTAAAAAGGAACAAAGAAATCAGAATATCATCTTAACTTATCCTGGTAGAGCCAATACACTCACTAAGATCCTTAAAAGTGGAAGAGGAGGTCAGCTTTGGGGAGGAAGTACTTGTCTTCTAACTAACATCTGTCTTCTCCTCTCCTTAGTTCTCTGCTTGGGCTACATAGAAGAGCTGGGTGAAGGTCGTGGGGAGCCAGCAGCCAGTTCTGAAGCCTCTTATAGACCCTCAGCAGTTATAACCCCTCTTTAGAACACAGTTTTTAATGCCCTTGTCAAATGCATGTAACTTCCTGTTCTATCCAATTTCCTATTCCCGCTTCCACTCAGAAGACTTACATTTCAATGATAACTTTCCTTAAAATCTCCTTGTGAGTTTTAAGAAGTACCCTAACAGGCAAGACAGGATTTGAAACTAAGTTCCCTGAGAGCAAAGTCCATTGGATTAGGTTTCAGATTTATAATGATGGAAGAACACTGGAGCCCCAAAGCACTCAAAACAAAGAAATCTCCTAAGGAATATTACTAAATGCTAAGATCCAAATATTTGTGCCCTCAGATCATATGGTAAAATCTTAACCACGAACATGATACCATTGGGGCTTTTGAGAAGATGCCTGGCTCAGGCAGGCAGAAACCTCCCTAATGAAAGTGGCGCCCTTATAAAGTAAGGCCAGGGGAAACGTGTCCTCCACTACATGGAGTCAGAGTTAGAAGAGCCAGCTGTGAACCTGAAAACAGACCCTCACTAGACACTGGTTCTGCTGGTGATTTGGTCTTGACCTTCTCAGCCTCTAGAACTGTGAAGAAGAAATGTCTATTTATAAGCCATCTTTTCTATGGCATTTTGTTTTCACAGCACAAATGGGCTCAGACCAAAAAAAAATGGCATAAAATAATGACTGAGCTGTAGACACGTCATGGGAAAACCTTCATCCATCTATGAAGCTTGCAGTTACTAGGAAAGTGATTTTGGTTCTGAATGGAGGTTTAGTTCATGAAGGTTTTTACTGAGGACCCAACTCCTCAAGCCCCAACAACCACAGGGTGTAGACCAGGTGCATTAATGACCCACCTGAAGCTGCTTCATGCAAGTATGAAGACACAGGGCTGTCTTCCAGGATTCACCTCCTAGCACCAGGCATCTCTGTCCGGAGAGCTCCCTGCCCTTGGAAGACTTTTGAGTCGCCATGCTGAATGCTGCTGCTATTATGATCCATACCTCCCAGCATTTCCTGTAGAAAGGTGTGGGTGTACTTCTTCTCACCCATCACAGTCCAAAGGTCCCTCGAGTCTCACCAACACTTGGAGTGTATGGTGGATATTGTTGATTGCCAACCTGACAGGATCTGGAGTCACCTAGGAGACAAGTTTCTGGGCCCTGTCTGTGAGGAAGTTTCTATGTTGGGTAAGTGAGATGGAAAGACCTATCCTGAATGCAGGTAGCACCACTTCATGGGATAGGATCACAGACAGTAAAGAGGATAAAGCAAGCTGACCACCAGCATTCATCTCTCTCTGCTTCCTGACTGTGGACTAAACACAAGCTGCTTCGCGTTCCTGCTGCCATGCTTATTGAGGTGGACAGCGCCTTCAAAGTGTGAGTCAAGATAAACTCTTCCTTGAGTTTCTTTTGTCAGGTTTTGGGTCATAACAGTGAGGAAAGTTAATACAGGAAGTCACTCACTTAACAAGCATTTATACTAGTCCAAATGGTTTCCCTACATTGACTGTAGGAACATCCTCAGTCTCACAGCAACCCCCTGATGGAAGACAGAGCCACTGGTACCACGTGTGGCAATGGCAGAGAAGTAGATGTGTCACTAGCCAAAGTCACTCTGCAAGCTGCAGAAGAAAGCCAGAATGTTAAAGGAATGTTTTATTTCATGTGCTTTTTTACTGTTGGCCAGATGATGAATGGCTCCACCTGGGATAGATTCAACAGGGCTGAAGTCACGTCCTACTTGCCCCCCAGCACTGCCCTTCATTCCTGGCCTGGTTCAATGCCTGGCCCTCCCTGGAGTGAGCGAGCTCCATCTCAGGAAACTCTCGGCCCTTAACAAAAACACAGTCAGTCAGCACAGCCAGCTCCTCAAAGACACCCAAGGCTCCAACAAGAAAGAAAAAAGCCACCAGTTCAGCTGAGGTAGGCGTAATCCTGTGGTCAGAGACTGGTTTAAGGTCCAGCTTTGATTTCTGGCTTCTCAGGCAAGTTCTTTTGGGAATGGCCACTTTTCTCTGGCTGTTTGCTGCCCCATTTCAGCTTTAGGGCCTATGTTTACCTGTGGAAGAAAAACAAGAAGGGTCAATAGCCAGACCCGAACAGAACTACTTAGCATCCCTGAACCAATGGATGGAGACCCACTCACCCCAGAAAGGGCCCTGGGCTCTGAGTACCTGACTGCAGAATGAGCTCTTTGACAAGAAGGAAGCTACCCATCCCTCCCCTCTCTGCCGTCTAACTCTGGGTGGGATGCAGTTGAGGGCTGAGAGAGTTGAAAAGACTCCTTAAGGCCTTCAGTCGTCTCCAAGTGGGAGAGTGAAGGGGCTGAAGGCACGTGCTCCCTTCACTGCAGTCAGAACCTGGGGATGGGTTGCTGCCAGCTCAGTCCTACATCCCCTTCCAACCCACAGCCCTGGCATGGAGAGCCACCACAAACAGGAGGTGGCTGAGCAAGTACCAAACTATTCAGACACACACACTTGGAGGGCAAAGACAGCCTCCGCCACCCTGCCTACCCGCCCTGCCCTCCTGCCAGGGCTTGGCCTTTCTCCAGTATTAATGAACAGCTCATAAGTACCGCAGAGTGCTTGGCACCTGGAGGCCAGACAGACTAACTTTCAACATGAACACCATCCAAGTCTAGACCCCGATGCAGGATCTGGATTAGAGTTTGCCAGTCCTGTTGAGTGTGGGTGCTGTGAGACACACAGATGGCTTGGGCCGCTCCAAGGCTAGCTCATTACAGCCAACCGAGGTTTCTACTGAACCGATTCTAGGTCACAGACACCTCCACCTGCCTGATAGAGAGGCGTATGGAAACCCTCCCTGGTACTCATTGTGTAGTGCATGCTCCAGAAAAGTCTTAGATCCTTCCCTGGCCTCAGAGAACACTTACGTGGGGATGAAAAGCAGCCCCAAGACGCTTCCCCATCCAGCATCTGTCCCTGCCAGCAGCTAAACCTTTGTGTACACTAGTGCAAGAATCATGCTGGTGAGGCTCACAGCTCACTTTGAGACCATCTATGAAGCAAAGAAATTTCATCACAGACGTGGAAGGCTAAATGACATCTACTTTTCTGAGCATCTACTTAGTTCCATAAGGAAACTTCTCACATGAAAGGCATGACTACAAGAAGCTATACCTCATGCTGAGGTGATGAAATGCTTGCCATGAAAGCATGAGGACCTGAGTTTGAGTCTCCAAACCCACATAAAAAGCCAGTTGCAGTGACACGTGATTGTAATCACAGAGCTGGGGACTCTGACATAGGTGGCGTTCACTGGCCTGTCAGCCTAGACTAAAAGGCAAGGCCCAGATCAATGAGAGATGCTAAATCTACAAATCAAAGGCCCAGGTTGTCCCCTGGCCTCTACAAACATGTGCACACATATAAACATGCGTATACAAATAAATAATAACTAACTCAATCAGTCAATCAACGAGTCAATCAACTACTCCTCTGCCCATCCTGCCTGCGTGCCTTATTCTCACGGGAAGCTAAGAGGCTGACATCCCTGGTTCCACTTTCTCCTGTCCCTTTTAGGGATTAACTCTGCTATTGCCACAGGCCTGCTGTTTTCTTCTGTCTCTTAGACTCCTCCTGAGGATGGCCTGGTGTCTGAGGAATTGCTGTGTCTGCAAGGAACATGCTGTGCCCACGGCCAGGGCATGCCAGACTTGCCAGGGAATTAATGCCTCTGCCAGCAACAGATGGGTGGTGGCTGAGGATACCTCTCGCTTCGGCAACTGTCAGGTGGACAAGGTAAGGCATGTTGTATTCCATCTCCCTGAGGCCTCCAGTGGGCTGAGCACTACGATCCACAAGGGAACCTGCTCATTCAGCACACTTTGTAATCACCCTTCACGCATCAGTTCACATAAACCCCAGAGAAAAGTCAGAGGAGCATTCAAGACATACAGTGACTCCCTCAGGATTCCTTTGGACCTAAATCCAGAAGAAAAATGAGACCTTAGCAAATAATTTGTGCAGGCAATGGACTCTAATTGCTATCCTTGGGTAAATAATTCTCTGTCCCATCAAGTGTTACATGCCTGGAGGCCAAGGATGGAAATTTTGCTCCATTCATCCTTGTCTCCGTAGTGCCTGGCACAGAGGTGGCACTTAGCAAGTTCTCAGTAAGTGCTCGGCAAGGCAGAGCTCACCCTGAGAACTCCACCATGAAGTGCCACAAGTGAGAGAATGACTGTGCTTGTCTCTCTACCTGGCGATTCCAAGAGCTGATCAGTAATTTGGGCACTGAGTCAGGAGTGGTAGCATATGCCTATAATCTTAGCACTTGGGGGTTGAAGGCAGGAGGATTAGGAGTTCAAGGTCATCCTCAGTTATAGAGAGAGTTTGAAGCCAGCCTGAGCTATATGAGACCCTGTCTCAGATAGATGATAGATGATAGATAGATAGATAGATAGATAGATAGATAGATGACAGAGCATTGTTACATGCCATCCCTTTTCTCTAAGGCTGGAGGAGTCAACATCAAATTCAAAGGTGGTGAGCCAATTTAAGGGTCCCAAGCTTAAGAATGATATATTAATAGTACATAGCCAGAGAATCTCAGAGTCCACCCTCAAGCCCCGAACTGAATATTGCCTTGTGCTGGGAACTGTGATCAGTTATTCAGAGCCACTTTAACCATTTCTACCAGCTTCACTCTTCAAACTAGACACTGTTCCATGATTTGATACAACCTCATCATGGCATTTATTGGGCATGACAGAGAGCCGGGAGGATGTTGAGGTGTTCTGATTGCATCTGAGTTTAGGAATACATTTGAAGAATCCAACTTACCCCAGCTTTCTGAGGAAAAAAAATTTCCCTGATTAACTAAAGAAGAATAAAGAAAAAGGAGAGAAAGTTTCCAATGGCACCATCTGTGGGGTCATACTTGTCACCCACAGGTCTTAGATGGCTAGGCTCCCAGAGAGTCCCAGTTACTACCTTGAATGCAGTGTCTGTTCATGCTGTTCGGATTAGTAAGCACAGGCTCAGACTGGGGAGGACTCGATGAGCCAGTGGTGTCTGGCTTTCCACCTCCTTGGTATGAATCACACCAGGTGGATGATATGCCAGACCCCTGGATAAGTGTGGAGGGACAGCAGACCTGGGTGGATATTGCCTGCTCAGATTCTCTGGCTGTAGAGTAGCCTGGCTAACTCATATAGGTAGCACCCTTTTATTCTTGGTACAGGAAATACCAACGTAGAAGGAGAGATAGAAGCCAGGGAGAGAGGAACTTTGTTCCAGGATCTTCTGCCAAGGAGTTCAAGTTTTACTGGAAAACACCTTTGATGGCTTTCAGTGCTGATGATATATTTTTCTAAGAGGAACTCAGTCCCCACTAGACCCATCCCTCTGCTTTAGTTCTTGCCTCTCCCAGTCCCAAACCTCAGCAACCTCTCTTTTATACGTGAGTACCTTCAGGTAAGAGTCCAGAAAATGGATTCTGGACAAGTCGAGTGAGACCTTTGGATTCAAATTTAAAACTAATTCCATCAACTAATGAAAGCCTAGATCTATACACATACACTGGGTCTGCTTTCAGGATCGATGTCTTGTTACAGCTCAGAGGTCTGCTTTCAACATCCGAGGTCAGGCCAAGTTCCAAGCTTCTGTCATCTCTACAGGAACTACCCTGGTGTTCTTAAGCAAGCACCTACATGTGTGTGCTCTTGATCCCCGAACTTGAACTTAACTATGCAGTACAAAAGGTAGAATTGCCTGAGGAAACTAGAGTCATGATCCCTTTGCCCTGCATTCTTGGCAGCTCTGGGTGGTCAGATCCTTTGCCCACCCACAGCCTTGCCAAGCCCTGACTTAAGAGAGTCTTGGGCGGATTTCACCCTAGCTGAGAGGATTATCAGAGTACCACAAGACAACACTCTCCTGAGACAGAGGTTCAACCTTGACCATGAGCAGAGTGCTCAGGCCAGAAGGGATACAATAGATATCAGATACTAGGGATCTACCAGGAGTTTGTAGCCTTGTGGTCACACAGCAGTGACTGTTAAGCAGTGGTACCTGCCAGCTGTAGCTTACAGTAGTTAAGTACATGGGCCATGGAAGCAGCAGGCTGTACTGACAATTCTGACCTTCACCATCATTGTGACCTCCAGCAAGACAAGACCATCCCTCCGCCTCTCACATTTTCAGTCACTAATACCTCCTTACTAAACCCAGCAGAGGGGCCAAATGAGATGCGTCTTGGAGACAGCTAGGCACAGAGCCTAGGGTGTTCAACACCTGTCAGCCAGTGTGATTTTTCGACAACTAGATTGTAAGTTCTTTGAAGACAAAAACTGGTTTCCACGGCTCTTCGCTGTATCTCCCATAGGGAATCTGTCCAAGAGTTTGTGGATGTACACTGAAAGAAGATGCCACACACGAAGAAAATAGTTTGTGTAGGGTAATTTCTTTCATTAAAGAAAACCCAGAAGATTTGTGGGGCTTGGTACAATTTTTATAGAAGTTACTTTACAATAAAAGTGTGCTCAAACTGTATGTACTCAGATTTTTAAATAACTGCAAGGTGCACAGCAGGAGTTCATTCTGAAATATTCAGATGTGGATAACACTGAAACAAACTAAATATAATCCATAGAAAGCTTCCACAAACATGTAGATTGTTTGGGCTGGTCTTTAGACATACAGGCAGAATGAAACTTTCAGGTCTATACTGTCCATCAGAGAAGGCCTGACTCCTGGAAGACCAAAATGGTCCTTCCTGACTTTGAAGAGGCAACTGCTGCTGCTAAGTGCTACATACCTCTGGTTAAGCTTGTGATCTGTGCTAATCTACCTCATATACATGGCGAGACTCAGCATCTCCATAGACAATGAAGCAGGAGGCCCCTTCTAAACTGACTGACATTCCCACATGCCCTGTCTGATTGTCATATAATGAAGAGTTGGATAGGGTTTGAGAGGTAACCCGCACTCATGTCCAGATCTACTATCTCTACCTTTGTAACTTTGGTCAGCTCAACCTTTCTGAACCTTACTCAACAGTTTTATAAAATGGATGAAGTGTCTGTTAAATGCAGGGGCTTGGTCCCAAGAGTGTGAAAGGTCAGTTCCATCTCTAACCTCTGGCATCCTCTGGAATGAGGAAAGTGAAGTTAGAGGCAGCCTATGGAGCACTGGCAGGTAGGTGCTGGAGTCTAAAGCTCTTTCAAAGACTGTGATCTGATTCCTACTATGCCTCTCCTAAGGATATACAACACCAGGACATAGATTATTATGTGATAAATTATGATTTGCTAAAAACTGTCTGCAGATCACTGGGCTGGTGGGAGGGGGGTGTGGACAAAAGAAGTGCACATCATAACTCTCGTCCTCAAGAAGGTCACGGTCCAAACAGCAGCTCTGTCTGCAATAAGCCACATGGCGTTGAACACACTATGACCACTCTAAACCTGCTTTCTTGCCTGGGAAGCAAGAATAATAAAACCTACCTGGTATATTATAAGAGTTCAAGGTACATTAAGCTTACTAGGTTTTTAAATCTAAGATTCGATTATTGTCAAGTTGTAGGTACTATATGCTAAGATCCTGACACAAAATACCTTTTAGAGGGGAAATTGGTAGTAGCCAACAAAATATTAAATATGTATATATGCCTTTTGATTCGTTGAAATCTCTTCCAATAATCTAGAGAAATACTATATCACACATCAAAGACATGTGTAAAGATGTCCAATACAGTGCTGGTTTCCTAAATGTCCATTGACTGACAGATGCAAACTGCCATTTAAAAGATTAGATGTTTGGTTTTGTTTTTTTAAAACAGGGTCTCCCTATAGCCCCTACTGGCCTGAAACTCCATAAATAGACCAGGCAGGCCTTGATCTCAGAGATCTACTTGCTCCTGCCTCCAGAGTACTAGAGTTAAAGGTGTGAGCCACCACACATGGCTGAATTAGATTTTTTTAAAAGCTCTTAGCACAATGTCTAGCACTTGGTAGTTATTAAATGTATGGTAATTAATATTAGCAATAATACTAATTATTAATCTAATAGTATCGTTATTCTCCTAGTGAGCCAGTGTTCAAATGCATCAAAGAAGGACCTCAAAGGGAGGATGGAGGGTTAGAGTCCTATCTCTTCCTGTGTCCTAAGAAGTACTCATATGTCTTCCCAGAATCCCTAGACACCCTTCACAGGGGTTTTTGAACAGGAAATACAAGGCTCAGGGAATGTTGTGTGCTTTTGTGGATTTTTAAAAATTGATGTTAAACCCACATTCACACTTCCAGTCACCTAAAGCACAGTCTAAAGGGTGAAGCTGCTTCTTATAGACTCTCTGAAGAGGCAAACTCTGCTTTCTATGTGAGGATATTGCAAACAGCAGAAAGAATGACAGGCACTCGGCCATCCTTAGTTAAGTGTGGAGGCTTTGGAGGCTGCACACTAATGGGGCTGCAGGAGAGGGCCTCTTTACTGCTCCCAGAGGAATTCTAGACATCTCTTTGATCTCTAAAGAATTCAGATTAGCAGGCCTTCTTGGTGGGCAAGGAGACCTGCTACTAACTCTGTATTTTAAATGCTTCAAATTCTTATCTTCTGAAATCTATCCCATTTCTTAAATTCCACAAGTCACCCTATATAACTAAGTCTTTCTGAGTCTTCCCCACCTTCCTGCAAATGTTTCTGAAACTATAACATTACCAGATGTGGAATGTGTTCATAAATTTGCAATTGTAGAAAAGGCTTTTATTTCCTGGGCCTCTCTCTTCCCCAACTCTTTGCTCCCCTAGCAAACGTTTATCTTCTCAAGTGTGTGTTCTGCTTTCTGTAGGATAACAACAATTACATCTTAATAACTACAGTGTATTGAGTGCTCACTACACACCAGGAATGGGCAAAATTCTCCTCTGTATTTCATGTAATCCTCTTAGCTCTCCGCATCATAATTAAGGCCCTTTTCCCTAGCCGATGATCATGAAGGTGAGATTATATAGCTTGTCCAAGATCACATTTGTGACTGACAGGGTAGAACTAGACCATCATTATGACCAGGATACCAGTTCATAATCACGCTATGCTTTCCCCAAAGTTCTAGATGCCTTCATGAATCCTCCACATGTTTTTTGGGAGTCCAAATATTTATATTCTTCAGGGCTGAGTAGTTGTTCTACTTAGGTAGAACAGATGCCAACCTTGCCTTTCGAATCTAGGGACATCTGAAAATGGAAAGATCTGCCAGTAACTGGGCAGTTTTGTGCTGTTCACAGTCAAGGGAACGGAGAATGCTTCCTTGAGAATATTTGGGGCACTACAACTTAATGCTTGGGAAGGCAGAACTCTACTAGGGATCTCAGTATACATTCCTTAGGGTGTATACATTATATATTCTTTAGGGATGTGTACCCCAAAGAAATCACATTCTGTCGCTTCTCTCAAATTCCTTATAATGATTTCCCTCAAAACAGCAAGATGGCTCAGCAGGTAAAGGTTCCTGTCGTCAAAACTGATGACCTGAGTTCAATCCCCAGGGCCCAGGTAGTAGAAGAGAACTGTCTTCTGCAAGTTGTCTTCTGCCCTACATGTGGGCTAAATGGCACATTATATACCATTTTACACATACACACAAATAGTAATAAATAATAATAATAATAAATTTTAAAATGTGAGCCCAGTTATGAAAGTTTATCTATGTTCAGGCCCTAGACAACAGGAAATAAAACAACACTGTTGCAGTCAGGGTTAGGATGGAGGAACTACTAGGGGAGGAGCCTAGGGCTGAAGGACCAGAGCAAGAGCAAGTTCAAGGGTAAAAGCACAAGCTGACATCTTTCCACCCACATGATATCCATTGAAAAAGGGTCTCAGAATCCACACATGCTCTAAGGAAGAGCTACCATCTTTGTGTCTACAGGGCTCTGCATCACGTACTAAATTTCTGAATTTCTGGAACTTTTCTCTCCCAGTGAACCACCTGAAAGCTGTAACTGTAGTGCATCAGATCAGGTAATTTGGTAGGAAAGTCGGGGTAGATGGTATTCATAAACAACATATCCCCAAGTACCTTTTGTCTATCTGTGATGACCAACGAGGGTGAAAGCAGGGTTCCCAGGATGGAAATGGACACAGGTGGCCAATGAAGGTTCATTTGGGGAGATCTCGGGTGCAGAAGTTTCCCAGTCCTTTGACGTCCACAGAGCTACATCTCCGGACACGAGGGGCAGTCCTCTAGTGGTCATCACTGAGAAGTAGCGTGTCAGCGGGAGTTAAGAATGTGGGAGGAGCTACAGCCATCATAGTGACTGGGGAGTGTCACAGACATCTAGGAGCAGGGTTAGAGGCGGTAAACATCCTGCAGCAATGGGTCGCTTCTGCATGTGAAGACCCAGTCCACCTCAGATGTCAACAGCACCCCGGTGGCTGCGCCTTCAAAGGGGTGTTTGATTCTGGACCAGGTCTGGAGCACTGCACAGCCCATTTGGACTTTATCTTTGGAGGGCTTTGTTGACATGGTGCCACCCAATGAGGAGTGGTAAGTGTTTTGAGACTCAAATGGACTCAGTAACAGCACTGTGGGTTGGCTGCAATGGTCCAGGTCATCTGAGTTTAATTTAGAAATGCAGTGTCTCTCTGTCTCTACTCTCTTGTTCTAGATACCAGAAGCTTGCTCATGATGTCCATGCCAGGAAGAACAAAATCCTTATGCAGAAGTTTCCATCAACAGTTCTGTCACAGTGTATTTTCCAACCTACAGACTTCTCAAAATGATCAAGAGACCCTCAATAAATGCACAAGGTTAACAAGGTTGTGCTCTGAGGTGATATTTCAGTCTTACCCTCCGGGTTGACATGGCACATTGTTTGGATTCCAAACTTAGCCTGTATAAATGATACACAAAAAATTTCATTCTCAGACATTCTGAAATTGTTTTCAAAATCAAAATTATTTACTATAATCAGACTTACTGAAGACAATTTTCTCTATAAGTGAGTGATAGAAGAATAATGCTGTTATGACTTTAACAAAAGTCTGAATTTTTAAAACATTTATGTATGTATATCTGCCTGAAGATACCTTTCTCAGTTCCAAAGTGAAATTTTCTGTCATGAGTTTTCCCCCAAGCAGCACTGGATTAAACAGATGAAGGGCTATGCCATCTCTCTGCCAACGCATCCCCTCTGTCTCCTGGGTCTGTGTACAGTCAGTTTTAGCCCTTGGCATTCCTTTGCTTGTCTGAGCTCATGAAACTTCACCTTTTACTTGCATGTACATCGCCGAAGGCTGCGTTTTCATTCCTGACCTCTCACCACATGCCTAGTGTCACATTTACCATTGCCTAACAAGCCTTTCACACAACAGTCCTGTCTCCTTTCCAGTAACGTCGAATGGTGTGGAACACACCACCTTTCTCTTCTTTTCCAGTTCTGTCTGATCCTCTGCCAAAAGAGAGAGAGAGAGAGCAAGAGAGGGCAAGAGAGAGAGAGAGAGAGAGAGAGAGAGAGAGAGAGAAGAAGAAGAAGAAGAAGAAGAAGAAGAAGAAGAAGAAGAAGAAGAAGAAGAAAGGGAAAATGGAAGAATATATTTTAGCCCACAATACTTTTTGTCTGATGATGCTTTTTGGTCAGTATCCCTTTCTACCACCCTGTAACAAGGTAAAAAAAAAATCTCTGGGTTGGACTATGCTTGTACCCCCAGAATTCACAATTAAGAAAGCATCAATAAAGCTGCTGCTGCTGAACCAGTGATCTCAATACAATTTTTTTTTTTTTTTTTGGATAGTGGGAACTTTAACTGAACAAAGGGACCAACCAAAACCCAACTCAAATTGTCTTAAAAGTATTAACTCAACAAATTGAAAAGTACAGGGAAGCCTGGTTTTGACACTGCCCAATGTCAACAGAGCCCTGTCTTCACTCTTTTCTTCAATGACAATTTCCTCCAAACTGACTCCACTCTCAGACCAGCTCTCCCCAAATTAGGCAAATTCAGTTACCAAATCCACCTCCTACCAACTTTGCAATACTGCCAGAAAGCAATCGCTAATTTCCTACTCTTGTTGCAAAAGTTCTGGAGTCATTTGCTCTAGTTGGCCAGCTTAGCCATGTACTTCTCCCTCAGCCAATCACACGTCAGCTGCTCTCATTTGGTTAGGTTGTTCCTCATGATTCCTAATAATACCTCCCTTAAAGATTACCGCCAGAATTAAATGGCATGAATTCAAGAAGTTTGATAACCATAAGGCAATTATATCTAAATACCATTTTTATTGTGAGGCGCATGATTCTATTCTTCCACACAAAAATATTGCACTGACACTATAACCAAACATACCTGGTGCACCATTCTGTCCCGTGGCAGGAGGGGCAGCCTGGGTTTTGCTGAGAGTCTGGTAAGGCAGACAGGATTCTGACTTTGAAGTCAGTCACGTACAGATTTTGGTCCTAGCTGCATCTTTTCTTGAAAATGTGAACTTGCACTTTTCCTCCCATTAGAGAAAGAGAGAGACACAGACACAGAGACAGAGATAGGCAGAGCAAGACAGAGACAGAGAATCATTTTCTTGATACCCTATTTCTGTGAAGGTTAAGAAGTCAGGCGCAGGTGCTCACCCAGCTCCACATCTGTGGTGACCCCAAACCAAGAAGACCCAAGTATACCTCAGAAGCATTTTTGTGTCCGTTCAAATACCAGCACTGCCGTGGGTCTCACCATCTCCTCTCTGTCCTCTCACCTCCTCAGCATGAAGCAGATGTGCATTTTGATAGTTGGACTGGATGCTGCTGGCAAGACAGCAAGTCTGTGTAAACTGTAATGAGAAGAGAGAGAACCATGCTTCCTATTATTGGTTTTAATGTGGACTGTAGAATATAAGAACATTTGATTCACAGTATGGGGTGTTGATGATCAAGATGAAATTAAGCCTCTTTAGAGGCCTTGCTTTCAGCATAGGCAGCATCTTATTTTTGTGGTGGATAGCAATGGTTGTTAGAGAATCAGGAAGGAGCTGATATGCTGTAGAAAATGTTTCTGGAAGACGAGATACAAGACGCAGGACTGCTGCTTTCTGGAGAAAAACAAACAAGAAAACAAAAGCAGGATCTGCCAAATGCTATGGCTACAGTGAAATGACAGGTAAATTAGGTCTTCAGGTTCCTCATAACAGAATGTGGCACGCCCAAGCCACTTGTCCTGCACCAAGATCTGGTCTGTATTAAGGAACTGATTGGCTGTCCAATGAATTTTCACGTTAAATAAAACTAGATAGCTAACCAAGGTTGTGTTTGATAGAATTGGTCTAGGCTTATTACGACAAAATTAGCTTGAATCTAGGTTAGTAAGCGATGTCTGGGACTGGTTTGGGCAGAATATTGCAGCTTTTGAAACTTATTTTGCTGCCACTTATTGTTGACCAATGTAATGTTGCTATTTAGAAATATGCTTCGCTTTAAAGAAATTCTCCTTGGGGAAAAAAGTACCCATCAGTTTTCTTTTTGTTAAGTCTAAATGCCTGGACATGGCTATAGCGACACCTTTAAATTTGGAGTGTTTTGTGAGCCCACATCAAAAATGTTTTAAAGTTACTCCTAAATGGGACCGTTATCATTCCTAGGGCAGTCTGCTGACTTTAAAATGTAGCATTCCATTTGTATTTATTTCTCCCCCTAAAAAAAAAGATTTTTCCAATACTGCTTGTACAAGCCAAGATGTACCCCGAAACACTCTTTTTTCCTCTGTTATTGATTCTTGATTTCCATCAGTCAAACTTAGCAATGATGTGGTTTGGAGTTGATCGCTAACTCTCTGCTGACTGAGAAGAGTTCCTATTGAGATGATTTTTAATGCTCAGCAGCTGTCTTCCTTTACATTGTCATGCGTTTTATGTTGGCATCAGCCTGACACTTTGCCCTTTATGTGATAGTTCTGCTGATATTTTACTGTTGATTGGTGAACATATCTTCATTAAGAGTGTTTTAAAAACTCATCATATTCAATGAAAACACTGTCTTCAAAGCCCATTTGCAGTTATTCCTAATAAAATGAGAAAGTATACAAAGGAAAAGAAAAAAAGATGTCAGGTGTGAAGCTTTTCCATGCTGGTGGAGTGTAGACACGTGCTTGATAAGCACCAAAAACACTGGTTCTTTCTCACTGTCTTTCTGGGATTCGTTGTCTTGCTTTATGAGATAATCTCAATAACTTTAGACACTTTAGCATTCCAATGGGGAACCTAGAAAGAGAGAGACACCCACCAAGCTAATCTTTCTAATGTTGCTATATAGTTAGTTTCTAAACACACTGACAGGTGGAGGACAGTGGTTAGAAATGGACCTGGGTGTTTGCCCTAATATATCCACTTATCTGAACCTTGAACTTGGACTTCAGATCTCTTAATTCTCAAATCCTACACATGCCACTCAGTGTACAGACACTCTCAGGCAGCAGTCCAGGTGTTAGACACCTTCCCAAGGTGCCTAGACCTCAGTGTGAGTCGGCATTGGGAGTGAAATGTGGGCAGGAGAGAGTGACTGGAAGGACAAGCCTGGGGGCGGGGGGCATTCTTCCGGTATTTTGTGCAGGAGGCAAGGAAGTTTCCATGCTGAAGGAGCCTGGGAGGCGCCTCAGCAGGGCCCACACAGCCCTTTCTGTTGATTCTTCCCCCTCAGATCCCGTCCTAGTCAATGTCAGCCACCTGGTAAAGCGCTCGCCCGTCCTCCTTCTTCAGGCCACTTCTGTGCCTAAAGCATATTACACAAGCCAGTGCACAGGAAAATGTCCTTTCCCCCTACTGCTTTCCCTCTGCAGAGTTCCAGAGCTGCAAGACCTGCCCAGGAAGGCCTCATGATCTGTCCCTATGTTTCCCAGAAAAGATCCAGGCTCTTCTATTTATAACAGCCATTTATAACAGGAATTTCAAGGGCTCATTAGCTTTGTCTCAGTACAAACAGGTTTCATGCTGAATGGATCACCATTTGCCTGGGTTTCCACAACCAGTGCAAATGAGCCATTTTATCCTTTCCGCCCTCAGCTCCAGCTGGCTCCCTACCCCACACTGAGCCTCCAGTGTCCCCCACACTCACACAGTGTGACCCAGGACTTCCTGAGCCTCAAAGGAAAGGCAGCCATGGGGCTGCTGGTTTTATTAATCAGTTTTCAGACCTGCTGGGAGGTCCTGGGCTAACTGGACTGGAGGCTCCCAGAAGGCAGGGGCCTCATCTGGCTCCTTCTTCCTCCCCCACTTAGCAACCTGCTTGGAAGGATGAAGTTTACAGGTGGCTGGTTGATGGTCACCAAAACACTGACTCATCCAATTCTGGGTGAACATATAACATTCTAGGAGCCTGGGACCAAGCACATATCCAAAGTTACCCAAGGCTGTACTGACTCAGCAGATCCAAACGCAGACCTGGCTGGTCACTCCTTTCAAGTCTTTTCCCTTGGGCCTGGGCCTGGGCCTGGGCCTTCTCAATCAACAATTGAGCTGAAGAAATGATAGGGCCCAGGCCTGAGGAGAGAAAGAGACATCAGAAAGCCAGCCATCCAGAAAGAGGACAGGGACAGAGGCAAGCTGGGTTAGAGCAGAGGAGACTGGTGCAGAGGACAAGAAAGAGTGAAGCAAGAGCAAGAGAAAGACAACAGGGGTCACAGGAGGACGGGAGGTTGCTCTGATGGGCTGGGAATGGGTTGCCGCCCAGTGGGCCACTCCCTGTTACCTGCCCCATCCTCTGAGCTACCTCAGTTGGAACATGAGGCCCTTCTTGTGACCTGTTTCCTCTTCCTGAGAAGCCAAAATAAGATCAGCTCACTGGGAGAACATCCAAGAAGCTCCCATGGGTCACGCCCACCCACCATCTTTGCGTGCCTTCCATGGGCCAGAACATCATCTCAAGTCACCAGTAGGGCTGTGGACGTAGCTCAGTTGATACAGTGCTAGACTGATATACCCGAGTATCTGGATTCCATCCTCAGCACCATGTAACCAGCATAGCAGTGCATACCTGTATTCCCAGCACTAGGAAGGCAAGAGGATCAGAAGAAGTTCAAGGCCATCCTCAGCTACATATAGAGTTTCAGGTCAGTCTGGGCTACCTGAGACCTTGTCTGAAAATAAAGGCAAACCTAGCTGCAAGGGAGACTGGGAAGAGCATTCCAGCTGTGTGCTCAGGAAGAAGGAAAGCAGGGGACAATGTCAGTGATCAGCAAGCCCTCTTTGTCACGCCCACTTCTCACATGCTGTTCTCTCCCTTCCTGGTCCCTCTCTGTTTAGATGGTTCCTGATCTAAACTGAATCCCGAAGGTTTTCCCCCAGGAACTCTCAGTTGGGTGTCCCTGGATGCCTGTGTGATAACACCCAAAGACATTGTACAACACTGGTTGCACATCACACATACAACTGTTATCTTCTCACTAGTCCCCCATGCTGGACCTTAAAGTCTTGACAAACAAAGCTATGTCCATTTTCCCTCTACTCTCAGAGCCTTGCGAGGTCTGACACGGAGTTGCTGATGGGCAATGTACATCTGTTGAATAAACAATTGGCACTGGCTGGCTTCTATACTGTCAAGACGCTTGGTGTGGCCCACAGTGATCACTTCAATTAAAAAACTACAGAGAGAATCTCACAATAACTCTGCTGTTTCACTGGATACCTGCTCCTGGGTCAGGTCTCTCACGGGGACCTCCAAGAACCTAAGTAGCCTGCGTTAGAGATACTGAGAGAGCTCCAGTGCCTGACTGGAGTCCAGCCCACTAATCATCTGAGGGAGCCTGACTAGTCTTTAAGAGAAAGCAGGACTGTGGTACACCCTCCTGACAGGTGAGGAAGAGAGAAACAGATGCCCATTGTGTGAACTTGACTGTGGCTGCAGCAGCCTGGGAAGAAAGGCGGCCCCACTGGAACAGCTCCTGTTTGCATAATATCTGGGTAAGTCAAGTAAAGAGCTACACAGTGACGCATCCCGGTGCTGTGGCTATGATCCCCACTTTGCTGTGGGGATTCTGGTACTATGGGTTACCCACTCGAAGCTACTCTGAGTCAGGGTGGAAGGCAGTAAACTCTTATTAATGCAGAAAAGAAAGGGTGAGTCACATCCCTAGCTGGCTCCCAGCCAGAATAATTACCAACTCTGAGAAGGAGAACATGGCAGCCTCTTTTTATATGGAGTTATTGACTACAATCTCATCTTTATAACTTCTGAAAAAGAAATTACGTGGCTCATATATCCAGGAACAAGTAAAATGCGGAGGTTACCTCATGAGGGATGAGTAACGACAGCAGTATGACTGGGCCCTCAGACGCAGGGGGGCAGAGCAGTCACCCACACTTCCTACCACTTGGGGGGTTGAGAAGGGTCTGGAGGAATTAGGTGTTGACAGTTTGGGGGCCTGCTAGAGTCATTTCATAACCTTAAATGGTGGACTTCTGTACAGTGAATCACATCTTTTGTTTGTTTTGATTTTTTTGAGATAGGGTCTCCCTGTAGCCCAAGGTGGTCTAGAACTCTCTATGTAGACCAGGTTGTCCTTGATCTCACAGAGACCTGCCTGCCTCTGTCTCCTGACCACTGGCATTAAAGACGTATACCACCACACCCGAGTGAATCACCTCTTCTGAATCATATGCCCTCACTTGCATTGATGCTTCCTTTCCTGTTCGGTCTACTTCTTATTCGAGTCTTTGGGGGCCTTTGAGAGTATCTGAGGGCCAAGGAGCAGGTTTCATAGAGACAAAATGGCCTGAGGACAGTATTTCCCAAATATGAGAACTCTAAGAGTGGAAAATGGCTGATTTCTCCTCCACGGAGTTGTAGGTAGTTGCATCGTCTGTGCTGAAAGTTTGCATGGCTCAGATGCTGCTACTCGTGACAATAGCTAACACTTATTAAAATTTAGAATGCACGAGGCCCTTAAAGAGCCACAGACAGGATCTCCCTTTAGCTTCACAATTGCCCCGTAGCACACCCATTAACATGCTCACCATGTTAGGTGGGAGACAAACCAGTGGGGAAGAAGCTTAGAAATCCAGGGCCAACGCAGAATCAGACCAAGAAAGCCTGCCTTGAACGCTGGCAAAGTCATGCCTCTGAGTTCCATCATCGATGGCTGCACCCCGGAGCCAGAGAGGGTCTTCAGCTTTTCTTTTGGATGCTGGCACCTATCACCCTACCATTACACTGCTTGTCAAGCTACCATTGGCTCTCACCTCATCTACAAGTGATCACTACTGAGACTGAGCATTCCCTGCTGTGGAGCATTGTTCTAGGCATTTCATGTGGCAGAGGGGTGAGGCAGGAATTACAATTAGCTCCAAGGGATACCATTTGTCCAAGAGGTACCATTTGTCCTGGGCTCATGGGACTCCAGGGGAAGCCGTCTAGAGTTCCAATCGTGGCAGCCCTTCTGTTATACATCCACTTCAGAGTAGTGATTGAACTTGTCCATGCTCACACTGCCGAACCACGGCAGAGACAGGCTTCAGACCTGGCCATCACCCCAGAACCTTAGCCACTGTTATCTCCTTATTAGCTCCCAGATGGGCCTCTCTGCTCCTGCTTTTTCCCTCCTTTGATCTCCAGTAGTCGATGATCCTTTTTAAGCACAAAAATTATGTCTTGACTCAAAACCCTCCAATAGCTTACCATTGACCCCAGACACATACCATCTGAGCAAACTCCTTGGCATCCCCCATGAGGCCTCCTGGGGTCCAGCTCCTTCCTCCACCTTCAGGCTCATCTCTATGACCCTCTCCCCAGCTCACTCTGATCCATGTATCCTGACCTTTTTGATTTCCTTAGACCTTGTTAAGCTTTTTCTCACCCCAGGACCTTTGCAAATGCTGTTAATCTCCGCCTCTGCCCCTTACCTTCCCTGGGTCCTTCCATGGGTCTTCATTCCTCCCCTCATTCAGGACTGTTAGAATGCTACCTTCTCCAGGGTCTTCTAGATCTTTCCATGTAAAATAACTCCAAGTCCTACCTGCTCTTCGTTAACCCTTTACTCCACTTTGTCTTTCCTCATTGCACTTTAACAATTATATTTCCTATTCGTTAATGTCTTGGTGTATGAACCGGGGAGTAAAAACCAAACTTTTTCATCCTCAGTGCTGAGCCACTAGGGCTAGAGGAAAGCTTGGTAGACAGTGAGAGCTCAGTAAACACAGGTGAGTAGATGAAGGGGCGCCGGCCTTCTCTCAGCTCTTGGAGGCTAGTTCTCAGAACAAAGCAGGAGGAGAGACAGGAGACCAAAAGATGCCATTCCGATTTCGAATAGTGAATTGGGGTGTCAGCACCTGACACCCAGCACCTCATTTAACTCTCACATCCTGTAAAGCAGGTAATGTCCTTAAGAAGGGGTAATTACGAGAGTGGCGGGCAGGGACACATTTATATATGTTCCTTAAGGGGCTCTTTGTGCCAGGAAAGGGCTGGTTATTAATGATACAGGCTGAATCACTTATCTTTACGTGGCCCAAACCAGAAGAGTTTTATGTTAATCTCTTATGATTAATTCTATGGACTATTTAATTTGACTTTTATTGCACCTTCAAGATAAAGGTTTATTTCCATCGTTCACCATTTCCTCAGTTTAACTTTGAAGAACTCCCCAATATATTGGTGCAATTCATTGAACACATGTGAGTTTCCTCTGTAAATGGCTGTCAGTTTTCAAATTTTTTAAATTTATTTTTATGTGTACCACTGTCTTGCTTGAATGTATGTAAGTGCACGATGTGTTTGCCTGATGCCCGAGGAAGCCATAAGAGGGCATGGGACCCCTGGAACTGGAGTTAAGGATGGGTGTTAGCCACAATGTGGGTGCTTGGAGCTGAATCAGAGTCCTATGGAAGAGCAGTAAATTCTTTTACCTCTGAGCCATCTCTCCAAACAGCTCTGTCAGTTTATGTACAGAAGGAACTTAAGTTTTTCTAAAGATGTTTCCAAACTAAAATATCATTTTATAATAGCATTCAAACAACATTTTAACCACCTGACCATTTAATTACACGCTAGAGCAGAGGCTTAACCACTACAAGGCTTAAAATCCCTGTTGTGGACTATTATAAATTCTGACAGTCTTTAGCAAAACAGTTTTAAAAATGATCTCCATCCTTCCTAAAAGAAAATATGCATGTTTTACTAGAATAAACCTTTCCTTAGCCCCTTGTCCAGCAAGCCTTAAGTCATTCCGTTGGTTTGTGGTTAAGCTATATTTGCAAAATAAGGATGTGGATATGTTTACACATAACAGGGGACTCTTACAAAGTCTGGGATGTGCAGGGTCCCAGTTTATGTTGCAAGCTCCAGTCCAATAACTCCCTCTTATACAGAGAGACCAGGAGTGAGCTTGATGGGTCTGCCCATTTCTCCCTCTGTGTATCAGTGCCCGACCCTAAGTCCAGTTTGGGGTTACAGTTGGGACTCTCGGCCACTCTATGACAGGTTGAGTACTTCTAATCTGAAAATTCCAAACTGCTCCAAAATCCGAAACACTGGGGGGCCAACATCATGCCCAAAGTGGAAAATTCTATCCCTCATCCCATGTGATGGCTCAGCTAAACCACAGTGGCACTAAACATATCACATAAGGCTAGAGAGCTACTTCAGCTGATAGAGTGCTTACCTTGTAAGCTTGAAGGCCTCAGTTTGATCCTAGAAGCCATGGAATGGGCATGGTGGCATGTGCTTGTAATCCCAGCACTAAGGAGGCAGAGACAGGTGGATCTGCTGGATTGCTGGCCAGCCTAGCCAAATCTGTGAGCCCCAGCTCCCAGTGAGAGATCCTATCTCATAAAACAGGGTGAACAGTTCCTGAGGAAACCACACCCAAGGTTGACCTCTGCCCTCCACACGTACAAACACACATATGTCCACATAAACATGTACACACACACACATGAAAGTTTGTATAAAATTACCTGCAAGCTCTGCCTATAAGGTATATATGAAATGTTAACAAATTTCATGTTTACATTTGGGTCTCATCCCTGAGATATCTCATTATATACACATATATGTATATATTTAAATATTTCAAAATCTGAAAAAAGATACAATTTGAAACATTTCTGATCTTAAGAACTTTGGCCAAAGGAGACTCAAGTGCTATAGTTCAGACTCACTAGAGGATCTTATAGGTTGTTTTCTGAAGTATCCAGGCTCTTAAAGGATAATCATACCATCACAACCCTAATCAGAGATATCTAATCCCAATCACTGTCAAGGATGTTAGAAACAGTAAACCAACTTTACTTCTGAAAGACATTTTGGGGATTTATTTTTCTTGAAAGGAGAATTTGTGCACATTCTGAACCTCAGTTCTTATCTCCATAGTGTCCTGGGCGCTAGCTTAATAACTGGAAGAATCCATTCCCTTGGGAGCCAAGTTGATAACTTGTCCAAGATCTCATAGCAAGAGCAAGGAAAAGAACTTGACTTCTAATCTTCTGAGTTAACATTACAAGTGAGCAAAGCTAATCAAGGCGAGAATAAGCAAACTCAACTCTATCAGGTGGAGGCTGCTATCATCATCACTAGATGTGACTATCACAGTTTACAAAGCATCCTCAGGCTCTTGTACAGAGAGGGCTGGAGAGATGGCTCAGTGGTTAAGAACACCTGCTGCTGTTCTTCCAGTGGAACCCAAGTGAAGTCCCCAGCACCTATGTCAGGCAGCTCACAACTGCCTGTCACTACAGCTCCAGGGGAGCCAACACCCTCTTCTGGCCTCCTCAGACACCTACACACATAAGGAAAAATAAATTTTAAAAGAAACCATATAGGAAGAACTAATGGCTGACAGGAGAATTGAAGCACCGTGATTGGGCCACTAAGGGGAAGGATAAAGGAATAGTCAAGCAGCTTGGGTAGCCACAGAGGGCAAGGCAGAGCTCAAAATCTTCATAATAATGTCCCAAGTCCACAAGGCCCCTGGGACCCGATAATCACTGGCTCGTGTTTCATGAGACAGAGAGGGTACCCAAGAGCACCGGGCAAATCTTTCATCAAAAATGTTTCACACAGCCTTGAGCCCCTCAAGGGATATGAGTTAGATACTTGAACATTTTGGTCTTCTGAAATGCATCGTCCCCCTGAGGTCCCAGACAAAGAGAGTAAGTGTTGCTTGTCTTCCAAACCTGAGTTCCAGGACAGTGTTCAGAGTTTCTGCTTTAATACAGCTGCTTGTAATGGGGTGTGGTGATACACCCCTGTAATCACAGCACTTGGGAGGATGAGGCAGAAGAATCTCAAGTTTAAGACCAGCCTGGCCTACATAGCAAGACCCTCCACCTGCAAAAACAAAACCAAAGCAAACAGAAATAAACTAAAGGTGTGGCTTTAAGCAATGAGACTTCAGAGTTCAATTTCCCTCAAAACTATACTGTTCCAGTCTATAAAAATGAAAACAGTCTTTTACCCATGGAGCCTCTAAAATGCTCCAATCAGTGGTAGTAAACGAAGCATTGGTGTGATGCTGTGTTTATGGACACAAAGCATCATTTTATTCCTTTAAGCTTTCCGTGAATCATATTTTCAGTGAATGCCGAACAACAAGGCATGTTTCTGGTCTATAATAAAGGATATTCCTAATCTCTAGGGCTCCTCGGAGATTGAACGCCAAGTACCAGAAGAAATTCTTTTGATAAGCCCTCAGATGCTGCAACCCTGTAAGACGAAATGGCAGAAGACAGAACGGACATGGCTGTCTGCCAGCTGTCCCAACTGTCCCCACATCATCCCTCCAGCAGAGGCTGACTTTCCCACACAGGTTTTGCTGTCTAGGCCTGTAGCATCTCCTCCCTGGTGACCTCAGCCATAGCCAGGCTAATTCAGAGGACAATGGGAAGTGCTCATTTCCTCACATGTTTTCCACGGGGAACTATAGAATGTGACTGGAAAGCTAGAGCTCCAGATCTTCTCTGTTGATGACTTCTACTGACCTTTGCTCTCCTAAAGGATGTCAGCCATTTAATATTATTATTTTTTAAAAATAGGGCAGAAAGGGAAGTTCGATGTTCTATTTGAAAATCTTTTCCTGACTCCCCACTTCCTCCACAGTATAGCCTGGGACCTGACTATGGAATGCAAAGCCTGTCATCAGCTAGCTCAAACTGCCGTCCCAACCTCCTCTCTCGCCTCATCCCTCCCCAGCTCTGTGCCTGGGTCCGCCCTTCACACACAGTCTCCCTGAGCCCCAGTATCTCTGGAGTGATTACTTTGCCTTCAGTTCCCTCTGCTTTTCTTGTTCACTCTGTGAGCTTCCTTTGGGGGGCCTTTTGGCCATTTCCCCCAAGTTACTCAAATTGAAGCCAAGCTCAAGTGCTTCCTCTTTCTTGACTGTCCCCCAAACCCCTGCCCTGCCCCTGACTCACTTTACCTCCCCCAGGGCCATTCTTCAGACCTGTGTGTCTATCTGTGCTCCTGAGAGTCAGGACCCTGTCCACACCACTATGCAGCCTCCAAACCCTGTCTGGGATCTTGCCCAGAGCAGGTTACTAAGTCGTAGGTGAAGTCAAGTGAAACTGTAAGACCCACATTCTCAAAAAGAAACCATGAGCAGGAAGCTGGAGAGACAGGAGAACTGCCTCCAGACCATTTCGACATTGATGATTTTCCTCTCTACTCTGACTTGCTGGAGTCAACATCAGGGTCCACCTACCAAAGCCAGGTAGTGGTAATCAATACTGCAGTAAAGCAGGCAGGAAACAGAGCCAGCTCCTAGACCTCAGCGTGGATGCTACGCTGGGCTTCTGCCCCATACCAGGTCCTTCTATTGCTCTTCCCTCTGCCGCAGGATACTGTAAAGGACTATGCCCCTAATAAGCAAACTAGGTCAATGAGGAGTTATAAAGATGACGTACTTCCTGCTTTTTCTTGGTCTAAAACAAAGGCCTGGGGGATCCCCCTCCAACCAGCAAGTCTCTCTTTCTGACTGACTAGTCCAAATCAGTTCAGATAAAACTGAGATCAGACCAGCACACCTCATCATTGGAAGCCATAAACCTGTCTTAACAGCCTTCTCTTCCTTAAGTTGACTAATTCAAAATCAGGGGAAGGGAGACCATTAAAACCCTAAAAACTCAGACCTGCCCTGGTAGATGTTGGATTCTCAGTTCTCCACCCCTGTGTGAAAGTCCCATCCCCCCCACCTCCCTCACCCCACCCTTTGGGTGAAAGTCCTGTGCCCCTCCCCAACCCAGCCCTCCCTCTGTGTGAATGTGTGCATGGATGTGATTGTCTTTCAATTAAAGTTTATTAGCTTGTTGATCTTTGCTTGTCTGAGATTGTTCTTGCTTTTTAATTGGCAGAGGAAAGGAACCTAGCTATAACCCCTAGACTGATAAGGAGGCCATAATAATAGCACTGGAAATCTGTGGGCTCAGTATTAACACCAAGAGCAGAAGTTGCTAACTGGGCCAAAAGCCATTTTCCACTCCCTTGATATCAGAAGTCCCTAGTGGGGTAGATGGCCACTCAGAGTAAAGACTGTGTTTCCTAACTTTCCTTGTAGCTGGATCCAGCGAGGTGATTTTTAGTCAAGGAGTTATAAGTGAAAGCAATGGAAGCAACTTCCAGGAAGTGTCCTTCAAAGAACAGAATACACGCCTCTCTGCGGCATCTTCTTTCCCACTGGCTGGATGGCTAGAATCTAAGCACTGGTCCACGGACCATGAAGTGGAAGCCAGTGCTGAAAGCCACAAGAGAAAAGAACTCAGGGCATTACACTGTGAACTACCTCCTACGCTTCGGAAGATCTGTGGCCAAATTTCTTTCCTGTGAGAGAGAACTACACTTTCTATCACTGGCATCCAAATCCAAATCGAATGGAGACATTGCTGAGCCTTGATTTCTTTCTGTGAAGCCACTGATGTCACAGTAATTCTGAAGATTAAATGAAAGTTCTGTTAAAGTGTTACATGTTTTTTTAAGTTCTTACACATAAGGTGTGATGACTATCTTTTTCTAGCTCTCTTTCCTGGCTCAAGTTGAGAGGTTTGGCTGTGACTTTCCCTTTAACATATACGTTCTCTTCCAAGTTCTCCTAAATGATCATATGACATAATATCTGATGGAGCTGTAATTAAAACAGATGTTACTTTTGGTGGGTTTTCCATGTGCCTGTCAAACCCTCATCTCATTACAACAGTCATGTAATATGAGGTCATGACACCCTAGCTGTACTGAAGGAAACTTGCAGTTCAAGGAAGTGAAGCACTTGCCCAAGCTGATACACATCCTGCGGGGATCCAGGTCCAGGTCTGGCTGGCTCTGGAATCCATACCCTTGACCACAGCTGCTCCTGCTGGAAGAGCAGTAGCCCGGGGACACAGAAGGGCTGGGAATGGCATTCAGAGGTAGAACACTCACCTAGCAAGTGAAAGGTCCTGGGAAGGGAGAGAGTGAAGAAAGAGACGTGTCTGGATCACACACGTAATGCCAGCACCTAGCTGAGGCAAGACTTGAGATCAGCCTGCGCTACACAGTGAAACTGTGTCTCAGAAAATGAAACAGAAACTGGTAAAAGTAAAAGCACTTCCCGTTCAAGCCTGACCACCTGCGTGACATCCCCAGAACCCGTGTAAAAAGGCGGATGCAGTGGTTCACTTGCCTGGAATCCAACACACCCCTATAGGGAGATGAGAAGAGAACCATGGAGAGTCACCTAATGCTCATGGGCTGCCTAGCATGGACCTGGCAATGTGGCAGAAACAACAGACCCTGCCTCAACAAGGAGGAAGGCGAGGGCCAACTCCAGAGAGTTGTCCTGTGAATCCACATGCACTTACATGCATGCATTCAAACACACACATACCATGCTACATACATTGCACTTGTACATCACACATACACAAATACACCAGACATGTCATACACAAACACATACCATATGTCACACACATACACACAACAAAATGAAACAAATGTTAAATATATATAATGAAATAGGAGACTTGAGAGCTCACTCAGTAAAGTGCTTGCATTACAACCACGAGCATCCAAGTTTAATCCCCAGAATCCATATGAAAACATAGAAGCAAAACAAAACAAATAGGTGTGGCATATGCTTGTATCCCCAGAGCTAAGGGAGCAGAGACAGGCTGATCCCCAGGCTCACTGGCCAGCAGCATAGCCTACTGGGCAAATTCCAGGCCAGTAAGAGACCCTGTCTCAAAAATAAAAGAAAAAATGTAAACAGCACTGGAAGAACAACACCCAATGTTGTCCTTTGGCCTCCACATTGCTCGTGTACCTGCACACACATGAATGTGTACACACAAACATGCAGATGTACAGACACACAAAAAGAGAGAAGGAAAGATAGAGGGAGAAAAAAAGAAAAAGAAAGAGGGAGGAAGAATATGGTGGTTTACGCCTGTGATCCCAGCATTCAGTCTCCTCGAACAATAAAGAAGAGAGAGGAAAGAGAGAGAGAGAGAGAGAGAGAGAGAGAGGAAGAGTTCTCTGCTTTTCATCTTGCTTCTGTTCTGCTAACCTCCAAAGCCACGTAAAAATCCCTTTCTAGACCTTTTCCTTCTCACTCCCCAGAAAAGACAGGAGTGATCCTGAGTTATTCGCCTCTGGTTCTTAATTTTGAAAGAAGCCTTGAAAAAGGTGCTTCTCTGTTGTGGTTGAGTATGGGACTCTGCCTTCTCTATGATTCTTCTCTTCCTTTTTACCTGCAAGCCATGTGGTTTTGTTTAAGTAACTGGAAGTTATTGGGATGTACACATCACATCTGGACCCATTAACAATATCCATAAACTCTATGTACCAGGGTAACACATCGATGTTTTGACTAAGACACCCAGACAGTCTGCTTACAACCCCTGTAAGGGGTGAAATTGCCAGGTGTGTTTCAAAGGCAACTTCAGAGACTATGTCTCAAGACTACAACCTGCTCACCACTCAGGAGGTTGGAGAAGGCCTAGAAAGGAACAGAAAGAAGACCCAGTGGGGAGACCTTAGGTGGGTGATGCTATGAGCACCCAGTCCTACCTCTTGCAACCTCACTCTCCAAAGGGTGCCATGTGTGAGCCCTACAATAGGGAGCCAAAGACTAGGTCAGTGACTTTCCCCTGTTATCCTTCTTTTCCTCTGATCTTTCTTGATTTTTGTTGTCTTTCCCTAGGGTGCTCTTTAGTTATTTTCTCATGACTCCCTCTAGAGTATACATACAACCACTTGCTTTGGAAGCTGAACCAGGAAACTGTTTCTGTGGCTGGGTTGCCTAGCACCCCAAGTTTGTTGGGGACTAAGGCTGGCAATGGACTATAAAGAAATGATTAGAAGTCACCCTGGATGTTGTCCTAAGCTACCAGGAGTGGGTGAGAGACCCTAGCAGCATGAAGTTGAGTGTACGTGACTGAAGGAGAAAGTGAGCCAACTCTCTAGCAGAGATGCCCTGACTTGGGACCAACAGCATTGCAATGGGCACTACCCAGTCAGGTGCCTGTGAACTGCATAGGAAAATCATCAAAAGCCAGCTTTAGGTGCACTAGCATGTGACAATCCCAGTTGAAGTGGGACTTTTCTTTCCTCTGACTTCTGTTGCCATGATCGGTACCATGGGGACTGAGGAGAAGCCAGCATGACCACCACCCAGCTCTCTGTAGCTGGCTTCCAGCTAGAAGGAGAGAGAATTCTGCCAGGCTCAGAGGTTCAAGTGCTCTCTTGGACAGAATATCCTAACTGCTGGATTAAGTTACTTCTGCTGTATACAAGATTCCAGAATTGTCCCTTACCTAAGAGGAGATAAAACTGTCTTATTGCCTGGCTGCTGAAATTCTTATCCAACATCAGGGAAGAGTCATAAATGGTGAGCAGAAAATAAAGGAACATTGAGAGGCTACAAACAAATACACATTCTGCTTACTTTAAGAATTGGCTTGTGCAACTTACTGGTGACTGTTGTTTATATGCTGTTTGGTGCTCATCCAAACACAGCTGGCTATAACAATTGAGTAAAGTCTCCAGTATCACATCAGAGGGGACCAATCTGAGCTTTACATGGCAAATCAAGAAAGGAGGCATGTCCTCTGTATGGTGAGAAGACCCTCTTTTGCAATGTTTTCTTTGGACTAAGTGTTCCAAAAGAAGCCCAGCAAGGAGCCTTGATCCACACTTCTCACTGCACACAGGCTAGTTTAAAAGTACAACTGAGCCAATAAGCAAAGCCTATGACATATAATCCTAGAGAACAGGACATGGTGTGAGACCCATGAGCATCAAGGTGTCCCTGGGATCCCCCAGGTTTTTGCCAATTTTTTCTCTCTCTTGGAGTAACGTTATCCCTTCCTTGGAGAAAGGACGCCCGTGCCTCTGAAATGCCTTCAGAAAATGAAGCATCCCCAACATCCTCAGCTTGCTGTCATCTGTCTCAACTCTTCATGACATTCCTCCTTCCTCAATAGCAATATGACTGCCACCACTAAGTAGTTCCTGGGGTTCATCTGGCCAGGTGTGTGAATGACACATTTATCTCAACTGAAACAGAGCAATTTCTAAAGTTCTGTTAAACAAAAACAAACTAAAGAAACTTAAAAATATCTACACTTGGAATGCTCTTTAGAGCAGAGTCCTCCATGCCCTGGAACTATTAGGCTTGAGCCACACGTTGGCACAGGCTCTGTTCTTTTTCTCACCGTATTTCAACATTTCTTGAGGGTCAACACCTTCAAAGCTTGGATTTTGGTCCGGCAAGATACAGTCTAGGGGGAGCTAAGGGAGTCTGTGCGGCTGTCGGTGGAGTAGTGGAGTTGCTTAAAGGGATAAGAGAGCATACTCTCCAGGGAAGGCAATATTATAATAACCAAAGGATAGCCCGAGGCATCGTACTCACAGACAGTTACTTTTTACAACAGTTTTTAAAGTGACTGTGTTTTTTATTTGTTTCATAGATACCTACTGGGCTAGGCACTACAGGTTTCTGAACAAATAAGCTCCCCTATGGAGGCCAAGTCCTAATAGGCAAGGCCTATTAGGTACAGAGAAGAGTCATGTGGCACTTTGGGCTCCACAGGAAGCAGACTCAGAGACAGATGAGCACCCAGGCTGCCCTTGAGATCAACAGCTGTGGAAGGTAGAAGGACATGGCACATGCTGAGATGTTAAATTATGATACAGGCTTAATCATGGCCTCAGGATCCTCAAAGGAAGCTCCGGACCTTCAGAGTTGTCCAAGCTGAGCCAAGATAGACTTTATATACCCTGTGCTAACCAGTCATTGGGTGTGGGCGACTGGCCATGGTCATGACTTGGGCAGCTGGAGCAATCCATAAGAAGTTTCTAGATAATGAAAATCTACCCGCAGTACTTCTATTGGTTAGGGCAACAAATCTTTCGATATATGAAGATGCGGCTGGTACCTCACAGTGCCTATGCCACACAGCATGCTCTGAGATCAAATCAAGAAAGAAACAGAGGGAAGGATCATGAAGGCTTTAGTAGGAAGCATCTTTGAAGAGGAGAAGCATTTTCTAGGCAGCAGAGGGAACTGAGCTATGACACATAGGCACTTTTGTCTGGTGGACTCTGGAGTGGACTAGATATACTTGGAGAATCAAGAGAATGTGATTCCTCTCTCTACTGCAAAGATCTGGCTTCATCCTCTCTTAACCCTTCTTTTTTTTATGAGGCCAGACAGCCTCAGCACATCCCATAAACACTAGACCAAACCATGAGGATAAACAATAGTAAGCTACTCTGTCCAGGAAGAAATCAAATCATGATTTGCTGGTGAGCAATTCAATAGGATTTTTAAGTGAGCAAATATTTTGTTATTAATAGACAGCATCATTTGTGTGACTGGCCACTCTATTTCCTTCCAAGGACAGAAATCTGGCAGCTTCTGTGGTGTGGAGGGACGATTGACTGCTTTGTACCAGACAGACCAGGCTTGACTCATCTGCTTGTTTTCTGTATGATCTTGGCCCAGTCACTTCTCTCTATGCTTTGTTTCTGTTCCCTATAAACAAAGCTAATCTACTGATTACAACTGTTGTGCAAATTAAATGAAATGAAACCATGCTGCTTATGGTGGCGCCCTGACACCCATTTGTCCCCTATGGACAATTCACTAGAGCTAAAGGAAGTGACCTCAGTCTAATTTAAGCCCATTGTCATTCTCTGTCATTCTGTCTTGAAATACATCATTATCACTGCAGCATGTTTGGCGACCCTTTTGTATATTCACAGTCTAGTCAGACAAAGCCATGAGCTGGTAATGAACAGACTGGGAAATAAGTGGCCCCATTCTTCCTCCTCTTGCTAGATCTAGACTACAGTTAGAAATGGTTGCTTAGTGACAGTATTAATTCATCAGAGGGAACAACAGGCCCAAAGTACCCTTCCATCAGGGAAGAATGTTGCCATGCCAATCAGAACCCTTGTTCCTGAGGATTATTTGGATGCCTTCCTCAAAGAGAGGTTTTATTCTGAGGTAAACTGGGGACATTCCTCCACTGGGGACTATCACTAGGATAAAAGAACTATGAGCTGCAAGGTTGGGGGCAGGGAGCTGCATTCTGGGGCTCCTGCCCACTCTTTTCATGAAGGGAATGATTCCGGAACAGAAGTAAGATGACCAAAAAGGAGTCGCACAAACAGGCTTCTGTTTCTGCGTTGCGGGGAGAGCATGTGACCCTTTTTACTCTTTTAAGTCTAAGTAACAGCTATTATGATGTCACCATGATGGGAACTAAGCTCTGGATCTCTCAGAACTGCGGGTGAAAGATGAGCCAGAGCTCTTCAGAATATGATGGTGCCCAAGGTGACCTGTGCATTAGGAATTTATGAACTGCGTCCATTGCTATGTGGTCCACTCCACTCTCTAGAGAGGAAATACCATTTGATCCTTCAGCCCACCCCTGCATCCCAATAGTTTTTACAGGTTGAAAGTACTGCCATTGAGACCCTAATAGTCAGGTTTTCCATAAAAAGCCTGAAAGAAATGAGACATGATGTTTTAAGAAAATAAGATTTCCTCAATTCGGCGCAGCTTCAAATACTTTTCAAGATGGAAACAGTCAGATCAACCTGCTTGTCCTGAGTTTGACTCACAATGCAAGTTTTTCAATGAGAAAATTCTTTTTAAGATTAACTAATAAGAAAGCAACTTTTAGTGAGTTCTAAGGGAAAAAAAAAGAAAGAAAGAGCCCAATTAACTTAAAGCATTCAATTGTGCCTTGAAGACAGAAAGACCACTGAGAGATGTTCAGGGTTAGGGGCTGAGTGAGTCCTGGGAGCTCTATCCTCCAGAAAGCATGAGCACTTTCTGTCCCCTCCCATAGAGGGGCAAAATTTACAGCCATCTGTGACTGATAACAGGTGAGCTGGAACGGCCCTAAAGTTCAGGGTTGTTACCTGAGATGGTTTTCTGGTTGATTTTATTGTCTGTCGTTGTTGTTGTTCTACATTTCTTTATGGGGGAGGGGCCACAATCAGAAGCGTGGAGATCAGAGGACAACTTGTAGGAGCTGGTTCTCTCCTTGCACCATTTAGGTCCCCAAGATTGAGCTCAGGTCATCTGGCTTGGCAGCAAGCATCCTTACCCACTAAGCCATCTAGATGCCAGCCTGTTTTTCTTCTTTTTAATACCCAGTATCCAGCTATGCAAAAATCAAACTCTATAGTGTTTTTCTTTCTCCTGCCAGTCACAATCCAAAACACATTCCTGAGGAATTCCTCGGTATTGCTCCTTAGAAAACTTAGACAGGTGCTAGAGGTATAGCCTGGTGTTAAAGGACTGCTGCCCAAGCCCATGTGCAGAGTTCTGATCCCCAGAACCCACATAAATGCCAATCGGGTGTGGTACCCACCTGTAATTCCAGCCTTAGCAGGTAAGACAGGGGTTCCAGTTCCAGCTGGATAGCCTGGAACTGGGTTTGCTGGAGAGACCTAGCCTCGATGAATAAAGTGGAAGAGGATAGAGGATGATTCCCGACATCAACCTGGGGCTTCCCTATGCATGGGCATGCACAGAGACACAGACACAGACACAGACACAGACACAGACAGACACACACACACACACACACACACACACACACACACAAGAAACCCCCTGCTAGAAACTGTGAGCCGGAACCGGAAATGAAAAGAGCGCAGCCTGAGTCAGTCTGGAAGAGATGTCCTCCTCTACAAACTAACCGGAAGAGGAAGTGAAGGAGATGTAATTATTTCAATGAGGAAATCAGAGAGCTGAGATTCGGAGTATTTGTGATATTGCTGATGAGCTTGCCAATCCCATCAGTACGGAGAGTCCATGAAACGTGCTTCAGTGGAAGGCCAGGAAAAGCTCTGTACACCCGTGCTCTCCACGGCTGCTCTGGCGTGCGTTTTCAGGGTGCCACAAATAGGTATTTGGTCACATCAACTGGAAAGAATGGACGGCTAGTGTAAGAGCACACAGAAACCCGGTAACGGAAAGAGAATAGTCAGGAAGGGTTCTCTCTTTAATCGCCTTTTCCTTGTCCCTTCTCAGCTTGGTCTTACAATTGCCTCCTGGCTGCTGGGTGCTAATGCAGAACTCCCTGCAATTTTGTGTTTCTTGAACACAGGCCCAGCATCTCTGATATTTTATTATTTTTATTTCATGTCTATGAGTGTAATGCCTGAATGTAAGTGCACTCGTGTTGTACAGTGCCTGCGGAGGTCAGAAGAGGGTGCTGAATTCCCCTGGAACTGGAGTTACAGACGATTGTTAACTGCCATATAGGTGCTGGGAATCGAACCCAGATCCTCTGCAAGAGCAGCCAGTGCTCTTAACTGCGGAGCCATTTCTCCAGCCCCCTGAATATTCTCTTTTAAGTTCATCTCCTCATTCTAATCATTTTCCTGGTATTTTTTAATTGCTGAGTACTTCATCATTTGCGGTAAGCCATGCTGCAGTTGCTGGGTAGTCTATATATCACCACACTCCAGGTCATTTCCTGTGGATGAACTGAGAGCTTTGGGGAAGGGGAGGGAAGGATCCTATGCACCGAATACGGTCCCTTGCCCAGTGGCACTTGAAAATATATTGCTCACATATGTTGCAAGGGGTAAACCCTTGCCTCTAGCTGACCAAGACGGTTTGTTTTGTGCAATCTGATTTGATGAGCAAGTGTGTTAGATTGTTACTTCATTTAGCATAAATCCTGCTCCATGTTCCAAAATGCAAAAGTAGACAATCTGTGAAGTGTTTTCAGTATTCAGTGAATTTCAGGTTTTGTGGAGGAACAAATCTAAGTACTGGTTTGGGAGGAATTAATAGTCTTAGAGAACTTCAGATTTTGACCCTGAAGTCCTGACTGTACAGAAAGGAATCGTTATGCTTTGAATATAGAGAAATTCAGTTACATACAGAGTCAGGAGCTGGAGAAGAGCCTCTCATGGTCTCCTGTAACACTGCTGTGATGCAGGAGCTGCGCCCAGCTGAGGAGTGAGCTGGAGGCTCCCCGGACCCTGCTCCTTCCTCTCACACAACCTGTGCCTTCATCAGGTGGGACATGTGCTTCTGAGGGAAGGTTTGATTGGGAGTTTGTAGAAAGCCACATTTGAGAACTTTCTCAGCCTCCTTATAATAATTACACTCCTGTAAATTGTACTGTGACCCAAGAAAAAGAATTTTGTGCTTTTTGGAAGCTTTTTGGAAGAGTGTGTGTGTGTGTGTGTGTATGAGAGAGAGAGAGAGAGAGAGAGAGAGAGAGAGAGAAAGAAACAGAAAGAAAGAAATTATAATGACCATTATTATTGGAGAACAGAAAGTTTCTAAAACCCAGAGACTATCCCTATGGGGTACAATGGCATGAAACTCAAGCCAACTTTAGAAAGGTGTGTGTGTGCATGCATGCGTGCGTGTTGGTTAACCACAAGTTCCACTACCACTACCTTACATACCAACTTTTAAAACTGAGGGACCCTTCATTTATAAGTTGTTCCAATTTTATTCCTTTTGTTATTTTTAATGTTTGCAATGACTAATGGCAACTTTTAAATCCAGCTTTAAAAAGCAGTATTCAAAACATGAGCACATAACTTAAGTGATAGAGCAAGCCTGTGCTTTAGCCAGAACAGGAGTTGCTGATGCCATTTGCAAAGCTGGAAACTGAAGCTAAGAGAAAATGGAAGACTTATCTGCATTACCCCAAGAAACTCATAGGACCTTGAGTCTTTCTATAAGTGCCCAAAACTATACTACTGTGCTCTTCTGTTCCTGTTTCATAGGATGCCTACTAAGGCAAAACTTATTTTCATTCAAATATAGAAAAAAGGATTACTTCACTTGATGCAAATTAATTCATCATTAAAGGAGACCAGGAAGAAAAAAATCCGCATCGAGCAGTTTCTGACCCCTACTGTTGTGGAATATGAAACCTGCTGTATAATCAATTTATTCCAAAGTCATCAGTTTAAGGACTTAAGATGAAACATCATCCTTGGAAAAATATAGCTTTTTCCTTGAAGGAATTTTGAAAGGAAATTGTTTAAAACTTTATGAACTTTTTGGATGTCTAATAGCATCTCAGTTATGTCCCAGTAAATGTTAATATTCGTAAATAAAACTTGGATTCAATTTCCCTTTAATCTCTTTATTTTTATTTTATGTGTGTGAGTGTACTGCCTGCACATATGTCCGTGCAGTGGTGCCATACAGTGCCCTTGGAGCTCAGGAGAAGGTGTTGGATCCCCTGGAACTGGAGTTATGGGTGGTTGTTAGCTGCCATGTGGTACAGAGAATCAGACCCAGGGTCTCTGCAAGAGCAGCCAGTGCTCTTAACTGCTGAGCCATCTCTTCAACTCTAACCAAACTTTTAATCAAGAAAAAATACATAGCTAACCTCATCGTGTAGGTCCATTCATGTGTGTGCATGTACATGTTTGTGCAGCAGTATGTGAAAACCAGAGAACAACCTTTCATGTTGACCCTTGGATGTATCTCATTTCTTGAGTCAAGATCTCTTGTTGGCTTGGAGCTTTGACAGGTAGTCTAGGCTAGCTAGCCAGTGAGGCTCCCAGGACCTTCCTGACTCTGTCTTCCATCTCATGATAGGATTACAAGCACACACTGCCTCACCCGGCTTTTCACATGGAGTCTGAGGCTCCAACTGAGACCCTCATGCATGAAAGAAAACACTTTACTGACTGAGCCATCTCCTCAGCCCCACATTTTGATGTTTTTAAAAGTCCAAGCATTTTAAAACTGTCTTAAAATGAGCTCAGGGTAGGTCTAGATGTCTATATCATTACTAGCATAAAACAACTTTTAAATTCAGTTTTGTTATTTCATTGAACACATATCAAGGTGAACTAATGCACATGTTTGCCTTCCCTTCTTGCTCATGAATAATCTCTAGAAAAACTGTGGTACCAAAAACCAGTATAAAAATAAACAACAACTCAAACCCTTCCAAAGCTGCCAGCACGCAGAGCTTACACAACCTTGTAGCCTGTGTTCTGTCAGCCTCTTGGCAGAGTTATTCCACTTACCCTGTAACACCAGGCAACTGTAAGAAATCTTGAATCACGAGATAAAATACACAAAATGCATTCCAGCACATAATCACCTCGGCGAGCTTGCCATAAAAGAGCATGTCCTTTCTTGGAATCATCGTGAGCAAAAGACATAATTTAGAACCAGCTCACACGACCCAGGCAAGAACAGTCCATCTCTTGAAAAGTTCACAAGTGTTATCAGTGTCCCAAATTCATAGTACAGACATCTGTAAGTCACTAAGCCTCAAAAGTCACAAACACTGGATTATGTTTATCAAGGTTGCCATTTGGGAAGTCTTGAAAAGCATTAAAGAGCCTTCTCCTGCCATCAATTATAAAATGAACAAAGGACCAAATGATAATAAGTGAGGAATGCCGAACAGTTAGAAAAGATTTTAGTCTCTGAATGAGTCACTTCCTTTCCACATATCAATTTGTAAAGGCTTTGAATGATGTGAAATATATAGAAAACATATATATGATTTGTATATAAAGGACATAATACCAGCACCACCCCAGGTGGTAATCTCTATCCTGATTCATTTTTCTTTTCCTGGATTGTGTGTAACAGGAATCATGTAACGTTCATCCTTTTATGCCTGGCTTTTTCACTGAACCGTATGTTTATGAACTTTGTCCATATTGTCTTAACAGCAGGCTGCTCATCTGATTGCTATAATGCATTCCACTGGGGTGAGGTATGTACCCAGATTATTCTATCACTGATGGGTATTTTGGTTCATATGTTGAAGACCAAAATTTATTGTCTGGTTTGGGAAGATTAAAAAGATTGTTTGGGATTTTTAGGCCAAAACAGGGAAGAAAAAAAAGGGGCCATTTTATTTGTTCAGGCTTCTTTGTTCTTTGCCTCATGGCCTCAGAAAGATGCTTGTGAGAACAGAACTGTGACAGAAAGGTGAGGCCTAGGGTCTGAGAGACTGGGGAAGAGTGTGTGTCTGCATATGTCTCTGGAAGTCGCAGAAGTGTAAACTTCAGGGAAGCTCTGTGGTCACTCGGGATCCTCTGTAAATCTCTCAGAGTAACTGAGACACCTCATTCAATCCTAGGTTGACTTCAGTCTAGCTTCTCAGCAAACACGAACACCCAGATACTTCTCATCCCAGAATTCCCAAGAAAAGCATCATGGATGTATATTGGGTCTAAAGAACCTTAGATCCTGGCACATTTATCTGCTTGTCTTAGCTGTAGCTTTGGCAAATCTTTTTGTGCTTTTAGCTCATATTTTATTCCTTTCTTCAAGAACACAGTAAGCATCCTGCTTAAGATTGCTCTTGAGATTCTAAACTAAGTTTCCAGTAACTTGAGGTGAAGCCAGCTTACTGTTAGTTTATGTTTATGATGTTATAATGATTTATAATATGTTTAAAGTAGTCCTGATGGTTTAGGCCTGTAATCTCAGCTACCTGGGTGTCTGGGGTAGGAGGATTGCAAATTTAAGTCCTGCCTAGGAGTTTAAAGACAGCCTGGGCAACTTAGTAAAATTGTCTCAAAGCAAAAAGGAAAAAAGAGGACTGGAGATATAGCTCCGTGATGGAGCACCCCGTGGACATGTCTGATGCTCTGGGTTCAGTCTGCAGTACTACAGAAAATATGTGTAGGTGTGAGAAAGGGAGGGACAGGAAGGGGCAGAGAAGAGAGAAAGAGAGGGACAGATAGAGATAGAATGAGAGACAAAAGAAACTTCAAGTTTCTCTCTCTAATCACCAGTACATGAAAACAAAATACCATTGGCAGCTTTAAAAAAAAAGTTCATCTGGAGGGGGAGGCTGGGAAAGCAGGAAATAGAGGAAAGTTTGGATTCACCGGTTTGGAAAGACTGAAAATATGTTAGTATTGAGAGTTTGTTGATGCTTAGTTTCTCAGCAAGGCTTTGAAGAAAGTGTATGTTTATCTTCAAAGATGTTAAGCATTATTTCATAAAGATATGCTGCTGTGTATAAAAACAAATACATGAGATGATGGCAATTTTTCTTAATGATTAAGGCTTTGAATATAAGTTAAATTTTTTTCTCTTGTCTTGTTGACTGCATATTTCTTTTCGTTTTTTTCTTCCAGACTTTGGAAGCACGCCAGTGATATGGAACAGTGGTCTATGAGATGTTTCTAAAATGACCTCTTGGAGATGGTGTGATGACAGCTCAAGTTGAGCAAGTACCCGCAGTGTGGTTCAGAAACCCCTTTGTCTCCTGGTAAAGCTAAGGTAGAGGCTTACAGAACAGTAAGACTGCTGACAGCTGTGCTGTGTGGATTGTGGGGAAATGAAAGAAATAGAAAATTCTCCTTCATACTCATAACTACCAATTTAGAAAAATGTTATATATTTTTAATGTGTATGAATGTACTGCCTTCATGTAGGTAAGTGCACCTGTGTTGTGCAGTGCCCACGGAGGTCAGAAGAGGGTGTTGGATCCTCTGAACTAGAGTTATGGATGCTTGTTAGCTGCCATGTGGGTGCTGGGAATCAAGCATGCATCCTCTGCAAAAGCAGCCAGTGCTCTTAACCACTGAGCCATCCCTCCAGCCCCATAACTGCTAATTTTTCAAACTAACATTTTCTGTACTTTTTATTTGTATGGCAGTCACTTTATACATTAGTACATTTGAGAGAGAAAAAAAGCTTTCATCATGACTCTGAGGGAGGTAATTGGTATCATCTTTATTTTACAGATTTAGAAAGTGAACTTAGAGAAGTTAGTACATTGCAGAGTGAAAAGGTTGTGAGTGGCAGAGCCTGGATTTGAAAGAGAGAGATAGAGACAGAAACAGAGAGACTTGTTATATAGCCACTTAGAACCCATTACATAGACTTAGAATCCACTATATAAACAAGACTCGCCTCCATCTTACAGAGATCCACCTGCCTCTTCCTCCCAAGTGCTGGGATTGAAGATGTACACCACTGAACTTGGCAGAAGCCCAAGTCTTAATCACTGTGACTTACTACCTGCCTTGTGCATGCAAGCTGTCCATAAAGGTTGATTCCAAGGCCAAGTTAACCTGAACAGATGAAAAACCTGGAGAACTGAAGGCTTAAAATGCTAACCAAAGGCATGAACATCCTCCTTTGAATTTGTTGAAAATAATGAAATGTAGCTCTCTAACAAATCAGGGAGAAACGTCAGTGCTAAATTTGGGGTTCTGCTGGAGCCCGCCAGCAGAAATCAGACCATACCCAAAGCGGGGAGTGAGGATGAGAAAATGTAGAGATAGAGAGACAGAGATAGAGAGAGAGAGAGAGGGAGGGAGGGAGGGAGAGAGAAAACAGGACAGACTCAGGAGGACTTCAGTCACACTGAAGCAGCTTGCCTTTATTAAGTCCCCCCCTATTTATACTGTGAGGTGAGCAAAACAATACTAACACAGGCAAAATAACTCAAGATATGATTGGCTTCCTTCAAAGATCTTCATGTGACCTCAGTCTTAGGTGCAAAACAAACCTCTCCCCAGGTGTAAATCATTTTGCCTAATGAAAACTCCTGCTTCCAACAGCACTTCTGTGCACGAGATTGTCTTCTGCCTAACCCAAAACTAGGGCATAGTTCAAGGCAGGCACATGGCCCCCGACAGGGTTTGGTTTGGCTTTCTTTCGAACATGAGGAAAAGTCCATTTGGAGAATGAGAACTGTTATATGCATTGAGTACCTACTCTATGCTGCTAGAAGCTAGAAAGAGGGACGTTAACAAAACATAAATATTACCACAGCATCTGTTACACTGGGCAAATGATGGCTGTGAATGTTCTGCATGAACTACAGGCATCTGGCTAAATCTCCTTAATACTACACAATGGGCCCTTTTCCTACACTGCTTAAAAGAGTTCTTTCATACACCCTAAATTGTAAGCAAGCTAGTGATGTTCCTCAGTAAAATAACCAAAGGACAGTGTAAGAATGTAAAGACTTGGCTCTTTTAAAAGTTCATTTCTAAGTTTTCTGAGTTACTTGTAGACTTAATTTTCCTCCCACCAAATTCATGTATACGTATTCTCATCTTTATATCAGAGAAACTTGTATTAAAAATTCAGTTCAAAAGCACAGGTCTTTCTTTAAGCAGCAACCAGACCCCACCCCCAGAGCAGAATACTTGGAAATTAGAATCCAGTGGTAGAACTGGCCACATGGAATGCCCATCCATCCTATCTTTCTTGTAAGAATTGAAACTGAGCCACTAAATATCTTGCCTATAGTCACAAAGAAATAATTAACAAATCCAAGACTTGAATCCAGGTTTCCTTCCTTTGCTACAGTTGTATGGCTTATGCCAAGTTCAAATCCTATGGTCAGAGAACCCCCCGATGTATGTGAGTGCACCAATGTGTGCCTGAGGAGGCCAAAAAAGGACACTGGATCCCTGGAACTGGAGTTACGGACAGGTGTTAGCCACCATATGAGTTGCTGGGGACCAAATCCTGCCCCTCTGCAATGCTGAGCCATCTCTCCAGCTCCAAGACAACTCTGAACATCATCCTTCTCCAGGCTTCATTGGGCCCTGGGAAAAGACTGGGAATTCACACACGCAGTCAAAATTCAACCAGGAATTTCAGGATAATAACCATGCTAAGACAAACAAGCAAAAAGACCAAATACGCTGAAAATTACAGGCACCCACAATTTATCTTTCTCTGTGGATTATGTTTATATATCCTTTAGTTACCTCGTTTTATTGGTGGTTTTATAAGAATAAACAGCTCAGAAAACTCACTCCTTGAAAACAGGACAAATGTAAGCTATTTGTAGCTTTAGTTTTTTTTCAACATTTAGAAAACAATAGTTTGTGACGAATGGAGGATAGACGGCATTGAAGCCCTGTGTAGAGGTGTCAGGGAAGACGGCAGAGTGAGGGCCTCTGGAAGCTTTCTCCATAGAAGCCGAGACAACCTCGGCAAAAATGGTCAAAATCAACTCTTCCCGAGCTCTGCAAATTACCCAAAAGTTTGCAACCAACCAGAGTTTTGTTGCCGTCCTGCACTTCCTACCTCCCGGCCACCTACTCCCCTACCTCCCCAAACTGTCATTGTTTAGCTTCTCTGGTTAACTCCAGGAAGATTCCACTCACCACACTGTCTCTGTTGAAGCTAACCGGGCAAGTACTTGTAGTGAAAAGCCTTTTCCTAACGGCCTTGGCGGGAAACAGTACAGCTTCCTAAAGTCTTGGTGATAACAGTTAAATTATGGACCCAATGAAAAAAAGTAAAAGAGAGATCTGGGAGGTGCTAGCGCGATGGCTGAGGGGCGAAGAGCACTGGCTGCTTTTGCAAAGATTAATTCAGTTCCCAGGACCCACGTGGTGGCTAACAACCACCTGTAACTGCAGCTCTGGTTCCAGGATTTTATTTTAAACAGCTGCCTTCTGAGGGTTTGTACGAGTGCGGGGCACTTACCTCCATGCAGGCAAAACACTCACACATTTAAAATAAATAATTTTTTAAAATTTAAGGGAAATCTGAGAAATAAAAGGTCTATGAAAACTTTAGAAAAGTTCTAGGCTGTTCTTGGGAATCTAGAAGGCTGTCTACATGCCTAGGCCTGTGTATAATCCCAGAAAGACTTGAAAAGGTACTAAACTCACTTTTGTTTTACTTGGAGGCTCTGCATAGCAGGAAGTGAAGGCTAAAGTAGAGTTAGAAACCACTTGGCTGGATGTTGGTGGCATGTCCCAAATACTCAAATAGACACTTCACCCAAAGACTATGAGATGGATGGGCCCCAGGCATTTAATCGTCACTAAGCTAACTGAGCAGAGACTTTGCGAACTGCACATGACAAAGAGTACAGATTTTGTGGAATTAGTTCATAAACAACTAGCCACAGTTTATACTGGAGATGGAAAATCATTTGATTTCCAGAGGTTTGATTTTTTTTTAATCTTATTTTATTTTTGAGGGTTTCATACATATTTCTATCCCTCCTGGGCCCCCTCCAATTCCTCTCATGCTGCCCAACTCCTGCTTGATTTCTTGACCTCTTCTTCAAGTCTTTTTGTTACATATACATACATTTATAAATATACATTATATATATATAGCTGCCTGACATGGGTAGTGAGAACTAAACTCAGGTCATCTCGAAGAACAGCAAGTGTTCTTAAGCACTAAGCCACCTCTCCAGTCCAACAAATTATTTTTTTAAAACAAGAACCAAATAGAAATTCTAGAGTTGGAAAATATAAAAACTGAGATGAAAAGTTTACTATAGAAACAATAGTGAACTTTAGCCTGTTTGGGGAGGCAGAAGACTTCATTGATAAGCTTTAAAATTGGTCAATTGAGACTACATAGTATGGGAAAAAGGTTTAAAAAGAGGTAAAGGAATAAAAACGAGCAGAGCCTCAGAGATCCACGGGACACCATCATACATACCAATACCTGCATAATCGGAGTTCAGAAGGAAAAAGAAACAGAAAGAACATGCAACAAAATAATGGCTGACATCTTCCCAAATTTTAGTTAAAAAAAAAAACCCACAGCATCAATCTATGTATTCAAGAAACTTAAAAACATCCAAGTAGAATAAACTGAAAAAAAAAAAAAAAAACTACACTAGACAAACGATATCAAATAATGAAAGATAAGGAGAGGATGTAGAAAACATGTCTCAGTGTGTACAAAGGATTCTCAATAAAATTAACAACCAAAAATTTATAATAACAAAAATATTAATAGATGGTTTCTCATCAGAAACCATGAAGACCAGAAGGCAACATTCTAAAAGAAAGACACTTAACCGCTAACTCTATACCCAGAAAAACTGTCCTTCAGAAACAAGGAGAAATTAAGACAGCCACAGATGAAAGCTAGGAGAATTTGTCATGAGCAAACCTGCCCTACAGACAATATTAAAGAAGCCTTTCCGGCTGATGCCACAGGGTGCCAGATGCTAATCTGAACCCACCTGAAGAAATAAAGACTATTGGTTGAGATAAATATACCATAAATAGGAATGAGAGCACATTTAAATGGGTTTTTGTCTACCTGATCTTAAAGACAGCTGCACAAAAATAATATGTATAAACGTGTGTGATGGGCATACACTTTATAAAAATGTAGCAGGAACCTCAGTGAAAGCCGAAATTTAGATAATAACGGCACAAAGGAGTCAGAAGAAAAGAGATATCTCCAGGTGCAAAGTTCTTGTAGAGTACTGAGTTATCAATCCAAACTAGGCTTTATAAAGCAAGATGTTTACTATAATACCTAGGGAAAAAAGTTTAAGAGAATCTATTGTACAGATGATTTAGTTAATTCAGGAAATGCTCACTGGCATATAAAATAGTAGGAAAAAACATGATGAATTGGAAAAATCTCTGAAGAAAAGAAATTGTTCTTTTCTGTACTCATAAAGAAATTGGAAAAGCAAATAAGGCATTCTCTCATTCATTTTAGATTAACTGAGGATCTACTGTGTATCAGGTACGGTTTGGTGCTGCGGAACAGAGGCTCACCACAGTCAGTCTCAAAGGAGTGCTTCCTTTATAGACCTATAACTTCTACCAAGCTCCCTGTTTCTGTTAATTTCTTAATGACTGAAGATTTCTTTTGACAGTCATTCTTATTAACTATCTTCATACTCAATCTAACCTATTTATTCATTTACTCTCTTAACAAACGTGCTGAGTTCCTGTCCTGTGTCCTCCACTAGAGACAGAGTAGTGAGCAAGGCAGGCGAAGTTCTTGCCCTTGTGGCTCCAAGGAACTTGCATGTGATGTGTAGTGCAATATGATACATAAAATGTCATGGCAAGAAATGTGCTAGCAAGAAGTCAAAGCCAGGGTGTGACAAGAAGGTGCTTTTACACAAGGGGGTCAGGAAAGAAACCTCTAAAAGGTGAGTAGAGGTGTCAGTAAAACAGATTTGCGTCTTTCCACGATTAGAAATAACTCCAACAGCAGAGGCAGGAACGAGAAAGCCTCACGTAGTAGTAAGTAGTAAGTGAACTGAACATTCCTCATTCAGCATGCATTATGGATTCAAAATGCATCGTTATATTCCTGCCACGATTCATATACTTACCTGTATCTCTCAATTCTAAGCTGTTGCAAAAACCTTTCTAGTTACTCTTAGCCTTAGCCCAAGTCTATGTCTCATACCATTCCCTCTAAATCCCAAAACGGTTCTTCCAGAGCAATTTCCTCATGCAGTCAAGAAGGTTCAGTGACTCCCCATTGCTGCTGAACTGAAGTAGCAAATGACTTACTCCTTAAAAATGCACTGAATCCCTACTGTTGTCCCAGGTGCGTTCCTAGGTCCAGTGCACAGACACATAGTACACAGAGAAGACCCAATCCCTGCTCCCACAGAGCCTACATTCTTAAGGGATAAGACAAGCCATGAACAAGCACACAAATAAATATCAAGATAAGTTCAGGGAGTGGGAGTGTGACTCGGTGATAGAACACTTGCCTAGCACACATGACATCCTGGGTTCAGTCTTCAGCACTGAACAAAAGACCATTTCAGACCACAGTAAATTATAAGAAGAAATTAGAGAGACAGTAATAGAAGAGGCTGCTGAGGTAGTTTGGAAAACCCAGGTCCAGGATCTGTTTCACAACAGGAGACAGTGCCAAGGCCCTCAGGTGGGGCTTTCAAGGGTTGACCTGGGCCTCATTTCCTTTTGGAGGGGTTCCCTAGCCCATCAGGGAAAAAAACCACCTCTCTTTAAGTGACTTAGCCAGTATCCATAGTTATATTTGAGTGTCTGTCAAAGTTGTCAAGTTTGTCTCTCTCTAATACTCTGAGTCTACTGAGTACATAATTCATATTAGGCCATCTTGAGTACCACACTGTAGAACTGAATTGAATGAGACTGACTGTCCTAATCTGGAAGGTAAAACCATCCATTAACTAAGCCTTCATCGGGCTTTAACTCATGCTCCTGCCTCTTGCTGAGGCAGCCTCCTTTTTGGTCATATCCTCTCTGGGTAAAACTTGGCAAAGTATACAAACTTTAATAAATTGATATTACATGAACTCAAAATTTGAGAGCTCAAATTATTGTTTTCCTAGTTAGAAAAACATCCCTTCAAACAATTGACATGCATTAACTCTTGGCTAAATTGGTCAGTCATCTCCTCCTTATTTTTCTCTTAGTACTGGGGATGGCCTTGCACTGCTAGGCAGCTATTCTACGCCGTTCCCCAACCCTTTCTCTTACATTTATTTTGAGACAGTGTCTCACTAAGTTGCCAAGGCTATCATGGAACTCACTCTATCCCAAGCAGGCCTTGAACTTGTGATCCTTATACGTTGGGCTGGGATTACAGGCCTATGCCGCCAGACCTGGCCTCTTTCAAATATAGTTTAGATTTGAGAAATTGATTTTGATAGCAATGACTTATTAACAGGCTTTATATTAATACCCATTATTCAGTTAATAGCGTTTTTAGGGACTTCAATGTGCCAAGTACAGTACCTATGCTTGCATATATGAAGATGAAGAAAATATGCCTCTGTCTGTCTTCGTGGAGTTTGCAATCTTGTCAGTTATAGGTGAGGAAATACCTCGATACAGAGACAGAGAAGAGCAGGGAGTGCCTTTGCAGTGAGAGGCCAGGAAATTAGGAAGATTTCACAAGGAAAGGACATCTAGCCTACCAATGCCATGAAGGACAGGTCTCAGAGCGTTTAGTACACACTCATTTACCTGATTCTGAGAGGTCGTTCACAACATGTTGTATGTTTATATGTTCTCATTAAAAGATGTTTTAGTGTTATGGCTACCTAGTCAGAGCTCACTACATTTACAGTCGTTGCAGTCATTGTAAAATAAGGATATTTACAAAGAGATAGCAATGCCTCTCCTTCTCTGCGTTCCTTCTCATTTGTTCAGGCTGGTTTGAATGACAACATTTTGGTGGTATTTCCTAATAACATTCATTTGTGAGCTTGCATAGGTCCAGTCCCTGACCTAGAAATCATGCTGTCTGCTTGTTAGAACGTGGTGTCTGTGCATCGCCTGGCGGACACTCAGGTTGGAGCCTGGTGATAGGTCAGTCCTGTGGCCACAGGCTTCAGTCCTGCTCTGTCCAGCTTTGAGCTGTACGGGCTCTATGGAAGGCCATCAAGGAGTGTCAGCTCATCAAGGCATATTATTTCACAATCTCACAGAAGTGTCACAGGAAGGCACTTTGGAGGCATATTAAATGCTCATTTCTGAAGCAACTATCTCAGATCTCAGAGGCAGGATGAAGGTAAGGCAAGCATGGGAGGGGCCAGTGCTGATGCTGTTCCTAAACTCAGCTCCAAGAGCAGATCGTTGCATAACAGTTCCTAAGGCTATGCACACCCAATCTTCACAGGACAAACATTGCAAATGTCAATGACCTAAAAAACAAAGGCAAGGTACTCTCTCTGAGTGAGGGGAATGAGAAGGTTCTACTAAAATTATTTACAAAGAAAGAGAAGGATAGCCTTAGAGTCACAGGACAGGGCTCGTGAGTACATTCAGCCATGATTCAATTATGATTCAGTTCAAACTATAGAATTTCAGTTAGTTGGGAAGACTATAGACTAAAATCTTCAACTGCTCTATTCCATGGAGTAGGAAACACATGCCTACTGAGAACTTGCAGCGTGGTTGCTCCAAATTGATGGTCTACGAGTGTACGTTGTAAACAGATTTGAAGACTGTCGGGAGCCATTTGCCTGCCTTGAACTATGCCCTAGTTTTGGGTTAGGCAGAAGTCAATCTCATGCACAGAAATGCTGATTGGAAGCAGGAGTTTTCATTATGCAAATGATTTACACCTGAGAAGTTTATTTTACACCCAAGACTGAGGTCACCTGAAGATCTTTGAAGGAAGCCAATCACATCTTAAGTAATTTTGCTTGTGTTAGTATTGTTTTTACGTTGAACATCTGACCCATTGTTTTGCTCATTTCACAGTATAAATAGGGGGCCTTAATAAAGACAAGCTACTTCAGTGTGACTGACAGCTCTCCTGAGTCTGTCCTATTTTTTTCTTTCTCTTTCTCTCTCTACATTTTCTCATCCTCACTCCCCGTTTCGGATGCAGTTTGATTTCTGCCGGCGGGCTCCGGCAGAAGACTTAGTACCAAAAACAAAAGATAGGAAGGGTGGCTCTTTTACACTGACTCTGTCCCTGGAGGAGCTTTCAGTGCCTGTTGCTTCATTAATAATTTTATAACCATTCTACATTCAAAGGATAACATCGGAGATACAGTGGATTAAGTAAAACATACACTGAAAATTAACTACATTTCTTTCTTTTTCTTTTTTGAAATGTGGCTAATAGGCAATTTAAAATTACATATGTGGCTAGTTTTTCTGTGCAGTTATTGCAAACTAAGTTGTACAGAGAAAGCCTTTGTTATTTCAAGAATTACTAAAAGATTTTCTGAAATGTAGTTCATTTTCTGGTGTTAATATGAAACTACTTAATCTGAGTGAGCAAGCTCTGAGCACCACCTTGAACATGTGAGTGATTCTGCATCATGAAAGCTTCCTCTGAACTCTTCTCAGTGATGCCGCTGTCTTGAAGATGGGAAGGGTGGCTCTTTCACACTGATTCTGTCCCTAGAAGAGCCTTCAGGCTGTAGCTGTCTGCTTCACAGATCCACACCAGACCTTTAGAGGCTTCTTGGCTGAGAGCTTAGACACTTTATTTCTCAGGAGCTGGTAAGAGAACCCTGACTCTCCAGAAAGACAGGCTTTTCTAGATCATTCTATCTGGCTGTTTGCTAACTCATCTATACCTCCTGAAGGGAGAGCTAACCTGTAGTAGGTGTATCATGGATTGGGCCCCAAAGCAAGGGACAATGAAAGATACAGGGTGGGCCTACTTCACAAGGAGCCAAGAGGGTTTAAAGGCCAATGATCTTGCATAGAGAGGCCATGACATTGGAGTGGCATGACGGTCTCTCACAGAGACACAAGGTCACATGTCTGAATCCCATGACTTTCCTTCCCTATTCCATGTCACACTCAAAAGGCAACTCATCAATCTTCAGGAAACATTACAATGCCAGGGACCAGAATGCTCAGGCCACAAAGTCGCTTCACACTTCTTTCCATGAAAGAGAATGAATTCATCATGGAAAAGGCTGCTTACTAGGTGAAGCTGGTAAGTGGGAGGTGGAGTGCTAATGGCTATTTGAAAAGGGGATGAATGGTGCCCTGTGAAGACTAAAAAATCAGTCACTCACGGGGTTAGAAAAAAGCCAGTTCCACTGTGCAACATGAATGAAAACTCAAGAAATGCCTGCTTATGCATGCCTGTCTAGCCTTGAGTTAGTGAGACAGAATTAAAGACTTGAGTAAAGCAGTAACATATTTCATGGAGCAATGTGTTTATTACCTATAAACTCAAGCAAAGGAAGTTTTACATTCAAATTTTGACCAGTTCCCCACTCCTAAGATTTGGTGTGCTAGAGGTAGCTGTCCAGCACAGCCTCCTCAGATCTATGAGGGCATAAAGATCCTCCTGTGAAGGACATACCCAGCTATCAGAGCCTGATCTACTGGGCAGCTGAGACCTAGGAAGGTATGTCCTGCTTCAGCATCACTAAGCTGGCAGTTTGGCCTCTCCTGCATCTTCTCGGTGGGAGAGGCCAGCCTGCGAGCATGGTTTGATTATACAGTCCACCTGAGAGTTCTGTTTTTCCCTCTTGGCACATTAATTGGATTTCTAGCTGGAGACATCGGTCAAGCATGAATCTCGTTGACATACTGAATCACAAGAGTGAATTGTGTTTTCTAGTTTACAAAGCTTACAAGGCAAACTCCCTAAACCCAGCCATTGTGCTCCTGCTATCAAGACTCCTTTACGTCACTGAATTCACTGCCTTTCAATCTGATCTGCAATAGTAGGTGCAAGTCACATTCCATTCTAGCAAATGCTAGAATCTTCAAGTCTAGCCAGCTAAACACAGCTCCGTGCTTTAACACCAGTGTGTTAAACACACATCTGTGTTAACACAGATGTAGAGAGGAAAGAGACTGAGCTGAACTACTATCCAAAGTCAGCTCCTGGAGCTTTTAAAAGCATATGGCTTTATTGTGAAGCTTTTGATGCATAAGATTTAAAATCAAGATTGTACTTGATTCATTCATGCATTCGTTGAATATTTGTTGAACATTTGCCATATCTCAAGCCCTATTCTAATTGCTACACGTCACTGATAAACACATAAAGATACTTATATTTGAGACAGGATCTTACTGTATAGCCCTAACTTGCCTAGAACTCGGTATGTAGACCAGGCTAGCCTGGAACTCATAGAGATCTGCCTGCCTCCCAAGTGCTTGGATTAAAGGCATGAGCCACCATGCCCAGCCATAATTTTTTTCATTTTTAATATTTTTATTGAATTGTGTGCATTTTGAATCATACATCTTAATCAAATTTAGACCCCCCCTCCCTGCTCCCATAGGCCCCCACCAGATTTCGGGTATTCGGTCATATATGTTAAATCCTCTCCAGTCGAGCATTTCTATCCAGGTGTCTCTTGGTGCAAGTTCATCCACTGGAGTCTAGTCAGCCTATCTAGAGTCACTCCCTTAAAGAAGATCTACTGTCCCTCACCCCGCAGTAATCATTTGCCAACAGTTCTTTGGTCAAGGTTGGGCCTACTGCCCATTGCTCCCTTCCATGCTGGGTTTTTGTCTGATGTATGTTGGAAAATGAGCAGTTTTATTTAAAATTAAAATAGAAAACTGGGTGTGATGGTGCATGTTGGTAATCCCAGCACTTGAGAGGTAGAGGTCGGAGGACGAGCCAGCCTTGGCTACATAGTGAGTTAGAGACCACCCTGGGCTACATGAATCCCTGTCTCAAAAAAAAAAAGAATCTTTTTAAAAAAAGGAAATAGAGCAAAAGGACAATTTGGAGTGTGGATGGGTCAAGCAGATTCTCAGGCTTCTGGGTGCTGGCTGGCCTCCACCGTAAGCACAGGCCTGGGGCAGTAAGCAGATGATCACACATACTTTTGAAGGGCTAATTTGCAAAACCTACAGACCAGGGAGGAAAACAGAAAAGATAAGTAGATGAATGGCACCTGTTGTAAGGAAGGGTGAGTCCCAGGGGCCTCATTCCATTCTCATCGGAGCCACCGATGGCCCCCCTGCCCCACATGCTGTCTGCTCAGCTGCCAAGAATTACAAGCATTTTGCCTATTAGCCAGTTGTGTTCTGACAAATCAACAGCAGCCCTGCATGAAGACCTGTTCCCAAAGGGCAGCTGCCAGCCAGTCCCCTCCACGGCAGAAGTCCCTTCGACGAGGGTGGAAGCTGTCTTAGTGGTCTCAGTCCGGAGAGCCGTGCTGCTTAACCCTAATGCTGGACTTCTGGACGGTACTCCACATGCCTTTCACATCTGTGGGAATCAGCCCTTGCTGAAGTGGCTTAGGATGCCGGGTCTTTCCTTCTTCATAGTTCATAAATCGTGTCCTTCAGACTGAGCTCAAATCAGAGCACCACTTTGGGGTCAGGCCTTTCAACTCAGAGTTTGGTCAAGCCTGAATTTAGCCATAACATAACGGAGAAGGCCTTCTGGGTTCCTCAAGGTCACACATCTCCATCAACACCATCCAGTATCTACCAAGTCTGAACTCTGGGCCATTAAAGTCAAACAGTCCAAATCTTTGCCTTTTTTTTGTATCCTACTTATAAGACCTAAGCAATCAAATACATTTTTGATAAACAGGCCTGATGAATAAACACAGAAACTCATTTAAGGAATCTAATTATTTTATAAAAACAAATTCATTGTGCGCCATAAAGGGTCTTATGTTCAGGATTATTTCTGAGCATGTCTGGAAATAGATGAGAGTAACTTGGGGTCTTGAAAGATCATCTGAAGCATGGGTTCACCTTGTATACTCGTGGTAGGGGTGGAGAAGTCTTGAGTCTTAGAAGCCACATCTTAGATTTGTAAGTGCTGGTCTAAGACCTTTCTGTCTCAGGGTCTTTCTAGGAGGGGATCTTCTCATCTGAGGCAGCTATCATAACAGAAGCCCTGCTGGTACTCTACCGTAAAACCCTAAGTCAGTGCGCCTCTCAGCTTTGAGCTTCTTACTCTAGAATTCTAATGACCCGGGAGAAGCCACTCCCAGCCTATAGCAGGGGCCTCTTGAGTTTCTTTTTTTTAAAAAAGATGGGGTGAGGTAATACTGTCAATGTATAGCATTCTTCAGAAAAAAACAATCTTCAGAATATATTTTGCACAGTCCCATTAGTATAATTATGTAATGAACAGGAAAAAAATATCTGCAGATCCCACATGTATATGAATCTACAAAGAAAAATCCAGAACAGACAGTAAACTGATTTAAGGTGTGGAGAGCAGAGGAGGATTAGGGGGAGGAGGAAGGTGCTTTTAGTTTTTGTATATTCTTCCATTTGCTGCAAATCATACAATAAGGATGCATTCATTAGTTTTAGAATTTAAATTTAAACACCCATTCCTCATACAGCTATTGGACCGAAGTCCTGAGACTCTTAAAACTTTATAGATTATTATTATATTTTACTGAACATAGATGGCTAATTAAAAGGTATTTTCCCCTTATAAAACAAAGTACGTAAAAATGTTCGTAGACATTTATTTTAATTTGGTTACTATACAAGAGAAAGCAATATAGGAAAGAATTCTTTTGCTTAAAAAAAAGACACATATTCATCCATTTCTTTTAATTACTGGCTAGAGTAATGTGACTTTATAAATAAATGTGGGGTGCTTGTCTAATTAATATGTCCCAAAATGCCAAGATTAATAGTAAACACATTTTCTATGTGATCTTTTAGATGCTACTCTGATTTAGAATTGCTAAAATTTAATAAAATGGACTCTCTAAGGAGACAAGAGAAGCACAATTATTTTGCAACAGTATTTGGGGAAAAATTATGTAAGAGTGAAATGCTTACAAAGACTTCCAGCAGAGAGCTGGGCACCATAGGCTAATAGTGATTTTATTTTACAAAGAAAGCTTTTAATTCCGTCCTTTCAGGTTTGTTTTTCCTTTGAGTTAGTACATAGCTAAAAGCTAGCAGCCAAAGCCATGTTTCCTCCAATTCAGATCAGACGCACCAACTTCTCAGGATCAACCGAAGCAAGCAACACATTAGTACCGGCAGCTGTTTTCATCTACAGAGTGACCTACAGGGACCAGGTGACCATCATCTTACCACCCCGTACACTAGGATTCCTTCTCTGCATTTGAGGTTTTAAAATGCTGAGATTTACTTAAAGAAACTAAGTAATTTCCCCCAACTGGAAATTTGAACCTCAGGGTATCTGGCTCCATGAGTAATCTGTCAGTCCTTTGAAATATCTGCTCTGCATCCAGTTTTGAGCTTGTACTGATATCTATGGCTGGTGGGGGGTGGGGGCAGTAAATGGCTTAGGTGGCTGGCACTGAGTGAGTGACAAGTTGGGTACCAATATTTGCCTCAAGGCTTAGAAGGCAAACAAAACCATCAGCAAAGAAAAGCTCCAGTTTCTTCAGCCTGGAATCTTCCACATGATGGCTCCAAACGGGACAGAAATTAAATGCTCTTCAGCATGCAGACATGTTGTAGTTGCTCTTCAACATCAGTGGGTTCTGCATCTGTTGATCCAAACAAGCTCAGATCAAAAATATTTGAAAACAAATTGCATCTTTAGTGAACATGTATAGACATATTTTCTTTGTCACTGTCCCCTAGTCATACAGTGTAACACCTGTTTACATAGCACTTGTATTGTATTAGGTCTTATAAGTAATTAGAGATGACTTAAAGTATACAGGAGCATGGTTTATATGCAAGTATTATACCACTCTGTATAAGGGACTGGTGGATTTTGATGGTTAGGAGATTCTGGAACCAATTGCCAAAGACATCAAAGGACAGCAGTATTTTGATGCTAATTACTGGTATAGACACGGTCCTTACTGATAATTTACCAGCCATTCCAAAATTTCAGTGATCTTTCACAGACAACTAATCATCACAATATCTTGTGAGGCACTCATTCCTCTTCGAGAAGGCTTCATTCTGTGGGAGAATAAGGAGGAAATAAGGGTGCCCATGAAGTCAGCTGTAGTATTTGTATACCGCAGCTGTGGGTGTCCGGTCAAGGGAGGTAGGAAAGAGAGGAGGAAGGGGAGAGAGGTGAGAGGAGGTAGGAAGGGAGGGAAGAGAAGGAGAGAGGGAAGGTAGAAGAAAAGAGACAGAAGGGAGGAAGAGGGGGAAGGAGGGAGGAAGAGAGATGAAAGAAAGAGAGAAGGAGAGAGGGTGAAAGAGAGAGAAAGAGGAAGGAAAGAAAGGAGGGAGGGAGGGAGGGAGGAAGGGAGGGAGGGAAGGAAGGAGGTCTAGTTTTCTTAACCAAAAAAACTTTGCCACAGGGTGTTGGTTGCAAAGGTAATGGAAGACCTGAGAAACCTAGAGCAAGGTTTACTCAAGGTTTACTAAGGTCTTACTCTCAAGAGGAGCAAGAACATACGCTCCGGTCACTAGGATCAAAGGGACAACAGGAAGAGATGGTCCTACCACATCCTAAGAGTGGACCTGCCAGAGTGGCCCAAGGAAGGCACAACAATGGGCATGTTCACCGAAGCAAGGGCTGAGGGTGAGGAGGGATTCTCTAGCTGTTCTCTTCCCCTCAACCTCCAGCCTCCTGCCCCCTCCTCCCAGTGGCTGGAGCGCGGTAAAGCTGGAGGGCAAGGAAGCCTGGGAAATGGACTTCTCTGGCCCACAGAGACCGCGCAGAGGAACCAGTCCCACATCTAGAAGAAAGCAGGCAAATGGCTGTCCTTATGCTGAAATCAACAATGTGCTGGGGAAGGTGGGACGGGAGAAGAACTGGGCACCATGGAGTAAATAGGACCCTGTCTATCATGTGTTCCGCCAGTGTTCTGCTTCACCACACTTCTGAGTGCCGATTTCAACTATGGGGACAGCCTCAGAGCGGCCAGACAGCGTGAGGCAGGCCTCTAGCTTCTGTGGGACCCTGAGGGACTTCCCCCTAGTACTGGACAACGAGGCCTCACTGCCATTTCTTCCCGTCTCTAATGAGACAAAGGATGGAGACCAGAAAATTTTACTGAGTTTGAAGTATAATTTTCCTTCTCTCAGATTAATGCTTCATTAAAAGTACCTCTGTAATTTAATCCAGTACTATGACTTGTTTCTATTAATAATTTAAAAAAATACATCGAGAAAATTATTTGGCATTGCAAACCTTTCTAAAAAGAATGTGTTTATATGACTGATAAAGGACTCCATTCCACTCAAGACACTCATTTGATTCTGTTTGAAAATGCATTCCTAGGGCGATACTGTTGTATCTTAAGGTACAGATATGATTCTATTTCGTAAGGGGGAATGAGTCATGTCTAAACCTGGCCATCTTGGTGTAGAATTTCTGCTTCCTGGAATATCAGTTTGCCTTGAAAAGCTGGATTTTTATACACAAACAAGGAATATACATTTTTAAAGCATGATCGAGAATGTCAACTGGCCAAATGTCTCTACTAACCCCAGGATGTGGGGTACCACATAGCATTTTGGACAGAGCTCTTGATTCACTGTGTTTTAAGAAGGCATAGGACTGCAGTAGTCCTGCTGACATCTGCCCCCACCCTCCACCCCATGGGGATTGGCAGCCTGGAACCCAGCAGGATTGCCTAGGATACCAGCCTAACTCTGAGTCCCCTTTGTGCCTAGCCAGGGTCAACGTCAACCTCATCCACAGTCCTACTGCCTGTTGAGGGAGTGCATATATAAAAAACAAAGTCACCCTAGACAGATTCCTAAGTAGCACTTTTATCATGATTCTCCTCTAAGATTTTTGTTGCTCTCAACACCTGGAGACATCGGTGACATTTTAAGCTTTGTAAAATAAAAGCAACTATTGTCATTGATTTATTCAACTGAGTCAAAACATCACACATCAATCAAATAAACATTTGGGACATATACTTGGGGCTGGGTGGATTTGGGGTTTGTTGACTAGAGCAGCTGGGGCAGTTGAACAGGTATGTGAAAAGACAGATCAGCTTACAGGTCTGTTCCTCCTCTTCCCTCCCTCGATGTTAACTTAAAGACTATGTCAACATTAATGCCTTCAGAATAGACTGAAGTAACCAAAGCCGAATGCATCTTGGGAGAGAACAATTAGAGAAAAGGAGAATAAAATACAGAGAGGAATCAAGAATTCTCTGCCTCCCAAGGGCACAAAGGGGTTAACAAGCTCTGCAGTTTTACTTGAAGCCATTTCACCATTTGCGGGGGGTGGGGGGCGGGGGGAGTGACACAGGCATCTCTTCTACCTTTCAAAGTCTGAGTCATCTCCTTCAATGTACGATAGATCACATTACCCTGATGAGATTGAACAGCAGAATAGTTCCCCACACAGCTGATGGCTGTTCCCAGGCTTCTGCAGCACTCTCATTAAACTCACAGAAGTGCCACAGGGAGCTCTCTTACAGCCAGTGTTTCTGCTTTCCCTCATCTAGGCTCTGTGCAGGCCAGAGGTGCCCTGCAGATCATCCTGTGTCAAGGCCTTATGAGAGTTTAGACTTGGGTCCTAGCAGGCTAGGGCATCGTCAAGCACACGCAATGTAGGGCTAAACTGCCGTGAAGTCTAGGCTGACACATCCCAGCACAGGGTCCTACGAAAATAATGTGAGACTTGCTGTCCCTCCCCCCGCCAGTTTTCTCTAGAGGAAAGTGGACGAAGTTGGGTCACCCACTTCCCAGGGTTTCTATGAGGCATAAATGAAACATTGAAGGTGTCATTAGTGACTAAACAATAGCAAGCCAGACAGAGCTTATCAACACTGATAACACAGTAACTTATTTATGGAGTGTCTAGGAGAAAGGCATCCTGCTGACTTCAACAGGTGAGTGATAAAGGTGGGTGTACAAGGAGCTGAATGCTTACATATTCACTGTCATCAAGAAGACCGAATAACTGAAACTCAAGAGCTGTAGCTGAAGGGAGCATGCAGTGGCTTGAGCAGCAAGGATACTGTGATGATTGGAGAATTCCAGAAACATGCTTCACGCCTTGCTCTCTGGCCTGTGCCTCTGAAGTGCTCTCCCCCTGCAAAGCGAAACAAAATAAAACCCTTCTTACAACAGCACATAACTACTTAAAAAGATGCTGATGAGCAGGTGCATACCTATTGCTAATCAGTTTCCACCTGGCCTTCCCTCCAGGCCTCACCCTCCCTCACCCACCCGCCGTTATACATGATGCATCCTGCCAGCCAGCCTGCTTTATGAGTTCCTCTGAGAGCTGTCTCCTGCAGACTAAAACAGTGGTGGGGTACACAGCTGAGTCTGTCAGGATGGGCAGTCCTAAGACCACATAACCATAATCACTGAACCTGCCAGGGCTCATATAAAACAAACAGATCCATAAATGGCCCTTGTGTGTGAGTTAATTGTACTAATTGAAAGGAGGAGGCTGCATTGGCTGTTAAACTTTCATAACCAGTTTATACTGGGAAATACTGGGTGCTATACACAAGGCAGTTTAGAACTATGTTCAGGGAAATTGAATTATAACATTAGAAAAAGATAAATGGTAATTACAAACTTTTTGTAGCCTTAGTTGGCCTGGAACTCACTATGTAGACTAGGCTAGCCTTGATCTCACAAAGATCCACCTGCCTCTGCCTCCCAAGAGCTGGTACTAAAAGCATGTGCCACCATGCCAGGTGGTAATTACGAACTTTAAGATAAACTTGGACTTGGTAATTATTCAATACAACTCGCACAGGTCGGCTGTGAGATAAGTTCTGACCCGAAGGATCAAGGCTTTAAGTAGCAAAGCATATAATATGACATACAAGCCTTGTTCCCATGTCCCTTGTCACAGACAGAGAAACTTAAACTCAGAAATCAAATAACTAGACACACATGCCCTGTGAAAACATATGCACTTCTCTCCCTTAGTGACAGGAGTGGGTGCCCACTTTTCCATGTCTGCATTTGATTTTAACACCCCAGCTACTTAACCTTGGCCTCAAAGCTCAGGGTTCTTTGCACCTGAATTAACTGAGCCACTTGAACTAAAGGTCTAACTTGTTCTAATCTTTTTGATTAGAGTGTGCTCCCTGAAGAGCATTTCATATCCTGCTCGCCAGGTCACCGACACAGAAGGAGGTCAAGAACAGCACGTGAACTTCCTCAGCAACAGAAAAGGCTTGTGTCAGAGATCCTAGGACCAGATTTTCATGGACCCATGCTGGAAGATAGCACACCAATCTCCAGAGATCAAAGGCCGCCAAGAGCCAGCCTAGCATATCGGGATGCATTACAACCCTCAGGAGCTGAGAGAGAAGAGACAGTTCCCTTTGGCACTGTGGAGTGGGTAGGATTCTCTGTGAAAGAACCATACGCATAGAACTGTAGATACACCTGCTGTTATCGTAATCGATCACTGTTGAAGGTTGTAATAAACCATCCCTCCCTCACTAGGCTCAACAAACAGCTGGGACTCAGAGCCTGTGGTGTCACTTAGTATAATTCACATCACCTATGGAAACAGAGGCAGAGTGACTTTCTTAAGTCTACTATCCAGGTCTCCTTTATTTCTTCTTGGAGTATTTGGAGACTGGTGGTCGTTACTTTGCTGGAGCCCGCCGGCAGAAACCGAACCGCACCCGAATCGGGGAGTGAGGATGAGAAAATGGAGAGGGAGAGAGAGAGAGAAAATAGGACAGACTCAGGATGGCTGTCAGTCATACTGAAGTAGCTTGCCTTTATTAAGTCCCCCCTATTTATACTGTGAGGTGAGCAAAACAATACTAACACAGGCAAACTAACTTAAGATGTGATTGGCTTCCTTCAAAGATCTTCATGTGACCTCAGTCTTAGGTGCAAAATAAACTTCTCCTCAGGTGTAAATCATTTTGCCTAACGAAAACTCCTGCTTCCAACAGCACTTCTGTGCACAAGATTGACTTCTGCCTAACCCAAAACTAGGGCTTAGTTCAAGGCAGGCAAATGGCTCCCAACATTACTTAGGGTTCATTTCAGTACAGTGAACCCCACACTCCTCATTGTAAAAGTAAGATTCTCTCCTCCCCTCAAACCTGCTCATAAACACATGCTAGTTTTGCTCTCTGCCACTGCTCTCAATGACTCCTGGAACTTGTTTACCAGATGACAAAAATGTCACTGATGGGAGGGAGGACAAGAACTGAGGCTGCGGACACCAATGACATTTTCCTACGATGCTTCAAAAGTGAAATGAAGATGACCAAAGAGGAAGAACACACACATGCGGGACCTGGTGCCATCCATGTCGCATAGGGTCAAAGAGATAGCTTAGAGGTTAAGAGCACTTACTGCTCCTTCAGAGGACCCAAGTTCGGTTCTCATCACCCAGACCAGCCTCCCCACAACCACCAGTAACTCCAACTCCAGGAAATCAGATTCCCTCTTCTGATCTCCACTGGAGACACCCTTACATATATAATAGACATTCTCATAGACTGACACATACACATGACTATAAATTAATCTGTCAGGCTCTGAAGTCAGAGCTGGGAAGCTTAGATTCGATTTGGGAAAGTGAGTGGCGTTGAGAAGCCAGGTCAGTGGGGGGCCACTGGACCTCTCATAAGAGGACACTCGCCAGCAGAGACTTCCTCCTGGGCTCTCAGGTTTAAGGAGGAACCCCAAAATTCCACCACAAGTCTCACCTTGTGATGATATCATAGGTGATGGCATCATGACGATAAATAGGACATGAAGTCACAGGTGAGGATCGCACTGTGCAATGACAGGTTGATGCGTGGAGGCGATAGTGGATTGAACACTCTTCAGCTCTGTTATGCCAGAAGCAAATCTGAAAGGGCCTTCTTCCTCCAGTTTGTGGGTTGGAATCATGACCCATATTTCTTGATGAATAACGGACAATGCAAGGGAGGGTTTGTGTCATTTTCAGGCGTAGCTTTTTGTGTTGTTTGTCCTTGTTCTGGAGAGGAAAGCAGTTGGATGTGGAAAAACAAGGACGAGATGATCTGGAAACAAAGCAAAAAAAAGAGCTTTTTTTTCTTGACTAGAGCCAGGTTTTGGCTTGATTTTCTTTTGGAAATTCCCCATATTCGGAAGCCAGGAACTTCAGAGAGGGTCAGCTTCACAAGGTAGGGGGCACTGAGGGGACAGGGGAAAGGGACTGGGATCCATACAGTGGTTTCCATGGAGCTTCTGTGGGAAACGTGCACCTTCAAGCGCTTTCACTGAGGTCAGACAGCACAGTGTGGCAGTTATTATGAAAGTGTATCCTGGGGCTTGAGCGCTTAAGTTCAACCCCAGTTCGCCGTTCCCCAGCTATGTGACCCTGAGTGACTTATTCAGCCTCCTTTGGCTTCAGTTAACTCATCTGAAAATTTTAAATTTCTGTGTATCTCACAAAGGATTTCTGGGAGGATTAAATGAATTAACACCTACTGGATATTTTTATTAACTGAGAACTTCATACAATGTATTCTGATCATATTCAAACCCCATCTCCTCCCAGATCCACCCATCTTCCTACTCCTGTAACTTTCTGTCCTCTTTTCATGTTTTTTAAAAATCTTTTATATATTATTTTTATTCTGTGTGTCTGAGTGCATTGTCTGCATGTATGTAAGTGCACCCGTGTCATGTAATGCCCTGGGAGGTCAGAGAAGGACATTGGATCCCCTGGAATTGGAGTTTTTAGCCACCATGTGAGTGCTGGGAATCAAACCCAGGTCCTCCATAAGAGCAACCAAGGCTCTTAACCACTGTGCCATATTTTCTTTTCTTTTTTTTTTTCTTTTTTTTTTTTTATAAAGCCCATCTAATCCAGGCTGTGTTGTCACTATCTTCTGTGGTGTGGGTCCATCCCCGGAGCGTGGTTAACCTGCCAGAGTTCACACTTTAAAAAACTGACCTTCCCGCTCTCAGCAGCTACCAGATCTCAGTAGCTCCTCAGTTAAGGAGTAGGACTTCATGCCCACCTCCCCCCTCCATCCAGGAATTTTGTTGGGGTTTAAACAAGTCTTGTGCACATTGTCACAATGGCTGTGAGTCTATAGGTGCAACTACCCGGTTGTGTTCAGAAAACAATTTAGTTGTAGTCAGCCACCACCTCTGGCTCTAACAAGCCTTCTGAATCATCTTTCACAATAATCACTGAGCCTTGGAGGGAGGAGTGTGATACAGAGATCTCATTTAGGACTGAATATGCTGCAGTCTTCTCTGCACATTGACTAGTTGTGGGTTTCTGTTAATCACTATCTGTTGCAAAAAAAAGCTCTGATGAGAGTTGAGAGATGCACTGATCTGTGAATAGAACAATAAGTCATAAGGAGTCAGTTTAATACTATATACATTTAACAGAATCACAGTAGTAGTATCTTTCCTAGGGTCTATGACCTGTCTAGCCTCAGATTCTTAGCCCTGATAACAGTGCCAGGAATGAATTCCATCTTGGAGACCCACTGCGAAAGTATTTGATTACTCATAATATTTGTGTTACTATTTCATCAATGGACATATCTTGCCAGATCAGTCATTATTGTAGCTCGCAAGGCTCACAGCTGGTTAAGACTGATGGTTACTTTTCTCTTCCGGTTGCATGCACACCATCTTCCAACACCATGAAAGCTTGCCAGTAGGGATGAAGTTTCCAGGTCAGTACCAGCTTGATTTCCCATGTTCTAGGACTCGAGTATGTGGTATCTTCAGTAAGAGAGTCCTACTGTGAAGTTCTAGAGGGTAACCAAGAACAATGTCATTAGCCTGTCATGTTTTGGAGTCTATGGATCCCCCTCACCAAAAACTTCAAAAGAGTTAATTAACCCATTCCCAGCACTGGGCTTTTTATTTGCTAGCTTGTGGTGTCTGGCAGGGGCATTACCCTCAACTATAGGGTAATTCCATTTAAACTCTTTTCATATGTGTAGATATTAAAATGGTATTTCCTGACTTTTCACTGGCTGGAAGATAATAGAGTAGACCTGAGGTCCACTCTGTATCTGCAAATGACCACTTGCTTTTCCACTGGTGTCATGATATCAGCTAAGAAATGAAAGAGGGAATGAAGTTATTTTGTGAAGTTCCTGGATTCTCAGAAAATCCTGCTGAAAACCATGACAGAGACCACTGTAGCCATGCCCAGGCTGTCCTTTGGTTGTTGCCTGAGGCCTAACAGTTTTTGAACATCTGAATTTTGTGTAGCAATTTCCTCTGATTGGAAACATTGCATCCCAGAGGGAGCCTCATTAAGACTCAGAAAGTAAATAACTTCTCAGGGAGTCCTGGAAATGTACCAGAGTCACAAGGCTTTTCCTTCCCCAAGGTTATACGAGCATGAGGGACTTCTGAGGAGAGTTTCTCCCACACACCCTGCTGCTTAGAAGTTCTGCAGAAAGATCCAGGGTTCCAGCGGTTTTGAGCGGTCCTGGGGTGGGCTTCTGATGATTAAGCTACTTTTGAATTGTCCCTGCTCCCAGAAGAAACGCCTCACCCAACCTCTGCAGTAACCTCAGTAAACTCATTGGTTCACCAAATTGGACTTTGCTGGCATCATTACCTTTGTCTGTTTTCTGTTCCCCATCTGGGGTTGGTAGACTTTTGTTCAGGTCTTCCCAGAAATAGTGGCACACAATGCTGAGAGTCGATCCTTCAGTGTAGGCACAAGGCAGATTTCTGCCTGAGTGATGCTTAGCTCAGAACAGGCAAGACTGACATCATGAGTAACCTGGATGGTAGAGAAATCAGTCTGCAGAGTTGATCAGAATCACGGATCGAGTCGTCTTTGTTCTCCTCAAGTCAACTATAGTTGCCTTTCTTGTTTAAAACCAAAGACATGAGAAACTTAAGATCCACCCAGCTATATCCCTAGTGGCTGAGTCTTCCAGTTCCATTCCAGTCATACTTGTAACTGGATTTTTAGAAAACTACTTTTAAGCACCATGGTCTTCTCTAACCTCAGTCTTGTGGACCCCACCTCCTGTCCTTTTCCAGATCTCTGGAGAGTCCTCCATATTTTCCCGGGTCCTCTTCCTCCTCCATCCACACAGATCTTGGCCTTCTCAGTGTTTGCAGATCCCACAGCAGTACTTACGCTGTCTGTCCTCCAGTCTCAGAACCACTCTCTGGCTCCAAGAGAGGCCACATGATTCAGACCTGACAACATAGATTGGCCCATGGAATGGTCCTAAGCTCCAACCTGGTACAACTAACGTCCTTCCGCAGCATTGATGACTGACCCGGGTGTGACATTGCCAAGCGGATGAGAGTCTGGGTTGTCTATGGCTTCCATAAACATGGAAACTGAAAGGAGAGATAGGAAAAGACGCCATTGATTCTCAGAGCTCTTCAGACTCATCAACTGGAACACTCTTCTTTAAGCCAGGCTGAGCGCAAGTGTATTTGGCGGTTGCTAACAGTGTAGGCGCTCCTTTGGAGACTTTGTCCAGACTTACATCTTTGGCCACAGTTCTTGGCAAATAACTGGCAACTTCTATCACCAGTTTGAATTTTTTCAATAAGCCGTGGTACTTCATTTCCAGCTCTCTGTTCTAGGAAATTATCTGTGCAGTCCCAGAGACCTCTCAACTTCCATATGTCTAAGTTCATCATTTCTGAGCTGCCCACCTTCTTGTCGAGCTCTGTCTTGATCTCTGGTCTGTGGTGCCAACTTCCTGTGTCTCCAGACCTTCCTCCTCTTCTTCCTGCCCCACCCAAATCAGTCCTGGGGCTTCCTCTATGTACTCTTAGGGCCCTCCTCGCCATCTGTCTCCTCTGCCACCATGAAGGCTAGGGGTTTGGGTTGTTGATGTGACTTCAACTAAGTTCGTCAGTTCTCAATTCTGTTGACATACCGTGACCACCTGAGTCAGCTTCCAAAGGTACAGCCTGCTGAATCCAGTTCAGACTTTCCACTGGGACTGAAAAAACCGAAAGCTGTCTCTCTGCTCAAGACACATTTCTCAGGTTTCCTGTGCCCGCAAACTCTTCACCACCTCTCCCCTGCCCTCCCTCCCAGGCCTCTGCCATCTGCCCCCTGCCTGCTGTTCCTCTGTGTTCTAATTTACTATGATCTGAATGGTAGGGGACCCTGCAAATTTGTGTGTTGGAACCTGATGCTGAGTAAAGTAGTGTTAAGAGGTGGAAGCCACTCTGGATGTGAGTACACCACAAGGTTTTCCCTTATGGGTTATATAAGGAGTTGGTGCCTTTGTTAAAAAGGCTGAGGGGAGCTGACTTGTCCGTCCTATTACGGGAAGAGAGAGCAACAGGCCATCATCTATAAAGCACAAATGAGCCCTTGAAAGACTCTGAATCTGCAGGTACTTTGATCCTGGACTTCCCAGCCTCTAGCCCTGTAAATTATCTAGTCTAAAGATGCCTCTTTCTCTCCCTCATCCTGCTCCTTCTACTCTTCCACCTCTTCTTCCTTTCCTTCTTATATATGTGCTGCCAAACTGAGTCCTAAGGTAATTTGTTGCAGTATCCCAAATGAACTAAGACATAGTTCAAATGCTGCTTTATTTCCAAGAACTTTCCCTATGACCCCAGTCAGAAGGGAACTCTCCTGCAGGCCCTGAACAGTTTTTATGTCATATGCAAAGCTTTACAGATATGGGAACTTGCTGTGTGTTGGGAAACCTGGATGTCTCTAAAGATAAAGCAGACGCTGCCAGCGTGAATTCTCAGTGTACTAGTGAGAGACAGCAATGTTTCTCACACCTCGCTTCTGTGGCTATTCTTTGTAGAAGCTGTGTGTTTTTCGATAAACTACTTTACAGAAAGGACTCACACGATAGTTCCTGGTGCATTGCTGCAAAATTAGTAATCACTCAATAAATATTTTATAACTCAAATAAAGCAGGTTCTCAATGAATCCATAATGATAGGAGACACTAAATAAATGCTTTCCTTGACAATGAAGGTCCAAGCTTAAGACCAACCCCTGCAGTATGGCCATTCGAATAGCTGTCCATAAAGTTTTCCTGAGTTCTGGGAAGCCCTTCATGCCCACGGTGTCACAAGCACCTCTCATAATATATACCTCATATGTTCTTAGTCTGATCTGGCTCTGTAATAAGAATGCTGTCGACTGAGCAGCTTCAAAACAGAAATTTACGTCTGACGGTCCTGGCAGTCGGAAAATCCAAGATCGTGATTCTGACAGATTCAGTGTCCAGTGAGGACTCGCTTTCTGATTCTGTTTCTTGGCTCATTCACAGGCCACTTTTTCTCAAGAGAGAACTGTCCAGAATTTTTTATTAGGACATAAATCCCACTCATGAAGTCTCCACATTTGACCTAATCATCCTGATCATCCATCAACGGTTTCACCTCCTAACCATAGCACAGGAGGTTAAGATTTCTTCGGTATATAAATTTGTGGAGAGAGGGAGACATGCATTTAAAGATGGCTTCCTGTCATTCCCCTAACGACAGGGAACAGTAGTTCCTTTACAGTTTATTTGCAGTTGATTTAGAACTGAATTGATATAATATACCAGCTTAAATGATAGTGGTTTAAGACGATAATTATAACTAACCAAACACAACAAACATTTCTCTGTGGCAGTAATTTCGTTTATTACTTCCTGGCTTAAGAGCTTTACTTGGAGGAAGAATCTGGGTTATAGGACAAAGCATCATCCATCAGAGGCAGAAAGGTGATTGGGCTTCAGATTCAAACACCTGCGACATCAGTGAACTAGATTATGAAGTGTCAACAAGCAAACACATAAGCAAGAATGAAGCCTCCTCCTGCACACTTTCTTTCAAACTGTTAGTTCACTCATTTTTTTCCCATTCACAGAGGAATCTCCTACCTGGCTAGGCTTCCTCTCTTATAGTTATCTTTCTGTGTTGCGCTTCATACATTTTTTGCACACTCTAAACTTTGAGAATTCCATCAATTTATTCAATCTAATAAATCACATGATCTCCAAACTCTTGGGAAATTTTTCTGAGTTAAAGATACCTGTTAGGGGTTGGAGAGATGGTTTAGTTGTTAAGAATTCATATAGTTCTTAGAGAGGACCTGAGTTATTGGGTCACAGCCACCTGACACTTCAGATCCAGGGGATCGGACGCCCTCTTTTCTCTTCTGAAGGCATTCATCTGCATGTTGCCCCCCCCCCCCGCGCCGGCACACCTTTTTAAAAAATAAAATAAATAAAAAATACTTGTTTGAGGGCTAGAGAGAATTCTAGGGATTGTGCGTGAGAACAGGTATTAAGAATAAGGGGCTGGAGAGATGGCTCGGCAGTTGAGAGCACCAACTGCACTTGCAGAGGACCCAGGTTCAAGTCCCAGCACCCACAGGGCACCTAACAACCATCCATAACTCCAGTTCCAGGGGATCCGACACCCTTTTCTGACCTCCATGGGCATTACATGACACTGGTGCCCCTACCTACATGCAAGCAATACACTTGTACACGTAAAGTAAAAAATAAATAACTAAAATATTTCTAAAATACTTATTGGACAAATTAACTGTGGCCAGCTTAAATCTTTTTATTTGGAAGTAAGTGAAAGAAAAATTTTTACCAAACACCACTGTTAAAATTGTTTTCTGTCCAACCCAGATGCTGGCAGAAAATCCTTCAGACCATTAAAATCTTGACATAAATAGAAAAATTGATATATTGAATAGGAAAAGCACTTTTTGTTTACTCTGTGCATCTAGAATCTAGCACACAATTCAGCATCTGTAAGACACTTAAGTATCTGCTGAATGAATGGATTTCTATTCATCAAACTCCAAATATTCAGGTAGAAGACACAGAAATGAGGAATTAAGAGGTGACTTTGCCCAAAGTACTAGAGACAAAATTTTAGGCCAAGTGTTTTATTACTAATAATAAAGGTCAAAGGATTCCATTTTATGTGATTTTTGTTACTAAATAGCCACAGTTCATTTATGATTTATCTGTCACCACTGTATACATATAATAAAATGTTAACTGTTGATAACCATGAAATCAGACAGGCAATTTGATAAGCCCTGAGTTTGTAAAGGTAGCTGCATGCTGGAAATTCTCTCTAAGACTTGAACTGGAAGATTTTTTTCTAAAGTTACGTTTTTCAAAATCTTTTGCAGTATAGCTGACTGGATAAAGCTTCCTGTAAGTGACCTAACTGGTAAGCAAGAGTATTTTGAACAGTCAGGATCACAGACTTTTATTGTTCAGGTTTTTGACTAATTTTAGTCAAAATGTAAGCTGTTAGGTGGTAGACAATTATTTTTCCAAAATCCATAATCATATCTGCCAATTTTCCATGACTAACCCCCGCCAGATGTTTCTTTGGTTTTGCTGAGTCATTCTTCTCCCCACTAGAACTCTGTGTTCTCACAAACTCTGAATTCCCTATGGCTTTTTCTCATATTTGGCCTTTTACCTGCACTGGGGGAAATGGTGAAATAGATGCTTTTACTAGTTCAGATGCATATAACAGGCTTTAAAATTTCACTCTCAATTTTGCCCATTGTTATAAATCTTAACTATCCCTTTTCTGGGGAGACAGACATTTTGAGGAATTTATGCTAAACGGCCATTAAGCCTTAACACATCAGTGGATCTGTCAACAGCCTCATGATAGCTAATGACTGAGCAGATTCTGAATCATCCTCAAAAGCAGTCTGTCAGAAAAATGAAATCAGCTCCCAAACTTCTGTATTTGCATCCTGCTCTGAAACGACCATTCTTCCATCAGAACTCCTGCAAGAAAGATCCTCAACCACTGTGCAGCAGCTGGGGCTGGCTGTGGAGCGGATCCTTTATTTTCTATGAGTATTGGTATTTTACCTGCATATATGGAAGAGCACCTATGTGCGCAGGGCCCATGGAGACCTGAAGAGGGCGGCATTGGATCCCCTGGAACTGGAGTTAAGGACAGTTGATCCCTAACTGCTGAGCCAGTCCTTTTGATTCAAGATAGATGAGCATTTCCTCCCCAGTCTGATCATCATTGAACACTCACTGCCCGGGCCCCTAGACAAAGCAATTTCAGTGACAGATTTCATCTCTTCAATGTCCATGAAAATTTTTAGCCACAGGCATGGTTTCATACAATCTTCTTTGATTCAAAATGTATCAGGCACCTACAAGATGCTGGTAATTTTACTAAGGGCTAAGAGATACGAGGACAAAAACCCAATTCCTGTTTCCCGAGAGGAGCTGGACCGAGGAAGATTGACGTGGACATTATGTAAGGGGATTGGTAAAACTCCTAGCATGCCCTATACACGTGTACAGGAAGGGTGAAAGAGTGCTCCGGCCATTTGCAGATTCCTCATCAACCACATTATGCAAAAGGAACTTGAGCTTTCTACGTGTCTTCATGCTTGCCTGTTTCAAGGAACAGCCAACAGGCTATTTCTGCCTACGGATATTGAGTTCCCCAAATTGCAAAGTGTTTTCTGCACCTACTAAAGAGCACTGTTGAGTTCCTTACAGATGGATAAATTCATCATTCTGGTAGCAGGTTCGTGATGCAATCTTCCTTTTCTGTGCTGGGAACAGAAGAGAGCAAGGTGACAGAAGGAGAGGCCCTGGAATCAGGACCAGATCTGCATTTCACAGTTAGGTCAGTTGAGTCTATGCAGGCCGGCTAGCCTCAGGGTCACATGGGAATATAGTATCTGAGAGACCCTCCCCTGCCAGTCCATTCTCAGTTCTAATCAGAAAGCCTCATCAAGGGCAGTATGATTATCGAAATCATAGTTTAGTAACTCTTACATTTGTCAGAGCCTACAAGATGTGCATCTAAGCTTGACTTTACTGAAGGAAATAAAAAATTGTGTAAAGGAAGGACCAAGTTGAACAGTCAATGTATTCCTTCCCATCAACATCAAGAGTGAAATTTTAGGAATGTGGTTTTCATGGTGTCAAAACAGCAGTTGTCTGCTGTGGCCAGAAATCATCTGGCCACAATGTGATCAGGTGAGGAAAATATTTACTATAAAAGATTATTTACCATGGCCAGTGTTCTTCCTCTTCTTGAAAATACTAACAATTATAGTGTTTTCAGTGTTGAAGACCTTCATCCCATATTTGATCAAAAACCTATGCAAACAATTTAGATATTTCTCTCTCTCTTGTCTGACAGTCTTAGTGAACATTCAAAATAAAAACATATCTAATCTAATTGTGTTTACCATACTGTTCGTGCGACTTATTTTTCTTAGCAAGTGGATGATCTTGATACTGATTAAAGTGTGTCCCCTGTCGTTGTCGTCCCCCCCAACTCTCCCTAGGATTGCTCAACAGGGAATCCAACAGAATTACTTGTTAGAGGCAGGAAGTTTTGGATTTGTGCTTGATTGAGGTACAATCAACTCCTCTTCAGTTTCCTTCAACTCCAGGGAGCCCCAGGTAGGACTGACAATGACTCAGTCTAGAGACTATTAAAAGGAAGATTGCAGGCTTAGTACTGCAAATATAAACTTCGTGGGGTTTACAGCCGGAAGGGCTCAAAGAGGAAAGCGTAAGCACAGCTTTCTTATAGAAAGACCCGCGAGGGCTCAACCTGGAGTTAGCTGCTTCAGCTCAGGCAGAGGGAGAAAATCAAATTTTGCAGTCCATGTCTTGAAAATGATTTCACACAGCCGGCTCTGCAGAGATGTGTGTGCAGTTTGCACGGTGATGTAAAGCTGATTTCACAAACTCCCCTCCCCCTTTAAGAGTTCTCCAGTCCTGTCTTCGGGACAACTAACAAACAAAAACACGAATGGCGGGAAAGCCTTTGACAAGAACTTGGGCAAATGCTACTGGCTGAAATAAGAGGAATGCTTGTTCCTCAACAACTTCGTAGCAAAGCCCAGAACGGGGAACCGGAAAATAAATCAGAAACCAAAGGTTATAAGCCGCCCGGGGCTGCAGCGTGTAGCGAATCGATGGCGGTGTGTGTGGACCCCTGGATCCACTTCCCAGCCCCGAGAGAAAAAACGAACAGAGCTGGAAAGTCCAAAAGTATTTATTTTTCAGTTTCTTTTTTTTTGTTTCTCTGCACTGGGGAGAAAACCCACAGCGGTCTTCCTCAACGTGAGAACCATCCTTTCTGAAGCCACCAGGCCGCCTAAGTCACTCTACAATTCTCCCAGACGCAACCCTCCGGGTTCGGGCCGCAGCTTAGTTTCTAAGTCACTGTTCCGAGCTGGGGATGGGGCCCCAGGCGTGCCAAGTGTCCTTTAGACCCAAGCCTGGGCGTTTGTCCACCGCAGACGCGTGCACCGCCCTGTTCCACCGACCCACGGGGCCGGCAGCACGTCGGAACTGTCCTCGGCTAGCCCATGGGCCCGAGCCCCTGCTTTCTACCGCGCTGTGTAAGCGTGTCCTCGCCGCAGGTCGTCTACACCGACAGCACTCGAAGGTACGGACCCCTTGTCTTCCGGCTGCAGAAGTCTCCCCGGCGTCCGCTGCCCCGCTCCCCGGCGTCCGCTGCCCCGCTCCCCGGCGTCCGCTGCCCCGCTCCCCCGCTCCCCGGCGTCCGCTCCCCCGCTCCCCGGGCCGGCGGCCGCCCGGGCTGACCTTCGGGCGCGGGGCCTGGGAGCCGGGTCCCCGCGGCACCTGGACCCGCCTGCGCCGCAGGGCCGCCCGGCGCTGGGAGGCGGGGCTGAATCACGCGTGAGTCACCTCTTTCGGGGTCCCGGAGTTTCCTCGGGGGAGGGGGCGGGGCAGGGGTGTGGACCCGCCGGGGGCCGCCCACCGAGGCGGGAGCGACCCGGGCCGGGGGCGGGGAGTCGCGGGCCGCGGCGGAGGCGGCGGCGCGGAGGAGAGGCGCCCGCGGCCGCGCCGCCCTTTATAACGCGCCCCGCGCGGACCCCGGCAGCCTCGGTGCGGCCGGCACGCGCTTCCCGCCGCCTCCGATCGCGCCCCAGCGCTGCCCGCCGGAGCCCCGACCTCGCCGCCCGCCCTCGGACATGGCGATCCCGCGCCCGCACGCCTCCCCGGTGCCCACGCTCCTGCTCAGAGTTCTCCTCGCCCAGGTGGTCGCGGCTGCAGGTGAGTGGCACCGGTCCTGGGACGAGCCCGGCCCTGGCTGGCTCTGGTTCCCCGAGGGCCCCATGAAAGGGACTCGACCACGCGCTCCCGGGGAATTTGAATGAACCCGGGGTGGGGAGGTAATTTGCACTCAGAACCCGGCCGCCACGGCTGCTGGAGAGACCTGAGGGTCGCGGTCCACTGTGGTCGTATAAGATAATCCTGCTTTAACTCTGAGGGAAAGCGACCTTGAAGGTGGAGGGCCCGCCCTCTGCCCAGTTCCACGCGTGTTGAGTTTGAGCATCTTCCCATAATAAATAGCTATTCTTGTGGCCTTTGGGTTAGATTTGTAAAAGCAATCCTGCTGTAAACGTTTCTTGGATTGGATCAGGCAAGACAGCGTGCCACACCTGTTTAGTGTTTGGGGCTAGGCAGAGACTTAGACCCGAGGACTTGCCGAAAAAGACCTTAATACAGATCATTTTAATGGAATGACATCTCAGCGTGTGACCCGTGTCACGTGGGGCCGCATGAGTACCTTGCTCTCGGTGGGAATTTCAGTGTAGAGACATTTTAGATAAAAATGAAAAAGGTCAAGTTGGGCTCTTTTCGTTTGTCTGCATTCCTGACCCCTCACACGTGTGGGATGTGTCCTTTTCTAACCCAATAAAAACTAGTCCTTACTGCCTCTCCGTTGATCCAAATTGGGTTGCCTCTGCCAGCTTTGCCTGTCACCCCAGCCCTTCTGTGTCAAGTTGTAATACGGCTTTCCCCATAAATGGTTTAAAACAAGGATTTCAGGATCCTTGCCTGTTCCCATGAATTTGGGGTTGATCTTACCAGAAGGACATTATGGGTCTAAAAAAAAATTAGAGATTTTTCCCTCCCTGTTCTTGATAAGTCAATAGCAAAGTTCATCTGATTGGAAATAAAACTGTGCACTTTACAGTGGTGAAGGCCTGAAAGGGTGTTTTACACTGTTAGCTCAAGGTGATGAACGGAGAAGTGTTTGTCCTAACAGTTCTTTCTGTGTTGTTCCCAGGCACTCCAGAAAGAGCATATAATTTAACCTGGACATCAATTAATTTCAAGACGATTTTGGAGTGGAAACCCAAACCCACCAATTATGCCTATACTGTTCAGATAAGGTAAGCTAGGTTGTTTTGTTTTTTTGTTTTTTTTTTTAAGGTAAAGTGTTTGTTGTTCCTGCTTTCGAGTACCGAATATGGATGTTTTTAAAGCTGCTTGTGGAATGAGATATTTAGCAAATGCTAAAGAGCATTTTCATGGTAATTTGCTGGCCAGTGTCCTGTCCCATCAAGGCCTGAACATTGACGGGAGCTAGGGATGTAGCTCAGTTCAGTTCGTAGAGTGCTTGCCAAGCATGGCTGACGCCATGGGTTTCATCTTAAGCACTGCATAACTTGGACGTGATGGTACTGGGGAGGCGGAGGTGGGAAGATTAGAAATTCAGGCCCATTCTTGGCTACATATAGTGAGGTCCAGGCCAGCCCAGGATACATGGGACCCTGTGTCAAAATAAACAGACCAAACTAAGCTGATATAATATTTGTTATGTGGGGAAATGATGGCAAAATTCTTAAGCGACATAGAGAGTGAGACCTCTTCAACAGGCACTCGGAGAGTGCTTTGCGATCAATAGCAGCTGATCTCCTTAAACACAGACGCCCTTTCTTAGTTGCTGGTTGTCTAGACTGTAAGCTGCTCCCAATGTTAGGGGGAGGAGGGAGGAATTCAGTGTATACATCGCCCTGAAGCACTGTTTGATTCATTAATCTATGAACTCTGTGAATCAAAATTTGGTTGCACACATGATCTAGAAGAAGGCCAAATTTCTGACTCACTGAGTCTCTTGGAAAACACTGTAGAATTGTCTACATCCTTAGCCTTCTGGGGCTGTTTGGCTCCTTGAAACCTCTTCTCTGATTGACATCTCAGGAACAGATACTTCAACATCTTCAGTATGAACGGCCAGGGTGTGCCACATGTTTCCTTGGTAGTTGTCAGCGTATACTTGGCAAGCTTTTGGTTTCTGAGATGTTCTGAGAGGCCTGCAGAGAACTTAAGTGATAGAGGATACCTGCTGTGGAAATTTTAACACTAATGGTGGAAGGACACAAGAGCATCATTGACAAAACTCAAAGGTGTTTCGCTGTTTTAGCTTCTGTCAAGCCTTTTCTAGTACTAAGCAGTGAAGCTCGTAGGTACCAGGTGGGTCTTTTAGACGGACGGTCTTGTTTTTCAAAATGAACTCCATGGCAACTTTTGCCAAACCAATAAGGAAGAGAATCTCAATCTTTCTCTCTCTCTCTCTCTCTGCACGAATGTGTATATAGATACAACTGGATAGAGATAAAGGAATTTTATAACCTGAGATAATAATTACCATTATGGTCCAACTTACCAATAGAAGGGCTGAGGTACAGCTCAATGGTAGAGTTCTTTCCTACTGTGTACAAAGCCCTGGATCCCATCCACAGTACTCTCCTCCTGACTTTTCAACTGATCTGGTGATGGTGGCACACACCTGTAATCCCTGCACTCCTTGGGCAGAGGAAGCAGGAGGATTATGATTATGAATTGAAGAATAGCTAAGGGCTATCTAGCGAGACCCTGACTCAAATCAGAACAGAACAGAACCTTGGCAATCCAGAATCTACTTGTTGAGCATTATTAAAGTAACTAATTTGTTACAATACCTGACATTTCCTTTAGAAAACACTTTCCATCTACATATTGAAAATTAGATTTGGGGGAGAATGCTTATTTTCTAAATACATTGTCTTAATGTTGGCATAACATGTGGAAATATATTTTTGATCTACCTGATTTTTGAAACATAAGCCTTTATTAGCTCTGGGTTCTTGGGGTTTTTAAGGTACCCACTGATGAATAGAGCCAACATCAGTGCACAAGGCACTGCTTGGGTCTCAAGTGCCATGCTGGGCAGAGTGGGGGGACTGGATTCCAGGGCTAAGAGGGTTGTAGCAGTCGTTTTGAGAAGGAATGGACCTACGCTGACTTGCTGGTGAGTGGAACTGAGGTCTCTCATGCACCCCACACTGTGCCTTGGCAGGAGGCTCTGCCTGCTTGATTAGAGGTCCCAAAGCTGGGAGGAAGAGCAAAAGTCTTGCTCATCACTTCTCCTCAGTAAATCTCCTTTGCTCTCTATTCTCTTTCCTGTGGAGGAAGCACCTTATTCTAGAGACACCGTACCCTATCCCAGTCCTTACTGCTAAAGCTTGACTGCACAGTACTGGGCAGAGGGCAGCTCTGTGGTGCCAGAGCACCTCGGTGGGGCTCCCATAGCATCTTCCCCTTTCAAAGTAGGTTCCAGTGGTGGTTGGAAGCATTAGTGGCCCAAACCCACGCACCAAGCCATCACCTGTGCCATCTAGTCCGTAGGCTGGATTCTGAAATTTAGAAAGCTTCCAGAACATAGCCCATAATTAAATTAGTGGCCATCTGTTTTCTATTGGAACTCTACTAAATCAAGAGAGACTTCATTTCTGAGTTTGGGGGTTTTCACTAACCCAGAGGAACCTTGATGGTTTTTAAAAATGTCAGTGCTCTTGATGACTCCCAGAGGCCTCACTCAAATCTGTCCTCCGAATTACCTGTTGACACAGTGATGTAGGCCTCTGTCCTAAATTTTGCCAGAGAGTACATGGTCCTGCCTGTGAGCTGGGCAGAACCCAACTCCTCAGCGCTCAGATTATGTCCTTACCCAGAGCCCAGCCACTGAGCGTCTTCTTTGCCATAGCAGTAAAGAGGACTCATTAAGCTCTTGACATGGAAAAGATGTCAAAGTGCATGTTGGTCATTCTGGACCCAGATAGCCTCTCTCTGCTTACCACAGAAAAGCAAGAAGTCAAAATATTCCAATTTCAATGTTAGGGTGTGAATTTTGGGATAAAGATCGCATGCACTCTAGTGTTTTGAAGACTCCATATGTGTTGCTCCGTGTGGGTTTAGACAACTGAATTCATATGGTGACACCCCTTCTCTCCCGCGATGTGTGAATTCACCCTGAAAGGGCAGCCATTTCATATGCAATAAAACCTAGAAGCTCTGCCATTTGGCAGAGAGGAAAGCCATGACCCCTAGTCCAAAGCGCCCGCTGTGCTCGGTGTTTTAGTGGCAGTATGGTGTTGAGCAAGGTGAAAAGGAGACGGTTGGAGGCTGTGGGGCTGGAGCTTGACCTTGAGTGATGGTCCGATCCGGCAGGATGATTCGGAAGGCAGAACAGTGACTCGTAACGTTTAGGGTGATGGGAATGTGTGGGTCAAGGTGCAGTGGTACTTGGCTGACGGCTCTTCGGTCCTTTAGAAGAATTTCATGTCCAGCAGAAGGCCTCCAGTGATTCCTCTTCTGTGATGTCGTATGAAAGATCAGTCTTTTACCCTTGAGCCTCAGATTTGGCTAGAAAGGTTCTACCTGCTGTTATCCCAGAGTCTCTGATGAGATGTGTTCTCATCTCGTAGTCACAGATAGCTTGTGGTGCAAAGAGACGAGACCCAGCTCTGCCACTGGTTACTGTGTGACTTTGGAAAGTTACTTGGTGTCTCTGACCTTCCAAGTCCACATACATTTTTAAAAAAAAAATCTAGCACCTTCTTCTAAGATTAGATCAAATGAAGTAACATGTACAAAGGGCCCCATATAATACATGACACATAGGAGAGTCAGTAGTTCACTAATAACCCTCACTGGATGATCATGACAGAATGTAATTATGTAGGGAATAGATGATTTGATAAACTTTAATGCTGTTCATTCACACAGCGTGTAGCTCATAAGATAATAAAGCAATATGTCATATTGTTTATTTAGAAACCCAGAACACTGGAGTGACTCAGTCTAATGGTTTCTCAGTTAATTTTAGGAAAACCCTTGGCTAATATGCAGTAAGCTGACTGCAGTAAGTTGGATTTGGATGAAAAACTACCCTTTCTTTGAAAGCACATCAATTTTAAGAGTTATGTTTAATGATGTACTTCAGAGCACAGACTCAGGACTCCAGTGACCATCTAGTTCCAAGTCCACCTGTGTGATTTTTGAGCGAATCACCCAGTCTCTGTCTCCAATGCCTTATCTGCTTAATCAGGGATAATGGTGGAACCAGCCTCCTTGCCGAGTGGACTGGCATGTGCACCTCAAGCACTCAGTGTGGAAAATACCTCCTCAAGCTTGACTGTGGTAACACAGTTGTTAACACAGAACATCTCAGCCAGAAATCCACCTGTTCTGTGGGGCACAGACTCTGACATTACATTTCTTTCTTTTCTCATCCTTTCTTTAGCTCTGGGTCAGGAGATTGGAAAAGTAAATGCTTCTCAAAGACGGATACAGAGTGCGATCTCACGGATGAGACTGTGAAGGATGTCCACCAAACCTATATGGCAAGGGTCCTGTCTGTCCCACTGAATGGCACCTACTCTGCTGGGGACCCACCCTATACGAACGCCCCAACATTTATACCCTACCTGGAGAGTAAGTTGCTTGTTTTGTAGTATTTTCAGTCTTGTTCTAAGCTTCTGAATATTCTTGGGCCTTGTGACCCCTACTGGCCACCATACATGTGTATATTTTAAAAGGTATATATCTAATATGTGTGCATAATACATATCATCTTTCTAAGTCAGTTTCTCACTCTCTGCAGATGTGGCAGGAGGTTCACAGAGTCTGAACTTGGGGGTTGATCACTGTGTCCTCTAGGAACTTTCTGCTCTAGTCTGCCCTCAGTCCCAACCAGTAACCAGCTGGAGAGAATGCGTGTAGAATCTACCAAGGCTGTGTTTGTAGCTTTTCCCCAGGATGCTCTTGTCAGATACGGATCACATCCTGAATGTTCTATGCCCTCCTTAGACCAGAAACGCTAGCTGAGGATTTTCCCCAAACAAGCACGAATCTCTGGGGAAGTCCACTCTCTCCCTCGCATCTGTAATCAGGCTGGCCGCCCTTCAGCCAGCTTAGCTTCATTTGATCCCATGATGTGCTAGCACCTGCCAACTCTGCCCGGCCTCCTTGTGCTGTGTTTGAAAGTGTGGAGTGCTTTTCTCCCCACCTTTGCCCCAGTGTGCCAGCCTGGCATCCAATAAGGGAACGCAGTGAATTCCTGCCAAGAAGTACGAATTCCTTTTTTTTTTTTTTTTTTTTCTTTTTTCTTCTTTGGTCACAGCTGTGGTTCAGAAATCAGCTTCTCTTGCAAGACCTGCTGATTAAAATGAAAATGACATATTATTGGGATTTCTATCTGTATCTTTGCCTGCCTGCCCTGAGACAGGGATGGTGGGAAGGGTGAGGGACAATTGATTAGCCTTTTCCTGCTGATATTTTCTGCTGGTCTGGTTACCCACATGAACGTGGCTGCCTTCCCAGGGTTCCCATCGACAAGCCCCTCTCTTCAGACCCCTTTGTGCTCTCACCTCTGTCTCTGTAGATACTTCCAGGCTGTTATGCAGAGTCAGTGACAATCATTTTCCCCCAGCCAATGACATCCTTGTGATTTCTCTTTATAATTCTTGAGCTTTCTGTAATCCATTCCAAATCCTTTGTTGTATTAGACAGAAAATACTTCACACACACACACTCACAACTTTTTTCCTGTAACTTACTTAGAGTGAGAACTTATTTTCTCATCATGCCACCAAAGTATGGGAGAAAACTAAGCTGCTACAGGACCCAAGAGGTTAAAGCTGATTCTTTGATCGACAAAGGACATTTCCTGAGCTTTCCAGCCCCTTATTTATTGTAGCAAAAATATGGAATCCTGCGCACTGAGTCGTTCAGTTCAGTAACCATTAGCCATATGTGGCCACCAAGCAGTTAAAATATGGCTAATGTTGCCATGAAAATACATAGTAGATTTTGAAAAATACAAAATATTGCACAAAGTGTTTCTACTGATCGCATGTAAGGTGACTGTCTTAATAGATCTATTAAAGTATATTATTAAACTAGTTTCCCTGCTCCTTTTAATTTTTCTAATGTAAGTATAATACCCCCAGAGGATGGCCATTGCCAAGGACTGTCTTAGGACTCAGCTCTGTTCCACTTCCACTCCTGCTACCTGGGAACTGATTCTGTGTAGGCATTCTGTATGCAAGATGGACGAGATGTTAACTGTGATAACTAAGTGAACTTTTCCGTGTATTCATTCATACGTTCCAACCAAGATAATTCTTTTCATTTTAGCAAAACTTGGACAGCCAACAATTCAGAGTTTTGAACGTGTTGGGACAAAACTGAACGTGACAGTCCAAGATTCACTCACATCAGTGAGAAGGAATGGTGCATTTCTAAGCCTGCGGGAGGTTTTTGGCAGTGACTTAAGTTATACACTTTATTATTGGAGAGCCACAAGTACAGGAAAGGTGAGAAAGTTTTCATGGCTTGTTTTATACAGATCTTTGACTCTAAAGTCCACTTCTCCTCCAGTAGAAATACAGAAGAACGGAGGTGTTTGACAGGGTGGCGTGAGGAGCAGATTCTGGTTCTGCCTGTGACCCCAAGCTGCCTAGGGACATTAGATGGGGGTCCCTTCAAAGACCAGGCCTTCTCAGCCAAGAGGCTAGACCAGATAATCTCTTATGTCCTGTCCTCTCTCACATCTCATATTTCTTCTTTTGTGGAGGATGCCAGGGACAGAATTAGCTTTTTATCAGTTAATTCATTTGCGTATGTATGATATCGAGATTGTTACGCAAGGCCTTGCACATACTACGCAAATTTCCACCACTGAGCTATATCCCCAGCCAGCAGATTTACTCTTCAGTGATTTCATCTTTGTTTTCCTGGAGAAAAAAGGGGGCTGAACTGAATTGAATTGCCTAAATTGGATCTTTTCAGTCTTAGTAAAAGATACCCTTAGCAACTGCCAGGGGTTACTGATCAGCCAAATCACTTCTAATCCTTCATACATCAACGTTGTCCAGACAGACTTTGCTTAGAGCCCAGGTTTTGACTTTCACAGTCTGAGCCTAGATGAATTAAGAACTCTTCATCTTAGCTGGCCTTGGTGGCACACACCTTTAACCCCAGAGGCAGGTGGATCTCTGTGAGATTGGAACCAGCCTGCTCTACGCAGCAAGTTCCAGGCCAGCTGAAGCTACAGGGAGACCCTGTTTAAAAAAAACAAAACAAAAAACAAGAACTCTTTATCTTTTCACAGAAAACAATAAGGACAAACACCAATGAGTTTTTTATTGATGTGGATAACGGAGAATACTGTTTCAGTGTTGAAGCTCTAATTCCCTCTCGGAATGAGAACCAGAAGAGTTCACCAAGTGCCACTGAGTGCACGGAATCGAACCCAGGTGTATTCAGAGGTGAGTGGCCTTAGCTGCCATTTGCTAGGGAGGCTTGGCTGTCCCAATGTCAGAGCCAGCATGAACCTCTTTGGCTCAAATATTCATCGAGAACGCTGGGTGGTGGCATGTGCCTTTAATCCCAGCCTTTGGGAGGCAGAGTCAGGCAAATCTCTGTGAGATGGAGGCCAGCCTGGTCCACATATGACTTCCCGATGGGCTGGAACTAGGGAGACCCTGTCTAAACAGACAGAAAGAAAACCAAAACAAACAAATATTTAGGGAGAAACAGTCTTTGGTGTTTTAAGGTTTCTTTTATGGTTCTCTTCAGATCTGAAGAATTTAAAAAGGACTCCATAAGTTCTCGTGTGTAAGCTTGCACTTTCCTGGGCGTTGGCCAGGGCCACATTCTGTAGGACATTGGGTGAGCAGATTAGAATTAGGACTTAGCATCAGGTCACGGGTCTCTCTACCTGTTTTTTCTATTCAGCTTCTGATCTGAGCAAGCAGTTTCCAGAGCTGCTGGTTTCTGGGCATGGTGGGCATTTCAGTGCCCTCATTGTGGGATGGTGTTACCGTGGCCATGTGTGCACGTGTGCACACACTGGGGACCAAGACATACACTCTGAGTGTTCAGATGTGTGCCTGAGGCTGAAAGCCTGTGAATGTCCTGAGGCTCTGGGCCACAGGGAAAGGGCTCTGCATGTTTCCAGGGAAGAAAAAAAGTCTGCGTGTAGATAGTATCGATGGACCAGCTCCCTGTTAAAGATTTGTGTTAAGCGAAGTGAGCCAGACTCAGAAAGTTGACTACTACATTTTTCTCTTTTATGTGGAACCTAGATTTAAAATTATATGTATGTGTGTATTTATGTATGTAAGTCATAGACTAGAAAGGAGGAAGACTACTCGGGGAAGGGTGATGTGATAGGAAAACAATCGAGGATTATCTGGGGAAAGAAACAGGTAAATGGATGGAACTGGAAGCAGTCGTCCTAAGTGAGGTTAGGAGAAGGGCGAGGAGGCTGGGGAGGGCTGTGGGGCAGAGGGGAGAAGGAGAACAAAGTCAATTGCATATGTGTATGGAAACAACATAACTAAACCAGTTGTTTTATATGTGCTACTCTAAAACATTAAAATGCAAGATTTGAAGTATTTGGTCCTATGACTGCCGTTGACAGAAGTCTCTCTCCCTTGGGCCCCACACTCCTCTGGGCCAGCCACCCACAGCCTTCAGAGTCTCTTTTCACAAGCCCTACCTAATCCTGCTGCCTCTGCCTTGGCATAAAGCCAGGTCTCTGCTTCCTTACCTCTTCTCTGTCAAAATAGGCCCCCACGCTCTTTCCAAGGCCACCTCCAGGAAGCCTCCTCCTGCACCGATCAGTCTACTGCCTGCTCGACTCCTGCCTGGTGGCACTTTGGCTCGGCCTCTTTGCCCTCTCCCATTGGTCTTCTACTACACCGTAATCTCTGCATCCAAACTCAGGAGTCACTTTTGGCCACCTGTTCTTCCGTCTAACTCCCCTGAGTCTTCTCTAGACTGGGAACATTGAGTGGCCCATTTAATGCTCCAGCCATTGTTGGTTCCTCTAAGACATCTAAAGTCAGACAAATTCTTTATCTAATCTAAGAATGGTGGAAAGAGTAGATGAAACAAATTTGAATTTTCAGGAAAAACAGGATGATGCAATTGGAAGTCATGCCTACTAGTAAGTGGTATTTGAGCCTCCAGGTTGACTCCGCGCGTTTGATTTTTCAGAAACGTACTTCATCGTGGGATCGGTGGTGTTTGTGATCATCATCTTCATCATTGTCCTGTCCCTATGTCTGTACTGCTGCAGAAAGGGCAGAGCAAGGCGGAATGGGAAGAACACCCCGCCACACGTGATTTAAAGAAAGCAAAGTTAGAGCTGCTAGCTGCTGTGCTTGCTGCACACATAGCCCTGTGACCAAGACCTCTAAAGGGAGCAGAGGATGTGCAGACGTAGCACAAAGACCCTGGTTTGGAGAGGCTCCTCACAGAGGCTCCTCACATGACCCACTACTCCAGCTAGTGCTCTGATGCTGACACCAGCATTTGTCACTTTGGAATGCAGTGAACAGTACGGCCTGGTTAACGGTACAGCCTGGTTAACACTACGGCAGCTTTTGCACAAATGCTTTAGATTATAGGTTCTATACTCAAGACAACACTAGGTCATCCAAGCAACACAATGAACAGATAGATGCGGGATGGATCTGGAGAGGAATCCTCAAAAGGCTGACTTCTCAGGCTGAGGACCAGGGAAATCAGGCAGACTCTTCTAATAACTGTGCTTTTGTAACCAGGTGCTTAGGTCCCCCCCTCCCCTGGTACGTGTGGAAGCTCAAAGCAATTGGGAAATTTCTATATGAATGTGTGTAAATGCAGGATATTTCTGCCTGGAAGCACCTTCCTGATATACATTACAATTTAGCACTTTAACTGACATTGGTGGGGAGTAAACATTCTGACAGCTAACTATATTTTTATGACTACAAAAATCTACATGGAATTTATGATTTAGGGTACTTAAAAGTGTCTGGTTAATGCTGTATATGTTTATATAATTTTAAAGGTTTTATATATGGGATTTTCTATTTATATAGGTTTTATTTGTATATATTGAGATAATTTATTTAATATACCTATATTTATATAAATAAAGGTGATTGGGAATTGAGACCACTGTGTTTGTGTCCTCCATTTCTCTTTTGTGGTCTGGTATCTGTATTAGTTGACTTTGGGGCAATAACATCCTAAAACTTTCAGTGGCTTTAATAACCTGTCTTGTGTTTCACTTACACTACATTTTGGTAACAGTTGGTAGCTGCAGTTCCTGAAAACATCTTCTCATTGCAAGACCCAAAACAAAGCAGAGTTCTCTATCTGGATCAGTGCTGAGGTGGACACAAAAACTGGCAGAAACAGGCAGCTGCAGCTTCAAGGTTCAAGACACTTCTTGAAAGTTCTGCTCCAGGACCTGGAGAGGTGGCTCACCTGTTAACTTGTGGCTCTTGCAGAGGACCCAGGTTCAATTCCCAGCACCTACATAGCAGCTAACAACAGTCTTTGACTCCAGTTCTAGGGGAATCCGATGCCTTCTGACCTCCGTCACTGCATGACAGGGTACACGTACATGCCTGCGGGCAATACACTCATACACAAAATCAATAAATAAAATATTTTTAAAAACCCTTCTGCCTTTCTGCTCCATACTGGCCCATGCCATTTCTGTTCAAGTGCCTAAGAATGACCACACTTTACTGGGAGGGAACAGAAGTCCATAAAGTCCTGGAGCAACAGGCAAAGAGAGATCTTACAGAGATGCAAAAACATACTGCAATCTCATGCAGACTTGGAGGAATTTCTCTGCACGGGCTTTTGCCTGAGTTGTGGATGGGTAGAAGACCAAAAAAAAATTGCTTTAGATTATTATGATGGAAAAATTACACAAAAGAATAAAAAAGTGACTGAGCTCTATGGGCATGAATGATCTCACTCTTGGGCTATATACCTTATTTGGGGCAACTTGACATGGGGACTCAGTCACACTGAGTTGACTTTGTAATTATTAGAATGGAGAAACTGGGTCCTCTAGATGCAGCCAAACAGACTTTACCTGTACAGAAAGAAGATTCTAAAGAGGATGAGGGCAAGGTTCTTGGCACCTTGCTGAACCACAGCCTATTCCAGCTTCCCACTGTGAGAGGTTGTTGTCTTGTAGAAAAGCTGTCCAGGGAAGCGCTAAAACGAGCAACAATTCAATTCACTCTCTAGCTGTTAGACCTTCTATCTAGTTTCTTCCTTTGAAGAAAGAACTTTAAGCACTGTCAGTAAAACTCTAACATGTAATGTTTCATGTAGCATTGCACTCTAAGGAAAAATGAGCGAAATAAAGATTTGATGTACCTATAAAACAACTATTCTGAGGGCTGGGGCTGGGGTTCGGTTGACAGACTGTTGTCAATCATGTATACAAACTATGGATTCATCTTAGCATTGCATAAAACTGAGCCTGATGGGTGGCACACACCTGTAATAGTAATTTTAATAAGTCATTTGGGGGAAATAGACCAATGGTGGGCTTAATTGGTAGGCTGGTCTGTTTTAAGAAACAGTCTGTCACAGCAGAGGGGCTGAACTTTCTTGCATCCATGCAGCCTTTTACAGCAAAAGGGGATGCATGTGCGGCAGTCTAGCCAGGCGTAGATTCCCATTGTCAGAGAAGAGTGCCTTATCTTGAGTTCCTGCTCACATGGGGTTACCCAAAACAAAAGAACTTAATGTACCAGGTGAAGGGCATAGCAAGCTGCGGGAGCCGGTCAGACCCAGCCTTTCCCTGCCAGGAATAATTACGGCATTATGTAATTCCCTAGCTTCATCATCTAAGGAATTTGAATTATCCCACTGAAGAAATTTTAGCAGACTGAAAGCCAGTCTGGGTACTAATGAGGTGCTTAGCTGTTCAGAGGGTTGGAATTCATTAGAAACCTGATGATGTAGTTACTGTAAGGATCAGAAGGTTCCACACTACCAACATGGCCACACCTCTCATCGCGGACACAAAGCAGCTGCTGCTAAACCAGCAGTTAAGGGCTCCTAGGCCTGAAATGACACTGACATCCAGAAACTTCTGCCCTCTACTGGGCCAAATTTAACTCTGTTACTTACCTGTAACGCAACAAGCTTATTGCTGGAAAGCAGACCTTGAACTCTATCGAAGGGTATTTTTTCCGTCTTAAATGACTAAGTTTGATGTACATGTAAGAGACTAAAACTCATGAAATGCACAGATATTTCAGTTACAGCTGATGGCCTATACTCAAGTACCTGCCCATTAAATAAACAGAAAACACAGTTATCCGCTCCATCAGTGTATGGACTCGTTTCCAAGGCCCTCTCTGCTGCATCCAGGACACGTGCATTGAACATGTCCACCTCCAACTGTTGCTTTGCATTCAGATGCTCTTAATAGACACTGTGCTTGTCCCATCGCCCTTGCTTCTCAGCTGGAGATCCAGGTGCTTCTGGCTTTGCTTCACAGTCCTCTCTGAAGACAGAAATTAGTCTAGGGATAGGCTGATGACCTTCAAGCCTAAGAAGGCTTTTCTGAAAAGGGTTAGATACGTTTCTCTTTTTCTTTCTTTCTATTTCTGTCTTTCTCTATCTCTGTCTCTCTTTTTAAAGAGGGTTTCACTGTATAGCTCTGGCTGGTGTGGAACTGTGATGAGTCACCTGTCTTCCTGTTCAGGGAGGTCGTGGAGACCCCACTAGAAAGACTTGAACCAGTGTCCAGTCTGCAAAGAGGAGAGTCAGCATAGGAAAACGTTTCCTTGATGCTTCTGAGTGAAGCTATGGTCTAGCAAGACCTTCTGACTTATCTTTACATAGATGGAACTGGTAAAACAAAGGCCTATGAAGCCAGGGGCTCCTCAAGCCCATGTGATCCCCCTGACGAACAGATACTCAACTGACCTTAAGAATCAAATTAAGTTGGTTTATTTGGGCCAAATTATATGATCTTAAACACCCAAAAGGAAAATATAGCCCCAAAATTAAAGTAATTAATATGCTTCTTTAAGATTATAAGGAATCATACTTCCCAGACATTAGGTTTAAATGAATATAAACACTAATGATTCTGTTCTTAATAAGAAAATGCCACTCAGATGTAAGACTTCAATTCTTGGCCTACCTCAACACTGCAGTGCATACCTGTGGCCAAGGAAGGCAAGCTCACCATTGTTCTAACCCCCAAATTAAATGATTTCTTTTCTCTCCCTGTCTAGAAGCCATTTGGGAGGGAACTCACCCTGTTTCTAGCCACTCCAGCTATCAAGGTACCTGAAAACAAATCCTGACTTCAAGACTCTCAAGTTCAGCCTTGGCAGTCAAAAAGAAAAACAAAGAGGAACCCAAAAGATGGAAGCCTTTGAAAGTCCTTAAGCAAGAAATTCTAATGGACTTTGAATTGGACATTTGAACTCTTCCCTGTTCTGACTATTTTACTTCATATTTCAGGCACCAGTCAAGGAATTTCTTTTCTTCCTACAACTAACAGTTATACAATTCAGGGGTCTTTTAGATATACTCACTGAAGGGGTACCCCAATTGCCACAACCTACGTCCTTGGTCAGCATGAAGCAGCCAAGAGCGGTCAGTGCCCCAATTCCCTATTGGCAATTATGGTGACCTCTTCAGAGGGTGGTGTGATGAGAATAGGAGGTAGAATTTGGCTAGGCAGTTTAGGGTAAAAAGACCCCAAAGACCAAAAACTGTCCTTGTGTCCTTTAGCAGCCTACTCTATATCAAAGGCCAAATGTGTCCAAAGTATTTGGGAGCTCCTATCTAATTCCTAAAAGATTTTAGGGTTACCTCTTCAGAAGGAGAATGTTAAGAGAACAATAGCTGAGAGACTATAAATTCTCTCACTTATACCTTTCATAAACTCAAGAATGAACTTAAAACCCACTATGCCCCCTGGTTTGCCAGTCCCCTCATGGCCTGGCTCCTCCTTTTACTGGGCCCTTATATACCTCCCCATTATATAAAAAAACAAAGGGGGAGATGTGAAGGTCTGGGTATTGAGCAAGGCAAGCAACCCCGGATACCCTGAAGGGACGGCAGGTGTCTGGCCTGCTCTGCCTGATGTGATAACCTGGCCCCAGGAAATCACTGTAGATATGAATCTTCTTTTCCCCAACCCCAGACCAGGACCAGGTTTTGGGGTTTTGTTTCCTCCTTCCTGAACTTCTACATCAGCCCTACAACCTTCCTGCCTTTACTTCAAAGACCACACCTTTAACTTTCCCACCTTCTGTAACAGCCAGAAAGGCCTCCCTATATAAACCCCTGCCTTGGTTTTGATAACCGAACTACCTACTGAGGTAGTATCCTGGGAGCTCCTCCTCCCGCCGCACTCTGAGCCACCTGAGTTCCTGTTTGATCATCCTCCATTCTCTGGCATGGCTGGAGCACAACAGCCGCGCTGGAGATGGAGACCCACCCACAGTAGATCTCTGAGTTCAAGGCTAGCCTGGTTGATCTACATAGTGAGTTCTGGGCTAGCCAGGGATATGTAGTGAGACCCTGCCTCAAAAAAAGGAGGGGGAAGAAGGGGGAGTGGGCTTTCTTCAACTTTATCAAAGCCCAGTTTGGCTTCTCTCCTCTCTTTCTCCTTGGACATCATCTTCTGTTTTTCAACTTGTAATTGCTGAATTGCCTTATGTTTAAACTCTCTCCACAAGCAGCTGCTCTGGGTAGTATGTGTGAGCCCATGCTGTTCCCTAGCTCATAGGCTGTATGTTCACAGCACCTATATGCCGAAGGCCTCCACATTTGTACTGTAGCCCCAATTTCTTTGTCATCCTTGAGAGCTGCACTGTAGATCCAAGTCCTTACACACTCAACTTGATGTCTAATAGGGAGCGCATTCTCAGTACATCCAAAGAGACTCTACTTTCTCCCCATCTCCAATCTTTCCCATTTCAAGAAATGGCATTGGCGCTGGCTCAGGATAAAACACTGGGGTGATCACTGACTTCACTCAGTTCTGCTGTGCCTCTTTCAATCCCAGCAAAGTTGGCCAGCATGACCTTTAAAATACATTCCAGTTGCAACAGCCACCTGGTCCTCTGTCTTTCCTCTTCGTCAAGCCAGTCTGGTGGACCTCCCCAGCCAGGCAGCTTCTTGCTGTGCTTAGGCCCTTGCTCGCTGCTCCGTTGTCTTCATAACTACCCACATACTAAGCCTCAACAGTACAAATTCGGTCATACAGCCCAACTATACAATAACCACAACATACTTATTTTTCCTAAGACTCGGTTTTCAAATTGAGGCTTTTTTTTTGCCTCTTAGGTGGCAAAAATCATCCCAAGCGGCTATCTCCCAGCCCCCAACCCCACACCACTATTGCATGACTTTCTGGGGAGCTATGAACAAATGTCTATTCATTCCAGGTAGGACAGCAATGACAGACCTAAGAAACAATTCTAAGTATAGTTTGGTGAACCAAAGAGTTTAATTGGGATAACTTACAGCACGGGTGAGGAATTACTTGCAGGAGTTATACCACCGAAGGTTCCAGCTTGGGCATCCCTCCTTCCACAGCGGAATGCTAGTGGGCCAATCGTATTAGGGTTTCCTTCAGGTAATCACAGCTGCTCTGATTTGATCGCAACAGCCATGTTGTGCCCAGAGGATAAGAGTTCCACAATGGATATCATCACTGCTCTCTACTTCCACTCTAACTTCTTCCCCCACTTAGGAAATCGTTTTCTAGTCAGAGTGTGGGGAGGGGGCAGTCATTCTTATTTGACTTGTTCTCCTTTAAACTTCTTGTAACTGTCCTGAAGCAGGGCAAACTCCACTTTAAGTTAGCACGTCCCTTCCCGAGACAAGGATCACAGAACTGCTGAGCCCGCTGAATAGGAAGAAAGGTCAAGGGTGAAAAGTCAGCAAGAAAGCACAGGCATATCCCAAAGGACATCACTATATTTCAACCAAGGAAGGGATTTAAAAACTGTTCACATCAAACTGCTAGTGACTCATGATACCTTACCAAGAGTCGTACTCTTAAAACAAGTTTTAAAAGAGTAATGATGCTGTACTACTTGCTCCAAGATTTGGGGAAAGATAAAAGAGATGTCTTTCTCTCACACCCAACCACATGTTTATCCGCCTACCTGTAAAGCAGACTGTATCCTGACATTCCTGCTTGTCAGGCTGTACTTGGCTCTGGGCCCAGGCTCCCACATGTCTACTTTTTACCGTATTTTCTCCTGTGATCGGCTAAGCCATACCATTTCCCTTCAAAGGGAAACTGTCTGCATGATGGTCAAGATGAAATCTCATGTATATATCTGACTGCTTGAATTGAATCTGTTCATTTTCCAGCATGCTTGCAAACCATTACTTTCTGTCAGTGTTAATCTAATCCAAGGACCCTCAAAATACAACCCCTGGATCAGTATCATTAGTGTCATCTGAGAACTTCACAGCAACATTCTTAACCTTGATCTCAGTTTCTGAATTAGCAGCTTTTACAAGAAGCTCTTCAAGCGATTCTAATGCCTCAAGTTTGAAAACCACCAGCCTGATCTATTAATGACTACAATCAGCACCATGTAGTTACTATTTACCTGACAGGAAGGCTGAGGATAGGTTCAGACCTAAATGGGGCATTTCTCACCCTTGGAGAAGTCAGAATACAACTAGTTCTGAAATCATAACAAATTCAGAGCCGGAAAAGCATACTAAATTCTCCCTCTGCGGATGGCATAGTGTTTGTGAAGGTTTGTTGTGTGTGGACTGTCCCTGTTGAACAGAAACTGTGAGGAAAGCTCATGTACAAACTAGAGGTCTGCCAGGTGTGACAGTGCATATGTTTAATCCCAGTACTCAGGAGGCAGGGGCAGATGGATCTCTGTGAGATCAAGACCAACCAGGTCTACATAGGGAGTTCCAGGACAGCTGGGGCTATGGGAAACCATGGTCTAAAAATAAAAGAAGAAAAAAAACACCTTATCAACTTTTAACCTAAATTCTATGATTCTATGTTAGAAGTGTTAATAATTATAAATATTTTATTTTTATTTTTTAATTATATATGTGTGTGTGTGTTGGAGGGTGTACATGAGAGTAGGTGCCCATGGAGGCCAGAGGTGTTGGATCCCTTGAGGTTACAGGCAGTTGTAAGCTGTGTGACGTGGGTGCTGGGACTTGAACTCAGCTCCTCTAGATGACAAGAAGTACTTTTAACTGCTGTGCCATCTTCCCAGCCCTCTTTTTTTTAAAAAAATACAGGATCTTGCATATAGTCAGGTTGCTCTCAATCTCGTTGATCTATACTCCAGTTTGGGAATTATGTGTGTTTGATAAACTTCTCAAATATGGACTCAGCCTCCTCAGTTTGGGAATTGTAGGAGTGTTAATAAACTTCCGAAATAGGGGCCTAAGAGCACTGAGAATTCCTGTGATATGACAGTCTTTATTCAGCCTGTCAAGTATCACCACCAACAAAAACACAGGCTGTAGTACAGTCATTTGCTTTCTCTAACAAATATTCTGGCCAGAGCAAAGAGACAGAACCCTGAGCAGGACAGAGAATGCTTTTCCCTTGCTAGATTAACTGTCCTTTATCACAAAGGTGGTGGTACCCTAAAAGGGTAGATTCCCACACCAGAACATCTAGGCTAGATGATGAAATACCCCAAAAGCCCAGAAACAAAACCCCAAATGCTTCACCTGTAAATGATTATGAATGAAGAACCAGGAGAGAAGGGGTGGCTGGAATGACTGAACCACACAATCTTCCCCAGGTTTCTCCATGGCAGTGGACTCACTGGCTCATAGCTAGAGGCCTCCCGCTGCCTATGAAGTGTGGTCCAGGAACAGCCTATTTGAGCACTATTTGAAAACTAGTTGGAAGTTTTATGAGATGCAACTCATAAAAGTTCTTCTGTTTACTCTTCTTTTGATTTATTGTTCAGATTAAACTACTGGTTTTCAGAGTGGTTTGTGGAGTGTCTGTAGTAATTATGTAGAGAATGACAACAGAGTTAATCATGTTGTGGAAACACTGGTTTTATTGTCAGTCATCAGAAAACCACTATTAAGTTAAAATACACCGGGATTCTCCTCAAAGTCTTTCCTCTGTGTCTCAAATGATGAAGTACTTTATATTAGACAAAAGGAAGGAAAAGAGACAAAGCAGAAAGAATTAGGAGATAGCCAAGAGAGTTTCTACTAGCAGTATAGTAACTAACCAACAGTAAGCTAGAAATGTGAAAACTTGCACGTCCCCATGCCTTAACATCTTTCCCAGACCAGAGCCAGGTCTCCTGCCTAGTAAGGTACAGAGATTTTGTCAGGCTTTTCTTTTCTAAGAAAAAAATGTGTACCTAAAAAGACCACATTTAGTCAGGTCATAGCGGTGCACAGCTTTGATCCCAGCACTCGGGAGGCAGAGACAGGCAGATCTCCATGAGGCCAGCCTGGTCTTTATAGTGAGTTCCAGGCCAGTCAGTGCCACATAGTGACAGCTTGTCTAAAAATATTGAATTAAAATTAAAATTAAGCACACTTAATAAAGGCTTTTTAAAGGATCATTTGGGTGCTAAAGTATTTTCCAAATGTCAATTACTATGTTTTCAAGTTTGAACTATTCAGTATTTAGACACCAGAACAAAAAAGGAGAAGCACAGGTATGAGTTATCCATTTTTTTTTTTTAATCTGAACAGAAAATAAGTATACAAGTTTGCGAAGGAGATATGGTAAAAATTGAATGTTACATATTATGGAATCAGTACATCAAGTTTTTTGGTTGTCAGTGATTCATAGTTAATTCTGCAAAAAACATAACTAGTTATGCAGAAATAAGGATATAAGATGCCCCTTTCTGAACCCCAGTTTGATAAAACTTATTTCACATCTAGCTTATTAATTACCTTTAGTTTCAGTTCTCCTTGTGTAAATAATACATGTAGTCATCAATGGTGGTATGGCGAGCCAAAACTGCTTTCTTAACATAATAATCCAAATATAAAAAGTTATGCAAGATTTAGAGACAAACTAGTGCCTAGGAAACATAATTCACTGATGTGCATGATAATTTTTTGCATTTTTAAGACGAAAAATCACAGTCAACGACAGTGATGGCACTGTGTACACAGTGCCTTACTTCATGTAGTGCATTCCTATGGCTCATCTAGAGTTCAACATCACAAAGTCACACCTCTGACAAATGGGCTTCCAACAGATCAGTCCGATTCTCTTCAAAAAATCTAAAATTTTCATAAGATCCTGAGTTCAACATGCAAGGACTGTGTTTTAATATCTCAAACAGTGGGAAGATTGAGTGTGACATGTAGTACCAGCCACTGTAAGCGGGACGCTCCTCCAGTTTTATACCACAAAGAACCTTCAAAACATTCAGCAGACTGAAAGGGGTAGACTCATTATTTAGCTAAAGAAAATCCAAACAGCTCCCCTTGAGTCAAACACACCTTAGGCAGGTATGAGGAATGAGTATCACTATGGCAGCTAAAGAACTCTGCCACTGTATAATAAATGGTGTTCTGTAACGGTGTCACACACTAATAATATATTGTGATTGGTTTGGCTCCCACTACTATTGGGCACAAGGAAATGAAACGCAAGACCATTTTTGTTTTAAATAGGGTTCCTCATTAAAGGAAAAGATAGAGCCATAAAAGTCAAATTAGCTGACTTCAAATGGTTTACATCCCAGGATGAATCAGGTTACACTGATTTAAGCCCAATTTAATTCAGGCAGGTTTTTAACCACAAGAATAAGGACATTCTTAGTACAAATTAATAATTAAACCAACATATACACAATTAGCAATATCCTATATAATATTAAATGTTTTGACATGTTTCATTTATTCTATACCTAGTCAATTTGTTGCTTTGTTTTTTTTTAAAAAAAAACAAGCTTAACATTATTATACAATGTACTTTGTATCTCTGAAGGTGTTCTGTAATTATATCGTTACATCACAGCAGGTAAAATTCTCTGGATTTCTCTAAGATCCAAACTCAACTGTATCTTCTGTGATCTTTTTGAATTCATAATTGCCTCTGCCATCCATATGCAGGTAGTACTACAGGAAAGAAGGGAGAAAGTCAAAACTGACAACAATTATAGCACATTCCTTTATGAGAACTAAAATACAGACTTTTGCATTCTTCTTAGGGAACCAAATCCATAGGCAACACACATATTAGACCAAGGATCCAGAATCTGAGCTACCAGCGGGGTAATTAGTGCTAGATTCAAACCCGCTCAGTAGAGCAATATTAATTACTTCTTTTTTAGCTGACTTCCCAGGTCTGCTAAGGATCTATCTTAAAAATGTTTCTTTCCATTTAGATTAAGTAGAGAAAAGGGGCTCCAATATGCCTATATAACCTGCCTTCTGAAGACACAAAACAGGACCTATAGAGCCTTCTGGTTTTAGTGACCTTTTTATACAGAAAGATTTTAATTTAATTTTTGTACTGCTATTTCTTTGCTATTCTTTTGTGTCCCTGTCCTTCACATGATAACTGCCCTGGTTATTCTGCTCTTTGTTTAAACCTTCAAAAGAAGAGCAAAAGGGAAGACTGGAAATGTAGTTCAGTGACAGCTCTTGTCAAACAAGCACAAGGCCTGGAGCAAGATCCCAGCCTAGGGAGGAAGGAGGAGAAAGAAAGAAGGGGAAGAGGGAGGACAGGAGAAGGAGAGAGGAAGGTGAAGAACTTTGTTCTCTCCACTGCCCTGCCATCTTAAAAGACATCACTGGGGCCCACTCTGCACCAGTGCAAACCTTTCAGTACACTATCTCTCTAAATAACAGTGACTAAGAATCCTATTCTATTACTGCTCAATGACAAACAGAGCTGACATTATTCAATTTCACCCTTACAGTCCTGGCCTCTACTAAAAATTCTCCTAAAACTTTTACCATCCAATTCTTAAGACTTTTTCTTCTCTGTCAAACCTGAATAGTAAGAAAATAACTCACCCAAATTTGTGATGACTTTGCAAACTATAGCCAGTTATACAATTCTTATTTATAAAACTAGAGAACTACTAACTGGCTCTCTAATCTCACATATAACTAAAAACTGTTTATGTACATTATATGCTTTCAAAATAACAACTATAATAATATTGAACAAAGTCCTATCATATATTATGAAACTCAAAATCACCCTTTTCCCCTAAGGTATGTTTTAAGACAATACACACCATGAAATCTAAAATCATACTCACCAAAATTCACATATTTATATAAGTTAAACATTCACTGTGCACACAAATGAACGTAATACAAACCTCATGGTGTTTCCAAAGGGATTTTCTGTGTGAAACTGTGAAGAGGGTGATGCCAACCTAATTCAAAGAAAGGGTTTTAGTTTGTATCATTAACAACAAGTCACAAATTAAACACACACTTTAAGTTGTCTGGTCTGTCTTCACTTATAGTTAAAAGTTAATGTAAAATATATCTGCCAGCATCTTTCTTACTTATTATGAAAAATATGATAAAAATAGCAAAAGGTTAAAATCAGAAAAAAGTAAGTCAGCCTAAACTGTCTATTGCCAATTTGTTTCTCAAATGCAGGGTCATAATCCTCTATTTTGGAATGTGTCTTGGGTTTAAGATTTAGGAATTCATTATTTCCACAACCCTAGAAGGTTCAGAGAGAGAATTCCCTAATTAATGTTTGTTTCTGCAGCAACAAGCACAGATACCTACATTAAGTGATATAAAGAGTTTAAATATCTTTTGTTACTTCAGGTCAGGCTTTATTACATTATGATCTTGCTATAAAATTATGAAAAATGTTCAGTCTTAATCTAGCTTTCTGGATTTCAAATTGCAAATAAGGATTAGTAGTCTGAACTTTGGATTTTCAGGAAAACATTAACAGAGGCAACTACAGTTGTTCTGGATAGGTGGCTCTCAATGAAGGGATAATTTTTGCCCAACGTGTTTCAATGTCTGGAGACATGATTTTGTACATTGAGAACACTACTGCCACCTAATGGATAGAGACCAGAAATGCTGCCAGGAGAGCCCCTGCCACTGCCTGGGAACTCATTACCCAATCAATCTTGTTGAGGGTGATGCTGCTCTCTAGGTCCAAGTGGAGCTCTCAAGGTTGACAGATATGATTTGAGAAATGCAGCAACTTTCCATCATTATTTCTAAATTTTATTTTCATTTTGATTGTATTTTTAAAGATTAGTCTAAGTAAATTCTTGATAATTTCTACCATGAAATTTTAGTGTCCAGGTTTGTGTTTATACTTCTGCACCAAGTGGCATCACTTAGAAATTGTGTTGTAAGTCTGATGGCTGTGAGAAAATTAGGAACTGCATAAATAAGTACATGATAGCATTGTTGGCCAGGTGCGGTGGTGCACGCCTTTAATCCCAGCACTCAGGAGGCAGAGGCAGGCGGATCTCTGCGAATACAAGCCCTGTCTGGTCTACATAGTGAGTTCCAGGTCAGTAAGGGATATACAATGATACCTTACCTCAAAAAACAGACAAACAAATAAAAAAATCATATCGTTCAACATTTAATTTTTGAAAGCCATTTAGATATTATCTTTCTGTTCATGATTCTATAATTGGATTAGATCTCTACAGTAAGCATAGTTTATATTAGAATTACTTAATTCAAAATAGAAATGAAAATTCAAATGATCAGATCTGAACACCAGGTGCTCCCTTTCCATCTTTAATCTCATATCCATGGCTTTCAGCAAAGCAGCATCATTGGTCTGTTTTATGCTACAAATTCTGAATTATGTTTAAGTGTTGTAAATTAAGTGTCTGTACATTTACACTGGTTTTCGTATTTATAAAAAAAGTTCTAGATCTGGCAAGTTATAAAAAAAATTCTATGGCAGGGGCTGGAGAGATGGCTCAGCGATTAAGAGCCCTGGCTGCTCTTGCAGAAGACCCAGGTTCAGTTCCTAGCACCTACATGGTGGCTAATAACTGTCCATAACTCCAGTTCCAGGGGATCCAATGCCCTCTTCTGAACTCCTCTGGCATTGCACAACACCAATACATTTACATACATTCAGATAATACAGCCATACACATAAAATAAAAATAATAAATAAGATATTAAGAAAGTTCTAGGGCTCAGTGAATAAAGATACTTTCCATAAAGCCTGACAACCTGAGTTCAATCCTCGGAAGTAACAAAATGAGAGAATTATCTCCTGCGAGCTGCCTTCTGACCTCCACATGCACACTGTGGCACGATGTGCACCCCCCAGAATATTTATACATACACATGTGAAAACACACAATAAAATACACATACAATAAAAGAATTTTAAAATAAAAAGTTCTAAGCTTCAGGGTTTCTCACTTCACTTTCTGTTTGTTCAAACTAAGTGCTATGTGGCCATACACTTTAAATTGTCACTGAAACCAAGTAACTCTTCTTCCTCAAAAAGAATGTGTTTTACAGAATTTACACAATCTTATATGGAAACTTATAGCTACAGTTAGAACCAATAGTCAGAACTGCCAGTAAAAATCATCTAAATCAAATACAGACTATATGGGCTTATGTGTGAAAATACCACAAACATCTCTAATACCTATAAAACTGAGAAACACATATACAGACAAACGCATAAAAAATTTAAATTATCAAGACTGATTCAAGAATAAAAAATAAGTCATTAAAAAAATACAACCAATAGTTAAGATCTTCCTACAGAGAATACTGTCAAATTTTATTAGACCACACGTCTCTCCATGTGCATTCATATCACCTAGGAAGCTTGTTAATAAGCAGCTTCTTCTTTAGCAAAATGGAGAGTCTGCATTTCTGACAAATTTGCAGAGGCGCTGCTGACGCTGCTGATCCACAGCTACACTTTGAAAGGTAGGAATTCACTTATGCATATGCATGTATGTATGTGTGAATATAAATATATGCGTATATATAAGCATGTTTGTGTGCATATACATGCATGTACAAGCATGTATATATGTGTACATATACAACATGACCATTTTTATTTATAATAAACTCCCAAAGAAGAGAGAAAAGGTTGCAATCATTTACTTACACAGAAACTGAAACAGGATGTACTGCTCTAGCTCTCAAACCTAACAAGAGTATAGATGGTTGCAGCAATTCCTCAAAGCAAAAAACCAAGTGGGACTAGTGAATAGTCACTTCAGTAATGGCAACACAGCCACCCTCACATTTGTCTACTAGAAGTAATTTGGTATAATACTATCCAGATAAAATAAACTAGATAAATTAAAAATTGCCAAATGAGGGGCTGGAGAGAAGGCTCAGTGGATAAAGCACTTGCTACACAAGTGTAAGGACTGGAGTTACATGCTCAGCAGGCATGTAAAAGCGAGGTCAGCACAGTGGCCAATCTGTAATTCCAGTGTTCATGATGCAGAGACAGAGGATCCCCAGGGAGAGTTGTCTAGCCAAATCAACAAGCTCCAGTTCAGGCTCAGAGAGAAACCCTGCCTCAGTAAACAGTGTGATTGAGGATATTCAACATCAATCTCTGGCCTCCATATGCAAATTGTACACATATACCCCCAGACATGCATATACACAAACATACTTCCACACATGCACACACACCCTACAGATGCACACACATAAAATAAACTAAAATTTTTTTATTATCAAATGATTACTATTGAGTTTTCTCAATTTGAAAAAATGGCATATAGGCAAGTTAATGGGACAAACCAAGAAAGTTCAGTTTTAACTCTGGGTATAAATAATGAGGTAATGAAGAATGGATTTAACCTTTGTATCATGCCTAAGAAATTGCTAAAGAGTTATATAAATAAAGCATTTACAGTTCCTTGTATTCTGTTCATATCTATTAGTTACTAGTTTAAAAATCTTTAACAATGCAAGGTCTCATCTTTTCTAGCAATTTTATTAATTGGAATTTTCTCTTTGTATAGCTATGTGGTTGGATATGGTATATGGGAAGGGGGCACAGACTCTGAAATGGATCCTGAACACCTACCTTTCGACAGTGACTGTAAATGTAGTCCTCTACATCCACACTAACTGCACTTGTGCATTCATCCAAAATGGCAAACTGGGGTTTGTGATAAAACAATCTTGCCATCTGAAACATGAAAAGAAATAATCTGTGTAAACATATACAGGCCTAAAAATAAAGCTAATAAACAAAGATAAATCTACTTTAGTTAAGCATGCATTTTGTAGCCTTATAAAGCTAAGTATGAAAATGTTTCTAAATCAAAGGCATCCTTCCCAGAAATGGAAACAATATAAATGAAACTGTTTTTATTGTCACCTTAAACAAACGGGAAAATATAGTACATGGGAAATGTGAGATGGGGTTGAGATTTAAAATAATAAAAGTTCACTAGACAAACAAGTTTTGTTTTAACCAAAACTTAAAATTCAGATTACAAATGGCTCAAATGCAAAAGGTTCTCTAAACATTTTGTTACTTAAGTAATGGCACCATTTAATCTTCCCATCAAAAATCCGTTAGAATATTTATGCCATGTCTCTGCTGTTAGTGTTGAGTTTACTCATCTTTTAAAGCTTTTACTAATCTTATAAATGAAATCAACATCAGGACTGCTACAGCTAATATGTTTTTCACTATCAAGAATGTGAAACATTTTCCCATTCATATTCCATGTGTATTCTATTTTCTGAAAACAGTTTATACTTGTCCTTTGACAGATATTCTATTAGTAATCTAACCCCAACAGGTGTTGCAAAACCAGTGGACACTTAGATTCTGTGAAACATTATACTCAACCCACTGTGCCACAGGGCATTCTCCCGCTTTCTCTTTTCTTTCTAGTACTTATCTCTTCCACTTGGTCAGTAAATATGGAATTCCTCAGGACTAATCCTAGATCCTTCCTTTTTCCTCAGAGTTAGCTCCTGAATCTTCCTTGATCCTTCTCTCACCCTCTCTCCTTTCCAGGCCTTGGAGTTTAAAGTCCACTCACTTTTCCTCGTCTCTACCTCCTTGCTCTAATTCCAGAGCACACTCATCTGCTGGTTGACCCAACAATAACCTCAGGCTACCTCTTTGCTTTTCTCCACTCTCCATGCAACCAGGGAGACTGTCAAAAATGTAAATCAGAGAACCCACACTGGCTTAAGAGTCCTTTGACAGCTTCCCACTTCATACCTCCCAGGTCCTGTTCTATCTTCCTTCTATTTATGCTTTGATGTCATTAGTCCAGCCAGCACTACTGCCTCCCAACCTCAACCACCAGGAGCAAAGTGTCCTAGACCTTGGAGACTGCATGCATCATTCCTCCCGCCCCACCCCCTTTTTTTCTTCCTATTCTTTTTGAGACAAGGTCTTGTTTTGGCCTTAGCTAGCTAGAACTCACTATGTAGACAAAGCTAGCCTTGAGCATGTGCTGATTCTCCTGCCTTTGTCTCTGAGATCTTTCAAATTCCTCCTTAAGTTCACTTTCTCAATCCAAGTAGGCCCTTTATGGAATTGTAGCAGACTGTATATGGCAAACTAAATTTTTCTTTCTTTACCTACTCATCAAAGCTGCAAGATTCACCATTATTTAACCACTACAATATATCCAACACTTACATACTTGTCCTTTCAAATATTTAGCACATGAATGACTAAAACAAACAGTTTTCTTGACTTTTCACCTATTTGCATGAGGTAAGGAAGGGGAAGAACCAAGTACACACCACCAAGAAATGAAAGGTACGAAAAGAAAGTCTCTGTTGAGATAGGGTTGGCTTTTTAGATTAAAGACCTAAAAATCTTCCTAAGGTAGAAGGAACAAAAGGGATTAAGTATACATGGAGGCTGAGAGAGGATGTAAAACTAATGATGGTGTGATAAAGCTAAAGAAAGAAGGTCCCTGAAAGCAGATGGAGATAGCCTTTTCCAGAAGTATGTCATACTCCATGGGCAGCAGAAGCAGGGAGGGTAGGTCAGACCAGGGCTAAACGGATCAGGGTAGTTTGATGAAAGCTTTCACAAATGTCTATGCTATAAGAATTCTGTACACCTGAACCATACGCTTGCATGCAACTTTTCTTATCATGTTTGTGTGTGTGTATATGTGTGTATATATGCATGTCCCTTCATGCATTCAGTTACTCGACTCACAAAACAAGAAAGCTATAATGCAAGCATTCATGCCAATACACTGCTGCCTGAACTGAGGTTGATAAGCCTCCTTTTTACCAGTTTTAACTTTAGCATCTACCTGGCAAACCTACACTGTACTGAAGTGTAGTTTCCTCTGTGAAATAGGACAGTGTTTATCTCACAGAACTATTGTAAAGATATCATGGGTTGGCCTTCGTAACATACTTGCCATACTGATCATCATCCACTAAGCACTCAAAAGCTAGCACTCAAAAGCTAGCCCCTTTTCTGAAGTACAAGATGAGTTGTTCTGCTCCAAGGTGAAGTGGTAGGTAGAAAGCTGCACACTGGCGTGGGGAGATGGGTCCTGGTTAATACATTTTTCAGAATTCCAAATTTACAGGAAGTCAAATATTTCCTAGTACTTCATTACAATTTAAATTAATACAACAGTAATTACTGAATAATAGATAAAACTGTGTATTGATTGATCAAAATTATCGACTTAAGAATAACCGTAAGTCAACATTTGATGCAGGTCTGCAGAGGATACTGACCGCCATTCTTTGTTTTTCTCCTCCACTGAGGACATCCATCCAGTCCTGAACACTGTCCCAGCCGCCTTCCCGTTCAAGGATATGACCCAACTGTACATTATCCAAGTACTCCTTCAGTACCTTTAAGCAAAGAAGAAAGGCAAAGAAAAAGCTTATTAGATTTAAATGTCCCATCTAACTTATTTTTCAAACCATTGTCAATAATTCCACTGCCAATACCCCTTAAAGAGATGCTCTTCAAGAAAGAACATGGCAAAGTAACCCTCAATGCCATAGTTCCCATCTATACTAACCATTGCAAAATGCATCTAGTGGCTTAAAGAACAGAACACGATCACGCGTAGTCAAAGAATGAGAACAATGAGAAAACAACAGCGCAAAGACAGTAAAACACACAATCATTACACCTGAGTACATCCTTCTTCCTGCAACTTGGAAGCTGCAACCATGGCCTGGAAGGCTTTACAGATCAGGCCAAACAATCTGGCATATAAAATAATTAGCTGACTCAGATAAAGAATCTGGAGGGGCATGCCCAGCACTTCTAGGCTATAAACACCTCCTTACTTGGTCAGATATGCCCTTCTTCTTCTGATCCTCTCTTCCATCTGGATAGATCACTTGGTCTCGAAGTGTTCCAAGAGTCATATAGGGTCTCTGAGAGCAGCATAGCAATAATCATTTAAGTAAAATTTTAAAAATAAACAAAAAGATATTAAAGATCATAATAACTCAAATAAAGTCTTACCTGAGGAACATAAAACAACTTTCCCCTCTCAGGTTTAGTAAGACGTCCTCCAAAAAGAGGCCATAACTATATAAGAAAAAGGATGAGAGAAGTGACTGTGAAATTTATAATCTAATAGTATCACAAAATAAGGCTGTAAAATTTGGAGACCAGTATGTACATACTTCACCAAGAACACGGAAAAGTGAACTCTTTCCACAGCCATTTGGACCACAAATTAGAACATTGGCCCCAGATTGAACCTGAAAAACAGTTAGTCATTAATTAAATCAAATGACTATCTATGCAGAACATTTCGTTAAAGTCAAATAACTTTTTGCTAATTGTAAGCTTATCATTTTACTTGTAAATGTGGTGTTAGGTACAGTTGCGGGGGGATATGGTGAAAGAACTTTTACTTCAGCTTACTTTCAATTTTACAGTTTCATTTTTTATTTAAAATTATTGATTTATACAGTTCAATATAATCTCTTATTTATTTTTACTTTACGTATATGAGTGTTCTGCCTGTATGAATATTAAGTGCACCTATTGTTGTGGAACACCTGTGGAGGCCAGAAGAGGTCGCCAGATTCTCTGGATCCAAAGTTATAGACCTTAGCAGCCTTGTGGGTGCTCGGAACTGAATCTGGGTCCTCCACAAGAGCAGCCAGTGCTCTTAACAACTGAGTCATCTCTCCAGATCCACGTTCAATAGAATGCAAAACATGAAAGCTTAAAAACACAAGAATTACTGAAAGCAATAATTTTTGTGTATCCATGTTTATGAACATACTTTTTAAAAGCTGAACTGCAGAGTAGGTGGTTTTACTCAGCAGTCTGTATACACTTAAACATGTGTCACAGACATCTTCCAGGTCACTATATTTACTGTCATTTACTGTGCCTGCAGTGCATAGTAAGTACACCATAACTTATCTAAACATCTCATGATTATTTAGGTCATCTCTTTTCCTCTCTCTTTGAGATAATATTATAGTAAATACATTACTATTAAATACATTACATTAGCAAGTAAACATGCACTAGTGAGAAATGTCTCTATAAATAGCATTCTTAAAGATGAAGTGTTGGATCAAAGTACATGTGCATTACAAATATTTGCGTGTGCCTAGATTCTCACGTAACCATGTAAAGACAAAGTGGATGAGGAAATGTCAAAAGTTGCCATGTCGGCTGAAGGGATGATGTAGTGCTCAAGAACACTTGTTGCTGCTGCAGGGTATCAATGTTCCATTCCCAGCACCCATGTTGGACATCTCACAGCCACCTGCAGCTCCAATTCCAGGGGATCTGGTGTTCTCTGCTGTCCTCCACAGTCATCCACATTCATATGCATATACCCACATATAGAAATACACACATACATATAGTCAAAAATAAAGTAGATATTTTAAGAGGTTGCTTCAACCTTACAGTCTTTTAAATGTCTAATCACCTCTGTGAACAATTAGAAAATTTGTGCTGTAGTTCTAATGTATTATACTGAACATTAATGAAACATAAAAGATGACATCAGAGAATAATGATTTATCCTAACAATGTAGCCTGCCATTAACAAGTTTTTAAAGTAGTGACCCTTAGCATCCTATTATTTCAGTGAAGGAATATGCCCTGAACGCTCACCATTGGGCTACAGTCTAAGCAAGATTACATAATAAAAGAGGCAAAAGAGAAAAAAAAATCCCTGTCCTTATCCATTCACACATTAGTGAGAAGGGGAATAGAGGAAATATGTATAATAAGTATGTTAGAAACTACAATAAAGGAAAATACAGATCAGGATAGGAAATGAAAATGAGTACAGAAGCTGTAAACCTCACTGAAAGTGACAATTAGGAAAATTTTCAAAGAAATTAACTAGGAGCTTATCAGGAGAAAGCTGTCCCAGCTCCATCTTTACCCACAACAAGCTGGTACAAAGGCACGGAGGCAGGAATGTGCCTCAGTCTGTCATAAAACAGACAGACTGAGCTTATAAGAATAAGTAAAGAGGAGGAGTAGCAGGTACTGGGATCAAGAAGTGAGAGGTAAGCGGGAGAAAGGTAGCAGCAGGCAAATCCTACAAAGCAGTGCAAGCCGAAGTACTATAAGCCACTGAGGGCTTCTGCTGTGGTAACAGACTGCCGCCAAAATTATTCACAGTAGCCAAAAGGTGGAAACAAGTTAGCAGTTGAATGAGTAAACAAAATGTGTTACACATATACAGTGGAATAGTATCCAACCTTCAAAAGAATAAAATGTCTGTACTAACAGCTTATTATAAAAGATAAATATCAAAATCTTTACAGAAAGCAGCTTATTTTCATTTGGTTACAATAATTTGGTTTTGTGAAAGACAACTAAGTTGGAAGCGTATACTTTTTGATGAACAAGGTCTGCTTTATGGTGACTCTAAAATAAAGGATTTCTGATTTTCAAATGAGCAAAATGGGCACAAAACAATTGGAATTTTTAGAAATTCAGGGATGTTTGTTGAATAAAGAAAGGCTACATTAAGAAAAATAGTGGCAAGAAAGAACGAGTGAGAAAAGGTTGGCTCTAACTTAGAGTGTTCTAAGTCAGAAAGAGAACAGGAATTCATAGTGGACCAAAAGGGCAAGAAGTCAGAGAAACAGGTTGCAGTGAAGGAGAAAGTAAGAATCAGTGACAGATACCAGGTGGTCAGGAACAAGGTTATGAGGTTTTTGGGGAAAAATAAAAAATAAAAAAAAAATCCTTGAACAGGGGCTGGAAAGATGCTCAGTGGTTAAGAGCACTGGTTACTCCTGCACAGGACCTGAGTTCAAATTCCAGCATCCACATGGGGGCTAACAACTGTTTGTAATCCAGTTCCAGGGAATCTGATGCCCTCGTCTGTCCTCCCTAGGCCAAGTAGTGCATAACACAGGTGCATCACACATATGGCAGGCAGTATACTCACACACATAAAATTTAATTAAAAAATTTTAAAAACCTTCAACAAATAGGGGAAGCTGGGGACCACTAAGACTTAGCCAATGAAACCAAAATAAAAGCAAAAGGCAACAGGGACTTAATAAAAATGAAGCTCCAGAGGCTGGCCAGGGGTAGAGGAAAGAAACTGCCACCTCCTTCACACAGGAAGCCCTGAAGTGACTGGAGCACCTGAAGAGAGGAGACACTTCTGTGACCCTCTGAGTCAGTCAATATTTGCCAGCTCTGTCTACATTTTCTATACTTCCCCTTATATTTCCTGGCTTTAAAATATGATAACACAATATTCACTGCTTAGCTAAGTTCAAAGTACTTGTATGACTAACCTGAGAAACAGTAAAGATACATTTAGTAAATATAAATTAACAAGAACAAAAAGAAAGAATTTCTAATTGCTTATAAAATAAAGAATATAATTATTTGACGTTCTAAAATTTTTATTTTTATTTTATGTGTATGAATGCTATGCCTACTTGTATATAAGTATACCTGTGTCCTGCAGTGCTCATGAAGAACAGAAGAGGGCATCAGATCCCCTTGAACTGGAGTTATGGACAGTTGTTAGCAGCCATGTGGGTACTGGGATTCGAACTTGGGTCTTCTGTAAGAACAGCCAGTGCTCTTAACTGCTGAACCATTTCTCTAGCTCCTGTTTGACTTTTTAAATTTTTAAAAAATTATTTTTATATTTTATGTGTTTGAGTATTTTGCCTGCATGTATATAAGTGAACCCATGTCGTGCAATGCCTGGAGGCTGGAAGAGGGCATCAGATCTTGTGGAACTGGAATTATAGATGGTTGTAAGCCACCATGTGGGTGTTGGGAACTGAACCCAGGACTTCTCCAACAGAAGTTAGTGCTCTTAACCACTGAGTCATCTCTCTAGCCCTTAATTGTTAGATTTTTCAAAACCTGTTATAATATTAGACATACAACATGTAAACACAGAGAGAAGAGTTCTAGAGTAAGACTGTAAAATACAGTCACAAATGGCTACTTAAAATCTAATTAAAAGTAAATAAAACTTAAACTGCACTAGCCACATTTTCTATATTCAATACCCACATCTGACTAGTAAGCAACCACAGAACATTCCCCTCATTATTCCAGGCAGTTCTGTTGGGCAGTGCTATTTTAGAGAATTGGAATTGAAGAGAGAGTTTGCATGACAGGAATTTGTTACAAATTTTCAAGATTCCTATCCAGCTTAGAATCATTTATAAAGTCACAATAGACACATAACCTAAACAGTAATCCTCAGATTGTGAAGAGACTTACAGGTCACAGAAAACCAGTCACAGACTGCCTTTGTTTCTAATGTGGCCTGTCATACCACCAGTTAATTAGGAAAAGATGCTGAAGCAGCATTGCTGTTCACTGGGCTTAGATCTTACTTGGAGGAAAGGGTACCTCCAAGGCTACTGTGTTGCTCTTGTGTTCATTTTTACAGAATTTAGGGCTGGTCAGGTGGATCTATGGGTAAAGGTGCTTATTGCCAAGCTTGATGACCTGAGCCCACATGGTAGGAGAGAACTGACTTCCAAGTTATCTTCCTCTAACCTCCACACACAGGCCGTGCCATGTGCTCCATCCCCCAAAATACACAAAATAAGTGAATAAAACTAAAAAACAAAAAGAATATGAATTTACATTCTGTTTATATGGGTATAAATCTTCCTGTATTAACCAAACAAATAAACAAAAACACACAAACCATAAGATTTTTAATTTAAGCAGATTAAAGAGATATTTGCACGTTTAACTGTTCATTATACATGGCAATTCCAATTAGATATATCTTCTTGTTATGAATTTTACTTGCAAAAACATCCACTTCTTAAAAAAGATTTATTCATGTGTATAAATGTTCATTTCCGATTAGGTATATCTTTTTGTCATAGACTCTGTTTGCAAAAAAACAAAAAAATTAATATTTATTTACCTATGTGCATGCCTGTGTGCCTACATGAGTTTATGTGTATCATGTGTGTGCAAGAGCCCAAAGAAGCCAGAAAAGGGTGTCAAATTCCCTGGAAGTGGAGCTACAGGCAGTTTGTGACCCACCCTGTGGTTGCCAGGAAACAAACCTGAATCCTCAAGAGTGATAAGTACTCTTAACTGCTGAGTCATCTCTCCAGCCCCACAAAACAACTTTTGATGCAGTAGTAATCCTTGAAATTTTAAAGCCCAGCCACTTAAGAAAAATAGATTTGTAGATGAGTCAAAGATTTAATTTCAAAAGAATTTGGGCAGATTCAGAGACTAATCAAACCTTAAATATAGAATGATTTAAGCTTTTATATGAATATTTCAAAACTTACTTCAAAACTAAGATCTTGGATCAAGACATCTCCATTTGGCGTTGCTAAAGGAACATGATCAAACCTAAAAGGGAAATGAATAAAAAAACAGAAATTAAAAACAACACAGCTCAGTAACAAAAACATAAATAACCTAACCAATTTACAAGCAAAAAATCTAAATAGACACTTCATGATATGTGGAATCTAACTGTTAAATTCACTGAAGCAGAGAGTATGATAGTGGTTGCCAGGGACTCAAGAAAGGGTAGATGGAGGGGACAGTGCTCAAAAGTATATAAAGTTTTGGTCACGATGGAAGATACATAAGTTTTAATGTGACTTAGGGACAACAGTTAAAAATAATGAAGAACATTATGAAACTTGTTAAGAAACATCTTTGATTCTTATCACATATACACGCTCAGGTGGTGTAGAGACACGAGATACAATGATTAGTTAGAATATGGAATTGCTTTACAATGTGTATATAATATCAAACATCAAGTTATATACCTTAAATATATATAACTGTTATGTCAACCTATCTTAAAGCTATTTAAATTTTTTAAAGTTGATTTTAAGCCAAACTCCCAACTATAAGCTGAAAGAGAAAGACTACCAGAAGTTTAGTAAATGCTTTGAGTACAACAAACCTCTTTCTGTACATACTTAATAATGTTATCTACATTGATGATTTCTCCAGCACCAGGTATCAAGGGATGGGAGTCCACTCCTTCAATACCTTAAATAGAAAATAACTATTAAAACACAGCATGTTAGGACAAAGTTAAAACTGTGACCGAAAACTGACATTTATAATTACCCTTTTCCTGCTGTGACACCATTGTGCGTTCATATTTGCCATGATTCAAATCCTTTAGTACTTGCATTAATTCTGTAATCCGGGCAGTAAAACTAAAATTTTAAAAACAGAAACCATAATAAAAATTCCAGACTATTATTACCTTTTATATTAATTTAACTGAAATTTCTAAAATTGTAATTTAATTTAAAGGACATAACTTAAAAGAAGTCTCATCAACACAAAATGCCAATTACAGCATGCACGTCGTATTTTGCTTCAGGTAGAAAACATCCACCTGAAGGTACCTTCATCTCAAAAACCCTTCATTAAGGGGTGGTATTTGTTTGTTGTTAGAACTTTTAAAAAGTTCCATTTGGATACAAAAGCATGCTACTTATATACTTCTCAGACCCAGGAAAGATAGGACCCCAGTACCTGCTAGAATGACCTACTGTTTGGCATAAATACAGTCTTTTACCAGAGGGAAGAAAATACTAGATGCAAGCCAAATACTCCTTCCTTACATAGGAAGAACTGAGGATATTCCCTCTTTCATACTCTGAAGAGGGGGACAAGATGAAGAAGAGCAAGAGGAGAGATAAATAATGCTTAGATGGTATAAAAAAAGAGGGAAATGTATTAGTTCAATATCTTACTGAAAAACACATATACAATAACTGTATAAGCGCATGTGTGTAGCTGAAAATTTACATATAATAAAAATAAACCAAGAAAATTTTTTCCTTTTTTACAGGATTTTTGCAATTTTCATATAATAGTTTGTTGGTATTTGGATCCCCTCCCTTCTCCACACCTTCCCCCACTATCCCCTGCCCAATCTAATGTACTCTCTTATCTATATAATACAGCTTACAGAGTCTGATTTGTGTCTCTAAATGTCTTTCAATGTGGGTCCATCCACACTGAAGTCCCACCAAGAGTCTCATCCCTATAAGATGCTGTCTTTTCCCAGCAGTCATCAGTTCCCAAAAGATCCTGAGATTGGGTTGGGATTTCTTACTCATTTCCCTATGTCAATGCTGGGATTTTATCTGATTTGAGCTTGCACAGGACTTGTGCACGCTGTCACTATTGCTGTGAGTTCATATGAATAAGTGACCAGCTGTCTGGAAAACTCTTGTTTCCTTGTGATCATCCATCCCCTCTGCTTAAAATCTTTCTGCCTCCTCTTCTGCAGTGATCTCTAAGCCTTCGGTGGCAGAGGTTTGAAATAGGTGTCAGATTCAGGAATAAACATTCTGTAGCCTCTTGTTCTCTGCTCATTAGCCAGTTGGGGATTTCTGTGTTAATCACTATCTGCTACATAAGGAAACTTCTCTGGTAAGAATTAAGAGGTGCATTCATCCTGTTTGTAGAGGTTGCATTCAAGATGTATCACTTAGTGTTAAGTGTCTCACAGACACTTACTATCTGCAATTGACCAGTTCTGGAACTCTGTAATAGTCTCCCTATATTACAGAAAGAAGTTCTTTTGATGAGGGGTGAAAGGTACATGTGTCTGTAGATATAAGGATGCATATTTAGAATAAAGTAAGAAATTACATTGGTCTAGGGATGTGGCAAAGTAGGTTTTTCTCGAGGATCTATGACCTCTTCAGTTCAGTGTGTTTGGCCAGTACCACATATGACCTTCCTCCCATTGAATGAGCCTTATTTTGAATTAGACAACCACTGATTACCCACAAGACAAAAAGAGTCACTGCTGAACCAGTACTGGCAATTTGCTGGGCCAGTCGTTGTTTATTAGGCTTTACAGCTGTGTAGTTACACTGATTGGTTTTTTTTTCCCTTGGCAGCTTGTATAGTATCCTCTGATACCATGAGAACTAGTCAACTGACTTCCAGGTCAGTGCCAGTTTGAATGCTCCAAATCCTGTGTCTAAAATATGTCCTGTGTTCAGCAATAGGGTCTTACTTTCATGTTCTAGGAGGCAATCAAGGGCTGTGGCAATAGCCTATGTTATTTGGGGAGTCTCTTGGACCTCCCTAACCAACAATGTGAAGGGAGGTTTCTCCTGCCTGGCACTGTGTTTTCTGTGATATTTTTCAGCTACACACACGCGCTTGTACATTTATTGTATGTGTATTTTTCAGTAAGATTTTGAACTAATACATTTTCCTCTTATTTTATACCATCTAAGCATTATTTATCTCTCCTCTTGCTCTTCTTCATCTTGTCCCCCTCTTCAGAGTATGAAAGAGGGAATATCCTCAGTTCTTCCTATGTAAGGAAGGAGTATTTGGCTTGCATCTAGTATTTTCTTCCCTCTGGTAAAAGACTGTATTTATGCCAAACAGTAGGTCATTCCAGCAGGTACTGGGGTCCTATCTTTCCTGGGTCTGAGAAGCATATAAGTAGGCATGCTTTTGTATCCAAAGGAAACATTTTAAAAGTTCTAACAGCAAACAAATACTGTTGTCTTGCCCCTTAATGAAGGGTTGAGATGAAGGTACTGTGAAACCTCTTATTTCCCTGTTCTCTACCTAAAGCAAAATAGGACATGCATCTCTCATTGTCTTGCCCACATGAATGTAAGTGCTCCATGTGTGTACAATGCTTGCAGAGGTCACAAGAAAGCACTGGATCCCCTGGAACTGGAGTTAACAGACAGTGGTTAGTTGTCATGTGGGTGTTGGAAACCAAACCCAGGTCCTCTGCAACAGCAGTAGTGCTCTTAACCACTGTGCCATCTCTCCAGTCCCAAGATAAAGAATTATTAATATCTGACAGAATACACTGAAGCAACAGAAATCAAAACCAGAGGCAAGAAGTTGGAGAATGAGAAAAATGAAAGTCAAAGAGAAAGCCTCTTAAAGAAACAAAATGGGATTTGTGTGTGAATAACAACTTCCCAAAAGGAAACTTTGGGAGTTCACGTGAAAGATATATTTATGCTCTTGGTGTTGAGAGCCTCACAGACATAACTTGTCCCTATATTTATCAAGTTGTGGGCATTAAATGACCCATTATCCAGGGTTTGTCAGCTCAAAATGGCTGCCTTCAGGAAAAACTTTCAGGAAAAGTTCACTGCCAGAGAAAAGCCTTCTTTAATATTCTATCAGAGTCATCACGGTAAGGACAGCATATGCTCAGACACTGTTTATCATACTAATCTTACCCAGCCAGTCTAGTCATTTCACGCCCAGCCAAAACTATTCGACCCAAAGCTTGAGACATCCTCAGAAGCATTCTTCCACTTTGGTAGTAATCCTTAAAGAGAACAAAGTATTAGATTTTTCTCCCATTTATAAAATGAAAACAAGGTGTCACTGTGCATTTTCATTTCATTACTATCATTATTTCACCTCTAGGAGCTCTGCATGTGTGCTCTGAAGATGTCGAGGATGAGACAAATCCAGGAAAGGACGACTGACAACTAAGTAACCAACTACAGTGGCAATATCTAGAACAAAACAGTTAAGATTTAAAAAACCATCATGACATGTTCCCACAAATCACATCAGCTCTTTTAAAACATACTTACATTTGGCAATGATGCTATCAATGAATCCCATAGAAAACCGAAAGAAAATGAAATTATGTAGGTGTTCCACCTAACAGAAAACAAAAGAAAAAAATATTTCTCTTTACATTTATTAAACATGTGTTACTAAGTGACTAGAATTCTGACTATACTGTACACTACACTTTGCTGAGCACAAAACAGGTGCGAAACAAGCACTTCACTTATGTAAACAGAATGGAATGGAAACTACATATTGTCAGAAACATATATACCCAAATAATCACGGCAAAAAGGAAGAGGGAACTACTGAGACACAACACCAACTGTCCAAACTGGCACTTATCGGTTGGCTTTGGTAGAGATTTTTGGTCTGTACTGTATCTTGAGTTCGATGCCACATGATCTGAATGGAGTGCTAATGTAAATCAGTGTCTCACAATCTGAGTCTGTAACCTTAATCAAAGCAAGCTTTACCTCAAAATTACAAGCCTAAAAGAAAAAGCTTCTTATTTTGCAGATTTGAAAAGTTCAAATTTCTCATCAGCTTATCTAAGGTTTTGCATGTTAGGCATTGAGTTGTTTTCAAGGTCCTCTGCTTTTACTTTGCTTTTTCTTGCTGAGCTCCAGAAACACGGATGCCTACAGCTTGTTCCTCTCTTAAGTCTCCTCTATTGCTTTTGCCTCTGCTACCAAGATTTTCTTTCTAGACTTTTACATTTTGCAACTAAATCATATTTCGTGTGGGTTTCTGATTAAATACAACTGCCTCAAGAAAGACTTATTGGTCATTCTAGTTCAGTAAGTTCAGCAGTAACCCCCATCATACTCCATCCCTTTAACCCTACTTCATTTTAGTCACGGTTACTATCTGAAATTACATAGACTATCCAATTGCCTATAAATTAACTATATTTGCCACTCAAGTGTGGACTGGCTAAGTACAAAGTAGTTTGTTGGTGTTGTTTGCAACTTATAGTATAATTATTCTGTGACTACAACACACCAGACACTGTGCTCAGTGGTGGAAAGGACAGACCTAGTCTCTACACTCAGAATTTACACTCTGAAGAAAGGAGGTGCCTACATAAACAACCCCAAATTAATTATGAACTGCAAAATGTGCATTGAAAGAAATATAGTTTTAAAAAAAGGGAGGGAATTGTCAGAAGTAATTTCAAATATGCTGGTCAGAGAAGGTAAAGCCTCAGTAAGGTATTAGTATTTGGGTTGACTATCCATGGGATGAGACCAAAAATAATCAATGAGAAAAGAAAGCAAGTGAACAGCAGTCTTTGGACAGCTGCTGCAAGTGCACTTCATCAATGAGCACTCTCAGACTCAGTCAGGGCCTTGCACAGCAGCACATGCTTTAATACCAGCCCTGTGAGGAAGAGGCTGGCAAATCTTGAGGCCAGTCTGGTTTATAAAGGGCATTCCAGGCCAGCTAGGGATACAGGGAGACCCTGTCTCAAAAAAACAAATCAATAAACTTGGTCACATTAAAAGACAAAAAATTCAATTTTTAAACAAATATTTTACTTATTATTTTTATTTCTTTAATGCACTACCTGAATGTATGTAAGTGCACCTGTGTCGAGAAATACCCACTGAGGTCAGAAGAGAGTGTTGGATTCCCTGGAACTGGAGTTAAAGATGGCTGACAGCTGCCATATGGGTGCTAAGAACCAAACCTGGGTTCTCTGCAAGAGCAGATGCAGCTCTTAACTGCTGAGTCATCTCTTCAGCCCACAAAAATCCAATTTCTGAAATAACCTAAAACAACTTTTTAATCCTCTTAAAATATTTAGTTTTACAAATTATCACAAAATGTAAGCTCCCTGAAGGTAAGTTTTTATCCATCATATTTACCACCTAATTATCATTAGCACGTAATGATGGCACGGAGAAAGCAACCTAGATGGCACTTAACACCTTTTAATGAATAAAATTACTTTAATTCAAAATTCCCAAGTACAAAGCAAACAAAAATTGTTTTTCAAGAAATTTCTATATTCTAAATCAAACGTCAGCAAACTACAACCCAGAGTCAAAATCCAGCATGTCATTTGTTTTGTAACTCAAGCTTCATTAGCAACAGTAACACAGCCAGTCATTCATCATGTGTTATAAGTGATTGTCTCTGAGCAGAAAAGCTGAATAACCGAAAAATATTTAAAACCTATACATACTAGTTTGTCCTTGACAGAAAATGTTTTGCTGACCCCCTGCGCTACATAATCTTTACTGTTCCGTGGGAACCACTAAATTATGCACTCAATAAGACTCCTGCAGCAACTCCTATAAAGATACATTTAGGGTTATATTCATAAATCTATCCACTTAATAAATACAGAATTTAGTATATTGATATAATAGTTTTTAAACTCATTTTAAATTTTAAATACAATATAAAGACTTCTGCTATTGAAAATACACATCTTTAAATAACTATGTATATCTTATATATATGCATAGGGAAAAAAATACGCGAACCTGAAGTACAAATCTTACCAGTTTTCGAAAGACTGAGTGGATTGTCTGCTTTTCTCTTTTATTCCCATTGTAAAAGGCGACTTCCTCACTATCAAAGACAATAATTTAACAATTAATTTCAATGTTATCTAAACCTGAGAAATAAATGGAATGCAGTATTCAACAAGGCATTGCTACTTGTATTTTTCTGTTGTTCCTTCATCTCTTCTATAATTTGTTTCACATGGAGTCTACAATATCTGTTCCAGTCCACCTGGTGTTTATGTCATAGTATCCTCCTCTTCTGCCTCATTTAGAATTCGTGAGCATTAGTCTCTGCACCTTTTACAGACCTTTCATATGACATAGGTGGAAGTTCAGTCTCTGATCAGTCAGGTGTGCTTTTGCACACCCATCATCTCTCCGAGGAGCTAAGGCTCAAGTACAGCTCCTAGCTTGACTTACTACAAGATACGTTTCCAGTAATAAGAGTTTAAGTATTATTATTTATTTATTTTCTTATTATGGGGTGGGGAGTGCCAGAGTGGATGTGGAGGGCAGAGGATAATTTTGTAGAGTTGGTTCTCTCCTATCTTTAGGTGGGTTTGGAGGACTGAACTCAGGTTGGCATTATACCCTTTACCCTCTGACCCTTCTAACTGGCCCAAGAGGTCCATGTAGGTACAGACAAAGAGTAAGATATCTGGGAAAACAGAAGAAAGGAAATGGGAAAAAAAGAAAGCTATCTTGGAGGTGGTCTCCTTGTAGCCCCAGCTGACCTAGAACCTGATATGTAGACCAGGCTGGCCTTGATCTCAGAGCTCCACCTGTCTTTGCCTCCAGAGTGCTGGAATTAAAGGTGTGCACCACCACACCCAGATGAAAGGCATCTCTGCAAGAACTACCAGAAGCAAAGTCTCCTCTTTTTGTTTCTGAACCATTTGGAAAGGAGAAAGGTTGGGGACACCTGGAACTGTTTCTGCCATGCTATGATCACAAGAATTAAAAGGGCAGCATACAAGGCAGGACAGAGCCAAGGGAACACCAACAAGAGCCACGGCTGATCCTGCTGTACCTGGGACTGCTCTGTCTTAAGGGTTATCATGTGAAGCAACTAATGCCTCTATTGGAGCCTTTTCAGTCATGTTTGCTGCTGTAGAAAAAAGCATCCTATACATCATGCTTTACTTATTTTATTCTAAATCCCCTACCTCCAAATAGCATGAAACTCCATATATAAAATTAGCAACACTAACAACCTAAGCAAATAAAGGAAAAGGGAACTACTAAGAGTAATTTCTAAGTAATTTTGTAACTTTCAGTAGAATAATTACCTAGGAAATATCAGGACCCTCAAGATTGATTTACAATAGAGAGATACAAGAAAATTTAGAACACTTGCTCTAGATCAAATACTGAGCTAGAAGCATATATGTAAAATTTAATCCTTATATCAACACTATTATCTATTTACTGTAAAACAATCAAAGTTAGGCCATTAAGTACTTACTAAAATCATACAATATGTAACTGGTAAGCAGAAAGGGAAAAATTTGAAACTAGTAGAGGGGCCTCAAAGTCAAAATTTTTTTCTTTCTATTTTAGATTTCATCCATCTGGAGGTCAAAAGGTATTATTTCAGTGGCACAGTACCTGCCTAGCATTTAAGAGATCCTGAGGCTCGACTCCCAGTACCCCTTCCCTGTTGACACAAAAACCTAGAAAACAGAATTACTGAGCACTACAAATAGTTGTACATTTAAAATGTTAATGGACAAATTAAAGCAAAAATTATTTTGGCTAAGTACAAGCAAATTTCAATTTGGATTATATCATGACTAAATTTAAAATGACATTTTCATTAGTCAACAGAAGATATGAAGAGGTGGATCAGGAAAATATATGGCTAGTAAGAAAAAGACTTTGAAACATGGGGGATTTCTACTTTATAAAAACTATCCTCCATAACAAGTTGATGTTCAAAACAAGTAGAAACCCATACAATTTCAGGAATTGCACTTATTAGCCTTTTTTGGAGTCAATACAAGTGACATCAATATCCATAAAATGAATCTGCATTACAATTTTAATAGGTTCTTCTTACCTATTTGTGATAAGTCGGGAATTGACATATCTATATTCACCTTCATACTTCTGCTCAGTTATTGTCATCTTACCAATGGGTCTTCTAAGTCGAGTTAGAAATAGCCCAGAAACAACCAAGTAGGCCATCATGCTTGCTGGGCCCTATTATCAATGAAAGAATGACACACAGAGCTCAAGGATATTATAAAATCCAATGGGTACAAATATGCAGAATTTCTGTAATTAACTTGAGACTTTGAGAGAAGCTATTCCTTTATTTTCCCTGTTTCCTTCCTGGAAAAAAAAAAAAAAAGTGCATGCTAGCCTCTACGCTTCTGTTATCTACTCCAAGCCCTGTTGCTCCCCACCCCAACCTCTGTTCACCATCTCTGTTGTCTAACATTCTTCTGCTGGAACTGATCTTGATACTTTCTCAAGACTGCACAATAATTCTCATAGCTCTTTTATGCCTTCTATTTCATTGTTAATATTCCTGTGGATTCCTTCCTCAGCTCTCTTCTCATCCTAAATTTCCACCGCTAGTCCCAATCAATCTTAGGAACACAAGATATTATTGTGAAATAAGTACCATATATCCTCACCTTAATGTACAGATGCCTCAAGTTCAGTTTCCTTAAACAAGCTGTCTGCCTTTCCCAGCTTATATGTACACAATGCTTTTTCCATCTGTAAATGACCTCACAACCACTGACCATCTTAAGCAGCTTCAGCTCCGTGTGAGTCCACTCTTCATTTCTACATAGCTCTTATGTTCTTCCCTACCAAAACAATCATTTCCTGAACATGCATTCAATGAGGCTGTTCTTACATCTGACAAGCTTAACCAATGTAATGGACATCTAAAATACTCCTCAAACTGTTCAGATATCAGCTTCGTCTCTTAAGGACAATAAATACTTCCTTTAAACTTCCATTATTAGGCTTTTATTCTTCATTACAGTGACCTAAATACTTTTCCACCACCATATTGTAATTTCTCTTCAGCAGGAATTCACTTGCTTTTTATGTCTATTATCTAGCACAGTATAGATATATCTATAAAGTAATAAGACTTTTCAAAAGTTTTTAAAATCTAATTGATTCAATCCATTTCAACAACTATAGCAACTGAGCCAGAGATGCTAAACTGCATTTTAAGAAATGCAGACTCAAAATTGTAGGGCAAGTATGACCAAAAATAAAAGCAATACAAATTACAGTACACAGACAAGAAAGATTAGTTGATCTATTCACTTATAGTATAATCAAGTTATGAGAATGATTCAACCTGAATCACAGGGTAGGGAAGAATTAGAAAAATAGTATATTCAAATAAAAAACTGCTTTCCTTTATGTTCTGGAAAAGCAATAAAATCTGTTAGGTAAATCAGTATTTAACAAAATGCATAAACACACATACATAGATACATAAAACAAACACATTGTTACATGGTTTGCTATAAGTATATAACAATAGTATTAAAATAATGATTAAAATTAGACTTCAGTGAGAATATTTAAAGAGATTTTTGTCACCACAAACACCACAGAGGGGAGGATAAGACTCATGGACTAGTCAACAATTTAAATTATTTTAAAGCATTATACTTACTCTGGGGATATTGCTGAGATTTTATTCTAATTCTCTATTAAGATGATTTGCTACCAAATCTCTTTTTAGATTTTACTCTGCAACAAAAAGTGCATGTGTGTTCAATGTGTGCAGTGTGTTTAAGTACTTCTGGTTACTACTGCCAAAAAAATAAAAATTAAGTATTTGATTTAAAAGATATTAAAAGGCCAAAATTAGGATATTTTTTAAATCTCCAGTATATTACCATCTTATAACCAGACCACATTAAGTATGTGAAAATGTCTCTTCTTTGAGATACAAAACAATTCTTTGGCCTTCACATTTATCACAACACAGTACTGTAGCGTTTTTAAAAGTAGATTAGGGCTCAGTGAGCAAAGATGCTTGCTGTGAAGTCTGAGGGTCTGAGATAGATCTCTGGGAAACCACATGGTAGAAGGCAAGAACCACCTCCTGCAAGTTGTCATCTGACCTTTACACACAGATACACACATACACGTAAAATAAAAGGAGACTTACCTGAGCTCCAATTGCACTTGTTAACTTGAAAATATACAAAACTATGTCTAAAAATGGCTGTAAAATAAACATTAGAATATACAGAATTAGACTTAAGAACTAGATTGTGTATACTTATTACTAATACAAGATGTTATTCAACATTTAATACATAATTATCGACATGTGGAGCTCTCACTGAGCATAACAGGCTGTAACAGTGTACAGATCAATGAATACATAAAAACTACAGGTCTTAGGAAACTTAAAATGGAGATAGCCTGAACAATGACTACTGAACACCAAGTGGGTAAAACATTTCCCACTCTTCATCACTAAGACAGCTCTCTCAGGATAATTATCCATTAATAACAGTAATTTTTCAATGTAATATAAAGACACTAAAAAAATTACTTGAGTTAATTCCAAATCTGCTATACATTTTTCTGGTTTTAATATTATCTGTGAAATGAGAGGGTCCTTTTCTTTTCTACCGTTTGAGTCTACTACTTTACCACAATGATATGAAATAATCAAGTGGGCCTATGAAGCTTATTTTATGATATAAAACTCAAATTTCTAGAAACAGAACATTAAGGTACAGCTTCTCACTCAGAAACAAGTCAACAATGTGCCATTAGTAGCATGTACTTTTTAGCATTTTTCAAAAAAAAAAAAAAAACAAACTGTGTTTATTCACTTACAGTCTAAAACATTCTTACTAATACAGGTGGCCTGCTTATGAACTGGCTCATATCAAGATGTGCTTTTCTTTTTGTCTCATATTATTAAGAAGCTAGAAATACATTTAAAACCCAAATATATTTAAAATTACTGGCAAAAACTAATAACTCATAATTTAAGCCAGGAGTCAAACCAATATTTAAAATAGCAAACACAGCCAGGTGTGGTGGTTCACACCTTTAATCCCAGGAGGCAGGGGCAGGCAGAGACCAGCCTGGAGACTGTCTCAAACAACAACAACAAAAAAACCCTCAAAAACAAAACAAACAAACAAACAAACCAAACACGCTGCAGTGCACAGCAACACTATAATGAACCAAGTGCAACCAGATATGAACTACAGATCTGCTCAAATGTCAAGATGAAAGAATAGATAATACTCTGCCAGCAAATGAGCTTAAATCATCTAGTAATGATAGTGAAGGAGAGGTGCTAGGGAAATGGCTCAGTGGGTAAAATGCTTGCTATGCAACCTGAATCCAGATCTCCAAAAGCCACATAAAAGCTGAACAAAGTAACACAAGCACCTGTAATTCCAGCATTCCCCTACTGGGAGAGGAGCTGAGACAGGAGAATCATCAGAACCAGGGAACCCTGTCTCAATCTACTATGAGGGCTAACAGCAGAAGTTGTCATCTATTCTCCACATGCATGCCATGGTACTGGCACACATGAACACACACACACACACACACACACACACACACACACACAGTAAGTGTCTTGTCTAGTTTCATGGATGGGAAATTAGAAATACAGACTGACGTCAACCTAAAGAATACAGGTAAAGAGAACATTTGACTGAAATCAGCTATAAAATTCTTATAAAAATCTTTCTAAGATATCATTAATTTTAAGTCAAAATACCTCACAACAAGATTCTTAAATTAAGTAATTAAACTATTATAACCATTCTAATTTTCTTTTAAGGCATTATTCATATGCTGCTCTTCCAAATTTGCTTAGATTAAAAATTCAACAAATCTAACAAGGAAATTTTTCTTAAGTAGATAAACTTACCTTACTAAGATTTGAATACAGATCAACTACACTGTTACAAAATTTTTCTACATCTTGTGTAAGCAGCTGGTCTGGATTGGCTATTCTGTTGTCCAGGTTTCCCATTTTATAATATGTGAAAGCTCTAAAGTAGCAATTAGAAAATGATTTTAGAGCAAGTGATTATAGAAAACAGTACATATTAACATCACACTATATAGTGCAAGAACACAGAGGGCTTGGAGACCCTTAGTATTGTCCTCATTTAATATTAGGACAGAGAAAGATGACTTGGCAGCTAATAAAAGAGCCAGGACCACAGTGCCAATCACTGACAGGTCACTGCCAATATGTCTCTAGTCTAAGAGCCATTTTCTTAAAAAGATATCTTATAAATAAGAAAACCCTTTAATAACACAGCATCACAACATTACTGTTCAATTTAAGTACTTAGAATTTAAAAACAGAGTATCACTTACTGGAGATATTCCTCATAGAGGTATCTAGTGAGTCTTACTCGGAAGCAAAGTTTGAGTTCATTTAACCCATATTTCAAGAAGTTATTAACCAGAGAGATCTAAAACAAACAAGCAGATATTATTGGGTTTACTTCAGTTATACTGACTAAATTGCAATTTACTTCCTCTATCAGTTGCTGTATCTACAAGTTCTTATGTTTGTGAAGTGGAAGTTCAAATTATAATTCAGTTCTATTTTACTGAGAATTTATGACAATACAAAAAGAGCAAGCTAAACCATACTCAGCTGGTTTTAGTTGAATATGTTGGGGGTTTAATTTTAAAATATTATTATGAGATCCATTTTGTCATTTTGGAGAGGTAAGTAAACAATTCAAATCTTTCATCTTTTGTTTTTGGATAGGGTTTCACTATGTAGCCCTGGTCAGTCTGGAACTCACAGAGATCCTCTTGCCTTTGCCTCCAGAGTACTGGGACTAAAGGTATGAGCCACCACACTCAGTTCAAATCGTTCATCTTTCTATCTGAGTGAGGTAAAGATCTGATTTCCGAAGTTCAGAGGCAGACATGTACACCTTCTATCAACACAATTCTAGCCAATGGAATTCTAGTCATACTATGTTTCTTTGTTTAAACAAAACAGTGAAAATTTTATGTAATATAATGCTATTTTCTAGGCTACTTCTAGAATCATCTTTACCAATCTTTTCCACCATTAACATTAATCCCTCTATAGTTTTTCATAGTTTTAACTCACAGAACTAAAAATGTTCCCAGTACTGTTTGTGAATACATTGGTCTTCTGCTGAATCCCAATCTTTGATATCTATGTTGCTTATCTCAATTTTTTAGTTTGAAAGGTTTAAGAGTTATGTATACATATGCCCATCCTCAAGTTTCATTAAGCTAGAGATTAATTAGATTTAACAAGCAACTTCTCTTTTCTCTCCCTAAATCCGGATTGTGAACCATCTTAATGGGCCAATTTAAAAAAAAAAAAAAAAAAAGGATCACACTAAGCAAACACTTATGATTTAAACTAAAAACACATTTTTAGGGCTAGAGAGATGTCTCAACAGTTAGGAACACTGTCTGCTTTAATTCCAGTTCCAGGAATTAAATTCCTCTTCTGGCCTCCACAGGCATTGCATGACACAAGTGCACTTACATACATGCAGGCAAAAATACTCATACACATAACATTTAAAAATAAAAAAATAAATAATTTTTAAATAAAATCAGATAATAAATTCCAATTTAACAGTGCTTAAAGTTATGATAATTTTATGTTCTAAATCAACAGCTCTCAGGTGATTTGCAACTGTATCACTCGAAATTTGATAATCTGGAAATATTTTCAGTTATCCCAAGCGGGAAAAGGGTGTTATTGCCATTTAACAGAATACTGCTAAACACCAGAGAAAACCCAGTCAGGAGAGAAAGGGAGGAGAGAAGGAAGAAAGAAAGAAGGGAGGGGGGGAAAAAGAGGAAAAAAAGTATTTATACTTGTATACTAATATAAATTAAACCAAACATAATTTTTCAGTCAAGTATAAAGGTTTATACTGAAAAATTAGGCTATAAACTATAAGTTTTGACACAAAATTGGAACTTAATATCACAAATCTTTAAAAAATTTAGTAAGTAAAAATTCTTAAAGCTGTTAAATAGAATCAGTCAGCTTTTAAGGAAGTGAACTTACAAGAGGCATGGCAGCGATGAAGTTGAATAAGTATCTCTTGAAATCTTTTCTGCTACGACCAATGATACCACTGCAAACACCACATGCAATGCATTAGATGCAAAGAAAGCAAAACGTAACCAGAAAACCATAAAGCTCTAAAATTATTCTTGGGAAATTCTACCCAATTAAATAATAGAGAAAAAATGAAAAAGATTCTCACAAATGTGTTTTCAACCTTTGAAACATTATTCTAAACAGCCTGCTTGAACTTGCCTCACAACAAATTTAAATAAAAATGGTACCCTAGGGGCTACAGATGTATCCAGAAGTAGAATCTGTTTAGTTAGCATGTGCAAGGCTCTGGGTCAGATCCCCCTAAACCACACACACACACATAGGCACACAGACACACACACACACACACACACACACACACACACACACACACACACACACACACACACACACACACAGGCCCACACATGCACAAAGGTCTAAGTTACCTATAAATGGAGTCTAGACAGTGAATCAAAAGCCTTCTAGCCCTAGGAATTCTGGGATGTTATGGATAAATTAGTGTTGCTTATTTCAAATATTTTAGCACCCTTGAGTCTCACTGAAATGAACTAATGACAGCAAAACAAACAAACAAACAAACAAAAAACTAAAGAGGATTTGATCAGCCAACTTTTACTTTAAAGGTCCTAGAGCAAATAGTCTAGGTTTTGTGGGATTTAAAGTTCTTATTGCAAGTAATCACTTCTTCCATTAATGGAACATAAGCAGCCTAGACAGTCTGACCAAGCTCTAATAAAGTTTGCCTGAAGAGGTGAGAAGTGAGGCTTCACCTGTGGGCTCTGACTGACACAGAGAAGCCTTGGATAATTCTGTAGAGGCTTCAGGTCCCTTGACACAGTTCAACAAAACCTCTTTTATCTGTTTTTGATCTGTTACATATTTATCTGTTTTTAAAATTCATATTAAGAACTTAAAATAAGGGCTCTACTATTTTGTTTAAAAGTTTGAAAGCCTGATGAGTATATTATGCATGCATATGAATATTTAAAAGATATAACTTATTTGATCACAGAATTTTCTCTTCAAAGGATCTTTATTAATATTCCCAATACATATATGTATTTTGAGAAACACTGCAGTATTTATGTAGATCTCTAAAGTCTATGATTGTTATATGATAAGAAAACACTTCCTTTTTATGAAGGAGTAGGTAAATAAATTTGGGGAATTCTGGATTAAGCAAACTTAACAGAATTTACCATAGCACTGCTCAATGATTTTAATATATAAAAATCTGAATGAAATTTACGGTAAACCCTATTTTATTGACAAAACTTTTAGGAAATGTTATCTTAGACTAACAGAAAAACTTCATGAGCCAATTTTGCTATAACTCTTGAAAACCAATGTCTTTTTCTAATGGCTGAATCAGAAGAAAGTTAAAATGGAATTGTACAAAAATAGTTTGTAGCAATAAGAATACTAGAAATATGAAGCAATTAGAACAGTGCAAAAAAAGTTTAGAAGTTTAAGTTAAAATTGAACCAAACTACAGAAACCCAAGCTCTAGTGCTGCCCAAGCTGTAAGTCACTCAGACTGTAACATTGTGGTAAAGCACACGCCACCATGCAGCACTGTTTACCACTGGAGTAGCAGCTATAAATTTAAAAAATGGTTCCTTGAATAAAGCTGTATTTCTCCTTATTATTCCACTGCAAAAGAAAAATAATTAACAAAGTGTAATCTAGTCATTATTACTTCCAACAGACACAAGGATATTTAATAAGTGTTTGGCACTTTTAAAATATGCTTATAGTCAACTAGATAAAAGCACAATATATCTTCACAGTTAGATAAGGCAGCAACAGTTAGGTGGGCAGGCTTCTTCACACCATGGAATTACTAGTTTCTACCTTACAGATGCCTGTCTTATTAAAGCAAGTAGCAAAGAGTCAATAAATGACAGAAGTTCAAAATATTTCACTTAGGAGAAAGTTAACAATAACTTTAAACTGGGCATTTTACAACTGGCAAATGAGGGCTAAGTGCTCGAGGAAGTCCCCTATATTCTTGCAATTTTTCTATATATTTTAAGAATACCAAATTTTTGTGCTGTTTTATTTTAAATAAGGTCTTAAATAGGATGGCCCCAAACTTGCAATCCTCCTGAGAACTGGGATTACAGGTGTATGACACCATACCCAGCTTCTGAATGTGTGTAGCCAGCAGGAAACAAGCGAATCCCCCAAAAGAATGTTTTTTGTTTGTTTGTTTTTTTTTTTAAGAAAACTAAGGGAGCTGGAGAGATGGCTCAGGGATTAAGAGCACTACTCTTGCAGAGGACCTGGGTTTGATCCCCAGCATCCACATGGTGGACAACAACTGTCCTTAACTCCAGTTCCAGGGGATCTGACACTCTCTTCTGATCTCCACAGGCATTATATACAACCTGGGTGCACTAACATACATGCAGGCAATACACTCATACACATTTAAAAACAAGAAAAAAAACCACAAAACTTTAAAAACTTATAGAAAAAAACATTTTAAATTAAATATTAATAATTTAAAACAATATGCAATAACAGGATTCCAAACTGGCTCACTGAATGGCTTTCCTTTTGTCTACCAGTACCAGCTAAATTCTGTGTCACCTACTTTTGGCAATGTATTTTCCTAGTTAGTTCATATTTAAGAGAATCAATTCAATAAAAATCGGAATCCCCCATATGTGAGTCCATGCCAGGATGCACAGGAAGCTCTGAATTTTAAATTCATGTTTTTTCATTCTCTGACTATATCTGTATACTGTAACTATTTTTTAAGTACTAATAAACTTCATTTTTTAAAAATTAGAAATTCTTAGTTTATGAAAATTAATATTGTTTTGGATTAAAAGATCATGAATTTATAAAACCTGGATGAAAGAAGAACTTTATAAAGATAATTTTCCATCCTATTCTTTGAGATAAAGTAATTTTCAATTCTGCAGCATTCTTTTTTTATGTCTGTGAGGGTACTGCCTGCAGGTGTGTAAGTGTACCCATGAAGTGCAATGCCCATGGAGGTCAGAAGAAGGCATCAAATCCCCTGGAACTGGAGTTACAGATGGTTGTTAGCTAGCATGTGGTTGCCATGAATCAAAACTGGTCCACTGCAAGAACAGCCAGTGCTCTTAACCATTGAGTCATCTCTCCAGACCCTCTGCAGCATTCTTAATATTATTCTATACAGGTACTTAATATGATGCTTGTATTGAACATAAACTATTCACTTTGCCACAGGCAAAGACCATTATAGTTCAGGAAACTATACTAACGCATATACATACACACAAATAAGACTCCTACAAATACCCTTCAAGATAGACCAGATGATCGATCAGCAAGCCTTAACTTTGAAATTTAAGGCCTTCGCTTTTAACTGTGAATTCACAGCTTATAGTCACAAGCTGCTTGAGGAGATCCTCTAACATGAACAAGGACCATCAAGGAAGCTAAATAGGAGCTAAATGACAAAACAAACAAAACAACAAAGAAAAAATTAATGACTTTAGAAATGAAAAATTGCTTAATTAGAAAGCATGCTATAGAGGGTGAAACACTGGCTGCTCTTGCAGAGGACCCAGGTTCGGTTCCAGCACCCACAGAGTAGCTAGCAACCGTCCTTAACTCCAGTTCCAACGAATTCAATACCCATCTCTGATCTCCATGAGTATGGCACAACACAAGTGCACTTTCAAACATGCAGACAAAGCACTCATACACAAGAAATAAAAATGAATAAAAAAAATTGAAAGTGTGCTATAAAAACGAGCATTCATACAACAGATAGTGCTTGCTGTAAAATTATAATGAAGATTCACTAGAAAACAAATTTAAAGAAATTTTCTACCTAATAGAAATAGAGTGTCAGACACAAAAATAGCAGATGAGAAGTTTAAAGATAATGAGTTGATCAGTCCTGAGGATTAAACAGTCAACTAAGGATTCCAAAAAAAAATGGAAAGGATTAAAAATTATTTTTCTATTATGAGGAATGAATTTCCAAACTGAAAAGATTCTACCTAGTGCCCAGAAAAATGAATAAGTGAAAAACTCCATATCAACATTCAGTGAAATTTCCTAACATTAACAACACAACAATAATTAAAAAGAAAAAGGAAGCCGGGCATGGTGGCACACACCTTTATCCCAGTACTAGGGAGGCAGAGGCAGGCAGACCTCTATGAGTTCAAGGTCAGTCTGGTCTACATAGCCAGTTCCAGGTCAGCTAGGGCTACAGGGAGACCCTGTCTCCAAAATAAATAAACAAATAAAACTAGAGAAAAGCTTATGCTGGAGTGGGGGTGCAGAATCCTGTCTAAGGAAGGGCAACGAGCATGGCACCAGTCTCAAGACCCCAATGTAGGTGATTGGTGGTTTTTAAATGTTGTTGCCAATTAGAATCACCTGGGATATTTCAAGTTGTGATGGTTAACTGAACCAGAAATCTTGAGGCCTAGTTCTTAAAACTGGTTCCAGGTGCTGACTAGCCACAGGTTTCAGGGTAATCTATGTTGAATTTAAAAGCCTATCTAATTTGCAGACTCTAGTTTATTTTCCTACACAAATGAATCAAAAAACATGGGCATAAAGCATTCTTCCTGCAGATTCTTAAAAAGCAAATCAAGGATCTAAGAGAAAAAGTCTATTTCAAAAGTGTGGGTCTGTCATCCAAAAAGCTATGTAAGATAATGTAATTTAAGAAATTTTCTGATAAAATATTGTATACCAGGATATAAAATTCCAATAAAAATGTTCACTTTGACATTCATATTGTAGTAACAATAAGTTCATTCATGGACAAAAGAGCGCTTTAACAACCCAATACCCCAACTGACAGTTTTCAGCTTTAAATCCAAAATTACCCACTGCAATGATTAAGAAAACATATAGAAAGAATATAATAAAAGTATGAAAGGTACTAACTACAGAATCAGAAAATTATAAGATTTTTTTTTCCTTCTAACAAACACGGTCAATATGATTCATCAAAACGCTTTGATATTTTCTTCCAAATTATCAATAGTTACAGATGTCCAATACTTGATTACTCTTTTAAGTTTCTTTAATAGCATCTGTTACACTGCATTGTAATTTCTGGCTTGTCTCTAATCTTGTACACAATACTACTCAGGAAGGCTTGGTCCAGAATTTCTCCTGTCCATTATTAGTATATATTCCTATCATGGAGCATAGTGTCTGACACACAAGAAATGTCCCCAAATTGTTTTTGAAGTGAAAGAACAAATACTTTACTCAACTTCAGTATCTTTCATCATTTTTTTTCTTCTAAAGGCAATGCTTAAATGAAAGCCAAATTAGTATTTCACAGACAAAAAAAGAAGTGGACGAATGGACAAGTACCTTTCAATGAGTGTCCCATTTTGAATCATCCAAACATCACAGTATGTTCGAGACACCAGCATAACAGCAATAAGCATCAAGTATCCTGTCTAAAATAAACCAAGTATGGTAAAAGAAATAAATTTCAGAATGTTAAAAGAAACAATACTTTGGGGAAGATCTTTGGTTCAAAATTCAAAGCCTTAATCTAACAATATTTTATTAAAAATACATTTTATATACATATAAATATAAATATACATATAAATATAGTTTAAAGGGATTTTAGGATAACATATGGACTAGAGAGACCTTATAGATCATTTAATCTTTCTCATGTAGAATTCAAAAGTAAATCCCAGGCAGGTCAACTGACTTGTCAATGACAGAAATATAATTTAGATTACCTGGATTAGTATGCTGTGGTTTTCTTCTATTTTTAATATATTGCTTTAACAAAGAACAATGATAATGGTTACTATATTAACTGAACAACTACCTCACACTGATGTCAAAAAATTTGAATAAGAGGTTCAATTTGTTCAAAAGAAAATCTCCAATACTGTTCCTGTTTTCATAGAACTTTCAACTTGAGCTATTATGGCAAAATTTATACATAAAAAATAACAAATTTAGGCAAGCATATTTGTATAAATTCATGTAAGTGTTAGGATGAGAAGATCTGGAAGAGCAAAAGTGGATGTGGTATTAGAAGTATGCTAAACAGACCAAGTAAAACAAAGATTAAGGGCTTAAAAAAAAAAAAAAGAGGTCTGATAGTAAAAAGAGATTAAAACCACATGAAGCATGCTGTTGCTTATCCAGCAGGTTTAGATGACATAAAATTATTGTAAGCTTCCAGTAAGTAAAACAGACATTAAAAAGTGATGAGTGCTAACTTCAGCAATACTGGGCAAGATGCATTATGAAGAATGGAGATGGCTGGAGAGGTGGCTCAGTGGTTAAGAGCACTGGTTGCTCTTGCAGAGGAGCCGGGTTTGGTTGCCAGCACCCACTGGCAGCTAACAACCATCTGTAACTCCAGTTCAAGGGGATCCAACACCCTTTTCTGGCCTCTGCAGGCACTGCATGCACAGATTCACTTATATACACTGCAGCCCAAACACTCATACACATAAAAATTCAAACAACAACAAAAAGAATAGAGAGATGAGAGGCTAGGTGACTAGTGAGTGGGAGAATCCTGCTGTACCTGCACTACCCTCATTAATATAGATAATCAATCAAAGTTGACTTCAGCTCTCTACATTAGAAAATTATGAAAGTAACAAAGAAGTAAATGTCAAGGAAAAAGGCTTTTAGGGTAAGAGATTTAGCTACTGTGTTACCAGACTGAGGGATAATCGAATCTACTACTCATACAAATTTTATAAAACAAGTATTTTTTAAAAGAGAAGATATTGGAAATGTAGTCCTTAAAGGAAAGGAAGAGACTTACAGTATAGAAGCAGTGCATGAAATAATAAGATATCAAAGTCTGTGTGCATGAGGTGTGACATCTGCTACTGCATGTTTGCCAGAGTTAGCATTCACTTATCCTCCCACCATCTCCTACAATCTCAAAGTTAGGTATTCAACTGATGATAAAAGATGTATTTGATTTAATAAATGTTCACTATAGATGTCAGTTTGACTGTAATTCTAACTTTTAATTCAGATCTTAACTACAGTCTTGATCCTAAATTAATCACTGAAATATAAAAGTAACAAAAGGAGTTTATTTTTTGTTTTATATTCTAGGGTTAATTTCTGCTTATATTAACTTGCCTTACCATAACAAAATCTGGCCAATTCTGACCAGTGAAAGTTCTGAAATATCTTTATAAAAGTCTTAGACTCACCACTAATCCCATTATTAGTGTGTTCGCACACTAGAAACTAAAACATCGCACCTACTTAGGCAATCCATTCCTCACCTTATGATACTAGTGAACTTCCACACACTCAGATGCTGTATTTTCCCTTCTCTGTCTACCTCATTCTTCTGTAATTTTCAAAGGAGTTTGTTTTGCTTTCTTGAATTAGGGTTAAACTTGGATAAAATGACTCTGTGGCATGACTAGATCTAACAAACTGGAAGGCTGGCGAGTTAGCCTTTGCTCCTTCCTTACTAACTCCTAAGGACCTACCTGAAGCCTCAAATTCATTTTTCATGTAGCAAATCCTTGTAACAGTTAAAATAAACATTGAATTGTTAACCAATTATAGGAGTAATAGATCAATCATTTAAAAGAAATCTACATTTTAAACAGGAAATTGTAAAAAGAGAAAATAATTATTAATGGGGTCTGAAGAAGAGTAATGGTATACCTTCACAAAGATGACAAGGAATACTGAAGCTTTTTCTTTTTTAACATCTTATTCTTGGAAAATAAACTTGTTGACTAGAGTGTGTCATTCACTGTAAATGAATAAAAGCACAGACGTCCAGAGCCTGTTCAGAATAAGAGGCCTATAATCTAGGTAAAGACAGAACAGTAAGACTCGAAAGAGAGGAGTGACTTTCGAGAAACCCAGGGGTACTTGCCCTGTTGTGGTGGTACAGCTGTAATCCCAGCACTCAAGAGGTAAAAGCAAGAGGATACTGAGTCTGAAGCCAGTATAGGCTACATATTGTATCAAAGCCAATCAATTAAAAAAAAAAAACACTTAAAATTAAGTCAAAATGTGATTTCACTGTTAGCAAAATATATGTTCAAATATAAGAAAATATAAAATGAATAGGTGACTTGATAGGTGCCAAGAAGAAAAAAGTATCTTATTTTTTTCTTTTCCATTTTATTTTTGGAGACAGAGTCCTAAGTAGTCCAGGCTAGCACTAACTCACAATCCTTCTTCCTCTGCGTCTCAAGTGCTGGGATTTCAGGCATGTGCCTCCATGCCAGCTTCCAAATTTTTTAAGGAATATATATTGCCTCTATGGAATTAGAGAAAAAACAGATAATTTACATTATTTTTCTGAGTTTTTTAAGGAAACGCCTAAAAGGTAAAGGGAGAACAACTCCTGTGAGGGCGAAGAATTCGAGCTCTCCTTGGAAGCCACGGTGCTTATGGAACATCTTATCCTGACTCACTGTTACTGGAAGGTTAACAATACTTTACAACTTGACCAACGTTGAGATTTATATTCTAAGAAGTTTGGAAGAAAAGATCTTTAAAAAGTGGTATGGACAAGAAGACTGAAGTATCTGGGTAAGGACTGAAGGAAAAGTTACTAGACTGCAGTGCCTTTTAAAAGGATGGGCCATGGGGAAGAGAAAAATCACAGGAGATGACAATTTCTAGTCATAGAACCAGAGAACACTAAGATGACTAAGAGGGAGAACACAGCGTTTAAATAACCATCAAAATGTCAGCAGATCATAAAAACAATCATGAAAATAGGGTAAAGGAAAAGAGTAATAAAATCTTAATCCTACAACCAGTTTATTTCCTAAAAATATAGAATTCAAATACTATTGAGTATCTAATAAACATATTTAAACAAGTAAGAAGCAACCCTCAAACATTTCCTCTATTAACATGGTTTATCAACATCTCAATATAATAAAGAAGTTTCTGTTTCCTTAAATTTGTTTCTGTCAATAGTTTCAACTTTAAGATAACAGCATTCCAGGCAGCTGACAACCACTCAAGCATTTCACACACAACAGAATCAAACTGAATCTGCCAGACAAGACAGGACTTAAAATCTGGCACTGATCGAGACTACCTGCACAAAAGCTGACAAGTTAGAGACAAATTAATGGTCTTCTTTACCTACCCAGAAAACATCTACCTAAAGTGCTATGATTTATTGTTCTGATCTCATGACTCTTAGAAGTTGAACACTTACCATTACAATTTCATAAGACTTACCTCTTTACAAAATGTTCTAGGGACCATGATTTTCAGGATCTGTGAGAGCCTTGATAAAAATACCTTGTCCACCACGGCTCGCTCTTTTTTCCCATCTTTCTACATTTAGGGGAGGGGGGGAAAAAAGACCTTTTAAGACAGCTGCAATGAATGCATAATGATTTATAGAACCACATTTCATATCAAGGTGGACCGCTGCATTTAGAGAGTACAGGTTTAAGCAACTTGTCACATTCAAACAGCTACCAAACAGAATTACCAAGAAGCTGAAAAGAAATAAGATATAATACTTGAGAGATGAACAACCCAAGAAGAAGAAAAAGCCAGGTGAAGCTTGTGAAGTGCAGGACAGTAAATGAGGTCAGAAAGCAAAGAAACGGTCAAGAATTTACTGATTTGTTTTATTTTTGGCAGTGATGGGGAATGAACCCAGGGTCCCATCTTAGTACACATGGGTTCCACCACCATCTCATGTTCCCAGCCTCCAATCCTTGATTAATAGAAACATTTTTTTAAAAATCCTGAACAGGATTTTCTCTAATATTGGTGATAAGAAACTTCTAGATTCCTAGATTTACCATTTAACCAGTGAACATTCTCTCTTCCTCATAAATTCAAAGGTTCTTTACAGTTCATATTCTAGCAGAGGAAACAGATAAAAGTAAACCAAGGAGGGCCAGGCGTGGTGGAGCATGCCTTTAATCTTAGCACTAGGGAGGCAGAGGCAGGTGAATCTCTGTGAGTTCCAGGCCAGTCTGGTCTACATTGTAAGTTCTAGGCCAACTGGGGCTACAGGGAGACCTTGTCTCAAAAAGACCAAAAAAGAAAAAAAAAAAAGTAAACCAAGAAATAAAAGAAAAAGAACAGCTCAGGCAAGAAAACACAAAAGATCTCTTAACCTTTAAGGTAATACAGAAACATGGGGGCCACATGATTACTTAAGGGGAGGATGGAGAGAAAGAGCACAAGAAACAGCAAGAGTGTACACACACACACACACACACACAAACCCAGGGCTGGCAATACCCATAACAGTGTCAGGCAAGCGGAACAGCAAGATGGTGGAATAAGGAAAACAAAACAAAGTTAGGAAGTGCCTACAAAGGATAGAGACTAGCGCACAGACAGGGATTAAGAATTTGTTGTCAGGGTAGAGAAATTTTGGCTTTTCCCTTAGAGATCTGTTTTCAAAAGATGCATGAAAATAAAAATACAAAGTCATAAAAGGAAAGTGGCATCAACCATGTGCAGAGGGTATTTACTTTACTATCCTTATACTGTTTGGGAAAATAGTAAAGAGAAATTGAAAAACAAAACCACAAAACACCAAGATACCCCAGAACTCCACTGTCTACCTAGCCCTTTCCAGATCCCATAATCACAGCTCCCCTGTTTGGTTAACTACTATGTTCTCCACAAACAAAAGCCCATGATAGTGCAACTACTTACTACTGCACAAGCTTCAGTGTAATTACATTTTAATTAAGTTGACACCTAAATGATGACTCAAGTGAATAGCTTGAGAACAACTAACTTCCTAGGCCACATACTGTGGTAAGTGCAATATATACATATTTCTAATAAATAGGAACTGAATATAGTTCAGAATTATAGACTAAGAAAGGAAGTCTCTGGCTAGCAAAATGCCTAGAAGGGTAAAGATACTTGCCATGTAAGCCTGGTGACCTGTCTGATCACCCAAATTCACATGTAGACGGAAAGAGAACATCAACTCCACAGCTGCCCTCCGCCCCGGCCCCACACACAACTGTTTAAAAAGAAAGGAAGGGAGCTGGAGAGATGGCTCAGCAGTTAAGAGTATTGGCTGCTCTTTCGGAGGACCCACATTCCTTTCCCAGCACCCACATGGTGGCTAACAAATGTCAGTAACTCCAGTTCCAGGGGAATTTACAACCTCTTATAGCATCCATGCCACTGAATACATGGGCATACATTCAGCCAAAACACTTGTACACATAAAATGAAAATAAATTTTAAAAAGAAAAAGAAAGAAAAGGAAGTATGAGGACACTGTGTTTGTAAGATTAGATGGAACTAAGAACAGAGATTCAGGGTTTCTTTCAAAAAGGGTACTGTGATGGTTAATATGGAGTGTCGGACTGACAGGGTCTAGAATCACCTATCTATCTGTAGTTGCCCCCAAGAAATGATCTGGCACTATGAAGAAAGTATGTGGTAGTGCTTGCCTACCACGTACAAGGCCCTACGTTTAATCTCTACCAACCCAAAATAAATAAAAAACTATAAGGTGATAGCTAATGGGCAGGTCTTACTATTTGCCCTCAGTGTTCTATCACTAAGCTATGCCCAGATGACTTTCTAGTATTTTTAAAAAATGCTTTTTAAACCATTTTGGTGATATGCTTAGCATGGAAATCATAGAAAACAATTACATAAAGACTATTTAAAAAGCAGAAGCTTTTAAATTTCATGAAACCAGGAAAATAAAAGTAACGTTCAGGAAGCAGCAGAGCTAGAGAGCAGTGACAAATAACCTATTTGTCAAACTTAGAAAAGGTAAACTACATACAATAAATTGAAAATAACAGATCTCTGAAGCAGTGAGATCAAAGACCTTATGGTACTTGCAAAAATATTCCTGTACACTGCTACTGAATGTGTAAATTCTAACAGTTATGCATCATTTATCAAAATGTAGAATTTTACTAACTATAAACTATACAATAATCATAAATAAGAAAAACTGCACAGTTTAAAACACCATAAAATTAAAACAATCTAAATGTACACCATTACTATAAAAGTTTTGGTGAATTAGATAAGAATTATATCCACTTATAAAGAGGAAACAGCTCATATTCATCCAACAGAACAGAACATTAAAGAGTAGCTTATATTCACAGATCTGAAAGCTATGCTACAGAGTATTTAAATTAATTAGATCTTATGCCAGGCATGTTGAGGCACACCTGTAATCCCAGTACTCTTGGGAGTGAGGAAGAAGTGCAACTATGAGCCAGCCTCAGAAGCATAGTGAGTTCCAGGACAGCCTAGGGAAGCTTAAGATCCTATCTCAAAAAAAAAACATGGATCCAAAAAGCATTTTACAAGACTAAAAATTAGAATATCTTTTTCATTTTATAAATGAATTTTTAAAACTTCCAAACACGTAAAATAATTCTCTGTACATCATTTACTGATAATATACATACATACCTACAAACTTGGGAATGCTAGATATCAAATCCAGCAGTGTTTACCTTTAAACACTTTGACTTTAACAAGATGTGCCTTATATCCAAGTTAAATGAATATTTTAAAATCAAGAAATTATCTCTCTATATTTTCTCTAATACCTTGCTTCTTAAATTTCATTTATGAAAAGTGTCTTAAGACTATCCTCACCTAAAGAGTATGATAAGCTTTCAATGAAAGAAAAATCTAATCGTTTTCTTTCATAAGCAACATATTTACTGTAGAAAAAAATTTAATTGTAATGAGCAAAAATAAGAAACCTGTACCTACCCTCTAGAGCTCTCAACTGTTAATATCTGGGCTGTTTCCTATTTAATTTTAGCAGCTGTGTGCATTTTCTAACAATTTTGCAATGCAGTATTAGCATATATCTTGTAATAACTTAAATCTACCTTGTTTACACTACACAATATGCAAATAAATATATGTTAAAATAGAATTGTAAAAAAAAAACAGGGAAGAATACAAAATTGAGATGAAATGAGCTGTTCTAGAACTTGTAGATACACCACAGAGACAGCAGACGCGTCTAAAATAATTCATATGTGAGAGATTGTGGGGACAGAGATATATAAGAAGACCAAACTTAAGCATATTTTATTCCATTTTTCAAATACTAAGAAAGATTATTTAAAAAAACAAAAATTCAGGGAACACTAATATAAAGGGTTACAGAAGACTTTAGAGATGCTAGTCACTAGAAGACATGAGTTTACTAAAATTAAGTCATATTAAACTATTTCAGCTTTATCCTCTGCTAATCATACTGTACTAGTACTTTAGCTGGCATGTAGTGCCATAGCTGTAGGCTAGTTTTACAACTGTCATTTATCTAAGAGAAAGGAATATATAGTAGACTCAATAAATATTTGTTAAAAGAGTGACTTAATAAAACAAAAACTTCAGTGCTTCTTAAAAATTTAGAGTGGCTGAGGGTGATGGCACACACCTTTAATTCCAACACTCCGAAGGCAGAGGCGGAAGGATCACTGTGAGTTCCAGGCCATACATAGTCTAAAAAGTGATCTACAGAGCGAGATTCTGTGTCCTTGATGGAGAAATAAGTTTTGCTACATTTAGATACAGTCATAGTTAAAAAAAACAGAGAAGGTGCAGGGAGAGAGGGAGGGAGGGAGGGACGAAAAGAGGGAAGGGCCCCTTAAGAGATGTAACAGGGTAATAACTTTGGTCTTTAGTCAATACTAACAATAATTTTAAGGAAGAAAGAGAAGGCAAATTAAACTTGTACATAATAGCTTGCATTAGCATACTAGGTATAAGAATTCTATTCAAAATTTTACTACCTGTTTAGTTAAATCCAAAATTGATATAAATTATTAGTTGGAAAATATCAACTCAGTATTATGACTCAAATTTCTACACTAACACATAGATCATACAAGAAAAATAAAAACACGAATCCACCTCAAAACTGGTACATGAAGGTTCACAGCAACATTATTCACAAAAGTAAAATATGGAAAAAAGTTAATGTCCCTCACCTGCTGAATAATAAAAATGTGGTATATCTATACAATAGGATCCTATTTAGCAAAAAGATGAGGTGGGGGGCAACAATATGGAGAAAACTTGAAAACATCATGCTAAGTGAAAGTCCTAAAGGAACACATACTGCATGATTCTATTTACATGAAATGCCCCAAATAGGCAAATCAATTGAGACAAAAAGTAGATCAGTGGTCACTAGGGATTGGGGGAACAGGGTAACAAGCAGTGACTTCTACTGAGCATAAGATTATACATGGTTATACATACACTAAGGAGACTGAGACAGAAAAATCAAGTTTGAGACTACCCTAGGCTATGTATGTGTGAGACCCTGTCTCAAAAAAGAAGAAAAACAAAGCTAGATGAGAGTACATCTCACTGTGGGCTAAAACTATCAGAGCCATGACTGCCTCCTTAGAACACTACTCCCCATGAACAGATACAAGTAAATACTAGAACACTCCAGGTAAGATTATATCAGAAAGAATTCCTATAATATGTGGTAGGCAGAAAGTGATTTTTTTTAATTCCCTAATAATTCTAAAATTCTTGTTTGATCCTAATTCAAAATTACCGAGCAAAATAAATCAAGTAAAAGTAGGACATTCCCCGAAGTAGATGATTTAAAATTTTTTACCTCATTGTTCTGTAATGGTTTTCCACTTTTCTTACTGCAAAGAAAAAAGAGAGAGATTACTTTATTTGCTATGTGCTACCAATATTAAGATTATCCTAAAATGAAAAAGAAAATATCAGTGGGGCTGGAGAGGTTGCTTCAGCAGTTAAGAGCACTGTCTACTCTTACAGAGGACCCTGGGTTTAGTTCCCAGCACCCACACAGTGGCTAACAATTATCCATAACTCCAGTTCCATGGGGATCTGACACCCTCTTCTGACCTTCACAGGCATTGCACAACACGGGTGCACTTAACGTACACATAGGCGATACATTCACACACATAAAATAAAACTAATAAATAAAAAAAGGAAATATCAAATTCTCCAAATGGGTATATTCTTTTTTATAACCTACAATAGCAAACTCATTCATTATAAACAGTCCAGTTGACCAGGCATGGTAGTACATACCTTTAATCCCTACACTCAGGAGGTAGAGATAGGCAGATCTCTGTGAGGTAGAGGCCAGCCTGGTCTACATAGTGAGTTCCAGCCCAGGTGAGGCTACAGGAGACACTGTCTCAAACCTCTCTCCCAAAGTCCAGTTGTCTCTATACATATTGAGTGTCATCTATACAAAATGCTTGGGTAAAAAAGTGTTTCAGATTTCATAGATTTTCAAATTTTAGAATAGCTGCACAAATTTTACCTGGATGGGTATCCCTAATCCAAAAATCTAGGTGCTCAAATAGTTTCATTATTTCAGATTTCAGGCTTTCAGAATGACATGCTTAACCTGTACTAAGTATTATTTATAGAAAGTGATTAGTTATTGGTATTACAAAGATACTATTTGGTTTTGTGTGTGTATGTGTGTGTGTGTAAATGCCCATTCTTGAATCAAAGCCTGGCCACACGAACTGTTTTGGCGAACAGGACTTCAGTTAACTAACACAAAGCTAGATGTGTTAGACTTTCCTTCACTGTGAAAACACCTAAGAGAGACCTCAAACGAAGACTTCCTTTGCTGTTTTAGAGGCTCCAGTCCACCTTGGCAAGGAAGGCATGAACAGAGAGCTCACAGCACAAAGCCTATGAGACAGTACTTGGATAGTGAGTCTCCTTTCCCTTTTACCCATCTAGGCTCCCAGTCTACTGGGCAGTTCTCCTTCATTCAGGGCAGGGTTCTCCAACCCCTTAATTAATTCACTTTCTCTAGAAATGTGAAACCAGAAGTGTGGTTTACTATTCTAAGTGTTTATCCATCCAGTCATGCTAACAAATGAGGTTAACACTAGAAAAACTTTTGTACTTTGGGTCTTTTCTCTGTTGCTGAGAATCTTCCCCAATCACACGGGTAACCAAACCTAGGGCCCCTGCCTCAAACATGAGAGGATGCTTGCCATTTCCATATTGGAACTGAGGAAACTGAACTGGAAATAGTAGCCCCGGTTCATGCTCTGATTATTAGTCCTTGCTCCAGTCCTTACCCTGGCTTAGGTCCTGTGGTATCCTAATCACTATCCTGATACCCTGCATGTAACATTAATCACATTTTAAATTCTTTTTCACTGTGTATTTTCTTCCATTAAACTAATCCCATAAGATTAGAAGTTATTAGAGATTGATTTCTCTTAAGTTGAGGTGATAGCATATTTGAGATATGCAAATCTACACCAGAGGATGGGAGGGGAGAAAAAAAGTTTGGGTAGAACTTGGTCTATGCTGGGTAGCATCAATTATCAACTTGACACAGCTGGGTAAAGGAAACATCAACTGAGGAAATTCCTCAATTGGACTGGTCTGTGGGGCATTTTCTTGATTACTGAGTGACGTGGGAGGGCCCAGTCTATTATGAGTAGTGCCACGCCTGGATGAGGTGGGTCTGTGTTGTACAGAAAAGAAGCTGAAAGCTGGTCAGGGGAGCAAGTCAGTAAGCAGTGTTCCTCCAAACCCAGTCCTGAGTTCCTGCCCTGACTTCCCTCAGTGATGAAATGCGACCTGGGGGATATAAGATAAGATAAACCCTTTCCTCCCCAAATTGGTTTTGGTCAGGGTGTTTCATCACAATAATAAGAAACTAAAATAGAAGTAGGTACCAGGATTGTGGAGTTTTGCTATGATGGACCTAACCATATGTGTTTCGTAGGACTGTGGAAATTTTTGGAGCTTTGAACTGGAAAAGTTCTTGGAGCTCAGTGAGCTGTTCTGTAGGAACTTGGAAGATAAGGCTGAAAGAAGTGTAGACGATGGAGGCCTGGCTAGTGAGGCTTCAAAGGTAAGCAAAGGCTCTATCAGGGCTGTTTGTGTTGAAATATTAATTTTTGGAGGTGAAACCTTTTGTGCTTTACTGAGACAATTGATGCTGGTCAACTGGGGCTGAAAATGAGCTGTAACAAGAGATCGTAATCACTGAGGTGAAATCTGGGAAGCATTTCCTCAGGGTCAGCACACAGAAGCTGTGATCCAGCGGGAGCCTGGGGATCCATATCAAGCTGCAAGCAGTATTTAGTAATGTGTAAAAGGTTCCTACATGGTACTGGTTTTGAAGGCATGAAGGGGTCCAAGAAAGCAGCTGAGGCTTGGCACCATGAGAGGCCAGGAAAGGTACAGATTCAGTTGCAATGAAGACTTTCAGGATTAAAGGGGTCATGGAGAGAATCTAAGGCTTTATACCCTGAGAGGCCAAAGAGTCCATTAGTGAAGCTGCAGTCTCAGTTTCAGTAAAGACCCCAGCATATTGGAAATGTCAGGAGCATGGGATGATCACCAAGGGCAGTGATAGGTGTGGAGTGGAGCCAGCCTGAGTCTACAAGATAAGCTGTGTGTACTATGGATGACAGAGTCAGAAAAGTGGAACGGTCTGAATCCTTTTGGAGATCAGAAGATTGTGAGTAAAGCCCAGATGTCTTGCCTTGAGCTACTTTGCTGGACTTTGGTTTTGCTTAAGTGTACCTAATTTTTCCCTTTAGAAATAAGACAGTATTTGAATTGTTTTGGATTTTACAAGATCCCACAGTTAAGAAACTTTTTTTTAGAAACTTGGAACTTTTAAAGAGTACTTGAATTTTTAAGGACTGTGGAACTTTTAAAGTTGTACTGTATATGGCAATGTTAATATAAGACTTAGGGGATAACAAAAAGGCTGTGCTTTAATAATGTGTTTGTGTGTCAAGTTCAGAAGGGTCAACTATGCTAAATAGCTTCAGCTGTCAACCCGACACACCTGGGTGGAGGAACTCTCAATTGAGGAATTTCCTCCACTGGACTGGCCTGTGGCCATGTCTGTGGGACATTTTCTTGATTACTGAGTGATGTGAGAGGGCCCAATCTATCATGGGTGGTACCACCCCTAGGAAAGTGGACCTGTATTGTATAAGAAAGCAGGCTGAGAACCAGTCAGGGGAGCAAGCAGTAAGCAGTGTTCCTCCATGGTCTGTGCTTCGGATCCTGCCCCTAGGTTCCAACCCTGAGTTCATATCCTGACTTCCCTCAGTGATGAACTGTGACCTGGGAGATGTAGGATAAAAATAAACCTTTTCCTCCTCAAGTTGGCTTTGGTCAGTGTTTTTATCACAGCAATAGAAAGCAACTAAAACAAAGACCCAACAAATTTTCAGTCAACAAGACAGATGCTAAGTATTCAGAGCACTCTGTGGTGAGCTGAAATGTCTTTACACCTCTGCTTTGCTCAGGCTTATCTAAATGTATGCAGCCCCAGTTGAGTCATGATCTTGGGGGGGAGGTCTGTTTACTGGACTAGACCTTAAGGCATGGAAAGAGGAGACTGCTTAGATTTCACATTCCTCAGAGGTAGGCAGTGAGCACTTCTGTGGTTTGTTTTTTGTTTTGTTTTTTTGAGACAGGATCTCCCTGTAGCTGTTCTGGAATTTGCTATGTAAACTAGACTGGCCACCTTCTCACTGAGAAGAGGCAACTGCCTCTGCCTCCCAAAGGCTGGCACCCACCATGTCCAGCCTTTGGGAGCTCTTCTTTAAAGGCTCATCTTTGTGGCACAACTCCAAGTCTACTGCCAGAGTCATGTACACTCAACCCTCCACCGTCAACTTCTCACTGAACTCTATCACACTGCATAATGAGCATTTTCAGCAGTCAGTCCACAAGAAAACAAAGCTAGAAAGACAAACTCAACTACAAGTCAAAGGATGTTTTGTTTTTAGGAATGACTGAGTCTATTTTATTTTCTAATTTCAAGTGTATTACAGGATTTTTAAAACCCATTTCAAACTATAAAATTGTTTCAGAGTGCCTTTAGCACAGCAAAGGTGATACTAAAGAGACAGTCTGGAAAATGAGAAAACAATATGTTTATAACTTGGGGCTGGAGAGATGACTCAATGGTTAAGAGCACTGGTTGTTCTTGCAGAGGAGCCGGGATTGATTCCTAACACTCACATGGTGGCTAACAAACGTTCATAACTCCAATTCTAGAGGAACCCAGTGCCCTCTTCTGGCCTCCATGGACACTGCACAACTGAGTACAACACTTACATACATGCAGGCAATACACTCATACACACTAAATAAGTTTTAAATGCTCAATGCAAATAAAAACTACAACGAAGTATCACCTAATAGGACAGTTAGTACCAAAAAGGCAAAAGATAACAATGGTGGTGAGAATGCATAGAAAAGAGAACTTTGTACAACCAGCAGTAATATAAATGAAGCCATGAAAAGGAACACGGACTCTGAAAAAATTAAAAGTAGAACTACCATATGATCCAGTATTTCTACTTCTGGATACATGACCTAAGAAAATGAAATGAGAATCTCCAAGAGGTACCTGAACTCTCAGGTTCACTGTCTAGTTAGCTCTACTCATCTCTTTCCTCTTGTAAAAGTTTCCACAGCATGTTCTGCTTAGAGCATATATCTTATAGGGTCTTCACTTGGGTCTAAATATACAATCCACAGAATGTAATCCATTACATTGACATTAATCAATAAAAAACCAAGAGCTGCTTCCTTGGAAAATACAGCACTAGATAATCTAATACTAAAAGGAAGCACCAGACAAGATGCTGCATATCTTTTAATCCTAACACTATGGAGGCTCAGGCAGAATGATCTTGAGGCCAGCATGGGGTAGAGTGAGACCTTGTCTCAAAATTAGTAAAGTCTTCATGTCTCAACTTCATATAAAGTAACTCAAAACTTGGATGAAATGGAATTCTTCAAAGTTGATTCCCTAATCAAAGGGTGAGGGGATAAAAACAAACTAAGCATATTGAAAAGCTGAGAAATTGGGAAGACAGAAGAAAATAATCAGATACTCTCCTATACATCCTGCCCCCTGAAAAAAAATGCCAAGCCCAAAAGATTTATAAGGGGAGATCCCAGAGAACAGGTCATTTAAAGTTTTAATACTTACTAAGTATAAACCATTTTTGTTTCATGTAAAACATAAATACTTAAACCTAACAAAAACCGAACAAAAAAATAGACTGTTCTTACACTAGAAATTTTTGTTTAATTTCACACCATGAGAATGTACTAACTATTCAAAAATACTTTATATGTGTGCTTACTTTAAAGATTTAATCATAATCACTTTCAGAACAAAGTCCAAATCCCACAATATGGTACTGAAGAACCTCAAGATCGAGCTCTAGCCCCTTGGGTTCATCTCCTGCTACTGTGCACAAAGCCTGTGTGCTAAGGGTACTCTAATGTAGCAGGTTAACAGATATCTGACCATCTCCCCACTTATACAATATCAGTTTCGTGGGCTCTCATACTGCATCTCTACATATTACTGCTTCTGTTTAAAGCAGTTCTTCCTAGCCAAGTGTCACAGCACATACCTGTAATCCCAGGATAAAGCAAGAAGACTATGAGCTCTGGGCCAACCTGCGCTATATAGTAAGATCCTATCTCAAAAAGCCAAAAATAAAAAGTATTCTTCCACAATCAACCTGTTTAATTTATTTTTATCTTTAAAACTCAGTGCTTGACTTCTTGGAATACAGGTCAGAAGGGCCTTGCTTACATGTGCTTCAATCTCAATTGTGCCAATAAAGATAACTGTCCAGTGACTCTGCCTCAGAAGTCTCTGCCCATTTTCTCCTCTCAAGCAGAGACTATCAGGTATCATCTGCATTCCCTCCACAATCCACACAGTACATTTACCCCTCCCCGGCATGAAGGCAGGGGCTATGGCCTGTTCATCTCTGTATCATGGCAGCCTATCACTATGCCTGGCACATGGTAGATACTTTTGAAACTTATACTTTGTTTTGTCTTCTAAATTTAGGCTTCAGACCAAGATTTTTGGAACCTGTCTATTAAAAAAAAATCTAAGCAACCAGATATGCAAGTGGGTAGCTCTGGGAAACCTGCCAGCACCGAGGTAGCAAACCAAATGGAACAAGAGAATAAGTGTGCAACTTCCCACAACAAGCTATCTGAGGTGGACAAGAATACCAGTTTTTGTTTTGTTTTGCTATGAAACACTCAGGGTATGCTTCTTTTTAAAATGTACCATTTCAAAATAAAGCTCAAGATGTTCAGCTACATTAATTACAGTAACTACCATATCTGTTTCCTCCTAGTACTTCGAATTTTTCTAAGTAACCTGGCTGTTTTACTTTCTTTTGAGTAAAATCAGAATTCTAGACACCTACTTGAATACAAATTACTTTCTCTGACGCTAAAGTGCTTATATATACCATGTATAAACAAGGCAAATTCAGAAAACGTTTTGAGATTTTCCAGATTAGAATAACCTGACTTACAGCATCATAAGGATGAAGACCTAGAAGTGGATAACTGAAGCCAAAATATAAACCAACTAAAAGCCAAATGCTTGTAACAACAGCCCCATTTCATAATGCCAATGCAGGTTTTCTAACAATATATTTCTATAAAGCAAACTATATACACCTAAATTTAGGTCAGTAAGTAGAAATTTGAGCAATCATTTATTTATGATAAAAAAAGGGTCTAACCCCAAATATGATTTTCCTTATGGAATTCTTTCATATATTAAATTTCATTCTTTTAAAAGTGAGGGATGGCCAATTTTCTTAGAGGTAGGAATTTAGAAATTTTCATTTAATCCAAAGGCAGCTAAAATCATGCCATGGCGTAAAAATTAGGAGATCTGCCAGGTAGTACATGCCTTTAATCCCAGCACTTGGGAGGCAGAAAAAGCAGGCAGATCTCTGTAAGAGCAAGGTCAGTCTGGTCTACATAGAGAGTTCCAGGCCAGCTGTGGCTACAGGGAGACACTGTTTCAAAAAGTAAAAAAAAGGGGGAGATTATAAATGTAAAATACTGAGATTTTTTTTTAATCCTCTGGAATTACAGACTATCATAAAATACTGTCAGGAAGAAAGGATCTAGAGTAGAATGGAGACAAGAATAGTCAGAAATGGGCAGATATAGGCAGGAGCAAGTTATCAGGACCTTTACAGTTTAATAAAGAAGAGTAATTTCTTTTTTATTAGGGCCAGTAAGATGGCTCAGTGGGTGAAAGTGCTTGAATTCAATCCCAGAACCCACAGGAGAGGAAGAAAACTGACTCCCAAAGTTGTCCCCTGACCTGCACACGTGCACTTACATATCATACAACACAATTTTAAAAATAAATACTAATTTAGAATTAAGAAAATGAATATTATGCAATAAAAAATTGCAAACAAAAATTTTACCAGCTTTTATCAAGACCTTATACTATACTATAGGCTCACCAGCTATATTCTAGGGATTCAAAGATTGACAGCAATAGTACTTGTCTTTAAGGAGTTTTCAATCTAGCTAGAGAAAATTACTGATAAACTATAAAATCAGATAAGTATTAATATCTAAACAAAGTGCTATGAAATACGAAGAGGAAAAAAAGATAACCCAGGAGACAAAAAGTAAAATCTTAATTCCAGAAAAGATGCAAAGTCTAAACTGAGACTTAATAATTAAATAGAATTTAGGGCTGGAGAGATAGTTCATCAGTTAAGAGCACTGGCTATTCTTGCAGACCCAGGTTTGAGTCCCAGCACTCACAAGGCAGCTAACAGCCACCCATAACTCCAGTTCCAAAAGATGTGTGCCCTCTTCTGACATCCACAGGCATTGCACAACACGGGTACACCTACCTACATGCACTCATACACATAAAATAAAAATAATAAAATTTTAAAAAATTAAACAGAATTTAGTGTGGAAGTAATTTTTTTTGTATATTTTAAAGTATATCCCAAGAACATCAGAGCAAAAGAATTTATTTCCTAGGATGGCAAAGTACACTGGCAGAAAAGAAAACAGTCCTTTCTCATATGATAAAGAATATATTCATTTTCAGAGGCAACTTAAGAATTCTAGTTTTAGTTCTAGATGTGACTCAGTGATAGTTAACAGCATAATTCTGGAGGGAGAATTATTAGATTAGAATCCCAATTCTACTGTGTTAGTTATGACGCTGGGCAAAGTATATAATTTTTCTTTACCTTTGTTTTCCCATCTATAAAATAGAAATAACACCATCAACTAAAATGTGTACATTGCTTATAATAGAGCCTAATACATTATGAGACTCAAAAAATGCTAATGGTCATGTGAGGAAGAACTAACACCCATTTTTAATAATGGAGACAATATTTTCCTCCGACAATCTCAGCCCCCTGTAGGGGGGAATATATTAGAATATATAAAGTAATTATCTCAAGTCATACATAATACATACCTAACAAAAGCAATGGCAGAGGAAAGGGCAGGTAAATTATTTACAATGACAGCAGGAACAGATTAGAGTTGAGTATCAACTTATGGTGGAAATGGGAGAAAAGTACAAATTTAAGGACCTATGCAAAGGTAAAGAAGTATTAGAAACCATCAGCTGCAAACCAATCCCCAGCAGGGCAAATGCTTTCCTGATTCAGACAATCTGCCCCTTTGATGAGTGGAGGGCATCACCTCTTTAATCACAATTAAGAATAATAGTAAAGAATGCGTTCTTTGAAACAATAATTGGACTCACTATATTTTGTTTTCATATGTAAGAAGGACAAATATATGGAACAGGTCAAAAGACAAAAGAATGTTTAAAACTGAAATTCATGCAATAGAGATGTTGATTTAACATGACAATGATGCAGTGATACAATGTTTGGGAAACAAAAGTGTAAAATCTAAAATACAGGTCTTGCTTCTGTGCACTGAAACACTACTGACATTTCACTTTGGCAACCTAAAGATGACTTTGCTCTTAAAAGGAAATTATGTTAGCTGTAAGCCTCAAAATATTATGAAAAGTAATTTTAAATCAAATACAAAGAAAGTAAAACTCTAACCAAAGACCAACAGAAAGTTCAGAAAACACAGATCTGAAGATATTTCAAATATCCGAATTTCCAGACATAGTCTAAAAAAAAAAAAGAGTGTAGAAGTAAATTCATTTTTAAAAAATTTAAGGTATCTACTAAGAGAAAAATTTTAAAGTAGCACTAACTTGAGTGAGCTAAAGGGAATTTTAGAAAATATACACTTGAAATTAAATATGTTTAACACATTTCACACAACTGAAGAAAAAAATTCCAAGGCCAGTAAACTAAGAGGAAATAGACTAAGTATGTTCTCACCTTTTACTCTCTGGAGGATGATGGAGTGACATAATTTATAGTATAAAGGGTTTTTTTTTCCTTTCTTTTTTTAAATCTTGGGTTGATGGCTCAGCAGTTAAAGCATTTGCCTCAGTTCCCAGAACTCACATAAATGCCTAGCAGGATAAGGTGACATACCTGTATTTCCAACCCCATGGAAAGCAAAGGATGGGATCCTCAAAGCAAGTTGACTAGCAAGACTAGAGACTAACAGATTTAGGGGGCTCTGGGTTTGACTGAGGGATCCTGCCTCAAAGAAAACAGTGGAAAGACTCCTGACATCAACTTCAGCCCACACCCACACAGACACACACACACACACCTCACATAGACACATGAAAAAAATTAAGTAGTTCAACATTACAGATTAATAATATAATAAAATTTTAACAACCAACTTTGTCTTATATTTAATATAAAAACCTTACTTTTTAGCCTATGAGTGATTCTTGCCCATTCTTTGGAATCAAGGTTTATTTGAAAGAGCTTGAGTAAAACACTTCATACATTTACCATCCACTGAACTAACTCAATCTTAAGGACTCTCATAAGAGGTACTATTTTTTAACCTCTTCAATTCCTCACTTGAAAAAGGAAAATAATAAAACTATTCCAAACAGCGGTTCTAAGAAATTTTCAATAAACAGTTTAAATATCTCCAATTTCATGTTCCTGCTGACTCAAGTTGTAACTCCTTTAGCTCCATGTCTTTGCTTAAGCTGTTTTTCCCACCCAGAATGCCTTTGGCCCCTCAGTAAAATAAATTAAGATTGGGATCAAAGGTGAAATCTATCCACAAAGGAAGCAGATAAATTCAATCTTTCTAGCAACATGCTCCCTCCTGTGAGACTGCAGTTCTACCACAGGACTATTCATTCTTACATTGTATGAATTTTCTATTTGTAGTTCCACAACACTGGACTTAGATAAAAATAATGTACATTCAACATGCTATATCATCACCTAGCCTACTGAGACACAACATTCAACAAAATATACTAGATAAGTGATATATTTATCTCTATACTGATCCTACCTTCTCCAAGAGTGAAATAGCTATTTTTGTTAAACCAGTATTAAAGTACTTACAGGAATGTATGCATCAACCATTAAGCTAGAATATTCTGATACTTAATACAAAATGGTATCCTATCATTTATCCTACTTTGGTTTCCCTCAACTCCATCTTTTTACTAAACAAGGAATCTTAAGCATCACTGTTAGAAAAGTAAAATTAATCCTACAGTTAATACCTTAATTCTATTTCCTAATGCAATATAAGTGTATTCACAGGTAAATGGAGAATGGTATTCTAAATAAAGTATTACTAGAGGATTTTTCTGTGGGGATCCTTGGGATTGAACTAGAAGAGTGATACTGAATTGTTAAATCTCAGGATTCTCTTTCAATCGTCCATTTCCCTTTCTGCATGTGTGTGGGGAGAGAGTGCAATAAGTATGTGGGTACATGTGGAGGCCAGAAGTTAACGTCAGTGTCTTCCTCTATTGCTCTCTATTTCATGGATTCAAGTTCAGAGTTGGATCAGACCCCTCAATTCTTGAGGTCTCTGGATCATCTACTAACAGGCTAAAAATCCAGCATACTTTGAAAAGTTGGTTTTATTACCACTGCCTGATTTCGTCAATATCTTTTCTCCAGCCCTTGGTGTGGAATAAGAAAAATATCTGACTGTATTACAATTTCGCCTTTTCTTGTTTTCCTAAGCTTACCTCCAAGATATGCTGAAGAACAGCAAGAACACTGAATTCATAGTCACTGATAGAGGCTGACACAGAGTATTTTTACAAACAAGATAAAAAATGTGGATAAGAAAAAAAGAAAATACAACAATCTAAATACTGTTCTAGTTAAAAGATACATCAATTATACTCTGTGAAAAAGTTCAATTTACAATCAATGAAATGTGACAGTAATAATGATAAATGATAGGTGTTTTCTCCCTTTTTAGTATTCAATGTTTACTATTTGAAGTAATAAAGCATTAAAAGACTAATTTTAAAGCAATTTCTTGGGCCTAGTGATATTCACTATATTAGAATAAAGAATCACTGTCTTCTCAAGAGACACCATGTTGCTTATTTTATAGGTTTAATTTGCATAAACATTTTAAAAATAAGAACATTAAGTGGCACATAAACACAAAGCACTGACTAAACTATCATTAATCTAAGAAGCTACCAATTCCACAGAGTACATTGATTTTTAATGCCAACAGACAAGAACTACTATATTAAGAAGTCAAGATAGGGGCTAGGAATACAGTTTATTTGGTAGAGCACCTACCTAATATGCACAACTAGGCGCTAACCGAGTTTCAATCCCCAAGGCATAGTAGTACGTACCTGTATTCTCAGCACTTGAGAAGAAGGGAAGCAGGAGGACCAAGAATTAAAGGTCATCCTCGGTTACATAGTGAGTTCAAAGTCAGCCTGGGCTCCATAAGATCTTGTCTCAAAATAAATAAATAAATATCTAAGTAAGAAAATAAATTATGATCTGAAAATAAATTACCACTGCACATCGTTTAAAAACAAAAACAAAAAAAGTCATAAAGATAATTTACACATGAAATAAATCATACAATCCACTTTAATGTCTGTTATGCTGCCAGTACAGTATGGAGGCTTCTATATCTATTTATAGATAGCAAAGTAGCTGATGATGCTTTGATGAGCTTGATTTTCATTTATGTTTTATTAAGTAGCATTCATTCAGTTTTGCTATGCCAGCAAAAGGTTAAGAAATACACATTAAAAAAAAAATGGGTACGGTGGCACATGTGAGTAATCCTAGAATTAAGGAGACAGAGAAAGATCAGGAGTTCACAGAGGCCAAAGCTACATGTCCAAAAAAATGTCCAAAAACAAACAACCCAAAACATAATAATAACAAAACAAAATGCCTTCCCATATAGTCACAGTTGCTCCTACCGAGGCTTTTTGAAAATCCTAATGTGTGCTAGTTTCCACTGAAGAACATAACCAACAGTTAGCTTGAGTATCTGATCCTTAGGCTTACGTAAGTCTCTATTCTTGTTACAGATGTCTATAACAAAAATCCTTTTACTCATAAGAACTATGTTTTTTCTTAAGTAAGGGCCTGATGCCCTTAACCACACAACAAATTCCATTTTAAGCAATTTTTAACATTCCATAAAACTGTTCCAAAATACAGAAATAACATTTTGAAGAAAATTTTACTTAATTTCCTATATATTAACTCCAAAGAAATGTAGAGGATCTTGTCCTCATCCTAATGCCACTGTGTGTTCTACTGCAACAGACTAGAATAGAAGCACAGTACACTCATCAGGTTCTAGAGGAATGAACATGAGGAAGCATAACAACATACTGATTTACATGGTTAGCATGGAACTTCATTGGACACTCTGTAGTAAATTCTAGAGTTAGGTATGAGTTCACCAGAAAGTCTCAGACTAAGTTCAGTCTCTTGGGGGGAGGAAGCAGGGGGATGGACACGATGGTGGTAACTCTAAATTGTGTTTACTATGCTATAAAGCACTTATTGTTAAACCAAATCAATTGTTTTTCTCTTTCAGTGTACAAGAAGAGGTCTCAGTTTCACAGCTCCATGACCAAAAAAGAAAGACCTCTCCCCCTGGCTCCAGCAAAAATATGCCGAAAGAGGACTCTGGCCAATAAGGTGGGTACTGGCAAGTCTGTTACCAGAAGGCTCTGGTAAGTTACAGATGAGAACAAATACAGTCACCCAAAGAGTGTCTTTTAGCAAAGAGCTTATACTGGCATAAATACATTACCCATACTCACTCCAATCTGATTCATTTTTTAAAAATTTATTAGAAAGATATACAGAAATAATACTAAAGTATAGAGAACCAAAAAAATTTAGAGGAAGTGATATGCTCAAAGATAAATGTAAAAACTATCAATAAATAGTATCTAGGACTAAAAAAATTTAAACAGAACAGCTTGAAGAAGGGAAAATGTTAGTGAAGAATATTTGGTTGTAATAAAAATGAATGTAACCTCATGCTACTTTAACCAAAGTTTAATATCTACAAAGTAGGTCACAGTTCTATTTTTCATAAGTGAGACCATACTCTAACACCTAAGTTTAGGATTACCTCATTAACAAGCAGAGAAATACAGAGTATCAAGGAAACAGCAACTGGAAAAATGTAAGACCTGAAACATTGTCTCTGAACATTCAAATGCTTTCTAACTCTGAAAGCAAATGATTTTATCACTTTAAAAGACTACTTAGGGTGATTTTCACTGGCACACTTTAGAGAAAGTTTAGGAAGACTGGGTAATTTTTGAGATGCTAACAACAGGATACTTTGTTATTCTCTGAATTGAGCCTCTGAATTGAGCACTGGATTAAAATATTTTCTTGTTAAGGCCTCACATAACTGAGCTAAATGAGTATTATTATCCCTCTTCTACTGAGGTTCAGAGAACTTGAGAGACTGAACAAGATCACAGATCTAGCAAATGGCTAACTTAAAATCTGAACCCATATAGTACTTCAAAGACCATGTTCTTCCACTATATCAAGCTACCTTCACAATCAAGATGCTGCTGCTGAAAGGTAAAAGCAGCACCTCATTCTTAGAAATGTATAAAACACATGCAAACTAACCTTTCAACATTATTTTGTACTTCTAAAGCAGAAAAAAAAAATCCCCCAATAATGAGTAATTATACTAACACTCCTTTCAGAGTATTGCAAATTGGCACAATTCTAAAGTGATGCTAAAATGTAGCTCCAAGAATGTTCACATCCTTTTCTATGATGATAAAGATGTCCATAAACTTCCATTTATTAATCTTATTTCTGCAATTTATTACCAGCACAGATGGAGATACTCACTCACAAAATATATAGTATATTCAGTACTAGCTATAAAATGTTCAGAGGTACAGATTGAGTGGCAGAGCCCTTGCTAGCACCAGCAAGGTTCTAGGCTACATTTTTAAACACTGTAAAAAAACACACACATACACATACACACACAACTTCCACAGACAATCTAAGTACCCAACACGTAAGGGAAAGTGTTATAAAACATGCAGTTATAGTTATGCACTCATACAGAATAAAAAAAGCAAAAGATGTAGTTTTAACTGTAAAAGGCATACAAATAGTAAGCAAAAACAAAACAATGTTGGAGCAAGAGAGATGGCTCAACAGTTAAGACCACTTTCTGTTCTTGTAGAAGATTGGGGTTCCATTCCCAACACTCATATAATAGTTCATAACCACCTGTAATTTCAATTCCTGGGAATCCAGCACTGTCCTCTGGATTCCAAGGGCACTGGACACTCACATGGTGCACTCATATAAATGCAAACACTCATAAACAAAAATAGAAAATAAATCTTAAAAAGAATAAAACAATGTTTTTAAGTGTTTTATTTTTATTTTAAAACAATGCTTTTATAGTTAAGGCAATATGGGTGATATTTTATTTTAATTTTTTAAATTATCTTTCTGTTAAATGTCAAAAGTTGGTTTTAAAAAAAATTCATAAAACAAGGATATCATTTTTATAGGTTTCTGAACTTCCAAACAGAAGGCATGAGAGGTCCAGTTCCTAAAGAGATGATAATATGCTTAAGGAGACAACAGTCACATTTGTAACAAGAAACCTTACTATTTAAAACAACAGTAATCACTGCCCTAAGAAATGAGTACCTCAGAGGTAAAGTCATTTAACAAGTATTTTCTGAGTGTCTACAATATACCAGCCACACCAGGCCCCTAACAATGAACAATACAGACAAAAATTGTTTTTCCTTTATGGCGCTTATAGCCTAGCAACAAAGACATACAATTAGTAAGATAAAAAGATAAATAGGGGCTGGTGAGATAGCTCAGTGGTTAAGAGCACTGCAGAGGACCCAGGTTCAGTTCCCAGGATCCACATGGCAGCTAACAACTGTCTGTAACTCCAGTTCCAGGGGCTCTGATGCTTTCTTCTGGCCTCCACAGGCATCACACGGCATGAGTGCACTTACACACGTGCGGGCATACACTCTTACACATAAAAATAAAAATACATTTAGAAAAAGATAAACAGGTATAATGAAGAAGGGTCACAGAACATGTATTCGAAGGATACTATTTTACATTGAATGGCAACTGGTCTTACTACGGTGTCTTATTATGACTGAAAGAGGAAAGGATGCAAGCAATGTGACTGACATCAGGGCAAACAACATTCTTGGCAGGGAGAAGAGCAAATGCAAATGCCCTGAAACAAAAATGGCTACCCAAGGAGGCTAATGTACTAGAAAGTGGGAAGAGTAATGAACTGAATCTTTACCCAAAATTCCCTGCAGACCAGACAGTTCTCAGAACTCTGTTCTGGGCCTGATCTGCTCAGCTGGGTTCAGTTCACAGCTGTTTTGCTGGCAGATCTTTTAAGTTTTTTTTTTTCACTTAGTTTCCTTAAGCATCTCCTTTTCTTCTAGGGACTCCAATATGGCAAGCCCGTACACCCCACCTGGTTCAGCCTGAGAGTCTCATGCAGCTCCAGTTCCTCACATGGTCACACTTATAGTAAGCAAAACCGTCAGTGAGCCTATGAAACTAATAAAATCATAGTCAGCCCCCAACTTGATTTAAAAGGGACAGATATAAGGAAAAATTGTATCTAAAGTATTCAGAAAAGTTACAAAGAGGTCATTCAGAAAGGAGTGCAGGATCAGAAGGAGAAAACAGGGACACAATCAAATGGGAAAGCAAAGGCCTGGCAACAGGTCCCCTAACAGGTTGGGGAAATGACAAAGAAATTTCTAATAGTGGGACTATCCAAAGAATATAAATAAAAGAATAAAGATGTTTACTTCACTGGGATATAATTTCTGCCACTAGTCACAATTTTTCAACAGAACTCTTCTACAAATACCTGCTTAAGTTCAGAGAACCCAAGAGATACCAAGATGTAAGTGGGAGCTAAAGTAAAGCATAAGCAAAGACATAAGCTGTGACTAAGAAACACAAACTGCCTGAAACTTCAGAAATACATGGGGAGGAAACTGTGCTCCACCATTTATACACTAGAACTTTAAGGGACAAAAGGTAAAGGTGTTCTTGACACACCCGGCTACATGACACCCAGTGAAATAACAAATAGGTGCAAGCAAGGCACCCATGCAAGCTTCCAAGGCTAAAAGCAGAAATGATCATCTCTTAGATCATCTAGAGCAGCTAAATACTTCATGTTAGGGTAACCCTGCACTAGCCCTTTAACAATGTTTAAAAAAAAAAAAAGGAGAACAAAAGACACAGAGAAATTCCAATTAAGACTGATCACATGGATAAGGCTCCAAGGCCAGGAATGAGGGGAGCCTATCCAATGAACAATGCAGAGTACCAACTAGCAGCATTATCACATTAAGATTAGCCAGGTTAGATGAGACCAGATTTGAAGAAAGCTCTGAAATCTAGGATGAGAAAACTGAACTTTACTTCAGAAGCAGTGACGGGATGAAAAACTGCTTCTGTTTTGATGGTTTACTTATTTAAGAGCAAAATACTGTAGCAATGTGACTCATCCCCTTCCCTGCATTATAAAACTAATCTACTGATTTCCCACTACTGAGATCATGTTATAGACTCTCCAGTACACAACTATCACTATGAAGATAAGGTCTCTCTCTTTGTGTTTGTATTAATCCTCTGCTTCTCCAATGACTGTCAATTGTCCTCAAAAGTTCTTCCACAACTCTACATCATTTATCCCCTCTAATACACTTACTGAGTATATCCTGTGACAGCCAAAGGAGGGATTTCAAGATGACTCAAAGTTTCTTTAGCTCAGTGATAAAATGCTTATCTAGCAGGCAAAGGTTTATCCCCAGGACAACAAAGGGTAAAAATAAGTAAATATTAAAGTAAGAATAACTTAGCCATGTATTCCAGAAATCTGGACTCTAATGTTGGCAGAATTCAAGAGAGACCAGCAGAAAACTACATGGTAACTGCTAAAGAAAAGGAATGTTTAGTCAGGAAAGCAAAGATAGACACATCAATTTAGAGTTAGGAAAGAGAGAAAACACCTAACAAAGTTCTTCACTGAATTAGGTCTCAAAGAAAAATAATTACCAGAGAGCGGGGAGAAATGGTGGGGATGACAAACATCACAGAGAACAAATAGGACTTAAAAATTACAGTTAATTCCACATGGCTGAAGCACAAAAAGCAAGCAAGGATCAAACCATGAACACTCACAGTGAGGACTTTATAGAGTGCTCGTACATTTTATTCTATCATCTACATTTTCAACATTCTGTGCTTATGTCTCTTCTCCCTGACAAGAATTTAAACTCCTTATGATGTCTTGTACTTTTTTAAAAAAATCTATTTTTATTTTTATGTGACAATTGTCAGCCCCTAAGTGGGTGCTGGATCCAAACCCAGGCCATCTCTCCAGCCCAAAGTTCTAATACTTAAAGTATCTGTGTGTCCCACAGCATATAGCATAGTAATACAACATTCTGAAACAGACTACTCCTTTTTAGTGGCTAAATAGATTTTTTTTTTTTTGAGTAAAAAAAGATTCCATTTTTCCCCATAAATAATAAAACACATGCTTAAAGAAAACTAATGTAAAAAAAAACAGTACAGTAGTGGTGGGAAATGATTAGAAATAAATACACAAGAACTTTCTGGGGAAATAAAGATATTCTAATTTGTAAGACAAGTATATTATTCAACTATATCCATTTTTTTAAAAAGTGTAACTGGACTGGGATGGCTCAGAAATAAAAAAGCACTGGCTGCTCTTACAGAGGACCCAAATTCAGTTCCCAGCACCTACATGGCAGCTGACAACCAGCCATAACTCTAGTTCCAAGGGATCCAACACCCTCTTCTGGCCTCTGTGGGAACTGCACATATGGATACACTTAGCATAGCACATGCAGGCAAAACGGTCATATACATAAAATAATTTAAATTGTTTTAAGTGTAACTGAGAATTACACACCTCAATGAATGTAGGCTTTATCTAAAAGTCCATTTTAAAAGAGCAGGGAGCACACAGCTATAGACATAACAATATCAGAATGTTCTTTTGGGTAACATGAATGAGGGATTATTACATTATTCTATTTACTTTGTATATATGTGACATTTTTCATAACTGAGTGTATACATGTATGTGATTTTATAGGATTAAAAAGTACATTAACAAAATGTTAAACTAGCAGAATATTCCACATTCCCCTAATGTTTGGAGTAATGCCACACAATACCATGAAGTCATCTTATGAGCTCTATTACTACCGAATTCCAAGAGAATATATATTCTAAGACAAACCTACTGCTCATAAGATGACAAAATAAGGCCTAGCAACCTGTTCCTTAATTAAGTACCAGGCATTAAAATTAATTAACCCTGTTACCAAACATACCCAAGGGCCAGTAAAATAGGTTAGAATTCTCTGCTCTTCAAACTAGGAAACCAAAGGTAGTGACTGAAAGATAAACATAAGATCATGGAAGTATACAACTACCAAAAATTACTATTCTTAGTGGTTTTAATAAGTTCAATCATTTTCTAAGTAATTTGTATTTACCTGCCCATATCTGCATTCTCACCCTTCAAAATATTTAATGCCTATAATAGAGACTGCTACTCATCCCAGGAGGAAAGATTAGCAACTGTTATTTGTTCAGTAAATTACCTGTTGCAAATTCTAGCTCCAGGAAGTTGACAGATTTTTTTGAAGAGCTTTACACTGATAAATGAACAGTTTTAATTATTCAGTATGATAAACTGTATCACATTTCATTGCTGTTGCTATTACTTCCCATTGGATTATGTTTAACGTTCCCCTTACCCCATAACCTATGGTATGAGTCAGTGGAGTTATTGCCATAGACTGTGACTAGAAAGGGATGCTAAAATTACACCAGTTGTGTTCTACTTGCAAACATCTTCCAAGCTTTACATTTTATGCTACGTGCACTTTTCTACATCTAGTAAAGCCCCAGTAAGGAAAGTATTACTTTTAAATCATCAAAGCCAGCAGTTGTTAGTGGTGCCCAAGTTCCCGCTCAGGTATTAAAATGCCTGTTCTACGCACTGAAAAGTTTCTCTGCAAAAACGTGGTCCAAGATAAGGCATTTAACTATTCCTATTGGCATATTCCGAAATAACAGATAACTTGTATTTGTAAATGGGAGTTCAGAGAGGATACAATCCAATAGAAAAACATTTAATCTTTTAATTTTAAAAAAAAGAATGATTTTTTTTTAAGTGAGCAGGTTCTGTAGGGTATACTACGACGCAGATTAATTTTTATTTTGTTAGGCAAATTTAGGAGGAAAAAGAAGGGCGGTCGTTGCAGAATACAGGTAAGGAAGACCAAAGGACAGAGATGGGTATTTGGAGTCCCCCCCGTTTGTGTAGTCCAAATTCTTACTAATTCAGGCACATCAAAAGCAACAGGCACTAGTACCTGCCCAGGAGTGGTGAAAACTGCATGCTAAGATTTAATATTAAATACCCAATGACTAACAACAATGCTTGAGAAGGAACCTTTTCTCAATCACTCGTTGTACTGAAGTGTGGCACAGGAAATAAAAAATTGTGACTGTAATCCCACAACCAGAGCTCAATTCTCTCTTTCCGGTAAATCGAACAACCTCCAGAAGTTCCAGGTAAAGGGAGTGTCGTTAAGCAGGGCCACTGAACTTCATCTAAAACACACTTTCCCCTTTCACCTCCAAAGGCACGGGAGGAAACCTTGTCCTCTCGACACCACCAAGCCAATACAGCTATTCCAGACGAAATGTCAGGGCGTTCACTGGGCAATCCGGGAGGCACGGAGGGCACCACTTTGGAAAGGAAAGAAGTCATGCCAAGTGGACCCAGAATCCCTCCCCGAACCCTCCCGGCGACTCTACAACGCAACTACTCAGGAGTCCAGCCAAACCTCCTCCAAGTGACTTCGACAAGGGGTCCCCATCCTCCACGGCCGCATCTAGGTCCGCAGAACACATCCTCCGCGGTCGGTCCCGCTGTGAGATGGCAGAACTAGAACTCGCCCAGAAAGTTGGCACCGCGGAAGGAGGCGACCTGGGGCGCGGGCACAGGCTTGCCCTCCTCCTGCGGCCGGGCACAGGGTCACCGCCGCCCGGGGGACGCCAGGCCGGCGGGGCGAGGGCGGCCGGGAGCCGGGCGGCGGGGTCGCGGGTTCCGGGACCCCAGTCCTGCCGACACCGCGGCCGCCCTCGCTCCGCCGGACCCCGCAGGGCTCCGGGACCCGGTGGCGAGGAGCGGGGAGCGAGCGGGCCCGGGAAGGCGGCGCGGCCACGAGCCTTACCCGTGCAGGCCGAGGGCGCGGCGCCGTTTGTGGAGCAGGCAGAGCAGCAGGAACGCGGCCCCCGCCAGCGAGGAGTTCCGCGCCGTCAAGTACTTGCTGAAGGCAGCCATGGCACCGGCAGGGCGAGCGAACCGCGGGGAACGGGACGCGGCGGCGACTACCTCAGTGCAGGAAGCGCGGGGCAGACTGGGAGGAGAGCTCGCCGCCGAGCGGGGGCGGGGCCGGCCGCGCGGGAACGCCCCCTGGCGCGCGCCGCCGGCCGAGCCCACCGCGCACTTGTGCTGCTCTGCGGGAGCGCGTGCGGGCGCTCGGAGGCCGAGCGGGTCCCCTCTGCGCACGCGCGGACCCCCGCCGAGTCGCCGGAAACGCGGCGGGTCCTGGTTCTGCGGGTCGCCTGCGCGGCGGGGCCGTGGGCTGCGCGGGCTCCGGCCTCCACAGGTCGGCGCACTCACGCCTTGGCTTTCACAAGAACTGGAAGAGCGGGCCTGGCCTGCGCGGAGGACTCCGCGGGCGCGGCCCTCCGCCACCCCCTGGATGGGTCACCACCACCCTCTTAAAGGAGCCGGAGAAGCAGGGCATCAGCCTATTCATCGCCTAGCACCTTCATACACCTCAACTATCTTATTCCAAACCAGCGTTTTCCAAACCATGGATTATAATCTCTAGAGGACTGTGAAATCAGTTTGGGAGAATGGGACCGCTTCTTTATAAATAAATAAATATATATATATATATATATATATATATATATATATATATATATATATGAGAATAAAGCAAGAGAAAAAGCTCAGTGTGACAAAAAGGAATTTTGAGAATTTTTATTCCTTTTTTTGGTAGATAAGTATCGCGAATAGAGATTTTTTTAAGTATTTCTTTATGTTGTTAGGGCTGGTCAAAGAAAGTTTGAGAACCACTTCTTTGCAAAGGGACATTCAGAAATAACAATCGTGCGTTGTATTAATGCTGGCCCTACTCCCAGGAGCAGAAGGGTTTTACAGATTAGCATTCTTCTCCGGTCCCACCCCTATCATGCAGAAATTGTTATCGCTAGCACACTTAGCCTAGCACATACACAATAACTTAATGAATGACTGTTTTCAGTTGAGGAAACTCTGTAGAACAGCAGTTGTCATCCAGAAAATAAACTCATAAAACCTCACACTATACATACATACATGTTATAAACTCGCCTACACATGTAGCCTAGGAAACAGTGCCTTAGATGTTATCTCAATGTAAATTAGTGATTGTCTAATACAGGTTATGCGAATGGCAAAGACTAGACACAACAATGTGTGGTTGTACAGGTGCTTAACAGTCAATCAAAATTCTAAGTTATATGCAAAAGTGGTGCTTCTACCAAATCCTCCATATGCCATGTGGACATTTTTCATTACCTTGAGAATTATTTAGGTAATTAAGTGTGCCTGGCCTAGAGAATAATAGTATGAACAATCAAACCTTTATTCTCTAGTGGCTGGTGGAGAAGAAAAACATGAAGAAAAAATATAGATTAAGTCTCAGAAATTAACTAGGTGCTGTGAAAATACCAATAACAAAATGCTTAACTGTTCCAAAACTTTCGATTAAGACTTAACAAAGGATGATTTCAGCTACACCCTAAAGGCCAGGGGAGAGGCCTAAAGAGAGAAGATATTAATTCACTAGTGAATTACAGAATGATGTAAAAGTGTTGGAAACCTGGGAAGAAAGTGATTTTGCACCACTGAAAGAAGTGCGTCTAAAACTGATGGAAAATGTCATCTAATAAGGAAATGGATTTCAAAACATTCAGAAGAATAACCCACTGATAAGATATTTTGTAAAACACCCTTGCTCAAGAAGCATAGAAGATTCTTGGAGAAAAGAAGAAAAAGACAAAGAAAAGAAAGTAAAGGGGCTGGAGAAATGACTCATTGGTTAAGAGCGCTGGCTGTTGTTTCAGAGGCCCCAGGTTCGGTTCCCAGCACCCATGTGGCAGCTAACAATGATCAGTAACTCCAGTTCAGGGGATATGATGGCCTGTGGGCATTGCATACACGTGGTGTACTTCCATGCTAGTAAAATATTCAGACACATAAATTAAAAATAAATAAATCCAAAAAATGAAGGAAAGGAAGGGAGGAGACAGTTACTTGTAAAACTTGCAATGTTTTTTAGTTGTTGATATTTCCATCTGAAATGACCAGAGAGGCCAAGCAAAGTGAGCTTTACTAACTTGCTGCAAAAGGGAACATCATACAGCAAAGAAATTTTGGTCTTTCCCCTGACACACACAAAAAAAAAAGGATGAAGGAAAGAGTCACTGCATTTAGAGAAAGAAATGTAAGACCTAAATGAAACCATGCTAGGGAGACTTAAGTAAATCAAATCTAATACTGAACTTGAGTAGAGAAGTGGCCTCCAGGTTCTATTTCTTTGGAAGCATAAGTTTTAAATTAATGGAGAATATTGTGTCTCTAAACCCCTCATTTCTAAATTATTAATTTCTGATTTGTCAAATAAAATGATAAAAGAATGCTCCTTTAATCCCAGCCCTCAGGAGGCAGAAGCAGGTGGATCTTTATGAAATCAAGGCCAGCCTGGTTCACATAGTGGTTAAGAGCATTGGCTGCTCTATCATAGGATCCTAATTTGATTCCCGGCACCTACATGATGGCTAACAACCATCTGTAACACCAGTTAGAAGAGATCCAATGCCCTCCTCTGGTCTCCTCAGGATTTGCACAACATGGGTGCACCTACCTACATACATGTAAACAATATACTTATAAAATAAAAATAAATAAATAAAATTTAAGTAAAAATACAGGGCTTGGGGAAATGACTTGGTAAAGTGCTTGCTATGCAAGTGTGAAGACTTGAGTTTGGATCCCCAGACCCAGGCAAAGAAGAACATGGCAGCATGTATCTACAATTCCAGGATTCCTTCTGCAAAACAGGAGGAAGAGACAGGAGAATATTCAGAAACTCATGATCTAGCTATCCAGATATACGCAGCAGTAGACAACAAGAGCAACAAAAAGAAACCCTGCTTCAACCAAGGCAAAAGGAAAGGATAAACACCCAAGGTTGTCCTCTGATCTCCACATGAATACGGTGGAAGAGAATACACTCACTCATACACAAACATGCACACACATTCACAGACCCTCCCCCACACCACAAACACAAAGCATTTTAACAATAAGATACACCTGGATAAGGTAACATATGCCTATGGTCAACTAGTTGGTGGACTGAGGCAGGTAAAACCCTCGAACACAAGAGTCTAGTCAATCTGGACAACACAGTGAGACTCTCAACTCAAAACAAAACAAACAAAAAGAATAAAATGCATGCAGCCCTTGAAGATGACTTGTTTAATCTGGCTTTAGATTTCCTCTTTACCTCCAGCATGTAGAGTTACTTACTCAGTAGTCCAGGCTGCCAACCTTTGCATTCTGATGCAACTTCAAACCTTAATCTCTTGCCCCATCCCAATACTGTTTGTTTTTCAAGATTTGACTCAGTGTTTTATGTTTTCTCTGTGTTTTTCTACCCTCAAGCCAAGATAAAAATTCTATCTCTCTTTAACAGCAATTATAGCTCTTCATTGTACTAGTTGAACAGCAATTATAGCTCTTCATTGTACTAGTTTATTTACTTGACTCTTGCTTCTCTCGGATAGTGAATTCTGTCAGGGGAAGGGCTGCAGTTTTTTTCTACAAAAAGCCAAATGATAAATATTTTAGGTTGTCTGAGCTAGAGAACCTTTGTCACAGCTTCTCAAGTCTGTCAGTGAAGAATGAAAGCAACCATGGCCAATAATATATAGCAATAGCATGGATGTGTTCAAATAAAACTATTTTATAGATCCTAAGATGTGAATTGAATGTAGTTTTGGTATATCATAAAATACTATTTTCCAGACACTGCTGTTTTTAATTGATTTAAAAATGCAAAACTTAAGGGCTGGATGAGGTGGGTACATGCTTGTAATTTTAGCACTTGAGAGGTGGAGGCAGGATGCTCAAGAGTTCAAGATCATCTGTGGCTAAATAGCAGGTTCAAGAGCAATCTGGGCTATGAGACCCTGTCTCAGAGAGAAAGACAGAGGGAGAGAGAGAGGGGGAAAGAGAGACAGAGACACAGAGAGAGACAGAAAGACAGAGAGACAGACACACAGAGAGAAAGAGAAAACAAAGAATGATTCTTAGCTTACAGACCATGTAGACACAGGAAGTAGGCCAGATTTTGTTCAACAGTAGTAATTTGCCAATCATATCATTAAAGATGTGGATGAATTGAGTATAAAATAGTTGTCAAGAATAATTGTGGACTTAGAGTCTCTGCTTTTCTAATCTACCTAGATGTTACTTATGGAATGAATAACACTAAGCATATTTGTTTCACTCAAATATGAAACACTCCATATTTGTTTCATCACCAGTAAAATAGTCTCTACTTCTAAGAGTTGTTACCAGAACAAAGTGTGCGAGTAGGAAGGACATATGAGCGGTAATTAACACAAAGCAAACCTTCATAAATAACAGCAGTTATCATGAATGCTTTGATAACGTCTTGCCCCAGGCTAGATATGAAGCAAGTTCCTATATAATATATTAGAAACTTTGGAGAGGAGTTGCCCAATAAATAACAATTTAAAAGAAAAACCCTCTGAAACCAAAGGTTAGGCCAGACATAGCCTCAAAGAGACTGTAGACATAAAAATATGCGAGGCATATAAGAAAAGAGTCTAATAAAATACTTTAACGGGTAGGAGAAAGAACTAATTTTTTTATTTATTATTTTTATTTTATGCATATAAGTATATTGCCTGCATTTGTGTAAGTATACCCGTGTGTTGTACAATGCCCTCAGGCATCAGTAGAAAGCATGGAATTCCACTGGAACTGGAGGTAAGGACAATTGTTAGCCACCATATGGGTACTGGGATTCGAACCTGAGTCCTCTGCAAGAGCAACCAGTGCTCTTAACTGCTGAGCCATCTCTACAGCCCCCAAAGAACCAATTTTTCCTGATTATTTTATTTTAATATTCGAAATACTAGTTCCTTTCTTTCTCTATCATTGCTTCCAAAATGAGATTAAGTCATTTCTCCTGAACTTCACATCTTACCCAGTCCACTTACCTCATCTGAATAACTTTCCCACCACTGCATCATTTCTGTTCCAAATAGATCAGGGCTCTGAACAGACCAGACTGATTTATAATTTTAATCATGTGACTAGCGGTGCCTGCAATATCCCTTTCTCTGGCTACTCGAAGGGTAAGGATCATACATTCCTCAGCTTAAAGCCTTCCAGTGGTCTTCCCTGTCAGTAGAGTAAGTCCAAACTTCTTGTCAAGCCTTCAGGATCTTTCCTGCTTTGGTTCAAACATGCCTCATTAGCTATTCTTCTTGGTATGCATCCTGCTTTTTCAAATAAATGCTTGTATCTGCTCATGTCTTTGGATATGATGTGAGGACTGAATAAGCTAATAGTTGGAAAGTGCTTAATATAGAGCTTAGGACATGGTAGGTATTCCCTAACTTTGATGAAATAAAATAAAACAAAATATATGCATGTATATAGATTATATATATACTTTATTAATTTTGTTTGTCTGAAGAATGCTGACTAATATAAGTCCTTTACATAAAACATTTCATAACCTCTGCCCTAGAAAATCGATGGTAAAATTACCTCAAACAATAAAAGATTTATGAAAAGTAGCAGAATATAAAATTAATGTGCAAAAATGATAGTCATGTACACAAATAACAGCCAGTTATAAAATGTGATAGATGATAAAATCCCATTTTCAATAGCAAGAAAATAAAATATTTAGGGAAAAACTAACAAGAAATATTCAAAACCTTTCTGAAGAAAATTATAAAATATTCCTGAAAGACACAAAAGGAGATCTAATAAATAGAAGGATGTCCTTGTCCCTAGCCAGGATGTTTCAGTATCATCTACAAGTCAGTTCTCTCAATGTTGATATATCAACTAAAAGCAACTGCTAGAAAAGAAAAATCCGATGAACTCCTAGGTGTGGTAGCACATGTCTGGAATCCTATAACTTGAGGGTTCTCAGGCAGGAGGATGAGGAGTTCAAGGCCATCCACTTGGCTGCAATGTAGTAAGTTTGAGGTCAGCTTGGGCTACATGAAATCCTGTCTCAGTTCCACCACATACTCCCAACCACCTGAAATTCGGTGAACTTTTTCTATGGAGGTGAGAAAAGTTGATCCTCAAGTCCATGTGGGAAAATGAACATTTGGGGATAGTTACATATTAAGGAAAGATCTAGCTCTACCAGGTACTGAAACACAGTATAAAGCCTCTGTAATGGTACATGAATAGACAGTTCAATGGATTAGAATAGAAAGACCAGAAATGGAAAGGGATATCTATAAAATTTATTATGTGACAAAGATAGTACATATCTTTTATAATTTGAGCAAAGATAATGGCTTATTTGTTGTCTGTGTGAATAGATGGTGTTGAGGCAGCTGAGTAACCACTGGAAAACAAGAAAAGCCAGGTACGGTGGGGCACATTTTAATCTCAGCCCTCTGGAGGCAAAATCAGGTGGATCTCTATGGGTTCAAGGCTAGCCTATAGGCTAGGGAGTACATATCGAGTTCCAGGCCAGCTGGGGTACAGGGAGACCCCTTATCAAAAAATAAAAGCAAAACCAAAAAGAATCAAATGCAAGATAAAATTGATAAATATAATCGCAAAATTTTGAAATGTTTGACATGACAAAAACAATCATAAACAGAGCCATGTTACAAACTACTGACTGGAAGAGAATATTTCCAATTATGTTGCAAATAAAACACTAATTTCTATATCCCTAATTTTAAAAGAACCTAAAAAAATGGAAAAAAAAATTCCTACAGAAAAAAATGGTCAAATGACAAGAGCAATTTACAAAACTAGATACTAACCTTTAAGCATACTGGGAGATGTTCAGCTTCACTCATGATAAAGAAATGCGAACAAACTATATTAATGTCCATTTTTACCAACAAAGTTGACAAAAGGGGCTGGAGAGATGGCTCAGCAGTTAAGAATACTGACTGCTCTGGCAGAAGACCTGGATTCAAACCCCAGCACCCACAGAATGACTAATAACCAGCAGTAACTCCAGTTTCAGGAGATCCAACACCTTCTTACCTCCAAGGACACTGCATGACACGAGGGCACATTCAAGCAACACAGTCAGTCATACACATAAAATAAAAATATTAAATAAATTTTTTTTAATTGGCAAAAATTCTGAAGCCTAATAACAGTACTCTGCAATAAAGTTGTGGGAAAAAAGATACTCAAACATTCCTGGTATGGATGGAGAAAAGCTGAGAATTCAGCAGTACATATTCAAATACAAAATTAGACCTGAAACTACCCTTTGACTCAGGAATCCTAGTCCTAAGAATTTAGAAACACTAGGGAATAGGTTTACTTTTAAAATATAAGAAGTATACATCAGATTATTTTGAAATAGCAAAATGTTGGAAATGTTTCAAATGTTCATGTATAGGACATCGATGACATAATTTTCGATATATACACAATTAGGTTGATGCAGTTACCAAAAAAACAGGGAGAATCTCTGTGGGCTGAAATGGAATAAATTCCAGACGATATCATTAAGTTAAAAAAGTGAAAGAGCTTATATATATAATGCTAAAGTTTATGTAAAAAGAAAGGGAAAGTAAAGATTCATATACTGTATATTAACTTACCTTTATAAAAAGAAACAGTAAAGAAAAACAACTAGCTAGCAATGAAATCAGTTATCTATACGGGACCCAAGAGAAATTAAGTAGAATTAAGTAGAAATTAAGAGATGCAAAGAAGTAATAGATTTTTGTTCCTGTTTCTATTGTTTTTCTTTTTTCTTTTTTAGAGACAGAGTCTCACTATATAGACAAGGCTGGCCTCAGATTCACAGTCCTCCTGCCTTAGGCTCTCCCCACCACTGAGAATACAGGCCAGCACCACCACTAGTAGAATAATACTTCTCTAATACTCTTTGCAAAGTATTTTATTTATTTACTTATTTATGTCTTTATTTATTTTCGAACAGAACCTTGTCTGGTTGTCCAGGCTGGCTTGATACTTGTTATGCAGCCCAAGCTGACCTCAAACTCGTGATCATCCTGCCTCAGCCTCTGGAGTGCGGGGATTACATGTGTGAACCATGATGCTGCCTGCATTTTTTGTGCTTGTTTGCTCACTTTTCAGTAAGTTAGAAATAATTTCAAAATAGAAAGTTTTCATTCAAAAAGAGAAAATTTAAAGAATTACTGAAGAATGTCCATAGCAACTGAATTAGAGTCCTCTCGAGGAACAGAACCCGTAGAATTGATACAGATTATGAACTGGGACTTAGATTGACTTGCACAATACAGGCTGGGAAGTCTGGGAAGTCCAGTAATGGTTCTCTGCATACTGAAGAGGCTAAGAAACCAGAAGCTGCTCATTTTAGAAGGCTGGACACCTTAGTAGTCTCAGTCTGGCATAAAGGCCTGAAGGATGCCCAGAGAGTCACTGGTCCACATTGAAAGGCCTAAGAAGCTGGGTTCTATTGTCAGCAAAGGATGGGAGCAGCAGGAGCAACAGCAGGGTAGATCCATCTGCTAGCAAGGAGTGAAGGCAAGCAAGCAAAAACAGTTGTCAGACCACTAACCTGTGTTCTCTGGAAGGTGCTGCCTACCCTGGAGGTAGGTCTTCCTCCTTCAGTTAATCTTTCTAAGAAATACCATCATAAACCCATTCAGAGGTGTTGTCTCTGAATGATCCCAGATCTGATCAAGGTGATAAATAAGATTAGCATCACAGCAGTTTTATTCAAAGCAGCCTAAAATGAGAAACATCCTGTGTCCATCAGCAGGAGAAGGGGAAGTCTGTGGTGTATCTGTACAGTTAAAACTTATTACCAGTTAATAAAAAGCATTGGTAGGTACAGCAGCATGAATGAATCTCAGCAATGTCGAGTGCAGAAATGCACACACATACACACACACACACACACACACACACACACACACACAGCACACAGTTTGGTGGCTCTGAAGTGGAGACCTCACAAGATCAATGTGTGATAGAAGTCAGAAAATGGTTGCTTTGGTGGTGGAGTAAGTAAAATTCTCTGAAAATAGCATGAGAGAACTTTCTGGACTGATGAGGATGTTTTATATTATGTTTCAAGAGGGTAGTTTCATAGGATTTACTAATATCAAAATTCATCAAAGTGAGCACTTACAATCTATGCCTTTTACAGTATATGAAATCTAATCCAACTAAGTAATTCTACTTGTAATTAATTTTTCTCATCTATCTATCTATCTATCTATCTATCTATCTATCTATCTATCTTGTGATGCTGGGGATTAAATCTAGAGCATTTTAGGCAAGTGCTCTACCAGTGAACTGTAGTTCCAGCCCCACTAATCAAGTTTTTTTTTCTTAAAGGAAAGAACTTAGGGTAAAAACAGAGAGAGAAACTGTATCTCCCTACATGCCTCTGAATTCTTTTCCAGCGTTGAGACCATTCACTTATACCCTGTGCCCTGAGTAACTCTTGGAGTTTCTGCAACTATAAAAAAGAAAAAATTTATCTTAAGAAATATGAGAAGGAAAGCTATCTCAATGCCCTGTGGGTGTACAAAACACAACAAACCAGTTTGCAAGCCAAAGGTGTGCCTACATTTAGGGTTTTGCTTTATGTATAAGGAGTGGCGGTTCTCTCTAGAATCAGGGCCTGTTTGGGCACCACTGCTTGCTAGGCATGTTCCCTGGGCCAGTCCACCTTAGGTACCAGGGCTGTGACAACACATGTTGGCAAGTTCCACCCCATTCCGGAATGGCTCCTTAACAATGCAAGAAGGAGTTTGTTTTATTCAAGCAGTAAAAGGATTTGTTCAGAGAAATAAAATTGCAGGGGTAATGTAAGCTTAAAACCTGTGCTGTATTTCAAGGACCCTCAGTGATCTTCATAGGCTACTTTGACAGACAGATGCTGTGACACTGGAATCTGAGAGGCCTTGGCTGGTGTCCTGCCTAATCGTGTGGCAGCTCCACCTCCAATGGCAGACTGCCATTGTTCTTTAGTCTCAGAGGGCCACCTCCTATTATGACGCCTACTACAGAAATCCAGGAGTTTCTCTTTTTAGTTCTTCAAAGTTCACTTTCAAGGGCATGTATTATATCATCAATTCTTTCATGGTTCTAGAATGTTGTTTTTCTATTGCTTGTGCTCAGATCTTCATAAAGAACAAGACTCCCACAAGAAAATGTTTGTGGGCTGAAGAGATGACTCAATGGTTAAGAGCACTGTCTGTTCTTGCAGAAGACCCAAGTTCAAATCCCAACACCCACATGGTGGCTAACAACCATCCGTAACTCCAGTTCCACGGGGATCTGACACCCTCTTCTGTCCTCCAAGGGACATGCACTTACGCACATGCAGGCATGACACTTATACACATAAAATAAAAACAAATCGGAAAAAAAAAAAAGGAGAAAAGAGAATGTTTGCTGTGGTCTTCTATCTGCAAGGAACTCTGAATCTCTGCTAAATTCCTACTGTAGCCAGACTGGAAAGGAGTTGTTTTATTTGCTTGTTTCTAGGGTTTGGGGTTTGTTTTTATTTGGGTGGTTTTGGTTTGTTATTGTTATTTGCTTGATTTAAATAGCCTTCTCTGGTTTAATATGAAACGTAAACTATATCTGAACTAGCATACAACAGCCCCTTTTCTCTAGCTCCAGCAACTGAGGGCAGTACACAGTCCTTGTCAGCTCATAGGCCTCTCACAAGTTAGATATTTCACACCCTCTCATAGTTGTTCTGTGAACTGATCTGAACACAAGTCCCACGACATCAAAATAGAAAGAAAAATGTGCCTGGGAGTCCTGAGTCCGAGTTCTACCTCAGACTTCATTATAAGTAATTCTATAATCTTGTTTTCTGGTTCTGAACAGTGTCAACGTGGCAGAAATTTCATCTCCTGGAAATGGGCTTGGAATCTTTGTCAAAGACATAAAGATTTAAAAGTCCAAGACTGGTCATAACAAGAACATATCAGTGGTGATCAAAGTAGATGGCACATGCAAACACAATTGAGATTTGCTTTCTTTTTTTATGTTTTTAAAAAATATTTTATTATTATTTATTAGTTTTATTTTTATTTTATGTGTTTGAATGTATTGCCTGCATGTGTGTAAGTGCACCTGTGTCGTGTAATGCCTGTGGAGGTCAGAAGAGGACTGGATCCCCTGGAACTGGAGTTACCAACAGCTGTTAGCCTCCATGTGGATGCTGGGAATCAAACCTGGGTCCTCTGCAAGAGTAGCCCCAGTGTTCTTAACTGTCCAGTTGGGTTTAAAAGAGGGAGTTCACTTTAAGAAGGCTGCAGCAGGGATTCTGGAGAGAAGGAACTATTCTGTTCAATACTGTGGTAGTGAAAAATGACTGCATACTTGCCAAAAGCACAGCAAGTGCCGTACTGCAATGAATAAAGTTTGCTATGGGCAAATTTTAAAAATAAATCAGGCTGTTGGGAAACCAGAATGCACATTATGACAAATATGTCTATCTGCACAGACAATCACATGGTGGAACTACCTTAAGTAATTTTGGAAACCAGTATTTTTTTAATTGTAGGGTTAGAGGCAAAAGAACTATACAAAATTCTTGAATTCTACTTGTGTTTTACATGAGAGTACAGGTTAATAATTGGGATGAACTGATACCACTTTATATGTATTCTAAGAATGAACACAAAAGGAAAAAAAAAAAAACCTGTCAGTCATGGAAGTTAGGCTTCTTATTGTCAGAGAACTAAGTTACCAATCAGCAAGAGGAAGAGTAACATGAGTCCTACGGTACCAGAATTGAGTCAGTATGAATTGTATCAGTATTTGGCTATGTGGACTGATGGATGGCTAGATGTTAGAGAAATTAAATGTGCTTTCATTGATCAAACCAAGACCAAAATCAGCAAGACTACTGTTGGATTTTAACCCAAAGAATGAAATATATAATAAATATGTATATGAATATAATATAAAATAAATATCCATTAATATATATTATTATGAACATAAATAGGAAGAATTACATAATGACTAAGCAAATAAATAAATAGAGGTGAAGGGAAAATTGTCACAGAAAAAAATTTTAAATGCCAAATAATGACTGTAGAATGAATAAACGCAATAGAAAACCACCATTTGAATAGCTTAGTATCAATTACTGTGGACAAGGCTCATGAATGAATGCTAAAATTAGTGGGTGAAACTTTAGCAAGGAAAAGAATAGTTGTACTGCCTCAAAGTGTTCAGTAAATGTTTTGCTGACTTTAACACATTCTCTGATACCCCCTTCCTTTGGGAGAGACAGCAATTTGTGTCTGTCATTTTCTGTCATCATAAGAGAATTACCTGCAAGCAACTTATAGAAAGAGTAATTTTGGTTCATAGCTTGGGGATTTTATATCATTGCTTTTAAAAACAAAATAATGCAATTATATTGAAAACTTTGGATATTTTGGAAGAGGAAATCAATGCCAAACTCACATTCCAGCAGCAGGAGAAACTTCACAGTATTGCTGAAGCTTGGTTATACAGTTGTGTCAGTCAATAATACTCAAAAATTATAGGACACATATGAAATTGCAAATTTACATTCTAAAATACAATTATGTATTTTTATTTTGAGACTTATATCAGTTTAGTTATTAATGTACCTTGAAAAATTTTTAGCTTCTCAGATTACAATCTTTACTCCAGAAGTTCAATTAGGTGATTTCCATTTTCTGTGGAGCACAGGTGCATTGGAACTGTAGAAGAGTAATAGAAAGATGATGGAAAACCACTTGGTGCCTGGGAATGGGAAAGATTTGGTATCAAAGCCTGGATGCCAAGGACCATGTGTGGAGTCAAGATCACAGCTGACCATCAAGGGAGGTGGGAGGTCAATTCTAGAGAATCAATCCTCCCAAGATTAGAACCTGCAAATGATAGAAATCTCCCCTGTCCCCAGGATAAGCCCAGCGTAGGGGCAAAGCCACTGCCGTGCACGACCTGGGATCCCAGAGGAGGAGGCTGTGGGGAATGCAGTCACTCAAAGGTTAAATGTGCTGACCAACATTGAGAAGTCCTCCATCCTCTAATCTCCTCCATCAGTTCACCACCAGATGCATACACATGGTTATAGACCACAACTCTAGCTCATGGGAGGGACCAAAGTTCTATCTCACAGGAGGGGACCACAGCTCCAAGTTCATGACAGTGGGGAGAGACCACAACTCCTTGACTCATAGTTTTGAAAGTTGAAGTCCCTGGTTATCTGGTTCCGTTGCTTTGAGGACCATGGCAAGGCAGAAACATCAAAGTGGAAGGGCATGGTAGAAGAAAACTGCTCACTTCATGGAAAGCAAAGAGACAGCCAATGAGGAAAGGTCCAGAAACAAAAATATGTCCTTTGAAGTGTACCCCAGGGACCCACGTCCTCTGAGCAACCCATTTAGCTATGAACTCATCACCAGATTAACCCACTCATGAAGTTATCACTTTTATAATTCAATCACCTCTTAATAACATCACTACCTGTGGTTGAAGCATTCACCAAGAGTTTTCTGGTATGGCAATTTCATATCTAAAGCACAACCCAGACCTTCAATTTTAACTAAACTCAGTAATTCATTTCTAATGGATAGAAATAAAAGGGGAAAAATATAAAGAAATCTGGCAGACACCACTTTACCCAAGTGATCGAGGTTAGCGTTTCCAGGAATGACTTGATGGTATACATTGCTATTTTGTTTCACTGACAAAATACAATGAGAAGGCTACTTCTTCTCTGTGGTATTTGAAAAATTCCATAACCCTAGTTAAGTCATAAGAAAATATCACATAAACCCAAACAGGGATTTTCCATAAAATATCTGATTAGTGCTTTTCAAAAGTGTCAAGTGAGTTCCAGACCAACTGGAGCTACAGGGAGATCCCTGTCTCAAAAAACAAAACAAGTGTCAAGCTAATGAGAAACAAAGAAAGTCTGAGAAATAGTTACAGATTGGAAGAGAATAAGCCATCATAACAACCAAATGCACTGTGGTTGCCACAGAATACTGGAGCTGAAAGAAAAACACAAGTGGAAAAACTGGAACATTCCAATAGCGTGTAGTTTAGTTAACAGTGCTGTGCCAATGCTGACCTTTTCAGTTTGATAAACACTCCACATCTCATACAACAGAAGTCAGGTGAACGGGGTGCAAGAATTTTCTGTAGTCTCTTTACAATTAGTCTGTGCATCTAGAATAGTTTCAGAAAAAGGTTAGAAAGATGTCATGTTAAAATGCCTTCAGTAAGCTGAGCATGATGGCATATGCTTGCAAACAAAGCATTTGTTAAGCAGAGGCAGGAATTTGAGGCCAACCTGATCTATATAGCAAGTTCCAGGCCAGTCAGTGCTATCAGAAAATAATAATAATAATAATAATAATAATAATAAAAATGATTTCAATGTCAAAATTTTAAAAAATTATGTCCAATCAAGAGCATTATTGCTGGATTCCCAAAACAAATGAGTAACTAGCATAAATAAATCCAAACTATTAAGATACAAAGAAATATAGACCACTACACTCTTTTTTGTTGAAATATCAGCCACATGACATCTCAGGTCTATCAACAAAGGCTGGAAGCACAACTTGAAAATCACGTGAGTCTAGAACTCGTTATTTTATCATCTAGCTTGCTTTTCCTATCTCGGAACCTCAAAAGATCATGTTGTTCTGGGCTGGGAAACATTTTGTTTCCATCTAGGCCCAAAGACACATCGAAAAACACTAATGTTACTGTAAAGCGGTTTATTCTCTTTTTCTTTCTTCCTTTCTTTCAGAGATGGAAGTCTGCAGTGTTATATTCATATAACTTTAAAATTCCAAAGACTTTACATAAAATTGTTCCATAAGTGCAAAAAAGACTACAAAAATATTTTATTCATATTGGGAATAGTTTGCTGAATGAGAGAGGTGAGAGGGGATGCCAGAACTCATGGGTGCACAAAGATGGATGCCAGGCCTTGTGCCAGAACTCATGGGTGGACAAAGGTGGGGGTCGGGGCTTTGCTGATTTTGTCTGCAGTCCTGAAGGGCAATCCTGCAGGCTGGATGAAGCTCCTGTTTGTGAGGCCACAACCAAGAAGCACCTAAAAGAACCTGTATCCTGTGTCACAGTGAATGACAAGTGTTAAAGTTCAGAGTGAGATTTTCTTGTCAGATGCACAGTGTGAAATGTGAAAGTGAGTAAGAATTAGAGCGGCCATTTATAGTGGAACATGTCATATGATAGATCCAATCATCATCCTCCTTTTCACACTTGAGAAAGTGAAGCTAAGAGACATTGAGGAACTTGTCCCAAATCACACAGCTGGCAGAGAAGACTGGGTTGGAACCCTGGGAAGGTGACCTCAAAGTCTGTGTTCTTGGCCACAATGCAGAGTGGAAAGCTGAGCAGACTTGGACGCCATCAAGGATGGGCACAGATAACAAGAGAGTTTATCATATGTTAGAAGAACTTCAGATCCACCTTTTCTTTCTTTTTGATACTCTGTAGTGGGAACTGGCCTGGAACTATGCAGCTCAGCAGGGCCTCAAACTCATGCTGATTCTCCTGCCTTAGCCTCCCAGATTCTGGGATTACTGGTGTGAGCCAACATGGTTTGTTCCTGAGATCCACTTTTAATAGCTGAGATTGCATTCCAGGCTTAAAGGTTAGAGCAAAGAAGAAATCACCAATGGGCAGGGCTGGAGAGATGGCTCAATGGTTAAGAACACTGGCTCTTCTTGCAAGGACCCAGGTCCAGTTCTCAGCACCCACATGGCAGCTAACAACTTCCCCTAACTCCAATTCCAGGGGATTCAACACCCTCTTCTGACCTCCATGGGCATTGTACAACACGGGTGCACTTATATGCATGCAGGCAAAATACTCATACACATTAAAAAAAAAAAAAAAAAAAAGTACTAATGAGGGAAAAGAAGTGAGAACAATTCTCCCACCACCACAAGGACCAAATCCCATGCCCACAGCATTTCTGTGTTCACTGCCTGCATCTCTAGTGCTGGCACCATACCCTAAGGAAAGGCTAAGGGGCATGCTACAGGTGGTAAGGCCAAGGAGAAGGCGAGACACAGAGAAGCGCTGTAAAGTTGTTGCTAAACCTGCTTCCCCCCAGCTTGGAAGGGGCCCCATAAAGAAGCGAGAGAAGGTACCCAAGGGGCAAAAAGGAGAAATGATGGTGGCAAAGATAAGAAGAGCCTTGCAGAAAATGGAGATGCCAAAACAGACAGAGTACACAGAGCTGAGGGCCCTGGACATGCCACAGGAGGCATGTATACTTTCCGTAATTGTGCATTTCTGAGAACTGAACCCTTCACAATACTGAATTTTGTTTTCACTTTTTTTCTTGAGCTTTGAGGCTAGCATTTCGTTGTTTTGGAAAGGAAGGAGCTTGCATTACTCACGGAACATAGTTGTGGGGAAAACACCTTTCCCTGCTGGTCTTGAGACATTTCCTCTTGGCTCCCAGCAGAGAGTCCCTGTTGTTGACACACAGTCACCTTGGAGACAAGAGTCCTTCTAGTGTGGGACAATTTTGAATTCATTTTTTACATCTTCCTCCAACTCTGTCATCAGCATAGACTTAACTCCCTTAAAACAAAAACCCCATTGGAAGCTGACCCCCTACAATTGATTTTTCCCATGTGTCAGACAGGTAATTTGAACTTGGCAGTGACATCATTGAGATGGAGTTCCTCGAAAGAGCAGTGGTTCCTTCTCTACAAGATTGTGGATCTTCAGATCGATAATTCTGCCATTTGTGTTTCACTTCTTAAAAGTCAAGGTCAGCTTGTGAAAAGTTGTTAAACAGTATGCTGACTGTGAATTGTCAACCCTTTCTAAACCCTCCCTATTCAAAGCATCAATTAAAGCTTCACTGGATTATACAGTGGCTCTCTGGTTTGGGTAACCCATATAAGAGAGCTTGCAAGTTCTGGTATGCTGTTAATGATTGTCTGCTGTGTCCTCCCTGAAATACCATGATTGTTTATGAAAAGTCTCTTGAATAAAGCCAGATACCATTTGGCATGGGGAAAATACCAATAGGGTTAAAAACATAAAAGTTCTTTTCCTCTCTCTGTCTCTGCCATGCAAGCACACACATTAATCCTAGCAACTCACAGATTACATGGATTTGGAGCCACCACAGGCACACACACACACACACACACACACACACACTCACACCAGTACAGAAACAGATCCTGGCTCTTCTAAATGTCAACCTTTTGACTAGCTCTGTCCTGCCTGGGCTTGGAAGCTGGCAGAGTCCCTCTGGTACGAGAGATTGAGAGCTCTTTCACCTGGAAGGAGTGGTACCTGGGAGTGCTCTGCAGCTTTCACACCTGCCCAGGAAAGATCCAGAGATATAGCTATCTCCTAGGGCCTCCCTGTTCTCCACAGTGGGGAGGGTGTCCTGCTTCATACTCTGCTATCACCCTTCCTTCTCTATGTCTTATGATAATAATTAGTAAACCACTTAAATTAATTTATCCGAATTCTGTCTCCCTAAGTTCCATAAGGACATCTGTTTCTCTTTTTTTCTTAATGGCACCCTTCAGTGTTAAGGACAATACTTCACAGATAGTAATGCCCAATGCTTTTGATTTAAAAAATAGCCCTGGAAGCATTAGCTCCTTGTCTACCTGGTCACTGTTGCGGAAAGCTGGTCTACTTGACCTTCTGTACTATTCCCAGATAGGCTCTAAGCCCTGAACACCATCCTAACAGGTTAGAGCTCTAACCACCCTGTCACCTAGTGTTTACCAAGTCCCTTCTCTGAGTCTGGATCCTACTTTCTTCTAAGGATGGGCTAACACATGCTGACCAGGACTGATGTCTGTGAAATTGGATCCTTATACTAAAGACAAGGAAGCTCAGAAACTCTTGGTTTGTTCTTCTGCCTCAACTTCCAGAGTATGAAGTGCTTTCCACATTCCATCTCTGTTGGCTGGCACGGGCACCAGGTGTTGGCTGGCATGGCCAGATCCCTTGGGGGGCGTGGTAAAGAGGCCAGAGTCAACATCACAGACTCTGGGAGACAGTGGAACCACGATCTCATTTTAATTAGAAAGGAAAAGGATACAAGTTAAAAGGAGAAGCAGTCATAATTCGAGACATAGTAGTTACTGCATGAGGTTCCATCAATTTGGCACAGTTAATTACTGTATGCTATGCAGCTAAAGCTTGGGCAAAAACCAAACATTCTTAAATAAACCTTGGCTAGACATATATTTTGTTCTTCAGACTATTTGAACTATTAGTTTAGAAATTTTAAGATTACATATACATAGTTTTTTCTCATCTTTTATATACCATAACATATGGACTCAGATCTTCAATCACTTGTATAGATTTTCTCATTTTAAAAATATCTCCATTCCCATATCTTTTTAACATCATCTTTCACCCTTTCATTTTCTTTCTTAGTATTATGAGATGTAATAACATTATAATTTAATGAACTAATATTACCTGTATACATTTTGTAATTTCCAAGTTTCCAGGTAGACCTTAAACCGTTACCATTAGTTATCTTTGCTATAGACATTTTATATCATGAGATAACAATAACCTTTGTTGAAATAAATTTATCTCCCTAGTAATTTTAATAGTACAATATCTTTTACTCAGAGGCTGTTTTGCTCTTTTGTTTGTCAAAGTCTTAAAGAACATCTTGAGATAACAGGCTAGATTTTGAGGCGGGAGGGCCTATCTCAACCCCAGACTCATCTTTTTAATAAGCTCAAACAGCACATGATGATCTATCAGTATTTTTTATTCAAAGAGGCATTTGTTTCTCTTTAGGATTTAATTCAGTGGTTTGCATGGCACAGGAGAGCTGTTTAGTCATTACTAGCATAAATTAAAGCATCTGTAACTCAAAAATAGAAAATTTACTGTTAAGATATTATTTTACTTAATATTTTTAACTTTATAAAGCCATAGGTGTTTGGTGAGTACCCAAGATCAAGCATGACTGTGTTGACAGGAGTTTTTGCCTTTCCATTGTCAGACCTAAGATCCTCCCTGGCTATACTTGATGTGACCAGAGGCATCTGAGAGGGAAATATTCTATTTCAGAAAAACAGGCTTTGGATCACAATGCAAAAAGGCAAGAATTAAAACCAGTGAAGGCCGAATCTCACATCTCCAACTTAAGCAGGCTATTCCTCTTTGTCTCCCATTGCTGTAGTTATATCCTGATATTAACTTATTTCTTGTAATGTTTGGCATTGGAGTACTGTAAATTCACATGAGCTTTCTAGGTTTAGCCATCATAAAATGTCAGCTCACTTTGTACCTAGCTAGTCTTAGAGGACCTATGGCTAGAAAAACCTTTTTAAATTCCCTTTAGAAACTGACAAATACATTATGCAAAAGAATGTAAGATTTTAAATAATTACTTTTAGAAATCAGCAAATATATCATATAAAGATGTCACAATTCAAAATAATTTCCTCTAAAAACAGATAAAGATGTTATATAGACAAATATCAGAATTCAAAATAGTTTCCTGTATAAAGCAGTTAATGCATAAAACAATGTAAAAGTAATCATTTTTTAAAAACCAGTAAATACCATATCAAAAGTTAGAATTCAAAATAATTTTCATTAGAAACAGACCAAAATGATATTAAAATGCCAATATTTTCTTTCTAATTTGATATAAAAATATATTAACCTTGCTACAAAAGACCATGTGAGAATCTCTTACTATTCTAGGATTCCATCAAGAATCTAAAAATGAAAACCAAAGCAAAAACATAAATTGCAACAGGATTAGGACATATGATTAAACGTTATGGGCCAGGGAATTCCCAGATTATCATGATCTAGAACCAGTAAATTCCTGACTGTGGCCATTTGGAATTATGCCATGTGGTTGGATTAAGATGGCAGCAGGGTCAAGCAGGTCAATGCCATTTTGAAAATTTTTGTCCAAACTACGGAAGTCATGTGACTATCACCATAATAATGATGTCATCACCCAATGGAGGCCAGACCACATAGTTCTCTCTAGGTAAGGTCACCAGCCATGATGGTGACTAAACATATGGATAAAGTTGAACCCCAGGATAAAATTGAGCCTTTTCCCCACCAAGATATGAACCCTGTGGGACAGGACACAACTGTGGGAAAAGATCAGTTGCGCTTGCATTGTTTAAAAGCTATGCATGGAATAGAATTGTTGCGGAAAGCAAAGCACCCCAGGGCAGGATTCAGAACTGGTGGAATCTGAATGATCCACCTGGTAATTAAGGAAACGAAACCTGGAGTAATTAAGGGGCAAGTAGAGCTTCCTAAGGGGGGGGGGGCTCCTCATCTCCATTTCCAGTAGTAGTAATAACAGTCCCCATTTCCTCCAAAATATCTCTGCCCCACAGATTTCAGGGTACATTGGCTACGATAGGATTAATCGTGTCTTTATTCCATTTAGAGCTTTCCATTGAACTGGCCAGAGGCCTGCTTGCTCCCCACACCGCTAATAGGGGGGCCGTGCTTAAATTTAAAGACTAGATCAGAAACTCGCTGAAAATAAGCATATTGCCTCAAACCTGCTCGAAATAAGGAGGATCAGGACCAGACTCATTGGCTGCATTGCGGATGAGTGAATCCCAGAGGAGGCCGCATGGCAGGGCGGATGGTATCAGTTGAACCACGTGGGAGTTCACAAGGGTAAATGGGAAGGCACGTAGGATTCTGGGGTAGGGTGGGAGCGGGCTCAATAGGAGTAAGAGGACGGGGTCCATCCTGCAAGAAGGCTGCCCAGTATCTGACTGAAAACCATAGAGCCACTCCCTTAATTCTCATAGCAGATAACAAGAGCCACGTGGGCGAACAAAGAAACACGTGGGCAGACAAACAAACACGTAAGAGAAAGTGGGGGCCCCGAAAGCATCCGAAACTCATGGGAGAAGGAGCCTCCAAACCGGATTCACCGAAAAAGGGGCTGAAGAACAGCACTGAGAGCGAAGATGAGGGTCCAACCTGCTAGCAAAATTAGGTTCCACGCAAGCAGAGACGGCAGCAACAGGCGAAAACGAAAAGCCAAAAAATAAAGACAAGAAGCACAAAAATCACCAGTGGCCAGGTGTGGGTGATGGGCCACGTTGGGCGCCAGGTATTGGCTGACATAGCCCATTCCTGGGGGCAGGGGGTAAGGCGGCCAGAGTCAACATCACAGACCCTGGGAGACAGTGGAACCACGATCTCATTTTAATTAGAAAGGAACAGGATTTATATTTTTGTCAGGCTTAGGGGAGGTCTTTATCTAGTGATTTGACGTGCTTCATTCTGGTAGGTTCTGAATACCTGACAATCTGAAGTTCATCGCTCCCATTGGTCCTGGATGGCTGCTAGCCCGAGAGCTGCCCCAGGTTTGATCCCAGGAAGTGTTCACTGCACACGCATGTTCAATATCAGTTCTAGCTCGTTCTAGGCCACCAGGCTGGAAACCTGCCTGGCCTTGCCAGAATCATCCTATACATCTCTACCTGATAACTATTTTTCTGCTGGACCTTCAATTGCCTTGTAGTCAGAACATAGCTGATAGGAGTTGCATAGATGTTAGGGAGCCAGAGGAGTACTCCGTGCTGGATACTGTCCATTTTGGACAATAGCAACAATGTTGTATATTAGTTGATTCTTTATCTTTTTGTTTGTTCTTTTTCTTTGAGGCAGGGTTTCATGTAACCCAGGATGTCCTCAAAGCTAAGTGCGACTTTGAACTGTTGATCTTCTTGCCTCCGTTTCCTGAGTGCTGGGATGAAAGGCAGGTGCCATCGTGCCTTTTGTATGCAATGCTGTGGATGGAACCTAGAGCTTCATGAGTGCTAAGCAAGCATTCCACTGATTGAGTTACATCTCCAGATCTTCTTTGATTTTTATTTATATATTTTTTTACTATTATTTTATTTTGTTTTTATTTTGAGACAGGTCTCACTATGTAGCCCTGGCTGGCCTGGAACTCACTAATGTAGGCCAGGCTGGTCTTGAACTTATAGATATCCACCTGCCTCTGCTTCCAGAGTTCTTGGATTAAAGGCATGTTCCACCACGTCCAGCTCTTTTTTTAAATTTTATTTTAGTAATTAAAAAAGATTTGGGTGTATTTCATACAGAACATCTAGCCAGTCTTAATCACTTTTATTGGGTGTATTTCATACAGAACATCTAACCAGTCTTAATCACTTTTATTGGGTGTATTTCATACAGAACATCTAGCCAGTCTTAATCACTTTTATTGGGTGTATTTCATACAGAACATCTAACCAGTCTTAATCACTTTTATTGGGTATATTTCATACAGAACATCTAATCAGTCTTAATCACTTTTATGCCCCTTTCCTCATTGGCCCCTCCCTCAGGAACTCATACACTCTGTCATTTATGTTAAGGCCCGTTGTGTCAAGTTAAGTGTCCCCAGACATTCCTCAGTGCAGGTTCATCCACTGAGGTCTAATTGGCCTATCCAGAGACCCTCACTTTAAGAAAATTAGCTCTTCCTCATGCAACAATAATTAGCTAACAATATTTCTTCAGCAAAGACTGGGTTCTGCTGCCCATCTCCCCAGTTCCATGCTGGGTTTTTGTCTGCTTGAATTTGCATGGGTCTTGAATATGCCAACACCATTGCTGTAGGTTCGTATGAGCAGGGTCCCAGGAGCTTGTAGGACTCTATTTCCATATGGTCATGCACTTCCTCCCTGGCTCTTCCAGTCTTTCCACCCCATCTTCCACAATGGTCCCTGAGCCCTGGGTGTGAGAAGCTTAGTATAGGAGTCCTGTCCAGGGACCCACACTCTGCAGACTCCTAATCTCCATGCTTTGTCTATTTGTAATCTTTCGTGTCCCTGGCCCTCTGTTGCATGACGGAGCTTGGTAAAATGCATGAACACTAAAGAACAGGAGATGAATTCTGAGAAATGCCAGTGGCCTGATACACCAGTGACATTTGTATAGGCCTGATGGTCAAGGCATGTTAGAATATCACCTCTAAAATTAGAAAAAAGTTGTACTCAGCATCTCCTATCTAAAGAAAAGGCCTCTTTGGATTTTGGAGGCAACCTATAAGGTAGCTGGGCACACTCCTCTAGTCTTTTAAACAATTAACATGGTATACATTCTGTTTTGAATGGTGTCCAGAGCAAAAAAAAAAAAAAAAACTCTGCTTCAGGTACAGACTATAGTCCTTACTAAACAGGCCTCATGACTCTGTAGGCCCAATTGTACAATTGTAGCTCTGTCAGACAGATGTTTATCAGGACTCTCCTGGTTGATTAAGATGCTTCCAATCTGAATATACTCTTCCTATGTGACATAAATGGTTCTGACTGAATATTTGAATTTGTGTGTGTGTGTGTGTGTGTGTGTGTGTGTGTGTATTTTCAACTTCCTTCTTCTCTTCCGTCTGTCTCTTCTTCTTTACACTTCCTCTTCCTAAGTAAATGTGAGGCATTTATTATGTGCCAGTGTTATGCCCAGGTTATAGAATCCTCTCAAAAGACCACCATGGAGGTCAAATCTGATGCAAGAACAAAGGGTCTTTATTTACAAGCTCGAGCTCGGTCCACAGTCTGACACACCGCCGCAGCGGGTGATAAGACAGTGGCCCCGAGTGGAGGGTGAGGTGATGTTTTATAGGGTTAAAACAAAGAGAGGAGGGACAAGGGTTGGGATTGGTTAAGGAAGCCCACTTGGCACGAAAAAGCATCTTACTCATATTAAGGTAACAGGGCCCATGGAATGTGCTTACCAGAGTATGCTTCAAGGTCTTGGGCTTATTTGGGTTTCTGATTCATGTCTTGGTCATCCTGACCAGATTCTATGCTTTCCCTTTAAGCCATGACAAAACCACCTGATATCTGAAGGCCACGTCCTTGCAAATGTTTAACTAGGGGGGTGGGAAAGAGTTTCTGAAGCCAGGAAGCCAAGCTTATGTGGCTGAGGCTTTTTCTAACAAGATGGAGTCAGATTTGCTGTAGCCTTCATTTTCCATTTCTGGGGGGTCCTTACACCAGAGATTGTCCTAAGTATTCTATTTTTTGAGTTTATTTTGTGTTCATGTATATATGTGTGTGCATGTGCATTTTCATGTATGTGAAAGAATATGTGTGTGTACATGTGTGCACACACATGTATTTGGAGGTCAGAGGACAAGCCTAGATATCATTCCTCAGGAAATGTTTACCTTGTTTTATACCGGGGTGTGTGTATGTGTGTGTGATGTCTCTCATTGGCCTGGAGCTCATCAAGTAGGCTAGATTGGCTGACCAGTGAATCTGAGGAATTCTCTTGCCTCTTGCCTCTGCCTCCCCAAGCTCTGGGTGTATGAGTGTACCCCTATACCCAGCCACCCATCTTTTTACATGGATGGTAGGGATTGAACTCAGATCTTCATGTTTGCACAGCAAGCACGTTATTTACCGAGCTATCTCCCCAGTCCCCCAAAGTTGATCATTCTTAGCAGTCTTCTAAGTTATGGAAAACATTTACTCAAAAGACTACTTTGTAAAAGGGTAACACAGTAATAGACTCTGTCATTAATAATAACAAAAAATGAGTACACCAGTCCTTCCCCTTGTGAGGCCTACAGATTAGCTGGCAAACAAGTCGTGTATGTGCACAATGAGAACACATAAAGTACATTACAGAGTATGTAAGACCTCAGGATGAATGTCAATTGTGAGTCCTCAGCTGCACAGTTGGCTGCAGTGATTGCATACCTTTAGAAAATGCTTTAACAGTAGAAGACAAGCATGTCAGTTCTGATCCCCTGGCTCCCTCAGATGCTCCTGTTCCCATAGATTGCCCGCTCAGTACAGGATGTTAATATTTAGATCTCTCCTTTGATTCTTAAACCCGCTTTTGTCCCAGTTACTGTCTTAGCTCCTCACCCTATTCCAAACTTAAAGCTGACTTAGCTGCAGTCCCTCACGATCTGGGGAAGCCTATTCTAATGTCACACACTAAAGGCTCAAGTCCCTCCTCAGAAAATATTCAAGATTTGATTGCAAATGCTGAATTCTTTTCCATAGAGAATATAAACATTCCTAACATAATAAACCCGAGTAGCTTTTCTTAAACTGCTTACAGCACAACTAAATTATTGGAAAGAATGTTTTGGGACAAATTCAGCAAATTCCTGAGTCTTAACTACTTTTAACTAAATTACGTATGATAATTTTTTTTCTTAAGCTAGATTTTAAATAAAAAGACTTCAATCTGACAAATCACTAAGGACAAAGAATTCTAAATTTGCTAAATTTTACTCAGAAATACTCACTTGTTTACACACAGAAACCCAAGAAGACATTGCTTCAGGATTAGGAATTATAGAGTTTTTTTCAAGGAATCATTTCTACGAGTAATGTGATAGAAGGCAATTAACTGTAATTTCAATGAGGAGTTTCCAAGGTACCCCCCCCCACACACACACACTAAAATCTAAAAAGTGCATTCAGGCTCCTTTCTCTGTTTACTCAGAGTTTCTCCTGAACTGTCTGGATTGTGTCCTAACTCCAGGCTATTTGAGGTGTGAAAATAGCCACCAGCTCTGTATGCTGCTCCAACGTATATTTTAACCCTGTTTTATGAGCTATTTAACAAGCTTTTATTGCATATATTTTGTCTTTTAAAACTCTGTATTCTTTTACACTTGAAATTAACTTCTTACAGCTCTACTTGCCTGGAGATACTTGTGACAGATTACAATTTCTTCCAAAGTCTTGTTTATCTCCTTCAAGATCAGATACATCTTCCTCTCCTCCCTTAACTGATAATCATGATAAGATCTCAGTGCTGCTCCAAAGGAAGATAGTCTTGTTCTGGAAGAAAACAGTGTTCGGCCAAAGATACTGCATTACGGCAATATTACAGTTCAGAAATCAAGACAACACATACGTATGAGAATCCTGAGGATTTGGGATCAGAGATGGTGACAGGATGAGGAGATGCAAAGCTGATGCAGTGTAGTTCATTGACTTGGGAGCTCTGCTACAAAGCTTGGAGTTTGGTGTCCTGGCAATGGCCCCTGGATCCTAATGTGTTAGTATCTTTCTAATTTATACATAGTAATGGCCTACAGTAATGAGATAGAGATCCTGGAACTGTCACACTACCAAAGGGCTTTAAAGTTTCCAGGAGGTAAAAAAATGTTACAACAGATTTATTATTTGTAATCAGAGAAATGAACATCAGACACATACCCGGGAGGATGCTCAGGGTAACTCTTTCACTAAAATGAGGAATGTATTGTATAGTATGAATTTTCCTGCGGCTTCAATACAATATACTGACAAAAGCAACTTATAAGAGAAAGAGTTTATTTGGGCTCACAGTTCTACCATGGTGGGGAAGTACTGGCTGTGGATGCAGCCAGGAAGCAGAAACTGATGAGTGCTGCTCATCTGGCTTCCTCCTTTCATGCAGGACCCCAAGCTCAGTGAAAGGAACTGCCTTTACAGTGGGTCTTTCCATTTCCACTAACCTAATCAAGGCAAGCCCTCACAGGCAAACCTAGAGGATAGCCCAGTCTACACACACACACACACACACACACACACACACACACACACACACACGCCTGGAGGCTTGTCTCCTAGGTGATTCCAGATCTTGTCAAGTTGACAATCAACAGGAACCATCGCCTATGGCTAAAGAACTCTTGCTAATTTGAGAGGCTCTGTCACAAGGCTGAAGCTGATGGGAGAAGATGTTGCTGTGGAGTTGATATTAGAGGATGCTAGGTTCTTGCAATGGCAGGAGTCAAAGAGCAGGAAGTAAGGGGACATGACTGCTGTAATGTGTAACAAAGCTAGAATAGCATTAGTATGCTCTGAGCTGATGAATCTGTTGTACTACCTAACAAATCATCGTGTTCTGATGAGGGATAGAGAGTCAAAGGTAGCAAGTACTTCATGAGAAATATGTTTTAAAACTGCACATGTGTCTCTAGCGTCCATGAAATCATTTTATGTGACAGGTTACAGCCACGTCTAAAAAAGCATAACTGGGAAAGGTACACAGCTGAGGAGCGGGGGTGGCTTGACTAGGAAGCAGATCTACCACATCACCATGTGAACCTTAGTTTCTTCATTTGCATTATCAATGTTCAGTACAGGGAAACAGAAAGGTATTTCAATACAAAGAAGCCACATTCAAGAAATTTGATTCCTCTGCCAATCACTATTTCCTGAGAGGAGAAAGTCAGAGAGACCACCCGGCCAGCACTGCAGCTGCTGTTGCGTCAAACGTCAGAAAACTGATGAGAGCTTTGTAGCTGGAGATGCCCTGATCCTCAAGGCTGAGCTCCCAGGTTTCACATCCGTCCAAGCCATCTGTCCTGGAAGAGTGCCTCAACCTCCCTTCCATTTCTAAGCATGTTGAATGTGTCTTATTGGTGGAATTTAAACTCAATTCATTTATATGCTTCTCAAACTTCCAGTCCTTTTCATGTAGACAAAAACATAAAGGGAGTGAAATAAATGTTGATTGCCAAACACAGGGGGATAGTGCCCACTTCACAGGACCAGGGATAATTAAATGTGATTGCCTTACACTGGAGCAGGGATCAAATGCATGAGTGACAATAATATTCAGCTTTTAGGCTTGCTTGCTTATTTTGTTTTGTTTTGTTTTGTTTTGTTTTGTTTTGTTGGAGACAGGGTCTCCCAGTAGCCCCAGATGGCCTGGAACTTACTATGTAGACCAGGTTAACTTCAATCTCACAAAGATCTGCCTGCCTCTGCCTCCCGAGTGCTGGGTTAAAAGGCATACACCACTATGCCCAGCTAATATATAACTTTAAGAAAAATTCAAATAAGTAATGTGACAGGTGAAAGTCTCTATTAACCTTGCATAGTTTTCTTGAATGGTTCTACAGAGCAAGCATCACCTGCCATTTCTACGAATCATAATATTTTTGATATTTCCTATCTATAGAAACCTAATTTATATAATAACCATGAGAGAAAGATATTATTCTTTCCCTTCCACAAATGAAGGTTTTATAAACTCCGACTTTCTGTAGTTTAGATGGTCAGTAAGTGGCAAAACAGATTTTGATCTTGGTGCTTTGTAACTTTGAAGTTCCTGTTTCCTCTGTACCATGATAAATAATGACAGAAGAACAGAGGGCTTTTAGAGTATAAATAAATTACTCCTAGCTGAGAGGCTCTAGGAAACCCTTTAAAGGAAGCAAGATTTTGGTCTTGCCCTTTGAAGGATTTGTGGGTGACTGTGGAGAAAAAGCATTCCAGTGGAGACAGATGCTCTGGCCAGAGTGGAAGCTGTGAAGCCAGCTGCAGAACAAATGGTTGCCAGAGTGTTTGAGCCCATAGGCAAACTCTACCTGCGTAGTTATCCCAGAAGGCATGATGAACTCTGCCTTCCATAATGCGAATGCTGGGCCCAACCAGAGTTGTGTCTTTGATGGATTCTGTACTGTACAGGGCACTACCGTACAGGATGGACTGACTTGCCATCTCCTGGATACAGAAACCAATCATCTGCTCCCTTCACTATGTAAAGTGCCAGCCATCCCTGTACACACCTCCTCCAGGCCCATTTCCTTGCATCATCACCAGCACCCAAGAGGACAAATGATGAGTATGTATGCATGCATTCTCCTGTTGCCATAGAGACCCTCAAGTTAGGGGAAGCTTGCTTTGACACTGGAGAACTAATCACTCAGCAAAGAGAGCTGGTGTCTAGTAAGCGAGTGGTGCTCATAAGACCCAGCAGCAACCTTTGGCCACATTCTGGATGATGAATCTTTGACACATTTGACCTTCAGGAGGAATTCACAGAGCAAAGGAAGGCAAGCAAGAATGAGGCTTGTCAAGACACAGGCAGAGCCATATCTGTGGTGGAAAAGGCTAAGCAGCTGCAGAAGGCACACAAGAGTGATTTGGAAAGCTAAGTAGTTCACCAGCTCACTGACCACAATCTAATCGAGCAGTGTAAACTGGGAGCCCCAGAAGGCACTGGCTTCCAGGTCTCATATTCTCGGAACATCGCCTGCCCACAGGCATGGCCAGCCCATGCTCCTCCACTGACTCCAGCTAAAATGGCCTGTCTGTACCTCTTCTTGGCCACAGCCAAAGAACACTAAAACTGCCTTCAGCCCCGAGCTCCCAGTCACTGAAATTTCACGATTGACTTAAAGGGAAGTATATAAAAGTAAAATAAATTCAGTTCTGTCTTTTTTTTTTTTAAAAAAGGGAGGAGGATGAGAAGAAAGAGGAGAGAAAAGAGGATGAGGAGGAAGAGACAGGGAAGGGAGAAGGATAGAGGATAAAGCAAAGGGGAAGAGGAAGGGAGGAAGGAGAGAGAAAGAAGGAAGAGAGGATGGGAGGTAGGGAGGGAAGGAGGACAGAGGGATGGGGGATGGGGATGCAGGGCAGGATGGAGGGATGGGGGAGGGACAGAGGGAGGGAGGGAGGGAAGGAGGGAAGGAGGGAGGGAGGGAAGGAGGGAAGGAGGGAGGGAGGGAGGGAGGGAGGGAGGGAGGGAGGGAGGGAGGGAGGGAAGAGGAGCAGAAGGCCAAGGGAAGAGATGGAATTCTAGAGAAGAGAAAGTACAGCAGATTAGGAAAGTGATGAGTGACAAACACGGCTATAGAATTCAAAAGGTCGTGAGTAAGGTCCTTGAGACCAAAACTGGGCCTGTGGATGTTCATCGCTGTTCCTTTCCCATCCAGCACAGCACCTGGTATGCAGAGGACTCCATGGATCTTCACTGAGTTAAATAACTGAAGATAAGACTGGGAAAATGGCTGAGTCGTTATCTAAAGAGCCAAGAATGCCAGGCCGAGTTTGACCTTTATCCCGGGTGTAATAGGAAGTCAACGGAGGATGGCAAGAGCATAGTCTTATCACTAGGGAAACAGGTTCCTAGTAACCACGTGGGGAGGCACTGGAAGAGGCAGCCTGTGGTGGAATATCTGTGTCTGTGTGTGCTTCAGATGGAAGATGTGATTAAAATGGAAAACAGATATGAAAGAGAAACCCAGGTCACCAAACAAGGAAAAGCGGCTTGAGTAATACCTGAAATCAGTTCATCTACAAGCAACATTTTGAAAAGGATGTTGCTAGCCGTAAGAGGAGAAGCTGGGTAAAGTCATTCCACCAGCTCTCATGAATATCTGGAGAAGATCTGGTAGGGGAAAAATTACCTATGCATATATAGTGGGTAAGGAATCCACTAATCGTTAGTTCTTCCTAGAAAATAATTTTAAAATGAAAAACTCGTTTAAAAAATTTTGAGACTATTTAAACAAGTAGCTTAGAAATTGTTTTGACAACACCCTTATACAAATATGGACAATCTTTAAAAAGAAATGTTACATACCCATTACCATTTGTCATCTTTCATCCATGAAGAGTAAAACCTGAAGTATTCTCCTCCTGCAAATATGCTTTATGGGTGTCTCATTCTGTGTATGATTATTGTTCAGATTTTTTTAAAAAGGTATTCTTTCATCCAGGCGTGGTGATGCACACCTTTAATCCCAGCTCTCAGGAAGCAAAGGCAAGCAGATTTCTGTGAGTTTGGGGTCAGCCTGATTTACATAATGAGTTTGAGACCAACAAGTGCTACGCACTAAGACCCTGTCTCCAAAAAATGAAGCAAATAAGCAAACAAATAAAAAGAAAGGTATTTTTTTTCTCTCATGTGCAGAATCCAGGTTTAAATTTCCTCTGTTAAATATCATAATGGCTTTGATTTTGCAGAGTAAACCCATAGCTGAGCTTGTGAAAAGGGTCCTGTAAGGTTCAGGGTTCGAGAGACGCAGCAGACAGAAGGGACCGGACTCCGCTGGCAGCTAACGGGACCCGACTTTATTGAGAGAAGACCAGATGGGACTAGCTCCTCCGCACCCACGAGTGGAGAAACGCTAGCCTCCCTTGGGGGCTAGCCTCCCCGAAGAGATGGGGGAGGCTTGCCCCTCACCCCCATCTTGGGGCTGGGGCTCGGGGAACCGGGCTGGCGTGATCAGCACCAGCAGCAGCAGAAGCACAAGCAGCAGAAGCAGAAGCCCCGCAGAAGCAGAAGCCCCAGAAGTACAAGCACGTTGTCCAAGTCCTCAAAACCTTTTAAACCTTCAGTCCCCTCCTGGCTTTTAGGGGAGGGGGGTTGCCATGACATCTGATTGATGTTTCAGGCAAGCTTCTGTCCAGGAAGTAGTCCTTTTCCAGAGCTGTTCGTGAATTCCTTGCTTATCTGCCAAGGAATTTGGGATCTGGAACCGGTTTGCAAGGCTTAGATAAGCTCTAGCTCTAGGTTTCTTCCAGAGTCCGAAACTGTTGGGGGTCTCATTCACACCTTACAGGTCCAAGCAGTCAAATTGTTTTCCACAATAGAAGAGCTGGAGATATTCTTCAGACCATCCAAAAGTGAAGGAAGAACAGCAGGGGGAGGAAGAAAGGATGGCAGACAGGCTAGGGATGCAGAGCCGCCTGGTACCTCTTACGATGGGGTGGAGGGCTCCAGGGACTTGCAGAAACAGACATGGCTCACTTCCAGGTTCTTTAAAAAAAAATTCCCCCAGAGGCCATCACCTAAACAATGGGAATAATGGTTGGCATAGACTCTATCAAGTTACTCAATAGAGACTCAGAAAGGTGAAGAAATCCATCCAAAATAATAACAAGTCAAATAGCACAGTCCCAACCCCCTCTATGCCACCATGCTGTCCTAACCCATCACTGGGAGAAAGCAGTGGGGAGCCAGTCAGGCACAGTGCCTTCCAGCCCTATGCCTAGCACTTGGGAGGCTGAGGCAGGAGTTTGAGGACAACCTGGGCTACACAGAAAGTTTTAGGCCAGCTTTGGATATAGACTGAAAGAAAAAACTGTATCAGAAAACAAAAATTAAAAGGAAGAAAGAGGGAGCCGGAGGAGGAGACAGAAAGGGATGTCCTTAAATTGTGAAATGGAGAGTCAAGAATATCTTATCGGGATGTTTCACACAGAATGAAGGTTCACAAATGCAGAACTAGTAGTAAATAATCTACCTTGTCCACTGAAAGGAAGAAGCAAATCAAGGAGCCAGTTAAACATTCTATGGTCTCTCTGAGACAAAACTGAAAATTAAATCAAATAAAGGAAACGTGGCTCACTGAACATCTCCATTGATCCATGAATTTTCTTTCTTTCTTTCCGTCTCTCTTTCTTGTTTCCCTTTTTTTTTTTTTTTTTTTTTTTTGAGACAGGTCTCACTATGGAGACCTGGTTGGTCTAGAACTCACTATGTAGACCTCAGACTCACAGAAATTCACCCGCCTCTGCCTCTTGAGGCATGCATCACCAAGCCAGGCCTCCAGTGAATTTCTTTAATCATCGTGTATTCAATCGGCTGCTTACAAAACCCACACTTTTTTATTATTTATGATCTTCATATTGACCTCTAAAAATTCACAAGTATGAAAATTTTGTCGGCTTTTGACTGCCTTTTGCTGAGAATGTAATACACAGTAATCTCTGGTGCATTTATTTATGTTCCTACATTACCTTTTCCATTACATAAAAGTTCAATTCTTTCAAGCTACTTTGTAAGTGTTGCATTTGATAGCTTTTCTAGTTGGAATGCCAGTTCTAAGAGACCCTCCTGCTGCCTCATATTCGTTTGGAAGTATGGTCGTGTGCCCTTCCTCCAGGTGAAGAGGTTACCCCGTCGCTCCACTCTAGAGCAACCCCCGAGGTACTTAGGAGAGAACATGATTTAATTTGCTCAGATCTGCTTTCTGCTACAGGAAAGACTTGGGGGGGAGGCAGGGGAAATGTCGCCTATATGACTAGTGCTGGCTTCTGGGCGGTGGGGGTGGGGATGGGTTGCCTATATGGCTAGCGTGTGCTTCTTGTTCTGACTGCTGTAAAGCTCCCTACAATGGCCGTTCTTTTAAAATAAAAAATATTTTATGTATTGTTTTTATTTTATGTGTATGAGTGTATTGCCTGCATGTGTGTAAGTGCACGGAGGTTGGAAGAAGGCGATGGATCCCCTGGAACTGGAGTTATGAACGGTTGTTAGGTGCTATGTGGGTGCTGGGAATTGAACCAGGTCCTCCGAAAGAGCAGTCAGTACTCTTAACTGCTGAGCCATCTCTCCAAACCACAATGGCCATTTTTTATTTTTATTTTTCAGGTAGAATCTCATGTGTTCCAGACTGGCTGGAACTCATTATGTACCTCTGGATAACCCTGAAGTTCTGATCCTCCTGCCTATACCTCTTGAGTGCTGGGATTACAGATGTGCACCTGTAACCTTGTAAACCCAGGGCTCCATGCATACTTGACAAACACTGTACCAATATATTTGCAGCCTACCACCGATTTTTAAAAGAAGTCCAGGCTCTGAGTAATGTGTCTGATCGTTAGGGGTTTGCAGTCTTTGTGGCCAGGGGCCAATAGTTCCTGGACTCTTCACTCCATCTGTTGGAATCTTAGGAAAGCAGACCAACCCTCTTTATCTTTCTTTTCATTCTCAAGACATTGTCCTTCGTGTGTGTGTGTGTCTGTTCATGTATATATGCATGAGAGGGTAGACATGAATGCACATACATGTAGAGGCTAGAGGTCAAGACAATTTTTCTCCACCTTACTTTTGAGACAAGATCTGTCACTGAACCTGGAGCTTGCCGATTCAGGTTTCTAGACTGGCTATCTAGAAAGCCCCAGGCGTTCTCTCTGCTTCCCCAGCTCCAGAATTGTCAGCGAGAGTGGGATGCCACACCTAGGTTTAAATGTAGGCTCTAGGGACGCATGGTCCTCATGCTTGATCAGCTCTTCTTTCTTTCTGAAGGGGTTGATGAGGTGTTTTGGCCAACAGCAGCTCCATCCTGGGGTTGGTTCATCAGGGCACACGATGGGTGTCTTGGAGGAGGATGCCGAGTCCCTAGTGTACGCAAGGACTCGGCTGAACCGAGAGGGGACCGATCGCACATGCTGTCAAAACCACTGGCATTCCACGGCTGGGGTGTCTTCAACCCCACGGAGGGGCCCAAGAGAGGCCAGGAGCCATGACTCTGGCTGTGAGAGGCTCCACCCCAAGGGCCTTCCATTGACACCCAACCCACCTTCTGGGCACGCAGCGTTCATAGCCGAGGCCTGGAACTCACTTCTGGCTGCAAATGAGTCCCCAACCAGACACCACACAGTGTCGTCTGGCTGTTGGGATTCCAAGTCTTAGGAAGAGAAATCTAGTAAATGTCTGAGTCTGGTCAGGGGACGGATGTGTTGAACAGGCCATATGGGGACGTCCTTGCAGTGGGACCTGCAGACACCACCAGAGTCCTGGTCCTGGCAGCTCATAAGGGTCTTGCAGAGAAGAGGACACAGTAGGGACTTCGACGTGAGAGGGGAGATGGAATGGCAGGGATGGGGTTCTGGGGTGCCCTCCCTAATGGAGGCCAGTGGGGGTGACTGTGGCGCGCCAGGCTTTTTGTCAGGGCCTCATTCCACGGTCAGAGTGTACTCCAAGAGATCAAGTGGCCAGGGTTGCCCACTCAGGCCCGGGACTGGAGAGTCACCTTGTCCCCAGCTAGTGACATAGACCTCATCTTTCCGGAAGCTTCCTACCCCATCCCCAGGGGCTGGAGGCACCAACCGCAGAGGCACTCTCTGCACTCGGAAGCTGGTGTCTCTGTCCCTAGTATGCAGGGCAACTGAAGCAGGAGTCTCAAGGGTCTGGGAGAGGGGTTCAGAACATACGTTTACAAACTGAGCTATCTTCCCAGTCTGAGATAGTGTCCATTGTTGCGGAAATATCCTTGGAAGCACAGGGATTGGCCCCTGCTTTAAGCAAATTGTCAATTTCAGAAACTGGCAGTGATGAAGTTAAAGTGGAAGTATTGCTTAAAATTAAACAAATGTTTATATTAACTACCATTTTCTGAGGCCAGGAAACAAGTCATGTTCTCAGAACACATGATTTCATTTTACTCATTAGAGAAACCAGGGTGAATAGAGGATGGGCAGACAGAGTGACTTCCTCAAATTTATAAGCTTAGTAAACAGACTATTCAAACCCAGGTCTGCATGAGTCCGAATCCTGGCTTCCAGCCCCATGCTAGCAGCCTGACACGGAGAGAACACCGCGCCCGCTCTGCTGCGGAGGGAAGGACCGGCCACGTTATTGTAAAACAGGTTATTTGGAATCTGCACTTACCAGTCAATGATTTACAGAGTTCAGCCAACTGCAAGGTACATGAGCAGGTCAATGAAGGACAAGCCAAACTGTGATATGGTCCTTGCCTTGGAGAGATGACATCAAACTCAATGCAAAATAAAAATGCAAGCATGCGTGGACAGAATTGAGGCAGCAAGGTAGCGATGCAACCAACAACCCAGACAGTTTATTATATATTCAGATTCTGTTCCAAGCACTACAAAAATATTTGGTAGCAATACATAAAATGTAACACTTCTAAATTTACAGTTCAGTGGCCTTACACAGGTTCCCGTCGTGCACCATGACCACTGCTCACGTTTAGAATTAGTTTAATTTAACATTGGTTTTGCTTTGTTTTGTTTGAGATAAGGTCTTAATTAGGACTTAAAATGCACTGTGTAGCCTGGGATGATCGCACACTTGAAATCTGCTTGCTTTAGCCTCCTGAGCTCTAGGATTACAGGTCTCTGCCGTTACACCTGGCTTAGATTCTGTCTTAATTATTCCATGATAAAATTCTGTATTGACAACAATGATGCCCAGTTTCCGTAGACTCTTCTACATGCTGCCTTATTTCCTTCTCTATGTATTTGACTATTCTAGACACGTAAGTGGAATAATAGAATATGGGTCCTTTGGAGTCTGGCTTGTTTCACTGAGCATAATGTCTTGAATATTCACCTGTCGTAGCATGAATGTCAGAACTTCATTTCTTTCTTTCTCTCTCTCTTTTTTTTTTTTTTTACAAAGGGATCCCCTTTGAAGAAGGTAGGCCTGTGAGTGTGACTGAGTTGTAGAGTTCCTACCTTGCTTATATGAGCATCAAGAAAGGAATTCATCAGTGGATAAGTAGCTAAATGAAGTGCCATATACATACAATTTTGTTTATTCATTAAGGAGCATTTGGGTTGTTCCAATCACTTGTATAAGAATTAATTTGAGATTACTATTATTCCCATTTCAGATGAAGAAACCAAGGCTGGGGCAGATTAAAGAACCAGTCTTGAAGGGTGAATTTCAATCTAGCCAGCATAGCCTTAACAATTGTGTTTGTTGTCCTTATATTTTTAAGTGAGATTTATGGAAAACTAAATCCATTATTTTCCAAGAATGTAAAAATTCCCACAGATTGGACTGGGAACAAGGAGCTCTTTGTGGAGGCTGTGACTCTAGCTCTGTATCTTTTTAAAAGAATATTTTATTTATTATTTTTATTTTATATGTATGACTGTATTGTCTGCATGTATGTAAGTGGACCTGAGTCATGCAGCACCCACGGAAGTCAGAAGAGGGTGTCGGATTCCCCTGGAACTGGAGTTACGGATGGTTGTTAACTACCATGTGAGTGCTGGGAATTGAACCGGGTCCTCTGCAAGAGCAGCCAGTGCTCCTTTAGCCCTGTATCTTTAGGGACTTGAAGGATTTAAATTGACCAGGGGTTGCAAGAACCGAGATGTGAGAGGAGGAGACAAGACTTCTTGGAATGGAGGAATTATATAAAAGCCAATAGGAGGTTAATGACAGATAATGCAATACACTAAACCAACTCAGGCAAAACACCATGGTTTGACAGAAATGGGAAGTTACTGTTTTGGGGGCAGAGTTTCAGTTTAGAATGGAAAGAAGCCCTGGGGATGTCTGGCAGCCTGATTGCCTAAGAATGTGAACTTGCTATCACACAACTGTAATTTCAAAATTGTTAAAATGGTAAATTTTACATATTACCATAACAAAAAAATGCTATGGGATGTCCGTAATCACTTTATATTTTCTGAATCCCATGGGTTCAAAATAAGGATTACAAATAAAACAGCTTGTGTTTTCTAAGCCTTATCAGGGCAGATTACTTTTGCAACTTATGCCATGACTTGGCATAAAAGAGTCCCAGGCACGATAGGCAGGTGAAAGGGCCCTGAGCACACACATCGCTTATCTGTCTCTCCTTCCTCCGCTCCCTCCTCCTCAACCCGTCTCTCAAATCTGATTTGGAAAACACTAAACTAAGTTTAGATACACTGCAAAGTGAAAGTTGAACTAACACACAAGAGTGCCCATGATGAAGAAACAAGATAACAAAGGGCAAGGTGAGAAGAGGACTTAAGGAGTCAGAACAAGCCTAGGTTGTTATAAACAGAACCTAGGAGCAAGCAAATGCTGAAAATAAAGGATGGAAAGAGTAAGAAACAGGTTGAAGGAATGAGTTCTAATGCTCTCCAGCACAGTAGAGTGACAATCAGTACATGTTTGTAACAATTGCATACTTCATAAAGAACTAGGAGTTTAAAGGCTCCAAACATTTTTAAAACACAAATGTTTAAATAGAAAGACAAGCTAATTACCCATTTTGATTATTATACATTATGTATGTGTAATGCCCAAGTCAAAGAATCCTCTCAAAAGACCACCAAATCTGATACAACCACACAAGGATCTTTATTTGCAAGCTCGAGCTAGGTCTACAACCCAACGTGCTAACGCAGTGGGGCAGAGGGTGAGTGGCCCCGAGGAGAGGTAGAAGGGGCTTCTTATGGGTTTTAGACAAAGGGAGGAGAGGGATTGTGCTACACTCTGGCTAGCCAGGGAAACCCCGTGCGTACCAAGCATATTCTGAACTGATTGGTTACAAAGGCCAAGGCCCTGGGTTTCTCCTTGATGGGTGCTATCAATCAAGCTCACTGCAGGGTCCTGCTTTTCCTAACATGCCTGGGCTTGTTCCCCTTTCCCTCAGTGCTTGTAGCCAGAGGCTTGCAACAGCTTGAAGTAGGCAAAATGGAGAAGTTAGCCTCTAGCCTTAAGATGGAGTCCAACTTAAAAGAGAGTCACTCTAGCCCGTTCCCCACATATGTACATATACATTATATATAGTCATTATGTATAAATAGGTACAATTCTTAGGTCAACTAAATATATATATATATATATATATATGCTGTGAACTGTTTTATTACTGTAAATTTACTTGTTCACCAAGCTGTAAGCCTTGTAATGTAGATTTTTTCTTATGCATCTTTACAAGCCTTTTTTATAAACTACTGCATTTAAAGTTTATTATAATGCATCTTGAAAACACAAGTCTGAGAATACTACTCAAAAAGTGGGTTGTGGGGACTGGAGAGATGGCTCAGCAGTTAGCAGCACTGGCTGCTCTTGTAGAGGACCCAGGTTCAGTTCCCAACAGGCACATGGCAGCTCACAACCTTCCATAACTCCAGTTCTGGGGGATCCAGCACCCTCTTCAGACCTCTTCAGGTACTTCAGGACATGGATGCACTTACATGCAGGCAAGATGCTCACACACATAACATTTTTTAAAAATTGTCGGGGGCCATGTGCCTGCCTTGAACTAAGCCCTAGTTTTGGGTTAGGCAGAAGTCAATCTTGTGCACAGAAGTGCTGTTGGAAGCAGGAGTTTTCATTAGGCAAAATGATTTACATCTGAGGAGAAGTTTATTTTTCACCTAAGACTGAGGTCACATGAAGATCTTTGAAGGAAGCCAATCATATCTTGAGTTATTTTGCCTGTGTTAGTATTGTTTTGCTTACTTTACAGTATAAATAGGGGGGACTTAATAAAGGCAAGCTGCTTCAGTGTGACTGACAGCTCTCCTGAGTCTGTCCTATTTTCTCTCTCTCTCTCTCTCTCTCTCTCTCTCTCTCTCTCTCTCTCTCTCTCTCTCATCTCTATCTCTACATTTTCTCATCCTCACTCCCCACTTTGGGTATGGTCTGATTTCTGCCGGCGGGTTCCGGCAAAAAATCAATAAGAATTTTAAGATAGGTTGTGAACTTTCTTACAAAGAAATTAGCAGAAGGGAGGAAGAAGGGAAGGATGCAGGAGGAGGGAGAGAGGGAATGAAAGGAGAGAAAGGAAAGCAAAGAGAGGGAGGAAGGGAGGGAGCAATGGCGGGAAGAGCTGAGCAAGCAAGCACGCAGCATACTGGTGGAATTGGCTAGACTCCAAGGGAGGCAATCAAGCAGACTGCAGCTAGGAAAGATGAGCCCAGGACAGCTTCCCAGCCTCAGGGTCACTAACTCTAGCTCTGTGTGTCCCGACAGGATATTCTTGGAGTTCCATGGGTAATGTCATCATTCTTTGACTTCAGATATACATGAAACACGTAGAGAAATACAGTAGAAATGGACAATAGCTGTGAAGATTGTTGTCTTAACATGCCTCTTTATTAATACAGTCTGAGACACAGGTTACATATGGTTATTTCATGTAGGAGTGAGTATACTATCTGGAAGAGTAGAATGAGGGATGAGAGTCAAAGAAGATAAAAACAGTCTCAGAAAGCTTCAGGGACCAATTCTTTTATATATATATATAGTGTGTGTGTGTGTGTGTGTGTATGTTTTGCCTGCATGTATACAAGTGCACCCATGTCGTGCAATGCCTTAGGATGACAGAAGAGGGCATCAGATTCCCTGGAACTGGAGTTACAGACAGTTGTTAGTTGCCATGTAGGTGCTGGGATTCAAACCAGTCCTCTTAACTCTTGAACCATCTCTCCAGCCCTGGGACCAATTTTTAAATAAAAAAAAGCTTTTGAGGAACATTATGATTATGAAATATGCCTCAAAACTATCCACTCAAGAAAGAAAGAGAGAAAGAAGGAAACAAAGAAACAAAGAGCATTCATCTATAAACTGTGTCCTTTTTGACCAGAGTTGCTTCTTAGAGATTTACTAACCCTTAGGGAATGGTCTCCAGGTGGGTTCCTGTGTCACTATCAAAGAAGCCCTGGCTGAGGGGCATGAGACTAGCAGGGTCTAATCATGGCAGTCAGCTAGAGTAACGGACCAGGAAGACTTGAGCTGTCTGCTTGGGACAATGGTATCTATTCCTCCTCTCCATTCAGGCCCTTATTGATACAGATCTTTCATGTAAGGTTAGGTAGAGGTCCTTGCAAGATAAACATCAAAGCTCTCAATTCCTACCCAGAACTTTCTTCTTTTGTCTAGTTTAAAGTCAATTTTCTAAAGAATATTCTAGGACCTGAGAACAGGGCTTTATAAGGCTAGTTGACGTAAGAATTAAAAGCTGTTCTCATATATATGAAAAAAACAAAAATGTCCTGAGGATAGCACATTGTACTTATGTTTGTGTTAAAAAATATTTACGTCATTGTCAAAAGGAAAAGTAGTCAGACCTCTCTAGGGTTACAACTTTTTCCATTGACAGTATCTCTATGTAGGAAGGCAGGAAGGCACTGTGGAAAACGTTATATGTAACAAAAATCAATGAAAAACACAAGATAGATCGTTTAAAAGTTTTTATGTTTTAATTAATAATATTAAGTCAATCAGTTGACATTTAAAAGCTCATTTTCAAAGATCCCAGCCAAAACAATTGTATAGATAGTCATAACAATAACCAACACCAGAGAACTTGGTGACTTTTAGACACATGGATTTCAGAGTTTCCATCAGAAAATAGCAAGACTGAGGGGCGTGGTGAGTGGAGATCTAGCCAGAGAGGCCGGTTCTTCCCTTTGTAGTTGTTGCACCTGCCACAGATGTTTTAGCTTATCACCCCATGGGACAAAATTTATGCCTTTATCAAAGCCTCCACTTACAGCCAGTCCATCAAAACCAACATGTATCAACACAAGAGCTACAAAATAAGCAAACCCAAATCTGACAGTACTGGAAGGAACAAAAGACAAATGTGCAATAAAGACTTCAATATCCTTCTCTTGAAAATTAGTCAAGGGCTGCGCCTGCTGGTGCCAAAACTCAGGAAGCAGAGGCAGGTGAATCTCTATGAGTTCAAGGCTCCTGGTTTACATAGTGAGTTTCAGGCAAGCCAAGCCTGCATAGTGAGACCCTGTCTCAGACAAAAACAAAATGACCACAACAAACAAACCACCAACACAAATTAGTAGAAGGCCGGCAAGTGAGGAAAAGTGCCTGCCATCAAGTCTGATGACCTGAGTTCAATCTCGGGGACCCACATGATGGAAGGACAGAACCGTCTTGCTCAAGTTGTCCTCTTACCCTCACACACACACTGTGGCACACATGCACCCACTCACACACACAAGCAAATAAATGAGGGTACTTGTTTTTAGTTGATAGGATAGCTAGACAGAAACTTATCAAGGGTTAGAAGAACTCAACACCATTAGCCAGGAATAAAAAAGAGCACTTACGTGACAGTGCATTCAGAAAGCGCAGGCCGCATTCTTTCCAAGTACCCATGGAGCATGTACCTAAGTATCCTGAGTCCTTCTCTCAGAAATTCTGACAAATTTAAAAGATTCGAAATGATACAAGTTTATTCTCCAACAATAATGAAATAAGCATTCATATTAACATAAGGTAGTATAAGAACTATTGTTAGCTGAG